>OZ026620.1:76029011-77511511 GCA_964020975.1 Hermodice carunculata | reverse complement strand
TCCATCTGTCGTCATCTGTCCATCCGCCAACAATTTCACCTTTAGACTTCTTCTTAAAGTGAGATTCAGCGCTCATTTGACCTATTTTTTATCATTTGGCAACAAATTATGTACAGACAGCAGGGATAATTATTTCTGACATGTACATTTGGTGAGATGATAGAGTTAATGTCATTTAGAGAGTTACGGTTTTAACTCACCATGAGTTTCGGTGTACATTAAAAACACTTGTAAGATTCAAACCGAGTCACGTCAGACAAGATTGACAATTTGTAAAATCGTGGGGAAGGGCATAAATATAACTTCATCAGTCTAATCACGTCAGAGAATATGCTGGAGAGACCTGTCCAGCCCGCGATATAACTAACTAGAATTAGTGATTGCGTATTTTATAGGGCATCTCTATTGAATGAGGTTTCTTAAGGTCAAAACAAACAAACAAACAAACAAATAAATAAATAAATAGTCCACAGAAGGAACTTAAAATACAGGAAACGCTTGAAACGAAGGTAGAAATATTGTCTGAGGACATTCTTCGGAAACCACAAGCAAGTGGTATTTTGTAGAACCCACGTGCATATTTGCTAGCGTCTGAGCTTGTTTCAATGTTATACGCAGGCCTCATTTGCTACTGGCAAAAGGAACCCTGCATATGTATCAGTCTAACTTGGTAAGTAACGGCCAAGTTTTTTTTAACAAATACTCATAGCATAGATATATATATATATATATATATATATATATATATATATATATATATATATTTACATACATATTTATGTATATGAAAAAAAATGCTTTTCATATTGTAAAACACGACAACGTAATTCATTGGACAGGCCCTCGTGACTCTAATTTACAAAAATCACCTCCAAGCCAAAATGAACGCAGACTCTTAGCTTTAACTCTTCCAGTTCCACATTTTGACCGATTCATCAGATTTCTTTGGTGCGCTTTGCGTGCAATGCGTCGAGGAAAGCTGTTGACCCTGACCATTATATTTTCTGAAACTATAGACATGCTGGTGGTACCAGAATAAAAATTCTTTTCTCAAGGAACACGAATCTATTATCCTTATTATAATTGAGAGCAGGTCGTCTTTAGTAGTTCGACTGAAGTGGCAGTTGGCATTGAAACATTTAAAGTGAAGGACATTGATCAGATCCTCGTCAAACTTGGACGGAATGTACCTTGGATGGTCTCTTCTAAGTTTGTTCAAGTGGTCATATACGAGTGATTTTTTAAAATTCGGTTCATTTTGGGATTTTTTTTTTTTTTGAAAACCTTTAAAAATCTTATCCTTAACTGTTTGACCAATGCATTGAAATTGCGTATGACCACAGTAGCATACGCACGGACTTTAATTTGATCCAGATGGCGCGCAACGATATTGAATCAATTTTTGCGTGATTTTGTAAACCTCTATCTCTCCCAGACCACTTGCATTGAAATTACGCAAGAGAATCGCGGCGGGGGTAGGAAGAGACCTGAATTAGTTCACCCGCTAGTGCTGAAGGGTTTTTGTGGTTTTGTAATAGTTGACCTCTGGTCGGATATTTTGCGAAGGTTGTGGGAATGCATCTCATGCATATGTACAGCAAAAAATTTCTGCTGAAAGAGACAATTTTATGATTTCGAATATAATCGTTTTATTTATCCTCATGTTCAATAAGTGCATTCACCACCATTTATAACTAAACACCACGAGTCATGCGAAAGGATAGGCCAATGCTGAGATGTGCACAAAAAAACCCACTCAACTTGTGTTTAATTTCGCGCAAACTCATTTTTTTTTTAAATTACAGAATTTTTGCGCTTTAAGTGGTAGCGCGAAAAGCGCGAAATTAAATCGAGCGCGAAAATTTCAAGAACTACAGTACTTGGATATGTGTGTCACATGAGGAGACTTGGTCATTTCCCTGGATAACAGTGATAAATACATCTAATATTCATCTCTTAATAATGACCTCTTTTATAAATTTTTTTAATTTTTGCTTTCTTCACGGAGCATCATAGAGGTGCGCACCAGGAGTTAAAACTGGGTCAATGAATAAAATATATGAGCGTCTGATATATCCGTTTACTATTGATCTCTGGGCTATAATTTTGGTGTGCTTGGAAAGGATAGGTTGTCATAAAGCCCCGCATGGCCATATGTAAGGTAGACTCATACCATGTAATAAAAGAGGGTCACTGGGTCATGCGTCGTGGTGACAGTGATATATCCATGAACTATTTATCTCGGGGCCTATAACTTCCCTGTGGCTTGTTTTGTTTCATGAAACCTAGCACATACACGATTCAGGACGAGAAAACATGTCTTGTGGGATGGAACTAGGTTACTAGGTCACACAGCCCTATTGTTTCAGCATGCCATTGTTTATTTATACGTACATTTCAGCGAGTTGGAATGTGATATCATGTCCTGGTGTATCCGTGTGTCGCGAGTTTGTCAAACTTTCGCGTTTTAATGTTTTGTAACGTGTTGGGATCCAGACTATTTCGAAATTCATGTTTGGTTCATTTATTGAGTGCACTTTGTAGGTCACAGATCAGTATTTTCTGCTTCCTGATCCCGTGTTCCTGAACAATTGGTTCCGTTACGAATACAACGCCTGTGCTGATTGGTGTTAAAATCGAAGGAATAAAGCAGGGGCAATCATGTGGCACATAATTAGAAAAATAAAAATACATTTTAATTGTGGGCTTTAGGAAAACATTGGTACAAATGAAAAAAATCCAAATGCCAGGCAATATTTGTATATTCTGTACTGTAAGATTTTGCGTGAACCTGCAATGATGGAGGTTTGCAAACAAATGCACGGGCAGGCAGGTTCAGGATGAGGAGCATGTGACACGTACAATTCTGCTCTCTCGTACAACACATTAGAGACGGCTTTGGTGGACCAATTACCTACCCTAAAAGTGCCCAATAAAACAAAAAAAACAAAAAAAAAAAAAACGAAAAAGATTCTCGGCTCATCCATGACATTTTGACATTTTATTAGCGGATAAAATGCTTTTGACTGTTCTTATGTAAAGAACTATTTAGTCATAATGTGACTGTCTATATTTAATTATCTCCTATTTTCCATATATATTATATAAGTATCATTGTGACAATGTTTTGTTTCAATGTATAATGCATGTTCCTTTTTTTATTACTATTGGTGATTTGATGATTATAAATGTATTTTGCTTGGACCCATGGTTAATAAAGACTATTGCTAGTAGAAAAAGTCTAAGCCCTATATTGCACTTCGTCAGTGACGTCCGTCTGGATTTGAAGCCGTTGTTTGTCAAAGATTGCTTAGCAACCAAAGATTCCAAGAGGATCGCTGTGGCTTACAGTATTCAGTTTGTTGTCTTTGAACCAATCGAACGTTTTGTGATATCAACCAGTGATTCTGATTTGAATGTTGACTTTTATATTATATTGAAATGTCTTTCTGTGTTCAAGTCTTTTGATGCACTAGGCGGCCCCTGTGCGTGCTGATGTTTTCTTTTTTTTTCCAGCTTTCTGTCTCGATTTGAAAGAAAAAAGTTGTGTCTGATATTCAGGTATTCAAGAGCCAGTTGCTTTGACTTTTTTTATTCAGATCTGTGACTGATAAATTTGCTGCATTCAAATTGCCAGTTTCCAGGCAACAGATGTTAACTTATAACAATGTTATCAGTTGAAGATTCAAACTGCACCTATACAATCTGTCTATATATCTTAAAATTTAAATAACTACGTTTATACAGTCAGACCATACATTTAAAATTATAATGACTGCATATATACAATTTGATTGTATCACTAATTTGATTGTATTAATAAATCACGTTTAAAACAGCAAATTCTACAATACTGTGACCTTTGAAAGTGGCCTTTTCATGCCAACACACTGTTATGGCTAAACCAAAGACCGAAATGCCTCGAAATACACCTACTTGCATGTCAATGTTAACGAGTGAGTTGGAGTGTATTGCCTGTAATACACAATGTACAGTGAAAAACAGGGGGGGGGGGCAGGGGGTTGAATCGCTCGGTCCTTACCCCGTATGTGAAAAGTTGTGACCACAGGCGTATGAAAATATTGTGAGTGCGAGAGCACCGTGCTGCTTGTCTAGTAATACCACAAGGACAGTATCCCACGACCAATGTTACACATACCACTCCGTATACATGTGAATGAAGTACATATTTCTTGCTTGAATATGGTAAAACCATGAATGTATGTGTTCCTTATCTGTTATTCTCCGTGTTGAATGAAGTTCAGTGCTTTTTCAAGCATACGGTGCACAACACACTTACATCACCGTCGCCGACGCCTGTTTTGTACAGCTACTTGGTCTATTTACCTTCCGTTTTCTTGACCGGCAAGGGTGAAAATGGAAACGTAATAGCTGGTGTGCCAATGCAACCGCAACAAAGTCGTTGCACCTGATAGCCAACCTGGGTAACTTTCTGCAGTCACCTTTTATCCTACTGCCGAAAAATAATACCACTTGCCTGTTCATTTATGATCAAATTGCGCCTTTCTCTAGCTAACTGCATGCAGCGTTCTTGCATTGAATTCAACATTCTGCGCACTTGTCCGCTTTGCAGGGAAAATGAAAGAGTGAGCGTGGTGTAGGACGTCGCTTTGTCACTGTCAACATTCATGCAGCCAGTGGCTTCAGTCGTAAGAAGTTGTCCAGGTTGGATATCAGGTGCAACGGGTTTGTTGCGGTTGCATTGGCACACCACCTATTACGTTTCCATTTTCACCCTTGCCGGTCAAGAAAACGGAAGGTAAATAGACCAAGTAGCTGTACAAAACAGGCGTCGGCGACGGTAATGTAAGTGTGTTGTACACCGTATGCTTGAAAAAGCACTGAAACTTAATTCAACATGGAGAATAACAGATAAGGAACACATACATGCATGGTTTTACCATATTCAAGCATGAAATATGTACTTTATTCACATGTATACGGAGTGGTATGTATAACATTGGTCGTGGGATACTGTCCTTGTGGTATTACTAGACAAGCAGCACGGCGCTCTCGCACTCACAATATTTTCATACGCCTGTGGTTGTGACAGCAAAACATTTTATTGACCATTACCCAGATACACAACACTGCCGCAAGGAGTTTCAAAATGTCAACAGTGCGATCTGTAAAATGTGAAAAGTGCACACAGGTAAAAATCAGCGCCACTTAGGCCGGTTTCTGACCTTCTGCCACCCGTTTCAGAAAATGCCCTCGCATAAAAACAAACTCCGTCCAGAGTCTTGCAATGGTATTTCACCTGTCACTGCCAGGCCCCTCTCAAGCCAGGGTTGGGCTCCGTCGGACTTAAGTGCGCAGGCAGCTAAGCAACATGCATCGGGGGTGGGGGGGGGGTGGGGGGGGTGGTAGGTTAATCGTGTACTTCAGTTGTCGTTCTGAACGTTTTGTTTACACTGAAAGCTTAGAAATAAGGAAATGTTATTGTATCACCAGTTCAATGGTAAGTCAGCTGGAGAACAGAGAAATAGTGTCAGAAAAATTATCTTTGATGTTATTTTCAATGTTGGTGGTTTATTTGTCAAAATAGTGACAGGCCGTGCACAATTTGTGAAGGGAACACATGTACACAAGTCTTGCGTGTGAAAACGTGTCATCAAACCTGTCGCAAAAACTGCATATATAATTCAATGTGAAGTCAAGCTGAGCAAAGAAAAAAAATTTACGAAAAGCGAACTTTGATGTTATTTTATGTGTTACTGGTTTATTTATCTAAAATTGATGCAGTTCATGTACATACATTTTCTGAAAGGACCATATGGAAACAAGTTTTGCGGACGAACATATTATATAGAATATTAAGCACGTCGAAAGTATTGACTTACGGTGTGAAACATAAATATATAACTGTGTTGCAATATGCTTAGTATGGATGCGCCACATGTATCACCTTTATGAAGAAAATTTAAAAGGCAAATTTCTAGCGTTAACCCATTTCTATACAGGAATTTACGAGTATGTGTGTTTAACTCTTTCAGGGCCGGGCAGGGGTTGAGGAAAGAGTTTTCGTCGGCGCCCTTTGCCCTTGAAGAACACACAATTAAGTTGTTGACCTGGACCTATTTCGGAACTACTCATCTGGCACCAAGCACACTGGTCTTTTAACCCTTTCCCCCTTAAACCGGCCAAAACTGGCTGGTGGTCAAATGTCGTCTGTTGCAGTGTTTTCAACTAATTTCAAGAGTTATGAAAAACAATTTGACTCAGAAATATACGTCAGACTTATCAAGATCACATGCCCCAGTTCAACAGCTTTCCTTGGCATGGGTTAGTGCCCAACCCATGCCAAGGAAAGCTGTTGACTCAGTCTTAATTCAAGGGGAAAAGGTTAACTCTTTGACTGCCAGGTTATTGATTGAGTCAACATCTTTTTTCAGCGCACGTTGAGCGCATTGTGCCTAAAACTCGCTGAAGAAAGCTGTTGCCTAGGGTCATTCTCATGTTCTCTGCAAATATATAGGCATGCTGGCACTTGAATGAAAGATGGGTGTGCAAAGTATATGGATCTGGCATCGTTATCTAAGTTCAGAGCACATCGACTTTTCCCGAAATGTGCGGTGAAAGAGTAATCGAAAGGTCTTTTTGTGATGCATTACAAACCGTGTTACACTGATCATAGCATGCACGTGTTTTGTTTGGTATCGGGTCAGCTTGAAATTACCGTCCCTATCAAGCACATGTATCAAATTAAACATCATTGGCGGGTTTAATGAAAACCTTCCAACACTCGGTCGATTTAATCGTGTCGTAGCCAAAAAGATATGCATATTAATTTCCCGCCACAACTGCATACCTCATTGCCTAGTCTCGCTTGGCGGGATATGGCGAGATACGGGTCGGTACCTTGGGGGACAAGCGGGATATTGCTAATATTTTGGAAATAAAGAATATTTATTGAAGACAGATGGAAATTTCTCTTTTGTATGGCTCAGGAAATACTAGATGAATACCAGTTTGACATTTATGAACTTAAATTTCTCAAAAAAAAAAAGCTAATTCTATGAAAATGAACATATGGCCCTGTCTGTGACAGTGATGTGACCCGCACGTCCCCCGTGATAACCTAATGTCAAACCCGTGGTTTGTGGCGGAAAATTAATATGCATACGGCGAATTGAACGAAAGAAAAAATAAAACTAGGTTAACCCCTGGAGACAACATCAAAATCTTTCTTCGGCGCATTCCGGACGCAATGTGCCCCGATTAAGTCTAGAAAAGCTGCTGATTGATGGTATATTCTTCTTTATAATAAAAGAAAAATCAAATGGCATTTGTGACGTCAGCCATTCGTTAAGTGTTTATCTTATTTTTTTTTTTTTTTTTTTTTTTTTTACAAAAAGTTGCATGCAATGGAGTTGTGGTTCTCGGAGTTAACTCATCATTGCTCTGGTGTTGCTTATGTATTGGTTTATATCATCATCATTGTCATCATCATCACCATCATTATCCTCATCATCAATCATTGTTCTTGTTGTTTGCTCTATTTGAAAACTATACACAGCATTGCGTTGGTAGGTTTGCCCTTAGAACATAGTAAAATGAAACATTTTTCATCAAAATTCATACCAAAATTAGGTACTACCTCGTGACTATGTTGGCTTTCCAGACAAACATAGTTATGGAGAAAATATTATACAAGGAGATAAAGCATTTTATCGTCTTATATGAAACTCATGCCATTTCAGATTTACATTGTGTTCCCTTACATTACTTTATATAGCATATACATATCATGTGTTGCCGTAACGGTGGAACCGTAGATGTTTGTATCACTCATGTTTGAGTCTTTATCGCGCTATTACATTCTGACGAGAATAAATAAGAATATCCTGTTTGAAATCACGTGACATCAGTTAACGTTATATTTTCATCTATGTGCTTATGGTGGTAACATATGAGCGTTAACTTGGAAATTGATTGCAGAGAAAGTCTGAATTCGTTCGAAAATATTTCGAAGCATGAAAAATAACGTTTATTCTATAATGCCAGGATTTTTGCACCTTCTGTATTAATGCATTTTTTGATATATTTTTCAGATGTATTTTCATATCGGTAACAACGAAGTGATATTGTTTAAAGGATGGCGCACACAGTCATGGGCAGGTAAGAACCGTTCTATACTTAGACTATTACAGTGCTTTGTGAAAGCGAATCGAATCCAAAACAGCATATGGCTGCCCACAAGTGACCATGGACCCCTCGAGCTCGCGCTTCAGATTTTTACCCCAAAGGCCTTATCGTCCCAGAGGGTATTGGTATCGTCTTGCCTGTGCGTGCGTCCGTCCTTCCGTTTTCTTTGCTAATGTATATATATATATATATATATATATATATATATATATATATATATATATATATATATATATATATATATATATATATATATATATACATATATATACATATATATATATGTATATGCACACATGCAACTCATCAATTATTCTACTGGCTGGTATTGTACTTCAATCAAGATAAACATTCGAGTCAACGATAATGTGTGAGTGAAAGATAATTAGTATTAACAGGAGCAGATTATACAGTGTGCATGGTACAATTTAAATTTTTGCCTGGATAATACTTGACAAAGTTCACTGTTTTGGATTATGAATGTGTGTCTCATGTTCGCTTCCATTTTAAGCAACAGCATAAACATAAAAGGGTGCCATTTGAACTTTAATGGTACCTGGTAGCATCAAGGAAAATCGACATAACTGGCGCCAGAAGTCCGGTAAAAACACGGAAGCTAATACCAAGATGTGGAATGTACATGTATGTCTGGTGGTGTCGGTGTATAATTGTTTTAAAGGCGATTGAAAAAAAAAAAAAAGAACGAGGGCAATATTATCGCCTCGTTGATGGTAATAAAGCATTCCCTATATTGGATATTATTAAGCCTATTTTGGTAAAGTTTAAACAAGAGGGCTGTGTGAAGAGCCCCTGCTCAACTAAGCTAGAGATTTATCACATTTGTGGGTCTGTGAACTTGGAATAGGATCAAAGTCACCCATGTACTGAGTAAGTCTGACCTTTATGCAAGCACAGCAACATGTGCAACATTCAGTTCCCACTTCAAGTAGTTTTCAAGTTATAGTGAAGAGTAAAATTCATGTATGCTGCACTGTGATCCCAAAAATGAGGTCAAGGTCGCTGATGTACTGTCTAAGCTTAACGTTGATAAAGGAACATTTACATGTGCAACATCAAGGTCATAACTCAAATCAGATCTCAAGTTATCAAGTGAACAGTAAATTTCGTGTCATTTGTCCTGTGATCTGAGGAACGAGGTCAATGTCCAAAAATCACTGGAGCATGACCACTTGCACAAAATAGGTAGACTCTTATAACAGGTTCATACATCCATTCCGAGTTCGACACAAATCTGGCCAAAAGTATTTAAGTTATAACCATTATAAAAATTCCTATGGTAATATTCCTATTAAAACTGTTTTAAAGATTTTTTTTAATCATAAAAAATCCAGAAATCACTGGAGCGTGACCATTTGATCAAACTTGGTAGAACCCACCCAAGATACATTGCCACAAGTCTGAAGTGAATCTGAGACACAGTTTCTTCAAAGAAGTCCACAATGTGAATTCGCATTGGAAAGCCATTGACTTGCACAGTAATCAATAGAAAAGGAGTAGTTACTAACAAGTACCTAAATTGATAAAAATCGTAAAAAATCAGGAATCCACAGCAGTGCCACCTAGTTAGCACATGTGCTTGACCCTTACACAAGGAACAGGTTTCAGCTTAATCTGAGTTACACTTCTGGAGAAAAAGTAAAAAAAAATGCGAAAGGAAACTAAAAATCATACAAAAGGACTGTGACAGTCCTATGCTCAGCTGACTAAGTCACCCTATGACCTTGGAAAAGAGGTCAAGGTCACTGACCTATTCTGAATCTAACTTTCATAGACGGCGATCCCCATGTGCAAGATCAAAGTCACAGTACAAATAGTTCTCAGGTAAGCACGCGACCAGTAAAATTCATGTAAGTGGCTGTGTGACCTTGAGAATGAGGTCAAGGTCACTAATGCACAGTCTCAATCTTTCCTAAATAGAGGACTACCAACAAGTTCAACATCAAAGTCCTACCTTCCACAGTTCTCAAGTTACAATGCGAAAAATAAAATTCACGTAAGTGTCTGGATACAAGCGACTTCGCGAATGAGGTTAAGGTCACCCATGTACTGTCTAAGTCTGGTCTTTGCTCAGGACAACTATCATGTTCAACATTAAGGTCCAAGTTCAAATAGCTCTCAACTTGTCAGGTGAACAGTAAAATTTGAGCAAGTGGACCTATGACCTTGGGGATGAGTTCAAGGTCACTCATCTGCAGTGTACGTCTGGCCCGTATTAAGGACAACTAGCATGTGCAATACGAATGTCCTACCCTTAATAGTTCTCAAGTTACCATATAAACAGTGAATTTCAGGCGTCTCGCCCTGTGACCTTGGGAATGAGGTCCAGGTCAATCACCTACTGTACATGTATCACCCTCAAACCCAGAAATGTCCTTGTGCAATGTCAAAGCAATTGGCTGAGTATATACAAGGATAAAGGATTTTGATGATTTGGCAAAAAAAATAAAATAAATAAATAAATCATGAAAATATCCCAAAATCATCGGACTGTTACCATTTGAACAAACTTGGTAGAAATCCCAACCAAGTTTGAAATGGATCTGACCAGCGGTTTTGTGGAGAAGTCGAAAATGTGAATAGGAGACATTCATATTTAACTGCGATCCTGCTCACTTCCTGTGTTGCAGGGGCAACAGACTGATGCTTCCACCATGATCAGGGTAGATTTGTATTATATACTACATAAACATGCATAAATAACACATTTTCAACCAAAAGAGAGCCCATTTCTAATTATTTTACGCATCCTTTATGTTTCAAATATATGTTAATACATTTTCTTAAGATTATTGTGTGTTTGTGTTGTTCATTTGGTTGAGAAAGTACTTTTGACCATGCTAAATACATGGATCTGCGCTGATGCAGGTGGCTCCCTCTTTTGCTCAATAGGTTTTAGAGTAGGACCGCATTTAGATATGAATACATCCAATTGTGGACGGACGACGGAAGACGGACGGAGGACCACAAGATAAGCTCAGTTGACTGACAAGTCAGCTGAGCTAAAAACGACACAAACATGAGATAAATTAGCTTACATGCCTACGCATGCTTGCAAATTTTAACAGATATCAATGATACACATATTTATTACATATTAGACAAATAGCTTTGCTGTGGAGATGTGTGCATTTGATTTATTAAACCGTGTGACCTTGCATAGTGATTTTAAACACTGTATGTCACCTCGTCTGTGCACTTGCTGGTCTTTTTTACTTTTCTTTCTTCCTTGTTTACTTTCCTTGCATTTTTTGTGTTCTTTGATACACTTTGAGAGTTTTTTGTAGTTTACGGTCAATAAATGTTACATTACCACCTGTTTATCTCCGACCGGCAAACAATTGAATAAAATCAATACTATAACATACACGTGGTTTTTACTAATCGGTTCAGCAGCTGCATGTGCGTTTTAACCTTTTTTTTCTTATCAGTAGTATTGAATAAGGTGCAATATACTCATGTCGTGTTCTTTTATTCAGGTTTAGAAAGCACGGCAAAAATATGCAATGAAATTTGCTATTTTGACCACACGATACGGCATGAGCGCCATCAGGAAAATCAAAACGGAATAATGACATTTACCACATATGTATGAATTCCATGGGCAAAAATATCAAAGTATAATAATGCGACACAGCACTCGATCTGCATGGTTGCGATGATAGTCATTTGCTTTTAGACGACATCGAATAGCCCTGGTTATCAACATAATTTTGCCCATTTTATCTCAGCTGACGGATAAGTCATAGGACGGCCCGTAGCCCATCCCCACTCCGTTCACGTGTACATGTCTGTCTTGTTTGTTCCAATGGACACACCGCATTGACTTTTGTACTTTTTAGTGAAATTGGGAGTTGTCTTCAGTTTTTTGGCGAAAGGATCTTTTAAAAAAATAATCTGGTTCAAAACCGTTGGGTCAACTACTTTTAAATTCATAGGAACACTTCTGTTTTGGGTGCACGGTTGGCAAAGCTTCAACGCGCTCGCCTTTCTGCTCTGCGGCCCGGGTTCGCTCTGACTGTGCATGGTGGTTTTCTCAGAGTACTTCGGTTTCTTCCACTAAACAAGTAGATAGGAAAGTAAAAGATATGGGTCTATACTTGTACACTTCTGTTTACATCAGGTCTATAATTTGTTCTACAGGTCCTAAATGACATTTTGTGGGCTTTCTTCCATTTTCAATTTATTTTTTCTCCCAAACTAAAAACTAGACCAAGCAGCGGTGCTGCTATTTTGGTAACTTCTGACGACCTAGAGCATACGTAAAGATCGACACGAGTACATGTAAGTAAGGTTACAAAAGGTTTAGCATTATACATGTATGTACATCATTATACATGTATGTACATGCAGTTTCTTCCAAAATCATTATCCAGATCCAAATTAAACTTTGTGAGGATGTGCTTTCTGTAAATATCTACCAAGATGTGGCCAGGCCCCATCGAATTGATTTTGAGGGAAAATATATTTAATGAACTTTCTGATGTTTATGAAATTTTCCATTTTCAAAATGTATCCAACTAACGTGATGAGAGTGTAGCTTGACCGTAATCTCCAGCAAACATGTACATACACTCGCGCTACTTTAATTTTGTGATTTTGACGCGTTTATTGAGTGCTAAGAATACATGTTGGCAAAATTAATTGGACTATATTTGTTTGTACTTTTCCCCCCAAAAAGTACGCCAGATACATCTCAAACGAGGTAAGGATGCCCCTTGTCTGGATTTTAATAAACCTTGGACACTAGGTAAAGTGTTTGGTTCAACGATATTCATATACAAAAAACCTCAGCTCAGATTTTACCTCTAAGCTCATTCGAAACTGCACCTGAAGCTCAAATCAGCTCAGCTTAGCTGAAGTTGCCGTTCATTTTAATAAAATTACATTTGATTTGGTTTTTAGCATTAGATGAACAGGAACAGCTGATGCAGTTTACGCATGCATAAGAACAATGGCCCGTTCACAATGCGAAATGGTTGCCGGAACTACTTTTTCTTCACTACGGTTCCAGATGCGACAACATGGCTTACAATTGTTTTGATATTTACCGCGATCCTCCCACGTTAATGCGCAGTTTTAGAGCCAGCTTTATTTTCAGGTTCATAGGACGTGTTATGTACGGGTACATAGTCTAGGAACCTTCTTACCGGGTTCCTGATGGTTTTGCCGAGTTTGCGAACAAGTTTGAAGTTGTCAACCTCTCTCGCCTTACGAATAATTCCACAAGTTCTGGCTCAAAATCGATCGATTTAAAGCAAATGTAAGCGCTTACCATGTTGGCGATGTTGTAAAATATACATAAGATAATTGTGAAAGAGCAATGTTCGTGTTATACAACTTTATTAAAGCGAAATTTGCACAATTTTCATGGGTAAACCAACAACGTGGCCCAAACGTTCAATTGTGGCGGCCATGTTCGTTTGGAGCGTTTCTTTACTCCAGCGCAAAGGCTCATTGGTGATAAACTTTTTTTTCTCTCGGGGGCCTCGCGGGCATGACTTCATAAAACCCACGCGTCCCCTGTCAACTGTGCTTTGTGCTTCTTAACCATTGAATGCTGAAAGTGTAAACGTATGATTTATACATTATAACTACAAAATGGAAAAATAAAAACTGATTAAACTTGCGAACTATTTTCTTGACCGTCGTGTCAGTCTATTTACGACATCTCGTGACAATATTAGCAGTATCACATAAAGCAGATCTCCGAAGAATCATCAGGTATAAGTCAAAAGTGTTACTTTTAGAGTGTAACGAAAGGGAAAAAATATAAGTATAAGCAATGCTTATCAACCTCTGGAAGCTATATAAGGGCATAAACGCAATGCATGTCTCTCTTTCTCTCTCCTTCACACACACACACACACACATATGCATATATATATATATATATATATATATATATATATATATATATATATATATATATATATATATATATATATATATATATATATATACATACATATATATGTGTGTGTGTGTAGGGGGGGGCAGGGTAATTTGTCTTGAACCATGTATTGATGCATCATGATAGAGCGACAGGGACGGATTATTGACACACTTTGTGATATGACATATTCTCGGTCGGTTTGGAATAAATCCAGAAGCAATCGGGTAGCCCCAAGGAATGAATCACTCTGACAGAAAAAAATCAAGTGAAAGTAACGGAAAGCGATGGTTGTAGAGATGAAAGTTCGACACAACAAAACAGTACATTTACATAGATATACATTAAGATGTTATAATCTCCATGAACAGACATAGGGAAAAGTAGGTGCACTATATGGGACTCTCCAGTGCTTTTGATTAGAGATGAGAAATTTCATAGGGCCAACATATGTTTGACTTGAAATGTATTTCTTTATAGCTGCGTAGAGGTGTGTAGATTTGGAGTTTAATTGGATTCGAGCAGTTCTGTAACCAGTAACTCAACGTCATTGAAGCCTTTCCCCCTTGGACCGACCAAAATCAGCTGGTGGCCAAATGTTGTCTGCTTCAATATTTTTGACTAATTGCAGTAACGGAAAACGATTTGAATGAGAAATGAACACAAGACCCATCAATATAATGTAACCCACGCAGAAGCAAAGACGGTTCAGTCAGCCGTGACCAAAGGCGAAAGGGTTAGATCATGTTGCGGGAATAATCATGGTTTTCAGCACGTTGTAATGATAAAAACAATCGTGTATTCTTCAAGTACTCTAGCGGTACAAGTCGATAAATCAACAGGGCACACTTAGTACAAATCAATGCGCAAGTCAGTACAACCCATCGTTAAGGAAGCTAAGTGTTTTTCAATTATGCAAAGTTTTCCAATTTGTTTGTCTTTTACTTTACATATATTGTTCTCCAAACTCCACATAGCATACGATATGCAAATAGATGGATTTCTTGTGCTTAATAGCATTATCTAGTACCGGTGCCACAAAGTGTCGCACGCACATTCATATGAATATTACAAGCCACTTTTTGTGTTCGATAGTAATAATTTTTCTTTAGCGCTCATGCATTTTCACACACCCTGATGGGAACATGCGGGCAGGGAGAATTTTATACAAGGTAACTCCTTCATATATGATCGATGTGCATGAATTAAGAGTGGCATGATAATTCTAATAAACGCTGAAGAGCTAATGATGACGAGATTGACTTAAAACAGGTTTTGCCCAGTTAACTGGATTGCTGTCTAACGGTTAATAGGACCAAAAATCAATCTTGAAAATTTCAAGTTAAGTTTGCTTTAATCAACGCAGATGACATAGCCCCCCCCCCCCCTAAATTCCGTAATTCATGGTTGTATGACCACGAATTTACAAAGAAATTCAGAAAGAAAATGGCTATAGGACATGGGTAATTAAGACGTACCACATTTATATGAAGTTCAGTCGACTTTGTATATTTCACACTGAACTTACAATTATGCTGTTTGTATTTCGGAAATTACTTTGTCCAAGTAATCAACATCAGCTTATGTTAATTTGGTTCAGATGCTCCATACTAGTATTGGTCAGACGCATCATTAGGAGGCATGTTAAATATAAGCACAAAATGCTTTTTAAGGGTTTTTTCTTCATTCTAATTTAAATGATAAAAAATTGTGTCCAAATATAAAAATAGTGTAGCCACCAGCAAAAGTAGTCCATGTACAGATTACGACATTTACATTTACTTTGTTGCTCTGTAGTCTATGTGAGTATATCCACTGCATGCAACAATTTCCCAAAAGGTATTAAAGTGATAAAGGAAACGCAACCTAAATTTCTTTTTTTTTCTTCTTCTTTTTGTAAAAAAAAAATTCAAATTGAACATGTTAGTGTTATAATTTTCAACTGACTGCTCCCGACGGTAAACCAATAGAAATTAAATGATTCTTTTGTTTGGTTGAAACCATTCACGATACGCTTTGGAAAATCCATGTATGATTTGTTTGCAAGAGAGAGTCAAAGAAGAAAAAGAATTACGGGACACTTTCTGTACCTTGGATTGGTTGGATGACAGATGCTTCCTATGGTGCAGTGGTTACCTTCTCGTCATTTAATTCTGCTAGACTACCACGTTAATTCACACGCTTTATGTTTCAGGCATGTTTCTATCATGCATATTTTTCGTCATCTTGGCAGTCATCATGGAAGGTGTGCGAGTATGGAGGAATAGCATAAAACTAAAACTTGGCCTGACGTCTGAACATCTACCAACGAGTGCAAAAGTGGGCGATCCTGAGACAAGAAGCAATGCTTTACTTCTGCAGGCTCCTGTGGCCTGTATGAGGTGCGTTATCTATCTATCTATCTATCTATCTATCTATCTATCTATCTATCTATCTATCTATCTATCTATCTATCTATCTATCTATCTATCTATCTATCTATCTATCTATCTATCTATCTATCTATCTATCTATCTATCTATCTATCTATCTATCTATCTATCTATCTATCTATCTATCTATCTATCTATCTATCTATCTATCTATCTATCTGTCTGTCTGTCTGTCTGTCTGTCTGTCTGTCTGTCTGTCTGTCTGTCTGTCTGTCTGTCTGTCTGTGTCCGTCTGTCTAGCCATCCCTCCACCCACCCATATATATATATATATATATATATATATATATATATATATATATATATATATATATATATATATATATATATATATATATATATATATATGGCGATTATTGTATTATTATGGCCCTAAATGTTGCTGATAAGGGAAAAAAATTTTTTGCTTGCAGCAGAATGCAATTTACCGATGATGCATTTCTTCTGGCGTCCTGGAATCAGTACACAAACTTGGGCAATCTCACACACAGAATTTAACTTAATTTCCTATCTAATTTCAACCAGCAGTGGCGAATTGTATACTGGGCTATTCACCTATTCCATACCACACTTTGCTGCTATTTTCATTGCCTATGTATTCTCTTGTGTGCTTGCTGCATAAAATGATGTCTCAATATTCCATATAAATATAATATCAATGCTGGAGACCCGACAGGATATGATTTACTTTCAAAAAAATACTGGTAGCCAGCTGCATGAGTCTAGACCGCCGGTAGCATATATTTATAAGCTGGAAAAATTGTACCATTTACTTGTACAACATCATGGCGAATACAATTGCTGACAGCTGTGCAGGCTTCTCAATGCGCTGTTACCAAATGCAAATCTGCTTTTCTTAACAATGATTTGGGGCACCACTCTAGTGTAATTTTGTTGGGCTAAAAGGCCATTCACAACACCAAACGAAACTGTTAGCCTTTAATATACCTAGAGCGACCAGTGCTAAAAAGAGTCGGTGCGCATGTACACTGTAGCATTTGCAGTTATCTTTCTGAAAGCACTTTCATCCAAAATGACCAAGCCAGTCCTCTAAGTATTATCTGATGGTCTTCGGGATAACGTCTTTTGGTATAAATACGTGCCACAGAAACGAATGCTTGTACTCAAAACAATGCTGAAAGGAACATCACAATTAAAGGACCCTTCTTGAAATCCATGATAATTTGATGTCTGGCTCTATTGCATGGTGCATATTAGACAAAGACGAAGCCACACGGCGATGTAGAATACGCTTGAAAAAGCAAAATTACCAGCACAGAATATGAGAGCATTTAACAACTATAATTTCGAAAGGAATTCTTCTAATTTTTAGCTTTGATGACCTCGGAACCAGATGAGCATTACTTATGGTCTGTTGATTCGTTCTTCTACAATTCACGTCAAAGACTTCCCTAAAACCCTTGGCCAAAAACGCTTGCCACTTAATGGAGTTATATCTTGGGTGGCTCTGTTGCACGTTTGTCCTCAAGGTGGAGCTGCGTTAATTTCCATTCTTGATATTCGTGCAACGTTTCTGAAATTGCTTGGACAATTCGAAAAAATCAGTCAGAAACACTTCTTGATGCCTCATGATCCGAATTTGATCACTTTCAAATTTTTGAGACAGTACCTTGACTAAAAAAGGCATTGATTTCATTCTCTAATTTAAAAGTGTGTTTTTTTTAACAATTTAATTACCAATGAGAGGCATGCTAGCACGGCCAATAAAGCCATACTGGACTGTTTAAATTACTGCAATTTTCTCAGCAAAACCTTTGGTCTCATCCTGTTCAAACCTGATCAGTTGGCAGGTGTAGCTATGGTTGGATTTTATCATCTTTTGATGTTTTTCACAAATTTGGGTTAACATATTAAACACCCTCTTCTGGAAACCCCTGACTCAAGTGCTTTGGCATCAATTTGGAACACATCTGGGGATCCCCAAGTTTATTTGTGGTTAGCCGTGAACTTATTGCCAAAGTCAGAGGGGAATTGCCATGAATCTGGGTTTGAGTTGACAACTCCATAATTTGAGTTAGAACTTTTATATTGTATTTTATGAGGGGCTTAAACAAGCACCATGTGTATGTTATAATGGTATCGGTGACCACAATTTTAATCCCAAGATTACAAAGCAGCATCACAAAGAGGGGTGCATTATTAACGTCTTTTCTTCAGTTTTACAGAAAAATACCCCGCAAATGCACGGAAAGTCATCATGTTTCATCGGGCCAACACATATACACTCATATTTGAAGCCATCGTGTATGGCAAGCCAACAGGGCCATAACGCTTAGGTCTCAGGCGTAACCGAGCCGCCACTATGCGTAGTTGAGGCTTGGCAAAGCGTCGTCGAGAAAATCAATCAGACTACAGTCTCTATTACGCGTTCAGGCTCGGCAACGCGCAGTCGAGCCACCCAATAAGATCACATTCTGGACTACGCGCTGCCGAGAAAATGTCCTTTTGGAACGCGTCGCAGAGCCTCGGCGACGCGTGGTGGAGAAACTTACAAATGGCGGCAGCCAGAGTTCATGGTTCGAGTTCATAACACCACCTCTTATTTCCCTTTCGTCCGCAAAGGCAAAGTACAGTTAACAAATATAGAATAAGCCTAAATGAATAATTTATAATCTTTTTAAACGATAAATAGGCTTTAATTTGATACATAATAATGAAATAGGCCGAAAATACTAGAGTCTATCGCTTCAACGAAATCGCACAACAATTACAGGATCATTCCCGGGGCTTACGGAGGCACGCTGTTGAGACTAGCCGGTGAAAAGTCGCGCTTCACTGGCGTGCACAGCCAACCGCTGGTCTCGGCCTGTCTCGGGAGGATCCAAGTTACAGTAATTTCCTTCAAAATCTAGCGTTAGCGAGCTCTTACCATAAACACGTGTGAGTATCGTTATAACGGAACAGTAAATTATCCGATCAGAATCAGTATCAAAACAACGAAGTTGATTTTCTTCGTCATGCCCTACTGCGCATGCGCACATGGGCGCAATCATTGCACTTTTTAGGCATCCCTATGGCGGCACAAACGTGCCAACTAAAATATTTTTCTCGCGCCGTAAAAATGCGAAGGCGAAAACAAGAAAGTAAGAAAACAGAACAGCGAAAACAAGAAAACACGAAGGCGAAAACGCTTAAATATAAAACACGAAGGCGAAAATGCGAAAACACAACAGCGAAAACACGACAGAAAATATGTCGTGTTTTCGCACTCGCATTTTCGTGTCTTCGCACTCGCATTTTCGTGTTTTTGCACTCGAATTTTCGTGTTTTCGCGTTAGCGTTTTCTCGTTTTCTTGTTTTACTGTTTTCTTCCTTGGTCGAAAACAAGAAAACACGAAGGCGAAAACACTAAAATATAAAACACGAAGGCGAAAATGCGAAAACACAACCGCGACAAATACGACAGAAATTATGTCGTGTTTTCGCACTCGCACTGTCCTGTTTTCGCATTAGCGTTTTTTTTGTTTTCTTATTTTCGCAATATCGTGCTTTCGATTGTTTCACTTCCGTTTAACACCTTCCCATATATCAGTTAACGGAATGAATCTACTGAATATTTTAACTTTTTTTGGTTTATAGTTGTATTTTGCAAATGAATTCAAAGGAAATGTGTGGACGCACCATGAAATAACCCCGCTTGATTGGTGCCCCTGTTGTAACAGGGTAGTTTTCCAAATTCATTGTTCTTGTTGTTATCATTATATCTCGTTGTTGTTGTTGTGGTTATCTTTATTACTATCATCATCATCATCATCATCATCATCATCATCATCATCATCATCATTATTATTATTATTATTATTTTTATTATTATTATTATTATTATTATTATTATTATTATTATTATTATTATTATTATTATTATTATTATTATTATTATTATATCTTGCTAGTACTAAACTGAACTGCTTAGCGGACGGTCATGTTACCAAGATCGAGCGAACAGGTAAAACTGGTATTCGAAAGAACATTTTAATACATGTTGCATTAATGATAATATTTACGGTAAATATTAGACTTTGATCCTTGACCTAACCTATGTACACAAGCCAACAAGCATATAAGTAAACAAACAAATAAACTTAAAGCCAGTCATGTCTGAGGAAATTGATGCTGATTCATGGAAATCCTGGTGACAAAATTATCAGCGCCAAGGACCAAGAGGACAAGTCCGTCACAGGTAGTGTTCGTGGGGAAAAAATAGTCGTTCGGTGAAAAAATGGGTCTTTAATACAATGTTTTGACATAAAAGTGATAATATTTCCCCCCCCCCCCAACATGTCATGTCATACGAAAAAACAAAAAACAAAAAAACAAAAAAACAAAAAACAAAAACAAACAAACAAAACAAAAAAGTTCCTAGATAATATTTTTATCTTTCAAAAGACCACTATTTAAAGCAGATCGACCAATTAGCTTTTAATCAACGCTGTCTACAAAATTGATTGATAAACAAAAAATCATTTCTGAGAAATTTGCGTTGAAAAATTTGAGGCCCTTATCGCCCACATTGTTGGCCGGAATGACAATATCGCTCTCCAACCGTGGTCATTTTTGGTTGCATTTTTTCGAAGGCCTGTCAATGGACAAATATGATATATAGATTCCAACATACAATAGTATTTATTGGCCTAAAAAGCAGCTATTTACCCGAACGACATCAAGGGCAGCCATAAATGCAAGCCTGTCACTATGGTTTCACACGCGACGGCGGCAGCTTTCAAAGGGGACTCGAAAGCGGATCAGTCACGTTACCCGAAAAGAGCAACATATCTTTGTTAATGATGCTTGTGATCATACCGGCAAAAAACAAAAACAAAAAACAAAACAAACAAAACAAACAAAAAACAAAAACAAAAAAACCATGATCCGGGACGAAAACAGAAAATGAAGCAAGCGGATAGCAATGTGCATGAAAAAAAAAAAAAAAAAGCTGACGACCAAGCATACAGTACTTGGGGGAGAGGGCGCTAGGGTTTGATTTTTCTCTTTATTCTTATAAAATTTATAATTGCCATTCCAGACAAGTTGGACCTAGAGTTTGATGCCATTCTCTCCATCCCTCTCAAATCTTTCTCTGAAAATGACAAGTTAACTGCTGCTTTGCTCGAGGCTGACGGCAGTATGTCTTGCTTTTGGCATTTTTTATTTTGTGAAAATAAGTTGTAAGATTGCTGGACAGAGAGAGACAGCGAGAGAGACAGACAGACAGACAGACAGACAGACAGACAGACAGACAGAGAGTACCATGGTCGCTATATACATGTATATGGCAGTCCCAGCCCTGTTCTATTTGTTTAAAAATATGTATATTTCCATGTTTTTCATGTTATTCCACGTACAGTCAGACATGTTTGTTACTTTCTATGTAAACAAAGAGAATTTGAACTAGGAAACATGATTTGCTGCATAGCAAATCAGCGTGTGTATCTTCAAAGCATATTGGTATGGTAATGTACAACTATTCCATAACACAGGAGTAGAAGTTGGAATGGCATCTCTATCTATTATAGCTTTGAAGATGTTCAAGATTGAAAATTTCGAATACTGCTAATTAGCATAATTTAGATTGCTACAACTTTTGTTTTAGATTCATTACATGCGCAATGGTCAACAACCCCTTAGTAGAAGTTGGAATGACATCTCTATCTATAATAGTTTTGAAGATATTCAAGTTTAAAAATTTGAAATGCTGCTAATTTGCATGATTTAAATTGCTGCAACTTTTGCTTTAGATTCATTACATGCGAAATGGTCAGTAACACCCTAGTAGAAGTTAAAATGACGTCTCTATCTATAATAGTTTTGAAGATATTCAAGTTTTAAAATTTCAAATGCTCTTAATTAGCATAGTCTAAATTGCTACAACGTTTGTTTTAAATTCATTAGATGCGCAATGGTCAATAACCCCCAAGTGGAAGTTCGAATCACATCTCTATCTTTTATACTTTTGAAGATATATAAGATTTAAAATTTCAAATGGCCCTAATTTGCATAATTTTAAACATCTTCATTCCTCTGTATAAAAGGTCAAACTCCTTGTATGTAGATACAATCATGCCAAGTTTGGAGTTTCTATGTATAATAGTATTAGAGAAAAGTGTCGGACAAATTTGCTGGTAAAGAAAGAAAGAAAGAAAGAAAGAAAGAAAGAAAGAAAGAAAGAAAGAAAGAAAGAAAGAAAGAAAGAAAGAAAGAAAGAAAGAAAGAAATTCAGGAAAAACAAAAAAGTGTGTGTTGACACACACACTTTAATAAAGAATTTCAGGAAAGTCAAAAAAGTGAGTGTTGACACACACACTATAATTAGCCTCCGACTTCTTTTTAAATCCTCTTTTTATCCCCCGCCTCCTTTAGAGAAATAAACCATATCAAAAACAGACGGAGAGAAAGAAAGATGTCATTTTGTATGCACGTTCCATGCTGCATACACTATACCGGATGAGGGGTCCAGATGGGCGGTCTTCATAGATCATGATCATGACGAGGTGACGACTGAGACAAGTGTCCTGTTAATGATAAACAAACATCAATCCCAGCATATACTAGAATTTTAAAAAGTGAAAAAAAAAAACACACACACACACAGAACGCCTTATATGTGTTGAAAATCCATTAGTTTCAACGTTGTATTAGTGATAAAACTGTGCATTGTCACATATGAATAAATAAGTCTATCCGTTTCCTAGATTAGACACAGAGGTTATAATAGTACACCATGACCGAGGTGATGATGTTACTGTTTGGACGCATGGGTAATTGTTTCTTGCCAGCAAAGGCGAACTGTGTTTGCTTACATAATTGATCTGACAGTGCGACACGCACTTCAATCGCAATTTAACAATAGCGCAAAGTAAGTCTGTTAAAGGGGAGCATACACACTGTCATGCTTTCCCGGGTTTTGCCATTTATATAATTGGGCCTAATGTATAATTTTATTCTGTAGAGATATGTAACCAGTGTTACTTTACAAATGAAGATCTGCAATAAACTGATCGCGACACAAAACCGAAACTTCGTGACTGGGTTGCAGCGATAACGCTACACACACACACACACACACACACACACACACACACACACACACACACACACACACACACACACACACACACACACACACACACACACACACACACACACACACACACACACACACACACACACACACACACACACACACACACACACACACACACACACACACACACACACACACACACACACACACACACACACACACACACACACACACACACACACACACACACACACACACACACACACACACACACACACACACACACACACACACACACACACACACACACACACACACACACACACACACACACACACACACACACACACACACACACATACGACCGACCAAGCAAAAAGCAGTGTGCAGAGCCACTTTGCAGACAGACTACGAAAAAGAAAAGACATGAGTCACAGCTCTATGGTAGAAATTTATATTGACCTGTTGAAACAAACGTGATATCGTAATTTTTTATGATGTATTGTACTTTTTCTGACAAGATTCTGGGCAGCACACTTGGTGTAAGCTGTAGTTTGGCATTTGAATGTGGGTGGGTTTCCGTGTAGATCTCCATGTGCATTCTTTGGAGTGATATATCTTTTAATATTGTGGTCTCCTGCTAGGGTTTAAACCCCCCAAAAATTCCGATAAAGCAAAATCAGATCAAAGATACTCAGTTGGTAAGTTAAATGCTTCATCAGTAGAATTTAAAAAGCTATGTCCGATATGGAAGCAAGTTTGATCATGCACAGCCACCTCAATTATGCTTAAATCCGTTTCTTAAATTCCTTAAACATATATAAATCGTAAATGCTTTACAAACTTCGTTGATATGATACCAATAATTGATTTAATATTTTGCCCGATGATAGATGCATATAAGAGCATGCACTTTAATCACATGCAGAAATGTAGCTCAAAACATGCTTGGTGGACTTTATCGTGTAGAAAATAAAAATATCTGCCATGAAGAGCTCAATTATGTATTACATTGAAAACTATTATATAGCAATCTTTTTTAGTGATCAACCACCGAACCGGAGTTCTGGGACTTATGCCAGACTGAGTGAAATTTGTGGACACGTTTCGGTGCATCATGCATACCTTGTTCCAGCAACAAATAGTGAATGCCTTTGGGGTGGGTGGGGTGTTTTTGTTTTGTTTTTGTTTGTTTTTGTGTGTTTTTTTTTGTTTTTGTTTTTGTTTTTTCGTATGACATGACATGTTGGGGGGGGGGGGGGGGTGATATTATAACTTTTATGTCAAAACATTGTATTAAAGACCCATTTTTTCACCGAACGATTATTTTTCCAAACGAACACTACCTGTGAAGGACTTGGCCTGGTCCTTGGCGCTGATAATTTTGTCACCAGGATTTCCATGAATCAGCATCAATTTCCTCAGACATGACTGGCTTTAAGTTTATTTGTTTGTTTACTTATATGCTTGTTGGTTTGTGTACAGAGTTTAGTTCAAGGATCAAAGTCTAAAATTTACCGTAAATATTATCATTAATGCAACATGTATTAAAATGTTCTTTCGAATACCAGTTTTACCTGTTCGCTCGATCTTGGTATCATGACCGTCCGCTAAGCAGTGCAAGATATAGTAATAATGATAATAGTAATAAAGATAATAATAATAACAACAACAACAACAACGAGATATAATAATAACAAGAACAATGAATTTGGAAAACTACCCCGTTACAACAGGGGCACCAATCAAGCGGGGTTATTTCATGGTGCGTCCACACATTTCCTTTGAATTCATTTGTAAAATACAAGTATAAACCAAAAAAAGTTAAAATATTCAGTAGATTCATTCCGTTAGCTAACATATGGGAAGGTGTTAAACGGAAGCGAAACAATCAAAAGCACCATATTGCGAAAATAAGAAAACAAGAAAACGCTAATGCGAAAACAGGACAATGCGAGTGCGAAAACACGACATAATTTCTGTCGTATTTTCGCGGTTGTGTTTTCGCATTTTCGCCTTCGCGTTTTGAATTTTAGTGTTTTCGCCTTCGTGTTTTCTTGTTTTCGACCAAGGAAGAAAACAGCAAAACAAGAAAACGGGAAAACGCTAACGCGAAAACACGAAAATGCGAGTGCGAAAACACGACATAATTTCTGTCGTATTTTCGCGGTTGTGTTTTCGCATTTTCGCCTTCGCGTTTTGAATTTTAGTGTTTTCGCCTTCGTGTTTTCTTGTTTTCGCTGTTCTGTTTTCTTATTTTCTTGTTTTCGCCTTCGCATTTTTATGGAGAGAGAAAAATATTTTAGTTGGCACTTTTGTGCCACCATACATCCCGGTAATTTTCGAAGTTTTATTTACACCAAAGTCTCAAACTTACCAGCCTTTATGGAAATCATGTCAATAATTCATAACTGGACTTCGAATACGTTGTCGGCAGAGTGTAATAAATGACAACGATTCACCATCTTACATCGTTAACACCTCGATGGAACGTGGACTTGGCAAACACGCTTCTCGGGTTGGAAATGGGTTTCCGCGGAATAGAAAAACTTGACAGGTGTGAGAGTAACCTAAGTAAAAATCCCAAAGTATGTAGTATCTGTTGGGCATATTGCATTTCACCTTACTAATATTTGCGCACTGTGCAGTCACCAGGTCGCTTCTCGGGGCCTTCCAGATCGCAACTTCTAGTCACACTTATCCCTCAGGGGCCCCAAAACGCCATGTTGCCAAAGCCTGCTCCGATTTGGGGTTGTCGCGCGAGAATCCAACAATCACTCTCCGTACGCACTACGTCTCTGCCACAGGATTCGGCATTAGATCCATGGCGATATAAAGACCTTGGGAACAATACTTAAATTTGTAGAACAGTGTCTAACAAAAAGAAAGGCTATATGGCAGATAATTTCGTTCAGCTGTTCAAGGTAGTACGATCTCGCCCCTCTAGACTGGTTTAGTAAATGGCCGCTACAGGGACCTAACGACTTAGTGCTACTGCCTGATCAACCGACGTTATTATCGATGCTTTGTATTGCTGACTAGGCTATGCCTACAGCATATTATATATCACTGGAAAGGTCTTTGTAAGAGGGGTACAGTGCTGGTAATTGTATTGCCATAGATTCAAAATTTGAAGGTTAATGGACGCTTCAATTGTTTTGCATTCTAATTTTGAACAAAAAGGTCATGAAATACTGCTGTAGAGTCCATGCCCTGTTCCAAAGCACAGACGGTATTTTCCAATTATTGTACAGGAACAGCATTGGAACGGGAAACTGTTCTGTTGGTCTTCTCTGCCAAAAAAATGCCTGGAGGCTGGAGCAAATTCGGTCAAATATACTAGGCTCCAATTCTTTTGGCCGCCTGACCATGTTGATCCATTCTTTCCTTCTTTGTTATCTCTGTTGTGGAGAAAATGAAAAAAATACGATACCCGTTCAACGTCTTTTTTTAAATACGGGCTACAACCATTCGACTAGCGTTGCAGAGATTCTAATTTGAATGGCTCCGGCGACGACGAGTTGTAGAGACTGTAATTTGATTGGCTGTTTTAACATCAGTAATGCTGTAAGAACGTAAATGATTGGTTTGCTTGTCTTCAAGTAAAAGGCGCCATAAGTTGTTCCACTACGCATCGCCGAAGCACGACGACGCGTAGACTACCGTGGTGGAAAACATATTCTCGGCAATGCGTAGTAGAGACTGAAATCTGATTGGTTGGCTCGACTGCGCGTAGTGGAAGCTCGGCAACGCGTAAGCTTTATGCGTCGTGGACCTGTTGGCTTGCCATTATCGTGTTTTAACTGTCCAATATAAACACCGCTCATACAGAAACACGGGGCTTTATTGGGCTAATACATGATCTACATACACTGATACGAAATCATGACGTTTTATCTGCCCAGTACATATGTACACTCATAAAGAACTGTGATGCTTTACTGGGTTAACATGCAACATACGTACCATAATATGGAACTGTCATATTTGTGTACAATATATACACACAATTATGCAGAACCATCATTTGTGTTGACAATAATGTGTCAGTCCAAAGGTCAGCAAATACCAACTCCGTCACAGTCGTCTTCATGGGTCAGAGATAATCAGAAAATATATATTGCATCAGCCACAGGCGATATAATTTGGCTTCTTAGCGCGCAATCCTTAATTGAGAAATTGTATACCCTTCAATTGCTATTGTTTTCTTTCAGAGAAGCTTTGAAGAATAAAACCCACATTGCAGAAAGCCTTGTCCACGTGTTCCATGTTGCATTGGCTTTCTTCCTCATGTTAGCTGCCATGACTTACAACTTATGGATATTCATTTCTCTATGTTTGGGAGCTGGCCTGGGGCATTACTTATTTGCATGGAGACGAGCCGAAATAGATGCAATGGAAGGGATCTGTCATTAAGTTTCAACCCTCCGCAGAATCAATTTCTAGTGAGATCTCATAAACTGTACCAGGGAAACTACACCACAATACACAATTCTCAAGATTCATTGGGATTATACCGACGACCATAAACGACTGCCTCGACTGTGTTTTTAGAGCAGGTAGGCTGCTCTGCTGGAAAATTCACTGCTTTAGA
This sequence comes from Hermodice carunculata, assembly GCA_964020975.1. Lineage (NCBI taxonomy): Eukaryota > Metazoa > Annelida > Polychaeta > Eunicida > Amphinomidae > Hermodice > Hermodice carunculata. The sequence continues at coordinate 77,483,363 of OZ026620.1, read as the reverse complement.
AAATTTGGTATTTATGTGCGTTATCATAACGTGTTCCTGTGGAGTCATCACACGAAGCCGTGTGCCAGCAACATCAGCAGACTTTCTGACAATTGTTCCCTGCTTGACAAGGATAGTCGAAATTGGGGTTACGTTAACTTTCCATTCACCTGGAAAAGTAACAGCTGTAAAAAAAATGCAATATATATAAAGAGATGATCGACAGTTGCTTGGATCTACCATAACACGAGCCCCGTGTATGTAAACAAGACATATGTCACGTGTTGGGTCAAATATTTTCACATTTCATTACTTTGCATGGTACATGCTGGCAATATACATTCAGCACAAAACAATCTAATAGGACATCAATGGCATTTCGACGTCACTAATGTATACTTCAAATAACATAATGCGTGACTGCCCGTAAAAGAGGTGGAAGGAGATCGGCCTTCAGACCACCTGTGAAAACTCAAAATACCAGGAAAAGACACGCCAGCCGTCACATGTTATCTCAGTAGCCATGCTGTGTTTCGTGACCAGATGAGGATTGACCCTTGTGTGTTAATAATGTAATTGTACTGTGTAGAACTTTTAGTTGCTGCATGTTGACTGAGAAGTTCAATCAGACTGCATGCATTTGTTTGTAACACATCCACTTTTCCCTTACCGGGACTCCTATGCATCTTTATATGCGTTTTCCGTGTGTCATTTTACATTCATTATAACCATATTCAGCGGCAGTATTCACAAAAACGATTATCTAACATTAACCTCTCGAAACAAAGAATATATCTGTATTAAATTAAATTTCAACTTTGATCATTCATTGACATAAATCATTTAAAATGTGAATGGCCTTTTTTTTTTATCCCGAATTTAAATGAGAGTCCAAATGAAACAACTGTGCCTTCTTTGCACTGCCCATGGTAAAATATTGCAACATGTATTTTCAGCTTTACTCGGCTCACATGATTAAATCCAATGTCTAGTGATGTAGGCCTGTTTAGGGATCTGTATCAAAGGTATTCATTGTGAAACACATAAATGAATGGGGAGGGTTAACGATTGCGCAGAGAGAGAGAGAGAGAGAGAGAGAGAGAGAGAGAGAGAGAGAGAGAGAGAGAGAGAGAGAGAGAGAGAGAGAGAGAGAGAGAGAGAGAGAGAGAGAGAGAGAGAGAGAGAGAGAGAGAGAGAGAGAGAGAGAGAGAGAGAGAGAGAGAGAGAGAGAGAGATTGCCTTTTCAAGCGGTTCGAGGTTGGTTTAAACATATTTTATTCACATAAGAAAACCATTTGGAAAAAGGGCAGAGCCTAGGTTGAGCGCGCAAGGAGGTGGGGGGGGGGGGCAAGGGACTGTTGGCACCCTTGGTATCTGATACATCACATGATACAGGCTTACAACACGTACATTCATCGGACAAAGGTATACTTGAACATGAAAAAAATAAAACTATTTGCATCTTGAGTATACAACTTTCTATTAGAAATGTTCTGATTTCATTACGGAATCGCTTAATATGTGTTGACAAAAAGAAAATAACTTTTTCTATGGGTATATGCTCAGTAACAAATGCTGATCCGGACCTGCACAGAAACACCAGGAACTACGGGTGATAAGGTGGCAAACTTCTGGCGAAGCCCTCCTTGCCCCAAAGCCAGTACGTTCTTTGTACGCCTTTTCCCTGAGAGTTGAAAAGAAAACCAATAGATTAATGATCTTTAAAGAATGTGTGAACCACACATTCCCACTTTGGCCTTTCGTCTTACACCAGACAATGACAACAATCAATTGTAACTTTTCCTGTGCCAACTGCCACTTAAGTCGAAATATTAAAGGACAACTGCTGTGGATTGTAATAAGAGTGTCAGATTCATGTTTCTTGTGAAAAGACCTTTCATTCAAGTATCCGAGTCTCTGCAATTGAATAGGATATAACAGTCCAGGCAGCGACTTTCCTCAGCTCGCTTTGGGCGCAATGCCTCCAAAACTCACAAAGGAAGGCTGTCGACTCAATCCAAAACTTGGCACTGAAAAAGTTAAAGAGACAGTTGACCATTCACAAAAGAGTTTTATACACATAAACTTTGAATTATAGTTAGAGAACTTAACATCCAATGTCAACACGTGCTTTGAGAGGTACTATTTTTAGGCAGGTAAATCGGAAGACTGTGTGTTTGTCTTCTAACAACGCTAAAGTCACACTGTAAAGCACCACGTAAAACCGTGGACGTATTAACTGGCCCCAGTTAATACGTCCATGGTAAAACTTCTCTCGCAAGTTTGCAGTTTGCATCAATACTGCAGCATGAAATAGCTACGAAAATGCTCCTCTTTCTTTACTTTCTGCTTGGAACATTGTGACAAAGATTCAGAAGTGAAGTAGACAAGAATATTTTCTATTTTGATGATGTGGGTCCCACCATAAACGCGCTAAATTTTATCTCACTTGCCTTGATTTCTATGTCGCCCCTGAGCTTTAATAAATAAAGCTTTGTTCGATTTAGGCCGTCATAGGTGGCAGCACTGATGTGTATTTTAAGAGGTTCTCCGTTGGATTCCATGCGTGACGCCATATTGACAGTATCACCAAAGAGACAGTATCGTGGCATAGCCTGTCCAACCACTCCTGTGCGGCAAAACACAACTTTATGAGTCAGTTTTCCGGTAGAGGGCAGCACTACCAGGCATAACTAGATGAAAGTCTTGCTTGTATTCTTTTGCTGGGTGTGGCACGTTTATGACACCGATCAATTCTCCACAAAGGACGGACAGTAGAAGATGGATGTCAAATGTGAAATATTTGGGATATTTACTGTTTCAGTCACATATGTGACATCCGAATGGACTTGTTTAGGTACATGGCATTTATGAAGTCTACTTTCCCTCCCTACATGGCCGACAATCTGAATATATGTCAAACACTGCATAAAATGTGTGTTTTTACCGTGCAAGTTTGAATTGTCTCTAACATCCACGGTTTTACAAAATTTCGAAGATTTGTTTGTGCAGAGGTGATATTTTAATAACTGTTACGATTAATCTCAAACAGAGAAGAAAAACGAACAGAGACTTCAGAATGATATAAATGCATGTGCCCTCGGCGTGTGTAATGCAAGCACTCTGCACAACTCTAATTACCAGCATGCTCGTCCCATGGGTATTACTAATAATGAGGGCATCTGATATTATGGGTACCGTTTCTTATATCATTATTCTAACTCGTTCTACGCCAGCGGGTAAACTTTTTCTTTATTTGCGTTGAATGAACATGAAGCATTCAAATCTTTCCCATAAGAAATGATTTCTTGTAAGTACAAACGTACATTGTCCACAATCAGGAGTGCACAGACCACACGGACGTGAACTGGAGTATTGTCATTTGCACACGACAGACATGCAGTCATTTGTGGTGGTATCGTAAGTAACTCTATTCAAATCAATCAAGTTTGCTATCCGAACTTAACTCAATACCGTTCTTTGTTCCCACAATAAGGAGCCACTTCAAAGTGTTTGCTGTTTTTGTACACATTTAGCTGTGAAAAAATGAAATTAGCTTTTCAAGCCCGAAGGAAACAAAGGAAGAGAACACGCACCACTGACGTGATCATGGGCATATTCATTAGGTGTTACCATCCTAATCACCCCCCCCCCCCCCAATGCACACTGTCAGTAAATTTTTGCAACATTTGTTTGCAGGAGGAAGCACTGACTTACGATGCACGATCTTTTCTATGCCAAAGTGTACTTAGGCATAAGACATAAAAGAAAAACATTTATTTGAGAAAATGTCAAATAAACATTCCACAATCTCTTAACAATGTGCAAGAAATTTAAAACAATTGCCATTAAAAATCATGAACCAAAATGTACATATCCGCCATGCTAATTAATGTGTGACTATTTTCCGGAAAAGTGCTGCCTTCATGCGGTCAATGGTAACAACACATACTGCACAAAGCATGAACAGAGGATATTGGTTGCAGATGGCGTCACTTGTAGCTCAGGCTGGGTGTCTCTGCTTACAAGTGGAGCCACCTGGTGGGTAAGCAAATCCATAATTTGATAATTTGCATACCGGTTGGTTGTCGGAAGTGTCACATGTAATCAATTCAACAGAAAGTTGTGTCCCATGCAATTTACTTCCCCAAAATATCCTCTACTGGAAGGCCGTGTGATACATATAAGGAGAATCTGAACTGATTCTTCAGGTCAGCTTCAGGAGAGCATATATAAAGAGTATTAATATTTTTTTTAAGTCAGTGGGATTTTGGGGGTGGTGGGTTGTTTGGGGGAGGCGGTTTTTTTTTCTGTTTTTTATTTTTTATTTTATATCCTACATTGGCTTCAAGACAAAGTAAATTAACTGTAGTTAAGTGTAAGTTGTCGTGTGGTCAAAATTCTTTTTTCTTTTGTCGGTGAAAAATATTAGAATGGGCTGAAACAGAACTTACTCAAAATACAAGTTCGATTATTTTGAGAAGTAACTTCGTCGGTAATAAGCTTACCAGAGGACAATAGTCTACCAAAGACTGGAAAGACATCACGGAGATTATTTTTCGTGTAACTAATCATACTTTTATCTGTTCCTATTTATTGTCAGCTTAACTTTTTCATATACGTTGATATTTTAATGTGTCAGGGCCCCTTGATTATTTTTAGCTATGCTGTAGGGGCCACCATTGTTAAATAAAAGCTTTTTGACTTTGACCTTGATCCCTGCAACCCGGGTCGATTCCGTTTTCAGCCCGAGAAGCAAATGGAAGTATCCTCACCACTTTGACTGTGCATGGCTGTTTTCACCGAGTCAATCGTTTTCTTCCACAGGACAATAAAGCAGGACGCAAACACCATATTTTCCCATAAGAAGGGGTTAGTATAGGCTTCGCCCGACATGTGGGGTCTATTTCCCACAACATATGGGGTGATTTTACCCTATGCGTCAGATGAAAGTATATTTATGACAATTACTATACCCTATGCATTACCAGTTTCGTTTCAATATATGTTTATTTTGAAATCATTTAAATGTTCATTGTAAAAAAAGTTTTTAACAGCTACATATGCAAGTTTCAAAAGTGAAAACAATATGGTTCCTCATTCAGCTATTAACAATTGGAATCGCACAGTCCTGTGCTCTTACTATTTGGTAGCAATTTAGAATTCCACTTATTGCAATTATCTGTTCCGGAGGAGCTAAATCTGTTATCTGCGGCATGAAGAAAGTACCATACCCGCGGCACAAGGCCCAGTGTGAATACCACTTCTCAACTTCAGAGACATATCCGGACGGTGGGGGATTTTGAATTCAGTAAACACGCTACTAAGGAGATGCAGCGCCATGTCTGCAATTTCTTCAAAATGTTTGTCGCCATTTTTCACTGGGAGGCCACTGGCTACCATGTATGCGTCACCAATTGTCTCAACCTGGAAGTGAAAACTGGAGTGATTCATTGATTGATGCCTAATCTCTTCGTACTAGGTTTGATCACTCCTCCCCAGGACCGCTTTGCGGCCTGGCTTGCTCTAGGGCGACGCTATGACCGTCCCCTCATTTATTTTTATAATATTCATTAGCAATTTTGTTTTATAATGAATTAGCTAAGGAAGGGTCTTAAGAAAGACTTATCTTCACGTTGATTATGCCTGATCTCATGACTACTAGGTTTGACATGTTCACGTTGATTGATGACTAAAATCATTACACTAGGTTTGATATCTTCACGTTGGTTGATGCCTGATCTCATTATATTAGTTTTGATACCTTCACGTTGAATGATACCTAATCTCAGTACACTTGGTTTGATATCTTCACGCCAGTATTTTTATTGTGTGTGTGTTTGACAAGCTCTTTCTAAAAGTACCTCAAATTTTACTACAGGTATCTAAACAACCAACTTCCTCTCTACTTTAACATGTTCATGACTCAAACTGCTACACACTCGCATAACACCAGATACAGAGATGTTTCTCGATCAGCTATTCCTGTCAGAAGTTCCGGACAAAACTCAATACCTTTCTACATTCCTAATTTGATAAAAGCAGCTTCTTCAAAAATAACAGACAAAGTCTCTACTTACTCTTACACTGGAAATTCAAAGTATGTAAAATTGCAGTTTATCAATGAATACTCCGAAATATGTTCGGTTGTAAATCGCTATATATGTAAGAGAAATTAATCGAAAGTTTGATAGGACACATTTTTTATTTTATTTATGTTTCTGTTTGTTTGTTTTTTAGTCCCACCATGGCCTAAATTACCCTTTTCCCTCAGTCCTAGATAACCAGTGTTTATATTATACACAACCAGGTGCTAATGTTGTGATCCTATGTTTTCCAGGTAGCTCCAGTGAAAGCGGAATTACATATTCCTTAACTGGAGTTATCATGACAGTATATATATTTGAATGTTATTTAGTGTACTGTACTGTTTTGTCGATGTGTTTTTTTTACTTCTAATAACATTCTGTCTGACATATTCTATGTCATACAGTTGTCAAATAAAGCCATTTGAATCCTTAAATCCTTGAATCCTTCTAATATATTGCAACATAGCACGACAAGCGTTTGTCATGATTGATTTACAGCACACATAGTATATATGTATAAAACCCAATCATACTGTTCATGAAAATAATAACATTCGCTATTTTAAGTAATTACCCCCCCCAAAAAAAAAATAGACGGTTTTTTTATTTTATTTCGTGACAAGTTACTGAATCTGCGTAGTTACCTTATATACATCATATGTCGCTATGATGTCGTCAAACATATTGTAGAGAGCGTTCAAAAGATCCACAATCTGCATGGGTGTACTTTGTGCCGAGATAGAAGTGAAGCCAACTATGTCCGAGAAGTAGACAGTAACAGCTTCAAACAGCTCAGGGTCCACTGTGCCGCCGCATTTCAAGACGGCAGCAACCGATCTTGGCACATGATCATAAAACAGACAGAAAGGTAATAGTAGTAAAAATATGAAATCCATACTGGAATTAACGTTGGAATTGAAAACTCTTTGGTTAAGTGTCCCTAAAAAAAGTGGTCACACTTGATGTTCCCACTGAACCCAATCAAGCGGCCATGATAAACACAGGTCGGCACAGCAATTATTTGGGAAAGTTATCGGGATATTTGACTTGAAGCTGGTTGACGATTTCATTTGGATGTATGCTGGGAGGAATCTGGATTGAAATCGATGCACAAAGCTCTAAAACAATTTATAAATCATGTTCATAGCATATTTTAGATGCCTGAGATTTTGATCCCCGAGTAAAGAACACCAATTACTTTGTCTCGCACCTCGCGTAGTATAAGTATCACATGCACACACCTGTGAGGAAATAAATGTGTGATAGCACATTAGATTGCCGTGTTCAAATGGGGGTGTGAATCAAAAAGGAAAAATACATTTGTATCCGAATGTGGTGCACACTTACGCAGGCAACATCCTGTGCAGTAGAATATCTGTTTTCTTCTTCTCGTCCACTAACTCTCGGGTTCTTAGCTCCACTATCTCTTCAAGATTGTTTGCATACTTTTCCAGCTTTTGGATCATACAGTCGACTATGTTGGATGTTCTGAAATGCGTTATGCTACCAATTACCCTCGAGGTACGCTTTTCGTGTGGGCCAATTAAACATTTATTGCATTTTGTTAAAAGTCTGTGCACTTACAATTATCAAAAACGTACTTTTTTTTACACGCAGGTCTTCAAAATGTGTCGGTGGTGATATGTGAATGCTGTGATGTTTTAACTGTGCAGGCATTTATTTATTTGTTCATTTATTTATTATATGAACCAATGATGTTCATGATCTCTTTCCGTGGCAGTATACTTGCAGGTCTCATTGCATAGGTATGTAAAGTATAATTAAAGATATTTATTTGATCGTAGCGACTTGGTTGATATGTTTTTAAGTTTTCTAAAACTACTATTTTCTGACTATAACTTGAACAACTACACCCCAGATCCTTAAACCTTTTTGGAACTGTGACCGATATTGGCGTTTGGTTGTACACTGCATGTTTCGGGATTCCATGCTCATTATTTCCGTACGGGATTGTATATCTAAACGGGCTTGTACCATCTGTGTGTGAGGTAATGATTAAAGTACATGGGGCAAGATAAGCAAACACAACACAAAGAAACTACCCAAATACTCAATAGAATCACCAGCGTACTTCCAACTTCAGGGTAGCAGACTTAGAGATACAGAATGATCACGACTGGCATAATTCAATATGCAAACTTTGCTCATTCACAGGAAATATTTACACTTTTCAGATACGCCTATTTGAAGACATGTCAGTGTGACATATCTGAAAAAGCGCTACATTTATAGGCGAGGCAACAACATGGACATCGAAACATTAGCATTGAAACGCCTTTTGCAATTGACTCCTTTTTAACGAATTCTGGTCATTATGATACGGTGGAAACGCGGCTTAATATCACCCGAGTGATAAAAGCACCTCATGAACAAGGCTAGTCTCGTGGTACTGTACTTTCTGGTCGATGTGCATGTCAATGTATGCACCAACAGTTTCAGAATTAAGCCAGCCTCTGAAAAAAAAAATCCTTTAGGTACAACCAATGTCAATCTTAATGCCGGGGTTTCACAGTAGTTTAATTGATCCTCCCTCCCTCCTTACCTTCCCTGGCACATCGGCCGAAGATGTTTCCTCACGACGTGAATTTTGGGTCTCAAATCTTGGTCTTCATCCCAACAATTTTTCATCAAATCTAGTATCCTTGGATCAATCTCCGTTACTTCAGTCAATGTAGGGCGGAATGGCCTTTCCTTGTGTTCTCTCACCTGCTCAATTACCTCTGAAAAAATAATCGGACACTAACCGTAATGAGCTAACACGAACACTCTGTCGGGGGAGGGACAAAGGGAAAGAGCACCCTGTTCACAAATCATCAAAATAAATGTGCTTTAATTGTTCACCGTGAAAATGTACTTTCCACACACCTTTACCATTCCCGGGACAAAACCTTGATTTCACAGTTCACTATTAATCAAGATATCATTTCATTTAAGTTCACGAAACTTATCATCATCATCATCATCATCATCATCATCATCATCATCATCATCATCATCATCATCATCATCATCATCATCATCATCATCATCATCATCGTCGTCGTCGTCGTCGTCGTCGTCGTCGTCGTCATCGTCATCGTCGTCGTCGTCGTCGTCGTTGTCGTCATCATCATCATTATCATCATCATTTTTCAGCTTCACAGTTCACGATATAGGTCTCCCCAGCAGCTATCCACCCTTATTCATTCCGCGCTGGTTTTAAGTTTTAGCTCGTTGCATATGTACGACAAAGATTTAAGATCCGACATGAAGTTAGACTATGCATTTCATGATAAATATTCTGATGAACTGCTTGACCGAAAATGTATCTTTGGCAGCGTGCAACTGCTTCCAGGGAAAATCTTCTTTGCTGTTTCTCTGGAAGTCTCAAATGTAGTCCAGATTTATTTATTATTCAATTTAGACCTATGCATAATGCCATATTGCGGACTGGAACGGTAACGTTGCGATTATTGCTCCACTGGGGCTGTCTCTGGATGGGTTTTTAGCAGTTCTGGTAATCATTTATTTACATATAGAGTGCACGTTATTTTGTACTGCACATATAAGATACTTAACTGCACAATAATTTCGCACATAAAGTATTGTATTTCCATATCTTTTTATACCGTAATGCAATAAAAGTGTATCACAAAAAAAGAGGATTGGATGCATTATAAAAATACTGCCAGGAGTATTTTTGTTAATATTCGATCATGTGTTAAGGTATAATCTAGGCCGATCCGGAATTGCAGTATGGGTACCATTAGCACTTTTGTTCAAATAAAATAAGTGCTCTTCACTTTCTATATCTGAGGTAAAACTCTGCACCTGTAATGGTGTAATTTTGCACTGAATATGATGTATATCATATTCAATAACAAAACTGGACCTTTTGTGTTATATAATGACACTCTTCTACATCTTTTGAGTCTTTAGAAATAGAATTGTAAAACTTGGTTATGTAGCTATGCTGTGCGCCCGGCCCAAGGTAATCACCCAGGCAAGTTGAAATAAAACACCGTGTTTGAATTGGCTTTACTGCAAAATAAAGGCACATGACGGGTACTTTCTTGATAAAAACTTTCAGCCAGGGTCTATCAATGTTTATTAGGAAAGGGCGGCTTGAAACTGTTCTTTGGTATATATGTTTCATAAAATTTATTTGGGGGTCAGGCCTTTTCAATAGGGTCGGTCGGATTACCGGGACCACACATATATTTTTGTTAAGCCTTGGGTAACTTGGACATTTGTTGAAACATGTTTAAAATGAATGTTCTTTCCCCTTTTACACATTATCCCCTTTGATGTCAGTTTATTACCTGGCCACTGCCGGAGCTACTTATATATCACAAAATAACAAGGAACACGGTATTGATATCTATAACAATGAGGTCCCATGCATGCTGCACCATGTACGTACATACCTTTGGTTGATAGTAATTCCCTCGCATAAGGCATACAGCGGTTAAGTATTTCATAAATAATTATGGCAAAGCTGTACATATCACCCTCCTGTGTGCCATTGCGAGGCGGGCTGTTTGTTCTTAACAGTTCTGGGGCTGTCCAGAGAAGTCCTAGATTGGAAAATGTTTCATATTTATTACAATTTTACGTGTATCAAGTTCATCCCGAGGATGAACGTTTGACTTTTTAACTTGAATGAAGAGAGGCTATGTCAGGTTTGTTTATCCTTATGGTACACGTATTGCTCTTAAGAATTTGTGTATATGTGTAATACCACACTCAGTTATTCATAATATTTAAATTTACAAATTTGTCTGGAGTTGATTAGAAAGATCTCTAGTATCCGACAAGCAAAATCTTTTAACGGCCTTTTCACTTGCAAAATATAATATCGTGGATTTCCACATAATGTGCCTCTCGAGCAGCTACCTCTGAAGCAAATATGTTTTGATTGAAAGTGCTGACTTTTCTCACATCAATTTGTACATTAGAAGGTAAGGCTTCAATTCACAATATGATTTTGTTTTCGTCAATAAAAAGGCGAATCGGGGAGATAAGGTTATCGGCTTTTGGGAAATACACTTGATATACTGACTTCGTAGCAATAAATCTCAGAAATGCGACGGGTCTAGTTGTAGATTAATGGATATTCATAATAATGTCCAGTCCATTAAAATTATAAGAAACTATTTCCTTGGATTATCCTGAACAAGTCCACTACTTATTGTCGAAAATTGATAAAAATGCAAAAATTATGCAACAAATCATTCATTCCCTAAAACAAATGCTACCATTGCAGGAACGTCACAGCAATCCATTTACATCAGAAATCGGGATGTGTCTTCTTCTAGCAGTCTCAGGCTTAAAATACAGCGATTATTATTGCACCCAAGACCTCAGTAAAGATTCAATTTCTATTAGGGTGACTTTGATTAAGAAGTACTTAAATTTCATCACCAGCTGGAATTTTTCCTAAACCAATCTTTTTACTTCTCACCTTTGTAATATCTGTATTCTTCCATGTCACTATGAGTGCCACATTTGAACGCATGCAGACCGTAGGAGGAAATTTTCAAAATCCAACGAGAGTCAACTAAACAACAACTGCTCTTTAAACGACCGTGAGATCCAAGTATTGTAGAGTGAAGATATCCAATGCCCTTGTAAAAATAGAAGAAAAAAAAACTTTGGTCTGCATACCATTCTTATGTCTCGTGCCTGTGGTGATTTTAAAGAAATTAACTTAAGGACTGATAATGACGATGAAGTAAGTGTCACTTGTACTACTGCTATCCATTTTGCTGGATAAAATACCATCGAAACCAATTAACCAATGCAACATTCATGTAAAAAATTACTAAAAATAGAGACATCATATTTGGGTATGATGCCCGTTTTAACCCAGCTAAAATTAAAATTTACACATGTATCTGAAAATTATGATACCACAAGTTTATTTTGCGCTCCATCACAGAATGCTATGAAAAATCTATTTTTCTACAAATTTTATTACATCGTTGCCATGGACTGCTGAAGTGAGATTTTTCATATGACTAGACGCATCTTTCTTCCCTTAAATTGTCCAACACTGACATTTGCTTGCAACAAAGATAATAAGTAAAAAAAAAAAAAAGAACGAAACTGTACAGAAAATGAGCCAGCTCAGGGCTGTCCAACTGGAGAAGTATTGTTGCAAAATTTTGCCCCCCCCCCCCCCTGTTTTTTGAATAATGCCCCTTAAGTTTTCAAAAATATATATTTCTCAGGTTCAGAAGTTGAGAAAAAGCTCCAGGAAATCCAAATTTTTTCATACAGATGTTTCCAGTGTGACAGCACTAACGCTAAATATTTGAATTAAATACGAATGTCTTAACATTTAATATATGAAACAATATAGCACCCCATATGTACACGGCACTCTGTATATTTTGCATTTAATGAGGGATAAAACTGGCCACAAAAAGGACCAGCCGCGATTTTTATGGCATTTCTTATCTGTAGAAAGAGACGCCGAATCCTCAGTAATAGACAAGGAAACTTTCCACCAGCAGAACTTGCAGCTGTATATGACTTGAAGATACGTTTGCATAAGGACTGACAGCGATCATAAAGTGACTAGACGGGAATAGTTCGATCTTGAGTTGAACAGTGCATGTAAAATTTTCATGTGTTGATACAACCAAGCGCAATGACATTCGCATCCGTTCTTTTGTGCAGTACAGAAATATCTGTCAACGTTACCTTTGCCAGATCTGATATAAGGGAGTATTTGAACACCCAGTCCAGATGGATATCATCATTTTCCAACAAATCCTGAAGGCAGAAAAAGTATCTTTTTGCATAAATGATTAATTAGTATATATGCTTTACTTGACAATGCAATTCTGTATATATTGTTGGAACTTGTGCATTTGTAAACGTGCTGGGATGAGTCCAGCTAGGCTCTAGAATTTCAATTACATAGCAACATAGGAGTTTTGTTTGGCAGGATATCGCCCTTCTCTGAGAAGGTAGATGAATATATATGGAATCTTTTTCTCGGGGCAAGTTTAAATTTGAATTTTGCCATTTTTCCACACAATTATGCATGTGCTAGTTCATATGTTCCCTGGGTTTAGCCCTTATAGGCAAGAACTTGTGATACATTGCTTATTTATGTATTTCGTTTTTATACATTCTTTTCATTCATTTGTGTTGTCTTTACAAAAATAACAACAACAACAACAACAATAATAATAATAATAATAATAATAATAATAATAATAATAATAATAATAATAATAATAATAATAAAGGTCTTAAGCTCAATTATCTCGAACCAAATATAGCAGGGAATCAGATTATCCGCAGAAAACCTACGGAGTTCAGCAGGTGTCCGGGAACCTTGTCACTGCCAACCAGGAACCCCAAACCGACACGGAATTCCCACCCTGGGAGGAATCGGGCTGTACAGCACAAAAGAAACTTCCAAGGACTAAAAATATATGGTAAAGGCAAGCAGCCGCCATCACGGAAAAAAAAAACGTGTACGGAGAATTAAAGCTGCGAATCATGCTTGATACTTTCCGGCTGATGATTAGTTTATAAACTCCTTGACTGCTGAAGTCTTCAATTTTCAAAATTTTTATTTGAGTGTGATAAGATCGATTGGCTATTGAGCATAGAGAGACTGGATTGTGCTTTTTATCTGGTTTTGTTTGTTTGGCTGGTTGGTTTTGAACTACACGGAAGATGTACGTGTCCCGGTTGCTCCTGTCTGTGTCATAAAGAGGCCGATTTTACTTCAGATTAGAGATTGACACAACTGAGCAGAATCGTCGGTAGGATACGGGTATCCTTAACAGAAGAACGGGTCCTTCTGACCAAGCGTGGCACTCTCCGTCAACAATCAGCGGATGCTTCTAACAACGTTAATAAGAAATGTAAAAGTTTTTTGGTGCCATCGGCTGAATACACCACCGATTTCTTCAATTCTTTTGGGCTCGAAATGCGTATTGGATTGTTAGTGCATGCACCCGTTACGTTAAATACACTGGTTTTTGTAACTGAGGTGATGACATTTAAATGTATATTTCACTGCACATAGCTCTTCGATGGTAAACTTTGTAATTCTATATTATATAGTGTGGCTTAACTGCAATTAACAACAAAACGTAATGGGAATGCACCGCCATGGACCTGCAGACTGAAGTGGCCCCCACGCGATTGGCACAGAGAAATTTATTCTTGCTCTTCATTATGGTCTTGACGAATTGGATGAGCAGAAGCTACCGTTCTGGCTCGATGTAAGGGCATATTGGTAAGTCATATATTGCAGGGCGTCAGTATGTGAGTTTCAGATATTTTACATCATTTCAAATGCATGACACGTATTAAAAATGGTCTGAAAAGTTACTTTTGTATAACTTTTTTACATGTAACATTTAAAATGTGTACCGTCGGACATGCGATATTCAAATTTTATGAACTCTGAACACATACGGTAAATTTTGTGAGAATTTTGACGCTGCGGCGGTGCTGATTTGTATAGTTATCTGGTGCTCTCCCTAACTACAAGGAGGTGCACGTAGAAAATAAACTGGCCACATGTGTCACATTAACATGGTTAAGATGTACATTAACTGCTGAGCCAAACTGAGAAAATCAAAAGCACAACACCAACGATTCGCCAATTATAATTTATCTCGGCCAATCATAGCAGGGTAATTGATGCGCATTAGTATGGCGTTATGGCAATTTCTATTAGATGTCGATCATTTTAGGCCAATAAAGCCCATAAGAGGACAAAAATACATGACCCTTGAGCCCTCTTCCACTTAAAATACTCAGAAGCTGGAGGTCACTAATAATTAGCCAACGAAAAACAAAGGCCAAGTGTACAGTGTAAATCCGTTGAAATTGGCATTTTTTGAGTCGTTTTTTCATCGAATCATGTTAGAAAATTTGTAAAATTATTAACTCTTGCAACTTTGATAATAAGGGCATAAGACTTGTTGCAAACACAGAGAAGACCCATCACATAGCATAACCTTTGACGTTTTGAACGATACACCTTACGTTAGTTTCGAAAGCTTGTCACTCCAGAACACCAGAACGTAAGAGAGAGAGAGAGAGAGAGAGAGAGAGAGAGAGAGAGAGAGAGAGAGAGAGAGAGAGAGAGAGAGAGAGAGAGAGAGAGAGAGAGAGAGAGAGAGAGAGAGAGAGAGAGAGAGAGAGAGAGAGAGAGAGAGAGAGAGAGAGAGAGAGAGAGAGAGAGAGAGAGAGAGAGAGACCCTATTTTGCATGATTGTATTCGCTCCATATTTCTGCATTCCCCCAGTAATTTTAAATTGAAAAAGATTTTGTGTGACACAATAGTACAATTTCGATCTAGCGTAGAAGACAATACCACGTCATTCACTTTGGAAAACACGTGTGCCCAACTTTTTCATCTTCCAGAAATGAATACTGCCTGCAACCTTCCATTATGTTTTTCTGTCTTTTCGACAATTTGTGAAATTACCTCGTAAGATGTCACATGCAAGATATCTCAATTTACACGTTTACACGAAAGCAGACGACTTATCGAAAATATTTTGTTCCAGCAAAACAATTGGGATATTGGCGGTGCTGTAAATTCTATGAACTCAAACCAGTTGAAACCTACCGCATAGCTCAGATCATGTACAGAGCTGGTTCGAATATTATCAGCTAGTTTAAATCTCTACTCCGTGTAAGTGACTCCATTAGTCCATTAATCGTTTTTATAACTATTAGTTTTCAAGATAACCAGAAACCTTTTTCAACATTAAGCCAGCATACTCTAGTACAAGTACATACAAAATGTACATGTTTTTATTGCTTCCAACTCTCATCTGGTCACTTTTTCATGATATACGGCACGAACTGCATAGCCTTCATGTATTACAGTCAATAAGTATCGCTTGGGTAGGAAGTCTGTCAACTAACTACGTTGTAGTCCTTTAGGTAAATTTTACAATTTAGTGTGGAAAATAAATCTTAGCTAGACAAAAACATCCACTTGCTTTAATATTTTGTTACTGAAAAAAATGCTATTTTCGTCGATCTGTCCGAGCTAGAAGTATATAATGAGTCATAATCTGCTTAATACATTATCATCGCAAAATACAGTTCAGTGCTACGTAATGATTTAACTTTGATAGAAATGAATTGCTTTGTCAGAGTGAGTGAATGAGGTAGTAATGAACGCATGCATCCGATATTTGTGTAAAACATCTCATTACTTACCCCATGGGATCTGGGTGCCCATAAAAATCTACATGTAAACTTTTTCCCTTGACAATTACTGGATACTGTGTGGTGTAAGTAAGGTCATCAGCTTCTCCTCCCAAATAAGATTTGTTATTTTGTCATATAGAGCAAAATATCATCGGTCAAGAGCGGATATGTTATGCAAGAATATCGGAACCTCAACATCGGGAACATGAGCGTTATAACCCGAGTCAAACTACCATTTACCTGCAGACTGCCTTTAGATGAGTAGGGCGTCAGTATGCAAACGTTTGGGGGATCAATGCATGCTCCGATGAAAAAACTGATATTTTCATGGTTAAACTCCCGCATCTGGAATGGTAATGAAATTTTTTTTATATGAATATGGTATAGTCGAATGTGCAACCGTGGACAAAGGACATTGTGCATATATTATTGTTGATAAGATATATTTCAGATGGCAGTCAAAGTGAGCCAAACTATCAGGCTGCTGTGTTTGTTCATGGCATACACGTACAACTATGCTTTTGTGAGCTTAAGGTAGCGTCGGTAAACCTCCGCGTGTATACCGCTGCGGTCTTTAACCCGCTCTTCTGTCAAGGCTAATATTTTTACACCCATAAAACTATATATATTTATTTTCGCCAAGATCTCTAGATTTGAAATATGCTATAAAAATTCAGAAAAAGCGCACCCGTGAGACAAGAGCCGGGCTATTGCATGAGGGTCTGTTTTCAAGATTTTTTGAGGCGCAAATGAATAAAAATTTCCTTACAACCTTGAAATTTCGTGAAATGAAACTTTATGTAGGTGTCCAGGTTCGGCATTTTTGTTTTTTCTCTAAAAGGAATAGTTATCATTTTATCAGCTGTAGAAAGGGTATCTTCTCAAATTGACCACTTCTCTGAGTTTAGAATTCCGAAAACCACACAAAAAATCAAAATATTTCCAAACGCAGGATGCCGCACCTAAGTTATATTGTTATCTTTTCATTCCTTGCTATTTCGTGAAGATTGGTCCACCCGTTTTCGAGAAAATTAAAATCAAAATTATGAAAGTTGTCGCCAAAACGAAACCGCAAAAATTGGCCCCAAAAGGAAATCTGGTCGTGTTTGGTGGCATTTTCGGCTGTTACTTGAGCTGTATTCACTCCATCGTTACGACTCTTCTTGTGTGAAAAGAAACTATGTGCTAGTATACGGTCCATGCATTGTCATAAAAAAATGAACATTAAAAGCCGTCAATAAATCATTGTTTGCCTAATGGAGGCCCGAAACTTTAAAAGTGCGTAGTTTAGCATTATCCCATTAACTTCTTCATACTGCTATCCTGCATATTCTACATTTTTGCGCTTTTATGAAGTTAAGCAAAAATGTTCTCTCTATTGATAGTCTTACGTAAACTTTATGACATCCGTTTCCACAAAAGATGCATCAGGTTTGCAAGCTCCTTCTCTGTAGTAATTTTATAAATTTGAACTGAAAACAAAATGAAATAGCAATTTTTGTCAGTGGCTTCTATGAAATTGTTTTTACTCAACATGCATGCAAAAAAACACTAGAGAAAAGGTCACCTCTTTTAGGTCCTGAAGATCCTTGCGAGTTAGATGAATGACTCTCTTCTCGATGGCTTTAACAGCTACAGTTTGTCCTTTGTATATTCCAACTTTACTGAAAACCTGTGATACTCCTATATCAGTCGAGCCACATTCCGGTGGACTCATGGTACTGTGGTTTCTCTCGGTGATTTGAGACTCCAGTAGCATACTCCTGAAACTTTGTACCTGAAGACGAAAAGAGATTGATTGTCTGGTGGAAGTCATTTCAGATGAGTTCCAGTAACTCTTTAGACTGCATATTGTGTTTACCGGACATAATTGTTCAATCCGATGTAAGAAAGTTTCCGAGGTTTGACCGCACTGAGATGCACCATGTGTATCAAATCCATCTCTTTGCAATGTACAAGCACCTTGCTATTCTCCTCCTTCTCCTCCTGCTATACATGCATATATAGTCACCCTAATATTGAAAAAAATAGCTTGCATGATACTCAGTTGATGGATCACAACAATATTTGTTTTTAAGTTTATTTGATGGGGTTATACCGAATATACTAGGACCTTGTGTGGCCCCCCTTATATTGCAATATAGGCACTGGTCCACCTAATGCTTATATATATATATATATATATATATATATATATATATATATATATATATATATATTTCAACCATGGAAAGTAACATGTTTTGCTCAGTATCTATAGATTTGAAAACTTCTGTTCTAAAATGTTTGAAATAAAAGAAATTCAAAAAAAAATTTTCACTGAGTCACATTTTGCGTGTGGTTACGGTTTTCTGACAGCACAAATCATACGTTGTATATAATAAGTAATTATTTTAAAAAAATGCATTGCTTTTCCATCAACAAAGCATTTTAGCACGCCATGTAACTCACTTTTCTGCAAAAGTTTGAAGCCATGTGAAAATGTCACGACCTGTTTGTGATATCGTGTTGTTCTATAATAAATTAATATTAAGACACTATTCCCTTTTTCCTAATCGTCTTTTTCAAATAAAAATATGTTTTAACGAGCAGGCCAAAATTGCAATGCAATAATTGTGCTGATTTGTAATTGCATGGTATGCAATACAAATGCACTGCCTCAGCCTGCTACATGTTCTGCTAGGCGCCAGATCTTGCCTCATGTGTCACATGACAATCTGAGTGAACTAGGTATGATTTATTCCCCATGTGTTTCCGACTTCAGCAGGTGAATGGTGAGGCAATGCCATCTGCAAGCGACGTATTCCCTTGATCAATTGAAATGTTGATCATCGATAAATTGTGTAAGTTCAGGCTCCAAAGGTCCATGAAAAAACCGGAAATACCATTTTCGGAATGCCACAGCACATCAAACTCTACTCGTCGATGCACAAGGCTCACATGAAGACATCTACTACATTCCGGGCTTCAGATTAGTGTCAAGCCACAAAGATCAACGGTGGTTCCAGTCAATCCAAATAAATACTTAGAACTTTATGGGCGTTTATAGGGACGAACTAGAAGATCAGAGCTCAGAAGGCTTGCCCTTCACTTAAACCTTTCTCGGTTTACTTAGTTTTTCCTAACACGTTTGTGAACTGGACTGTGCAGCTTTTAACCTCCAACCTACTGATTGGCGAATAAAAGGAGCAGGAATTCTTCTAACATATGTATTCACATTTACATTTACACTATAGTGTTTAGTAAGTGTATACATTCTTATGATGCAGGCCTATAACCGCACGTTACGTATACGTACAAAAGAATAATTTAGCAAGTTGAATCCTACAAAGAAACGATCAACTATCTACCAATTTTACCTTAAAGAAAATGAGAAGCTTTGCCGAAAAAATACATGAAAACTTCCAACAGTTACGAGCATTAAAGTAATGTATAATACTGCGAAAGAACAGTGAAAACGTTATGCTTTGCTGGTTATCATCGGCAGTACGAATATAGAGTTCTTAAACTTTGTTTGATTTTACCATAGGGATAAATGGTTTTCAGGGAGTCTTATTCTTCCCTCACTTGCTCTACCGTACTTTGGGATTTCACATTCAGAATTCAACAGGAATGAAGTTGGAATGCAAGGGCAGCTTAAACGCTGATTGATAGATAGGGAAAAAACGTCCAACCCATACGACATACGGGATCTGCAATAAATTGAATTAAACTAAAATCAATAAATAAATAAGTAAATTAATTAAAATCACCGTTATAGCATATTGCACCAAGAGTGCAAAATTAGCTGACCTTTCTGCTCAAAGCTCACCGAATTACTAATCTGAGACAAGACAGATTTATACTTGTATGGTTTTACTGAAGGACACGGTTTTTTATCAAATTGTATCCATAACTATTGTTTCCGTTTCTGGGAGTTGTAAATCCTCGTCCAAGGAAAGACACCAGATAATGTGCCGATGAAAAGATAAAGTTTGAATCCAACCGCTCATTCAAGGTTACACAATGAAACAATCCAGTTATGAAAAATGCTGGGTATTCTGTTATCAATTTGCAATCAGCGTGCAAAATTAGGAGAAACGTGTTATCTACTGGACCAGAATGTTTAAACTGTCATACAACCAAGCTGACTGACAACGACAAGTCTAAGAAGTATTGCTAAAATTAAATGACGTATTATTTCAATGAAACAAAATATCCGAAATAAACCACCAATTCTTGTTGAGAATCAGATTTTATTGATCAATTGGCCTATTAGGATAGGTGATGACGTCCTCTTGGTCATTGCGCAACTGTTTCGGATTTCCTTTTTATGCCTTTTGATATGTGTAAGAATGCTGCAACCGGTGTGGGCATAATTAATATAAAAATGTCATTGATCGTGTGTTAAAATATTTTATAAGCACATTAGCACAAAAACGGGAATATACATCTCCACTTGATTTAAACTTTCCCCTTTTGAAAATAATGGACACATTCTTAAAATGGTCAGTTGAACAGTTGTGTACACCCAGCTTGTAGCATATATATAATCTATTCTTAACATCAATAACATAACACATTGTTTTTTGGATATTGAAATTAACTCGCATATCACATGTTTGCGGCAACATCATTTGTATATATATATATATATATATATATATATATATATATATATATATATATATATATATATATATATATATATATATATATCATTACGAAGTTAGGACAAGCCATGCAATTCAACTTCCGGTTAAGACATCGCTTTCATTACATTCCCAAAAATAGCACTCGATCCCACTACTCTGCGATGTGATACAAAACCAAGGAACTACTTCCGGCCGTCCACCACCCAGACGAATCCGGCTTCCCGGCATAACATATGTCATGTACATGTCAGGATACAGGAGCGAGTCCTCGGTATGCCTTTTAACCGCACGCGTTCCACTGTACAGAAAAAAAACCTGAGCAATACTCTGTCCGAAATCACAAGTGCAATTGCGATGAATCCTTGGACCTCCTCCTTTAGGTTTACCTGTCTGCCTGAATGGGAGGTTTGCAAGCCTAATCTGTTGCCATTGGAACTGTCAGTGTGTCACCAGTACCATCAGGTGCGCCCAGTCCCGTTCTTGTTCCAAAATGATGATCTTATCCGTGTCGTGGCACAAGTAAGCTGTAGTTCACAAGGCTAACCTTGTCATAGTTACCAATTCCACTTTCAGCAACTGTAGTTTCTGGTCGGTAACTTTCGAATGCAACTCCCGCCATCGGTGGCGTGGGCAAATCACCCTTTCGAACTCAGATTATTCCGCGTGTTGCACAGAAGGACCATTAACCCGATTTTGTTTCGAGTGCAAAATTCCTTAACTCCATCTTTTAATCATGCTAATTGATCAACAAAACACTTTTTAGGTAATAAATGCAGAGGACTTTAAAAACAAGGTTGGTATAGTTTTCATTCATCAAGCCTAAGAGTGACGTCACGATTGAATGGATGTTCATCAGTCAGATAACTCCCACTTAAATAAAGATTCCTCACCCAGAATTGCTATGAAATTTCACAATTTTAAAACAGATTTTATTCTAAATTTACCTAAAAAGTATTTTATATATTTATATATATATATATATATATATATATATATATATAAATATATATATATATACATATATATACATATTCATATATACATACATATATATATATATATATATATATATATATATATATATATATATATATATATATATATATATATATATATATATATATATATATATATTGTTCAACGTCGTGTTTATATCATCCATGCCGGGGATGATAACAATGGCTCCACGGCCATATAGCAGGAAACGTGCTTCATGGAATATGCCCCCGGGTCCAATGTAACAATGTCATCATCCCAATAGATGACACAAAACACAAACACACAAATGTTAATAGTATTTTTGTTGCAATTTATCATAAGGCACATTGGTAACCTTTTTAGGCCATTTAATCACAACAGTAATTTTACCCTTAGCCCATATGATGTGATTGTAATGAATCACAAAGCAGGACGGTACTACAAATTATACCGTAAAGAATCCCTTATATAGAAGGTTTATGGTAATTTACTCAGGGTTTGTGTACACACACACACACACACACACACACACACACACACACACACACACACACACATACATACATACATACATACATATATATATATATATATATATATATATATATATATATATATATATATTATTTATCAGGTCCAAGCCCAAGGTAAACCACCAAAAACATTATGTTTTGACCCAGAATTCTGAATCGTATCCACGCAACAAAATTAAACAAAAGCTGCTGTTTACCATACGTTTAACTTGTAAAACTGTTATGAGTTAAGCAGGGCAGATGATGGAAGCTCATCGGGGTATATTTTCATGTTTGTTTTTCTTTATTAAGGCTAATCAAACAAAGAAAATATCGCATTTCTTACCGCACTGCCGAATCGCTTATCTTTGATGAAGTCGATGTCCTCGTATTTCACTTTCCATAGCATCAGCATGAGTTCACGCTGTTTGTGTCGCTTCCTGGGATAAATGAATTGACCAAACATTAGCATATTTTCTGTCATTCTTTAAAGAATCCTAAAGCATCATTCTTCAAAGAATCTTCAAGCATCAACTTTGAAATAGTTAACTCGTAACTACGATATATATAAAAAAAAAAAAAACTTGTGGTTGGTGCCTTTGAGCCAGCATAGAAGGCCTTGTCGTTTGACTGGGCTGAGTTTGCATAAAGATAATTTAAGGTGGCAGATTTGTGTTGTCAGTGCGCTGTGAGACTTACAACTCTGAGTCAATGCTGCACATTTAATTTTTTCAGAAGTACAGTAAACCTATACATTTTCTGATTAGTACACATCCATAGATTTGTATACATAGATTTTTTTTGCGGGATTCGAATTTGTGTGTGTGTGTGTGTGTGTGTGTGTGTGTGTGTGTGTGTGTGTGTGTGTGATTTTCTGGCAGTCTTTCTGACTTTGTAGGATTTCACATTTTTAGTGCATATGTCACAGAAAATTATTTTTCTTCGAATTGAAATCAGAGAAATTAAAAACATGTATATATGTCCAGGGTTGAATCCAATCATGGCGAGTCCTGAAATAGCATAAATAAAACGTCATAAAATATTTAAGTTGGTCCTAACAGGTTGTTCATTTTCTTTCCAGAAATTGCTCCAAAAAGTCGCGGAAGGGGTTGTCAGAAACAAAAAAAATCGTTGGATCCTCTCCTCGGAATGGTAGTTTTCATTGGATGTCCTTTGATTTTAATGTGATAGGGCAATTAGTTTGTTTTTGAGGCGTGATACAAATTCCATAGGTTGAGCAAAAGACAGTTCCGAGGAAGTTGCGTTGAGAAAAAAATCCGCCAATTCTGATCCACATTTGGCAGTATTATGACATACACTCACTTCTCCTGTCCTGTGTATATAGTATTGTGTGAAATAAACTTGTAGCTTGACCTCTGTGATGTTTTCATTCCAAAAAATATATTTTATAGCTTAAAACTCAAGTTTTTCTATTCTTTGGAACATCAAACGTAACCACGCTTGGCTTGTTTGGGTGTGGATTCACATGTGGCTTTCCATATTTGGGGCCCAGTAAGTTACAGTGGATTGTGCTAATTTGTTTTTACATCAATTGACAATTTCAAAGTAGTCACAACAATACGGTCTGTGCATAAGTTCACCAAGCGGGAAAACTCTGGCAGTTGTCCCATCACGAAAGCGATGCATGCGGGCTGATTTGTTCCTACCAGATGGCGCGCTGTGCACCTTCTCAAAAGTGGTCACGATAATGCATATGATGGCGGACACTAATCTTGTTCGTGTCAACATGAACAGAAAAGCAGGAAATGGACCAAATACAGGAGGTGTATATAGTTTACCATTGTAGATCGTTGGCAGAGGGAGTACGAAAAGCATTGATACTTAGAACGTGGAGCGACAAGGCGAATTATCATGGTAAACCACCACTGACTGTTGTGTAGTAGGCTGTAATGTTGATATCAGGAAGAAAACGTCAAACTGACAAAATATCAAAAATAAAAGTGCCGCTTTATTCATTCTATCAACAGACATTCCTTTGTCTTTCAAACACTTTTTTCAGCCACCATAGATTCTGTTTTTTTGAAGAAATAATGATCCGTGTTTCACTCCTCGTTACTTGCTCGTCCCATGCTCTCCATTCACTTAGATGTTAAACTTTGCATTTTTAAATCTCCAGTATGAAAACAATTGCGGTTTTGATGATTTCAAATTTTGGACATGAAGAAAAGAACGTCCAATGTATGAAACTATGTAATTTTGAGTATATATTATATCCCAAAAAATGTATTTGAGCACTTTTTTTTCTGACATGGTTTAAAAAGAATACACAGGTTGCCACAGTGTGCTTTCACCTAGCTTTGTGTGGCTGGTCTGTTGTTCACACCTTTTGATTGGCTGAGCAGCTAAAGTGCCAGGATGGTGAATCCAAGAATTCAGTAGCGCTGTAGCCTGTGCGGTAAGACTGAGTGGCCCGCAAATTACCCAGAAACCTGTGCGCGCCTGGCTCTGACATCGGAATCTCCGCTGGGGTTTCCCCGCTTGGTGAACTTGTGCATTGACCGTACTGTAGTGATTAGTCTGAAAAGGCCCATTCTCTCCACGGCTACTGGTTTCCTGTTCCGTGAGTGACCATTGACAGTGGCTTACCAGGTGTCATGGACTAAGGTCTGTGCAAACAATGACATGGTTCATTACCATGCCCTTGCAAACAACCCCCATGTGGTCGGCACTGCTGAAACTCTTCCGTGTTAAGAAATGTTTTGAGCTCAATTTTCTCATATAAATCTTATGTTCACACATCTGGGTTTTTGGGAGCAAGTAGTTTAAGTATCAAACTATCCATAAATATTAAAAATTGATTAGAGGTTATCCAAAGCTGTCTGTACTGGCTCTTAGATCAAGAGCCAGTCAGATGGCTAGAATAACATCATGTGACCATGATTGATTCTCTGGCAACATTGCAGATTGAATAAATTAATAACGGCTGTCGAATTCACTGTTGTCTACATCCCCTATAGAAGGTAAATATATTTAATGGTCATTTTTTTCCACTGAGAATTATGATTTCCCATGCTAGAATGTACCCAAAGATGATTTAGAAATATTATAATAATTTGCAAATCTAGTTTGTATTTTAATCTTTATCGTAAGGACACAGATAGTTTGTATTTGTTTAGTGTTTTATTAACAAAATCTTGAAAAAAAAATGCTTTTTATTTATATTGCTCGAGCAACACTGGTTATAGCCTTCCTGGTCACAAGATGGAGAACCGCCCATGTGGTGGGAGGAACTATGTTGTTGGAACAGACGATAAAGCGAAGAGAGTGCGGTAAGTTTGACCATGGAAGATAATACCTCTATGGTTTGACCAATGCGGACATCACAGGGACGTGCTAAAACCTGGGAGATAACCCAGTGTTGAATCTACAAACGTGTTAGAATAATAAGCATTGATTCGCCTTTCTTCGGCCGGGTGATTGATTCAGCCACGCGCCCGCGATGCAGTAATTACAAAGGCCCTGTTAAGTACGGCCACATACCCTACCATTTTAAGTTGTTGTTTTTTTTTTTTTCATTGAGATAACTTTATCTAATCATATCAGTATAGATATATAGTGAGGATCTAATTAAAAGTCACCAATCCAGAAATATGCATTGGCATTATAGCTACAGTGAATTCGACGATACCTCCATATTCACTTATGCGTCTTTTTTTGTACATTCGTTCGTATTTTTTTCCATTTAGCAGAATTTTTAACTGTGTTAATAGGGGTGCCATAAACATTGTACAAATCGATTGAAAATATTGAACGCCACAATCGTAAGACTTATATTACTATCTATATTATGACCTCGAGGCTCGGTCCAATAAGACAGGTTTATACACTTTCCATTTGATATATTGAATGATTGAGATGTGCTTCTTAAACGAATATCACTGCCATCATTGTGTCATTTAAAAATCGTGCAAATATGAGAAAAGATTTCTGAAACCGTCAGAATGACCAAAATATATAACTCACCAGCACACAACACATGCGATAACCATTAGTATTATCACGAGCAGGCCAGTCACAGCACCAATACAGGCAGAGATTATTTCTGATTTGCAGAAGAAAAAGAAAAAATATGATGCAACAACTACAATCTACTTTTGTGATGGTATAAGCATAATTTACTCCAATTGAGTACGATGATAGTGAAAGCTCTGTCTTTCTGTTCAATTGGGGATTGACGACCCAACGCATGCAGAGCAAGTCTTTATCGTAAGGACACAGATAATTGGAAAATAAATCAGTATTTCAAAATACATGTCTGTTTTAAAATGATCCACACAATGTTACAAAGACGTCATGAGCGTCGGCGTACATCAAACTGGTATGTTTTAATGGGCATACACACATGCTTGATTTTTTTGGGGGGGTGGTGGAGAGGGGGTTCAATATGTTAATACAAATATAGTCGTAAGTTTTCATTTTTCAACACTCTATCTCTCCGCGTTTAAAACAATAATTAAACAACAACAAAAACCACACACTCACACACAACTCAAAAAACTATTTGCCTTTTTTCGAAATATTAACACGAAACTAGGTCTTTACCCCTTTTCATGGATAAATACAGCAACTCCCATCTGCTACATCCACAACACAGGTAGCTAAGATCGAAATTTGTCCTCCCATGTATAATATAAAATATGCACAAAACCGAAATAACGTAAAAATATAATTGCTCATGCACTTAGCCATTGACATACCACTTTCATTACCAAATACATGTTGGTGACCAACTTGTTTCGAACTTGAATAAAAAGGAAATGCATAATTGCTTGATCGGTGTGAGAGTTACCCAATGAGGTTTGCTTTTGCTATAAAGTAAAAAGCACTTTTTCCCTTGTAACTGCGAATGTTGTACTATTAAAAAAAAAACAGGCTGCACAGGTTCGTCAGGTGCGTAACAATGAAGCAACCAGGTCACTGCTATTGCTTCGATTAACCCTTGCTATTATAGGCCCCATGGTATTGTGTTTCGTGCTGAATTTACCACGGAGAAATAATAATGTCTTCTTCAAATTACTTTGCAACGATTACTATGAACTTGATAACAGAGAGTAGATATGACCTGTTTACCGTTCTGGCGTATGGCAAGCCAAAGCTGCAAGTGTTCACATATGTAGATATCTGTATTTCTAAACGCATATTATATGCATTCAAATATAGCTATCTGCACTGAAATACAGATATTCGTATTTAATCACAGATCTCTGAGTTAGAAATAGAGATATCTGTATTCTAAATACAGATATTTGTAATTCTAATGCAGATAACTGTATTTCTAATACAAGTGTCTGTATTTGACCACAAAATACACATACCTGTATTTGTAATTCAGATATCTGTATTACAATACAGAGAAATACAAATATCTGTATTTCTAATTCACATATCTGTATTCGAAATACAGATATCCCTGTTTGTGTTGCTACATGGTGAAAGTACATTTAATAACGGATCCCAATGCGTCCCCTGTCTCCTCATTGTGCAATTTTGGGCTTACAAAATCAGTCCCAGCACATTTCTTTCTTCTTTTTTCTCGAAGTTTATATCAACTTTGTGGTATTTCACCAAGATTTGTATAAAATAGGCAAGGCAATCCGCGCAGCTGAAAAATGTCCAGCGAGTTGCAGAACGTATCACGTGCTCCTTTGGTATATGTACAGTTCATGACCTAATATATGAAGAAGTACGGTTGGGAACCCCACCCTTTACTATATTTGGTCTAATCCAGCCTGTGTCAAAATGCTACAGAGGAACGTGGGCAATGTGTAGAAGGGTACTTCAATATTTGTATAGGTTGGGCAGTAACAGGTAAGCTGATGGAGAGTAAAGAGTTTGAACCACGGAAATGGGTAATATCGCCTAGGAGGTGGTTCTAGACTAAAAGACTCAAATACCATATCTGTATTAGAAATACAGATATCTCTATTTGTGAATATTGCAGGTTTGGATTGCCATGCAGCCGAGTCGATAAGCTCTTTCGATAAGCAGCCGCAAAATGACGTTAAAGCCAAGTACCAAGACTTGCTTACGGAGGTATTTTGGCGCTAATTTAAAAGTTTTAGTCCGTATAGGAGCAATAACATTCACCGTGACCGTAGCATAAGAGATAGACACAGACGGCATTCGTATCAAACAGTTCACTGATCGGCACAGCCTCACAATGTTCTGTTTAAAACTAGTGCCGTCAAAAACGCATCGCCATGCCACGCCCATGGTGATTTCTCTCTACATACAGTTATGCCCAACGTACTGATGGACAGTCCAATGTCTAATGGAAGGGGTGTAGTGTTCGTCCCGTTGCTGCCCCAACCATACTGAACTGTGGTGCACAATTCGTTTCGGAAGCCGCACAGTGGTCGGTTCGGTGGGGGTTTTCCATCTGAGGTACCCCAGGCAGTTTCATTTAAAAATTTCACCGTCTGAAAAAAAGGCAGTCAGATATAATTAACTTTTTCGTTTATCTGCTACGACCGACGGTTTTCTCGTAACCACTGGCTTCGTGTATCTCAGCACCAGTGACCTACTGTAGTTGCATGGAATTTAAAAACGTCATTAACTCTTTCAGGGCCTCATTTTGGACTCGGTCAACAGCTTTCCTGGGCACAATTTGGACACAGAAAGCTGTTGAGCTGGACTTTTATATCATATGTAACTGTAAGCATTCCGTTACTTGAATGAAAGGTCTTTCTACAAGAAACATGAATCTAGCGCCTTTCTTATAATTCAGAGCAGTTCGTGACAAGTGGTTCTTCTTTGGTGGCGACTGGCACTGAAAAAGTTAATCGGTAACTTCCCTACAGTGCAACACTTCAAGATAAAATGAATCCAGGCAAGACCTCGACGCGGCACCTGCCAGACTGAAGGCCAACGCCTAACTGAATAAGATAACGGAGTCTGTGACGTTTCGAAATCAAACGAAATTACAATGTAGTAATTTCCTTGAAAACGCATTACGTCACAGCGTGTTTACTGCAGTGCATCTTGGGGAACCGCCTGGGACAAGGTCAAAGCAGCGCAAAGTATAACACGATTATGGTCGCAGTGTGACTGATGTCCTCGTAATATTAGATGAAAACAGCGTCCCCGATGCAAAACTGCCTTCTGCAATAGTAGATTACAATTCTAAGGGAGAGTTACAACCGTGCCTGTACTGGTCCACTTCGATTTAACCTTGAGATTTACGTTCCTGATCAGTTTGATCCAGGTTTTTCTCTCCGTTTTGTCGGACGGCAACCAGTGAAGGCTGCGTCCAGGCGTCTTCCTCTTAGAACATGTGCGCTTCGGCACGCAACAGTTAACGTTCGGCATTTTCTAACTTTCTCTGATCGGGACTGAAACATACGTGTATCACACCGGTAAGAGTCAACACTGCATCAAACTTACTACTCCACTGTGCGTCTGAACTGCTGGCTGAGTTAGTCCCCGGAGATCCCCCAAGATGCATTGTGGTAAACACGCTGTGATGTAATAAGGCGACAGGGTAATTGCCGTGCGTCAGTGCACACTTTCAAAGGGGGTAACCTTTGGAGAATTCGGGTAAGTTGCGGTACATGCAGTAGTAGCGAGTTTACAACTAACCAAGCCTTGCTGAAACGCATCAATAAAAGTCGTTGATTTTTTTCTGTGATAGAAATATTCTTCGTGGTCCATAAGTGAAACCAACATTGTGTAAGCTAAAGTATCACATGGGTCATCACACTGCTGTATCCGCAGATTTGAACATTACCGCAATCATAAAAAATGCCGTATGTATCTTCCCCGTCATGATCTGCATAGAGACGCCGTTACTGATTTCAAGTAGGACTTTACTCATACATCCCTGCATCTACCGTCACAGTAACGCAACTTTAAACTTTAGTGCCGGGCAATAGATACTTAAAGTTATGCGCCACGTAAAGAAGCATTAGGAGAGTACGCTACATAGGGACAGTGGATGGGGTACTAACGTAAGTAAATGATACTCTTCCATCTCCAACATAAAAAAAGTTTGCTAACTTTATTTGATCTAGGATTCCATTTAAGCCTGGATTGAACTCGTCAAGACTTTCAGCTCTCCGAGTATAACTTGGTAATTTATTCCATTGCTTAACCACAGAAGCAAAAAAGCAAAGCAAATGTTTATGTTCTGATACATTTTCTACAATTTCATTCTTAAAAACCAAATCAGGGTAACCTAAAGGTATTCGCTTTTTAGATTTTATCATACTTTTACGTTTGGTTGTGTTGGAAGAAACATGCAACTTTTGTGACCAGTCATCCATATCTCGTAGCTTAACATTGAGAAAATCAGTTGCAAGAACTGAGTCATCTACATGAACAAAAATTGTTGGTGTAATCGGCAAATAAACAAATCGGAGACTGAACAATGTTTAAAATATCATTGATAAAAATCAAGAATAGAAAAGTTCCTGGAACTGAGCGGGGGGGGGGGGGGACCCTGAGTTTACTTCACCCCAAGATGATTCACTTCCTTGCACAGCAACCTGCTGTATGCGATCCTGAAGAAAAATCCAAAACTATGATACAAGGGAGCCTCGGACACCAGCCCTGTCGAATTTATACAGTAGCCCAGGATGATATACACGGTCAAACGCCTTTGTAATGTAAAAAAAATACCACTCCAATATTAATCTTTTTGTTGATCCAAGGCCTCACAAAAATTATGATACAAATATATAAGTTGGTTCACAGTACTGTCACCGGGTATGAACCCCGCCTGATATTCCGATATGACAAGATTATCCCGAAAATGATTAAATACATGTTTGAATACTACTTTTTCAAAAACTTTGCTTATGCAGCTCAACAGAGAAATAGTCCCGTAATTATTGCAGCAGCTGGGACATTAAAAATTTGCACAACATTAGCCTTTTTCAACTCCGATGGGATTTTTGTGCACGATAGCGATAAGTTTAACTGTGCAAGCGATTTGGCAATACTGAGCCCACCCTCCTTTAGTATGGGTGGGCTGATACCATCTGGGCTACTTGCCCTGGAAGTGTCGAGACTTTCTAACATACACTCAACCTCGTTTTCAGTAATGGAAATGTTTTCTAACGGAGTTAAATCATTGTCGCCGTTGCCTTATAGAGAGAGGTTTGCGTCATCAACAGTACACTGGCGAAGAAAGAAGTCATTTAAGATTTACGCCTTAGCTTCATTGTCTGTAAAAGTTTTATTATCATGCAAAAGTGCAGGTATATCAGAGGTTTGATTTTTATTAAGTAATATTTGACGGCACGCAACCAACTTTTGCCCTTTTGTCGAGTATTACTATTAATAGATTCCTCGAGTTTGCCCTGATAATTCTCTTCACTTAGCGTCAAATTTTCAATATATTTATTCAGAAGTTATGCTTTCGTTTTCGCTCTTTGGTGCATACGGTCGATTTTGCGTTTTTCACAGCGTAGTTCATTAGTGTACCAGGGCGCATCGTCAGGTCGTACAGTTATGTCTTTGTTCGGTTTTGCTTGATTGCCTTGCAGCAGCCAGGAAGGTATCAATCCACGCCGCACACACATCATCACTATCACCGAGCTCAAAGCAGTTTTCCCAGTTACTAGATCAAAGTTTTTTTTTCTCTGAATAGATCATAATAAGCTTTATTATAATCCCAGACTTGCGTATTGTAGGATGGATTCTTCCGTCGAAAAAGAAGATTTTGCACTTCCAGGGCAGTGATAACGGATCAAGAAAATCTGTACATGGGACAAAATTTGGAATGTTAAAAACGATTTGGTCTAAACATGATGAAGTTCTTTCAGTAATCCTAGTAGGCTGTTCAATATGTATGGTTGAAAAGTATATATTACAAACATTTATCAACTTTCTTCTATGATTGGTGTTGCGATCAGTATTTAGATGGTTCATTAGAATAATTTTGTCCACATCTGAGTTCTTTGCTTTATCAATCGATGTTTGCAGATCATCCCAAAGGGATGCTAATGCGCGGGGGGGGGGGGGGGCGATACACAACTGCTACAAGAAACTTATTATTGTATGAGCGCAGTTCAACCCAAAGCATTTCCAACTTGTCATCTTCGAGATCACCACGACGTTTGATGGCTAAAGACCGGACGCATATAAGGCCACACCTCCGCCGGCACCAGCAGTTCTATCAAGCCTATGAGTTGGGTGAAAGCCTGGGTAAGTGATTCACTATCAGAAGTAGTATTGGATGATAATGATTCAGTCAATGCAATGATATCAAATGAATCGGCCAAAGATACAGTTTATCTGTTGATAAACTACGAATATTTGCATGGCAAATTTTTAAATCTCCATATGAATATGATGGGCCTGGTTTGGGCTGTTAATCACCCGACAAAAAAATAAGTAATCAATGATATCACCAACTATTATATGCATCATCTAACGTTATAGCAGTTGGCAGATGTTTCTTTTGGGGCAGCTTTAATAAACACCCCACCTCTGATAATGACTAGGACAGATACCCATAAACAACATACTAAACCTAACTGTGGTATGATCACCATGTTTGGCATTCCGATATAGAAACCCAAGTTTAAGAGTAAATCCATAATTTTGATCAAAATTATTTTGGTTACTTTTCAAAAGTGACTTATAAACTGCCAAAATAAGGACCCATCTAACTTGGGTAGTATATCTATAACAGTGATTTAACATAATCGTAATCCAATATAAATTAACGACTGCGCAAAAACTTTCCAAACTGAAAGAAAAGCATTACATGTGCAAATCTCAACCGACCTTACGAAAGGGACTTGATAAGAGAAATGTTGCTGTTAAAAATACTAACATGTTACATAGAATTCTATACAATTTTGCAGGTAGAATAGTACCTACTTAAATCCGGCAAAGGGAGAAAACTGTCATTAGGAAATGTGCATGATACCACAACACTTCATACGCCCTGTGAAAATATATTAAGCATGCTATGCATATATATATATATATATATATATATATATATAATATTTCTATAAATTTGAAGGTCAGATACCCCTGGAATAACACAACACAGTGAACACATAAATAACATAAATGTAATAAGTTCATGGAACTTAGGAAAGAATTTCAGAAAGTATCAAAAATGAATACAACACACAAAAACGTTCATACCAGCAAAATATGACAATAAGTGCCAATCAGAGGGAAAAAACCCTAGGTTTATGTCAGTATAGGGCGACACGTACACGAGGATAGGGTAATTGCGTTAATTGAAACGGAGCGTCATTGAGATGTTATAATTGCAAGTACCCTCATTACATTTAATCAAAGTAAAAGTGAAGTTTAAGGGAACGAAAATACATGGAGTCTATAAAGGTATTCAAACTTTTAACGTACAATATACAAACATGGCATAATCCAAGCCTAAAATATGTAATATTCATGTGGTTAGGGAGAATTTATCTTTCTAGGGGTAACAATGGCTCTAGTTTGCACCGTAGACTAGACATATTGTTTTAAGTCGAAACTCTGGTAAGACAGATTGGTGTTTCATTCTGGCAAATACGAAGACGCCACCCCAGTTTCTTCTCATCGATCACGAATAGGCGATTATTTTATATGTCTCACATGTTGGCTCAGCATTTTCTCTCGTATCTGTGAATGGAGTTTAGATATTACACACGCGGTATTTGACCCCTGATCGGAATATCGCTCTGAAAACCATTTAACCATTAAAGTGCTAATCACGGCTAAAGTTGTTTTCTCATTACCGTTAAACATATAATGGTTAAAGTTTCAAATTGCTCATGAAAATACCTTTCTTTCAAATACCAGCATGCCTAATTTAAAGCAAAAAGTAGTCTTAGTAAACAGCTTTACTCGGGACACTTTGCGCGCATTAAAGTGCACCGAGGAAAGCTGTTGACTCAGTCTTAAATAGCGCTTTACGGATTGAGAATAAAGCAGAATGATTTTCTTTGTGCGCTTACCTCATTGATGTCGTTTTGGTAAGTTTGTATCCACAACTCAGGTTTGTCGCGCCCCGGAAGCAAATGCCATGCCTCGTATTCCTCTATCAGAAAAGCTTTTCTTTGCTCATTGATGACTATTTTTCTTTGCGATACTACAAGGAAAAGTGATGACTATATTAACTGCCATATCAGCAGCATGACAAGGCAGCCATATTTTTTCTTCTATTTTGTCCTCACAGAAGAGATACGCGGGAACTTGTTGACTTATGTCATTTCTGTGCTATTAGATTGTCTGTTCAACTTATAGGTCTCACGCGTGGGGGTTGGCTTTACCAGATGTACCACAACGCAATAATTACTGACCCTGTGCACAGCTGTGTTCAGCCCGAGTGCGACTGTTTTACCAATGACTGAAAACGGGCTTTCCCTTCTTAATAGCCATTTGGTGGCTCTGCTTGCGGCAGCAGGAAGCCAACTGGTATGATCGGAAGCACCATCTACAGCTACCATTTCAATTAGAACATCCGATTGCACCAAAGTTGAAAGCGAGGGAAAAAATAGACATTGACATAGAGATTCGTGGACTATCAGCTGAAAAATAAAACTTACAGTCGAATACTCTTTTTGTTGATTTGATGGCAAACAGTGTGCCATTACGAATATCTCCCGCATCGCCATCTTGAAGGATTTCCCTTACAATATGGAAATATGTCAACGCAGCATCATAAAGACGAGTTGCTTTCTTTGAATCCTAAGATCGAGAGATACAAAAGCTTCATTAATTTTCTGAACAAAAATTAAAGCATCACCAATGGTGGTATCAGTGCATATTCATTTCTTTTTTCATGAAAGGCAACACTACAAAACTTGTGGAACCTGTTGTGGTAAAGTACAAAGCACTCAATTTTTTTAGTTTGGAAAAAGGCCTCGCCATAATGAATTTCACAGATAAATAGTGCAGTGTACATCGAATTTGTTCCAAGAGGCCTCCACTGTTTTGACTTTGTGTAACGCATCATCTAAGTAAAACGTTGACCCCTGTGAAACTTAAAATTGGATCAAGGTCAAGAGGCAGCAAACTAATCCAAGGTGCTTATAAAATGCTTCAGCTGTCAAAGTTGGAAGGGTACAACTTCGTTTGTTCTCCGATAGAACATTCTTCTGAAGAAAATCTTGAGGTTTTGTTGACAGTACACTATTAATTTCGGAACCTGCACGTTTCCAACTGACAGGCATTAGTAAAGTTGAGAAAAAAATCAATCCTGTTTTGATTTACCACACCTCGCCGATGATACTCATCTCTGAACAAATCTCTTGTGAATTTTTATTGCCCTACTATCCGTCTTGTTATTATGATTGCTACTTAACTGTGTGTATAGTGCGTCTTGTTCCGTTCCGTATGTTGTCTTTTCCTGTGTGAGAGATTTGAATAGGGCTTCGCCCTTTTTCCCAATTCCCATTACATGTCATAGGTATACTGTAACTGATGTATTTGATAAATTAGACTATGTATAAACCAAATGC
This sequence comes from Hermodice carunculata, assembly GCA_964020975.1. Taxonomy (NCBI): domain Eukaryota; kingdom Metazoa; phylum Annelida; class Polychaeta; order Eunicida; family Amphinomidae; genus Hermodice; species Hermodice carunculata. The sequence continues at coordinate 77,447,517 of OZ026620.1, read as the reverse complement.
AGCATTTCGGACAATTGTTTTAATGTTGACCACTCTGACGTTGCAAAAAGACCACTACGAGAACAAATTCGTTTAAGGTGTTTATAAGATGTTTCGGCTGCCAAAGTTTGAATAAAGCAGCTTTACTTGTTCTGCTTAGGGATCTTTTACGACGATTGGGTGTGTTGACCCCTCTGACCTGACAAAACAGGTCAAGTTCAGCGGGTGGCAAACGCGTAAATGGTCGTAATAAGGTACTTCAGTTGCATACGTTTGATAGTTATTGTATTTGTGTGTTTTTGTCGAGAACCACTTCCTAGTAGTCATTACCCTATTCCGCAGTCCGAACTCTTTACTCTCCATAAGCTAACCTGTCACTGTCTAACCTATATACATATAGAAATACTATTGTCCATATTGCACATGTTCTTCTGTAGAATTTTGACATAGGCTGTATTAGCCCAAATAAATTAAAGGGTCTTCAGCGGGTAACTACTTATGACATGTTTCGGAGTCTATACCTGTACATGTCTCTCTGAGAAGGCGATCCTTGTCTAAGCTAAATATTCAGCAAAGACAACCCACATAATAATGAAAAGATCTGAACGTGTCAAATGATGAATTAGCTAAATATGTGAATTTTGGCTTATAAATGCAGAGCTCCATTATGGAAGAATACCTCTCAAACAAACCATTTTTTCTAAATTTTGTATAGTACAGGGTCAGAAAAAATCAATTTGACTTACCCCTGAACCAGTATGTACCTTTCTAGCTGGATAGCTTATCCTAGTTTAACTACCTGCCTGTGTATTACTAAAGTAAAAACAAGCTGGGCCATTATTTTCAGTCCCAGTGATTGTAAAATAAACAATTGAGGCTAGACCACCTGTACAAACCAAGAAAAATCGTAACAAGTAGTGCAACAATGGACACCCTGCACCAGAAATGTAAAAAAAAAACTCCATGATGACGCCTACTCCTCACTTTGAAAGTCTCCAAACAATTAAGCTCTATTTCACTGACAACCTTGAGTCAATGTTTCAATTTTTCAATGTAATGTGTCAGGTTTGTGACATTTGAGAAAATACTCTCAATTATTGAGTTTTTTTTATATTGAGTAAATGCATTTATGTCCAAAACATCAAATATCATAACCTAATTTTTCTTAACACGATTTCATGTACAACCAGGCAAACTTGTAAATATCGTAGGCAGCTGCTTGCTACCGATAGCCGGGGGGGGGGGGGGGTTAACCTGACAAAAACATGTAAGCCTAAAATGTCTGAAAATGAAAATGAAAATTAAAACAGAATGACACCAAAATATAAAATTAAGTAGCAAACTAAAAACTGTAAAATTAATGTAGCCAAACTTTCTAATAATATTTGAATATAAAGAGCAAAATTTGTAGGGCAAGTCAGAAAAGAATGAAAATCATTAGTGTTTAAGTCAAGAGAATGTTATCAAAATATAATATTTCTTAACCAGGTATACAGTACAATTAGGCAAGCTTGTAACTATCGTAGGCCGCTGCTTGCTACCGATAGCCCCTGGGGGTTTAACCTAACACAATACAAGCTAGCCTAAATTGTCTGAAAGGTGAATATTAAAACAGAATGATGCCAAAAGATAAAATTAAGTAGCAAAACAGGCAAGTCTAAAATTTCTAAAATTATTGGAGCCAAACTTTCTAAACATCTCTGGATGTTTAGAGCAAAATTTGTAGAAATATTTGATCAAAAGTACATATTTGAATCCTCTTGACTCAAGTTTATTGTAAATTAATTTGGTTGCAGATGCAAAGTCCTCAAATTTACAGCAAATAGGACCAAATCTCAATATGTGTGACCAAAACGTATTAAATCCAATACTCTCCGAAATATTGCTGTCCGGGAAAGGATATTTAACTACGTCAAAATGAAACTCATCTATTTTGTGATAGACTTTCATGCAAAACCTGTCATTAGTGACCTGAATATTCAGGTCCAGAAACACATCTCTGAAACGATCTGAATTTTTATCCTCTAAAGGGATATCTTATGAGTAAATTTCTTTAGCAGTGTCACTAAATTTTTGTACATTTACACAAGCGATGTCATCAATACATCTTGCGTCTTCATAGTTTTGTAGCCATTTGAAAGCCCCTTTTCATCAATTTATCCATATACATAAATTCAAGTCAGGTAAAATATAAATCTGCCAGTAACGGGGAGAAGTTACTACCCAGTGGAATGCTTTTTATTTGTTGAAAAACCAATGGTTCTCATTGAACAAAAGTATTATCCAAAAGAAAATTTATAGCATCTATCAAAGTTTCAACGGTGTAAGATTTAACGTTACATTTTGAATATTTATTGTGTGCCCAATATACTTTCCTTGCATATGAATTAATATTTATATATGGTTTACCATTATGTTTTAACATTTTGCCTATTAATTCTGGAAGAGAAAATTTTGACTTCATCTATGCGTAGATTTGTGTACAGTGTGGAAAAATAAAAAAAAATGATATTTTCTGCTTTCAAATATTTGATTTTAGATACGAACTCAGAAGCATTGCGTATACGCCAAAAACAATTTATTTCACAGTTTCTAGAAATTGCATTACAGTATTTACGGAAATGATTCCTAATTGCAGCCAAACAAAACGTTTCTTCCTTTGATAATTGTTTTGTTGTACATTTTGAAGCACCCGCTATGAATCTTCATTTAAAGACTTTTCGTGTAATATGGGTATCAAGAACAAAAGTGGAATAGAGGAGTCATCTTCAGAAATGTTGATATTAAATTTCCTTCTTATCTCATCTATATATGTATCTATCAAATTATAAATGGATTGTTTGTGTAACTTATATGCGTCATTTCCTCTTGTGTCTGAAATATTGTTCATACCAAGTTCATTTTTCAAAACATCCAGATAATATTTTTTGCAGCTGATCCCCAAATTGTTACCTGCCTTATCAATGTTGGTGATTACAAATCTTTCTTGTAGTTCTTTGGCTACTTTTGAAACTTTAGCCTGTTTTGGATGAACTGTATTGAAATTCTTAATGTGGGATTTGTAACGATAAATTTAATTTCTAAACGTAACTTCATTTGGTCTCAATATAGACCATATACCAGGATTTGAATGTTGACCCTAAAATGGGTCAAACGTTACTAGGGAGCGACGTCATCAAAGGCCTGGACATTTTGTCACAGAGGTATAAGTTTGATGATCTCATTTTGATTCGGTTAGCAATTGACATGTTAACTAGGTGCACAGACGGACGCACAGTCATATTGGCGGCAATAGCTAGTTGGATTATAGAGTCGATGGGTTATAAACTGGAAAAGTGAGGTAGCATATCTCAGCAACCCAAATTACCTTATTTTAAACATGTTTTATGTCGTTGCAACCAAAATTAACCGTATCAATTTCTCACGCTTGAAACAAAATGACGCTAACCTTGTAAGTGGAAGAATCAGTTGCATTTATGTCAAAATTCCATGGCGGTTGATTCACCTTTGCGCGAACATCGGCATAGAAAGCAGAGTTGTCGGGGAAAGGCTTACGGGAAATCTGTAGTGTTAAATAAAGACATGTTACAAAATAAAAGTTATTCATATGTCAACACTTAAAGCTATCAGTCTTAGTCCGGAGGGTTTTATTTATACATTATAAAAGAAAGTGTGACTTGCAGATGCTATGTGGCTCTTAAAGAACGTCGGTCCTCATATCCTTCGCTCAAGGAACTGTCTTGTAGCTCTAAGAAACGAAGGCTATTTGACATGTCATTTTGCATCAGTATAACCAAAAGGTGGATCTGTTAATCACACCATGCTCTGACAGACATCAAGAGTTCTGGACTGAGGAGAGAAATCTCCTGGCACTTCAAGTTTCATGGTTTCACTTTGGGGTGAAATTGTGTCTGTCGGACTCCAGTACGAAGCTTTTTTTATTTCACCAATGGTCTGACAAACATTGGTAATGGTTTCACGAACCTCCAATGGTTAGAGTAAGAAAATGCATGAACTACCTTCAATGATGCTTAGTGAAACGAAACAGAGAGTGTGGCATACAGAGCAAAAATGCGATTGTCGTCTGCCTAGTGCGTTATCATCATCACCATCATGGCATATTAAGCAGTGCATAACCAAGACGTGACTTTCATATTAATTTCTCACTAAAGCCTCTGATCCTGTCGATGTGGGCGTAGTGTTGGAAAACCTATAGAGTCTGAATAAAGTATTTTACACGTATGATTACTGTTTCTTGTATGAAGCTCGATGCGTTTTCAATTAGTTTCTAACCAGTGTGGGAAGACCAATGTATTCTGCCCTGTTCGACAAAGGGATCTGGTGTAAATACCGGTACTTCCTTGTTAAATGATACCATATTTTCATTGTCGAACAACTTTGCAATAGGTCGAAACATATAAGCACGCATAAAATAAATTTAGGCGTGGGTTTTGAGGTGATCAAAAGATATTTTACTTCTGTGAAGCAAACTCAAGGGTTTTGTGGACAGGATCCTGAATTTCATTACAAAACTTTGGGTTTTCTCACAAAACCAATGATCTGGTGACACAGCTGGCAGTCTAAAGACTGCATATGCTGATTGGTTTTCAAAACCCTGGGTTTTGTTCCTCAAATTAAAAGTTACAAATCTCGGGATTTTTTGACGTCACTACACCCAGGATTTGTACTGAAACCCTGAAATGGGATTTATGGAGGTAATGATTTTGATTCACAGAACCCAGGGTTTTGCAACAAGCAAGCAGCTATATTATTTACTTAATGTTTTCATTCTGTACAAAAGTCAGGGTTTGTGACCAAACCCAGGGTTCTATACAGGAAACACGAGGAGATTTTATGCACAAAATGCAGGCTTTGTCACAAAATCCATTATACCTTGGGTTTTGTAAATTATTGGACAATACAATTTTCATATGCGCAGTGGTTACTTTTTCTCTGTGCACTTTTAGCTCTGGATTTATTTGATAACCCATAATTTTCCCAAGGCCTTATGATGAATATGCCACGAAAAAGGAAATGTGTTTGAGGCCTGAAGATTGGCCAGGTACAGGAATATTGTAACGAATGTTTGGCCGCTAGACAAAAGTCCAGGTAGGCCTGGTAGCCAGCCGTGGAGACAGAAGCCATTTCAAGGACAAAGCCTCGCAGACAGTAGCCATTTCAAGGACACCAACAGTTCAGCCAGCATACCAGTCAGTTCAGGATCCCGGTCTATCCTATGAAAATAACAGTCTCGACTCAGATGGGATTATGGAGAGTAGTAGTTGAAGTTCAGCATGATCATGTCATTTCCGCCCACAGGCAATGCAACACATACCTTATATTTTGGTCCAAACTGCAATAAAGTCCTTAGTTACCTTTCAATATCATATTGGACCACAAAATCACAGAAGGATCCATGAGTACATCAACATCAGCAACATGCTGACATCAATGACCATCATAAGACATGACTCAAAGTATTAAAATTTGATATTGCTAATTTACTGACTTTTGATAGTCCTAATACCATGCACAAAATGTCATGATAGATAAAATACTGGATGCCAAAACACCATGGAATGATTCCATGAAAAAAGAAGCAGACGAAATTTCCAAAACCGTCACATCATGGGGTAGATAGCGGTTATCGGCTGTCACTAGCTATGTCAGGCCAGTCAGTACAATAAGAGTTACTCCTCTTTGGCTCTTTTGCTTTTCGGGTATATCAGGCCAATCAATATATAAGTTTGTGCAATTATATGTCTTGGATACCTAGACCTATCGGGTGTGCCATGCAAAGGGAAGCAATCTTTTAATGAACAGATTTAATAAGCATTGACTTCTCCTTGGCTTATCACACGCAAACTGTCATCTAAGTTTTTTTTACTGTGGCAGTGGCACAGATATTCGCTTGGGTGGGTGGGCACTGCCTGTGTAGCTTTGATGGTGATCGTATTAGTATCCTTGGCCAGCAAATATTCTAAGGGCACATCCCAGGAGCCATTAACACTTTTCTGCATCCAAAGTCGCCATTGCTGTGCACATAAGATCAGCAATTGCAACCATATGGACAACATTACAGCCGTTTTAAGTGCAAAAATATTGATGAACTCAGACTGCAATATCAATACATGTATGGAAGAATCTCTCTCGCTCTTGTCGGGGGAGATTCTTTTGAACCTTATGGTTTGCATTGACCTGTGAGATTCTGCATCCCAGTAATAAATAGTGTGGGTATTATGATCAAGTTTTTGTTCAGCTGCACACAAACGTTTCTGTTGCCTACCACAGAGAAAGTACAATGCTGCTTGCTTACCACTGGCGACACGTTTCCTGTGGCACAAATTCATTAATTATAATGGTTTTATACAGTACAAGGTAATTTTGCATTCCAGAGCACAGGGAGGGAAGGAAGGGCCCTTATAAGGGCTACCATGGAGCCCCTGTGGGAAATGCCTGAGCCTCAGAGGCAGGGAAGGGTGTGTGAGGGATTTTTTTAAAGAAAGTAGAAGCGGTCAGTGTAAGGGGATACACCCAGGACAAAGGGCCCACCACAACTGTGAAACAGTGAGTAAGAGACCCTTAGTCTCGGCTCTGGCCCTGGAAAACATGTCAGCATGAGCTGATGAATACGTTTTTGATTACCATGGTTTTCTCAGCCTCTTCTCTCTCTCCTTTTTTTCATTCCTCCTTTTCTAGACTACTTGTGTCGCACGGGACCACGGTAGAAAAACGGAGGGCCACAGGATTATTATCATTATTTCTATTATAATTATCATCATCATTATCATCATTATTATTATATGTTTTCTATGGCATGCTTGCTTGCTCTGGCATGCAGCCATTTCTTCTCTTTTCTACAGAGAAACTTAAGTGTTGTCTGCCTTACGCAGAGGGGATGGTCAGCGTGGTATGAACTCATTTCAGAACGACAATGCTGCTTCTTATTTTATATGGTTCATTGCCAGCTTCTGAGAGAGAGAGATTTCCGAGAAAACCAAAGTGAGAATTATATTATCAATATTTTTTTTTTCAAATTGTATCATTGAAATGATTATAAAATTAAAATATGGCTTCTATTGTGCGTTGGTATGATATATATATATATATATATATATATATATATATATATATATATATATATATATATATATGTATGTATGTATATATATATATATATATATATATATATATATATATATATATATATATATATATATATATATATATATATATCATACCAACGTACAATAGAAGCCATATTTTAATTTGCCGGAAAATGCAGGAGCTTAAAACTAAGAGGCTGATGAACATCTGATCTGGATAAAAAAAATGTGCAAAATACAAAGTTACAATTTTTAAATACTACCTAGGCTCAATTCGCTCAGATTCCATATATTTTCTGGGTGGATTGAGGTCATCTGTAGCCTGGACAAGTCAAAGACCCGTACACTGAATTTTATGTTTCCCAGCAAGATATGCTGAGGCATTACGTCACTGTGCCAATTCTAGGAAAATATACTGATTAATTTTAACTTATACAGCTATTGGTTAGTTACAAACATAAAAACACACATATCACGTGTATATATCCTGATTATCTTGCTAATTATTATTGACAACAATAGTTTCGTTGCTATAACCTGTAGGGTAACAGATGTAAAAATGAAACATTTCGAAATCTCCACTGTAAACACAATTCAATCTGCCACTAAATGACCGCAGACATTAAGCATCTTGCAATCAAAGCCACTATCATATGTATATATGTGTATATATATATGTATATATATATACATATATATACATACGTATACATACATACATACATACATACCACACAAGACAGCAATGAAGCAAAAGGCACTCTGTGATAATGGCACTGACCTGTTTGACAAAGAAAGTCAGAATTTGTCTCTTCCTTGAAATCACTGCTTGTGTGTCGTTTTCGCCTACGAAGTGCTCCAGTCCCAATAATTCTGAGGGGTGACCAACGATATTTATGTAGATGTATTCTTCATTTATCAACTTCATCGCCTCAGCATGTTGTAGAAATGATACTGTCAGTTTTCTTTCAAGGCACATGAGAACAACTAAAACATAACATGTTTAAACTATTGGAATGACAGCCACAGCATGAAAGTATATCATGCTGCTTATTTAACACTAGACAGAAACGGACTTCAAATTATATGCCAGCCGTAGAATTGAAATTATATATCATGAATTTCACCAATGTATGACAAGTTATGAACAGCATATGTATTGGTCCAATGTTTGTTGTAAGTTAACATTTCTGTTGTAATATTAACGTTTAATCAAGAACTGACTGATTGGTAAGCAGAAACGGAGGTCGTCAGACCTCCCACGTCCTGCATGATTGCTAGCAGACATACTTTGCCTCAAGCCAATGATATAAGGTAGACATATGCAGCCATCCATCAATCACAATCAAAAAGTGATTAAATTCTGAAATTCGGGTTTTATGCCGGTATCCTGCCTTCTGCCTGGGTTCCGGCAGCTGCCTTGGGGTACCGGCAGAATCCCCTCGCTGGTGGTATTGATGCCTTTAATGTATGTTGGTTGCATTTTCAGTCAATGGTAAACCAACGTTACGTACGGAATTTGAATTACAATATAAGCCAATGTGGACCGAATTTAGGCTGTCGCTCAGCTTTTTGCCATTAAGAATGAATCTTTTCTTAGATGTTGGAACCACACTGGCTTCCTGCTGGCTCACAACAGTTTCATCCTTTTGGGGCAATCGAGGTCAAATGATTAACTGGGGTATGACAATTCAGTTGAGGTTTTTCCTGTGTGTTGATATAATGTTGGTCACTTGTTAGCTCATAACACAAAGCTTCAGGTGCTGCATTAGTAAGGAACGAACAGTTGGTTGTTGGTTGCTGGTAGGTCGATTCCCATAGAGTACAAATTGTTTCGTGGATGCATGCCCTATGGTGTTTTCCAGTTGGCAGAGTGCAGCTGTGTCCTCCGTACACTGTGGACAGCTGTTGATCTGGATTGTTATATATTAAGTAACGCCAGGCATGGTGGTACTTAAACGAAAGGTGTTGTTACAAGGAATATGGATCCAGCACCCTCATTATAATTCTGAGCAGATCATTTTCAGTAGGTCAACTTTAGTCGCAGTTGGCACTGAAAGAGCTAATTATCAGTCAAAAGCTTGCTTTAAAAAATCTCTTGTAGTTTAGAATAATAAGTGTCTTATCATTTGGCATTTTATGAACGACCATATAGGGTTTGGCATATAGCAAAACATACGCTTGAACTGCCTCAATGAAGTCATTTTTCAATTGACAGTTCATGTTTTTAAGAAACATCGTAGTCAGTTGTGCGTAGTGTTCATGTATACAAATTGTCAGTCATTTCTCCTTGTACCCGTCCTTAGACCGGGTTCATTGACGTGTGGGAAGCAAATGATTCCATAAATTTTGGTCCTTTAATAAGCAAAAGTTTGATGCTTTCCTAAAACCTCTGCATTCTTATCTGTTATACCCTTTGCACACACTTCAAACTGAAGGATTTGAAAACGAGTTTTCATAGCAGAGTTCGGTAATACTCCCGAGAGAGGACCCTAATTGTTGTGAAAGCAACACATTGTGCCAAACTATAGATTATAAAACCATAACAAACATCAGCGCGATGTGGGATTGGGAACTTGTTTGAAATTATATTTATTTCTTTAAAAAAAAAAAACAAGCAACGCTGAGAAACATTATGTACACAAATACCAACAAATATATAAATACTGTGTAAATGTTAACTTTTACAAAAGATTAAATTTCATTCTGGAAACTGCATTCTAATTATTCAACATCAGGATATGTGAGGTAAATTTGTGTCCATATAGTTACCTCTGGCATAACGGGGGAAGTCACGTAAACTATAGAACATATAACGCTCTGCCCATACGTAGTAAGTACGTTGTCTCACTCCCTCGCGGTACAATGGATATAAATTCAAGCCGTGACAACTCACAGACCGGCCGTTTATATATGCTATGTTTTTCCAATGATACTTTCTCAAGATAGCCCCTAGTAGTCCCACTATTCGCTTTTCTGGGGGGCTGTACCATACCGTAGTACTCACATCAAGAGAATAATACGTGGAATGTGGATATGGAGTACAGCTGAGGTCTACAAAGGGTGTATTGTAAAACGCTAGTAGGTTGCTCACGTGCTGGCATCCTGAAACAAAGTAAACTTTACTAATGTTATGAAAGCAGTTTAAGCCATGCGCATCTGACGTTCAAACCATAACAATTTTGATTTGCAGGTAAGAATAGATAGCAACTTAACTGTTATTAGTAAACAACACTTGTTTAAAGATAACATTCTAAGTTTAAATAAAAAGTGCTTTAACCTTCAAATCATTTGAAAGCTTCGGCATAATAATATTATGAAAAAAGGTAAAACTTAAAGTTTTATGTAAAACTTACAAAGCCATGGGATGACCATTACAATTGACAAATTTTTAATGCATTTTAGTTTAATATATCTTAAGATCAAAATTATGATTCCTGTCTGCTTGATAATCACCAACGCACAAGACTTAGTGTGTTAATACAGTTGTTGGTGCAGTTGACCCTCTCACTTTTGGTAATTTACTGCAAACCAAAGAGCATGTTTCAGGTTCTGCTGTTTGAGTTACTATTGTGCAAAGTTAGACTGCACAACTTTGTTTTGTTCACAATTATAAAAGCTTAATTCTTTTTTATGGGATAAATTACAAGATGGTTTTCAGCAGGCCAAGGCTACAAAAATATTAACAATATAAATTGGTTTCTCACATGTCTAAAACCCGACCCATATTACTAAACAGACTGCAACATGTCTTCACCAATTCGTTAAGAACATTAATTGAGAATATTCAAGAACTTTCTGAATTTGCAAATGTGACTAGTGTGTTATAGATGCCGATCATTTGTGTGACTTAAGAAGGATTCGGTACATAACAGGTATATACGAAGCTATAAGGAGACAGCTTTGATGTGGCGGTTGTAATGTAAAGTGAAATTGTTTACGGGGTTGTGATGATGTTGATATGTGATGAGATTCAAGGTGGCAACTTCGTATTGATGTTGCAGGATACTGTGTTCCAAATAAATATAGAAGTAGTATTTTCTGGTTCAATTAACACCCGTGAGACTGCCAATGTAAAGTACACCAAGCACACGGCAAGTTAAAGGTAAGAGCTGTTGTCCTGGCACTGTTACCCTGCCTGGTCTGCATCCTCCATCTAAATGTGCCTTAACAGGAGCAACTCAAAATTGAGTGTCATGATAAATATTCATGTTTCTTAAAATGGTCCATCTCAAAAGAAGACAAATCAGTGGTACGCTACACTGTCAAGTATGTTCGAAGGATGGTCATACAACCATATCCCTTCCCTTCTGGATGAGAACTGCCATACTATTGACAAGTTTTCAAAGACAAAAAATCCCAGTTTATTCTTTCTTCAACAGTGTACACTTGTCTCTTCATCGGATACTCTATCGGAAATAAATATGCATACGCCTGTCAAAACTTGATAGATAGCAATGACAGATGAGAAAATTCCACAAATAATGGTCAAATTAGGTTTTCAAGTCACCAGCCCTGACGGTATTAGAGTAAAACCAGATGAGACTTCAGTGGAATGTGATAGAAAATGAAAGAAAATATTTGACAGATGGTGTACCTCCAAGAAAGTAAAACAAATTTTGACAAGTTAAGAGAGCTAATTTTAAGACACCAAGATGGTTTGGTCTGTGACGACTCTGCCGCAAAAATTACAGAATTATATTTGTGGTTTTTTGTCCAAAACATGACTTTTAATCCTTATCTAAAAGATAAACAAGTGAAGTATGTGGTAACCAAATACTTTTTTAAAAAATCATTAGTTATATGAGAAAAGTGATGAAAAACCATGGCAAGTTTCAGTGGCCCAATGCAGGTGACACTTCTGATTATTGTCGTATGGCAATTTGCCACCATGTCGAAACTTCCATCAGTGGTGCCCACCAGCACTACCATGATAAAGTCACATGACTGCAAGGAAACAAAATGGCGGCACACTTGAATAGATGCATCTACGGTCCAAAGGGGAAAGGCACTAATGCAGCTCCAACAGTTATTTTTGTTTGCTATTACAGTGGTTGACTGACATTACTGGGCAACTAGAGGTAATCAGCACGGTGTAATTTATCTAAATGGAGCATGACCTATAAGGAGCAGTTGACCAACCTAGCAAAACTCTGCCGTCCTGACTTCAAAGGTGGTCAAAACTAAACGGGATGAAAAACCTTGTGCCACTGAACGATAGGCATTGTTATGGTGTTTGCTCATGAATTTAATGTTTTCCAAGCTATTTCTGCAATGTATTTGAAAATGTTCACTGGGATATAGCTGTGATTACAGCCATTTGGCTAAAATTACATAGTATACATGCATATATTGCCTGGCTCCAGATCGAAAAATCTCAGTATTCGACTTGAATTCATGTAAGGAAAAACGTACTGCGTGCCTTTAGCAGAAGGCTGTTATGAAAAAGTGTATGGCTGTTTGTTTTCATTTGGAGAGGTCAATGTATTCATTGAGTGTTTCCCGGGCCATTGAATTCAATGAATACTTTGCAGGGTCACTGCAGAGTTATTGAGTTGGCCTCTTTTGTGGTGACTCACATGTAACTGGTAAACATGTGGAATAAGCTAGAATTGTGACCTACATTCACATGAGGTAATCCACACAGGCCGCAATGCACTGGGATGTGTGACTAATCGAAAAACTCTCGAACAAATTAGAGATTTCTGTGCCTAGATATATAAAGCAGATATTTTCCTGACTGAGGAGAGGAGAGAATTCAACATCTGACAGAAGCAGTGTGACAAAAAGCCAGTGGGACTGTGAACTATTGTTGTTACCTGTGGAGTGTGGACAGTGTCTTGAGTGGACTTGTATATTTGGTGCTGCCTATTTGCACTTTGTACCTGTGGAGTGTGGACATTGTCTTCGAGTGGACTGGTATATTGTACCATATTGGAACCAAACCGTACCTCTGTGGGATATATTCAGAACCACACCTTTCAGTGCCACATTGGACCCAAACCGGACCTCTGTGGGATTTGTACTAGATCATTTGGCACCTGTCATAGGACTAGGAACTGTAGGACTGTACCTGTGGATAATCTCACCAGGGATTAGGATTTACATAAGACTGTTTGACTGTTGAAATACCAGTGGAGATAAGTTTATTTACTTTGTACTGATTTTGATTGTTAATATGTTGTTATTGTTAAAGTTATATCATTGTTGTCATTCTTTGTTGAGTTCTGCAAATATTCAAAAGGTGGCCATCGTAACAAATGCAGTAATAGTCAGTCTTATATTACAGGGATCAGGATTAGGCTTTAACTTGCAGTCTGACAGACTACACTCTACCAGTATGATTGTGCCCTCATCTTCGCTCTTTGAGGAGTCACTGGCCTCGCCCTTGAGCTGCATATCCACAGCCCAAAAAACTTCCATGCTGTCAACACATAGGTGTAGCCGTCAATTTTTCACTCTCGTCATGTTTGCTTTGCCTATCCTTGATCTTTTGGCCAACCTACTCTCCTTGATGTCTTATCTCTACTGCTTTTCTTTGCCCTTGATCTTGGCATGCTGTATTTTTCCTGTCTGGTGATTCTTCCACTTAATATCGTCCACAGGTTGTACTTGCTAGAGGCTTTGCAAAGCACTGTATGGTACTCAACCAGTGGAGTTGATAAGAATGTTTTTTGATCCTATGTGATGAGAACCGACAGAGTCAGTTAATGAGATGAGTTTGCCATCCAAGTGAACATTGGTAAATGAACTGTTAAACCACAGGTGAACCCACTTACTTACAACCATTTTGATACAATCTATTGTTAAGATCAAGGTCAGGTGACCGCATAAATGCCTTAGGTTCTTCCTTTGGTCCTGGGTAAAACCACAAGTGCAAAAGCAAGAATGCGGCTGGCTTTACTAAATTTTGAGATGAAAAACTTCACTTCCATACAACACAACAACACTGTATCTTAGCAACAATATATCAAAGTTGAAGGTTCTTATTTACTCCACTTGTACTAAAAATTCGATCAGAGGGAATGGGCAATTTTTACATGAATACCCATTATGTGTAAAGGTCAGAGCCATGACCTTTGAAAGCGATTTTCTCAGAAGGCATATTTTACAAGATCAATCAAATTTTTAAATGATGTCAATCAAAAGCAGATAGATGTATCATCTCAAATTAAATGGCTACTTCAAGATAAATGTCCGACTTAGTAAACGTTTTTACATGTGGCTTTTCAAATAATTTTAACTTCCTGACTTTTGGAGCTTAAAAATGGGATAAACTGTAAAGCACCGTGCTGCCAACTTCTAAATTCTACAAAATTTTATAATCAAATTTATCCCTACAGACAAAATCCTTCCCTGCAGAGGGGTCTATATCATCGTTTCCGATAGTTTGCAGATATTAAAACTGAATAATTTTGGAACATGCAAAAATAAACTTTTGAATCTTTACCCACTCACAAAACAGCGTAAAACTTCCAAGCAAATTCTCCAAATTTATTTGATATTCTCTGTCAACAAACGTAGGCACCCATACGATGATGAAAACACATATTTTAATGGGTCAGCGATCATTTAGATGAGATGGACAAGGTCACAGTAAGCAGAGTATGTAACATGCCTCAAACCATCATAGCGCATTAATGGAAGACTTCAAAAGGAATTAAGACCTACCTAAATAAACAACAGGTAGATATGTCACACATGGCAGTAGTTTTGGCTGATGACCATGGAAATAGACAGAGGGCCAGTTCAGATTCAAATTTGAAGAAAAAGCTGGGAACGTGTGCCACAGTTGAAAAGTCGGGCAAACAGAAGCTCGGTAAATCTCAGTCTCAGTCTAATAAGCTTGCTAATCAGAAACTCCAGAGACATTCTTTGATGACTCTGAGTGTGATTACTGCTGCAGAAGAGTTCTCAAAAGTGTTGGAATGTCAAGACAGAAAGCAACAATTTTGGGTACCATATTTAGCCTACATTAAGGAGTGCCCATCTTAAGTTGTCTGATAAAATCAGATGATCTCCATGTTGAGTAATCTGAGGATAAAGCCTTTCTGATGAACACTGAGTCCAAATCAAGTGGCTATTAAAGTTGCAAATCAGAAGTGCTGGTATTGCAGTGTGAAAACACTGATAATGAAAAGCCAGTATTGACCCTGAGGGACACAAGGGCTGCACCATCATTACTGTTAAAGGGTATATACTCATCTCAGATGAAACTGACTGACAAGCCAGTATTTTTTTTTCAAGTTGTTTAAGGGGAATATGTTACAGTTCCTATTTACAGAGTGTCCCTCAAGTCAAAATTTGAAGTTTGGCCACTGACCATATGCATTGTACCCAGTCTCACGGTAGAAGGTTACTTTTAGAAAATTACAGAGTTGTACATGTAGTTGAAAATTATACTGGTACTGTCTTTAACCGATGACCAAATCACATGAGAGGAAACAGAGTGTCTGGAGTAAGATTTCCCAGGCATTCTTCCTGCCTGTCTGACAACAATGGTCCAGGCCTTTGAACAAGAAGAAAAGCAAAATGCCATGATGATGAATGTGTTGGGCTGGTAAGGACATTTTTCAATTATAGCTTGAACCTAGAAAACATAGTAAGCTCTGATAGTAGGTTTATTGAAGGGGTAAACCCTGATACTGGCAACAATGACCAGGGAAGCCAACATAATAAACCAAGTTGACTGCCTCATTTGAATTTAGATAGACTGTTTATGGAGCAAAAAGATGCATTTGAAGTAAGAAAATTAGCTGATAAACCATATCTGAAGGAGAGGCACAGAAAAACCATCTATGCTACTTTATAAAGTATGGAAATTTGAAGAGAAAAACGGAGACCACCATATGATACTGCTGAAGAGGGCTGGAGGTTAGTGCATCAGATAGTACATGTGGTTCCTCAAATTTTATGAGCCACCCCAAAAACACAAGACACTCTGCAAAGATGTCAGACTGCACACAAAAACATGATAACAAAATTTGAAAAAATAGAGACAACTGAATTATTGGTATCCCTGTATTATTACTTGCCACACAAAAGACACCAAATATGTCACTTGTACTTAATCCAATTGAATGTGTTCTGTGGTCATACAATTTAGGTCCACTTATGCTTTTAAAGGAAAAGTAGTTGTCTGAAACGAGAACAGATATATTATACAGTACTTGTATATATGAGACTTTAAACAGAGGTTAAAAGTAGCTTTTGTGAAGGCATAGAAAAATTGTTTGAGAAACACTGTAAAATGACAATGAATTCAGCTGGGTAAAGAAGCACCAGCCATGGAACAAAATATTTGTATTCGTAAATTGCAAGGTCAGTCTCTATGGGTAAAACTGAATGGTCATTATGTGATCAAATCTAGGTTGTATGATGTAGACTATACATTTACACTTGGTGCGAGGAAGACAAACGGATCATGTCATATTGACCTGAGGAAACGGTATTACAGACGATGAAACCCAATGAGTGTCATTACTGTGACTGATATTAAGTCTTATGATAATAAAAATAATAGGTAGGATCATGATGATTCTAAAATACTATGTAACTTTGCCTGCAAGAAAAGAAAAAACTTAATCTCTGGAGGAATCTGTTACCCAGAATTCAATTGAATAGATCTCTAGCACATGATAAATTGTTACTCCACTGTTTATATGTTGATCACATCGAGTAACAGGACTGGACAAACGAATGTGACTCACAGCTTCTTGCTCTCATTGGGTTTGGATCTGAATGGTCGCCATGTGTCACCTATATTTAAAACACAAATGAACCCTGTCATATGGCCATGCCAGGTCTGATTGTATAGTGCTATTTCTGTTTGTACCTGATGTCCAAAGAGAAAACTAAAAACTTAAAAAAAATACGCTTAATTTAGTTCATGCTGGCAAGTAGCATCACAACATTGTGCATTAGTGTTTTTAGCTGAAATTAGTGTTTGAAGGAAATTCTCCCTGTATATTGGTTTTTTTCTTTCTTGAAGGAGGGAGGATTAGTTATGAGTGTGTGTTTAATTCAGACAGGTCACTTAGTCACTTATTGTATGTTAAGTCATTGTTGACTTGTTAAGTGCATTATATGGTTGTCCACTTTTTGGAGTGGCAAACATAAACAGACTTGGTGCATAAGAATATTTGATGAGTCAGTGTTGTTGTGGTTAAGTGTTGCATGAAAAAAATCCAAAGGCTCATTCTGGACAAAATTAACTGGGGAATCATGTAGATGTTTTTCATGAAAGATATGTAAACAGCGAGGCACAGGTCCAATAGAGAGAGGAGAAAGAGAACAGAGCTGGCATGTCTGACTCAAGACTCGCAAAATGGGTGTCTGGCAAGCTAAAGACCCAAGAGGTAAAAGTCATCATTCTAAGGAGTGGACAGTGGATCAACGATAGGGCACTCTCCTCACCAGAAGAACCTGACGCGCTGGGAGTATAGAACTGTGGAGAGTAAATGGTATACTATCTTTGGACTGTATCCAGTGTGGACTTTATTCAGTACTTGTGGATTGTGGTTATTGCCAGAATAATCTAAAAAACACAGCTAACTGTATCCAGCATTATTGTAACCTCGCATGAACTACTATTACAATACAGGTTTGTAGTTAAGATCAAGAGTCCATGGTTCCTTGATGAGTTCCATCACAGATTCCAGGTGTATCTGGAACATTTTGCATGATAACTCTTAACACTGGCACTATAGGTACCCTACACAATAGTGACATATATGGTTTGGCATCTATTAATTGTAAACATACGTTATTACTATAGTCCAATTCAATGATGTCGGGAAACCATTATTTGGGCCCTGTAAATATATAAATTATCACGCAGAAAAACAACCTCCTCAATAACACTTAAATACAGAAACATATGACCGACAGCACACTCCTATTTTGTTTAATTGGTGGTTTTTTCTTTTCTTATTTTGTCTTGTTTTGTTTCTAGTGTTTCTTGCTTTTTTCCTACCTTCACGGTATTTTCATGTGGTATACGCAGACAAGATCATATCTTAAGAGTGTGGACATGCAGATATGCTAAAGAGAGAAAGGAAATATAATATAATATAGCAAAACAAAAATGTAAGAATTACATGGGTAATTTGTGAACAGAAATGTCCTCAAAGGTGTCATTAGCATCACTTAGGTCATAATGTTTCTCGTTTTCTTTAATTGACTCTAATTATGGGTGAGCCAGGGAAAGAATTCGGATATGTTACCCTTCCAAAAATGATGCTCTAACTGAAATAATACTTTTAATTAATTTGACATACATGTACACAGTAATTTTACCCCAAACAGAGATGATAGATTTACTGGCAGTTAATAAAGACTCATGCCCACAGATTTTATGTCTTACATATTTTTTTAGTTAGAATATGTAGCTGTGTTTTTCTGCTAGATTTGGGGTGCTTGGTGGCTCCATCTGCAATCTGGTCATCTGAAAGGGTCTTCATGTGCAACAGTGCATGGATACCTATTATGCAATACTGTGCAACAACCATGTCATTACAATAGGCGTTAGGTGTGGCATCATTATTAATATTAGCATCTATTCCCATTATTTCGAGTGAAAGGAAGCCACAGAAATGGAACTGATGCGAGTAACAAGAATCAATTACAGCCCTGAGGACCTTTCAAGGGTACCCTTTTGAGCTTTGCTCTCTTCTGCGCCACATAGGATGGTGGCAACAACGCATATGCTGGAGACATCAACAGTGGACAGCAGGGCCTTTTTCTGATAATTGTGCTTCTGTCCTGAACAAGATGGCAAATGTGACGTGTATACTGTAAAATAGGGAAATTCTATTCTAATGTTATCATATGAGCTGGCAATTCAAGTTGTTGAAGAACTCCCCTGCTGAAGGCAGATCACAATCTTTATACTGAACGATTCATCAGGGGGATCCTGTGACCACACTGATCCCATGTCTGCAGAACTACCGAGGCATTATACTTTTGAAACAAGAGTAGCCCCTATCCAACGAACAGACATTATCTTATCCAGGACTTACATGAAGAGTAGAACCGTATTTCCCAACACAAAATATAATGTCTGGTCGAAAGCATGTATCACAGACGCACTGCATGTATAGCACTTAAGGATGCTCATGGCCAAAACAGTGACTATGAATTTTCAAAGGGACTCGGATTAAAAAGCCTTACGCAATAGGCACAATACATTATGCTTCATTGGTTTTGAACAGTTCACGCTTCAGAGAAATAATACAGCCCACTTATTCTTATAGTCTATCGACAAACACATACTAAAATGAGGAATGTAATATAAAAACAAATTTACATATCTTATTTTGCCTAAACAATCACATGTTTAAGCAAGTAATATCATTGAAGTTAATGAAAAATATTTCGTTCATAATCGTTTACATAGATTTTAACGGGGTGTTTGTTGGTTTGTTTTTTTTTTTCTGATAAAATTAATACGCTTGAAAATATGTTTTGGCGACGCAGTATTGCAGCCTCTAGGTTTCCACGAGACTTCGAGGCCTGTATTTAATCTGTCCTATCTTGCAACTCTACAAAATATAAAGCTAGTGACAAAGTCTCAATCAATCCCTGCATTAATTTATATGTCACAGGAAAGCTTTTTCTCGGTGACTCCATTCTCGTTTGAAGATTTTGATCACACACAAATGAACACTCGGCCTACATACAATTGTTACACTAGTAAAGTCTAAAATCTCTGAAAGTGCCAACTTTCATGGGGTAATCCTTTAAAGGCTGGGAAAGAACTCTCACATGCCTTCAAAATTCCTGGGATATTGAAAGTTTCAAGGTGGGCAAGACAGGGACCTTGAATGCTCTGAAAAATAAAATTGAAAACTCCAAAATCCCAGATTTTGCTATCCCCATGGGGCAATTAATGTGATTATGGCAAGGACTTGAAAAACTCTGCTAAAGTACTTGGAAAGTTGGATTCCAAGATACTGTACAGCATGCAGTGATAATAAGTCCCTGTATGTTTATGATTGGTTGGTAACCCCACACTCCTAAGTCCAGGCAGGCTGTCCCCCACAGATGCCAGCTGCCAATCATTCCCTAACCACATGAGGCAACTGTACATATATAGTAACAACACACAACTGTTGCCGATGCCAGCACAAGCATGACTATAATGTGATGTTGCACTTCCTACTTTAAAATAAATAATAAGATCTGTACAAACTTAACAGGGATTCTTGTTTGAAGCAGAAGCAGGGTTTTCAAAGGGGGGACTACTGCAGATATAAAATAGACGAAATAAAATAACAACACAAGTCAAGACAACACCAATTTATATATATATATATATATATATATATATATATATATATATATATATATATATATATTGAAATTGGTGTTGTATATATATACACATATATATATTATTTATTTTATTGACCTAAGTCTTGGTGCATGCAAATATTGCATTTTGATATATATCTGTTGCTTCATATTAATTGCTTGATGTAGATTTGAAAAATATTGCAAACCTGGGAAAATAATTGTACAAGATCATACCTCACCTCAAACAGACATGAAAACTTTGTGACAGAGCTTGGAAAGATCCATTTCCCAGATATTTGATTACCTTGACACTGCTGAGTTGTAACTGGAGAAACCCAGCTGCACACAATTAAGGGCCAGTCCTGATAAGGCCTTGCCTTTCACACCAAAGCATGTCAGTGGTCATAAAATCTCATCTGGTTTCTTTTTTGATGAGAAATTAAATCTTCCAATAGCTTTCATTTTTGTCACAGATTCCAATTCTGTATCATTAATAGTTCTAAATAGGTACAGGTGATGTAGCTGTGATCACCACTGATGTTTCTATTTTGTCTACCTGCTGATCAAACTGTATCTACACTATGACAAGTCTTTATCACCCACCAGGCAAAGACTGGTCGCCCTTTAGTGTCCACGCATTCTAGAGCAGGAATTAAGAGAGAGGTAAAGCTGAGTTTGCCTTCAAAACTAGACAGATAAGTGAAGACAGAGGAATGCATTTTGAAGATGTAGTGGTCAATGTTGTGAAGACAGTCACACAATCACAATCAGGTGACAACAAGCAAATTTACTGCAAGTTTCCATCTCATGTTTATTCAAAATGACAGTAAATTGAGCAAGTGTGGACATTTCCTGAGCACATACAAAATTGGGAGATCATATCTCTGATTAGTGCATACTGCTCATACTTTGTAGTGGCATGTAATGCCTACATATTTGTGGCATGTAACTCCTGGGATCATAGATAGGTGCTATACAATATGATTGTTATGCAAACAAGTGCAGTGCATTGTTTTTTAATACATCATGGGTGCCAATCTCATTTCACCTCAAAGATTGGCCAGTGTACCAATCAAAAAGTGCCCTAATTAAGTTTGATATTTTTAAGAAACCACTGGTATCTATCTACCTGAAAATTGTTGTTGGTTACACCCTTATAAAACAAAAAGCATCCACTATTTGCAATTTTCCATTCTAGCGCAAAAAAAAAAAATATGTGTGCAGTGGTACCTGTCTTGAGAGATGAAAGACTGCATATCTTTAGAAGACCACTTTCTCAGAACACTGTACTATCTTTTCCATGTGACTATACCTCTAATGAAAGACCACCTGTTTTGAAGGACCAAATTTTGACCTGCCCTAGGGGTGGACTCACAAGACAGGGAACAGTGTATTACATGAAATATTTCATGTCAGCAGACATGTATTCATTTAATATTTATGCAACTCAGTCAAACTTGATGGTCAGGGAATAATTGTACTAA
Source organism: Hermodice carunculata (assembly GCA_964020975.1). Lineage (NCBI taxonomy): Eukaryota > Metazoa > Annelida > Polychaeta > Eunicida > Amphinomidae > Hermodice > Hermodice carunculata. The sequence goes on along the minus strand of OZ026620.1, from coordinate 77,425,652 downwards.
ATTTTCACAATAATACACGTAGTAAGTTTTACAATAAGGTGATAATGGTATACAGAGAGGTCTGACATATTTAGTTGGGTGCTTGCGTTACAGCTACAGACTAGCTGGCTATTGTGGGGAAAAGGGATCAGCATAAGAAAGAAGAAAATAAGGAAAATAGTATCAGCTTATTTCATTTTGATTCTCTGGGACCAATAATATGATTATGACTTGTTTCCATGCAAGTAATACATGATAAATATCATATATATATATATATATATATATATATATATATATATATATATATATATATATATATATATATATATATATATTAATCAATTCAGCTGTCACCTTGCAGTCAGTGTTAGACAATGGGGTTAAATCTGCATGTAAGGGGAATGAGATGGCATCAGTCATAGGAATGAACCACTGTGTGTACAGTTATTCCATGCCAACACTGACTGATCGATTGAATCATCAGATATTAGGAACATACATATATATATATATATATATATATATATATATATATACACACACACACCACAACTGCCCAACCTGATGTACTACATTTACAGCTGTACAGTCCTCATAATGGCATAGTAATGTGAGGAAGGCAGAAACTATTCAAACTGAGATAATTCAGGGTACAAATTAGCAGACGACTTTGTCTAAATCAAGTCTCCATATCCTGAATACACCTGTTTCTACTCATATGTGAACATCATGGTCCATATAATCATCAACTTTCCTTTTTGAATTTTGTTTATGCACCTGTACAACATATCTTCTGCACCCATCCAGAAGCAGGCCACTCTGTCCTATCTACAGCCTGTAATCACAAGCTTATTATATGCATAGCTCAATATCAACACAACAGTTTATCAGCAAGCTGGAGGGGGAGGCCCCTTTAGGAGGGACTTCAAATACCCCACTGGTGGTGCTGTTTACACATCAATTATACCAATGGCCTATCAATGACCACAGGGATCTCAGATTATGACACCCATATGTTAATAATGCCATGGAGTAACAGCTCAAGAATGATAATTGTTATATTTTCAAGTTCTGTGATAGTTATGAAGTGAGCATACATTTTCATTCACCAACAGTGGGTGCTGCTTTTGTCCCATTCACAACATCTGGCCATCTTGTTTCAATTGAAATGACCAATCATACCCTTCTCCTTAAACATTCTTGGTGTTAGATTTAAGCAGTAAATCTGGTTTTGCATCTGGCATGCGCTGGACAGGTGATTTTTAGATTATCTTGTGTATGTGCCTGTGTAAGTTGGGAGGTTGCAGCAGTTGTGAATGAAAGTGATAGCCTTCAGCCCTACAAGAAAAGGCTACAGTGGTCCCCCCTCTTATAAAGCCCTCCCCCCCTCCACCACCACCCAGTGTACATAGACCACCTACTCATGTAACCTCTATGACTATTCCATGATGAATCCAGGTTTAGCTATACAGCAGCTATATGTATATATATATCTTCTACAAAAACTTTGATATGTAAATCATAACTGATATGTATCCCATAAAGCACACATTCCTGAAAAGTAAACTTATCAGGGAATCAAAATGAGCAGCAAGCGTGGGTAAAAGGCTGCATTTTGCTTTTTGAGTGAGATGTCACCCAACCTTGGTTTTGTTTTCACATCAGTTATACTAAGGGCCTGTTAATGTCCATAGGGATCTGGAGGTGTGTTATCTGTAAATAAACACACCATGCATTCTAATTTGAACTGAATAATGTTTGTGATTTACCAGGCTGACCACTGCAGCACTGCAGCAGGCCTAGCAGGCATGCATCCATCCCCAGAAAAAAAAAAAAAAACACTGCCAGTCTTATCATTGACCACTGTATGTATCAAGTTGCAGCATGACAATTAAAACCCCACTGAAGAATTCCCTGCTTCAGTGCCCTGCTGACCTGTAAATTATGTGCCTAACTTCTATGTGAGCCAGGCTGGCTTATCTCACTGTACACCATTCACCAGGACCAGAAGACAAACAGATAGAACAGACAGAGGGAGAGATGAGAGAGGGGGGAAGGCATATCCCTTTTTGAGATTTTAGCAGACTCAATCATGAAATTTGAGGTATATTTTAATGTTGCCTTCATATATCATGACTTGTTGTCTCCAAGTATACATAGTTCATACATGACATAAAATCCATTAAGGGTAGATCTGGCATTTTTTTCTTTTTTTTTTTTCAACCGCAAAATCAGAGAGAGAGAGAGAGAGAGAGAGAGAGAGAGAGAGAGAGAGAGAGAGAGAGAGAGAGAGAGAGAGAGAGAGAGAGAGAGAGAGAGAGAGTACTTACTCTAGGTTTGCTGTTATTGAATTAAAGATATTTTTGTGAGGTACTTTAATATTATATCAGTAAAGTGACATAGTAGATAAATGACAAATTTGTCCTCTATGGCAATGAAGAGTTAAATTGCATGTGGACAAATTGTCGCTGGCATAAACATCCCCATATAAGGTGGGAGTCTCCAATGTTTTCTTCCAAATTTTTCAAGTCTATGCGTAAAATATTGCAAATTTTACACAATCTACAACAGTAGTCCCCCCTAATAAGGCCCCTCTCACCAGAGGCCAAGATGACCCCTCTTGAAAGGTCAGCATTCTTGTGCAGAAAGTGTGGTATTTCCATTATATTCTTCCCCTCAAGAGAGGCCACCCCTCTTATAAGACCACTTTTTGGCTGCATTTGGGGTGGCTTTATAAGAGAGGGACCACTGTACATGAAAATTTGTTAAGGATTTTCTATTCTTCAGTTCATTCACTCTTTCATTGCCCAGTTTTGGACTGAGTCAACAGCTTTACTCGGTGTGCGTAGGGTGCAATGTGCCCAAAGCGTGGCAAGGAAAGATATTGACCTTGGCTATTCTGCTATGGAGCAAAAGCATGCTGGTACTTGAATGAAAAGGCCTTTCTACAAGGAATATGAATATAGTACAGTTATAATTCAGATCAGTTTCTCTTAAGTAGTGTTTGACTTTAGTCACAGTAGGCAGTGGGCGAGTCAAACTGCAAATCTTCCACATGGTTTCCAAAAAAAAAGCAAAAAACAAAAAACAAAAAAACTCAAAATCTCCATAGATTTAGTCCTGATACATTGACAGGTATTATTACCCCGCTCCACTCTCTGCTTTAAGACAAGTATCATCATAATTATCATTTGATTATAGTCAGCTTGACCAGAAAAAAGTTAATAGAGAGTACACAACCTGAAGCATACTTTTCACATATTTATAGTTTGATTACTGTAATGGTAGACAACACTGGCCATTCAGGTTTATTTTTCTCTATTTGCAAATTTCTCTTTCTTTGCAACAGATGAAAATTAAAAATGTAATCAGTGGAATTAAAAAATAACTCTGCTGAGTACAACAGATGGGAGCTAGTATAGCCTGACTGGCTTTTAATCTATTAATCTATGATTGAGAGGGGCAAACAAAGAAAATTTATAAACCTTACCCCCCCCCCACCCCCCACCCATTCTTCTTATGCTTACAAGAGCTGGTAGACAAGGATTTTATTACTGAAATGAACCCAGTGCAGGCTGGCTGCAACTGTGGTATGGGACATCTGGTCTTATCACATAACAGTATTAACATACATACTGAATCTTGCATGGCTGAGAGTGAGTAACTGTTTTTCTTTCACCAGGAATCTTTGTTGCTGAGCAAAATCACAAGTGACTGCAGGTCATGAGTTTTTTTTCCACACCAACAATGATCTCAATCCCAAGTGAGAGAAAAATAGTAACTGACTCTCCAGCCATGTAAAATTTTTGTTGATTCTATGTTTAATTGGGTACTCATCACAAAAAATATGCCACAGGCCTACTTTTAATGCCAACCTGGTGTGCCCTGTTTGTTAAGTTTTTTCACCACATCATGCATGACATATAATCAAACATGGCTCATGCACATTTGATGTTGTTTGACTGTCACTGCATCATGTCACTGATGCAGGCAGGGCACAGTTTATTGTAACAGTGTAAGTTCATGCGATATACTGTGAGTTACTACTTTCGAATTTCACTCTATAAAATGATAATTCATCCTCAAACATAGAATAATACCCTGTTTGTATTTGCTGCTTGATTTGTTCAGAGATGTCAGTTGTCAATTAAAAAGACAAAGTATATTATACCCTTGCCACACTGGACAAGTATTTTGGGTTCAGACCAGTATTTGCCTGGTGGGTGATCAAGACTTGTCATAGTGTAGATACAGTTTGATCAGCAGGTAGACAAAATTGAAATATCAGTGGTGATCCCAGCTACATCAACTGTACCTAACTATCAACGATACAGAATTGGAATCTGTGACAAAAATGAAAGTTATTGGAAGATTTAATTTCTCATCAAAAAAGAAACCAGATGAACCTAGATTTTATGACCACTGACATGCTTTGGTGTGAAAGGCAAGGCCTTATCAGGACTTGCCCTTAATTGTGTGCAGCTGGGTTTCTCCAGTTACAACTCAGCAGTGTCAAGGTAATCAAATATCTGGGAAATGGATCTTTCCAAGCTCTGTCACAAAGTTTTCATGTCTGTTTGAGGTGAGGTATGATCTTGTACAATTATTTTCCCAGGTTCCCAAATATTTTTCAAATCTACATCAAGCAATTAATATGAAGCAACAGATATACATCAAAATGCAGTACAGTGATACATCCCTTGAGAGACCCCTCTAATGAGATACCGCATATCTTTTTAAGACTGCTCTCTCAGAACACTGTCCTATCTTTTCCATGTTGTTGTACCTCTAATGAAAGACCACCTATTTTGAGAGACCACTTTTTGATCTGCCGTAAGGGTGGTCTTTCAAAAGAGGTACCACTGTACTCCCATGCCACAAGATTGAGTTCATTGAAATGAATAGTATATACAGTAGTCCCTCCTTTGAGAGACTGCCCCTAGTGGCACCCAAAAGGTGGTCACATAAAGCAGGTGGTCCCTCAAAGGAGGTATAAATAACATGAAAAGTACTACGGAAAGACTTGACAACTGTGGTCTCTCAAAGGAGGTGGTCTCTGAAAGGAGTAGTCTTTCAAAGGAGGGACTACTGTATATGTGTATATAAATATACATATATATATATATATAAATTGGTGTTGTCTTGACTTGTGTTGTTAGTTTATTTTATATCTGTCCCTCCATTGACAACCCTGCTTTTGGGAGACTTCCTGTCTTTTGTGACCACTTTCATAGTGCAATTAAAGGCACCAGTCTTCTTATGATAAGTTACCTCTTTAGGGAGATTACCATGAAAACCTGACCAGTAAACACCCCCAAATTAGCCCAAAATAGAAGACCATTTATCCAGCTATATATTGATCCCCATTTCAGACAAGTAAAATCACCTGTCTTGTGTAAGTGTAGAGCAAGACTCTTTGCTCTATGATATAAGACTGATTAGAAAAATGACAAAACCAGTTTACAAATACTTTACATACATTATAATACAAAAAAGGTAAACACATGGCTCCAAGACGAGTCTAATATATGTACATGTACATGCAATCCTGTATTTAAAAATTATGGATGGGAATTCAAGAAGAGTGGTCAAGTTATTGTGTCTCCCTTTAGAAGTTTCACAAGAGTGAAATTTCTGAAGGGTGACCACCTGTTTTATGTGACCACTTCTCAGGTGGCACCAGGGGTGGTTTCACAAAGGAAGGATTATAATGTAAAAAGAGAGCACTGTAAGGTGTACTGCTTCAAACAAGAATCCCTGTTAAGTTTGTACAGATCTTATTATTTATTTTAAAGTAGGAAGTGCAACATCACATTATAGTCATGTTTGTGCTGGCATCGACAACAGTTATGTTTTGTTACTATATGTACAGTTGCCTCATGTGGTTAGGGAATGATTGGCAGCTGGCATCTGTGGGGGACAGCCTGCCTGGACTTAGGAGTGTGGGGTTACCAACCAATCATAAACATACAGGGACTTATTATCACTGCATGCTGTACAGTATCTTGGAATCCAACTTTCCAAGTACTTTAGCAGAGTTTTTCAAGTCCTTGCCATAATCACATTAATTGCCCCATGGGGATAGCAAAATCTGGGATTTTGGAGTTTTCAATTTTATTTCTCAGAGCATTCAAGGTCCCTGTCTTGCCCACCTTGAAACTTTCAATATCCCAGGAATTTTGAAGGCATGTGAGAGTTCTTTCCCAGCCTTTAAAGGATTACCCCATGAAAGTTGGCACTTTCAGAGATTTTAGACTTTACTAGTGTTAGCAATGAAAATGAAAACTGGCTTGGATAATTATTGATCTTCAGCATACGACCTCAGTTTAAGTTACTGGCATTTTGTAATATAGGCCTATTCCTAGATAACCTAAAACATGGCAGCATCGCGCCTGGAATTACCAGTATGCCTCACAATGCTGTGGTTTGACACAAAAATGCATTCAAAGTAATCAATACTCACCCCAATTCATGCCTCCCATTATAATATCAACGTTTTCGATTACCTTCAAATACAGTGCTGCTCGAGCATATACGTACACTGAACGTTTGCTGTTTTGTGTAGTCACACTGAAACAGTTAAATGAACAGTTATGGGGAATTTACTTCTGTATATGTATGGATACCATTTAAATCAAAGAGTGATCTGCAACAGTTTATATTTAAGCATGTCCATTGCTGTTTATACTAATGCACATGCTGTGTAGAGGTTCACATGGTACACTGTTTTATGTTTGATAATGTCTTTGGCAAACATTAACTTATTTATCTGTATGTGGAAAAGTAAAATCACAAATTCACAAAGTTATTCAATGACAGATAACTCCCCCAAAGACTAAACAACATTGAAATTTCGTATTCTGGGGCATTTACTTAACAGAATACAGTATTGGAGAGCGTTGTACTAAACGAAAGTCTTAATTGAACTACACCAATCAGATATAATGGGATGCCGTGGAGGCAGTTCGGCTGCATAACCGTGCAATTCCATAGATTCCCATGGAATTCCTCGGGACATATTTTTTCAGTGTCTAAAAATGTAGGTTCCGAGGGAACAGTGTGAGGTATGTACTTGTTAACAACGGTCATCTAAGTATGCATGCTGAATATCAGATATCAGATATTTGTAGTTTTAGTAACTTTTCTTATGCTACAATCTGGACTCAGCTCATCGTCCAGATTTGTCTTGCTTATCAAATTTTCACTGTTGTACATAGTTTGTCAGAGTAGTAGACTTTAAGAATGTTGACTTTAAATCTAAGTTGAGTTTAAAATTTTCTTATAGCTGCAGTATGATAAATATGAGGTCTTGGATGCAGCTATGCAGGAAAGTACAGAGTTAATTTGTAGCAAAAATAAATTATCATTTAGCATCTGGGAACATATGTCATCCCTTTCTACTAAGATTTGTTATTCTGGTGCTGGCGTGGAATTCTGTGACACCGACAATATTCTGGTAAGTAATAATGGGAAAACTTTGCATGCCAAGGCAATACAATAAGGCATCTTGGGGATAACTTAATATATATTAATGGAGGTTCACTGAACCTTTTCAGCATTTTGTCACATAAAAATGACAAAAACAAGACATTAAATAAATGTAGATTAAAACTGGTCTACTTTTGTAATCATATTTGATCCAACAGCATGAAGTATATTTGAAAGAATGGATGTATATAACACATATATAAGCATTTATGTATGTGTGTGTGTGTGTGTGTGTGTGTGCGTGTGTGTGTTACTATTAAGATCATATATTGGTTGATAAGTACTAAATATAATTTATGACGTGTTCGCATAATGCTGTGGATGTTTTCAATTAACTCGTTCCTGTCGGATCAGATTCTACTTTGAGTGTGTAGAAACCATATAAAACACACATATTACTCCAATGGGATTTCAAATCTGCACTGAAAGAACACAGTACAGAATTTGTAAGCCACGAAACCAAAAGTATTCAACCAACAGAACAAATTCGGTTTTTCTACGTCATTCGATTAAACGGTTACAATACCGATCACCATCCAAGTAAGTTCACGAGGCATCGGCACGGATGTGAACCCTTCACAAAGTCATTTTCCAAATAATCAAGTTTACAAACCTGAACGATACGACATGATAGAATTTAACATGCTTTCTATTGAAGATTTTAACTGTTCATGTGGGATAATTAATAAACCTTCTTAAGCTTGAACAAATTAAAATATACCTTATACTAATGTTTTTGGTGAGTCCCAATTGCGAAGCCTTCTCGATGGCCAACGACAATGCAGGTGCGGTCATCTGTAGATCCCAGAGTCGGTACTTGGGCTCACTGGTGTCGATATACCCGATTTTCAAATTGATTTTCGTGCATGACACCAAATAAAAGTGCATTCCCCATCTTAGAAGCATTAAAATATTTCCCGTTTTTGTTATATTCATGACGTTTGACTCGTTCGCTTGCGCCTTCTTACTACTTATCGATGTGTTGCTTGCACGATGGCATCAATGTTAATACATTGCATATTTTGCTCATAATAATATATACCAATTTGTTTGCTTTCAAGCATTTAAGTTATGTGAAAACGGAACTTGGCCACATACAAACTGTGTACCTGAAATAAAATAAGTATGAGTGCATAAACATAACTAGGTGTGCATACGAGAAGGGAAATCATGGTGCACCCTGCACAGGATGAGACAATTTTATGGAGACACAACTAATGATGTGGCCATAAGCAAGATATCACTGAAGGCAAACCGGAGTCAGCAAACTAAAAATGTATTACCATACACAAGACAAGGATTGAAGCATAGGACAAACAGTTGCTGGGGTATTATTATTGCCAGGTCAAATAAAGATAAACAAAGTGGAGGATCGGATCATATGTAGTTTGCAGTAAAATACCCATAAGTCTTTATGTATAAGTTATAATATTATGGTTCATATTTACATGATCATGTGCCTGTATTCACAGATGAGTCACAGCACATTAGGTATATACACTGTATGCTGGTAACGTATTTGAGGCTCAATGAGAAGGAAATATTGCATTTTGGATGTATTTTTGACGTTTGATCTTCTATAATGGATATTTTATGGTGAACTTAATATGAAGTCTCTGACGCGGCTCCAGCCTTATAACTCAACGTATTTACATTTTTAAATACCCCAACAGGACTATGGTATCCATTTTTGGAATGGTTATACTTTCCAATACGAAATAAAGCAATTTTGGTGTTAATGAATTCAACTTTGAAGAACAGTGAAGATATTAATCAGCACTTTAATTTCATTTGAGGCCCTGAATTTTGGCGCAGGCGTACAACAAAGCATTAATTCAGTAAATTCTAAAAAAAAACGAATTTCTGTGATTCCATGGTCATTTTAAACTTCGTGGAAGCACACAAAAAAAGTCAAGAAGAAAAAAAAAACGAAAACAAAAAGAGTGTGTGAACAACCCGTTATCACCTTACATCAGTCAATCCAAAGTACCTCCCTGGTCAAAGAATACCCAGAAGTGTTTGTCTGCAATTGAGAAGGTGATTTTGTATTGCAGTTTTCACCAAAAGAGGAACAAAAACTCGTAAAAGTGCAAAAATCAAAAACTCACCCGGGGTATATCTGAACCATGTTTGAAAAGCTTTTGGTTCACAGTTTTGGAGAAAATCAAATAACTATGCATGTACAATAGTATCCTCAGAGTAACCATGCTAAAATACATTCCTACCGATCATTACTTAAATTAAAAAATATACGGGGTGTCCAAATATGTCTCTCCTGTTTTAATGGAATTGAAAAGTGGTTTTGCAAATTATAGTTGAAAATGTTTAAAAGTCACTGGAACGTGACCATTTGTAAACATTGATGAGAAGTACATTTCCCCCCAAGTTTTAATGACATAAATCTGGTTTGAGATTATTTTACATAATTACCATCATAAGTAATGTACGTGATGCGTTTTTTTAATGATCTTTCTAGGTGTGGGTTATGTAGTATATTCTTCCAATCTACATTCCATTATGCTTAGTGGTGACTACATGAAATATTATTATTAAGAAAATAACACAAGACAACTTATACAATTTGCTCATATCCAGTTGTTGAGATCCAAAGGCCCGTATTTTCAGACCTAGGGGACCAATCAATGGACGATACAAAACAGTCACATCTTTTACACACGCGATCCCAACTATTGCATGTACAATTATGGCAGGAAAGGGTGGCAGATGCAAAGATTTTTATGGGGTTTCAGAGGGCATTATCTTTATTGTGTATTATGCACTGCCTTGGTCTGTCCCGGACATTTTGTGGAATAAATGTGTTACTACAACAACAAATGATCATTCCTGTTGCACTTTGTTGTATTGTTTCTTTTGAAAATTCAATTGCAAAATATAGGACTGACGATTTTTATAGAAGACTACCTGGATGTGAATTTATTAGAACATGTGTTATTTTTAGAATAAACACGATAGGGGGGATTTATTTTTTTTGTATTAGAATAAATTACTTATTTTGTCTTCAATTCCAAGAAATCCTGTTAGCTTTCAACTTTTAAACGCTGTACATGTAGTCATTTTCAGAGGTGTGTGAAAAAGGGTTGTCTTTAGATTTAAGGGCTTTTACATTCCATTTCATACACAATTTACATAATTCCATGAAGTTTATTCCGTTTACTGTATTTTTTTTTTTTTTGTACCTGGCAATTTTCTTACCACTTTGTGTCACATGGTGCTTGGTTATTGCTAATCCTCGACGAACATCCCTCTAGACTGGAGGGAGCCCCGCCTTAAATAGTCTGTGCTTATAATATCTTCCATGAACACATGTCAGTTGAGTGCCCGTGAGTAGCTCTCGTACTTTGCAGTGATGACTGAGTGGGAAGCATGAGATATAGGCATAGATATCTCCCCAACAACTTCATTCTTCATTTTCAAGAAGAGTTATACAAAATTAAAAATACCGTTCAAAGAACGCAGTACTCTTTGGCCGCCTTCAATCTCTTTTGCTGTAAGTGAATAGGAATAGTGTCCCATTGTATCAGGTATAGTTACCTACACAAATCCTACTATTGTACACTTGACCTTTGACCTCAAAAACATTAGGTCAAATATAGAGGTATAACCTTGACTTTCAATAGCCTTCTAGATCACACTATGTTGCTTCCTTTGTTTTAAGATTTAGATTTCTAGATGCACAATGTCACTCAACAAACTTATGACCCGTGTGTGACGTTGAAAATTAGGTCAGGATCAATTATGCTTGCAGTGGTGTACTATCATATGCAATTTGAAAGTCCTGTCTCAAAAGCTTCTGAAGTTATAGTGGTAAACAAAATTTCAATGAATAGGTCACTGTGACCCAGATACTTAACCTAGTGAACTACTTTTGATTCATGACACATTTTTTGGTTATGATACATGTGTGTATAAAATTTCATGTAATTGACTTAAATACTTCCTTACTTATACCAATACAACCATTGTGCACTTGACCTTTGACATCAAAAAGGAGGTCAAATATAAAGCTATGACCTCTATTTTCAATAGGCTTCTAGAACACTCTATGAAGCTTCTTGTGTGTAAGATTTAGATTGCTAGATGCAGGCTTTCAATAGTTAGAGCGGTAACGTTGCTCAGCACATGTTACCACTGTGTGACCTTGAGATTTACGTCAAGGTCAACTATGCTTGCACACAAACTAGGCCATATACGAGTGTACTATCATGTGCAATTTGAAAGTCCTGTCTCAAAAATTTCTGAAGTTATGGTGGTAAAACCATGGGACAGACGGACGGACGGACAGACAGACGGACGGACGGCGCCGGGTACGACAATACCAATCGGCCTCATAAGGCGGCAGGGTAAAAACCACACTTGGTAGAAAGGCATGCAGTGCAATGCCAGTAGGCTCCCTGTCCTTATTTTTGGCTTCAGTTGATAACTATTTTAGCACACGTTACCCCTGTAATATGGAAGAAAATCAAGATAAGCATTGTATAAAAGCATGGAAGATTCAGGATTGGGAACGGATCAGTCCATCGGTGGTCAAAACACTATTCCACAGCTATCTAAAATGAACATGGCAAAAGCTACGAGCGGAAAAAAAGCTGGGGAGAGTTGCAGGTCAGTGGCACAGGTCATGGGAGTCAACCACAACACCATCAGAAAGGTTCCAAAACAATTTTGTCAAACCAATATTCGGGACCTGCACCTGTGGGTCATCTCAATAGAAATGTGTACCAGACGATGGGTCCAGATATTGAAGACCTAAGACGGCATCTTTTGGATGAGTCATTTGTCCACCAGCCAATTTTGGCCGGTTAAAGCGGGAAAGGGCTTATCATAACTATACCTGTTCATGTAGCTTACAGCGTTTTTTTCATGTTGTTCAGTATGCTGACAAGTTCGGGCTCTTGGGTATTGATCAACCTTGTCTTGTTGTCCCGCATCTCCTCGTTATCCACTGGGTTTTTTGTTGTTGTTGTTTTTGGGGGTTTTTTTTGGGTTTTTTTGGGGGGGGTTTTTTTTTTTTTTTTTTTGGTTTTTGTTGTTGTTGTTGTTGTTGTTGTTGTTGTTGTTGTTGTTGTTGTTGTTGTTTTGTTTTTTTTTCATCTCAACAGATGTGGAAACCTGAATGAAAGATAAAACGATATACAACCTGCCTTTTTACTGATTATCTAATACATCTTGTTACAGCGCTTTTTTTTTCATTTTGTAGTTTCTGGATTTTGCAAACAAAAGAGGCCAGGGTCCGGAAAATAAAAAATCTACATTTGATATGTTCTCTTCATAAAATATATATTGCAGCACTCAAACGAGTGGTCCTTTATATTTTTACATGTGTATCTATCATTTGATTCTCCCACAATACTCTATCACGTGGTCTGTTTTGATATTGTCGGGTCTATGTTCTTACATATTGGTTGTTTTTTCATTCTGTTATCCAAAAGGACACCGCATATGATGCTCAATATGTCAAACTCTGCTTGATATTTCAAAATAAAATTAAGGTGGGGAGAAACAAAAAAACAGATGATTTCTTCTCTTTTTACTGGAAAGGGACACTTTAAACGGAAAATATGGATATTTTTTGCGCCGTTTCCCTCCTTACCATGTATTCAAACACGATCATATAGAACCATTACATTCAACCTCAAATTGACCTGAAATATCAGTTTTAATAAAGCAATCCCGGGAACACATCATGCATGGCAATAGCTGCATAAGGTGCAAAATATATGTTGGTATTAGGTCCCTAAAGAGTATTTTACATTTCGGCGATTTGCCATCCAAACCTAAAATGGAATTAACGGCTACTTAACAAAACCTGTCTCAGTAAAAAGATACTAATATAATATTTTTTAAAACCCCAACGAATGAAGAAGTAATTACATCAAGAGAACATACACGTTAAAATCACAGACTAAGCACAATGACATCAAATCATAATGACATAATGAAATCATATCCTCATATTACCCCCACGAATGACTGGAAGTAAGATCAAATCACAATCGACGCATTATCACAGATCACTATACTCTACCAGTTGTCATAATAGTTTTGAACAATATGAATTAGAGGGTGTTGTTCACTAGCAGAGAAACGATGTTGCTGAAACGAGCACGTTATCAGAGAGACATGTGCTAATCGTTAAAATAATAAAAATAATAATAATAATAATAATAATAATAATAATAATAATAATAATAATAATAATAATAATAATAATAAATCTTTTGTTTATACAGCACCTATTTCATGTAAATGCTCATATTTATGCGCTTTACATATGTTATTATGTGCTGTTTATACAGCACTTATTGTCCCTGTTCAAGAAGAAGTTAGTCTAAAAGATATGACTTTCTAAACAATATGACTTTCTTTTAAAATTTCCACTCATGGGGAGACTCTAACGTCTGGTGGAAGTGAATTTCAAAGAGTAGGAAGAGCCACTGCAAAGGAACGATCCCAAAATATACACATTCTAGACCTAGACTGTTTTGACAAAGGTTGATCAAGGGAACATAGACGCCTGTTAGGTACTAGCACTTAGGAAGTCATTATTTGCGATAAATACTCAGGGCTCATGTTATTATTACATCTGTATGTCATGAGAGGCACGTTAAAGTCAATCTTGCAACGTACAGGTAGCCGGTGAGGTTCCTTCAGCACACGAGCGCTGTCAGCAATATTGTGAGGCGGAAGGCACTGATGCATAACCCCTATTTCTTGATTCTCAACCAAAATTGTTCACAAGCCATTGGACATGTAGTATTTAAAAGTATTTGATTGACACTGTGGCATTATTTGAGCTTTATTGGGTTTTTGTGGTTATTGACTAAATACGATAAAAAAAACTCACGAAAATTGTAACTGTCTATTGTATGAATCAAATTTCACCAAGAACAAAGAATTTCACAGTAACGTTGACCAACAAAAAATTCAAATCGAGAAACACCTTTAGGAACTCGGTGTTACCTTTTGAGTCTTCTCATATCATTTATTTGATATCCTGCATCAGATGTCAATCACAACATATGGGCCAAACTACTCAATTAGTTGAAAAGAAATTAGTGGACACAAAACTACAATTAAAAATCACAAATGAAACACATTTTTGTATGACTATATCATTCGTGAGGAAAATTCATATTTAGATTGCCGAGTACAAATTACTGAACATACAGAGCCAAATTAACTAGTCTAAGATAGTTATTTTAACACAAGAAAATTATTACAAATGAAAGATTTTTGGATCAAAGCACTCAGCGTTTCCCTTTGGACTCGTTGACAGAGTTTTAGGCTTCGATGATGTTAGGAATTTGGACTTTGAGATTCTTGAAAGCAGTCACAGACCTTTTGATAATAATCCGACTGATATTCAAAGATGAGGAAAAAGTCTTGGACAGGAAACAACAGGAAATGTAGGAACGTGGATACAAAAAAAACTTGTTCAAAATTTACTACAGCTTTTCTCTAATGACATTGGTAAACTACATATAGCCCTAAAATACTATCATTTCGAGGTATAACCAGAATCGATGATTATTTGAGTCTTACATATTCTGAACAAACATTTGCACATTTTTTGTGAAATTGTGTATGATTCCACAACTATTCGGAAACTAGATTGTAATAAGAAAAAAATTGGATCAAACGTTTTTCAGCATACCTTTCAAACGCGAAATTATTGATTCACTGAACAGTCAGTCCCTTTTCAAATTGAAGTATTTTCGTAACATGATTCCCAAGGAATGCAAAATCAAAGACCCCCCCCCCCATTATTTCCCATAAATATGGCAACAATATTGGACAAGGTATCGTGAATTACAAGAATTGTCTGAATTTAATTACTCTTGAACATATTGCAACAAATCAAATTTGTGACTGTATATCGAAAAATAAATATTACAATCTTGTTGATGTATACCACAAACATTTTCACACGTAATTTTGATACAATACAAAATTCAATTGTATAAAAAATGATGAAAAAGGTACAAAATTTCGGATATGTCCTAAGTTGAACATTGACAGTATACAGTGCTTTTGATTCCTTTTATACGAACTCAGCAAGGAAAGAAAAAAAAAAAGAATTTTAGAAATTTGATGGATGGTTATCAAAGTCGAAAAGGGTCTTTTAAAATATACTTTATCGTTACAAATCGAACTTTAAAAATTTCAATATGGTAAATTTAAAGCAACTTTTAAGTTTCAAAATCAGTTAAAGAACTACAAAAAAGATTTGTAATCACAAACATTGATCAGGTAGGCCACTGTTTTGGGATCATCTGCAAAAATATTATCTGAATATTTCGACAAATGAGCTTGGTATAAACAATATTTCAGACAAAAGAGGAAATGACGTATATATATTACACAAGCAATCCAATTATAATTGGATAGAAACCCATAAAGATGAGATGCAAAGAAATTTTAATATAAAAAAATTCTGAGGAGGATTCCCCTATACCACTATCGTTTTGGATACCCAAATCACATAAAACCCCTTTTAAATCAAGATTCAAAGATGGTTCTTCAAAAATGTCCAATACAAAAACTGTCACAGGAAGTAACACTCCTTTTGACTGCAATAAGGAATCATTTCCGTGAATAACGCAATGGAATTATACAAACAGTGAAATAAATGGCTTTGAAGCATTACCAATTCTTCCAAGTTTGTATCTAAAATCAAAAGATTAAAAGCAAAACCATCAAATGTTTTGATTTGTCTGCACTGTATACAAATTTGCCCATAGGCAAAGTCAAAAGTAATATTTCGGAAGCTATTGGATATAATACATTTTAGCCACAAATTTGGAGATTTGGTCGTAGTTGTTCTAAAATTCAGGACACTGCATCTAGAACTAAATTCATTTACAATGAACTAAAGTCAAGAGAATTCAAAGATGCATTTTTGATCAAATATTTCTACAAATTTTGCTGTTAATATCCCGAGATTGTTCAAAAGCTTGGCTTCAGTAATTTCACAGATTTTAGACTTGCCTGTTTTGCTACTTATTTTTATCTTTTGGCATCATTCTGTTTTAATATTCACCGTTCACACATTTTAGGCTTACATGTTTTCTGCCGGGTTAACCCCAGGGCTATGGGTAGCAAGCAGTGGCCTACGACAGTCACAAATTTGCCTGATTGTTCTTAGAACCTGGTTAAGAAACGTTAGATCAGGAATTAATTTTCTTGACTTAAATGCCAATGAATTTTATTCTTTTCTGACATGCCTAAGAGCACAGTTACTCAAAGTAAAAATTATTCAAAATTGACATTATTTACTTAAATGCCGCACATTTGAATTATTATTTTGGAACATGAACTCAGAGTTAGCAGCAAAATAGAGCTTTATCATTTGGAGACTTTCCTAGTGAGGCGTAGGTGTCATCATGGTGTTTGTTTAATATTTCTCGTGCTGCAGGAGGTCCATTGTAACAGTGCTTGTTAGGAATTCCCCAGGTGTGTAGAAGAGGTCTGGCTGTAACTGTTTATTGCATAATCACTGGGACTAAGTATAATGACACAGTTTGCTTCTATTTCAGTGAAGCTGTGGCAGGTGGCTAAGCTAAGGTGAGCTATCCAACTGCAAAGGGTACATACTACTTCAGGAGTAAGTCAAATTATTCTTATCCAAACCTGCACTATACAAATTTAGTAATCATATTTGGTTTGATATATATTTATTCATATTGAAGCTCTGTATCTATAAGCAAAGCTTCATGTATTTAGCTAATTCATCAATTGACACGTGCACATTTATTCATTATTATTTAGGTTGTCTTGCTGAATATTTGGCTTAGACAAGGAGCTGCTTTTCAGGGAGACATGTACGGGTACAGTCTTCGATACATTTTCTGAGTTGTTACCCGCCGAAGACTCTTTAATATATTTGGGCTGATGCAGCCTATGTCAACATTCTACAGAAAAACGTGAGCAATATGTACAATAGTACTTCCATATTTATATGGGTTAGACAGTGACAGGTTAGCTTGTGGAGGGCAAAGTGCTTAGACTGCGGAATAGGGTAACTATGGCTAGGAAGCAGTTCTCGACAAAAAGACACTAGCATAATAATTTGATGGCCATCATCAAAATCCTTTCCTGAAAAGCAGTCCCTTTATGACCTTGAGAAAGTAATCAAGGTAATCCGTATTATGTAGTATCAGCTTATGCATGATACTCATTTGTGGTACTTTTGGTATTATTCGCCTTATTCTATATCAACACATTGAATTAAATGTCCTGTTTTTAATTGCTCGATGACCTTGAAAAATACGCCACTGGCCCAAAATCATTGGGTCTTTGTGACGCAAAAAGTAAGTCATCCAGTACAGTTTGATGGACAATGTGCTCAAGTGCAATTTTGATCTAGAGGCTTAATTCTCTCTGCCATCAATGTCCAGGCTACACCCTACCATTTAAAAAATCACCTCTTTCAAACATACAGGACTGTTGACCTAAGAAACTTAAGTCACATGTATTACACTACGCAATACCTCTATATCCTATAAAATTGGCATGTCTATTTCAATATTATTTTAGATATGAAATTTTAAATCTTTCAAGAAGATCTAACTCATTAATTAGCAAAGGTATAGGTGGTTCCACTAGTATCATATACAGTGGAGATTTCGACTCCCTACTCAGTACAACTAAATATCATGAAGAACTATACAAAAAATTAAGAATGCTACAGTGGTCAAAAAGCTTTTCACATTTTGACCAGTACAGAACATAATATTGGCGTTTTTACACATTTTAAGTCATGAGGGTTATATGGGCCTCAATAAAAAGGGGGAGGGTGAATCCAGAGCATTCATAAGATTTACACATAATGACCCCTATATGGCAAGTGGCAATATGACTTTCACCTTCAAATCCGATTAAAAAATTGCTTTCTTTAAAATGTATGCGTGCAATTTTTTATACATGGTTTGTTTGTTCAAATCGTGTGATATCATTTTGAGTTGTTGAAGAAAAATAATAAACTTGGACAAGTGCTTAACCCTATAATGATAGGGTTTCGGTAAAATTAAGTCACTAAATGGAGTTTTATGTACAATGTACTCAAGTGCAATTGGTCTGAAGTCTCAATTTTGCTTGTCATTGATGTCCAAGTTACACCCTGCCATTACAAAATCCTCCCTTCCAAGTTTACAGGACTGGTCACCTATTAAAATAGGTCAAAGTCACCCATATTATACAGCACATAAGCATTGGAAATGATTTATATACCCTATAAATTTGGCATGTAGGATTCAATTACTTTTTTTTTTTAACATATGCAATTTTATGTCTTGCAACACATTTTGGCTTATAATTGCCATCAAATTTTAGGCAACGCCACCAGTGCCATATGCAACAGAGTTTTCTTCTACAATCCCACTTAATTCCATGCAGATCTATTAAAAATTAACGATGCATAGAGTGGTCACAATATTTTCACATTTTGGCCCCTACGTAACATAATGCTGTAGCTGGCACCACCAATATCGTACTCGACCTAGATTTTAGTGCACCATATAAATCTTAAAGTTACATGCAGCTAACTCGAAAAAACCGTGGGCTGTATCGCATTCACAAACAAAAACTAATCGAACGTCTCCTTTGAAACTTAAAACCTTCATACACTATTCGACCATACCGACACCGGTATAAACAGGTAAATGGAAATACAATTTTTAGCACCATAAAGTTGACTATAGTTGTTATGAGGTAAAGTGTACTAAGGTATTAGCTGAAATCCACCTCTTCCACTGTACTAGATGAAGATTGAAGAGAAATAAATCCTGCAAAAAGTGAGTATGATCATGGTTTTCCGACTTAAGAGTGGGTTAAGTGTACTCTACCCCGGGTACTTTCCCTCTTCCCACTCTAAACACTTTGAGGACTATACTTTGTCATTTCAAACTCCATCTTGACACAATGTGACTAATGTTCTTGAGTTAGTGTTGTATTTATTAGGTATTTGGTCATATTTCTGAAAACATTTGAACAGAGTTTTGTGTAGCGTTGATTTTTATAACCTTTGTGTTGTAGTTTATGCAACAAAGTTCTAACCCTATTGAAAAATCGCTAAAAAGTAAGGTGTTTCTAGCAATACGTATGACTTGTCCGATACAAACTCCATATGATTGTTTCTCTGGAATGTTTCCTGTCAGATCAGGGTAGGAGATAATATCAAATTTGAACTGGTCTCTCTTGTCAAATATTTTTGTTACACACTGGTTGTTCTTTATTTCTATATCCAGAACAAGGAAAGTAGCTTTTGTATCACTTTTATTTTCCAGATTTAATGTTAGTTATTTGGGATATATGTTTTCCAATTCCCCTTTATTTCATCTTTATTGTTTAAAGCACACAGGTCATCTATAAATCTTCTTGTGTGAGAATATGATCTTCTTGCAGCTGTAAAGTTTGTTTTTGCCAATTCCTCCATCCATTTTGATTCATAAAAATGTGAATAAAGGTTGGCAATATATGGATCTGTTCCCATTGGTATGCCTAATATTTGTTGATAGACTCTTGTTCCAAAGCAAAAGTATGCATTGTTGATGATGTATTCTATCATTTGAGCACACTCTTGCTTCGTGTAAGAGATTCTTTTGTTCTTACCTTTAACAAATTTAGCCTCAGCACCAGATATTTTAATAAACTGACATGTGCCACATTTGAACGCTTTGTCCAACATTGAAATTAACACGTTGCTTAAGTCTGTCAAGTTGATCTTTGTATACAATGTTGAGAAATCAAAATTACGAATTGATTTGGCACCATTCTTATTGTTGATTTTGTCAATGTCTAGGAGAATATCACTTGTGCTATCTGTAATCCACATTCTATTCAATCGTGTACATTTTCACTTTTTTGCAGTAGTTATGATGTGAATTTTTGACAAGTTTGGGGACTTTAGTGAGTCGTTTGGCAAATTGTGAGAAACATATTTCTTTGCTGCAATGATGAATCTGAATTTACCAGGGGTTTTATGTATTCTGACATTTGCATATATAATTAGTAATTTATTGTCCTCATTTGAGACAATGCATTTCAACTGCTTGTTTTTATCCACTTGGTCCTTGACGGACAGACATGAGTGATCTCATGAGCTCCGCGGCTGCGGACAGCAGAGCTAATACCCCCCCCCCCCAAAAAAAACAAACAAACAAACAAACGAAAACCCATCCCACAAACACAATTTCTGAAAAAATGTTCATTGCTTCATTTGGGCATCTTGCAACATAGCATTTTGACATTTGCATATATTATTGGTAATTTCTTGTCCTCATTTGAGACAAAGCATTTCAATTCCTTGTTTTTATTCAGAGCTAATACCTCCCCCCCCCCAAAAAAAAAAATCCTACACGCACAATGGCTGAAAAAAATGTTCATGGTTTCATTTTGGCGCCTTGCAACATAGCTTTAAGGTCCCTTGACCGATGAACAACTAAAACATGTGCAGGACGTGACTGCCCTTCAATACCATGTATGTCTGGGCGAAATTAGGTGATATACTCATTTAAGTCCTATCATAATAGCTTAAGAATTGAACGTCCTTTCTGTTGCATTCATCGGTGAGCATTTGCACTTTTGACAGGCATTTGTGATGAAGTCGCGCCAGCAACGCCACGGAAAAGGCCTGTCAAAAAAACTAAACAAGCGCCGATGAATGCAATTGGAAGGCCGTTCAGTTCTTATATTTACATTAAACATGAATTTCTATCAACATTATAGGTAAAATTGTCATTGCATATTTGATTCCCAGATGTTTTTGGCTCGTCAAAAACAAGTAACCTTTCCGCTTTCGTTTATCAGTACGAGGATCCAGGTAGGTGGTTCTCGTTCGCGATTGGTTGTCTAGAAAACAACAACACATCGACAGCGCGTGAGGCTGTTGAATTCCTGGAATAAAGAACGTCATAACATTTCGTGTTCTTCAAATGCTAAAGATACGCCAAATGTAAATAGATCAAGATAAAAATGGTCTCTACTCTGCGACTAAATATTCCACCGGAGGCACAAAGCATGCCTCGCCTTGAGCTGGTTGAGCAGTTCCAAGCACTGGCGAGGAAGGGCACCTCTCGAGTTTGGCACGTACACCATAAACATGTGTCAGGCCTATGAGACTGGTTTATTAATAGTTTCCATAAAAATGTGTCAAAGTTGCCAAAACTAATGGGAAACCACCTGCTTCAGGCTTAACAGAAGATTGCAGTGGAAGCTGACTAATTTTGGATATTTAAAGTAGGCTGAGAAAGAAATGGCCTGCGTAGTTTCAACAGCATGTACTTTCGTGTTCCGATAAACCACAGACCTGAAAATGCAGAAAACACGTTGACGGCGGATTGTGTTACGACAGTCAAACATAATCTGTACACACACCTAAGTGAAGCTTAAATATACGAAAATGCATGTGCAAACTTGTAAAATAGTCATTTTTATTTGAAAGGATCCAATATACATTAACAGGGCATCTAGATATTCTGTCCTTGCCAAATCTCATTTGCTTATACTCTGCAAACCAGAATAAACTATGCATCACAGTCGATATCAGCACGATTATTCCTAATGTGAATGTTGAACTGTGTGTTATTCCAACATCTGCGAAGCGCGAAGATGATGCCAAATGGGTGAACTTGAGCACGACGTTGACTTTCTTAATAACAATAAATATAGACCATTGCTATAAAATTGTTTAAACATAAGGCAATATGTGTATCCTTGGGTACGTTTACATGATTTAAATAGGACTAACAAAATAATGGACGGTTACCAGATAACAACCCATTACATAAGCATTTATATTTAATTTATGTATTTCAGTGTTAGTAAATGTGTGCGGATAGTTGCATTCTATATGAGTCCAATAACGACCACATAAACATCAAATACGGACAGTTTTGGAAAGAGTACTTATCAGCAACAGTATTGTCAAAGGCATTTTCCATTTCACTTTCCATACAGAGTTTGGGAAGAGAAATTTAAAGGGGCAGTGTGCAGACTTTCCTAGAAATATAATTAGGTCCTAAACTAAAAGGGGATTCCTGTCCTAATGGACAACTTGGGCGGGGATCTTGCTTTATGTATATTTGATTTCTACTATACCCGTAGGTGTATTCCATTGAAGATTAAATGTTTTGCATGCTCCTCTCTGTCTGTATAAATTCGAAATTCGAAAGGCTTAATTTGATATTATGACCTTCAAGATTCAAGTCGTCTCAAAATATTGATGCTGGATTACCTTTGTTTGGAGTTGACACAAGACGCCGGCATTTAAGTTGGATGGCGACTTTGATGTTGTCATGATTCGTATCATGTGCTAATTAGTAATAGAAGACCCCCCCCCCCCCCTCTTGAATTTGTAACAGGAGGGGTTTCAAATCGTATATGTGTTTTTGTAGCACGTTGTCATCCCCTCTAGACTGGTGGAGCTATATGTCTATAAATGGTACCAAGCACAACTCTTATTCCCAATGTAAAAATTTACCACTGCTGTATATCTTCTGACAATGATTTTAGATAATAATACTATTTTGCTTAGACATGAAAAATAATGTACATTTTGGGTGGGAGTCATTATTCAGACAAGAGTAAAACAAGTCAGCAGACATCAAACAAGACACCTTCAAGCTGCCAGCTTCAAGTTGCATGTCCATTTTTTTTAAATGACCTTATCGTTTCTATCTAAAAAGCACCTGAACCTGTTTTACATATATATGTACACACACACAAAAACACACACACACACACACACACACATATATATATATATATATATATATATATATATATATATATATATATATATATATATATATATATATATATTGTTATAACGTGGATGATCTGATTTATTATCCACAGGCGTATTTGACTTCACGTGCACAAGATGATGTGTACCTGATGGCTTCACGTGTATTTAACAGGACTTGGCGTTTATAACATGACTTGACATGTATGAGTGAGAGTTATAACATGAAAGGAGACGATTATGGCTTATAACTGTCGAGTGGCGAAGCCACGAGACAGTGGTTATAGCCATAATCGTCTCCTTTCATGTTATAACACATTTATCATTGGCTGGTAGGAATGGTCATTTGTGTTTAGGTCGGATCAGTGATTTCATGATTGAAAGCGTATTATCTGTCAGTTACGTAATCAAATTCTTACACACACGTGTGACAGTGTCATTTCACTTCTGAGTCACTTCATTCGTGATTTCGCTCAGGCGTTCAGGCAGTTGGTGAATCTGCTAGCTGCCACAAAATGGAAGATGACGTTGAACTTGATAATATTGCAACTCAGCAATTATTTTTCCAAAGAAATGACGGCACCGGCAATACTGGGAGGTATGTTGGTTTTTAGTTGTAGTGTTTTTACAATTTCACAATCAAAGTTTACTCTGCGTTAATGATATGCTACTGCATCAAGACTACTGACCCGGAGAAGTTTTGTGGCTGGTGGTATAATGCGTGCTGGTACTTGAATGGAAAGTTTTTATCATGAAAATTCAGGTAAATCATTTCAAATTTTATTGTTAGACATTGAAAGGGTTATTTCGGAAAGAGTGAGTTATAGGTTTTACTTAATTCACCCTTTTTGCGTGCCCTATTTGCGATTATTGAGGGTGAAGGTCAGCCCAAAAAAGATGCATTATCAAGTTTCATAGTACATTCTTTTTCATAATCAATGGTTATGGGATATAATCAACACTTTTTGAGCCTCATGATTGGCTAATTCCTACCGGCCATATGACAACATAACTTGACGTAGATCACATGAATGGACTTGAAAAAGATGACTTGACGTGTGAGTGCTGTCTCATTGTCCTACATTTGAACATTATTTCTCGAATTCGAGAAAACACAGAATGCTCATCCATCATTTGTTTGCTAACTTGCCTGTGTGTCTTTCTGTCTGTATGTGTGTCTGTTTAGTTATGTTCATTCGTTCATATGGTGGTCTACAGGAACATATGAGCGTCATCGTATGACAAAATAATGAATAGACTTATTTTGGGGCATCAGCAATGAGATTATGTCCAAGCAGTAAGAGGCCGTTATTCCAGATTGTTTGATTTGGCCAACAAGTCTCCGAGACTCTTTTATAAATTCTAGTTCCGTCCAATTGTTTTGACATAACCTTACTGGTGGAAAAGCTGGTGTGTCTCAGCAAAGGGAAGATTCAATAAAGACAATATGTTAATGTATGAATATATGAGTGGAGTCCTTAGAGCTAATCTTCAGAAACTTGTCCGTGGAACTTTGCCAAATTGTTCTTTCCTATTTAGGCTTCAACCTCAATATGTTTAAGGGTATATATCAGCTTACGCGTGAGTCTTACAAATGACTTAATAAAAGTCTGAAAATACGCTAAAAGTACCATAAACTATACATTTCCTGAAAGCTAACAAATTTGGAAATAAGTTGATAGCATTTTCATTTTTACCAGTTCTTCTGTATTGACACAACAATCCGGTAAAGTGATCATAAAAAAATCACACAATTATTAAATCTACTTTTTTATTTAGAGCTTGAGCATGTGCATTTCTGTTGCAAAAGCTAGCAGACATGATTTTCTACACAAACGTGTCTCACGTTTTTCTTGTTTGCGCTATTGTGGAGATACTCACGTTTAAAGTTGAAAAGATGACATTCTATTCTTACATCAAAGGTTTTGACTTTTGGCTCGCTGCGGAGAGAAAAACACTCAACATAGAAAAAATCTGAGACACGTTTTTAAAGATTATATTCTTGTGAACAGTTTGCCTCAAACCCCAGGTCTTTATGAGCAAAACTGACGAAGTTGATTTCACAAGACGTTGAGAAACAAAGGCCAGGAATGATGCCGAGAAAAACGCTTTCAAAGCAAATGCCGACTTCAATAGGACTTACGCTATTCTTTGAGCCTTTGATTGCAATGACACCTTGGTATTCCGTTACGCACTCCTACCTGTTGAGTAAATGGACAAGTTTGGAGCATCAAACTTCAAAGAATGCTTTATTTTAGAGGTTTTACATCCAAAAATGTTATAATCGTGCTCATCTGTCACTGGATTCCATGTTGGGGTTTCTCAAGTTTACCCTGATTGGCCGACAAATGACTGACAGGTGGTTACGGGGCAACCGGGTTCTATGATGTTTGCCGTCTTGCGTGGGGCCCAATATAGGTGTCAGTAAATCGGAACTTTAGTCTCAGTTCAGAAAGTTTCTATCAAGTTCAGAGGATCGTTGCTTACATTTGTGTGATTAGAAAGTGCTATTGCAAAGATGCCGAGAAAGAAAAAACCTAGGGGCAGACCGATGCCCGCGTCAGTTGCAAGTGAACTCAAAGCGTCTGATCTAGGATCATACTACAATCAGTTCCCTCCAGTGGAGACGGTCCTTCAACCCGACGTGAGCCTCACGGAGACCGCGGGCGAGTCTGGCATTGCTGGGTCAGGGTCGAACGAAGTCGCGACCAAGGTCACGGATACTGATTCGGTGAACACCACAACATCCACAAGCCAACCCGGTCTGGACAAACGATTTTGCAGTGCTGGTGCCCAGAAACTCGGAGACTTTGTGGTCCACGAGGCTAGATCTGCAGATTGTTGTGAACAAGGAGATCTGAATGAACAGCCAGAGGGAATATGGGACTGTTCTCATTTGCAGGCTTGTGTTGATGCCGTTGCTGTGTGTGCAACTTGTAAATGTAAAGTTGGAACTCTGAAACTGAGCGAAAGAACAAGTATTGGCGCAACAAGAGGATGGAAGTCTGAGTTTACATGGATATGTTCAAACGAGAGTTGTACACAAAGCGATAATGGGGTTTGCCTGCCTAGCTGATCGTAGTCTGCTTGTGCGGAGCGTGCGCAGAAGCGCTCACACCTGCAGTATGTAAATGAGGCTCCTGTTGGATTCCTGCAGGGTGGAGCTTAGAAGCTTAGCTAATTACCAGCCGAAGCCACACCAAACAGTGAGAACCAGGCCCAATACTTTTGCCAAAATTCACAATTTTCCTTTACACAACATGAAATCTGATTCCGGCATAAAAAAACTTAAAGGAAAAGTGCATAACATGTGTGAAAATAGCAAAAATGATGGTTTAACCCATTGTAACCTGATATATATCCTTAATATCCCAATCTAAGTAAAAACGCAAAAAAGATACAGGGATTACGATACTTAAATCGTGCACGGAATTGGTAAACTGAATATATGCTTCCAACTCTGCTTCTTGTAAAAACTGTCATCCGTCTTTCAACAGAATACACTATCCCGTCGATGACCCGATTCTGATTGCATCAACCTTGAACTTTCTCCTGGCGAACGAACTTTGACCTTGGATGTGCTTTGTTGTAGCACCTTAGGAGCTCTCATCGAATGCCTATAGCAAGTGGACAATTGTTTGATTTTAGCCTTCAAAAGGACATATTATTGGACTAAATTAACAGCTTTTTTCTGCACACCCCGGGCGCTTTACTAATGTCATGTTATGCTTGAAACTCTTCCCTGAACTTCTCATTGAAAGTGCTTTGAAGAAAGAACATTGAATGCAATTAATGGAGCAGCGGCCCTTTGAATTTAGCGGGCCCAGTTGACCGGTTTGACCGGGTAGCGTCAAACTGTCAAACGACGTGTTTGTGTGCAGAACTTTTCAGGACAGGAGTTACTGTATGACCAATCCGGGGACAAGGTCTGTACAGGCTTAATGACATTGATGAATTTCGAAAAGCATACATGGGGCAGGCGGTGAGACGATACTCCAGCTCCAGACCCGAGGGAAAAAACGGAGCAGACCTATGGAAAATTCGCAAGTACATTGGATTGTCAGACAATGGGAGTTCTTCGTCAAAATTTTCAGTATGTCCTCCTATATCATGAAGTACACATTCAATAGGAGATATGCATATCAATATATATATATATATATATATATATATATATATATATATATATATATATATATATATATATATATATATATATATATGTGTGTGTGTGTGTATGTATGTGTGTGTGTGTGTGTGTGGCTCGGGGAATTCTAGATGACTCCCAGTTTGGCATTTGTGAACTTAAATTTCTCAAAAACGCGAATTTTGTGAGAAATGACCATATGGCCCTCTCTTTAACAGTGATGTAACCCGCAAGCCCCCCCCCCCCCCCCGTGATCGCCTGGCGTCAAACACGTGCTTTGTGGCGGGAAATTAATCTGCATAAGGCGTAATGCATTGTCTTGAATTTCATAAACTAGACTCCAAGTTAAGTAACCCAAAAAAGAAAGTTCACACATTGCGCACTAGCGCACAAAAAATTTCTTTGTGTAGCATAACTGGCAATACGACTATTTGCATTTATCAAAATTTATCCGTGTGTAAATATTCTTCGGTTTGTAGCTTTTACCTGCGAATCAGTAAATCAAAATAGCAATCTCGAATCTACATATACTATCATGAATTATGTTGTGATAATAGAAGCAATCAGCCAGTCCCCACTTCAAATTAGAATTAACACTTTCTACAAAACATATGGTTTTCTGAGGCAGATAAAAGCACAAGCTGTGTGATATATATATATATAGTGAGATAGCGGAGGACAGCTAAGCTTTGAAAAGCAATGAAAACAATTATTTGAATCTTGCTGTAGTTTACAAATGTTTGACAAATTTTGCCTTTCATAAAAAAAAACTCATTACTCCTCCTGACACTGATTTTTGGTATGTAAATGTCCTATCTAAAGCTCCAACTTCTGAGATTGTGAATATATATTGTTGCTATAGTGCCTTCTTTCAGCCGATGAGATGGACCACATAAGATTAGGCAACACGTATTGAATATAATCGTTAAAGATGGGGTCTTCATGACAGAATTACAGCATGCATTAGAATGATTACTATGCCACCAGAAAAACCAATATTTTGAGCAAATCTTGAAATCCTACAATGCGCATTTAGCTATTGAGTTGGGATGTTCCTTAGCTTCTGCCAAAGATGTTCACTCGGTGAAGTTATATTCTGATATTGAAAGAATAATTTCAATTACAGACCGATCAAAACGTCATGCCTCCCAAAAATATTTTTCATTATTCAATTAAAAATGAAACCTTAGTAATCGAATGTTTAAGGATATTAAAGCTAGTCACACCTATTTTATGAGTGAGGGAATAATTTACTCACTCGTGCAAGTAATATCACTGGGTGAAACAATTGCTGGCGTAATACAGCAAGCTGGTCATGTTACTGATGCAAACAGCTAATCATAATTTTGCTTTCGGATGTTGCAAAAGGCTCTGTATAACAAGAAAACATGGAAAATTTGTTTTTATAGTGGTGTTTTGGTTTTATTCAAAGCTTATGACGGATAAAGTGAAAAGAGTATTTTGGTTTGTTTATTATACAAATTGTTGTGGTTTTTTAAACTATGCCGCATTATGCTCTAAAATGCTCGAGAATTATTTTGATCCTTTTCATAATTTTCTTGTAATATTTGAACAATTATTGATCAAACTAAATGTTTTGATTGGTATATCAAGTTTATTTTGTACTGTTTGCTATTCGGATTTAGAGATACATTCTACTATGACGTTGAAAGAAGTAAGCAATTAATCTAGGGGATTAAATATGTGAATAAGAAAATCTAGCAAGTGGACAGTATGGGCACGGAAAAGAAAAATAACTCCCTAATTAACTACCGCAACAGACCATTTTTCTTTTTCTCTTTTTTTTCTGATTTCTTGTCCTTACTATCTTTACAACTGTTTTTGAAGTTTTTGGTGTTCTGGAGGGGGCACGTCGAGTATTCATAGCTCCAGAATGTTAATTGCTGTCTTTATCTATTCCAGGTCTATTCAAATAAGAAACTGGCTATTTAGATATATAGGAGAAAGGAATAAATCCTTTGATTCAATATTCTATTTTTACATCTGGTTTACTAAGGAAGTGGAGAACGTATAACCGAAATATTTAGAAATGATGTTTAATTGGCGCATCAATAAAAACCAAAAATATATATTTAGATTAGTTATCAAGTTAAAAATTTTGTTTTATAATAAATGATAACCTGAACGCATACTCGCTGACATTGCCAGCGGAGATATGCCGGGGTCCCATATCATTACTAAAATTGGAGCAAACCCGAACCGATAAATAACAGCCAGTGAAACTGAAAATTTGAGACACACATTGTGTGTACAACACATGTATTCGGCTCACGTAGAAACCACCAACATTCTCAGTCTTGTGCATTTATGTAAAATTATATTATAAAATTACAAGTGACACAGATTAAAATACCAAAAAACGATATGTCTCTGTATTAAAAGATGTGTTATATATGTGATTATATTTGCTTGATATCTACACAGATACGATGTAAGATGGTTGACAATGTTACCTGGTTCCTTATACATTATACCAGTTGACGGCTCTGGGAGGCCGAGTTTTGCAAATTTATGCAGGAACAGCCAGTACCCAGATAGGAGAAATATTGACGCGACACAAGCAAAATGCAATATTTTTACATTCAAATTCAACTATTAACTGTTTGACTTTCCAAAATTTATACTTCACAGCTACTTGAAAATGTATATTATCAAGCAGTATTCCTTTCCTCTTGCTGTCAACGTATCGAGAAACAAAGGAAGAAGAAACCATAAGTTTGAAGAATGTGATTGCGCAATCAGTCAACAAGGGAAGTAAGTGTGTTGGAATTTTTATTGTAGCGGTAAAATCATGATATAAAAACGCCGTTACAATTGAAACAAACCGTACAAAATACACCAACGACTAATTTACACAAATTATAAAAGGTGACCTCGAGCTGGTAGCTTGAGTGACGTTGGGAGTGGCAACTGATGTATAATGTGATATTTGATCATCTGAAATGCCAAACTCCGTGACTAAGTACGCGCATTAATAGCATCTATCTTCAATTTTAGCATCAGCTTAAGGTTTTTCCGTTCTGTTGTTTCGTTGACCACCAGCGGTCAAAATTTGCCTGAAACTTTGTAAGACTCACACTGTCCCAAAGGAAACCTAACAATTGTACTTATAGTTTTGTAAAGTTTTCTGAAACGTATCGAGTTTTGCGCTGATTTTTTTGTGACGAAAACCCAACATATTTAGGAGATGCAGGTGAAAAATAAATGAAACCCTTTCTAAGTTGATTTGAACCTAAGTATACCACGTAAATTTGATTTGAGAATTTCAAATTGTTCTGTAAGCGTTCCAAAATCTACCGCCACAACTATGATGAAAGCTGCAGATATTAAACATATTGCCAGTGACCCGATATTGCGCGACTTTGGAGCCTCTGCTGGAGCATATTGGACTGGTTTTTTCTTCAGTTCTGGAAATTAAAAAACGTTAAGTATTACACACATGACCAATGTTTAATATATGGACGTATATTCAAGCATCCTAAAAAAAGTTCAAATTATATAAACCGTGTCGTTATCGCGTGAGAAAATGAATTAGTACCTAATGCTTCAGAAAATTTTGCTTAATCAATTATAAAACTACTATTACATTAGTGGCGATGATAAATAACTATAGATGAAACCGCACTATTTTGATTACATCACCTTTATAATCATTACAGTACACAATCAGAGTCTATAGCTGAAATTGAGAAAAATGTCAAAAATTAAATTCAAATAATTATGTATAGATTGTTGGCATTTCAAGCCTCCTGGAGCACCCCTCTATTGACATAACTTATAAATATATGTTTGTTTTGTATTTGCATACCGAGTTAGAATGCATTAATAGTTGAAGATGTAACAGAACTGGTAATTATGAGTGCCCATATGGCAGACTCTTTGGGACAAGGTCCGAGCTAGCCTTTACATTTGCACGGGAGAACAACAAAGAGCTGAGAAATAAACAAGAGGGAAAATGAAACAGTTTATATGGCACTATGTTCATCCGCACCTGCACATCTTGCAATATTTGGATTCCATTCCCCATTAGCAGAACAAACAGACTGCCTCTCTTTTGATCCATCCGCAAATGCTGCGTTATCACCGCAGGTGTATAATATTCTCGTCCCAGGCGTCCGTGCTGCACTATTTACTAAAACATTGTCCCAAGTTGGTACTGGAGGACATGATATTTCTGAAAGTAGAATTATACACTTTTAGCAAATAGTGATACAAATTGTGCTGACATATATATGTATACCATGATTAAATAACCCAGGGGCTCTGCTGCTAGAGTCATCAAAATTAACTCTCTCCCCATTAAACCGACCAAAACCAGCTGGGAACAAATTGTCTGCGCCAATGATTTGTATTCATTTTAGTGATTATGAAAAACAACTCGGAACTGAACTGCAGATGGGTCCTGTCAGAATAGCCTGCAGTAGGTAAACAGGTTTCCTTGGGGTTAGCTGGGCTCTCAACGCCCAACCTGCACCCACGAAAGCTGTTGACTCAGTATTAATTGAAGGGGGAAAGGACTAAGGTTCTATAACAAATGTTTACATCAATTATGTATTTGCAGGAGCATGTTCCCATTGTCATTTTGCAGGTCGTGTGCTGAAACTGAGTTAAACAATATAAGGCATGATAGACATAAATTCCGTTTCGGAAATCTTTTTCAAAGTTACTAAGCTAGTGGCCCAAAAAGTCCATTTAATATATAAAAATCCGGAAGCAGTAATCCAAATGCACTGGAGCACATGTGTTCAGGTTAATACATGTAATTGTTGTGCATGGACTTCATTGACCAATGAAGCCTAACAGGAAACGAAGGGGCTACCATACATTATCCAACCGATGTGGATTAAATCTGACACCATTTATGTGAGTTGACCTTTACGAGCGATACAAGACTCGGACAAGTGACATTTGAAGGTAAGGCATTGACTGATATTTTCACAGTTGCACATACTAGATATAAGCCATGTGACCTTTAAACTGAGGTCAGGTCTTTAAACTGCAATCAAGTCGAGGTACATATGTGAAGTAAACTTGAGTTTCAAGTGGATAGTAATTCTTAATGTTGTGTTCATAATCAAATGGGAGTGGACAGACACACGAACGGACGGACAACCCGAAATCATAATGCCGACCCTTGGCGTGGACCCATTGAAAAATGAAACAATCGCACAGTTTCACACAGATCTAGCAGAAGCAATTTCCACCATTATCCCTTTATGGAAACAAATTAAGTATTTGGTCTTTACTCTTTCTCCTGTGTCTGAGGTTTATCCTGAATGGGTTATCCTGCATGGGTATGAAGGATAAGGTTTTAATTGTAATCTTTCATTTGATTCGGCATTCATTGGTTTCAAGTATTAGAAAAAATATTAGGAGACCATGGTATATTTGATAAAATACGGACTCCTCCTGCTTTCAAAATGGTGTAGTTTTAAAACTTATGTCTCCGATAAAACTTCCATTGGGTGCGTACTTGCTCTTTTTCGACATAGGAGAAAGAAACTCCAATAGGGGGGGGGGGATTGAGGATTTCGCTTGGCACAGCGGCCAGAAAATATGAAAATCCAACAACTCGTAATCCCAACGCTATCCTCAATGGGCTACCCACACTGGATTCTATATTTCCTATTACTCTCGGGGGTAATATGAAATGTAACACTGCCGATGAAAAACACTGCAGAGATACTTGTCTTTGAACAAACTTCGTCATGTATGTGTTGGCTTAATGAAGATGAGAATTACGTCTGTCGGCTTGTTCATTTCCTTTTAATGGAAACTGGTCTGAATCATCCCTAAAGCCACTATGTTGGGCATGTCGATCACTGGTATATACTTTCGGCCACAGATGTCACATTTTGGGGGGCAGGCAGCAGCACTCTGAGGCAGGCCGTCTTAATTGCATTTTTGCCTTTGGTTGCCGCCGACTGTTGCTTTCTGTCACAATTTCTGACTTACTATGCATGCGAAGTAAGAGATCAAATGGAAATTTCAACTGGGCGGAAAACAAAACAGCAACCGTGTTATATTATCTATGCATGCACTAACTCGAGTTTTCCATATTTGAGTGGATTCAAAATATTCATTATATGCATGAAATTATTAATATCAGGTAAAGCTTATTTTTATGAACTTCTGTGCATGTTGCCAGTCATTAGGAATAGGCAATAGGCCAAAGTACTTTGATTTAACCAAAGATATTGCCATCTATTTGCCAAACTGACAAAAACATATTTGGATATCTTTACCTTGGATTGACATTTGTGAATTCACGTGCCTATTTATGGAAAAACTTTGGAGTTTAGATAGAAAGATTTTAATTTTGAATGCCAAACTGGCTATACTTTTCCCTTTGATAGCCAGTGTATGTAGATGTGGTTCTGTATAAATATATACGCACATTTGCCACACACATACACATTGTAAAAAAATGGCTTCACATCAAGTCACTTTCGATGGCCTGTCGCTGGGCATCCCTCTTTGCTGCCGATCCATAAGTGCCTCCAACAGGCAAGGACAAGAACAGAAGGTTCAAGAACTACCTAAAGGAGGGCACTGTCGTCAGTGGAGGACTAGGGTTGTGTATTCCCATTACTTGACATTGTAATTTGCAACTAAATAAGTTGAAAACTACTGCATATAGAAACACCAAATTTCAGACAGTAAATTTGGATGCACAACAAAATATCTGATAAAAATCGTACAACCACAGCTACAAAAGTAACTGGTTTATTCAAGGTTGCTTTAACATAAAAACTAATTAGAATACATAGCTCTAGCCCTCCAAATGTTGGTGTATTCAGTTGTGTATTGGGGCGAATACACACTTTGCAGCTAATTCTGACCTTTTCTATTGCCCCAGAACCAAAAGCACTGCTGTTGCGCATTGCGAAAAGCCACCGCCTGCAGCCGACTGCCTCTGTGTGCCACCGTAAACGTGCCATCTGCTTGTGAGAGGATATACTAATGAATAAAAAATGTCTTTGCAAACCTCTGTGTCACATGAATAATCCACGCAAGTACTCGATCGCCAAAATGGAATACATTCATTTCAAGATTGGACCATAGCAGAAAGTAGAATAATATGATTAATATAATCAGTGGCAGAAGGCTAAATTACAAACGAATGGAAAGCTTTCCCCGTTGCCCGTTGGGCATCAAGCGCACTGCGAGGAAAGTGTTTAACTGTACAACTATTAACCGTAATGACGTTGCTACTCGAAGAACTTGCATTTATAATGAGAAACCAGTATAATAATTCAACTGAGAATGATGGTTGTTGTGGTTAGTAGACAAAGGGTCAAAATAGCTTTATTGCCTTTGCATTCTGATGATGGCATCTTAATCCATTGCCCAGATGCACCACAAACGATATCCCATGATGTCCTATTTTTCCCGAAATGGAAACCTGGTTGGCACTTGAATCTCAGACGTGATAGATATGGAAAGATGTCATATCGCTGCCAAGGAACTTGAGCATTTTTCATACGTGGTGGTGCCGCACAATTTATTGCTGTAAGCATGAAATATCTTTGACATTGAAAAGGATTTAACCTTTGCAGGCACTTAGAAATTATATGTGTTTGATAGTGATCTGTTTCATACATTTTAGCTAGACTGGTTCTTGTACAAGTACAATGGACACAATAGGAAGGGATATGGCAGAGCAGCACATGTACCGCACTGGTAAAGGAAGACATCAACCGGTACTCCTGCAATACCCTCCATGTTTTACATTGATGCCAATTTCGAGACATTTGTAAAACATGTATTTTTCATCAGCCCCCCCCCCCCCGTGAGATTAAGCGAAAAAAAGTGCACCTGAACGAAGCTGTTAACCTGGAGCATGTTATCGCTACAGATTTTGTGTATAATTCTCTTTCAATTTTATTTTCATTACTTTTTAAATAAGGCAAAACCACTGAAACATACAATATTTGACCACACGCCGCGTTTTCCTGGGTTGACGGGGGGGGGGGCATTATATTTCAACCAAAAATGCTCGAACCGTTAAAATGACATTCTCACCCATGACTTCAGTCAATTAAATACACATACATTTCTTTTTATAGTAATCAGGAATCGGTTGATACGCCAATATGCCTCAGTCATTGTGACACCCACTAGTCCTCGAAACGTGGCCTACAAAACAAAGGTACTGAACATATTACCATTGATTTATTGATCAAATAATACTCATGCTCAAGATGATCATCACGATACGTCACTGTTATCATCAGCAGCACTGACATTTTCATCAGAAAAAGAACAAAAATAGAAACTTTAAAGACCGCAATTCCTACGAACTTTTAAAATTTTGAATCGTAACGAATATCATCTCATATCCCACCTGTCACCCGCAGCCCGTATAAATCCTTATCCCACTTGCCACCTGGGATGCAATGCAGTGTCACATTAGTAGCATTCCCGTCCAGCACATATCCAGCATCACAAAAGTATGTCACGCTTTCATTCACTCTGACAAC
This sequence comes from Hermodice carunculata, assembly GCA_964020975.1. Taxonomy (NCBI): domain Eukaryota; kingdom Metazoa; phylum Annelida; class Polychaeta; order Eunicida; family Amphinomidae; genus Hermodice; species Hermodice carunculata. The sequence goes on along the minus strand of OZ026620.1, from coordinate 77,389,768 downwards.
CTTCTTCGGAAAGTCACTTGATAATCTACCCACGCGCATTGGTAACGTGGTGCAATTTTGCACTGGCAAAGTAGAAAGAGATATAAATAAATATTTGCAGGCAGGTTTGACACATACAGCATATATAATGGGAATATATGCACCTGTATTTTCTGGTGGACATATAATGTTGTGTCACATATTACTTAATTGCACATTGCATTTTGAAACATTTCAAGTAAGTTTTATTAATAAGCATTAACAAGAAATTCACTGCACTATACCAAATGTAACCGAACAAAACTTCTAGTTAGCCACATTGTTGCCTATCGGCTCACGGGCAAAGAACAACGTGAACATCCTGAGAGTTCAAAGAGTGTATATTTATTGGAACATTAATCAACGAAACAAATGAATAAAAAACTGAATTTGTTTATTTCTAATTTTTCTGATTCTGTTCAGTCTGCTTCTTCATGGATAACGAGAGATTACAATTATGTTCAAATGTCTGCAGATCTGCATATTTCAACATGCCCATCTTCATGTCCAATAATAGAAGCCTTCAGCACCAGCCTGATCTACACCCAAGGCGCCAAGATACCTTATGGAATTTTTTTAACTTGCACCACAAAACACGAACACAATATATTTTTAACACTATTTATGTTCCTAGTTCACGTGCACAACAGTGCGTAATACTCGAAGAGAGGTCTGCACTATACTACATGGTAAAGAAACTGCTCTGACAAAGCATGTGCAGTGTAGCTTCAAGAGCTCTTTTCAAGTGCACACGGGCCCAAAATATGCCATACATCCTGGTATCTGATGAACCACTTCAGATAGGATGATGCAATTTATACTATATTGCATCCTATGATGCCCACGTGCATCACCGCTCATGCGTTGGTCAGACTTTTTGTGCAACATGAATCTTACACCATGTAATATCATATGAACCGCTATTTTCCATTGAATTGTAAACCCATAGGATACAGCGTGGCAGTCCTAACAAAATATGGCATGTTGGAAACATAGGTCCTTTGGATCATTGTACGATTTTTGCGATAGTAGCAGTGGTCTGACGTGGTGGTATAGTAGATATCTGTATGTCATTGAAAATGTTGCACGCTCTGAAATTTATGCCAATACGAAAGCTGTACCTGTAGGCTGGTCACAAATTCAACGTTTTCTTCAGTTTAATTGAATTTACATAATTATTTCTTGTTTCAGGATTGCATACTTTTGAACCTTACAGACTTCATGCACCTTCTGAAGTGAATATAGAAATGTGAATATTCATGGTGTATGATTCAGATTATGTCCGTGATCTGTCAGAGTTTCGTTTTCCTGTTTCTCACAACAAATAGACTACCTGAAGCTACTTTGGGTAATCACGGCAAAGCGCATATCTTGAGAATATAAACAGCTTTCTTTGCTCCGAAGTCTAACTGGGGTCTACAGGTAGCCATTTGCATTGAATGCTTTACATCTTCGTGCATGTACGTCTCTCTTGAATTCATCTCTCAAGAAAGGTAGTTCCAGAATACTGGTATTGTAAGGGTCTATCTTGGCTTCTAGGTTTTTCTCTAAATGATGAAGTTAAAAAAGATTTATATTTGGGAGGGCCAGTTTAAGCTGCGTACCCTTCAGTAGATGATTACACCTCTTTGACAGTTTCTCCAGGTTCAAAGTTTGCATTTTTGGGTAGACCTTTCTAAGGCATATAGAAAGATTCCGGTCTGTTCTTAAGATATACATATTCTTTGGTGGCCTGGAAGGACTATATTCTCATAGAATGTGTGCTTTCGTTTGGCTTGCGCTCCGCTCTTTCATTTGGCAGAAAATTACCAATGCAGTGTCCCATTTCTTCAGAAACAAAGGGTTTTTATCTCCTGAACTACCTTGATTGCTTTGGCGGAGCAGGCATAAAAGACAAAAGATGAATTTGCCATTCATATGTCATGCCCGGTTACACATGGCCAAGTCATGTTACCCAGATTTAAATTGATACTCTAGGACTACGTGCCTCTGGTTTATGAAGCTATTGACCCATAGTCAAATTGGTTTGCACTTGTCAAGACCAAGTCAGTGTCTGATAACTGCAGGTTACACTGCTATGTCCTGAGTGTGCATGCTTGTTTGCATAGATACTATTGTGATGTAGCTTCATTTCAATCTACCCATTTCTTTTTCCTTCCCCAGCATGGTTGTGCGTGAAGGAAAATAGGGGGTCACGCCATCAGAACGGGCAAAGAACCTAGAACAAAAGCAAAAATACCTCTCATTTCCTATTTTGAGAAACGAATTCTAAAATAAATAGAGTCGGGTCAATATTGTGGAAAGTAGCACAAATGATAGGGCTATTAGGTCCAGAAGAGGAACAAAGCCTCGAAAAGTGTAAAAAAACAATTTCAAAGCCAATGTACAGATGACGGATAGCAATCAACTAAAAATGGATGGAAAAATTTGAATGATGAAATTGCTCAGAAGAAAAGATCCCAGACGATAACTGGTGAAGGTGCCACTCCAAAGCCAATGGACAGTAAAAGCGGTCACCCAATTTATCCAGTCATCCCTCAGTTCAGGTCCCTTTTAAATAAGAATGTTTTAATAATATATTGGCATTCTTGAAAAATTGTGATCATTGCAGACATTTAAGTACATTTTTTGTTGTATATTAATCTTTGCCTTTCTCATATTTTTACATGGAATTTGTTGTTGTAAAATACTTGTGAAAAGAAAAAGATGATGTTGTTCTGCCTACACCAGCAAGCATGGAAGAAAATTTCAAATCCACAAATGCCTCCGTTTTCTTTAACCAAGAAATTGCTCATCTCGCTTCCGAAGATGTTTGGGCACAACAGTGTAATTACATTTATGGTGATCGTAAATACTATTTTTTGATACTGATGAATGAAGTAAATAATGATGAGTTTTTTAATATATGTATTGCATGTATTTGTGTTTAATTTGTTGTGTTATGCAGGGAAACACTTTTTCGTAGCATCTGTTTGTTTCTTCCTTCTCTTTGCCCTCGGCAAGCGGGCTGCATTGTGCTACATCAGGAAACAACTCTTTTTCCTTAATGTTGACAAGCATAATATATATATGTATAATGAAATCGTGAGACCCAGCAATTATTCTGCTCGCTGGTCCTGTGTATCTGGGCAACCGGGAAGAACCAAATCAAATTAATGCAAATTAAAAAAGCCTTTTCTTCCACGACACTTTTCTTGGGTACTCAGCTTATCACATTTGATCCTTTCCCACTAAAACCGACCAAACCCAGCTGGTAGTCAAATGTTGTCTGCTTTAGAATTTTCAACTAATTTCAACAGTAATGAAAAACAATTTGACTGAATTGCCGATGAGACCATATCAAGGCCACATGCCCCAAATCAACAGGTTTCCTTGCCATGGGTTGGGCACTAAGTGTCCAACCCATGCCAAGGAAAGCTGTTGACTCAGTCTCAATTCAAGGCGGAAGGGTTAATATGACAACGCCTGTGCCAAAAGACAATTTAGAAGGAATTAAGCAGCTCTTTTTGGAATGGCAGCAAAAAATCGGCTTCTAAACATGATGTACAATCAATTATTGGACTTGGCACTCTGCTACAAAATGTGTCAGGCCTGGGCGAATCTTTATTTTCTGCATGTCCCTTTATTTATGGGACATTCATAATTAAAATTCGTTAAGTGCCCAGCCCATATGAATTTATGAAAGATTATTTTTCGGTGACACACTTTTTACACAAGAGTACAATGGAATCTCTAAGATTTCCAGGCAATATTGGTCAGATACTGATAGGGGTATGCCACACATGCATGTGTATTTGGCTGGTGGTGGTATTCCAAAACATTGAGAGCATTCCTCTCACGGTGGATTCCGTTTGCTACAAGCATGGTATGATATCAAGTTGCTTGAGTTATTAACTATTTTTGTAGCTTTTCTTTGTTGCACTTTGGGAGCAATGCGCAACGAGAAAAGCTTTTTATCTGATTGTTTTTTTTGGGGGGGAGGGCATTCTTTCATGACAAGGGAATCTATTTTTGTTTTCAAAATGGGTGTTACGTAATAACACTTAGAAACCACCACAGGGTTTTTACTGGTTTGGTGCACAGCCGTTGGTTTCTTTGATTTTCTACATGCAGATAATTTAACAGACGTTAGTTGTTGACAGCTAGAGTTTTACTGAATTTTATTCACCAATTTCAGTCCTATACATTTTAGCACACGAACTTTCTACACACGTGTATGCTGCTACCTACAATAGCCTGTTCGACAACTTGTTCAAAAACTTGTTTGGTTTAATCTATTAATTTAAAAATGAAACCTTTCAATAATGTTGCATAATTTGCATAAATTAAAAGCCTATAGCTTTGGTTCATGATTCATTCGAATTGGTATGTCACAAACCGATAGATTGGAGTTGGAATCCCTCTATGTATAATAGTTTTGAAGTTATTCAAGGTTTATATTTGTGTAATCGCCTTATTTGCATACACTGAAATCCTACAACTTTGGTTCATGGTTCATTGGATGCAACTATGTCACAAATCTATAAAGTAGAGTGAAAATGGCACTTTTATCAATATGAGTTTTGAAGCTTTTCAATATTTAGTGTTTGTGCATTCACCTAATTTGCGTAAACTAAAATTTGACGATAATGGTTCACTGGATGTGGCTATGTCACAAACCTACAAATTGAAGTTGGAATGACACCTCTACCTATAACAGTTTTGAAGTTATTCTTTAAATTTTGCATATTCATCTAGTTTGCATAAACTAAAATTCTACAACTTTGGTTCATTGGATGTGGCTAAGTCACAAACCCATAAATTGAAGTCTAAATAGCACAAATATCTATAACAGTTTCAAAGCTATTCAAGATTGAATAATTGCATACTCACCTAATTTGGATAAATTAAAATCCTACAACTTTAGTTTATGGCTCATTGGATCCGGCTTTGCCACAAACCTACAAACTGATGTTGGAATGGATGGCATCTCTATCTATACTAGCTTTGGAGATATTTAACTTTTAAATTTTTGAATGAACTTAATCAGCATAATATAAAATTCTATAACTATCATTTTCTGTATTTGCAACAAGTCCGGAAAAAATTTTGACGATAGCTATAAACCAGGAAGGGGATCGGGGTAACAAATTTATGGTCATTTTAAACACAGATGAAAATGTTGACAATTATGGACGGCCCTTACATGAGCCGCTGTGAGAAATAATGATGAACGCTTATGGGATAAATATAAGACTCTAAGAAATAAAATAATCGATTTGATCAAGTCCGAGAAGCAAAATTATTTTGAAAATGTGTTGCTCACTGGGAAAAAATAACCATGAAAATTTAGAAGTCAGCTTCTGTACGAACACGAAATAAAGCAAGTTAACGCTATGAAATATATTGGTGTAAACGCAGAAGACAAGCTGGCATGCATAAGCACGTAGAGAACATGCATGCAAAAGTAATGGGAAAACTGGCAGTACTATGACGTTCAAGTGAATTTTTACGGAAGCAAATTTTAGAGACGCTTTTTAAAGCAAATATTTTACCATGTATTGATTATGCAGATACGATCTAAGTTTAAGTTATAAAGTCTTTTAAAATCTGGTAGATTTTCTCATTCCTGTAAAAAGTTTGGAAGGCAATTAAAACAGTAGCAACGTCACACAAAAATGATCCTTTATTTTTTTTGCGGGAAAGGGTAGATGGATATTTGTATCAGCTGTTTGACTGTCTCGTTGGATAAAAGTTAATTTCCTATTAAAAAAATTACTTGATCATGTAGGTACATGTAGTTTGGGGCAAAACCACGTGGTTATTTAAACATTAAATTGGCCACACGAAAACGTCTCCTCTCTTTAATTGTTTGCCCCTTAAACGTTTTTACAATCTCTTCACCACTAACATTAATATAATCATGTAAACCCACCTTTCATCCTTGCAGCTGTATTTTGCAGTCTTTGTGCTGTTTTTAACCCCTTTTGTGAACATATGCCCCAGATCGTATCTAAATAATCAATACATGATTTGTGCAATATGCACAATAGTAATTCCATGTGTATATAGGTTAGACAGGGACAGGTTAGCTTATAGAAAGTAAAGTGTTCGGACTGCGGAATAGGGTAATGACTACCAGGAAGTGGTTCTGGGCAAAAGGACACAAATACAAATAAGACCTATAATATTAACTTTCTATAATATACTAGCACGTATATATACTTTTATAGAATACAACAGAATCTCTAATTAGGACCACCTCCATAACAAATTTATATCACAACACTTACTCCAATTTCCAGCCCTTATTAACCATAAATTAAAACTTCTATTAACACCACACTTTAAAACATTATGTGGTCCTAATAGAGGCATTTCACTATTTCAGATATGTGATAGTCATTATTACTCTACCAAGGCATGTTACGATAATGGAACACACAAGCTTGCGTTGTTATACAGTTTCCTGATGCCTAAATAACACAAAAGATCAGCCTTGCGGGAATCGTCAGCTTGGCAAAAAGAAACAAAACGCAAATACTCAATCCTGACATGGATGTCATTTAAAGAAAACGACATGTCAACCGCCGGGAAGGCTGCCGAAACCCGGGATCGAACCAGGGACCTTTAGATCTTCAGTCTAACGCTCTCCCAACTGAGCTATTTCGGCTGACGGTTCAGTGAGAATACAGCGGAACAAACGAGAGTGGTTACTGTTATAGGTCCTGGATCACTAACCTGGGCCTGATGCATTTACATGTTAAAATAATGACATTCGCTGGCTTATTTTTCCAATTTGAAACGTACAATCACAACTTCCTTGCATTCTGCTTCAAGCTTATACCGATAATAGCAAGGTAAAACAAAGAAAAATGGGGGGGGGGGAAGCATATGATTAGATTTTGTTTTGTTTTACAAGTGCATTTGTGTACCTTACCTCCAGGCTCCATGACTGACCGTTGCGCGCCAAACATGTCTCCAAATATACACAAAGTTATCAAGTGATTTAAAATATTTATAGAGTGGCAGTGCCCTTCTAAAAGTTACAGTTGATAAGTATTTTCCTATCCAAAATTATGATGGGACTTAATTTGGGATTCTCTGCTCCTGTGATATTAACATCCAATAGACATAGCAACAGTATTCAGTACTCGATCAAAAGTTCTAGATCAGTTGACCCGACCTTAGGCTTTAGGGGCTACTGGTCCAAGACCTATCCAGACTGACGTAAAGTTATGAGGAAAAACAACCAAACTGTCTTTTTTTTCCTTATTTTTACATGAAATCTTCGAATTTTAGTAAAACTAAAATAAAAAAAATACAAATTATGGTTGGTGTGAAGTACATTGAAAAGGTCTTCCAGTGCGTATAAGCCCGGCAATTAAATCATCATCTGCCCTGCACGCCAGCAGAGAACGGAAAGCCCCTTGGCCTCCCCGTTCCCGCCCCTACATTTGTACATGGAGCCCGGACGTAATATTACCTCCATTGTTTGCACCACATTTCGCGGTGGACCAGGCAAGACTGATGGACTGATAAGTCCGTGGTCACTCAATGGTAAAATCCACAAATTAAATAGTCGGAGTGTAGGTGAGGATATTGACTGATGCTTAAATGCTTTCCATTCATCTATTATTCAGACAGTCTTCATTGTAACATGGACGTATAATAAATGATTGTATAAAATCCAGCGGAATACCCCTAGCAATGTGTATGGTGTTGTGCCAACAAATTTAGACTTTATCTATTGTATCAATACGATTATGACTTGTGTTTGACCAGGGATGTTCTGGTACAGTACGAGCATGGCAAGACAGAGGGCAGCACTGACCTCAAACTTTTTTTAATGAAATATTTACCAACAAGTATTTTCCAAACAACTCGCAGTACTGAAATAACGAAACCACTCATGCCTGAGTAAGATCAAATCTGTGTCGGTCTATGCGGTCACAGCTACAATGGCCATTCCAGAAAATGTCGCTGATGAGTTAAATGAGGACCGGTAAGGGGTTTCCCGTACTGGCGTACTAACCTAGGGCTTTTTATTTACCGTACTGGCGTACAGGAAGCCCTCTTCTTTTACGTACTTCGGACTATCCAAAATGTTGAAAGATTTTTATTTTCCGTACTGCGTACTCTAGAAAAATAATATCCTGTACCAGCGTACCGACCCCCCCCCCCCCCTTACCCCCCTTCTTAATTTGATGTCCTTCTGGGAAATCGTAACTTTCACAATTTTATCGCTGGTACCAGACCATGCATGTCATGCAGTGGTGCATCATATACTCTCGGTACTGAGAAAAAAAATAAAATAAAATAAAAGTACAGGTAGAAAACCTGGGTACTCCTGCGAGGCATAACCACGGTCACGGGGTATCTGTGAGGAACAGATGCGCTGTGGTTTTGTGATAGTCGTGGTCAAGACACGCACGCAAAATGGTGGTATCGGTAAAATGGTAGCTTGCGTGGCGAATGTTAACTAAATGAGCTGGTAGTTTTTAGTTTGCTGATTTTTTTTTGGGGGGGGTGCTTTTTGGTTTTTGGGGGGGGGGGTTTTGTTGTTGTTTTTTTTTTTTTTGTTGGTTTTTTTTTGTTTTTTTTTTGTTTTGTTTTGTTTTGTTTTGTTTTTTGGAAAAAATGAAATTTGAGGCTGGTTGGTGCCGGCACAGTAAACAACACTGTCTGAGATTTTCAGCAGTACATGCAGGTTTTGAAATTAATCAAAAGACGACTTCTTTTCAAATGATGAGTGAATCTGGAAAAATGTCACATATAACAACTGATCACTAAATGCAGAACTTGAGTGGGGCTTTTGACGACACGTTATCGGCATATTCAAAACATGACTGCTCGTTGGATGACCCTCCCTCCCCAAATATTTGATCATTCGGGGGTGGGGCAAAGCCGACAGTAACTAAATATGCATGGTTGAAGGGACGTAGAAGTAATTACACGTCCCTGATGGTTGGAAAGAGACACACTTTCACCTTTTCAATGTGCCTTTTCATATTGAATATGGATTTTTTTAAAAAATATTTTGGATAATCTTTTACAGTCGAAAACTTCCGTAAAAATAAAAAAGAACATGATCGGTATTTTAGCCCTTACCCGCAGATATATATATATATATATACATATATATATATATATATATATATATATATATATATATATATATATATATATATATATATATATATATATATATATATATATATATATATAAACTTTACAGGGGGTAACCCACTTAGTGTCAGAGACTCTAATATCCCCTAGAGCCCTCTTTTATGGATACAGGTCACAATATTTACATGAAGTAGTTGTACTGTACGATAATTGCATCTATACATGTGCTTGATAAGCTTATTGGTGCAGATAACAGGTAGCCCCATTATTGGTCAAGGCAAAGACATAATGAAGGCACTGCATCTTTGTTTAAATGTCCCTAAGCTTGGAGGACATTGCTGGGTTAGCTGGTCCATATCATTGTACTTGAAGAAGATGCACTTCTCTTCGGGACTTCTTTTCATATACGAGGTTTTAGGTTTAGCCAAATAGATTGGGCTTGGCTGATTGCAGGTTTAAGCTATGAACATCTTTTACAGGCTTAAACATATCGACCGTATAGTCAGGTAGCATATTGTTCAGTGAATTGAACACCATTGTTGCTTTTTGAACATAATTCTGCTTTCAATGGTCACCCAGTTTCATTTGTTTAAGTAGCCCCCCGTAACTGAGCTTACCAGACACAGTGAGTGTCAGGCAGGCTGCTTGCTTTTGTAAGCGTTTAACGTTCAGCAAGAAATCTGTTTGACAGTTTCCCCATATGGCACAGCAAAAATCTCTATGGGGCACATACAGGCATTTACATACATCCTACTCACATGACAAGGCAAGTAATGAATTATTCTGCGGAAGTTATTACTGAGGGCAATTGCTACCTTTTTACAATCCGATTTAATATGCACATCGCAAGACAAGTTTTGGCTAAGATGCAGTCCAAGAACATTGTGACTATCCACATCATCCATAAGAGTTCCATCTATGGATACCTTGAGGTTCTGCTTGATGGTTTGTACACGTTTACTCCCTGGTAATTAACATGGCTTTACATTTTGCTTCGTTGAGAAGCATTCTATTGTATGAGCACTACTGACCAGCCCTTTCAGCATTGGTACTCATGTGATTTTCCAGATGAGATACAGATTTGCCGATGCTGTATATGGTTGTATCGTCGGCATACATGCTTATTTTTGTGTCATTTAAATACCAAGGAAGGTCATTGGTGTTAATCAAAAACAGCAATGGGCCACGTATTGGTCCTTGGAGGACTCCATATTTCATTTGAAAAGGTTCAGACAGCTTTTTTGTTAATGCATGCACATTTACATTCAGCATGAGCCTTAATGATACAGAACTGATATCCAGATTTGCCATCTACATAAAAGAATGCACAGAAATTAATAGACCTCTCTAACTTTGCTTCATGTTTTAACACCCCCCCCCCCGCACCAACCTCCACTTGTGTAAATTTACCCTGCCATTGCAACATTCTTCTATACATGCTTCAGCATACTTTACTGTTTGTGTGTTAGTTTTTCATATACTTGTGTTTTTGTAGTGTCATATTGTATTGTTTTGGCAAAATGCCATTGTTTGTTATATACATGGTTCAGCCAAAAAAGTTTATATATCATACACGTTGAGATCTGTCAGATAGACAGGATTTGAACCATTGGACCGTGCTTGCTGAGCAGTGGTAACTTTCTAATTTTTAGAAAAGAAATTCATGATCTACTACATGAAAAGTTCTGGAGTAAAGAGAGGGATGGCGCTCAGGATTTCCCCCATTTCCACCCCACCCCCAATCCGCCTGTGAAGGTCCTGCGTTGGTCTTGATGTTTATGTATTTATGCACCACAGTGTAGGCCTACCAATTAGCTGCTGGCAGCGAAGCAGCCTACTTCCAAAACGGTCCTTAATTGCTTATTGGCAGATTTAACAGACATTATCAGCGTATCTTAAACCGTAAAAACAATGCATGCCCATAATTTGGCAAACACAACACAGAAAAATTACCAAAGAATTGTTTCTGTAGCCTAATTACCACACCTGTACTAAATACCCCCCTCCTATTTTTTTTTCTTTTTCTTTTTTAAGATATCATGCTGAATTCACAGTTATACCATAAGGTGGATTGTCTGTTTTATCATATAAATATTAATTACTAATTAATTGTTTTTCCTGGGCAGTTATGACTTCCTCCAAGCATTTATGCCATGGGGACTCATGTGATGGATTGACTGATAAGAGCGCACAAATATTATATGTGAAATGGTTTCAATTATTACCTTACCAGATACCTTAAATTTACAAAATTCCATTGTATTTTTGTAATTAGTTTTTCTGTTGGCTCAAAACACCATGAAGTACTATTTCACAATTGGTTGAAAAGCGCCTTTGTCCAAAACAGTAACACTATAACCCCGATTAAATGAATGACATGCAAAAAACCCAGAGAATTTGCACACGAGAATAAGTACATTTACAATTTAATGGAACGACACCAACTGGTATTTGATTAATAATACTTGTATTAATCCGGAAGTCCAAATACTTGTATTTCTTAGGTCTGTTTTGTCTCAGATATGAAAATGTATACAAAGTCAGCATTGAAATAATCACTGACTCACTCGTTTTGTAAATTCCAAAATGCATTAATGCAAAGAGTCGATTGTTTTCCAACTGTATTTCTGGGGGGCATTGCAAAGTATTTTGTCTCCTTACTGTTGGAGAATACAGAGCTATTTAATTTACCATGGCCATGGGTCATATCAAGGGGAGATGACTTTTCTAAGTTATCCTTAGGGATATGATATGTCAGCCTAGAAAGGCATGGTACCAATAGTTAGGCATGCAACTTTTTTCCCTTAAAATTATAAGTGTTTTGTGTCGTAAATGATAAGGGTCGTATGTTTTTGGCCCGACCAAGAATTATTAGTCGTTGGTGCTGACACGAGAACGAACGGCTGCGACTGGTCCCTTTTTTCATACCGTGCTGTTTGTACGTGATCTTAGAAGAACAATGTTCGTTCATACTTGAAACTTCATGCCGTTCAACAATCTTATAAATTGCATTCAACTGTAATTCCTTACACCCAAAGCACTCCTTGTGCATTAAAACTTGAATAAAAGCAATCACTTGCTTAACTCTGTGTACACCTGGTCCAATAGTTGCATCAAGACAAAGAAAACCGTTTGTTCTGTAACAACGACTCAAAAGTGTATTGTATTAATTAAGATAGGCTGGGTAAACGACAGAGTAATCTGGCGGGGGGGGGGCTTGTCGTGCCTTGTGATTGTGTTATTTTTTCTGAACTGTGATACTATATAATTTTCGTGAAACGTGATGCAGCATTTCAATAAATCGAGACGAGTCAGTTTCAATAAATTGTGAATTCTGGAATCAATCATGATTTTGTTCCTTGAATTACGAACTATAAATTTTCACCGTGAGCTTTAAAAGCACACTTTTCCCCATTATTCGTGAAGGGAATCATTCCATCCGGTCCTGTGCCGTCAAGGTTCAAATATCGCTGGATAACTTGATTTCAACTTTTGTGAAAAGTTTGCATTCAGGCTTTCTCTACCCGGTCTAGTGCTGACTCCAGAGAAGATAAAAAAAATAATAAAACCGTAAAAACTAGAGTCTATTTAGCATCCAACTGAAAATCAAGAACACCTCAAACATCATCGTCCAGCTCCCGCAAATAGCACAAAGACAAAACAACATAAGCGGTGGTTCAACTTAAATCGTTCAAGAATAAACGACTGGTATAGGAACGAGTGATGGAAGAATGGTTTGAATGCCATTCCTCAACAGTTGACCTTGCCGTCCTTTGGCCGCAAAACTTTACTTTAGTTTATTTACATTAGTTCAGTCTCTCGTAAAGAGGTGTTTCTATATGCCTGATCTGCTCAATGTGGTAAATCATTGTGAGTATTTCATTATATCTTCAGAGGTGCCAAGTTGCCCAACATATAAAACGGATGCTCAAGCTGAAATAATGTTGCAAAAAGCGGAAGTCCTATTACATTATAATGGAGGAAACCGGTAAAAAGGCGGCAGATAGACAAATTTGGGTGATTTATGTCATTAGAAAAACGGTAGATCTCCCGCCAAATCGGGAGACTTGGCATCTCTGTATCTTGTTAGAGGGGTATTGGGCTTCAGTTTGTGCAAGTTGTTTTTCGTACACATGTGTGCTAAATTGTGTCATTTGTGACTGTTTCCCACCTCGAATTGATGACGGTGCGCATGGGTCTGGTGCTATGTCAGTCTGCCGTTCACCTTGACGCATAGAGTGGCCGCTAGGGGTGCTTTGTATGTCTTGTATTGTCTTAGTCCCTTGTGGAATGAGGTGTTCATACTTTTACTGTTACTTGCACGGTCTTTGTATGTTTCTGTATTTTAGTTTTGATGCATTTGTTCTTTCCGCGTATGAATCGGTGACACGAGGCGTCCAAAGAAGACAAAATACCCAATAGTTAAATGATGGGCTTGCGAAGAACAGTATAATGATGGAGCGTAAACATGATTGAAGTTGCGCTAAAAAGACAGCAATAGGGCATGTTCTCCTAGATGGCGTCACTGTTCATAAGGGTACTTCTGAACATTGACGTCATCAAAGAGAATATGCCCCACTGATGTCTTAATGGAACAACTTCAATCATGTTTACACTCCATCATTACTGTTCTTCGTGGGCCCATTATGAAACTATTGGGTACGTTGTCTTCTCTTCACGAATCATGTCGTACATGACAATTGAATTACCTCGACATCGGAGATCTCCAGTTGACCACGTGAGATTTACCTCACAAATGACATGCCGTTCTGTGACACTTTCTCCAAATGCGTAACCTGGTGGGCAAGTGAAAGTCACCACGGACCCTACGTTTGCGTCTGTGGTGTTCGGTCTTGCCATCATTGAAACTTGTAACGGGGCACAACGAGAGGCTGGCATAACGAAATCATATTAAAAGGCAGCAGAGTACAATGTGCATCAAACCTCATACAAGTATCACGCATACACTATTTTGCTTTGTATCATATCCTTCTAAAATGAATGGTCTCTTTAATATTAAACGAAAAAATATGTTGGCAAATATGCTTACGAGTGCTATATCCAATCCAGTCACTGTTTGTGTTTAGACACATATTTTAATTAATCAATATAATCACGTCCATTGTAAAACTTAAGAAACTTCGAGGCTTCAGCCCCCAAATAACACTAAAAGTCATCAGCGGCGAACCATCGAGTATTTTTCGCTGCCTTAAAGAACAGACAATCTGTGAGGATGGGAATTTTATTCAGGCAAATTTATTAATAAATTGCAAGCAAATACTTCAGCTGAGTTATTCTCTCATGAGACAAATAATCAGAAGAAATCCCATGTTTGTATTTATATCAGTGTGTGGTTGTAATATAAGACGCCATATAATAGAAATCAATGCTTCCCAGGATTGAGAGCAACTGTTACTTATCAGCAGACAAGAATCTCTTCAATAAAATATCAATGGTTTGTGTTTTGGTTATAAACTTTCGTTTTCCTTTTTTTCTTTTTTCATATTTACTTTTGATTTAAGTGTCGTACAACACAAAATCGTTTCCAGACACTGGTCACTCGAGCAGTCCTTCTGTCAGGTAAATCTTAAGTGTTAGAGGTAAAAAGAGCCAGCTAAATACGGACTTCGACATCGCAACAGAGCATTACAGTATTGAAACATGACAATTAATGTCAAAATCGTGTGCCTCTTTCGGCAAACTTGATACCAAGAGCCGGGTAACTGGTTGATTAAAAAGAACACATAATCTTTAAACGTTATTACATGGTTGTAGCTGTATCATCCCCCGAGCACCCGCATCGTCGCGAGACCGATAGTCGAGCGGTGATACCGATGCCGGAGGTAATATAAAGGTAAAATACAGCTACAACCACGTGATAATCTTTATATTTCCATTCGTTGGAAATGGCAGGTCTGGGCTATAGATTGCAGATCATCATTCTCAGGTCAGCCAGCCCCATCCAGATATCGTCCATATTTTAAATTTGGACAAAAGAGAGCCAGGCTCATAATCCTGTCACCCCTGGTTACCTGGCATTGACATCAGTTCCTCTACGGCCAATCAGAGAACGGGATTGTCACAGACCCCCTGATTGTAAATCATAAATATCAATCTAATGGCATCCATCTTCAGGTTGATATTTGTAATTAGGGGGAGTGCGAGTATACTGTTATCTGATTGACTGTGCAGGAACTCAATGCCTGGTAACCAGTTTGAGGGTGATATTTACGAATCTGTAATTAGGAAGTTGTGGTTACGCCTAATTGCTCAAACAAGGAAGAGGCCCCCATGTGCTGATTTTAGCCTCATTTTGAGCCACCTTGCTCTGAAATACCAACGCTCACGCTCCCATACAAACCCAAACAATAATGATAACCAAGGCTGTATTTACACCGGATGGTAACATTTACCAATAGTACACATGTACAGTACACAAAAAGGCAAAGCAGAAGCAGAAATAGAGATTACTGACATTCATACTATGTACACAAAAGTCAGCATTATCATAACCCTCAGTGTAACAACTGGTTGTTCCTGCATACGTCATGCCATTAAGGAATATATTTATTCCCCCATGATTATACTGTGCCATCAGGAGTGCAGAAAGCTGTGTAGTTTGTTTTTTTTATTTTTTTAATAGCCTGCGGATAGTGAAACCTGCATTGGTGAATTTTACAATCTTTTACAGTACATAATGTCCTCCATCCAAAACTGTCAAAGAATTTGAACTGTTCATCGTCACATTCAGCTGAATTTACATGACTGGATCTCTGTAGAATGTAATGCAGTGTATCTCGGGGATCATTATACGACACATTTCAGCATATATTGCATTTGATCTTCGATTTGTGAGTTTGGACATTGGCAACTTGTTTTACTGTGCAGGGGAGTTCCATTGCAACGCCCCGTCTCTATTTTCAAATCGTGTGTACTGATGCAGAGTAAAGTAAGGTGTTTCCTCTTTTATATGGGCAAATTGAGATTTAAATATTCTTCCCTTGCAAAATAAATATGTGTCCCTACATTGTATGTGTTTCACAGTAATACCACTATGCAACTCCAAACACCTAAAAAAAATCGACCAAGGCTGATGACCTAGCCTTTTAGGAGGTAAGGACAGGTATACCTCACCTTCACAGTCTGAAATGGGCGACCAAATTCCAGGCCGGACGCAGGTCGTACTTGCTTCGGTATGTCCACTGACGAAACGTTTGCCAGTCTGACACTTGTACCTGACCCGCTGCCCAGGGATCCACTTTTGCTGATTGGTCGCTGTTTTTAACGTTGCATAGGATAGGACCGGTGGACTTGAGCAGAGTATTTCTGTTTGCAGTGTTCAAGATAAAATGAGGAAGAAGGTTCAAGCAAGATATGTTTGCGAATGGACTCAAGTACTAATCTGTATGAACCTGCCTGCTTTTGCTTTCTCTATTAGGTCTTGCTATTTCCTGTTACCTTTACCTTTCTTCCTTAACCTACCAAACAGAACTTGTTAAGCTACAGAACTACAGGTTTATCGAAGTACCTGCCCAGGGATATTTACTTTCCTACTTACCACCTACCCACCTGCCTACCTACCTACTTTTTCGTGCCGGGCCTCTGGTTCCTGTATCCTTGAGTGCCTTTACACACCCACAGGCATCGCTTGTCAACATACATAGACTTCGGCAGCTACCTGCCTTAATCTATCATCATGGATTTGCTAGGACTATATTTTACCTATATCCAAATAACCCTCCCACATGCCTGTGCCAATCCAATCATCTATATGCACCTTCATGAATTTCAAGACCTTCAGCATTGTGTTATAAAGACACTTTTACACGAATGCGAATTTGTCGCTATAAATACCATACATATATATCATAAGAGAGTAAAGTTTGTTTCGGAAGATCTGTTGTGTTAAATTGTTCTCTTGTTTGAAGAGACTTAGATAGTTTTGTTTCTCTGTATTGTTTTTTTTTTAACACATCAGGTCAAAATTCCCTTTGTGTCTTTTCGTCCAGAACCACTTCCTGGTTGTTATTACCCTATTCCGAAGAGCGAACTAACTACACTACATTAGCTAACCCGTCACTGTCTTACCTGTATACACATGGAAATACTACTGTCACATTCTTCTAGAGAAATTGGACATAGGCGGTATTAGCCCAAATAAATTTAAGGGTCCGCAGCGGGTAACTACGTTGAACATGTTTCGGAGCTTATATCCGTATATGTCTCTCTGAATAGCGGCTTCTTGTCTGAGCTAAATATTCAGCAAAGACAACCCACATAAATTCGGAATAATGAATAAACCTATTCCTCACTATGAAAGTCTCCAGAAAATCAAGTATCTATGTAGTTGTCAGCTATGTGTCTGCATCACTGCATGGTGTGGATTGTAAAGTCTCACAAGCCGTTACGTTATTGTGTCTTGGGCATGTTGTCATACAGTTTCTTCGTTTTTATCTCTACATTTTCTCTTTTGTGATGCAAACGGGACCACACTAACGGACTCTGTCATATTAGCATAAGGAATTGGTCGCAGTTATAGGACCCGCTCATAGTGCTGTCACCGAATGTGATATACATCCGATATTTTATTTAAAAATATCATCGAAACTATGAAGAGCTGGTAGTGAAACTTTCCGCACGAATACATAACAATGTTATTTCATGTCAATATCTATGCATCTGGTACATCATCTTCAGATTATGAAAAAAATCTATCTTTAGATCGTTGTTTGTCCGGCACAAATTGTAAATTTACATCTATTTTAAAATTTGCGCTTGACGAGTTCTGCATGGAAGCCTTAGAATAAAGATATATATACCGAGGGCATTGTTAATTGGATTCCGTAAATAATATTGGCCAAAACCAGTTTGCGATAATTTTCTATCTTGAAAAATTACAGGATTCGATACATTTCATGAGTGAACTAAAGGACCGATTGAAAAACGTTCAGACATCCAGACGCGGATAAAGAGATTGGTAGCGGGAGACCTTCATGGCTTCTTTCATTGAAACGGGAGATGACACCGACAAGAGCCCGGCCATGCAGTAGGTAGACCAGTACAATATATTAAATGGTACCTGAACAATTGAATACAGTGTCGTTCCACAAACCAGTCTCCATACAACGGATGGAGTGTGTCCTCGACTGGCCAGGGAACTGAAAACCATCTTTGCAGGTATACGTCAATGTGACACCGTATACCGCCAGCTCTGTACTTTTTTCTGCGTTGAGGACATCGGGCGCAACAGGGCATGTTATTGCTGCAAAAAAAGTCTCAATGTAATAATAAAATCCATGAAACTTCAGCTCATTTCGAGTGGTGCTGACGCACAAAACAAAATACAAAATATGGTAAACAGAAATATGGTCATTTTAGTCGACTGGCCTATGACTGATAGGAACACAAAACTTATATTCTACAGAAGCCCGGTGGTGTCAGTGTAACTTCACCTTTTTTATCTTGTACTGTCTTGTAGTTACAAGATAAAAATCTTGTGATTACAAGACTCAAAATCTTGTAACAACAAGATAAAAATCTCGTACTAACAAGATCAAAATCTTGTAATTACAAGATAAGGTCCTGTAATTACAAAACAACATTGTAATTACAAGAACAAATCTGGTAATTACAAGATAAATATCTTGTAATTACGAGAAACATTTCTTGTATTTTACATAATACAAATCTTGTAACTGCAAGAACAAAATGTAATTACAAGAAAACTGAATGCTATTTCACAATTTAAATTTAAATTTCAAACAATTTCAGAATAAATATCAGATAAGGAAATAATTACCAAGTAACTGACTTGCGAAATAAATTTATTCTTAATAAATGGGCAATCAGCTTTGGCTTCAAAAAACATGATAATCTGCCCTCAAAAATAGAAGTTGAGCAGATTTGAGTATCCTTTCTCAGTGCACACACACACACATATACAAACATTTGTATATATATATATATATATATATATATATATATATATATATATATATACATATATATGTATATTTCCTAGCAAAATATTA
Organism: Hermodice carunculata; assembly: GCA_964020975.1. NCBI lineage: Eukaryota > Metazoa > Annelida > Polychaeta > Eunicida > Amphinomidae > Hermodice > Hermodice carunculata. The sequence goes on along the minus strand of OZ026620.1, from coordinate 77,370,611 downwards.
GGCCAGGGAATATATGAAACAAAGGGCAAAAACTGTCTGTGCTAACAAATGCGCAAGATTGCATAAACCTGTGGACCGGGAAGTAAATGTGACCAACACCAAGCGCTTGTGTATGTCTCAAGCACACTTCCCATTCATGCAGTTAATCCTTGAAAATGATTTCCAAAATTTTAGAATTTGGAATGAGAGATTCACTAAAATTCCAATAGCCGTTTAGATTATTCAGACGGAACAAAAATCCGTCCAAGAATATGTCCAAATGTTCAGGCACACATCCACAAGCAAATATCAAGCTACAGTGGAGAACACAATTCCTACTATGTAATTCAAACACTAAACACAAGTTCAATCACCCATTAAAGACCTCACAAAATTACAGCAAATCTTTCAATATTCATGGTAATGCATAGGGAGTGATTTAAAATCCAAGGCAATATCCAAAAAATGCGAAACAAACCACGGTTCCAAATCAGACACAGTTTAGATAAAATCCTAACAGTGTCAGATATCAAAAATACATTCAAACAACAGATTCAAAATGCGGACACTTAATCTCCCCCCCCTCCCCCCCCCCCAAAAAAAAAACAAGCTCTGATTTTCAAGATTAGAAAATCATTCAAATTTTGTCACCAAAAATATAAATCTAACTAACGGGAATCAGCAAAAATCTGTGGCACCAAAACCAGAACTGCAGTTTAAAAAATATATATATTTTTTTTAGTTAAAAGTCACGTGATTGAGGACGGCGGCAATCTTCAAAACGAATCTCCACCAGGACGACTTATTCTGATACCAAATAAAGTACTAACAAGATTTCTATCTTTTAAACACAAGCTTTTTTTTCTTGCGCTTTTAAGCATTTTTTTCTTGTAATTACAAGATTTTTATCCCGTAATTACAACATTTTTATCTTTAAACTTCAAAATTATATTGTTGTAATTACAATATATTTATCTTGTAATGCAAAGCTTTCTTTCTTGTAATTACAAAATTTACATCTTGTAATTACAAGATTTTTATTTTGTAATCACAAGTACAATATTAAAAAAAAGTAAAGTTATGCTGACACCACAGGGCTTCCGTAATATTCCTTATCCTAGAAATTTTATTAAACTCATATTTGACCATGAAGGTATCCTAATGAAATACGATAATATTAAACAAGTGTCCAGAGGCATGTACAAAATTAAAATGGCGGGGTCAGGCAAATTATTTCCCACTTGGACAGACACTATAGCCAGATTGTCTAATGCAAATAATCCTTTTGTATTATCTCCATTTTATATATCAATATTTACATTTGTCGCCATTCATTTTGCCTGTTGTTTGAGTCAAATAAAGCAGATTTTAATCTTCACATCTTTCTCTGCATAGTTAAAGTTACGGCTGATCATGAACGCTCGAGCAATATGACTGAGTCACGGGCGTGAGGGTTACATCGTCTGGTCATTGACGTGACTCCTACTTACTTTGACATTCATAAAAGTTGTGATACCTTTCCCAGACTATATTTCCACACGTAATGTGACGTTGCGACCTGCCATCCGGGAAGCGATGACCAGCATCACACGTATAGATACCGCTATCATTTTGCACAAAACGCCCATCCCATGCGGCGTTTCGGATGTACGGAGCCCGCGAACAGTAATCGCCTTCAACATAATAAGGATACTCATATAGTGACGGCCTACTATACACCACTAGGGTTACATACATACGCATGCAGGCATCAGTAGATGCTGAATAAAAAGATGTTGAAGGGAACGTAATCTATGCACCCAAAGTACAAAAGCCCGACGAACCATCTTGAGGTTCAATGACAGAAAAACATCTTCAGATATTTTTTTTTCTATTTTACATGTCCTTCATAAATATTAACTACTGGTTCGTTAATGTCAGTTCTGGTTCCTGGACCATTTTTTAATCTCTTCACAATTAATGAAAGTTCTGGTTCCTGGATCAATTTTTAATCTCTTCACAATTAATGAAAGTTCTGGTTCCTGGATCATTTTTTAATCTCTTCACAATTAACTCAACCTTTATCTTTCATCCAAAATAATGGGCCTGTATGCAACATGTATATTTATTAAAGACACATTGCGGTTGGCACTACTCGCTGGCTGCTTGGGCAAGTAAGAGAAGTTTTCAAGGAACTCAGTGCCTTGCCTTTACACGTTCTGATCTGCTTGCGTGAAAAGTACTCAGTATGACTTTAATATTTACACAGTCAATCAAATGTACACGCAACCTGCCCGTCAAAACTATATATATATATATATATATATATATATATATATATATGTGTGTGTGTGTGTGTGTGTGTGTGTGTGTGTCTGTGTCTGTGTCTGTGTCTGTGTCTGTGTCTGTGTGTCTGTGTGTGTGCATATATGTGTGTGTATTCACTGGTGTGCTAAGATTAAATCAGTGTAATTTGGACACTCGATCCACAAATACCACGTCATACCCTGAACTTAGTTGCCGCTTAGGATCAAAATTGATCATTGACAATTCCAATTATCCCATAAATTGATAAAGTGCCAATAGGATAGGTGAGAATTAGATCTAAGGTGTGTATTCGCCCCAATACACAACTGAATACACAAATATTTGGAGGGCTAGAGCTGTGTATTGTCATTAGTGTGTATGTTAAAGCAAGCTTCAATAAACTTCTAATCACATGTGTAGCTGTGGCTATATGATTTTTGTGAGGTATTTAGTTATGCATCTAGATTTACTGTCTGAAATTTGGTGTTTCTATGTGCAGTAGTTGTCAAGTTATTAAGTTGCAAATTACAATGTAAAGTAATGGGAATACACAACCCTAGCCCTCCACTGACTACACTGCCCTTTTTTGAGCAGTTCTTGAACCTTCTGTTCTTGTCCTTGCCTATTGTACCATACGAAGTTGTGTCTACGTAGACTCATCCACAGTATAAATTTTGAAAGAGGCAAAAATCTGAGACTAATTATGAGGGCAGCAGAAACCAGAGAAACCCTGGGTCGTCAAAAGCCATAGGCATATTCCACCATGCATCTTTGACCGACGTTTGTGTTGTTGAGAAAGCAATCCGCACAAGTAGGCCTACGGTTTCGATATAGTCATAGAAAAGCGTTCGGCAAGGTGGTCACAATATAACTTATAGTGATGACACAAAACTGTCAGTTTACCAGCACATGGTTTCCCAGACTTCACCCATTTGCCAGTTGATGTACATATTTCCCATAATTCTTTGCGTCCGTCCGTCGCGCTCAGCGTAGAAGTACATGCTTGATATATAGCATCACCATATGTACCAATTCCTACACGAGAATTTTTGCAAGTAATTGCTGCAGATGGAAGAAAAATACAACATAAAATTAGCACGTATTCCTCATAACTGTTTACGAATGCTGGCTTTAAGACAATGGAATGAGTAGAATCAGGCATTTATAAATGCTTTAAAGGAAAAATGAAATATAATCTGTGCATAGTAAGATAATACGGACAGAGAGAGAGAGAGAGAGAGAGAGAGAGAGAGAGAGAGAGAGAGAGAGAGAGAGAGAGAGAGAGACAGAGAGAGAGAGAGAGAGAGAGAGAGAGAGAGAGAGAGAGAGAGAGAGAGAGGTGGGCATCTGAATGACATGGGCCATTGTGTTGTTGAGAAAGCAATCCGACAGGATGGGAGCCGAACATTATCCAACTTGTGTTTGATGGGACAGGTTTGATCTGTAAAGAATGTGCCACTCACAAAATTCAGAGGACTTGATTTCAGTGCTTCAAATTATTTGAGCAAGATCCCGGAGCACAATATCTACCACTTTAGAAGTCGATTATATTTTTTATCTCTGCAGAACATCCATTGCAGAGCTAATGTGATCATTCAGGTTTGTCCGTATTTCCATAACCTTTTTCTTTTCCTGAGAATGCGATACAGTCAATACTGTCCCAGTCAGGCTTATATAACTTTCAGGAAATGTTAAATGTATAAAAATCCGGGTTTAGGTTTTGACATTAGCGTTGCAACGTACAGTATCATGTAATGACATAGATCACAATATGAAAATGTTGGGAACACACTAGCATCTTTAATTTGGGTGTATTTTCATGGACTTTAGTGGATTTGTGTATGAAGTCACATTCCCGATTGCCCGTGATATTAGTCAGGTCCCAATATTCAAATAGCCATATATGTATATATAGGTTCCAACGTCAAGGTAGGCTACCTTATCTTTTCACATAACAGCATAGCACTTGGCCCATGTGTCTTTTGTTTTGTAATGTTAGCAAGATGAGAGGGAGCAGAATGTTTATGGGACTGAAAGGAGATATTTGTACTTACATCCAGTACCCCGAGTTTTTTCAAAGAAAAAGGTGTCTGTTTCGCCAATATAGCATGAACTAAACTGTTTTCTTGACATCTGCCAGAAGTCATCGAAGCGCAACACGTGTGAGAACACGAAATTAACCACTGGAGTCTCAAAACTTTGGGGGATTTTTTGTATGCTTGACACTGCCTTGTGTCAACGTTGTATGTTGAATAACATTCTTGTTTTTGAGTTTACGTTAACATCTTTAACACGGATCAGAGAGGAAAACGTCGGCCGCTAAAAGCTAAGAACTGATACCTGATAGTTGTTTGCAGTTGTGTATATGAATGGGTGTATATTTGAGCAGGTTTCTTGTACCAGCGTATTACCAGTGCCACATTAATCATCTTAAATCATTTTTAGCGCATATTGTGTCCTTAGGGGTACTTAATTACCACCTATATTAAAAACCCGCCGGTACTTTCGGACCTGTATCCACTATCGGCGCAACCTTCTCCATTGAGCTTCGTCTTTGACGCAGTGAGTTGCTTGGCACTTAATCTGTTGCTGTCACAAGGGCGACTTCAATATCTGATACAACATCCCCATTCTGGGGCCTACGACTTGTAGCTGTTTGTCGTTGTATTTACATTTTCAGGTAATGCCAACTCTCGGACAAGTTCAATTGTATAGTATACATTACATTTATTCGACAAATTAATCTTCCCTTAACACTAATCACACACATATTTTGGATACTACCTCTTCAAAATATCCAATCGGCTTAGCTGCTAGTTTGAAAATAGTGAATTTCGTACCCAAGGGTTTGTGAATAAGCAGTGGGACGATATTGGGGGTAGGGGTGGGGGATATTATAATATATGAAACCAAAAGTATATATTTTGCAAATGTTTCACAACGTCAATAATAATATGATATATGCTGTGGAGGCGATTCACTTTGATAGCCAAATCAAATGTCTTTTTGTGCGGCTGTCCTGCGATCAATGCATTAATTGCGCAATGTTCAAAATGGTGCTCACCACATTGCGCCTGGGTGTCGTGTCGCATTGGGATTTGTAACTAATGGTCATAACTGCTTCAGACACAACGGAGTGGGCAGATTAAAGTTAAGACAGTAAGCCATGTTTTGAAAGTACTTTAACGACCGTTTGCCCTGGTAACTCAGACAACGGCACCCAAAACCTTGCAAAATATTATTCCTTACTGAACTTTGTGTTGGCATGCTGTTTCCCCGGCCCAAGTTAACCCTCGTGACAAGTTGAAATAAAATGCTGTATTTGAGTTGACTTGACTGCAAAATAACGGCACACAATGGCCACTATCTTGATAAAATCTTTTATCATTGCACATTGCCAACAGTGCTCAAAACGCGTGGCCACGATTCACGGTGATAGCCAAATCAAATTTTCCTTTCCCAAAATGCATTGCGCCATGTTTAGAAATGGCGCTCACCGTGCGTGCATGCATGCCATGGCATCGTGTTGCATTTGGATTTATAATTAACGATAATAATTGCTTCAGAGCGGGCAGATTGAAGCTAAGATAGTACGTCATGTTTAAAGAAAAAGTTGAGGACCGTTTCCGCTGGTAACTCGGAGAACGGACACCTGGAACCCGGCGAAATATTAGATACCGATCACCGCACCACTGTGACTATGCTTTTTCCCCTGTCCAAATTAACCGCCCAGACAAGTTGAATGTTTGAGTTGACTTTGCTGTAAAATAACGGCACACGTTCGCCAACTTTTCAATTAACTTACAACTTGGTAACGGTTGATTAGAACCGCTTTTTTTACGGGTGGTCGTTTATTCGATGGTTTTGCTGCTCGTTGGTCGCCTGTTGCAGGTGGTCCAGTGATGTCCGACAAAACTAAAGCATTGTAGCAAAATTTCGCTATAAAGATCTTGAAAAATCCTGCTGAATGTGACCGAAATAAGTGTTTCTCGTGTGAAGAAGTTGAGAAAATGCTCCAGGGCATCCGACTTTTGCTACAGAGATTTCCAGTTGAACAGCACTGTGGCCGTTCGTGTCAGGTCATTTAACACTGCAAGAGCGCCCGTGCCAAGCATTGATGGGTTGATTGGTTGAAATTATCCATCCAACCCCTAGGGTAGGGATCTCAGGCTTCTTGATTATCTCTTAAAGGCAGACAAAGTTGGTCCACATCTCCACGCAAATGGTCTGCAAACTCTGCCTTTCAAAAGGTAGAAGTGCTATGAGGGAGATAAAAACTGGTTGTTTTGACCAGGTGGTCGCCCAACGCCGGGGACATGGATCGGTAATTGCAGGTACTACTGCAGAACCTGCCAGGGTATATGAAAGAGCGTGAATGTAAGATCCATTTTCAAAAATAAGATGGAATCATTCTTGATGCATGAGAGGGGAGTACAGGAGAGCGACCGCTTTCATTCAGTATCTTGGTGTTATAAAAATTATGCTTTTGGTACTTATATTTATTTATTGACATATTAATTTATTGAAAATTTAGATCTATCATTTAATTCATAAATAATTAAAGCATTTTAGCTGCAAACCTGCGCAAAGCAACTTAACATTTTTCTGACATTATACTTTTTATTTTCATGCCGTTGTCCACTATGAAAATAAGCCAAGGTAAGAATCCCGCGGCTTTTGGTGCCCCCATTTCATACATCATAGTGTGGTGTGCTTTCAGCAATTACATTGTACCATGCTGGCATGTGTGTCCCAATATACACGTATTTTATAGATTGTTTGTATTTTAGTATGTCAAGATTGTACACTCTTTATATGTGCATGAGTAAAACATCAATCAATCAATCAATATTCAGTGAAAAAAGTTTAGCCCATTTAGGCCTAGTCATTATCTTACTATATTTGTTTCCTGTTGCTTCTGTAGAGAAAATACATAGCTTACTAATTGCAGGATATTTTATTTGATAACTTTCCCGGAATTATAAATGTGATGAATATATGTGCAAAATTTCTCTAAAGCGTTACTCGTATACACAAGTTGTCGTATCTTAACTGATAACATGGTAAGGGTCTTTTATATTTATTTTTTACTGATTTTTGCTAATTTCCATCAGATTTTTGTACAATTTGAGGGAAAATACCCAAATCAGTACAATAATGACTAAAATGTTGTGATTTCGTCAACCATGAAATCACCAGAATGCGTCGTTCTGCATGCTCAAATTCGAAATTTGCCGGGGGGTCTCCACTTTTCATATATTTATATGATATTCGTATCAAATTCCATGGCTATACCTGAAAAAAAATTATGAGCTGCACTTGGCACAAGTTTAACAAGAACCAATACTCGTTTTCCAGGGATTTTCATTTTCACTAAGTTAATTAATGGCTGTCAATAGAAGATAATTACTGCAAGAGGCAAACAAAACACCAGGGGTGCATCTTCACATATTTATCAATGTTGCTATCAATTTTCAAAGGTGTACCTTCAACAATTTGTGAAATACACATGACACAAGTTTCACATGAGCCAACATTTTCACTGAACAGACATTTTCACTAAGTTAATTAATGAAATTAAACATGTTAATTAACCGAGAGGCAAACAAAACCTTTAATGCACATCTTTATATATTCATTAATGTTCCCATCAGGTTTCACAGGTGCACCCCAACACATTTTTGGACACGTGCAACAAAAATCTGACAAAAATTTTAATGTCGGTCAGTGGGTGCATAAAAAACTTCTTGAGATATGCGCGACACAAATATGACGGGCCTAATGTCGATTCAACATTTTCATTAATAAATGATTAATTAACGTGGGATAATGAATCCAAAAGGCAAACAAAACCCCAGGTGCACATCTTTAAATGTTGATTTATGTTCCTACTAAATTTCATAGGTGTACCTCAAGTACTTTTTTGAGATAAATACGACACAAATGTGACAAGTCTAAAGTTGAATCAAGATTTCCCTAAGTAAATTAATGATAAATTAACACAAGATAGTTAATTCAAGAGATAAACAAAACCCCAAGTGCAAACTTTCATAAATTGATAGATGTTTCCACCAAGTTTCATTGTTGTACCTCAAATGCTTTAAGAAATACGCGCAACACAAATGTTACAACTTTAATGTCGGGCGGACGCACAAGAGCAAATCTACATGCCCCGTGGTGGGGGCATAAATAGCAAGGTCACTGCTAGGTGGCGCTGGGAGTCAACCACAGAAAGGTCACAGATCCCCCGCCACAGTCCGATTTGGGTTCATCACACAACGCAAATATGTTTATTTTCCTATGTAGTGCAACCGGGGGCACCACTCATGATGTTGAATATAAATTTTCATGTTTATGGAGTGCACAAACAGCTAGTACCTGGTTTGATGTTGATATGGACATACCTGTTGTAATCTTAAAGCTATGAACTGTACAATGTTTAAATCTGATATACATATATATAAATATATATATATATATATATATATATATATATATATATATATATATATATATATATATATTAAAATCTCCAAATACGACCATAAAGAGACCATTTCTATATCAAGACCTATAATTTATAGACCCGTTTTGTTTATCCTTAATTAAATTATATCCCCCAGCAAGACAACTCCCCTATTAGCACCAGTTTTGTCAGACCGTAGGTGGCCTTAATAGGGAGATTCCACTACAGTAAAACCTGTCCTTGTGGACACCTGTCTACTGTGGACACCTGCTTAATGCGGACAGTGTTGGCCAGAACCGAATATTTTTAAGTCATTTTCATATTGATGATACCTGTCTACAGTGGACACCTGTCTATTGTGTATTGCGGACACTTTTTGGGGTACCAAATACAAAAACAACCTGTCTATTACGGACACAATGTATCAATGCATTTTTTGCAACTTGTTGTGTTCCATGCTGTAATGCCTGAACAATGCCGTGCATGTTTAGCTGGAATCAAAGACTAATTAATCCATTGTTCAGTGACCTGTGACAAATAATAAGCTCACTCAGCCAGCAACGAACATGTCAGGCGTCTCTGAGCACTGGTGCTCCTGTTGGGTGAGGCTGCTCACACTTTCTCTGTCTATCAAACAATCAAGCTCCACAGATCAATCATTAAGCCTAAAACAAAGGACCCACTGAGACTCATGTGAAGTTATTCACAATTTTAACAATGGCACAGTTATACTGTACTCAAAGGATAGGATATACTTGTGGTATGTTTGTTGTTTGTTTCTTTTCTGTTAGTGAAAGAAATTACGCAAACATTCTTTAGCCTGATAAGCCCATACATACACAAATTTTCCCTTAAAAGATAAAAGCTGTAAAATCCCACGTTAAGATGAGTTTGAGTAAAGTGTCAGGGGCATAATGTACAAAAACTGAGAGCAAAATTTGTGTTGTTGCAACGTAATCAAGTTATTTAACTTTGCGTTTTTTTGTTTTTTCATTATAATGATTAAATGGAATAAGATGGATACACATGTGCATATTTTATGACAGTCTATACAAGTTTATCTCCTTTGATACAAATGTACTCTGAGATCTCAAGAGTTCAGCCCCTGCCTATTGTGGACACCTGCCTATTGCGTACACTTTTGCCAGAACCACAGGTGTCCGCAATAGACAGGTTTTACTGTATATATATATATATATATATATATATATATATATATATATATATATATATATATATATATATATATATATATATATATATATATATATAAAACACATGTAAAATTGCTGAATAAAATCAGAAACAGCTTTACATATGGAATTCCATTTCTTATTTCTTGTGGGGTGGTGATTTGATGAGATAATTAATTATTGACCATACCATTATTATTATTAAATTACTTTCCATGTGATTTAACATGATTAAACATTTGACTATAAGATTAAATCTCACCGGAGTGGAATAAATGATACGATAAATTGTTTGATCATATCACTTTTTGCTTTGGGTCCGATTTAATCATACCAGTAAACCCTATTAAAGAGATGATTTGATGACATGTCAAATTATTTGGTTATGTGTTCAAATACTTCTGGTAAGAGGAAATGTAATTATTTTTGTTAGTTTCAGAGTTACTTAATGGTATGTTTAAATGGATATAATATGATCAACTAGGTGTGACCATACGTTCAATTACAGTTCAGTTCATAAAATCATTGAATTGATTTTAAAATTTCTATTTCTATTGTAAATAAATGGATGCATGGATTAGTGGATTGCCAAAAGGTACAGATAGATAGACAGAGAGAGGGAGATAGATAGATAGATAGACAGACAGACAGACAGACAGACAGACAGACAGACAGACAGATAGATAGATAGATAGATAGATAGATAGATAGATAGATAGATAGATAGATAGATAGATAGATAGATAGATAAGATTGCATTACATTAGATTAGATAGATAGGTAGATCGATATTTGTGGTAAATATATTACCGGTATCCTAACTATTCTTTGTTTACACTTATTAAGTCTGTGTGAAAATACAGACTTCTTGTTTTTCCTCAAATACTTTATTCTTTCTTTCTTGCTTGCTTTCTTTCTTTTTCTCTTTCTTTCTTTCTTTCTTTCTTTTTCTTTCTTTCTTTCTTATTTATTCATTCATTTATTTATGGGTCTTATGCTCAAGCAAAATCTTATAGCATGCAAATAAAGTTGAGTGGTATTGTCAGAAAGCTGGTTTGTGTTTTGGTTGCATATTTGGTTATGCATGGTATCACAGCATGAACAGATATCCTGCCTGGCAAGCTCTCCCCCCCCCCCCCACCATGGATGTGTATAATTAGGTGACCTCTCTTATTGCTTGAAAGATTATGTGGTTCATTGGTTCATAGTTATAGACAACCAATTATAATTGAGTGGTCACAGGTCATGAATAATAATGTGTACAGTCACATAAATATTTTGCACTGCCACATGGCTGGTCTTTCTCAACTGAGTCAACACAGAGTGGAGCTGTGTGGGGACAGCCCAGTGAGGGGCACAGGTTGAAATTGCAGTGTATTGCCAATGTGGGGTGTCATAGGTCAGTAAATGAAAATTATGGTATTTGTGAAGATACAAATTGGCATGACATTATATATTGACCACATTGGGACATTTTAGTGAGATATGGTTTCTCTTTTTGTAAACTTTCACAGGGGTGATAAAACATTGGCAACTGGTGTGGTCCAGGGAAGTGGCTTCACACATGCTGACAGGTGGACATGGTGTATGCCTTATACCAGCCCACACAACTTTATCATGTAAAGCATGACAGTGGACATTGTAATTTGGTGAGTTTGTTCCAAACAGTGAGGGGCAGGGGCCTAAGACAGGAACAAAAGTGTTGCAGTTGTCCAGTGCAAGCAAGCCTCTTAAAAAGTTCAACATGTACAGTAGACTGTGCAACCTTGTATTTCAGTGCCAGGACTGCTATCCAGGCAGTAACTTTGCATAAGACTCTGCACCAGTGCATTACAAACGGGCGTCGCCATTGTCAAACCAGGAACGCAGACAAGACATGTGCTGTTACTTAGGGTTGTGCACAACCATAGGTATTCTGGGTACCCTTAGTTAAGTCTTTACCCACATATTTTTCTTTTGTGTTTATATGTCGTAATCAATATATATTTCCATTCACACCTGGACTTGGAGTTTTCTTTTTAGTTAAGGACCGTGTTTTACTTGGTTACAACCCTATCCTTTGGACTAAACGTGACAGGTATAATTGATGTTAAAGTCACGGAATTTCCTGTGAATAAACATGCATCTGACATATTCTCGGCACCCCACTGTGCCCACAACCTGGTAACTGTTTCCAATTACAGGCTGTTATGCAACCAGAGATAACTGATCTGAAAGAGTGTGGCCTCCATACCTATCAGTACACAGGTACCAGTGCCCAGTGAGGTGGCTTACCCTCCATCCCTAGGGATACTGGCTGTGTTGTGTAAAGAAGGAGTCTATAAAAATTCTGAAGCCCCCTGTGTTATTCCCTATCACAATAAGCTATTGCTAACTGAGAAGTGCCAGGCAGGTTAGTGACATAGCAGCATCCAATGAAATATGAACCGAAGTTTAGCATGTCTTTGTAAAGGGAGTTTCAGATCAGCTACTAGAAATCACTCAAACACAGATTAAATCTCCCTGTGGTGACCAACTGTAATATGGAAGGATTTTGGTCAGGGCAGTGGGTACATCGGGACATACAGCCAGAGCTCCCATAGGCATAACTGTTGTATTTCCGGACCCAGCAGTAACAATTGCTTATCAGTTATATATCTATAACATTGTTTCATAACCTTTGTAAACACTTCTCACTTCCATCAAAGATTATCTTATTTCATCCATGTTCAGCTTGTGCAAACTTGCAACTTTAGTTGGTCCACACCTTTAGTAGGCTGTTGAACATCGATAGTCAAACATGTTCATGTACCATGGTAGAGATTTTTGATAGGAGCTAATAGAAGTTGGATGTTGCCTGTGCAAACTTATAACTTAAGTTTGCTGACACATTCAGGATGGTGACACTCAATAGTTAAACACACAGATTTATGTAAGAGTTATGTGAAGTTGAATGTAATTTATGGCAGTGGATTAGGTGAGACTGCTAAAAGTTGATATCGGTAGAGATTTTCATGTAAATGTTTTGATGTTCCTGTAAATAGTGAAACTCAAATACAAGCACTTATAACTGTATGTACATGAATATCAATGTATATACGTTTCAGTTGTTGCAGTCATTTTATGCCTCAGATTTACAAGCATGCCAATCTGGTGTTGATGTAGTAATTTTACTTCATAATAAAAATGGGTCTAGCATCATATTTAAATGTCATGTTAAAAATTATGCAAATTAGGGGAAATTAAAATTTAAAAAGCTCCGTATCTTCCAACATAAAACGGATAGACACAAAATTTAAAGTAGTACATTTAGGTTTGTGACACCTGTTAATCTAATGGACTGTAAACAAAACTATAGCATTTGAAATTATGCTAATGAGCAGCACTTGAAACCTATAAATGTTGAATATCTCCAAAACTGTTATGAATAGAAGTGTAAATCCAACTTCAATTCATACGTTTGTGACATAGCCACATCCAATGAATCTTGAACCAAAAATGTAGTGTTACCACGTGATTCCTTGTACAGATATGAAAATGGACATTTCCAACCATGACTTTCAAAAACATGCCAGATCATTGTATCATGCTGGCAGTTTGGCAGCTCTAACGTAAGACAGGTTTGTACAAAAACATACGTATATACATATAGTTGGCCTCAAACGCTCAAAACATCATCATCATCATCATCATCATCATCATAATAACAATAGAGCATCTTAACACTGGATAGCTTGTTCAGTCAGACGTTTCTCCTACAGGGTCCAGCAGGCAGAGCATGACCCAATAGGAGATATTCATATTTGACTATAGATATTGCAGACCTGTTCTGGTCCCTTCAGTTGCTAGACAACAAAACCGTACCTCTGCCATGATGAGGGCACTTGTACCAGTTATGTTACTTTAATAGTAATGACCAAGATATAAAACGTTTTGTACCAGACAAATGAAATGTTCCAAATGATTTTATTATACAAGTACAACTTACTGAATTATATTTCTTTTGTTTTTTGCTTTCTCGTGTTGTTACTTTTATTATAGAAGCTCGTTGGGCCAAGTTAACACATTAATCTACCCTCCTTCTTGTCAATTTCCTAAGTGGCAGCACAGAATCTCAGTTTATATGAATACCCCCTATAATCCCGTACTTAATGAAGAAGAAAAAAGGAGCACCGAGAAGAACTTATGGAGCTCAGCATATGATCGGGAACCTTGTCACATGTGACCATGCAACACATTTAGACAGACAAACGTACGTTGGCAATCTTCAATGCCTGCAGTCCATCTCGGGCCATCAAGACACTCAACTGTCCGTAGGTTGGTTCCATCTGAAAACCTGTGCCCCACATGGCACATCAATGTAGCTATGGCCCCAATCAAGCGCGTCTCGGAATGAAACATGGCATGTTTTAAGTATTCAACCATGGGGCATTCTGTAAGAATATACATATGCACATAATAGTAATGATCAGGAATAATACACTATAATTTCATATGGAAAAATATATTGTTCTGCAGGTGAATAGTGAAATGACTTTAAATTGTACTCTTTTTAAATTAAGTGTTAGTATAATTCAAACGGAGCCAATAAGAGTTTTATGATTACATACCGTTTCCTCAGCAGGATATGCAGTTGAAAAAATTGAAAAGGCTAAAGCGTTTGCCTCTTTTATAATGGCAAATCTGGGTGCACATCTATATTTTTGTTTATATATTTCACCAGAAATTCATCTCCCTCTCTTTCTGCAGTGTGTCCAAGTACCTACCTACTCTCAAAATCCCCCATAATCTTAGAGAAAATGCAAATGAGTTGTGCTAAAGGCAGCTTTTTACAACAACTTTATATGCTTATAATAAAGAAGTATAGCTTCTTATTGAAGACGTGTTTTATCCTATTTCACAATGATTTTGGTGTTGTAACGAACGTATCTTTGCTTGTTAAAACCTAATACTTTCCATACATATTTCAAACCTACTTGAGTTAAGTGCTGCATGGAAGTCATGCATTTCATCTACACCATTCATATGCAAGGTTTTCACACTTTCAAAGCTTTCAACCGTTAACATACGAAAGCACCACAGCATGGGCGGATCAAGGGGAAGGGGGCCATGCCCCGAAGCTTTCAACCGTTTACATATGAAAACACCACAGCATGGGCGGATCAACGAGTAGGAGGCCATGTCCCGACCCCCCCCCCCCTGCCTTCAAAAGAAAAACAAACAAACAAAACAACAAAGCCCTTGTCTTACTTAAAATTTATATTAAGTTGAATTTTAGTAACGTGTGATAAGACAGCTCAACAGTTGTCAAATTTTACTGTGTAATTATGACTGGAAGTATAAAGTAACAACACAAGTTTATCTTGCACATTTTCCATTGTATTAGTGCTCAGATTCGTGTAATTTTGAATTCATATTAATGATATGCTCACATATCTGATTGAGATCTGAAGAATACGGGGGGCATTATAATTTTGATAATTTTAGGATCTTGTACACCTAGGATAAATAAAGTTGAAAGCACAGTCCTACAGACAAAACATGTATTGTCTGCGGGGTTCTTTTCTTTGAAAAGATAGAATAGGCCAGACAAAAAGTGATCTTTTAATGCCAGGTGGTCTCTTCTTGGAGTGGTGTCTCAAAACAGGGACAACTATATCAATCAATAATATTGTGGGCGAAATGGTAGCAGAATACTTTACACACTGTTCCATATATGTAATTTTAGTTCTAGAGAAAGCATTTCTTCACCTCTAATATTTTAGAAAATCCTGAAGGTTCCTGGGGCTTGACCCCGTGGACCCCCACTGGGGTTCTGCCCCGAACCCTGGTGGGAGCCCAAGCAGCTGCCACACCCCTGGTGTTTGGCTCCCCATCACAAAATCCTGGATCTGCCTCTGTACAGAACAGGGGTGGAAGTTTGAATTTTATCAAATTTGATAGATTTGGGAACAGGGAATCATAACCAGTCAGTCGAAATGCTGAGACATGAAGAAGATTGATTGGCTACCAGCAAGCCTCGGTTGCAAGCCAAGCCTTAGGCTGTGAGGTCACCAAGATAGACAAAATTCAATATGATGGCCATGTAACTAACTGGTATCAGATACAAATAAGAAATTAAAAACAGTTGGTACAAGATTTTACAAGGAGATTATACACAGAATTGTGGAACAGCATACAATACAATTTGATTGATACAAAACTCATGAAACCAGGATTGGGCAGGGTCACAGGAAAGAAAATTATGCCCTATTGATTGTTTATTTCTAAATTCAGTGGTAAACACATCAGAAACTGTTGTTCAATGTTGTACCTACAGAGAAATATCTAAGCATGGTATGTTCGGGTAAAAAAAACATGCATTTTGAGATGACTACACCTCAGCATTTCGACTTGGTGCAGAAAAACTGATTTAAGATCAACTGTTGGGCTCTTAACGTCGTCTCAAAACAGGAAACGTCGGACCCCCTCCCACGCCCAATGGGAAAGCCATTAAAGTGTGATTCATAAAGGAAGAAAAGTTGCACCAAATGACTGTAATATTATGTTGAGATGCATGTACGGTCTATGCTACGCAATTGAAGTGACATCTAAATGCCAGATCAACTGGGCTCGGTTATGCTGATGCTAGGTACTTGCCAACGGACACAGGCGTCTGAATTGTAGCTTCAACAGCGTTGGTGACAGTAGGCAACCTTGTGCATATAGAACCTCCAGTAGGGCATCCAGCTTTAAATTCTTTCCCTGTTGGGGTAACACCAATTGAGCGTTTGCTTGAGGGCATAAGGTTGGTAAGCAAGGTAGCTGTATTCCTTTTTCTTGTGGGAGATTTATCATCTGTTAAAGTTGGTGACGTCCACGCAACTTTTCTTGATAAGGTAGAAATAGTTTCTTTTGTGGACGCAGTAGCAAATGTTTCTGTTGAGGCTATGGAGGCTCTTGAATTCAAAGTTTCTGTGGAGGTTGTAGAGGAATTGACGTCTCCTGTGGATATAGACACAGTTTTTCCTGATGTCAAATCAGACAATTCTCTCAATGAAGACATAGGTCCTATTGAGGTTGTAGAGGCAGTATCTGTTGTGGCCAACTTGGATGTTTTGGAGACACTAGCAAAGGGAGACCCTGCTGACATGGTTGTGGGACTCTCTGTATAAGTTTTGATGGTAATTGTTGTTGTGGTTGCAGAGCCATCCCTTGAAGCTGTTGAAGTAGTTTCAATAAGAGGTGTGGTAGGTTTTCCTGAGGTAGTGGCAGTATCAGTTGGTGAGACATCTGTTGAGGCTGTAAAAGTAGTTGCAATTGTGGTAGTGGTAGCTTTGGTTGTAGAGACATCTGTTGAGGCTGTAGAAGTAGTTGCAAGTGTGGTAGTGGTAGCTTTGGTTGTAGAGACATCTGTTGAGGCTGTAGAAGTAGTTGCAATTGTGGTAGTGGTAGCTTTGCTTGTAGAGATATCTGTTGAGGCTGTAGAAGTAGCTGCAATTGTGGTAGTGGTAGCTTTGCTTGTGGAGACATCTGTTGAGGCTGTAGAAGTAGCTGCAATTGTGGTAGTGGTAGCTTTGGTTGTAGACACAGATGTTGGAGCTGTTGAAGTAGTCCAATGAAAATAACAGAATAAGTGGGGTTTTTGGCAAATGGAGTATTATGAGGCTTTATATGGCAACCGTATGTATTTTGAAAATATAGCCCTTATCACAAGCCGTACCAAATTACCTTTGGTCTTTGAACAAGCATGGCAAATATTCAACCTGCAGGTACATTCTACAAAGTGCAAGAACCACAGGTAGTTAAGCTAACCTATAGCATGTATCTTAACGTTCCATGGTCAAACTGGTCTACAGCAACTGGTAATTAAAGGTTGTTTGATTCATTCCTTTTATTAAATATTTGTCCTTTTTTGCGATGTAAATTTTGCGAAGTCCTATCAGATTAAAATGCCAATAGTCAATAGCTTTTTCTCACAATACCCTGCAAGTAAAAGCTGTTGACTCGGTGTGGTAACATGACTTTGAAGGCTCCATAGATTCGCGACTAGGTTCCATTTCGACAGTTTTCCTATTTTTTGTCAAAGATACTTCAAGTCACAAATTGTCCTTGTTATCAATATTTTTTTTTTTTTTTTGTCGTTTGTTTCTTTTTTTCTTTTTTTTTCTTTTTTTTTCTGTTTTTTGTATTTTATTTTGTTTTTGTTAATGTTTTTTGTTTTTTATTTAGTCTTTTTTGGATGTTCCCAAAAGTATAGTTACTTGATTTTTTGCAAATCTTTCAATTCCATCTATGTTAATTTGTAACAATTGGCATCATCCCATTTATTACACACACACACGTATATATTTATATCTATATAAATAAATAAATAAATAAATATATATATATATATATATATATATATATATCAAACTGAAATGTACCACAAGTGTTGCACAAATGCCATGGGGTGCAGAGGCATACATATTTTTCTTTAATACACGAGTAAATAATTAGCGAGAATTGACCCAATAGGAGCAGAACATAAACGTAGCCAATTTTGAGGTGTATTTGCCTTTTCACCCGGCAGAGGCTCAAGCTGGAATATCCAAAGAGCAATTTTCAATGGATTTCTTCCAACTGGCGACTGATTGGAAGCGCTGGAAACATCGTGAGCTAATCAATTGCCGACTTCTGTCTCCGACATCAGTCATGTAAAGGGAATACGAAGGTGGATTTGATAGTAGGAATAAGCACAACAACACAATAAGAACAACTGCAATGCCCATACAATAACAATGATAATAGAGCTGTAAGATGTCACTTACAATAATTATAGCAACGAAGAGGGCCAAGTTTAAATTTCACCTTTCCTGTCGTTAGGTCTCCAATAACAATCCATTCGATTGGGAAATCCTGGAAATTCACGATGTAACCTTTTTCTTCCTGCCAAATGTTAATCTCGTTATCACAAGTGCACTTACTGCTACCTGCAAAAATTAAGCATACAAACAGTTTTATCTATTTCTTTCTATCTCATTTATTTATTACAGTTTTTTCAAGGCTTTGATTCTTTCGAAGTAAAATTATGAAAAGTAGACAGCTTCTTTATATTTGTAAAATTGACTGTTATTTATTGGAACTAAAATTACTATATCCCATACAGGACAAAATGGCAGTTATTAAATGAGATCACATTGGAATACACCTACAACAACAAAGACACATACGTATCATACTGTCAAAATATGAAAAATTATGGAGAAACAAGCTACAAACACAACTCTGCGTAGTGCGTTTTAGTATTGGCTACCGAAATGTGATTCAACTCTGAGCGCACTGTCTGAGAGCTTCTTCCATCCTGGAGTTCAGTGAAATAAAGTTCTACGAACATTCTGTTACTTTCCTTTGTTTAAATGTGAGCGTTCGAGATATCTTCCTGCAGTTATTTTTTTCCAGGTATGACAGTGCGTGTGGTCAACATAAATTTGATTCGTGAGCTAGCCTAAGTATTTCAACATTTGTGCCCGCATGTTATAGTGGAGCAGTTACAATTTTCAAAATGGTTTATTTTCAGTTTTCGTTCAACAGGAAAAATATCCAGCTGGATTTGGAATAAATAAAAAGATAAGAACCAGCGGCCGTCTTCACAAAGAATTTGATTTGATCCTAACTTTAATCCCAAAATTAAAGTCAGTGTGGTTTGGGCCCTATACGTATTCCTTGCCTCATTGTTTGATTAAAACTCCAAGTATTTAGAAATGCATGCTCATGGCTATAGTATGAACTTAAGGATTTACATGCTCATTTTATAAAATCAATCTTAGTTTGCTCCAGTATTTAATCTTTTTACCCATGTTTAAAATTTGGATCAAATCAATATTGATTTGATAAAATGGAAACTTTAATCTCAAAGTTCATATTACAGTGAAGAATATATATCAATTAATCCTGCAATTTAGAATCAAACATTAGGGCAACGATTCAGTAGTTCCAGGCCCAAAGGCACATTGACTTTCAATTTAAGATTAAATTGAGGAGTAGGCAATTTATATTAATATTGGGTACCATTGCAACGGAATTATGTTTTCATGAAATGAAGGAAAAATCACCTTATTAACCATAGCTTTATAGACATACAAGGTATCACTTCACAACTCTACATCAGCATACCGACTATACAAGCGTTTCATAAAAAAAAACCAGTTTGAGATAATAAGTGCCAACAGACAGAATGTTTGTAAAAATCACTTAAATTTGCAATTAAACATTAGAATCCACGTTTTGTACAAAGCTCCACTTTTATAACATGGGGTGTACTGCTGGTAATTTACACCGAGAATGCACTGCCAAAGCGTACACATCCATCCTACAATGGGGATGGTGGGCAGTACCAACCCTGTGTCCACTTTCCAGCCGAAAAGAAAGGAACCCCAAAATTCCATATTTAGGAGGTAGGGCCTTTTTAATTTTTATCCAAAGTGTACAAGTTATCCTAGAATGCTCAAAATAATTTTTTACAACTTAAAATCTCAATCAGTATGAAACTTGGCATAATCTATTGTCCTAACCCCCCATTACTTTTGATAAAATGGACTGTTCCCTTATTCAAATTAGACCACTTGTATCTTGGAAATTTAACCCACCCCAGTATCAATCTATACCTTTTTGAAGGCATGGACACTTGTTGATAAAGCTACAGCATGAATGAGTCCTGGGTCTGTTTTAAATTTAAATGCCAGAGTAGCATCTGGTCGGTGGGTGTTCTAAACAGGCATCTATTGCATCTCCAGTGTGTTGTAGGGTTACAGGAGCTTGAAAGTGACCATCAATCTGGACCCAATAAAGGCACCAACTCTTATAGAAGTGATAAAAAATCACTAATCACACCCCTTTAATGTGATCCGAAGCTCAGAGATGAATAGACACAGGCCTGGTCATTTCGCCTGGTGACATGGACACGAAGGCTCTGTGGTTGACTGTTTACTCATGATGGCCGCCATTCCCATGGTAACAAGCACGAAGCATTCACTTTTACTGTATGCTGAGCCAGTATTTTATCCACTTTTGCAGCATTATACACAAAATGATGCAACAGCATTCAATACAATTTGAATTAATACAAAACTGATGAAACCAGGATTTGGCAGGGTCTTAGGAAATAAAGTTAAGCCTGTATTGTTTATCTCTAATTTCAGTCAGAAACTGTTATCCAATGTTTTAACTACAGAGAAATACCTAAACATGATATGTTCGGGCAAATGTAGATGCATTTTGAGATGATTGCACCTCAACACTGTCCAGCTATGCAACTGATAACGAGGCTGCTGATTTGACCCCAAATCTCACATCTCATTAAACCCAGGTCAGCATCTTGACTGCAAACAATTTACAAGACATTTTGATACTGGAATAAAAGTTCTTTTTCTACGAAAAATTTTACTTTAAGGTCCTTTTCAAATTTCAGGTAAAAGTGCCAGGGAAACAGAGGCTGGCATGGAATGAAAAAAACTACCCTGCTTTATAAGCTTTCCATGTAAAATTTTCATGTTGAAATAACCCAATCTTGCAGCAATATTCATCTACTTTGTCTCACTGAATTGTTTACTTTGGTTTCAGCACCATAATAATTCTCGAAAAGAGTGACATTGAAGTTGAAAATACTGCCTCTGATTTCCCGGAAAGATCGTCTTGATAGCTATTTATCATTTAAAAATGAGGGGGCACTAAGTCACAAAATGGGGGTAATCGCCAATACGTGTCGCACTGTCGTTCGCTTTTCCGTGTGGCACCATGCAGTTTGTATTGTGGTGCGGTTTTCTGCAGTGGCTAGACATTCCCACATTTGGAGATGTTTTCCCTTATAAATGATTACTTTTTGCTAAACACATCCATAAAACGCAACATGCAAAGCAAATTGTGCACATGCCAGTGTCACCAAACAAAGCATTTGTGGCAACAGACGTATACCATGTATATACAGTTTTGATTATTTACTGCTACGTAAGTTCAAATATGCCACAAATCTTTCATTTTTTGTGTGTGTGTGTGTCTTGCAAATTTATCTTATATCCAAGACCGAAGTACTGTAAAAGCTCTGAAAATGAAAAATCGGACCTAAGGTGAACATTGTGATGAATCTCGAGCTGCATTTTGGCGGCCATACTCAGCACATGAATCCATTTTAGCGTGAAGAATGAGGGATCTCCTGAGAGCACGGTGAAGAAAATACTATCCCGTGGCAATAGTTGTATTTAAGGGACAATTGGCGTCAAATGTTCAGAATACGCGTGTAAAAGTCATAAATCGTGACAGTATGGTACATAGGTGGACATAATCAATAATTCAGAGTGATAATGCGGAGCTTGCAATGACAGAAATGGAATAAAGTGCAAAGTATTTGCCACAGTATGCTGTCGTGGTTTCGGCGGTGTTATATATTGGGTAGAAATACAGTAAAACTGGAGAAAGCCCAGTAATGTGGGCAGTGCGTTATATATATATTTTTTTTATTGGCAAAAACCACCATACACACACGCACAGAAAAACACTAAAACCCAAAAAGTGACACATTAATATTTGATAAAGTCATATTCTTTCAAGGCAGTAGAAAATGATATGATGATCCCAGATGCGAACGGAATTTTTAATGATAGACACTTCATTTTTGGATGCTTCAAAGCTTATATTTTTGTGATTATTGGAGAATATCTTCATTAGCTTTTTTAACTTCCGCAATTTACATCATTTTCTGTGGGTTTGTATACTTATGCTGTTCAAGTACTTGTGAAAGATAGGGCAAACATAATCACACTTTTGTTGATTCATATAATTGCTGGACCGATTGGCATTGTATCTGTAAAATATATCAATGTCGCAAAGGCTTTTCATTTTTGGATTTCTGGAGCATACAATGTTGTACAATATATCTAGGTTGAAAATAATGTAATATTTGAAACGACGGTAGTTCATCACTGCGTATTGTCTGTGAAACTCTAATGTTAAATATACATAATTCAAACGTTTCATCAAATATATGTGGTTGCCTATACCATTTATCACTATGGCACCCTCCAAATGTTCATTTTAATCTTGGATTGCATAATTAGCAGTGATTGCGTTACTTGCCACTTCCAGTGCACATATCTCTTGTTGAGGTCTGCCAGTCTTTCACCAATTTGGCTGTATAGCTGTGCCAGTAAGAAAAGCCAGACATGGTAGAAGAATAACATTCCCAAATCAAACTGTATTCACACCGTGAGGACGCTTGTACCACACCTCTAACTTGATCATATGTCACAGGATTTGCAGCATTATGACGATAATGAACATTCAGGGCAACTTCAGTGCCCGCGGATAAATGAAGTGGACCATATCTGCAATCGGATTAATACATGTGCACAATTATGTTATGCGTTTATTTGAGCATTGTCGGATATCTTTTTCTCCTGTCAAGGTAACCATTGGTATTGTTCGCCTCAGCAAACATTTGAAAGAGATTCAAGTTGGGCATATATATATAAAGCCAGAGTTTTCTCCAGAAAAGCAATTAAAGCTTAACAAATTTGTGGGATGTCGGAGGCCGAGTCACGCCCTATAGGGCGCAGCGAGGCACTGCACAAAATAGGCCGGGGGTCTGGGGCCGCCCAGGCCCCCAGAAGCCCTGAGGGTCAAGCAATCTCAGTGGTGGATTCTGAGCATCTGAGGACACTAAATTCTCATGTTATTTCATTGGGTGGCGATGTATAATTTATGAGAATTTTGCACCATAACAAAATTTTCCAGAACTTGCATGGTATACCAAGGCTTGAAGTACCAAAGCCAGACTCTTAGGCACAAGGCATCTCCTAGTACATTCTATCCCTTTACTAGAGGCTTTTGCTATATTTTCAAATTATAATTACTACCGAATGAAAACTGACAATATTGTTCTTTTTCTCACAGAAAGTCATTAAAGCTGTTACATTGATGATTCCCCTTGAACAGACAGTAGCAAGAGCATAGCCTAATTTTTTTATTAATACTGTTCATCATTGGTAGTTGTTGTGATTTCACAGTTGATTTTCAGTTGTTAACACTTACATGTTTTGTTGTTCAACTTCGTTGAAACTTGTTACTTTACTTTACCAACCAGCAAGTTGAGTTTCAGATATTGCATTCAATTTTGTCACAAAATTGAAAGCCTAGTGCAAAATTCAACTCAGAAAGTACCCTTGAATAAGGCAACAATGAACCAGGTGACACTGGTGATACTCCCATCTTTGAGTGGATGATACAGATTATCTTAGAGCTGTTTGTGTAGCCTCAAGTGACAAGCTCACCTGGGGAACCTTTAGCCAAAGGCAAACGAAAGATTATCAACTGACTGCTCCAGGGCTTGACATTAATGTTTTTAGTGCTTTCCCAAGGACAAGTAAGAAAAGAAAGTTACTTGTCTCCCGGATAAAGTTACCTGTCCCAGGGCAAGTAGGAAAAAATTACTTGCCCCCCTCATAAAGTTACTTGTCTGGCAAGAATAGCGAGAATATTTTATTTATGTGTGTCATGTGCATTTCCTTTCAAGGCAGCACACTGTCAAGATTATCACACAACTTGTGTCTAAATTATTTCAAGATCTGCTGAACTTCTAGAACTGATCTTTACTTCGGTAGGTAAAATACACCAATTATCGCCCATTTCGCTGGAATTTTCGCAAATAAAATCGTTTGTAACTTTACTTAATGTTTGGTTGTTTTATTAATTTTTTAATGAATACAAACTATTCTTGGTATTATTCTCCTTCTATGTACTTATTTTAAGGAGAATTAGTTGTTTGTTTTCAGTTACGGTTGTACCAAACAGTTGGTTGCCCACCGGGAAAAAGTTGTTGTCCATCTGGCATCGGGCTCGTTGCCTGACATGGAGTTTGGTTTGTCTGAGAAACGTGTTATAATAGCCTGCATGGTAGTCTTTGCTTTTGTTGCCTTGTATCATGTCAATAAACTTGCTTAACTAAGACATGATGGAGAGCAGACAGCAAGCAAAAGGCTGAAGACGTTCACAAAATGACGCAGCTACTCTCGCTCTCGACTCCGAGGAAACCACAGCGTCACGTAGTGAGCGACAATAGCAAAAATATTCTAAACCGAGTTCTTGTTGCCGACTGAGTGCATGTAATTTATTCTGGGCGTAACTACATGCAAATTTTACGGCTGTTTCAATAGATTATCTGATGATACACAGTAAAACGTCAAAATCTTGGGCAATAATGAAATATTTACGGTAAAAAATGAAGATTAACGGGAAAACTCATAGATTGTCGGCTAAAATCAAAGCTAAACGGGACGTTAAGCTATAAAACTTCGAGGACAACCCTGCGCGGTTAAAACAAATTAAAGTTCGCAAATACAAAAAGATTTGTTTTTGTTTAAAGTGAAGGACCTGGAGTGTTATAGCCCTTTTGTGAAGAAAATATGCCATATTTGTACAGGAAAATAACTTTATTTGCAAGCGAATTTTGTTGCGCATGACGGGACCAAAGTTTACAAGTTCTTTTTTGGCTATCAAGCGGGCTCTGGATCGTCACGAAAGGAAGTCAATGTGACATTATGGCGGATAGCAACAGAGGAAGCATTAGCAGCAATGACACAGAGAATAAGCTGGATCTCAGTTTTATTGATTCTTTTTCCAAAGAGGATCTCACTCAGCATGAGGGGGAACATGTAGGGTCAGGAAGGGAGGACAGAGAAATTCAGCCTTACTGGAAGGAGCCACAGTTTACGACAAAGCCGGTCAAGTTTGCCAGTGCAACTGGTGCTGAGTCTGTGCCCAGCACTGACCATACCACGCCGCAGCTGAAGACTACCAGAACTGGCGATTGAGAAGTTAAGACTGGTATTGGTGAGGGATTCTTTCCAAAGGCCATTCTGCGAAAATCCCCATATAAGTGGCCATAAGTGACTGGTTGAAATTTACCGCAGGCCAGCTTGTGCGGTTGCCTATATAACAATAGCATGATTTTGGAGGGTGTTACACTTTTTCAATGGCCCGCCTGAGCGAAGGGCGGGTGCTAATGACAGTGAAGGGCTGCTTATCATTGATGAAGGGCCAGTGAAAAAGCATTACACCTGACAAAATCATGGTATTACTATTATCACCACTTCTAACAAAAGTAAAGAGCCGCTAATGCATTGGCACATGGGTCGAACGGGTTGTGCATAGCGTTACAGGGTTTTACCCTGTGAACAAATTCGAACTAATATACTAAAGAACGTCCTACTAAGTAGTAATAATAGCCGATACCGGCAGTGTAGGCTAAGACAGTGTAAATCTAAATTCAAACCAGTTCAACTTGAAATCATAAACCAACGTGCCGCAGGCTTTTAGTTTTATTCAATTTAGTGATTTATAACCCCGGCCCGGTCACTCCCCACAAAAGTGGTAGCACCTGATAGTTCAATAAATTAAAATGCATCCCCTTTTCAAGGATTTTTTACTGAATTTTACCCCCTTATTTTGATGAAAACAAGGAGATTTTTGTCCTGGAAAAGTACCCCTATTTTTGAAAACAAGGAGATTTTGACCCTCAAAAAGTACCCCTATTTTTCAGTTTCAAGGATACAAATGTAGTGGTTCATGCCTTAAAATCTGCATTATGCACCATATAAGTGTTGTTACATTCACATCTGGATTAAACTTAATGGTAAGGAGTGAAACCATTTTCATTTTCTCCATGGTTTTTAATGATTTGGGTTTTAAACTTGGAACTGACATTATCGACTATTTAAACCTATAGATCCATAGTCTGTATTTTCGCAAAATTCCAATGACACAGATCATATCATTACATTTATCATGGATTATGTTTTAAGATAAAGACCACTACTGTACCCATCCCCCTTCAAAAATACCACAAAGGAAATTCATTTTTCTATAATCTATAAGTTTAATACACTGGATCTTGACCCATGAAAAACACCCCTAACTTCCGATTTCGCGGACCTCGTCGAGGCTCAAAATATACCCCTTTTTCCGCGAAATTTTGAACGATCAAGCGTACATATTTGGTCCTAAGTGCGGGGGCCGGGTTTATAACAAGGCTTGGGATACATGCTGACAAAGAGTTGCATTTAAAAGCATCTGGAAGTCCGGTGCACGACTAAACGGATTGATAATGACCACTGTAACGTGCCGCAAACCCCAGAAGAGGAAAATACACCAGCACTTGACTACAGCTTGAATACGCATAAGCCACAGACGGTAGGTGCTACTGTTTTGCCTGTTTTAGCGTGCATTGTATACTGCCGGTAATGGCAACTGAGCAAGATGGCCTGCCTTCTTGGTTTATATATATATATATATATATATATATATATATATATATATATATATATATATATATACATGCGCTAAAAAAAAGAGAAAAACGATTGGGAACAGGGACGTAGCCCTATATGAATCTCTTTCGCATAAAAAATAGAAGAAGTAAAGCGCTGCGCGGCAAAAAGTAGGTAGACGTCACTGAACTAAGACAGCAACACAAGACAGCAAATTACCGATAGAGTAAATGGCCTGCCTTCTTATTATAGGCTATAATCTGACTGTACTCAGAGACCTAAACTTCAACCAGTTATTTATATAGTAATTGTTACACATTGACTTTTGAAAAGCATCCCTTACCAGTCTAAATTTCCCAAGCGCAAACTTTGGTCATCTTCCGTGGCAATGCAGCTGCGGCGTGATCAGTGTGATCACTGCCTCGATCAGTTCCAGTTGCACCGGCTAAGACCGGTTTTGTTGTAGCCCGTGGCGCCTACCAACATCGGTTCACCAAGGTGGATGAGTTCAGACTGGACAAGCTGGGACAGTTTCTTGTGTGCATCCCCAGTTTAATACAGTAAGCCATGAGTACACTGACATTCACTGCTGCTGCGAGTCAATGTCTACAACTGGAGTTGGTGCAGAAGCTCCCTTTCGTGACGTCACAGACCCGGATGGTCAAACTGGGACGGAAAGTAGCCATGTTTGACGAATGCGGCCGCGAAATGAGACGCAATTCCACACGATAGAATTGTGAATAATTTGCGTCATCGGAAAGACGAATTGTCTTCACAAAGTGCTATAACAATTCAACTTCTTTACATTTCATAAAAAATAAAGTACTTGGCGAGGGAGAACTTTAAGTGTGTGACGATATCATACTATTAAATGTCCCTTCTGGAGTGGAGTGTTACCAGCAAATAAAATCTAATGGCACTAGAAAATGTTTAAAGAAGAGCTACCAGATACATCTTACGGTCCCCCTTCTCTGAATCTTATGAGTCCCGCCTTGTCAAATGTAATCTGCTCTATAATTTTTTTCGTTGATGTTCAATATCTTGATCTACTGCTGATTGAAGCTCAAAAGTAAGTAAATAAAAATTATAGCATATATTGGTAGCTCAATTCCGGCAATTAACTGCCACAACAGCTGAGCTCAGAACCTCGTTATCATATTAAATATATCTGACTTTGAAAAGGCATGAGTTAGCACCTGCCCATACCATCTTTTCACAACGTCAACGACCAAATGGGCATGCAAAAAAGAAGAAGACTTCAGTTATTTATGACAGTAGCTGACAGCATGTAAAACAACAAACACGTCACGTTTCGTGCTCATCCCAAAGTAACATGTATTATTGTCCGTATCTCTACCAGGGTTTCAAGGCAAACCCAGAGTAGACTTACAGGTCTTGACTTGCAGCCCTCTCTGCGCATGTGCGATATAAATCAGATGAGACAAGTTACTTAAAGCAGAATGCCTGCTGGAGGCCTTGTTCATGCCCTAAAGAGAAAGTAGTTTTTCTTGTCACGGTTGCCTTAGCATGTCAATCAGACCATTTGCATTGATACCATTGCTATCAAACGTGCAGGATGAGAAAGTACTATCAACAGAAACAAGCATCACACATCAAGATGGGCTTCTTTCTTGTTCTTATGTGTTAGACCATCCATGGCATCTGTGGATGTAGGAAATCATGGGAAGAAATTGACGATAATGTGATGTATGACCTTTTGGTTTACTGCAACCAGAGACGTTTCGCGGTGATAGCTCATGTTTTGGTGAATATGTTTTACAAAATACATACTCAGGGCCCCCAGAACAGGCACCCTCCTTCGTCTACACTGTGATAAAGGATGTGGGGGGAGGGAGTTTGTTTATTCTTTTATGGCAGTGCTTTCATCACCTCCTTTGAAAGGATGTAGTGGTCCTGAAAAGGGCATTTTTATTTGTTTGGAGATGGGACGTAGGCGTCAGTACCGGGTGTGACCACCATGCTGGTTCAAGCAAACAGCCTGCTTGAAGCCTCGGCCCTCTTCCCGGGCCCTCTTCGGTATGCTGCCGGTGAGCTTAGTTATACCTCCACTGATCTCTGGTCTAGTCAGTATGATCCTGACACCACTGTGTCCGTGCGGCCTTTTGTGCAGGACCGTGCCAGAACCGAGAGGGATGCAGATGGCGGGGCGGCATGACCTGAGTTTGGCCCACACCAGTCTTCTGTTGATTATACGCTGTGATGCTGCAATGTTACAGACCTGGGGCCACAACAGACGAAAGCACTCCACCGAAAGGAACTTGTTTCTCTTCGCATATTGGACCAGGTAACGGCCGCCCCTCCTATCCGAAAGTCTTCCATATCTGGCTTTCCTCTTGCATCATCTTCTTTCTTGAAAACGGCCCCACCTCAGCTGACCTGGAGCACCCCATTCTCCTGGCAACCTCACTCTGGGAAAGACCAGCCTCCAATATGCCAATGATCCTCCCTCTGTCAAATTCAGAAAGCCGTGACCCGTACGCCGTGAGATAAAAGTGGCACTGCAGTGACAATTTGCAGTTTTTGTGCTGCTTTGTATAATAAATGTGGACCCATATCAGTTAATACAAACTTTTTTCCCAACTGGATAAGCAGATATCAAGTTTTCTTAGATATGGAAAATGAGAGGTTGTGATGTCACCTGGACTAACTGCTACAGCTAATGCAATGACAGCTGAGTGAAACTCTGACAAAAATAAGGAAACCTGAGCAAGTACACATACTCCACTTTTACTATGGATGACGCAGTGTGCATTGAAAAAGTTAAATTTACTGAACAGAATGATATTTTTCTCATCAAAGGATTAATAAAGAAAGAAAAATGCAGAAATCAATATTCACAAGCTAACAGCTCATGTGATTGTGTATTCAATTACCAAAGCGGGCGTCCACTTATATACTACACTGATAAGATCAAAGGGTGTGATGAGCAAAGTACACAGGTCATTATGATATGTCTGCTAATGTTGTGTATCTCAGCTTGGTGCTCCCTCAAGGTTTGTATGTTATATATGGAGGGTAGCCCAAGTAACATCACACATCAAAACACCTACAGGAAATATAAAATAGCTTTAACTAAATACTTGTTTGAGAATCAATGTTGAAAATTTGTCAAATGAACACATAAAATGACCATCAATGACGAAAAAAAATAATAAAAACTATCACTGCTGTTCCGATCCCTGTGTTGTAAGCGGTCCATTATAAAGCCCACAGGCACCCCAATATCAGACACAGTTGTTGCACCTCTTTGGCTGTTACCTCATTTCTACATTTTGTTGTTGCGTTACCTCTCAAGTAGATTCTCAGCAAATCATTTCCCTCCATATGACTGTCATATTTGCTACACACATTATTACTTGGAGCAACGCATGTTAAAGCAATGGGGATTGCCTTTTTTATTTTTTTTATTTTTATTTATTTATTTATTTATTTATTTATTTATTTATCTATCTATCTATCTATCTATCTATCTATCTATCTATCTATCTATCTATCTATCTATCTATCTATCTATTTATTTATTTATTTGTTTATTTATTTTGGCCAGGAACATATATTAAAGTAAATTGCCTGTATGTGCAATGGTTTGTATGCCTTTAATTTTGAACTGTGGTTGAGATGTGCTAATGGATTTGTCATGAATTCAAACACTGGTTCGTGCATGTGTTAGGATCTTAATAATGTATCAAAATGCATATACGCATGGCAGTATCTAACTGCAATTCCGCTGAACGTAGAGCATAGCATGATATATTTATGAAATTATTCGCATGAATAGTTTAGAAGCATATAAAACGTAGCGTTTTTAAAACGTAGCGTTTTATGTTGTAGGTAGTTTCCGCATCGATAGTTTGTTCCTGATTAATGAAAAATTAATTTTCTTATAATAAGACCCTGTAGCATTTTATCTCCACAGTTTGTACCTGATTTATGAAAATTTAATTTTCTTATGTCGTAGATAGGTTCTGCATCGATAGATTGCTCTGTAGCATTTTACCTCTGCAGCCATTTATACTTGAAACAAGTGTCTCCGGCTGTGTGCAGGAAACGCCAAAAGAGGTAACGTGTAAAAGGGGATCCATTTTAAACATGTGTTAACAGTTGTCCAAGCTATCTAAGGCCTGACAAAAATATATGTGTGGTTCCGGTAACCTGACAGACCCTACTAAAAAGGCCAAACCCTAAACTTAATGGAAAAAATGAAAAAAAAAGTACTTTCAAGCCGCCCGTCCCTAACAAAAGTTGATCGAACAAGGACAGTGCTAGAAGCTCAGTCAGAGATCCCCAAAAAAGTACATTAATTTTTTTCAGTAGCCCAAATCAGACACAAGTGGCCCGAAGGCATGGGGGCACGCGCCTTCCAACATGAAAATAGACAGAATGAAGTTGGAAAAATGGAAAGTTGCTTTGCACAGGTTTGTAGCTGAAATGCTTCAAATATTTATGAATTAAACGTTGGATCTAAATTATCAACAAATCAATATATAAATAAATAGATTTAGGAACCAGGGGCATATTTTTAATAATACTAAGATACTGACATTATAAATATATAAAGCGGGCCCTCTCCAGTGCTCCCATCTCATGCATCAAGAATGATTTCACCTTATTTTTGAAAATGTGCTTGCAGTCACTCTCTTAGATATACCTTGGCAGGTATAATCATGGTGCAGTAGTACCTGCAATTACCGACCGCAGTTCCCAAGGTTGGGCGACCCTCTGGTCAAAACGATTAGTTTTCGTTGGCATGGGCGCTTTTGCGATGTTAAATGACCTGACGCGAACGACCACATTGCTGTACAACTGGAAATCTCTGGTGCAAAATTTAGATTTCCTGGAGCCTTTTTTTCATATTCTTCACATGAGAAACTCTTATTTTGGATACATTCTGTGGCATTTTTGAATCACTGTGAAACAAAATTTTGCTACAATGCTCCAGTTGGACAGGCCTGGACCACCTGTAACACGCGACCAACGACCAGCAAAATCACCCCACAAATGACCACAGGTAAAAAAACGGTAGTTCTAATCAACCGTAACCAACTTGTAAGTTAGATTGTAATAGAAAAGCTGGCCAACGTGTGCCGTTATTTTGCAGTAAACTTAGGATGAGTCAACTCAAATACAGCCTTTAATTTCCGCTTGTCTGGATGGTTAACATGGGCCAGAGAAAAAGCATAGCTCCTGCATATAGCCACCGTTCCAGTGGTGCGGTGATCGGTATCTAATATTTCGCTTTGTTCCAGGTGTCTGTTTTCCCAATTACCAGTAAAAACGGTCGTTAACCTATTTTGGAAAGACGACTAACTATCTTAACTTTTATCTGCCCGCTCGGTTGTGTCTGAAGCAGTTATCATTGTTAGTTACAAATCCAAATGCGACATGACGCCATCTTGCCTCGTGGTGAGCGCCATTTTGAACATGTGCAATCAATGCATTGATTGCGGGACAGTCGCACAAAAATACATTTGATCTGGGCATCAAAGTGAATCGTGGCCACAGCATATATTATATCATTTTTGATGCTTTGAAATATTTGAAAATATGTACTTTTGGTTTCATATACTATAACCCTTTTCCCACCATCATCACACCCTCCCGCCATCGAACGTCCGAATTAATGCTCATTTACAAACCATTTGGTACGGAATTTACAATTTACAAGATAGCAGCCAAGTCGATTGGATATTTTGAAAAGGTACTATCCAAAAATATGTGTGTGATTAATGTTAAGCGAAGGTAGTTGGTCGAAAGAATGTATTGTACAATGTATAATTGGACTTTTTCAGAGTGAGCAATACCTGAAAATGTAAATACAACGACGAAGTGTAACCAGTTGCAGGCCCCAGAATAGGGATTTTGTATCAGACATTGAAGTCACCCACAGGCTAAGAATTGAGTGGCAGCAATAGGCTGAGCGCCATGCGCTCCACTGCGTCAAAAAACGGAGCTCAGTGGAGAAGGTTGCCCCGATAGTGGATACAGGTCCGAAAGTACCGGCGGGTTTTTATATAAGTCGTAAAAAACAGTTCTCGTCTAAGGCTACTGCTCATTTTTTTCCAAAGATAGATTGTTAAGGAGGTTAACTGGTTACCCAACTTCAGATTCCAATATATATTACAAGAGTGGCATCATTTCATAATTATTAACAAGCACCCTAGGTTTTACCTAAACGAAGTGAAAATCCGAGTCTTCTTTTTTTTATCCTTTGTTCAAGCCCAGTGTCCTGACACGCTTGATTTGATGACCGCTGTGACGTTTAACGGTGGTGAGTGTAAAGATACCATGCATTTATAGAAGAAAATATGAAAGCGCGTGAGAGTTCGCACTGCATTGAAAGCGCGTGAGAGTTCGCACTGCATTGAAAGTGCGTGAGAGTTCGCACTGCATGTGACTGAATGGTTAAAGTGTTGATATTTTGGAGGTCATATGAGGGAATCCACTTGTCGGCCGAATCTGTTTCTGCTTTATAAAAGTGCAAGAAAGTTAGATTAAAAGCCTACAAGCGCAACTGTATCTAAATGGTTCAAGAGTCAGAAGGGCTCTAGTGGAGTCAACCAAGAAAAAGAAAGGGTCTGGAGAAGTCCTTGAGAAATATGACTCATCAAGAAAGAAAAGACCGCTTATATCCTGCACACTTTTTTTATAAAATAAGATGTGTATAAAAATCAAACAATGATTCTCTTTGTCAATTTGTGGAATCAGCGATCTCACTTTCAGAAACCCTGCTTTCCTCAAGCATGTTTGACAAGCGATGGAGTCATAGCGTTCTTTTGCTAATTCAAACATACATGGTCTCAATATTCGGAAAAAGACGAACAGTATTCCTCATAAGCTACATAATTGGTTGTTTTAATTAGGAGTCGCAGTTTTTAGATATGTAGGTGGCCACTGACAGAAGATTGCGAGAGGGAAAGCCTTATGTGCCGCCTAATCGCCAAGAATAGCAAGTTACTAAATATTATAACGTGTTGGCCACTTACAGACAAAACTGTTTTCACCATAAACAGTTCGTTTTTTGATGCAAATCACTGTACATTATACCAAAATACTTCGATACGTTTCTCTGAACATTTTGTTAATAACGGTGCTGAGATCCATTATCTACTTCCTATTGTCTCGGAAGAAAGTTCCAGCTACTTGGGTCGTTTTGTTGATGTTAATTAAAGATAAACATATATCAACATATGCAGAATGAGGGAGATAAAATTATGGAAGCATTAAAGAAAATGTGGCATAGTGTGTTCAAATGTAGAAGTTACGTTGACATAGACACTCTCATGTAGAATCGACATGACTTTAAACTTAATTACATTGACTCGTCATCCATGACAGACAAAATGATATTGTGTGTGAGAGAGAGACAGAGAGAGAGACAGAGAGAGACAGAGAGAGAGACAGAGAGAGAAATAAAGTAAAGCTTGTGGATTCCATCTTCGTAACTTCATAGTTACTAGCTCACAAAATACTTCTGACCTGGTATTTTTTTTCTATTTCTAATAAATTCCCATTATGGTTGTGCAGTATCTGATTATCGTTTATCCCCCCCCCTCTCCCAACAGAATTAAGTGAATAAACAAAATAAAGTAAAAACACCTCATGTTTCAGCCATCTTTGATTCTTTGACATGATTGGAATTACAGGTAGGCTGCTGCCTGCACAGTTTTAACAAGAGGCTTGAAATACCTAGATATGGGAGAATGGTGACAGAAGCCTTTCCTCGAGTTTATCACGAATGCTGATTCACAATTATTATATCCTCTGATGGGGAGAAATATTTATCGTTTTTTCTTCCAACTCAAAACCCAAATTCAGCGCTAAAGCTAGGTGAAATAATCGTCCCTCGACATGGACGAAATATGTGCTGAACATAAAATTAATGAAAATGATGTACAGTAAATATAACGATACAAACGTAATTCCTCCACTCTCTTTATCGTGATGTATAATTGTCACTGGAGGATCAATGGACATGTCGCAGCTCACAAGAAATGGTGGATTTGTACCGCCCATGCCGTCAGGATCTATTCTGTAGGCTCCAGTCCTATTGGATCCATGACGCTTCCAATCTAAGCATGACGGACGGGCTGCAACAAAACTGTAGTAAATTAGACTATTTTCTACCATTCATGACTTGAATGAACTTTATTGCTTGCGTCAAAAACCATCATGACATCTTGCCAGATATAAATACAATCACACAAGGTTTCAAATACAAACAAATACATCAAGTGCACAGTGAAAGTAGGAATATATATATATGAAGACAATAACAGCTTGCACAAATATTGCCACAGTGAACCTTTTTGCAACTACATTTGATTAAATGGCACTGTTGTATTCATTTTGTCTGCGTCATCTGGTTTCATAATAAACATACACTTTTGTAAATCATCATAACTTCCGAATGCTTTCTTTCTTCTAATAGAGCTTTTCATAGAACCCTCTACGTCTTCTAGTTTCCGGTTTAAGGTTGTGGGCAATTGTTCTGGAACGTGAGATATTCTTTCTTGTCTCATTATCAAAGTTGAAATTACAGAGAACGTGGAACCTTTTGCTTATATCTTTCAGCGTTGGCGCTCATGTTAGAGTCACAGTTAACGTCACACGACGTTAGACTTAGACCCCCCCCCCCCCCCCGGCCTTAGCGTCGAAATGATCCTTCCGCGAGAATTACCGTGTGCATAACATAATGCCTCTGATCCGCGATAAGCCACTGTTGACAATTTGGGTCCAATGTACTACCCGGGAGGCAACCTTACGTCGCAGCTTCCTTGGTACTACCGACGTAGCACAAAAACCGGCACCAGAACCCGCACCAAGCAGCAGGAAAGTCACTGTAGCAGCTCAAAAGTTCGTTTGTGGCTTCCCCAATTGTCCCGAGACATTCAAAACTGTCAATCATCTTCAAACTCACAAATTTGCGACAAGGCACATAAATATTTACCGTATGCTCATAAGAGACGCATAAGCTATGTAGGCCTTATCCGCACAGGGTCTCGCCATGTCAAGGCCCACGTTATGGTACACTACATAACTTTTAACGCACGATTCAAAAGTGAAGGTTTCCATAAGTGCACTTTGTATAGCTAAAGTATAAGTACATGGATTATTTAGAACAGGATTTCATTTTTATTATCGTCGAACACATGTTTAAACATGTTGTTCCGTATATATATATATATATATATATATATATATATATATATATATATATATATATATATATATATATATATATATATATATATATATATTATATATATATACAAATATATAACATTCAAATAAAATGCAGGAACTCACTTTCATGTTGATGTTTTATTGTGATATTTTTGGGAAGATCTTTTAACCCAGTATTTTCTGGTTCCTTTGATTTATATTTGTGTAAAGTTGAGGACTGAGAAAACAGCTATCCTTTATAGTATGCCTTTGTCACGGTGTGGCCAAAGTGCGTGACGAATATATGATATCAAAGGGGTGACAAAGGTTGGTTAACTGCACACGCATTTTACAGTTTTTACACAGCACGTAGCTGCGGTGTGTGCTTTTGCAAAGTTTACTTAAGGGACAATGTGAGATGGATGCGCCAAAAAATACAGCTCCAATAGATTAATCGTTAGCTATGGAAAGCTTTTGTCACGCTTCTGTAGAATTAACGTCGGTGGCTCTGGACCCCCTCACCCCCTAACGTCTTATGACGTTAAATGTGACACTGACAAGATCCCTTAAAGACTTTGGAAGTCAAATGGACCCACGACAACTGATACCATCGGAAACGGAAGCGATCAATGGAACTTAGTTCGAAAGCACGAGATTAGTCCGTCGGGTTCCCGTGCCCTCCAAAGTCTTACGCTGGTAGAAAGCCTCACAAGAGGGTCCCGGTCAAATCTATTCACTCTGTACCAAACATGAGCACGCATGCGCAAGGATAAGTGGACCGAAAATGATAATCTACTTCACAAACGTGTTAACCATGCATAAAGGAACACAAATGATCATTTTTTAGCGAGTATATTCCAATGTAATTTGCCCCCAGAACTGGTGATCAATAAATGATTAAAAGGTTAACCCCGGCCACAGTCTGTCAGGACCAGCACTATCCATCACTGTGCTAGGGGGATAGAATCAGATGAATTGGGAACATACAGTGAGAGAATTTGGATATAAATTACTTGTCACCTCTCCCGATTTCCGACTTAATTTTAATTGTCCACCGCCCTCCTGACCGGGTTTTCAATATGAATCTACGACACTGCGTCGTAATCGATATTGTCGACATACAACTTCGCCGCCATATCATTTGATCACATGGACCATTCGCCACTATGATTGTATGACTACACAGCTGTAATTCAGTACGTCGCATTACATTTGGTCGTCACATATAATAAAGTCGAATGGTCATTTGATCGCAAATTAACCGGTCGAAATAAATTATAGTCGGGAACATTTTTAAACCACGTAACAACGAAATTATGTGAATTGTATCATGCGCACAGGCCTGTTGAAAATGCAAAGTTTCGTGATGGCTTTGCCTTCATGTCAACCTGAAAGCTGATTAGAGCCATGAGACGCTGCTGACTAATGCTCAATGCATCAATTGTTTTTACCCCTCTAGGGGCGAATTGAGCAACCAGAGTTTCGGTCTCGGTTGTCAAAACAAAAGATAACCGCGACGATCTATTCGTTTGTATTAAAGATAAAAAAAGTGGTCGCAGTCTGATTCTTAAATAGCAACATGTCGGATTTGTTCAAGACTGAACAAAACAAAACAAAACAAAACAAAAACAAAAAAAACACAAACAATCAATTTTATATGACTTTACTCGACAATGTAACAGTTTGTGGCAAATGTGACAAATAGCCCAGGAGAGCCACATTACTAGTATTGACACCACCGCGATCCTACTATTCAGCAAAATCAAATGCGGCAAAAATGCATTTCTATGAAATTAAACACGTGACGATTTTGTTCTTGTCGACCACGTTGATATCTACCAAATGTCCCAGGAGCTATTAAGATCTTCGTTCAACCCAATTTAGGACTAACATGTTATTATACGATGTTGATTACGACAAAATGTCGGCTGACCTTTCGATATGGAAGGTGCTATTGTCACGGTACGAAGGCGACAGCTGGCTGTAAAATCACGGTGTACCCCGTGACAGGTTCCCACTTTTTCCACATAAAAACATTCAGTGAAAGTCGCAGAAAATTTGTGACTTTTAGAACAGGAGAACATGTGCTTCAAACACAGATTTTTGCCAACTTTATTGCACAGGAAAAGTAGCGCAATGGGTGATAATAAATGGACTTTGCATGTCAAGCATATCGTAATTGACAGAGTACAACAGGATTCAAAACACCCAACAGTAATCCAGTTTGTGCTTTCCGTGAAGAGAGTCCCGTATTTCTTGAAATAATAGTTCGCATAAGGATGTCTTCCAGACCAGTCCACCAACAATGGGTAAGTTACCTGGCAGCAACCAAAATAGGTCTTTAACGTTTATTCATGTTCTGTTCTGCAAATCAATGTGTACTGGCTTCAAAATACAAAGAAATTGTCCTTTGTTTGGTATTAATCAACTTTTTAAAAAATAAATAATAGTGAGTAACTTATCTGACATTGTGCCAAAACATTATGATTATTTCATTGTCTGGCGACGTGTGTCAGGTTTGGTAAAAAATTAAAAATCAATGTTCCCAATTTTATTTTCATGCGCCCACCAGGGGGAAGGGCACGTAGATTGGCCATTGTCCGTCCGGCCGGGATTACAACTGTCAGATTTGTCACAAGTATTTGAAAAATCATTGGAGGTACACATATGAAGCTTGGTGGGAACATTAATCAATATATCAAGAAGCACAGCTTTGTTTGTCTATTGGATTAATTATCCCATAAACATTAGTTAAAAAAACTGTTGACTCAACGTAAGGCTTGTCGTTGTGTCGCGCGTATCTCAAGAAGTTTTTTTTTAAATACAGCTATGAAACCTGATAGAATAATTATTCAATGTATGAAGGTGTGCACCTTTTTTTTTTTTGTTTTTTTTTTTTTTTTTGTTTTTTGTTTTGTTTTGTTTTGTTTTGTTTTGTTTTGTTTTGGGTTTTTTTTTTTGGTTTTTTGTTATTTTTTGGTCTTGTTTTTGTTTTTTGTGTTTTGGGGGTTTTTTGGTTGTTTTTTGGGGGGGTTTTCGGTTTTTTGGGGTTTTTTTTGGTTTTTGTTTTTTATTGTTTTTTTGTTTTTGTTTGTTTTGTTTTGTTTTTTTTGTTTTGTCTGTTGGTTTAATTATCTTCTGGTCATTTTTTATTAATTGACCTAATGAAAATGTCAATTAAGTGAAAATATTGGCTCATGTCGCACTTGTGTCATGTGTATTTCACAAAATGTTTGAGGTACAGCTATTAAACTTGATAGGATATATATGTGTGTATATATATATATATATATATATATATATATATATATATATATATATATATATATATATAATTATATATATATACATACATATATATATCGCCCCTGCAGTTATTTTTTTCTTTTTCTCCAACTTTGATTCTGTGTCTTAATATATTATACTGCCGTATTGTTGGGAATGCTTAAGAAAGCCGGTTTCCTGGAGACGGTATGGAACCATGGAGAGGGATTTATAAATACTTGAAATTACTAAATCGTGTCTCATCTCTTGGTGTCCTCATCATAAAAACTATCTTTCACGGGTCGTTTTTCCCTAGATATACATTTACTTATTTCTTCGGATTAGTAGATCCGCTTAAGTACCTTGTGTACCACCATGTTACCAACACAAATTTAGTATAGAACACCGTTTGGTGCAACTCTTAACTAAAACCTCCTGATTTTTCTATACTGATACAAGACCTCGTTGTACATGTGTCATTTTTTCAGATGTTTATGTTGGTTTTTACGTTTGAGTTCTGTAATCTATGGTCATTACAGTTGGTTCTTTAAACTATGTTTTATATCATTTTACATGGCGTCTCCTTGGTTCTGTACATATTTGTTTATGTGTATTACATTATTTCCGTTCCTTTTAGTTGTATGGTTATGTTGTATATATCTTGATACAGTTGTGTGTGATTTCCCCCGACCTCGGGGGTAAATAAAATTATTATTATTATTATTATTATTATTATTATTATTATTATTATTATTATTATTATTATTATTATTATTATTATTATTATTATTATTATCATTATTAAAGGCTGTACAGTTTGTTTTCCGATGCACATTTGATATGAAATAAAATATGTTTAAGCCAAGATACCAATCACCCGTGGAACATTACCCCAGGATACTGCATTTACCATTGGCTGTCCCGGCATGATTTTTCACTTTGCACATACCAACACAGTTTGCACATTAAATATTCCTCAACTCTTTACTTCCGCTACGGACGGTTGTTTTGAGATATGTATCACTTTTCAGATTGTTAGAGTCGCGTTAACTTTGATCTTCTGTGTTTACAGACAGACAGCTGATGACCAGTTAATCCTGGATCACATAGAACAATTGGTCTTTCAAAAAGTCTCCTTGATTTTTTCTTTCCAGTTTTAACTGAGCAAGGGGATGAGGACAAGGTGTACATATCCAGCACCACACTTAAAAAGAGAAATCTGGACCCGTGTGTCAAGCAAGCAAATAGATTTAGTATATAAAAATTAAAAAGATGGACTCGTGTGAGAT
Source organism: Hermodice carunculata (assembly GCA_964020975.1). Lineage (NCBI taxonomy): Eukaryota > Metazoa > Annelida > Polychaeta > Eunicida > Amphinomidae > Hermodice > Hermodice carunculata. The sequence continues at coordinate 77,329,693 of OZ026620.1, read as the reverse complement.
TCTCTGACATGGAATATCCAAATTATCTATATAGTATTAAGAAATGCACGCAACAGTGTCTGAACTCCTAACATAACCTTGTCGTCTGCCTATCTTCAAGCTGATAAGGTTCTTTCGCACTTTGGTCTGTTGCATATCATAGTGCAAAGAGAGATATTCCCGCAGGTGGTGGCACTGGTTCAGAAGCTATATATTCATGATACACCATTTCCTGGTGACACCCACCGGCCAATAAAGATACTTCATGTTGTTTACACCCCATGTGTCTCTCCCTGCAAGTATTAATAACCAGGGTGCTTATGAACAGTGGCGTTATCTAGGAGAACATGTCCCATTCACGTGTTACCATTAACGTTCGCAACTAGTCGATTTTACACTGGCCGACAACTCCAGTAAAAACGCGTTCAGAGAACGGATTACCCTAGGCGCCCATGCTCTTTTTTTCCTCAAGTCTGCATTTTTTTTTTTTTTTTTTTTTTTTGAGACTTTGCACTTCGCAGTAGAATGCATTACATACAATTTCCATATTGCTGTCTATGAAATGAAAGAGCACTTTTGAATGTGTTCTAGGAGCAAGTCCTGGTGACAGAGACCATTGTACTGTGCGTCACTCAGACGGCCATGAAATAAATAATTCAAAATTTTCATAGCCCATTTAGAAATTATAAGAGGAAGCTGGTTTTCAATACGAATGTGGTCCACTACAATATGGATCTCTGAAAAAAATTTGGAGCAGCTGCGTTGGATCCACTGTTGAGATATTATGGTAAGGTAATTATGGACTAACATGCATTGTACCAACTGACATTCGTACTGTACAAGTGAATGTGCCTCGGTTCAAATAGTCCATAGGCACATCTGGAACTGTTCCCAGGTCTTGCCATTTTTATTTCAATCATTTATTAACTTAAAGACAAGATGTCTCCATTTCGGCAACCTGGGTTTTCATTTTTTATACCTACTTTTTTTCAAATTTTATTGTTCAAAGCGTCTGGTACGCATTTGTCACTTATTTTTAACTATATATTGTATGTGTATTATCTTATTACTCTTTGGGCTATATTTTCACTTCCATTTGTCAACACCGCAACTTGTGTACATCAACCTATAGTAAGTATCATTATAAGAGTGATAAGGGAGAGCAACCATGGAGTTAATGCTGTTTCTTCATGGTAAATATAGTAATATTGATTATATGATTCAAGTATATGCAATTCGGTTGTCTCTGAATCTGCTGAAAATTCTTATCTTCATCATAGATCAGTGTCTTAGAAAGCTATGCCATATGGCTGCATGGGTTTTGTGATAAATATTTTGTTGCTGCACTCAATCAGATCAATTTTGTTTTGCTTACTGTTATTATTTGCTTCATTGATATTCATACAAGTAGTAAAGCTATTTTTATGTTTTGCAGATACAAGTACTAATGTACAACATAGGTTCTACTTCACGATATGCTCTTCAGCATACTGTATATGTAGAACATATGGATGATGTGTACATTTGGTACATTTTAGAGGGAACCCCAGACCTTTCATTAAATGGATCTGCCAACTTTATGTTATGATGTATGTATATGCCTTTATGTACACTACGCATATGACTTCTCTATATTTACTCAACCTGTCTTGTGGTGTTCCGTTTAGGGAAGAATTACTTGTGTATAGAAACTTTAGGAGGTATTTAAATCTTTGTCATTACTATCTTCTTACAGTTATACCTGTCATATTACTTTTGTCTGGGGATATACATCACAATTCTAGCCAACATTTATTTAAAGATTTATTGCTTCGTTATGTCAATATACGAAGTCTGAATGTTACAAAAATGAGCGACTTGCGTACATCATTGGCTCCAGTATATGATGCCATTTCTGAGACATTCCTTAACAGTGAAAAATCAAGCGACAATTTTTCTCTTCCGGGATATTACCCGATAATGCGTAGGGATCGGCCTCGAGATGGAGTAGCTTTGTTTGTATCCCGTGCGCTAGTGATTAAAAGACTTGAAGATCTTGAACACAAAGACTTAGAGATTCTGTGGACGGAATTACGATTGCATAACAATAAATTTTTACCTGCGGTTGTGTACAGGCCATCAAGTGCCAAAGTGTCTTTTGGGGGAACCATTTGCAGGAGTCATTAGAATTAGCTGTACTTCCAGGTGTTAATTTTATTTTGACCGGTGATTTTAATGTGATCCCAGGACCACGGCGGAAAAAAAAAACTTTCCTACTTTTGTGTAGCCAATAACATGATTGCACATGGAAAAGAACCGACATGTATTGCTGCTAATACATCCACTTGTTTGGACCAAGTCATAACTAGTCAGCCAAATTTTGTTAAATCTGTCTCTGTGCTATCACCAGTTTCAGATAACGACCATTGCACTATTTTTTTTAATCTGCTATTTCATATTAAGAAGAAATCATATTATAGTGGGCTTATTTGGGAATATGGGAAAACGGATTTTCTGCTTTGGGGAATGCCTTCAAGATGGCTGATTGAGAGTTTTGTTTTGAAACAGATGATGTGGATATTGCTTGTCGCCTCTGGATAGAAACTTTTTTCAATACTGCAAGGTAAAGTGTGCCGAATAAAACTGTCACAATAAAGCCTGATGATAATCCTTAGTTGACGTCGAAAATGCGTACGATGAGACGATAGAGAAATCGATTACATGAAAAAGCAAAGAAAAGTAATAATAATTTACGCGTTTGGGCTTATTTTCGGCAATATGGTAACTAGTACCAGGAAGAATTTAAAAAGTCGGAAGATGAACATTATGACAAATAGACCAGTTCATAGGACTCGGGTTTTTTCGGTTCACTTCGGGAAGCGCATCCTGCTTTGTTTACATTTTGTGCTCGACCACGCTGGCCGGATTATACGTGGAAGGATCTGAAATTAAAACACAGGATCTGCTTGGATTTAATGAAAAATTAAACTGACAGTAAACTCAAAATGCATGTTTCACCACTAATATGATATTTAGGTAAAAAATTTGTACTGTTCAGCACAATCCATGCTGTAATCACCAGCGTTAGCCGTGGCATCCGTTGTAAACAAGAAGACGTGGGCCAGACTCGGCCCCTTGCTGATTGGACAATCAGGCCAACAATGGCATGCATAATTAATTACGGTTCGGAAAAGTTCGGTACAACTCGGAATGAACAGGTCTATTGAATAATATTTTGAAAAATGATAAGTTGGGAAAAAAGCCTGGTGGCGAACAGTTAAACATTTCCTTGGGCGCAACAAAGATCCTAGTATTCCTTCTTTATTTCATGACAGAAAATCTATTTGTGATGAAGAATCTAAAGTTGGTTTTGGTTTTCACTTGAACATGTTGAATCGGCTAAGTACCTTGGTATTTTTTGTTGACAATCACCTTACGTGGAGTCAACATATCTCGTACTTGTGTAAAGTTGTGAACGGCAAGCTCTTTGTATTACGTAAATTAAGATCTGTCTTACCTGCGGAGGCTTTAAAACTCATTTATAAAACTCATTTATATAGCCTGTATTCAACCTCTATTGGACTATTGTGATACTGTTTGGGATGTTTGTGGCTATGAGGGATCACGTAAGCCGCAAAGTTTGCAAAATACGGCAGCCAGGATAGTTACAGGAAATTTTAATTATAGAGACATCAGAGGTGAAGAGTTGGTAAAAGTTCTAGGTTGGCAAACCCTCTGTGAACCCAGGCGTTTTCACACTGCAGTCTTAATGTATAAATGTTTATGTGGTTTAGCACCGCATTATCTGTCAGATCAAGTGACTCGTGTGACAGACGTAAATATTTACAACACAAGAAGTACCACTACATTAAATGTTTTAGTACCAACCGTAAATCGCAACGTTTTTAAAAAGTCATTCGCTTACAATGGTGCTATCACCTGGAATGCAATACCAGATTTTATCAGGAGAGCAGAAGACCTGCCTACTTTTAAAGTATTATATAAACGCTTCTATTTCTGAATTGGATGCTCTTTTCAAATCATTTTGGTACCCCTGCTACTATGTAGTATTGTATATATTTTTGTGTATATATTGTTCAATTTGTTTTACTTGTATGTGTATTTATTATCTTGATGTATGCTGGGCCCCTTGTAAGAACAGAGCTTTGCTCTGAAAGGGCTACCCAGGGTAAATATATTCATAAATAAATAAAAATAAAAGTAGAAATGTGCTGAATTTTGATTCTAAGTCAGAGTGACATTGAGCTAATCAAAGGAGAATTAACTGTACTGCGGGAGACTGCAACCAATTTACTGAGTGAGATCAAAGTTACGGAAACATATTAAGTTCTAAGCATTTTGCGCAGTTTGGACGTGGCCAAGGCACTTGGCCCTGGCGGTATCAGTCCCCGACGGTTCAAAGAAGATGCAACCATTATATGCGAACCCATAGCGAAATTGTTTCGTTTATGTTTAGTGCAAGGTAAGATTCCTATGGATTGTGAGAAGGCAAATGTTTTTCCGATTCACAAACATGGCTGTGCTAATGAATGTAAAAATTACCGTCCTATTTCTTTGTTTAGCATTGTTGATGAAGCTTTTTAAAAGAGATATTTGAATACCATTTCAACTTTTATAGAGATAATAATGTGATTATGCAATCCCAATCCGGATTTATCCCTGGTTGTGGATCAACCTCTTGACCTATACCATGAATTTGCTCGTGCATTAGATGAGCAAAGAGAGATTCGTATAATATATTTTGACATTACTCACGCGTTTGACAAAGTGTGACATGAGAGTTCATTATTTAAATTTTTTAATCTAAATAATGAACTCTCATGTCACACTCAGGCATATCAGGCATCATACGATCGAATATACGTTTATTTGCGGATGATATGGCATTGTATATTCAGATAAACCAAGCAGAAACTGTCTCTGGCGTAATAATCGAGGACTTTTAACGTATTGCAGAATTGGCTCAGCAGTGGTTGATAACTTTTAATCCTACTGAGACAAAAGATATGATTATTTCTCGAAAAATAACACATAGAAACCACCCCAAATTAGTATTTTGCGATAATGACATAAAAACGGTCAAGGAGCATAAGCATCTAGGTTTATTGTTTCAAAGAACTTGAATTGTAAAAGTCATGTTACGAATTTGATAGACAAGGGTTCCAAACTAGTGAATATTATGAGAAGTTTACAATACAAACTGTCCAGGTCAATATTAGAAACTGTTTATATGGCTTTTATTAGAGCCAATCTGGAATATGGTAATGTGGTGGTCGAATTGGAGTAAGGTTGATCAGTTATTGTTGGCGAATATTCAGTTGGCTGCTGTCTGAGTTGTTACTATAGCTATGAATGGAATAGCACATGGAAAATTATACATTGAAACCGGATGAGAGACATTAAGCCAAAGGCGCGAAAAAAGGAAACTTATAACTATGTACAAAATCATTAACAATGAAACACCGCAATATTTACGCAACTTGCTTCCCCATTGTGTTAGCAATCGAACACAGTATACTGTACGCTACAAACACAATATTGCCCACTTTCGAACAAGAACTGCTGTTTACAATGACACCATCTTTCCATCTACGGTGCGTTTATGGAATCAGCTTCCTTTGGATATTAGACAAGCTGAACATATTTCGATATTTAAAAGCCACATAGAAAAACTTTATAAGTGGAAAAGAAAAACAGACTTTATTTTGTCGGTAATAGGAGAATTTCAATTATTCACTCAAGATTACGTATGGGCAGCAGTCAACTGGACTTTTATTTATATAGTAATGTGTCCGAGATTCTGCAAACAGTGCTTGTGGTGATCCAATTAAAGATATTTACCACTACTTTTTGTATGCCCATATTATAAAAATATTCGAATTGACTTACATGAAGCTATTATACGATTGGCCCCTTTTACTACCAACACTTTGTCACATGGTCGCTCGGAATGTTCTCTCGATGACAACATAATTAATTTGGAGGCAGTGCATACATTTATAGAAAAATCAAAACGATTTGATGCTTTACTGGTGTCTCTTTCACATTTTGATAGACTACTAGATGCTGGTATAGCCCCTTTCCGTCTTGTCTGTACATTGTCATTTCTTAGGGATGTTCACCTAGTTTGTTAATTAACTGCGGATTGTTGTAAACACCATCCTCTCCAATTTGGATGTACAAGAGGGGTTCAAATTGGGAAATCCCTGTCTCCAATTGTGGAATAAAATATGTTTAAAAGAAAACATTATGGTGACGTCGTCTCCTTGTGCACCACTCAGACGGCTTTGAAGATAAATAATTTAAATTGTCACAAAAATTTTATAAATACACGTACAAAGAGAAAGCTGGTTTAAATAGGTTCCTGGTCCATCACAAGATGTATCTCTGACGAAAATTTGGTAAAGTTGTGGTCAATTTTTTTTTTTTTTTAAGATATCGCGGTAACGGCGGTACCGTCGTCAGGGTTGACGCCACTAAGACGGCCTTCAAAAAACACATTCAAAGTTTCATAAAAAGTTTAGGAATAATCAGAGGAAAGTGGTTTTCGACAGGAACCTGGTCCATCATAAGGTCCTTCTGTGACAAAGATTTGGTACAGCTACTGTGACTATATTTGAGATATCGCGGCAACATCGACAAGACGGACGAACGACGCAGGGGATAATACCCTCCGGCACTTTATGTGCCGAGGGTAAAAATTGAAAATTAACATTTGTGCTGAGAGTTTTCCTGGAACATTTCAGAAGTTGCACAAAACACACAACAGAACATTGTGCCAATAATGTACCATGGAACTAAGAGTTAAGCCTTGAAAACTTTGATCACTGCAGGGTACTACTTGTCATGATAAATCATCTGACGTCTCTTCCTAGAAAGGATTTTTCCTCAACATGATTATGCACGAGGCATTTATAGTTGTAACTAAGTTAAGTTATCAGAAAAACAGAGGTCCACGTAAGATACTTTATTTGTGATGACTTATTAAGAACCTTTAGAATGCCAATATATTTCAAATTAAATACGACCATAATGTTTCTCCTTTAATAGGCATCTCAGGCCATGAAATATTAAAGCACGTGAAAAAAAATGAATATCAGAACTCTTGCGTCGGATATGGAGAGTGTCAATTGTTTTTACGCCTCAGGGAATACTTTCGTCACGCAATAATAAATATTGTTGATTATCGTTCGCCATTGGAAAGTACAAGCTGCTCATCTACAACGGTTAATCTGCTGCACACAAAAATTATTTACATTATGCATTAACTAAAATATACATGCTTGTCGTGCACACAATCTCGGACACGTTCCATACCAGCGGTTAAAGAAAAACAATGTTCTTCGGGTGTACATGACAGAAAACACAATTTAAAGACGACCGCAATAGTCCTATCGTACTGAGCGAACTACTAATATTCAACTTGACAGTTTACTATTGTTTGAAGTACTGGACTTGAGAGGTTCTACAACATAAAGGATCAACACTCAGTAATCTTTTATGCCTTTTATTCTTCCATGGGCCCAGTTTCTGCAGCGTATGCATTCTCCGTTAATCAATTAAATTTTATCTCCTGTGATCTCATGTTTGGCGGAGCTGCAACACGCTCGCCTTACACCTCTGCGGCCCAGGTTCGATTCACAGCCGGGGACGCAAGTGGAAAGAGTTCCTACCACTCTGACTGTGCACGGTGGTGTTCTCAGAGCCCTTCGGTTTCCTCCACCAAACAAGTAGGTAGGAAAGTATACGCCACCATCTGTGCCACGGAGAGTGATTAATAAAGGCTTGGCCTGTTTCGCAATCCATATAAAAATTATGGGTCTATACTTTTGTGATCTAATGCATCCTTTTCTTCGTGCTTCTTAGCAAATTGCGCTGTTCCAGTGACTAACCACATGTCCAATTTCGCAATTTTGAAATATAGCTCTCTCAGTCAGAGTCCGAAAACGCAAATACAGAAAGATAAGTAGCGTTAGTCTTCATCAATCGCTAGTTCAGGCATAATTTGTTATCCAGAAAAGAATATAAGACATACACTCAGACAAAAGCCAGATTATTCGATGCCCTATGTCATGAGGTGATAATCGACTGAATAAGTTCGACAAAAAATTATTAAAAACAAAAACAAAACAGTCTGACAACGCTGGTTATCCTGGCGCAATTTGACATTTTTGAACAACGTAAAGAAGCTGAGAAGCTGGAGCTCTAGAAAATACATAATTCAAACGGATAACTCCAACAGCGTCATTAATGCTCCTATTTCAACATGTAAAAAATCTATTTTTTCTTTAAGGTTATGTGATGTTCACCTGAGCGGATAACCAATGATTGTAATAAACTTTGTGCAATTGGTAATATCCTTTACTATTAAAGTTTAAGCCTATATGGCTGAAAGAAAATGGTCTGGGATTCAATAATGGGTCTTTTCATCTATATTCGTAGTCGGATTAATATGAGATTATAAAGTTATTTAATACCCACATGAAGTAAAATAGGTGGGGGAGGGGGTAATTCTTAAACATTGAAGGTTGTGCATTGTAGCCCATCACTTTTACCAAATATCGGTACCGGAGTTTTTGCATATTTTACCATATAGGCCTACATGCGGTTCAGTTAAATTAGCTTACGTGTCATGATGCACATATCCTTATGCATTGGCGAAGGAAGAAAAAACGAAGATACTACACTTGCATCCAGTTCTAATTAACTTAGTTTGTACGATTCACATCGCACACCTGCCATGATGTGCCGTTTGGATAATGCAAAATCATGTAAGTTTGATTCGGAAACGTTGAATCACAAGTTGACTCAATGTTAGGCTGATAAGCGTTTTGTCTACCTTTGGTTACTAACCTAGAAGTTACAAGTTGTTTGGACGAATACTTATTAGTTTTTCAGGATTTTAATCCATTTTCAAGCATCACACCACTTATAACTTCATGCAAATATACATAAATATATATACAGTGTATAATGAATTTAGCACTAGATGAATAGACACTGGTCATTTGGATTTTTAGACCGTGGCGCAGGCCAGCATTTTGCGACCAGCTAAGCCCATTTCCCAATGCTACGTCTGTATTGGAAAATAGCTGAACGTTGACTATTCAGGTTTTGTCGGGTATTTTTTATGTTTGAAATTGGCGTAATAAGCCACTAAATGTCATGAAATAGTTATGCGAGGAAAGGTGAATGTAGTAAAATATTAACAGATTACAGGGTGATTCTTGAACAGACAGGAAGAAATGGGATAACTAAGATATTGTCCTACTTCAGGAAGCAGTCCAAACTATCGAAGAGAATAATAATGTGATTATTTCATCGCATGCTATACAACGAGAATAATCTCGCCGGAGGTCCGTTTTTTTCCCGAGGAACAACCGGAATCACTGTCACAATATGCTTGTCAATATAATTGTGGGCCTGGTCCCCCATGGCGGTGTCCTGGTGAATACACTGATCATATGCCTCTGAACATCAATCGGTATTTTGGTGTTGCCGTCCGGTATCTCCAATGACTGGACGATTGTAAATCCACAAATGAATGTGTGACATGTAACAGTGTTCTTTCACGAACAGCATTTTTACGGAAGTTTATAGATAGCTGCCCTGTTTGCCGTTTGCAGCGAGACACCACAAAACTCTGAGTTTGCGTTTGCCTGGTATCTGGTAGTACCACGAGTGTACAAAAATACGAAATCATACACTTAAAAGCTAGGGCCTATATTATTTTGTAGATATGTGATCAGAACTTCAGTTCAAGTGAATTACTGCCGTTATCAGCCGAGAAGACATTAAATATTGTAGCGTCTTTTGACCAAATTGTAAGTAGAAGCAAAATCTCACCTGCATCAGTCTGTAAGAAAAGATGAAAAGACCAAAGACAAGATCCAAACATAAAATGGTAAAGCATCGCAACGATAACGTGGCACAACTTGTTCTGGGTCATAACTTCTTGTACAGGCAGTTTTTCACGCTCGCCAGCACTGCTGCTGATTTATTGATGGCGTTTACCCTGTCGCGCTTAAATCGTTCAATAGTGCCCGGATGTTAAATGATGTCTGCTGCAATGTTTGTGGCTAAATTGTTTTTCATTAAAAATATTTTGAATGACAATTGTAAATGAGTCCTAGTGGGACAGCACGCCCTAGATAAATAGTTTTCATCGGTTGAGCAAATTGATTTTATCTCGCCTCGAAAAGAACTGTTGACTTGGTGTCATTCTAATCCGCAAGCAGTTCAGGGCTTCCTGCCGGTGGGTATGTTGGTGTACTTCTGATATTGACCACTCGGTGTCACGTGGATACTTTATTGTCTCCCTTCAATATGGCTACACTGTACCGCTCGTTCATCCGTTCTATTTCACCTTTTCATAAAGATATTGACTAAAATGCCAAGCTCGGTCTGACACCTGGCTTTTGTCTTCATGAAATCTGGACATTGGAAATGTATGATGCTGTCTAGTGATTATGTTCAGTATCAGCATTTTAAATGTGGTCCAGTCATTTTTATTAGAAGTATGCTGTGACATTCAGCTTCGGTTTCGAAAAGTACTCGAGCGCACAAGCGGAAATCTTTATTCAGAACCAATGAAAATGTCTTCTTTGGCACCAACCACATGCTTTTTATCATATGTTTAAACTTTTAAAATATCATACTGTTGACTTGAATCAACAGCTTTGTTCGGTACACCCTGCACGCTAAGCCAAAAAAGAAAAAGATTTTTAAAGTTGTGTCACATATAATTTGGCTGGGTTTCTACCAACTTTGCAGCTAAATGTTGGTGCTGTGTTTCTTGCATTTTCCTGCCGAAAACTGAGAAAAAAGAATCCACGAAGACTTGCATACACAACTAAAACGGAGCCGTGAAAAGAGTGACAGGATATGCTAATTGTGCGCAAACAAAAGTGCTGTCAATAGAGTAGAAAAGGCAAATAGACATAAAGTGGAATATCGTATGGTCGTGCTCAGCGAGGTCATCTTGAAGGAAACAACGGTGGAACAGGAACTTCTTGCTATGAAAAATAATTCTCACATTTTAAAAGCGTGTAAAATAAAAGAGAAGTCAAACTCACAAGAAAATGGGAATCCGCAGTAAACAAAACCATGAAAACGCCTGCATGAAAAATGTTTAACAAGTGTTCCGAACTTCAGCCAAACGACATCTGGGACATGCACACGAAGATCATTATATTGTAAACATATTTATTTCACCCGTATTGCCAGAGTTCTCATTCTGAACGATCTGCTGCACCACCAGAAAATGTAAGGAGAACACCGACTAAACCTCTGCCTAGTCTTAGCAGCCGTACATGCACGGAAATTAAACTCCTACATTAGTACACGATAGAGCTTGGTGAGGTATGAGTAGGCACGGCCCGATTTAATGACACACACTGCCCCAAAGGAAACCTAACAATTGTACTTAGAGTTTTGTAAAGTGTTCTGAAAGGTATCGAGTATTGCGCTGATTTCTTGTGACGAATACACAACATATTTTGGAGATGCACGTGAAAATAAATGAACTACTTTTTAAGTTGTTTTGAGTCGAAGTATACCACGTAAATTTGATTTAAGAATGGTAAATTGTCCTGTAAGCGTCCTGAAATCTACCGCTAAAACTGTGATAACAACTGCAGACATTAAACATATTGCCAGTGACCCGATATTGCGCGCCTTCGGGGCCTCTGCTGGGGCATATTGGACTGTTTTTTTCTTCATTTCTGAAAATTGAAAAACATAAATGTATAAACACTCATGACCAATGCTTAATATATGGGCGTGTATTCGAGCATCCTAAAAGTTAAAATTAAATCAATCATGCCGTTAACGCGTGAAAAAATGAGTTAGTACCTTAAGTTTAAGAAAAATGTAGCTTAATCAATTATTAAACTACCATGATGATTACATTAGTGGCGATAACAAATAACTAAGGATGGAATTAAATTCGTAATTTTATCACAGTAGGAAAGAATTCCTCAATATTTTGATTACATATCCAACATGTGTCTTTTACATTTCAAATCTTCACGCCAAATTAGACATTTTGTCACTGCTTTATAGATTTGTGAGTGACATCGTCATGGCAAGGCTGTTTCGATGATGTTATACGTGATACCAACTCAAACAAAAAAAGCCAAACTGGGGCATTTAAAAATTACAAAATAAACCTGTCCACGATTCTGTCGATTTTGGCTGATATATTACTTATTAAATCTGCACTCTAGAACATATGTACGCATGTTTAATTACTTTTGATCATTTGTTACCAGTTTGGTCTCGAAAAAACTGTAATATACGTTAAAACTAAGGGCACAAAATGAGTTTTCTCCTCTGTCTCCATTTAATTACCACACTGTTGTGATTACATCGCCTTTATAATCATTACATCACATAATTAGAGTCCATAGTTGATTTAGAGAAAATGTCAACAATAAAATTCAAATAATTATATGTGTAGATTGTTGGCGTTTCAATCCTCCTGTGGCATCCCACAATTGAAATAACGTCCAAATATATGTTTGTGTTATATTTGCACACCGAGTTGGAATGCATCAAGAATTGAAGATATATCAAGACCAGTAACTAAGAGTGCCCGTAAGGAAGAGACTCTTTTGGACAAGGTCCGACTTTGCCTTTCGTTACATTTGCACGGGGGAACAAAAAAAAATCTGAGAAGAAAAACAAGAGGGAAGATGAAACAGCTTTGTATGACACTATGTTCATCCGCACCTGCGCATCTTGCAATAGTTGGATTCCATTCCCCATAAGCAGAACAAACAGACTGCCTCTCTTTTGATCCATCCGCAAATGCTGCGTTATCACCGCAGGTGTATAATATTCTCGTCCCAGGCGTCCGTGCGGCACTATTTACTAAAACATTGTCCCAAGTTGGTACTGGAGGACATGATATTTCTGAAAGCACCAGAGAGGAAATGTAGAGGGTTGTGTTGCACTTGGAAGGTGGAATTGTACACATTTCGTAAATATTGACACAGTTTGTGCTGACATCTAGCCGTGAACATTATCAAATGACCCAGAGGCTCTGCTGCTGGAGCCCGGGGGGGTACTCCCCGGAATTTTTGGTGGGTAGGCTCCACCGAGGGTACAAAACCCGGACCCAACGGGAGCGGAACCAATGTGAAAATGGGGGGTCTTTTGGAGCTTGTATTGAAAAAAAAAATGAAATTTTACATAAAATTTGGTGTATTTTGGGGCAATTTGGAGACAGGAATTAAAAAACACAGGGGTCTTTGGGTGAGACAAGCGAAAAAGGGGGGTCTTTTAGAGCTACAAGCAGGAAAAAGGGGGGTCTTAGAGAGCGACAAGTACCGAAAATAGGGGGTCTTTTCCGCGGCGCCTACCCGTATAGCAAGGTATAGGAAGTACCCCCCCCCCGGGTGCTGGAGTCATCAAGATTAAGCCTTCCCCCGTTGAACCAGCCAAAACCCAGTGGGGTAAATTGTCTGCGCCAATGATTTGTATTAATTTTAGTGATTCGGGGGTGAATTACGGACGCGTCCTGTCAGAATGGCCTGTAGTAGGTAAACAGGTTTCCTCGGGGGTGTATGAGCTCTCAATGCCCAACCTGCGCCAAAGAAAGCTGTTGACTCAGTCTTTTAAACTGAAGAGGGAAGGATTTTGTATAACATGTGTCTACATCAAGTATGTATTTGCAAGAGCATGTTCCCTGTGTAATTATGCCTACTCTTGGCGTGGACTCATTGAAAAACTAGAAGCGAGTTTTTTGTGCGAAAAACATTATGCATCTCCCGAGCAGGTGCCTCTCACCAGAGGCCTCCCTTCTAACAGGGCCACCATTCTTCTGCAGAAATTTTCACCTTGATCTTTGACCTCAAGGTCACCTCTTGCCAAATTTAACGGTAGTCTCAACTGGGTAAATAATGACCAAGTTTGATGGACTTCAATCATACACATCTGCAGATGTGGCAGGGAAACCATTGTATTTTGCAAGGCATTGTGACCTTGACCTTTGACCTGAAGGTCATACACGATCTATAAAAAAACTCCCCAAAATATTTGGAGTATCTGGCTTAAAGTTTTGAAGAAGTCAAAATGTAAACTACCATTGTACACCCCTTTGACTTACAATGTAATCAATAAGAATGCAAAAACTTATCCAAAAATACAAATTAAAAGCCCATTGGTACTTCCTATGAATGTTAAATAGTAAACTTGGGCCTACGATGCACCATTAAGAAGGTATAAGCAAATATGTGAAAATTGCTGAGTCATCAAAAAAATGCAATGTTGATTTGACCTTGACCTTTTACTTCAAAGTAATATATTATTATATGGGAAAAAATTCCCGGACCCATAGATTATCTGTACCAAATCAGGCGGCAATGGGTCCAGAGGGAGGCAGAAATATAAGGAAAATAAGATACGCGGCGGCGACGGCGGGCGACGAGACTTAACACTGTATGCATCCCCTCCTAGGGGGATGCATAATAAAACAGTTGCAGGGTTTCACACAGATCGAATAGAGGCAACTTCCACCGTTATCCCTTTATGGAAAAGAAATGGTACTTGGTCTTTATTTTTTCTTGTTACTCTTGGGGTAATATGAAGTGTAACGCTGTTGATGAACGATACTGCACAGATACTTGTCCTTGAACAAAAATCATTATGTTTGCGTAGGCCTAATGAAGATAAGAATTACGTCTGTTGGTTTGTTAATTTGGCTTAAATAGAAACCAGTCTGATTCATCCGTCAAGCCACTACGTTAGGCATGTCGGTTACTAGTATATGCTTTTGGCGATAGATGTCCCATTTTCGGCCGCAGACTGCGGCAGGCCCGTTTAAACCTATTTCTGCCGCTGGCTGCCGCTTTCTGTCGCAATTTCTGAATTACAATCCCGGCCTGCACAGTAAGAGATCAAATGGAATCTTCATCTGGACGGAAAACAAAACAGCAAAACCTGTTCTGTTATTAATGCATGTACTAACTCCAGTTTTTTTTGTTTTTTTTATTTACAATTGAGTGATTCAAATGCTCATTTTCTGCATGGAATTATTAATATCAGGTAAAGCCTAATTTGTATGAACTTTATACATGTAGTGCATGCTCCAGTATATTTATACAGCACCACATGTACATAATCTACCCCCACATACACACACAGGGGTACACAGAGAAAAAAAACTGGATCTAAAGCCAATGAAGATTCACGAAGCAGGGAAGGTATGTTGAATTTTTCAACATGGTTACCTACAAAGAATATGTGTGTGTGGGTGTGTACTCTGGGCACGTCAATACAAACATAACAGATATCAATAGAATAATAGGCCTGTGGGGCCAAATCTTCATTTGTTCGAGATTCAGGTTTTCTTTGAGTACTCCTGTTGGGGGGGGGGGGGCGAAATGCTAGTAATTAGGAGAAGGAGAAGTAGGATTTAGCTGCACATATTGCCATCTTTTAGCCGAACTGACAAAAACTTATTTGGATTTTTTTGAATTGATATCGCGAATTTCATTATGTGACACTTGCCTATTCATGGCAAAAAAGTTTCTCAGGAGTTTAGCTAAAACATTTGATTTATTTGGCTGTATCTTTTCCTATGCTAGCCAAGTGTGTATGGGGTGCATGTGCACGTGGTTCTGTGTAAATATATACGTACATGCGCGACACACATAGTTTACATAATAGCAATAATTTCATTATTTGTTGAGGCAGAGAGCAGACGTCGGCGACAGCCAGCGGCAAAAAGTCAATTTCGAGGTCTTGTCGCTGGGAACTGCTGTTTGCTGCCTCTGCTTGCCCTCAGCGCCGGACACAAGTGCTGATTCCGTGCATCAGGAAAAGCCGCCGTCCACAGCCGAGTGCCGCTGTGTGCCGGTGAAAGCATATACTAATGGCCACAGACCACAGTTATAAATCCTTCTATTTTTCATATTATCATTTTTCAGTCTAAAAAATCAGCATTGTGGTATTTTAAAATTCCGTGAACGGCATTTAACGGATAAAAACGTCAGAAAAACATGGATGGATTTTTGTCATACAATTCCCAGCTCGTTAATTTGTGATAATTGAAATACGAAACAACAGCTGGATGTCAGCTTTATACAGGTGTATGAACTGTGCTCTTGCCAGGGTCACATCATTGTCCTTCCCCACCATAAAGTTCCCACCTGGCCTGGAAGACAGTGCACATATGACCACCAATGAAGCAACTCTGCCATGCAGCAAACCTGACTTAGTTAACTTTATCTAAACAGAAGCTACAGCATGTTGAAAACACAGTATTTTCACAATTACAGGCTATCTCCGTTGGGATGCGCAACCAGCCAATCACAACTGTGGTCTGTTACCTAATGAGTGTACAATGTTTTTGCAAACCTCTGTGTCACATGAATAATTCACACAAGTACTCAATCGACAAAATGGAATACATTTTTGCAAGATTGGACCATAACAGAAAGTACAATAATATTATTAACCTTCTTGGCGGCACCAAGTTAAATTTCAACGAATGAAAAGCTTCCCTCGATGCACGTGCGCTTCGAGGAAAGTGTTGAACTGTACAACCATTAACTGTAATAAGGTTGGTACTCGAAGGAAATGCATTAATACTGAGAAACCATTATTATAATTCAACTGAGAATGATGGTTCTTGTGGTTAGTAGACACAGAATCAAAATAGCTTTATTGCCTTTGCATTCTGATGATGGCATCTTAATCCATTGCCCAGATGCACCACAAATGATATCCCATGATGTCCTATTTTTCCCGAAATGGAAACCTGGTTTGCACTTGAATCCCAGGCGTGATGGATATGGAAAGGTGTCATGTCGCTGCCAAGGAACTTCAGCATTTTTGATATGTGGTGGTGCCGAACAATTTATTGCTGTAAGCATGAAATACCTTAAGACATTAAAAAGAATTTAACCTTTGCAGGAAATTAGTAAATATATGTTTTTGGTACCGATTTGTTTCAAACATTAAAAAATAAAATAGCTACTGTATAAATGCAGTGGAAACAATAGGAACGTATATGGCAGAGCTGTACATATACCAAATTGGTAAGGGAAGACTTCAACCGTAACTCCAACAATTTCCTTCACGTTTTACATTGAGGCCAATGCGGAGGCATTTGTAAAAAATGTATTTTTCATCACCCCCCCCCCCTGAGATTAAGTAAGAAAGGGAACATGGACGGAAGCTTTTGACCTGGCATGTGTTCTCCCGACAGTTTTCATCTTTAAGTCTCTTTCAATTTGATTTTTATTACATTGACATTAGTCAAAAAACACTGAAGCATACAGTATTTGACAAGCCGCCTTTTGCTGGGTTGAGGGGGGTAAAATTATATTTTAACCAGAAATGCTAGACCCACTAAAGTAATATTGTCACCTAAGACTCTGGTCAATTAAGTACATTCATATTTCTATTTGTAGTGATCGGGAATCGGTTGATATGCTAATATACCCTACTTATCATTATGAAACACATTAGTCCTCAAAAACTAGCCCACGTGATAATCCACTTTTGACACAAGAAGACAAGCCGGTACTGAACGTATTGCCATTGATTGATTCATGAACATCACGATACACTACTGTTATCATCAGCACTGATATTTTCATCCGAAAAAGAACAAAAACAAAACTTTAAAGATCGCACCTATTGCCAACTTTTAAGAGCGCGAATCGTAATGAATATCACCTCATATCGCACCTGTCACGCGCAGCCCGTATAAATCCCTATCCCACGTGCCACCAGGGATGCAATGTAGTGTGACGTTAGTGGCGTTCCCGTCCAGCACATATCCAGAATCACAAATGTATGTCACGCTCTCATTTACTCTGAAAACTTTGTTCTGAAGGTCACTTGATAATTTACCCACGCGCATTGGTAACACGGTGCAATTTTGAACTGGCAAAGTAGAAAGAGATAAATAAATATTTTCAGGCAGGTTTGAAATATACAGCATGTACAACACGAGTTCAATTGATAATGTAAGAAAGCCTGCTCATCAACATGTTATGTCTCCACGCAGACTTGAAGTTCGATTATATTTTCATCTTCACTGAATCCATCATACTCATCATGCTCATTTCACATTCGCCTCTTCATTTGCCGCTATCTTAAAAACCACACACCGGTTTTTACCTTCGCCCGTAGAGAGCTTCAAGAGGACGGCACAGCATATCTGACATCACTAACTTGAGAATATGACGGAATCGTTCCAAGCAAAGATATAAAGGCCGCACCGCAGATTTTTAGCTCGCAGATTACCATATAGAATAACCAATTTTTATAAGATTGACGCTAACACCTCAAGTAAGATCCGTTTCATTAATTTTTGCAACTAATTTTCATTCCTTTATCTTTTCTTTAAGGCTAGCCTGACCTGCACCTAAGTCACACAGTTACCTTACGGGGTTTTTAACTTGCACCACAAAACACAAACACAACATATAAATAAACACTGTTTATGTTCCTAGTACACGTACATCTCAGTGTGTAAACACTGTTTAAGTTCCTGGCACACGTGCATCTTAGTGTCTAATACTCCAAGAGAGGTTTACACTATTCCAGATGATGAAGAAACTGCTCTGACGGGTATTCGCAGATTGACAATGATACTGACGCTAATATATCATACATACATCTGTTGATTTTTGTCCCCCGCCACCGAAGGTGGCATTGGGGGACATATGAAATGGTAGGGATAGGGGCAGTTGGTCCATTCGTCCGTTAAATCCATTTGGCCCCACATCTAATGAACTATGTAAGAGAGGTGAATGAATTTTTTACTATAGATGTTTCCTATACAAGGCATGCGCAGTGTAGCATAATTTTGACTTGGAACTCTTTTCAAGGTTAAAAGGCCCCAAAATGGGACATTCCATACAGCCCGATATCTGATGAACAGCTTAAGACAAAAAGATACAATAAGTACACCCCATGATGGTCATAGGAAGTGTTGTTTCACAATGACCTTGACCTTTTCGTAGGTCACCGGTAAAAGAAGGTCATACATCCGCTAAATGTGACTTTGAGGCAACTACAATCTGCACTGTCGCATGCATGCATCGCATTGAAGGTCCTGTAGCACTGCTCATCGCTCATGCGTTGATCAAATTTTTTTGTGTAACGTGAAGTTTTTCCTATGGAATATTACATGAACAGCGATTTCCCACTGAAATTTTAACCCATAGGTGCAGCGTTGCGGTCTTTACAAAGTATGGCATGGAAGGCAACATAGGGCCTTTGGGTCATTGTAGTATTTTTGTGGTAGTAACAGTGAAGTTGGTATAGTAGAAATCTGTATGTACTGAAAAGGTTGCTCACTCTAAAGTTCCTGTCAACATGCCAATATGAAAGCTGGTTCGATAGACTGGTAAAAAATTCAAATGTTTTCATCCATTTAATTGGATTTCCATCAAAGAGTTCTTGTTACGAGGTTGCTTACTTTTCAACCATGCAGAGTTCAAGTACCTTCTGAATTGAATATAGAAATATGGACATACATGGTGTATGGTTAGGTTTATCATGACAAAGAAGTCGGTGACATTTCACAGTTCAGTCTTCCTATTTATTACAATAGAAATTCAGACTACCTAAAGCTACTATGGGTAATCACAGCAAAGCGAATATCTTTCTTGAGAATATAAACAGCTTTATTCGCCACGAAATCGAATAGGAATCTACTGTGAGCCATTTGCATTGAATCCTTTACAATTTCGTGTGTGTGCGCGTCTCCCTTAAATACAACTCTCAAGAAAGGTAGTTCCAAAAGACTGGTAATATTAGATCTATCTTGGCTACTTTTTTTCTTCTGTCAATGATGCGATTGAAAAAGATTTCCATTTGGGAGAACCAGTTTACGTTGAGAACCCATCAGTAGATGAGTACACTTCTTTGCTACTTTCTCTAGGTTCAACGTTTGCTTTTCATTAAATAGACCTTGCTATGGCATATAGACAGATTCCAGTCTGTCATTGAGATATACATATTCTTGGGTGACTGTGGAAGGCTATACTTTCATAGATCGTGAACTTCCGTTTGGCCTACACTGTGCACCTTTCATTTGGCACAGAATTACTAATGTAGCATGCTTTTTGTTCAGACAAAAGGGTTTTAATGTGCTGAACTACCTTGATGATTTTGGTGGAGAAGACATTAAAGAAAAAGATAAAATATGCCTTTTCGCATTTAAGAGCTACTTGGTCTTTTAGGGTCGACGAGTTAGTTGAAGAAATTGTTTCTTCCACCACATATAAGACTTTCTTGGGTATTCAACTTATTACGTTTAATATGACAATGTGTGTGGCCAAAGAAAATTTAGAAGATATTAAACAGCTTCTTTTGGAATGGCAGCAAACCATGCGGCTTACAAACACCGTGTACAATCAATTATTGGACTTTTACAATCTGCTACCAAATAAGTCTATCAGGCCTTGGAGAATTTTTATTTTCTGCATGTTTCTTCATTTATGGGACATTGATAGTTTTGCTAAGATTCGTTAAGTGCCCATTCCATATGAATTTATGATTTTTTTTCCAATGGCACACTTTCACACAAGAGTACAATAGAATCTCTATGATTCCCAGACAATATTGGTCAGATCCTGATGAGCTTATGCCACAGGCGCATGTTTAGCTGGTTGTGGTGGGTATTCCAAAACACTGGGAGCACTTTTTCACAGTGAATTCCATCAAAGTGTGCTACGAGCAAAGTGTGATATCAAGTTGGTTGAGTTATTGTAGCATTGAAAATACGGGGGCTCGATACAACACTTTCAGTGACACCTAAGGACTGAGTCAACAGCTTCCCTCATTCCTTAAAGTACAGCTGCACGGATAATAAGTCGGAACTGTGATTATATTTATGTCAGAGGGGGAAAGATTGTAAAAATTTGAAAGTGGAAAACCATTAAAGACAGGAGACGTTTTTATGTGTTCACCTTAACGCTTAAGTGTACACGCTGTTTAGGCCATACAACCTATGTGATCAAGTCAATTTCTTTACGAAATTAGCTTTAATCCAACAGGACACAAAGCTTATATACAAATATCTATATACTTTTTCACAGGAAAGAAAATTTTAAACGATCCTTTGTGTGTGATGGTGTTGTTTTCAGTTGTACATGTAGGTTTTGAAATTAATGAAAATATTTCCTCTTTTCATGTGAGGAATGAATCTGGAAGAATGCCGTCATATTTACCAATTGATCACTTAATTCAAAGCTTGACTAGAAGTTTCGACGACACGCTATTGGCATACTCAAACGGGACTGCTCGTTGGTAGACCCTCCCTCCCAAAACATTCGATCATTCCCGGGAGGTGGGGGGAGGGGACTAACAATCGTTGAATGTGCATGGTTTCAAGGACATATGAGTAATTATACGTCCCTGATGGTTGGGAAGACACAAACGTTCACCTTTTTAATATGCATTTTCATATTAAATGTGGCTTATTTTAAATATTTTGGATAATCTTTTGTAGTCAAGTGCTTTTGTAAAAATGAAACAGATCAGAATCGATACTTTAGTTCTTACCTGCAGATCTTACCTTAGATAATTCAGTAAAAAATCCATTTATCATTATCTCGACAGGAAAATATTAATTTATTCTAAGAACTTCTGGAGTAAACAGAAAGATGGTGCTCAGGATTGCTCCCACCCCCGCCCCAAATCCGCCCGTGAAGGTCCTGCGTTTGTCTTGATTTTTATGCATTTACGTAGCACCGTGTAGGCCTACCAATTACCTGCTGGTGGCGAAGCAGACTACTTCCAAAACGGTCCTTAATTGCTTATTGGCATATTTAACAGACATGATCATTGTAACTATAACAGTTAAAAATGCTTGCCCAATATTTGGCGATCGCAGCACAGAAAAATTACAAACGAAATATTTCTGTTACCTAGTTACCACACCTGTACGGAATACCCCTGCCTCTTTTTCTGTTTAACGATATCATGCTGTTGCACCACAGTTGATTGTCTATTTTATGAGGATATATGAATTGATTGTTTTACCTGGGTTACTAGGATTTCTTCCAAGCATTTATCTCCATGGACTCATGTGATGGATTGACTGATAAGAGCACACAAATATTATACGTGAAATAATTTCAATTATTTCCTTATAACATACCCTAAATTTAATAATTTTGATTTTTTTTGTAATTGTTTTTTTCTGTTGGCTCAAAACACCATGAAGTTTTGCAAAGGCAATACTAGCCCAAGTAAATTAAAGGGTCTCCAGTGGTAACTACTCACAACATGTTACGGAGACTGTACACGTACATGTCTCTCGGAGAAGCGGCACGTTGTCTAAGCTAAATATTCAGCAAGGACAATTCACATAATAATGAATAAATACGAACGTGGCAAATGATGAATTAGCTAAATAAGTTAAGTTTTGCTTATACATGCAGAGCTTCTTTATGAATAAAAAAAATACCTGTCAGACCAAACATAATTAACAAGCTTGTATAATACATGTTCAGATAAGAACAATTTGACTTACCCCTGAACCAGTATGTACCCTTTCTAGCTGGATAGTTTACCTTAGTTAAGTCACCTGGCAGTGTATAACTGAAGTGGAAAACAAACTGGGGCATTATATTTAGTCCCAGTTATTGTAAAATAGGCAGTTGCAGCTAGACCACGGTGCAAACCAAGGGAACTCCTAGCAAGCACTGCAACAATGGACTTGCTGCCTTAGAAATGTAAAACAAACCCCATGATGACACCTACTCCTCACTTTGAAAGTTTCCAAACCATAAAGCTCTAATTCGCTGCCAACCCTGAGTTAATGTTTCAACATAATGGGTCTAGTTTGTGACATTAGAGTAAATACTGTCAAAATTGAGCAATTTTTTTACATTGAGTAAATGTGCACATAGGCATGTCAGAAAACAACGAAAGTCCTTAGCATTTAAGTCAAAAACATGTTACCAAAACATATTTTTTGTCAATCAGATATTAGGTACAATTATGTAACCTTGAAACTTGCATAGGCAGCTGCTTGCTACCAGTAGCCCCTGGGAGTTTAACCTGACAGAAAACATGTAAGCCTAAAATGTCTGAAAGGTGAATATTGAAACAGAATTATGCCAAAAGTTAAAATTAACAAGCAAAACAGGCAAGTCTAAAATCTTTAAAATTATTGCAACCAAAAGTTCTAACCGTCTCTGGATATTAACAGCATAATTTGTAGGGCATGCCAGAAAAGAATAAAAGTTGTTAGTTTTCAAGTCAAGAAAATGTAATCAAAATATAAGAGATCTTATCCAGATACCATGTACAATTAAGCAAGCTTGTAATTGTCGTAAGCCGCCGCTTGCTACCGATAGCCCCTGGAGATTTAACTTGACAGAAAACAAGCTACCCTAAAATGTCTGAAAGATGAACATTAAAACAGAGTTATGCCAAAAGATAAAACTAACTAGCAAAACAGGCAAGTCTAAAATCTTTAAAATTGTTACAGCCAAACTTTCTAACAACCTGTGGATATTAACAGCAAAACTGTTAGGGCATTTAAAGGAGCGACCAGAGGGCTCAAGCAGTAGGCGTTGTTCCTGACACGAGAACCAATGGGTCCCAGTGGTCTCCTTTTTCATGACATGCTGTTTGTACTTGATTTCAGAAAAATAATGTTCGTTCTTTCTTTAAGCTTCATGCCGTTCAACAATCTTACAAACTGCATTTAACTATAATTTCTAACATCCAATGCATTCCTTGCGTATTAGAACTTAAATAAAACCAAGCAATAGCTTCACTATGTGTAAACCAGTAGTTGCATCAACACAAAGAAAATGGTTTGTTCCATAACAACGGACTCATTAGTGAATTAATTGAGATAGGTCGGTTAAACAGCATACTTATGGGGGGGGGGGCATGCCTTGTGATTGTTTTTTATTTATTTATTTATTTATTTATTTATTTATTTATTTATTTATTTATTTATTTATTTATTTATTTATTTTGGGGGGTTGGGGTTTTTTTTTGGGGGGGGGGAATGTGATACTAGACAAATAATTTTCGTGAAACGTGACTAAGTATTTCAATAAAACGAGACGTGTGAGTTGGCATTTCAATAAATTGTGAATTCTGGAATCAATCATGATTTTGTCCCTTGAATTATGAAATTATGAAAAACCTTTTCACCGTGAGCTGTAGAAGCACACTTGTTCCCCATTATTCGTGAAGGGGATCACCCTACCCGTCCTGAGCTCTCAAGGTTCAAATATCGCTGGATTTCTTGATTTTAACTTTTGTGACAAGTTTGCAATCAGGCTTTTGCTCCCCGGTCTAGTGCTGACTCCAGAGAAGATAAAAAATAATAAAACAGTCAAAAGTAGAGTCTGTTTAGCAGCCAATTGAAACTCGACAACACCTCAAGCATCATCGTTCAGCTCGGGCAAATAGCACAAAGACAAAAGATCATAAGCGGTGGTTCAACTTAAATAATTAAAGAATAAGCGAATGGTATAGGAACGACTGATGGAAGAATGGTTTGAATGCCATTCCTCAACAGTTGACCTTGCCGTCCTTTGGCCGCAAAACTGTTGTTTAGTTCAATTTTATTTACTTCAGTTCAGTGTCTCGTTAAGAGGTGTTTCTATATACATGATCTCCTCAATGTGGCAAATCATTGTAAGCAACTTATCATATATTTTCTGGAAATTATTGGGGTTTTTTGCAGGCTTTTTTCCTTGTACGTGTGCGCTAAATTGTGCCATATGGGACAATTCTCTACATCAAATAGATGACGGGTGTTATGTCACTCTTCCGTTCACCATAACGCATAGAGTGGCCGCTGAGGGCGCTTTGTATCTATACTGTTTTGGTCCCTTGAGGACATTCCACTTAGGTGCTCATAATGTTACTGCTACTGCCGCTTGCGGAGCCGTCGTACGCGCCTGCACTATAGTTTTGATGCATTAGTACTTACAGGACATGAATCGGAGACATGATTCATGAAGCGAAGACAAAATACCCAACACTACAGTTAAATGATGGACCTACGAACAACAGTAATGATGGAGCGGAAAAATGATTGAAGTTGCTCCATTAAGACATCAATGGGGCATGTTTTCCTAGATGATGTCACTGTTCATAAGTTCCCTGGTTTCTGATCTTGCAGGTTGAGACACCTGGAGGTAAACAATCTTGCCACTCCTCATTGACCCTGCAGTGTTTCTTCCCAGGTGTATCACTAAAATACAGCCTCTCAATCAGTGCTGCCACATACGAGAATATCCCTAATACATTTGGTCCAAAGTATAGCTGGTACTGTGAGCTACCGCTGAGATATGCATCCCCGTTCTCCACTTGCCAACTGGCCTTTCCCCGTTGCTGGGTAGGTCACTCTTTCTCGGCCGGTTCTGCGATCGGTTTGTTGTGCGTTGTTTTTCAACAATCTTCCAGTTGTTATACTGAAATAACGTGGGTACCTGTGTTCTAGTGTCGGACCTAAACGCCCCAGCAAAATGTCTTGAACAAACTCTGTCAAATTTGCCTGCTTCATAATATTATGGTCTTCTCACCATATGCAACACTCCCGTCGCTGCTTGTCCTTCTATAGAAAAAAACTGCGGAAAGTTATGCCTTGCATCAAGGGGTATTTATCCAATTTTCCGAGTTTTCTTGTATCTGACTTACAGTCAGGTGCTTTGCAATTCTATAGTGTCATTGTAGCTTGTGCATACTCCCATCACACGTTGGAAAATAACGAACAACTTTGGCAATGTCAGTCTTTTCCCTGTATTTCAACTGTGCAATATGGCTGTTCTATTGAAGCGACCTAACCTGCTGCAAGGTGCACCGGGAAATGACCGTAGCGCCGTCGCGGCTACCGGCGGTACTAGCTAAGTTGGACCTCAACTATTAGTCCTAGATCTTGTAAAAAAGTTGTATGTCAAATTTTAAACACTAGTTTAAATACGTCTTGAATTATCATACAAATACAATAATACTTTGCCTGTTACTAAGGGAATCAGCCCAACCCCACCCGTATGGTTGCCTGAGAAGCAGATTCTGTTTTTTTTGTGTGTTCTGATATGTTTATGTACTTCGCTGGAGGTAGAAAGCCTGCTTCGCAGACAACCCATGTGGCAAACATTAATATAAGAACTAGTAGTTCCAGATTGCGCTGTGGTGTCATTATAAAACAATAACTCAAGATGTTTCAGAGAAGAAAAATTAGTTAAAAATTCAAAAATGAAAACATTGCTAACATATATATATATATGTATATATATATATATATATATATATATATATATATATATATATATATATATATATATATATATATATATATATATGTATATATATATGGGCTGATTTTTTCTTAATTAAGCTACTTTCATTTTGAAGTTCCTAGTGTTTACGCAATATGATAGTTACATTGATATAATGACTGTGTCGTTCACTAATATCTCTCCGTTAATAGGTATACAACTTGCAAGAATAAAGGCAGACAAGACAAAGCCATCCATGTGTGAGATACCCTTGTATACGTGACAATTGAATTACCTCGACATCGAAGATCTCCAGTTGACCAAGTGAGATTTACCTCACAAACGACATGCCGTTCCGTGACACTTTCTTCAAATGCGTAACCTGGTGGGCAAGTGAAAGTCACCACCGACCCTACGTTTGCATCTGTTGTGTTCGGCCTTGCCATCATTGAAACTTGTAACGGGGCACAACGAGCGGCTGACATAAAGAAATCATATTAAAAGGCAGCAAAGTACAATGTGCATCAAACCTCATACATGTGTCATGCATACACTGTCTATTTTGCTCTGTATCATATCGAGAGCCTGACATAAAAAAAAATATATGAAAAGGAAGCAGAGTACGATTTGCATGAAACCTCATACAAGTATCGTGCATACACTGTCTATTTTGCTCTGTGTCATATCCTTCTAAAATGAATTGTCCCTTTAATATGATATTTCTATCATGTGTAGATACAGTATGAACATATGATTTTGGCTGAAGTAGATTCTTACGTTTCTAAATGTTTCTCGGGGTAAATTTTACGATACATTTCAGCATGTAATGCATTGCATCTTCGATTTGTGAGTTTGGACTTTGGAAACAAGTTCTACTGTCTACAGGGGGTTCCTTTGTGACACCCCATCTCTATTTTCAAATCGTGTGCACTGATGCAGAACTAAGTAAGGTGTTTTCTTTTTTGTATGGGCAAATTAAGATTTAAATATTCTTCTCTGGCAAAAATAAATATGTGCCCCTACATCCTATGTGTTTCACAGTAATACCACTATGCAACTCTTTACACCTACAAACGATGCTACGATAATTGATGATGATGATGATGATGATAATGATGATGATGATGATGATGATGATGATGATGATGATGATGATGATGATGATGATGATGATGATGATGATGACGACTACGACGACGACGACGACTTAGACGACGACAGAGCGAAACGAGCACATTTGCTCATATTGGTGACGCAGCTAAGGCATTGCCGGCTCTTTCCACACATGCGCCCCCAATGCTAAATTGTTCGGCACTCTCTTGTGTTGGAGGTGCATGTTGGTATTTTCCTTAAACCTGTTTCTAACCTTGATATCTATTAATTTATGAATTATCAGTCATTTATCAAATATTTTGTGACAATACACGTTAATTTTGATATATATTGAAGTAAGTTTACATGCGCAAATTATCGTTCTTTGTTGCCGGAAGTGAATATTTTTGTGGTTTTTCTACCTCTAATACTGGAGAGTTACCGGACAGTTTGGCACTAGGGGGCCCATGTGTGTTCAGTGTAATATTTTTGACTGAATCTATTGCTTTTTCCTCGGTGCACTTGCTACAAAATTAAAAAGAAATCGACCTAGGCTGATGACCTTGCATTTGTGGAAGTAACGACATGGTGGTACTTAAATGAAATTCCTCCTCCTTGCACCAAGGTATGTGAATCTGAAATCTTTATGATCATTTATTTCAGAACGAATGTTATATCGATTAGTGTGTACCATGCATAGAATTCACACTCATGGAGCGACCACTGGAATGCAGACAGGTATACCTCACCTTTACAGTCTGAAATCTGCGACCAAATTCCAGGCCGGACGCAGGTCGTACTGGCTTCGGTATATCCACTGACGAAACGTTTGCCAGTCTGACACTTGTACCTGACCCGCTGCCCAAGTGTCCAATTTTGCTGATTGGTTGCTGTTTTTAAGGCTGCATAGGATAGGACCGGTGGACTTGAGCAGAGTATTTCTGTTTGCAGTCCCCAAGATAAAACGAGAAAGCAGGTTAAAAGCAAGATATGTTTACCAATGGACCTAAGTACTTATCTTTATAAACCTGCCTACTTTTCCTTTGTCTATTAGGTCCTGCTCTTTTCTGCCATCTTTACCTTCATTCCTTAACCTACCCAACACAACCTGTTTAGCTACATAGCTACAGGTTTTATCTAACTACCTGCCCAGGGATATTTCCTTACCTACTTACCATCACCTACCTATCTACCTACCTACCTACCTACCTACCTACCTACTTTTTCGTGCCATGCCACTGGTCCCTGTATCCTTGTGTGCTTTACACACCCACAGGCATCGCTTGTCAACATACATAATACATACATGTAGATCGCGGCAGCTACCTGCCTTTATCTATCATTATGGGTTTACTAGGCCCGTATTTTACCTATTTCCCTATTAAAGTACCCTCCCACATGCCTGTGCCAATCCGATCATCTACATGCACCTCCATGAATTTCAAAACCTTCAGCAGTATGCTGTAAAAGCACTTTAACACGAATACGAATTTGTCCCTCTGAATACATTACATATACATCATAAGAGAGCAGGGGCTGATTCCCATATATATTCATGTTTCCTGGAAAAGTGATCAGTTGTCTTATGATCAGTAACGTTTTGTTTCGGAATATCTGTTTTGTCAAATAGTTTTCTTGTTTGAAGAGACTTACATAGTCTCTCTCTCTCTCTCTCTCTCTCTCTCTCTCTCTCTCTCTATATATATATATATATATATATATATATATATATATATATATATATATATATATATATATATATATATATTATAGGAACACATCAGGTTAGAATGTGTCTGCATCACAGCGTGGTGTCGACTACTAAGTGTCCCAAACCCTCACGTCGCTGTGTCTGTGGCGTGTTGTCTTTTCTTTTTTTGTTTTTGAGTTTGCACATTTTTCTCTTTCGTGATGCAAATAGAACCACACCTTAACGGACTCTGTGATATTAGCATAAGGAATTGGTCACAGTTATAGGGCCCACTCATAGTGCTGTCAGCGATTGTGATATATATATATATATATATATATATATATATATATATATATATATATATATATATATATATATATATGTATTATTTTAAAAAATATCTACGAAACCATGATCAGCTGGTATTGAATCTTTCCACACGAATACATAACAATATTATTTTATTTCAACATCTATGCATGTGGTACATCATCTACACATTACACAAAAAAACTATCTCTTGATCATTGTTTGTCTGGCTCAAATTGTAAATTTACACTTATTTCAAAATTTGCGCTTTATGAGCTCTGATGCAAGCCTCAGCATTAAGATATACTTAAATAATAATAATAATAATAATAATAATAATAATAATAATAATAATAATAATAATAATAATAATAATAATAATAATAATAATAATAATAATAATAATAATAATAATAATACATATACATATACATATACATATATAAATGCCGACTCAGTACATATACTGCATAACCGTGTTGACATGGCCCTCGCACATAACTACCTTCATTGAACCATTCTTTTTAAAGAATAGGGATTTGGTCGAGTGGATATGTGCCTTTTCGATTTCAACTAGGCGACTGGTGCCAAAGGTTGCAAGTTCGAGTCTCGCTCCTTCCGAACATAGAAGATACATACTGATGGCATTGTTAATGGGATTCCTTAAATTATATTCGCCAAAACCAGTTTGCGCTAATTTTCTATTGTGAACAAATGCAGGATTCCATATATTTCATGAGTGTATTAAAAGACCGATTGAAAAACGTTCAGATATCCAGCCACGGACAAAGAGATTTGTAGCGCAAGACCGTCCTGACTTCCTTCGTTACAACGGGAGATGAAATTGACAACTACAGGGACATGTAGTAGGTAAAGCAGTATGATATATTAAATGGTACCTGAACAATTGAATACAGTGTCGTTCCACAAACCAGTCTCCATACAACGGATGGAGTGTGTCCTCGACTGGCCAGGGAACTGAAAACCATCTTTGCAGGTATAAGTTAATGTGACACCGTATACCGCCAGCTCTGTACTTTTGTCTGCGTTGAGGACATCGGGCGCAACAGGGCATGTTATTGCTGCAAACAAGTCTTAATGTAATAATGAAATCCATGAAAATTCAGCTTATTTCGAGTGGTGCTATCGCACAACACAAATGCAAAATGTGGGAAACAGAAACATGGTCATTTCAGTCGGTTGGCCTATGACTGATAGGGATACAAACTATTATATTCCTTTTTATAGAGATTGTGTTAAACTCGTTTTTATACATGAAAGGATCGTAATGAAATATGAAAATATTAAACAAATGTTCAAAAGCATGTAAAAAAAATACATGACGCGGGTATACAAATTATTCCCGAATGGAGATACACTATAGCCATATTGTCTGATTAAAATAATCCTTTTGTATTATCTCCAGTTTATGGCTTAATATTTACATTTGTGGCCATTCATTTTGCCTGTTGTTTGAGTCAAATAAAGCTGATTTGAATCTTCATATCTTTCTCTGCGCAGTTAAAGTTACGGCTGATCATGAACGCTCGAGCAATATAACTGAGTCACAGGCGTGAGGGTTACATCGTCTGGTCATTGACGTGGCTCCTACTTACTTTGACATTCATAAAAGTTGGGATACCTTTCCCAGACATGATTTCCACACGTAATGTGACGTTGCGACCTGCCGTCAGGGAAGCGATGACCAGCATCACACGTATAGATTCCGATATCATTTTGCACAAAACGCCCATCCCATGCGGCGTTTCGGATGTACGGAGCCCGTGAGCAGTAATCGCCTTTAACAGAATAATGATACCCATATAGCGCATTTTCTTCTTTTTTTTTTTTTTTTTTTTTTTTTTTTGTATTTGACATCTCGCTCACAAATATGAAATACTGGCTCAACAACAAAAATAACCGGCCTGTGTGTGACATGTTTATTTATCAGAGACACTGGTGTTGCGGCTCACTGGCCGCTCGTACCAGTAATAGAAGTTTTCAAGGAAGTCTACGTTCTGATCTATTTGCGTGAAAAGTACTCAGTATGACCTAAATATTCACACAATCAAATGTACACGTAACATGCCCATCAAAATTATATGTATGTATGTATGTATGTATGTATGTATGTATGTATGTATGTATGTATGTATGTACGTATGTATGTGTGCGTGTGTGTGTGTGTGTGTGTGTGTGTGTGTATTCACTGGAGTATTAAGATTAAATCAGTGTGACATCGACACTCGTTCCACAAATACTACGTCATACCCTAAACTTAGTTGCCGATTAGGATCGAAACTCATCAATGAATATCCCATAAATTGATAATTGATAAAGTACCAATCGTACCATACGAAGTTGTGTCTACATAGATTTACCCAGAGTATAAAATGTTGAAAGGGGCAAAAATCTTAGACTAATTATGAGGGGCAGTAGAAAACAAAGAAACCCTGGGTCGTCAAAAGACATATTCAACCATGCATACAGATGCATCTTTGACCGACGTACAGGTACGGTTTCGATATAGTCATAGAAAAGCGTTCGCCAAGGTGGTCACAATATAACATATGGTGATGACAAAAAACTGCCCGTTTACCAGCACATGGTTTCGCAGACTTCACCCATTTGCCACTTGATGTGCAGATTGTCCATAATGCATTGCGGTCGTCCGTCCTGCGCAGAGTGGAAGTACATGCTTGATATATAGCATCACCGTAGGTACCAATTCCTACACGTGTATTTCTGCAAGTAATTGCTGCAGATGGAAGAGAAACAGAATATAAGATTAGCACGTATTTTCATAATTGTTTGTGAATGCTGGTTTTAAGAAAACGGAATGGGTAGAATCAGCCATCTGTGTGATGCAATACGTGGACAATATGTGTACAAAATGGACACACACACACACACACACACACACACACACAGATAGAGACAAACACACAGAGATACAGACAGACAGAGACAGACAGACAGACAGACAGAGTTAGCTTTGGGGCGGGATGGGGTCCTAATTTACATCGACCGTTGTATCGTTGAGAGAACCATCCTAGATGAGACCGAACATTGTGTTTGATATGTTGAGCTGATTTGTAATTTAAAGAATGTCCCACTCACAAATTCAAAGGATTTGATTTCGACGCTTCAAATAATTGAGCAAGACCCCTGAGCACAAAATCTACCACTTTATAAGTCGATTATTTTTTTATCTCTGCTGACCATTCATAGCAAAGCGTATGTGATCACTCGTTTGTCCATCTTTCCATAGCTTTTTTCCTGTAAAAGCGATACAGTCAATACTTTTGAAGTTAAGCTAATATCATTTTCAGGAAATCCTGGTTTAGGTTTTGAAATTGCCGGAACCGGCACTACCATGTAAAGACATGAATATCAAATGTGAAAATGTTGTGAACGCGCTAGCATCTTTAATTTTTGGTGGAGTTTCGTTGGTTTTAGCGGAATTGTGAATGAAGTCGCAATCCCGTTTGCTTGTGATATTAGTCAGGTCTCAATATCTAAATGGCCATATGAGTAGGTTCCGCCCTCCAAGTATTTACATGACAGCACAGCAATTGGCCCATGTGTCTCTTGTTTTGTATTATCAGCAAGATCAGAGGGAACAGAGTGTTTGTGGGACTAAAAGGAGATATTTGTGCTTACTTCCAGTACCCTGCATATTTTCAAAGGAATGGTTGACGTGTTTCGCCAATAAAACGGACTCATCTGTTTTCTTGACATCAGCCAGAAGCCATCCAAGCACAACAAGTGTGATAACATGAAATTAACCACTGGAGTCTCAAAACTTAGGGATTATGCGTCAGCTTGACACTGGTTTGTATCAACATTGAATGTTGAATAACATTTTCGTTGTTGGGTGTTCTTTAACATCGTGATCACGGATCAGGAAACGTCGGACGCTAAAATGTATGGGTGTATATTTGTGCAGGCATTTTGTACCAGCGTATTCCCAGAGCTATATTAATCATCCTCAATCATCATTGCGGTATATTGTGTCCTTAGGGGTACTTAATGAACTATAAGTTGACATGGGTCATCTCATATGAATTGTTCCAGCAAGGTTCCTGTGGGAAATGTGATTGATCCCAATATTGTGCCTTGCTTATCTTTCTTGCGGGGCTAGCACTAAATAGCATTCATTGTGCACTTGTGAAAATGGACATTCACAACCGTGACTTTCGAAAACATACGAGCTCACTGTATCCTGCGGGCATTTTGACGGCCATAACGTAAGACAGGTCTGTACAAAAACCTAGTAATAAATATACCGTTCGTCTCAAACGCTCAAAACACAATAATAATAATAAGAAGATGATGAAGAAGAAGAAGAAGAAGAAGAAGAAGAAGAAGAAGAAGAAGAAGAAGAAGAAGAAAGAGAAGAAAAAGAAGAAGGATAATGATAATAATAACAATGATGATGATGATGATGATGATGATGATGATGATGATGATGATGATGATGATGATGATGATGATGATGATGATGATGATGATGATGATGATGATGATGATGATGATACTGGATAGCCTTTTCAGCCTGACTTTTCTCCCACAGGTTCTAGCAGGCAGAACTTAGCCCGATAGGAGGTATTCATATTTAACTAGAGTAATTCCAGACCTGTTCTGCTCCCCTCAGTTGCAAGACAACAGAATAGACCATGTCAGAAATTTCACCACCAGATGGCTCTGGGGTACTATCCACCCTAGCTTGACTGAGTGCCCACTAGCTAGGCATGGCAGAGTATGGGAGGTGGACAGTCTTTGAGTAGAAACAGGAACTAATCAAGAGAGGAGCACCAATTAAAGGCAAAAAGTGTGATTTAGTAGAAAGGTAAGTACTTGCTGATCAGTTTCATATATTATCTTACAGGAATTTATCCCAAGATTACAAGTTTAGTCACTTGACTCCAATGGGTTGAACCAGCAGTTTACATCACTGGTCATATATTGCTGTGTGTGTGTTGTCTCTTGGCCACACACAATTCTGTGACAAGTCAAATTATGAGACTGTGATTAAAAGTATAATTAATGTTCCATAAAGAGAGACTTTCATAGCCATACATACATTATTTTGAATGTGGAATACCCTGGTCAAAGTGCACATAGGCCACCAGTAGCCTGACCTGAGCCTCTGTCATGAGGAGGCCACGTGTACATGCTACTCAACGATCCAGAAATAACGCGTTTTCTACCAGACAAATGAAATGTTCCAAATACGTTTTTGCGTGTGCAACTTGCTGAATTGTTTTTCTGTGGCTTTTTCTTCCTTTTGTTGTTAAATATATTATAGAAGCATATTTGGCCCTGGTTAACACATGAATCTACCCTCCTTCTTATCAATTTCCTTGGTACAGCCTAGATGGCAGCACAGGATCCCAGTTAATATGAATACCTCCTATAATCACGTACTTAATGAGGGAGGAAACAGGACCACCCGGAAAAAACCACCAGAGCTCAGCGGGTGTTCGGAAACCTTGTCACATGCGACCATGCAACACTTTTAGATAGGCTAACGTACGTTGACAATCTTCAATGCCTGCAGTCCATCTCGGGCCATCAAGACACTCGACCGTCCGCAGGTTGGTTCCATCTGAAAACCTGTGCCCGACATGACACATCAATGTAGCTATGGCGCCAATCAAGCGCGTCTCGGAGTGAAACACGGCATGTTTTAAGTTTCCAACCACAGGGCATTCTGTAAGAATATACACGTGCATATAATAATAATAATGACAATAAATAATGCATGTATATCGTTTCGTGCACAATAAAAAGTAGTATCACGGCAATAGCACTGTGCTCCGCTGACCCACATACAGAATCACTGTTGAAAAAAATTATTGTCCTGTAGGTGAAGTGAAATATCTTTAAATTTTATTAATTTTTAGATTAAATATCAGTATAATTAATATGGAAACAATGAGAGATTTCTGATTACATACCCTTTCCTCGGTAGGATAGACAGCTGAAAAAATTGAAAAGGTCGTGTGTTTGTCTCCTCTAAAATGAAAAAGTTGGGTCCACATCCAAATTTTTGGTCATGTATTTCAGCAGAAATTCATTTCTCTGTCTTTCTGCAGTGTGTCCAAGTACCTAACTACTCTCAAATCCTCCATATTCATAGAGTACATCAAATGAGTTGTTCCTGCTACAGTCGGATTTTTAGCATAACCTTATTTACTTAGTATAAAGTGATATAGTTTCCCACTGAAGACGTGTGTTGTCGTCTTTCACAATATTTTTCATGTTGTAATGAATCCTTCTTTGCTTATTAAAACCTAGTACTTTCCTTGTAGGATTCAAACCTGCATAAATTATGTGCTGCATGGAAGTGATGGATTCCATGCACCACATTCATATGCAAGTTTCTCACACTTTCGAAGCTTTCAACCGTTAAAATACAAAAGTACCACAGCACGGGTGGATCTAGTGAGAGGGGGCCATGCCCCCTCCCCGACTTAAAAAAACAACAAGACAACAAAACAAAGGCATTGCTTTACCAAATATTTACATTGAATTTGACCAAAGACCATAACGTATGATAAGACAGCTCAGCAGTTGTCAAATTTTATTGAGTAAATATGAGTGAAATGTATAAAGTAATATTATAAGTGTATCTTGCACATTTATACTTATATTAGTGTTCAGATTCGTGTAATTTTTTATTCATATTGATGATGCTGCTAACACATGTGATAGATATCTGAACAATACAGGAGGCCTTAAAATTTTGATAATTTTTTTATCATGTTTACCTAGTATAAATAAAATTGAAAGCACAGTCCTACAGATAAAACATGTATTCTCCGGGAGGGGGTTTCTTTGAATAACATTGAAAAGATAGAACGAGCCTGGCAAAAAGTGATCTTTTAAGCCAGGTGGTCTCTCTTTGGAGTCGTCTTTCAAGACAGGGACAAATGTACCAATCTATAATCTAGTGGGTGAAACTGTAGCAGAATGCTGTACATATAGTGTTCGAAATATGTAATTTCAGTGCTACAAAAAGCACTTCTTCCCCTCTAACATTTCAGAAAGTCCTGAAGGCTCCGGGGGCAAAACCCCGTGGACGCCCACTGGGGGGTCTGCCCCAGACCCCTGGTGGGAACCTAAGCTGCTGCCACCCCCTGCTGTTTGGCTCCCCATTACAAAATCCTTGATCCGCCTCTGTACAGAACATAGATGGATGTTTAAATTTTATGAAACTTGACAGATTTCGGAACAGGGAACAATAACCGGTGCAGAAAACATTGATATAACATAAACTGTTGGGCTCTAAACATCTCGAAGCAGGAAACGTCGAATCAAGCCCCCCCCCCCCAAAAAAAAAAGCCATTGATGTCCGATTCATCAAGAAAGAACAGCTGTACTAAACGACTGACAAATATTATGTTGAGGTACATGTACGGTTTATGCTATGCAATAAAAGTGTCATCTAAATGCCAGATCTACTGGGCTCGGTTATGCTGATGCTAGGTACTTGCCAATGGACACAGGCGTCTGAATTGTAATACCAAGAGCGTTGGTGACAGTAGGCAACCTAGTGCATATAGAACCTCCAGTAGGGCATCCAGCTTTGAATCCTGTCCCTGTTGGGGTACCACCAATTGAGCGTTGGCTTGAGGGCGTAAGGTTGGCAGGCAAGGTAGGTGTATCCTTTTCTCTAATGGGAGATTTATTATCTGTCAAAGTTGGTGACGTCCACGCAATTTCTCCTGAAAAGGTGGAAACAGTTTCTTCTGTTGACGCAATAGCAAATGTTTCTGTTGAGGCTATGGAGGTTCTTGAAGTCAAAGTTTCTGTGGAGGTTGCAGAGGAAATGACTTCTCTTGTGGATATAGGCACAGTTTTTCCTGAAGTCGAATCAGACATTTCTCTCAACGAAGACACAGGTCCTGTTAAGGTTGTAGAGGCAGTTTCTGTTGAGGCCGACTTGGAGGTTTTTGAGACACTAGCAGAGGGAGACCCTGTTGTTATGGTTGTTGAGCTCTCTGTATAGGTTGTTTTGGTAATTGGTGTTGCAGTTGTAGAGCCATCCGTTGAGGCTGTTGAAGTAGTTTCACTGAAAGGCGTGGTAGTTTTCCGTGAGGTAGTGGCAGTATTAGTCGGTGAGACATCTGTTGAGGCTGTAGAAGTAGTTGCAGTTGTGGTAGTGGTAGCTTTGGTTGTAGAGACATCTGTTGAGGCTGCAGAAGTAGTTGCAGTTGTGGTAGTGGTAGCTTTGGCTGTAGAGACACCTGTTGAGGCTGTAGAAGTAGTTGCAATTGTGGTAGTGGTAGCTTTGGTTGTAGAGACACCTGTTGAGGCTGTAGAAGTAGTTGCAGTTGTGGTAGTGGTAGCTTTGGTTGTAGAGACATCTGTTGAGGCTGCAGAAGTAGTTGCAGTTGTGGTAGTGGTAGCTTTGGTTGTAGAGACATCTGTTGAGGCTGCAGAAGTAGTTGCAGTTGTCGTAGTGGTAGCTTTGGTTGTAGAGACACCTGTTGAGGCTTTAGAAGTAGTTGCAATTGTGGTAGTGGTAGCTTCGGTTGTAGAGACACCTGTTGAGGCTGTGGAAGTAGCTGCAATTGTGGTAGTGGTAGCTTCGGTTGTAGAGACACCTGTTGAGGCTTTAGAAGTAGTTGCAACTGTGGTAGTGGTGGCTTTGGCCTTAGGAACAGGTGCTGAAACTGTTGAAGTAGTCTAATAAGAATAACATGATTAATGTTTTTTTTTTTCTTTTTTTTTTCAGCTGGAGTATAATGTTGCTTTACGTGGTAACGGTCTGCATTTGTGAAATGGACCCCCTCATCACAAGATGGTTGAAAATGTATTTAAAGACGAACCAAATTACATTAGGTCTTTGAACAAGTATGTAAAGATTCAACTAGCGGGTACATTGTACAATTTTCATCTATTAACAAAGTGGAGGAACTGCAGGTAGTTAAGCTAACCTAGAGCATGTATTTTAATGCTTCCACGGTCAAACTGGTCTACAGGGACCGGTAATTAAAGGTTGTTGGAATCATCTATTTTACTAAATATTTGTCCTTTCTTGAATTTTTTTGCTATGGAAATTTCTGAGAAGTCCTACCAGGATAATATGCTAATAGTCGACAGATTTTGTTGCAATACCGTGCAAGTGAAAAGCTGTTGACTCTGTCTTATTCCAAGACTTTGACAGGTTAACAGATTCGTGACTTTGTTCAATTTCGGCAGGTTTCCTGACATTTGTCAAGGATGCATTTAGTCATTAATTGTCCTTTTATTTATTTATTTATTTGGGGGGGGGGGGAGAGGTTTGGTTTTTTTGGGGGGGATGTCTCAAAAGTACGATAACTTGATTTTTTGTTAATCTTCCAATTGCATGTCTGTATTCATTTAGAACAATTCGCATGAGCATATGTACGCAACACGCACACACACACACGCACACACACACACACACACACACACACACATATATATATATATATATATATATATATATATATATATATATATATATATATATATATATATATATATATAAACTGAAATGTACCACAAGTGTTACACAAATGGTATCAGATGCAGAGGCATACATTTTTTCTCACATATATATACGAGTAATCAATTAGCGAAAATTCACTCAATAGGAGCAGATCAACAACATAAACAATTTGACGGTGTAATTATTATTGCGCCCGACAACGGCTCTTGCTGCAATTTCGAACGAGCAATTTCAATGGATTTCTTCCAACTGGCGACTGATTAGAAGTGTTGGAAACCTCGAGAACTAATTAATTGCCGGCTTTTGTCTCCGACATCTGTCAGGTAAAGGGAATATGATGTTAAATTTGCTAGAGAAAATAAGAACATCAACATAATAATAACAACAACAACAACACCCGTACAATACCAATCATAATCAGTACAAAGTTGTTAGATGTCACTTACGATTATAACAATGAAGCGGGCCAAGATCATATTTCACCTTTCCTGTCATTAGGTCCCCAATAACAATCCATTCGATTGGGAAATCGTGGAAATTCACGATGTGACCTTCTTCTTTCTGCCAACTGTCAGTCTTGGTATCACAAGTGCACTTCCTGCTACCTACAACAATTAAGCATACAAACAGTTTTATCTATTCCTTTCTATCTCATTTATTTTGTAAATACAGTTTTATTTCCAAGCCGTTGATTATTTTCAAGTTAGATTATGAAAAGTAGACTGTTTTTTTATACTTGTAAAATTTTCTGTTATTTAATGGACATAAAATTACTAAAGCCCATACAGGACAATATGGCAGTTATTGAATGAGATCACTCTGGAATACGCCTACAGCAACAAAGACCGGTGAGCATCTTTACTGCCAAAATATGAGGAATAATGAAGTCTGAGATAGAGCTTCTTCCATCCTGGCGTTCACTGATATCACTGCCAACATTCTGTTGCTTTCCTTTGGTTAAATGCCCGTGAACATCTTGTAGTGATGTTTTCGCAGGTATAACAGTGCTTATGATGCACTTGAATTTGATTCGAGAGCTGGCCGAGGTATTTCAACATTAAGGTCCGCATGTAAATCTGGCTTTTTTTTTTTCTTTGCAGAATCTCAAAATGTGATAATTTCATTTAGCATTGATGATTCAAATCCTAAAGCGCCCAGACGAAAACCTTTGAGCTGCACGATTCTTACGGTGCCTTCAGCTGTAATCATGCATAATCTGAATAAAAGGTCGGTTTACGTAGAATATAAAACTAATATCATAGGTCAGAAACAAAAAAACATTACTCATATTCCTAAATTTCAACCCAACAATAAGAGCAAAGTTAAATACAGCAAAGGGCAAAGATTTCAAGAATTACCAAAACATCGAAGCATCAACATGCACCTTCCAGTGCCAATGTGTAGAAATACATTTCACTCCTGACTTGAGACCGACAGTCACCCATAAAAGGCAGCTGGTGGTTTTAAATTGGTCCTCTTAACCTTTGGGATATTCACATTGACTAAAGAGATTATTTTCTTCCAAAATATATAGCCCTGAGCACTTAAAATCCAAAATGTATCACTTGCACCAAAGATAAACAGAAAGTGGTAACCTTGCCACTTTTTGGTTCTCCTGACAGGTGAGTTAACTACGTTAACAGCAAAAAAAAAGAAGAAAGTGGGCCCACATCGTTTTCGTAATATTCTTGGGTTTGTACCATTATAAAAACGCTCTAACTCCATTATAATTGTG
The DNA here is from genome assembly GCA_964020975.1 of Hermodice carunculata. NCBI lineage: Eukaryota > Metazoa > Annelida > Polychaeta > Eunicida > Amphinomidae > Hermodice > Hermodice carunculata. Next base: position 77,289,173 of record OZ026620.1, on the reverse strand, counting down.
AATTGGAGAACACGGCCCAGGGCACAGCATAGCCAATGAAGTATTTATCAAAGATAGTTCCGAAAAACATTACTCATATGTATACAGTTTCCACCTTACAATGAGAGCAAAGTTGAATACAACAAAAGGCAGAGATTCAACAATTACCAAAACAAGAGCATGCATGTTTCAAATGGAAGAAATAAATTTCGTTCCTCACTTAGAGACAGGCATTTGCTAACAATATGCAACGGGGGAGGGGCGCATTAAACCAGTCCTCTCAACCTTTTCAATACTCTCCATTAACTGTAGACTTTAGTCTTTTTCCTAAAACACATAAGGTCAATTCAGAATTGGCAAGGAAAGAGTTAACAGAATCATTGCAATGGTGGTTAAGGTCCCTGGTGTTTCAGGCGGCACCACGACTTCCCGGGACTTGCTTAAACAACTTACAAGACATGTTAATAGTGGAATTAAAGTTCTTTCTCTACGAAGAATTTTACTTTGAAGTCCTTGCCAAATTTCAGGGAAAAAGCACAAGGGCAACAGGGACTGTTATGGAACGAAAACAATCCCCCTGCTTTTTATGTTTTTCATCTAAAATTATCCTGTTCAAATAACCATATTTAGGGGCGATATCAAATTCAGATTCTGATTCAGATCATCTTTATTCGAAAAAAAACTTTAAGACAGAATGTACAACCATACAGAAATTGGTTATTTAATAAACAGAATGACTGACCATGTGAAGTTAGGAATATACATATATATATATATATATATATATATATATATATATATATATATATATATATATATATATATATATATATATATATATATATATATATGTATATATATATATGAAGTCAGGATGTTCCAGCTAGGGATGAAAACATCCGCTACCGCTAGGGCCACCTCTATTAATTTAACCTGAAAATCACACCTTGTTTCAACGAAATGCAGAAAGTTAAAGTAAAGACATCCAGCTTACATATAGATTTACGCGTAGTTGTTTTCAACAAAGTAATCAATAATAGAGCAAGATTCACAATATTTGCTTATATGGAATGATTTAGAGTATCGAGAGAACCACGAATACGAATGTGTATGGAATTTTTCGGTCATTTTCTAGGGTATGTCAAACAGTTATTTGGGAATATGACATGGGATACACTTTTCAGTGGAGGCATGTTGATGAATAACGTATATCGGAACATCGCAGTGTGTTGTGGCGTACGATTGGGTATTGGGTAAAGTTGGAAACATATTTTTAAAGAACCCAGGTAATTCATTTTTTTAAATATCTGCAGTACAATTTTAGAGCTTTCAGTTTAAACATATCGGGAACTTTTAAAAATTTGAGATTTTTAAATAGCGGGCCAGTGTGCACATAATAGCGTGCAGAACATTTCGAACGGATGTTTGATTTTTGCAGTTTAAAAAGCGATCACATGAAAAGCCCCAAGTGGGTATCCAGTAATTGATGTGCCGTAGGAAGACACAATTGGAGCGTAGTAATAAGGTATTTTGGGGGAAGAAATTGTGTAATCTTCATATTATGTCATGGTATGAGCATTTTTGTTTGCAATTGTGTTAAGATGTGCATTCCAGCTTAATTTTTCATTGATCGTTAATCCTACCAGGTCCAACTCGTTTGTTCTTTCCAAATATGTATCAATTGTTTTAAGATTAATATTAATATGCCACTTAAGTTGAGGAAAAGATAATAGCATAGATTTGGTTTTTTATACATTAAGGGATAATTTGTTTGGTTTGAGCCATCTGTGTATTCTGTCAAGTTCACAGTTGATATTACTTGAATGATTGTCATTGTATGATAGAGGTTTAAAGTTGAAAGTACAAACTGAGTTAACAGGGGTTGTATCATCGGCATAGAGTATTGATTCAAAATTGGGTACCGCCAGATGAAGGTCATTTACATATATTATAAGTAGAAATGGCCCAGGGATAGATCCTTGGGGCACACCAGTTGTGATAGGTAATGGTTTGAAGTAGGAATCATCACGTTGGGCATATTGGGTCCTATTGGTCAAATAGCCTTTGAACCAGTTCAGAGGGTTCTCGCAAAATGCCATAGTATTTCAATTTGGGTAAAAGAATTTCGGGATCCAAAATATTGAAGGCTTTTGACAGATCTAGGAATATAGATACAGTTATTTTACCTGATTCAAAATTTTTGAATATTCTATCAACTAATTCCAATGTTGTATTTTAGGAACTATGAAGTTTGTGGAAGCCCCGTTGGCTTTTCTCAAAAATGTTAAAGATTGCAAATTGATCATAAAGGTGGCGGCATACAACATTTTAAAAGCTTTGGAGAGGGTGGGAAGAAGGAAAATGGGCTTGTAGTTATCTAAAACTTTCTCATCGTCTTTTTTCTGGATGGGTATCACTTTTGCTTTTTAAAGTTTATCTGAAACTATGCCGGTGTTACGAGATTGATTAACAATGAGGGCTAACGGTTCCCATGAAGAAGATTTGATATTCTTTATATTCATTGAAAGATGCTCATCTCCACAGCTAAGTTGCTTATACTTGTTTTAATCTATTCTGAAGAAGTATCATTAAAAGTCAAAATGTTTTCCCATTGATTGTTAAAATATGTGCTAAAACGAGGTAAATATCTTTGCTCCATTTCGGAAGTCAAATTTGGGCCAATTCCTGTGAAAAACGAGTCGATCTTTCACCATTTTTTGTTTTACTATTGTTAGATTCCTTTCTGTTTCCGATGAAGAGAAAGGACGGAAAATCCTTTTTTCCTTTTATTTTCATTAAGAATAGTTCTTATAACATCCAAGGTCTAATTATGTCATTTTTTACAATTTTTCAAATTTGGAATTAAAGAGATTTTGTTTTTGTTGTTGGATTGAGCTGTCGCGTATTTTTTTGTAAGTTTGAACATTTTGCTTGCCTATATAGCAGCCTCCCAGACTCGCTTAAGTTACTGATGTGAGCGTTCCTGGGCCAACAGAATATCAGCACCCAGTCTTGGCTGCTATGGAGGCACAGATCTTGCTTAAGAGGTAAAAATTGGTGAGAATCAGAATGGGTACCTTTCAGTCGTTTATATAAATCATCACAAAAGTTGATTGATTTAAGAATGCCGTTTGTCATCCAAGGAGACGTTTTATGTTTACACTTTGTAAAGCGGACAGTTTTGGTACAGTGATGTATCATATTTTGAAGCTGATTAGAACCGCGGTGTTATTTGTTGCCAATGGTTTGCATGATGGCAGTGTCATTTTGTTCATGTGTAAAATTTTGATTAGACACAGGGTCTCTAGTTTCAATTTTAACATATTTTGGAGAAGCTTGTAGATTTAACTTTTTCGTCCAAACATGTAAAATAAGGTACGTGACCACACAAATTTGTAAAAATAATGCCCGATGGACAAACCTTGCCTTGTTACTTCGTGTCACACTACAAAATACATTATTAAAGTTGCGTTTCGTTCAGAAAAAAAAAAACGGATTGGTAAATTTATTTTTCGAAAGAAATTATTATTTGATTTGATTTGATTTGACTTCTTTCGTCTTTTATCAGGGTCACTGCTCAGTATGGAAAAACTGGTCTTCGGCCAGGCCCTGGATGATACATGGTAAAACAATATGAATGGCATGACGTATTATGATAATAAAAAAAGAACAATAATTAAAAGTGTGTTGTGACACAAACACTTATAAACTCTGGAAAAACACAATAATCCCGTACATTTAGAGAAACTACACATTGATATATATATATAGAGAGAGAGAGAGAGAGAGAGAGAGAAGAGAGAGAGAGAGAGAGAGAGAGAGAGAGAGAGAGAGAGAGAGAGAGAGAGAGAGAGAGACCAGTGGCCAACCCTAAAAAGTGGCTTATTTAAGGATATACCCCCCCCCCCCATGGTTGAACGAATAACAACCCATTTTTTATTAAAGATTGGCATATTTATTCTGCATTGGATTATGATGGTTGTGGTCTTTTAATTTGATGACAGGGGTATTTTATAGCCATATCTTTGAAAATAGTAATCATCACTTTAACTATCATTCCATACAAGACACTACTGAGCATAACTTCAAAAGTAAATTCAAGAAATATACCAAATATGGCTCATAGTATCTGAAATAATATGGCAAGCACTGTGCAAATGATGCTTGCATGGTTTTGTTGCCATAAAATGTCGAAAAATACCAAATTTAGGCAAATTAGTGCAAAAATTCCTTCAAGTTCGATATCCTACGGTGCATAAAATGTTACACAGTGCTCAAAGTCCTTGCCCTAGGAAAACATTAAATGCACCAAAAATTGCCCTAATTGTCGAGCTAAAAGGCAATATGCTAGATATGGCCTCACCTTTCTCAGAATTTAAATTGGCGAGAAAAAAGAGTTACCCCACCCCCCTTATTTTCTGGCAGGTCTAAAATGGTAATTTTTTACCAGAACTGTCATAATCTAACTATACAATCAAAAGTGAAAAGGTAATGGTTGCAAATCATACCAATGTGTGTTTTCAGTCATCCAGAAGTTGTCAAATAAAGCATAAAACTAGAAAAGAAGATTTGCTTCACAGCAACTCTATCTGGGTGCCTTCAAAATGAGAACATTTTGAAATGCTATACTTTGCCATCGTTCAACATAATCTAAATTTCGTGTATTAGCTTCATTTTCCTAAATTAAAATGCTTAGCTTTGGTTCTTGGTTGTGGTCATATCCCAAACTTATAAACTGAAGTTTGAATGAAATCAGTATCTATAGTAGTTTTGAAGCTATTCAACATTCTAATTTTGTGTATTTGTCTAATTTGCATGAATCATAAGCCTAGAAGAACTTTGGTTCGTTGTTCATTGGATGGGGTTATGCCACAAACCCATAAATTGAAGTAGAAATGGCACCTCTATAATAGATTTGAAGCTATTAAAGATTTACATTTTGCACATTCACCTAATTTGCATAAATTAAAATCCTACAACTTTGGTTCATGGTTCATTGGATGCGGCTTTGCCACAAACCTACAAATTGAAGTTGGAATGGCATCTCTATGAACAATAGTTTTGGAGATAATCAACTTTGAAATTTTCCAATGCCCCTGATTAGCATAATTTGAAATTCTACAACTATGCTGTCCATTATAGTGGCAAGTGTCACAAAGGTATATATGCACATTGAAATTTTGAGTCCATCTGCAATAGTTTTGAAGATATGGTGCTTTTAAAATTTTTGTTGGCTCTAAAATTTGCATAATTTTAAACATCATCACTATTCCAAATGAGATGCACACTTTTGCTGGTTAAGTCAGTCACCATGGCAAGCTTGGTGGTTTTTTCCAATTGTGTCTGAAAAAAACTCTGGACCAACTTGGTCAGAAAGAAAGACATTGGCTTTTTATTTCTTTGTTAATTTATCTGAGATGAAAGACAACCTGTCCCTTGTAACCACTTTTATCTGGCCTTAGGGGTGATCTTAAATTGCAGGTACCACTGTACAGTGAAACCTCTCTGCAGTGGGCACCTTTGCGACCAGAGAAAAGTGCCCACACCTGAGATGGTCAGCCCTTCTGGGCAGTATTGATGAGTATATGTGCATGTACAGTGTACACATATTATAATTCAGAGGGATGTGTATACATGTAATACAAAACTGTCTTTGTTCCTTTATTACATAAACAAATTTTAACAGATGCTGTCACAAAACTACATGTACATGTACATGTGAACTGAGACACGCACTACACTGACTCAGTATTGCCTATGAAGATCAGGCTTCATCTAACTGGTTACAAGAAAACAAAGACATGGAAGTGTCCATTGAGATGACACAAATTCACACACTTTTTCAAAATTCACCAAAATGTGAAAACAGTCACTGAGGACATAAGTCAGACTTTGATCGGTCCAGCAAACTCAGCTCTGTTTGTAGTCTATTTTTAGCAGAGGGTACATTCTGGCTTGTTCTGCCTAGAATTCCAATTCCTCTGATCCCTCGGGACTGATAAGCCTAGCAGAGTCCTAGCCTCAGGCAAACTCTGACTGGTCAGTCTCAGCCATGGTGCAGCTCTGTCCAGCATTAGTGTGAACATGGATCAGATATGTTTCTTGCATAAACAGAAAGAGATTCTATTTTAATGAGAACCTCATTACACAGTGGTTGGGAGTTCACCCACCCAACCCCACCCCACCCCTACCTCCCATTTGCATTAAGACCCAAACCTTTCAGATCATAAACCCAGCAGGCATGGCTAGAAGGCTGTCTATGAGGGTGTTACGCTATTAATTCAAGCCGCAAAAAATGTAAACAAACCAGGTTGCAGTCTGTTCTTTCCAAAATAACGTAGAAACCCAAACATATCCTATGCCAAATTGTTCCTTACAATATTCTAAATCATCTGAGAACAAGAAAACCTGGTCATCATTGGGAAAATTTTAAGATATTACCGTTTGCTACAGCCAAAGAACTGAGAGCAGTCACGCCACCTTGCGTGGTGACTCACATTGTGGCTATGTGTATTCAGTTACTACGCTGGGTATGTTGAAAACTGACCTGTCAATAAATACTGCACACTGTACCTGTCAGTTTCAGAAAAAAAAAGATGTTACTGTGGTCAAAATTATGTAAGAGGCAGTCCCTTGTACCTGTAAGGGTCATTTCTAATATCCACTCTATAACCCTTCTACCCGAAAGCCGGCCGAATTACTCACGTAATACCTTAAGGGAACAAGTCATCTCCAAAATTATCAAATAAATGATCTTTGAAGGTTGGAAATATTGTTTTGTATACAAATCATATTAAAAAGTTTGAATTGGGGCCACTATTTTTCCCTAACAGCCAAATGTAATGCAATAAACCAGAATGCATATGAGCAAAAACTGAAAAACTGTATATGCATGTTGCAAGGGTATGCTACCAAAAGTTTTTCCCAATGATGCCTATAGAAAATTGTGTTTTTCATGAGGGAAATATTGTGAACTTCCATAAAAAATACATGTCATGCTGGTTTATAGACTTTTGAATTGAATACGGTGACTGTAACTGAACCTCCATACCCTCTCAGACACAGAATTTTGCCCATATTTGAAATCGCCATCCATCTAAACTGTGTTTTCTGTTCTCTTTAACAGTAATATCCAATTTTTGGAGTTTTCATAGTCATGAGTGTGCTCTCCATAATGAAATTATGACACCAGAAACCCATGGCATCAGTTAAAATTGTGTGAGACATGAATCACAAATCAAACTGTTTGCGGACCTCCTTCATTTTGTAAAATTGAGTGCTAATTTTGAGCATAAATGTGATTTAAATTATCAAAATGCACTTTTATGTGTTTATTCATTCATAGAATGTAATATTTCAAGTAATTAAATGATATAATGATAGTACAGACCTAATAATGGGTCTTTCTGCTGGCCAAAGTAGTCACCTGCAGTGCACCTTATGGTGTTACGGTAGTAATTCAAGCCGCAAAAAATGTAAACAAACCAGGTTGCAGTCTGTTCTTTCAAAACTAACTTAGAAACCCAAACATATCCTATGCCAAATTGTTCCTTACAATATTCTGGATCATCTGAGAACAAGAAAACCTGGTCATCATTGGGAAAATTTTAAGATATTACCGTTCGCTACAGCCAAAGTACTGACAGCAGTCACGCCACCTTGCGTGGTGACTCTAAGTACTCACATTGTGGCTATGTGTATTCAGTCACTACGCTGGGTATGTTGAAAACTGACCTGTCAATAAATACTGCACACTGTACCTGTCAGATTCAGAAAAAAAGATGTTACTGTGGTCAAAATTATGTAAGAGGCAGCCCCCTGTACCAGTAAGGGTCATTTCTAATATGCAATTTATAATCCTTCTACCCGAAAGCCGGCCGAACTACTCACGTAATACCATGAGACAGGTTCAAGTATCATGAATGCAAAATGGTTGCCTAGCACCATGGAGGCTTATAACATGCAGTACAGGAGAAGCCTTGGTCAAAATGTGGATTGTTGGGAAATTCACTGAATTTAGCATACATTTTATTTGCATGCTATTGGATTTGCCAGTTGTCTCAAACCTATATGTGTAAGTTAGAACTTTGTGCCTATTTCCAATAGTTTAGAAGATATGGAGCTTTTAAAATTTTAATTGCCCCTCATTTGCATAACTTTAATCATCCGGGTGGGATATATTTTTGGTATTAAAATCAGGATAAATGAGCTGAAGGAAGGAGATTATGCTTGGCTGACTTACAGATGACTTACAATGGCATACTACATTTTTGGAATTCTAAATTATTACCCTAATAATTGACTTATTAGATGATTTGTGGGATTATATGCTTTCTTGAACATTTAAATGTCCTTTCAAAAATACTTCTGGAAACCAACTTGAAATGTGACTGCTATCCTTACCAATTTTGACTATTGTAATGCATTTTTGACTACGTTTTAATGATTTGAGGCCTAATGTCACTTGCTTCTGGCTGATGTTTAACATTTGAACCAATGTACTTACTATATTTGAAAATTCAAACACTTTTCTTTTTGAAATACTCTTAGTTTATCTCCTTTAAAACAACATCATGTCTTTAACTACATGCCTAAAACACATCGAATTATATAATCATGTTGTTTAGATTCTTATTGATGGTCATTTTAGGCCTAGAGGGCTTTTCTGATGGATTGATGTTGGTGTTGGTGTCGCTTTGGGGACTTATATGGATGATGATCATTGTTGAGATGGTGGTTGCAAGTAGTACCTTTTTAAATACTGAATTTTATTGACATTTTCAACAAGTTAAGAACCTCCGCTTACAAATTCTCTGATGTGCTGCAAATTTTGGTCTCTTTTCATAAATTATATGGTCCTGTATGTGCATGAATGATGCAACTGTTCAAGCCAATTTACTGAAATAGGCCTATAATTTCAAACAAAACTTTTTGCATTCTGTCATGTGAAAACTAGACAAGGTTTTTTTTCCCCCCTATGGACCTTTGCACTTACGTTTTGGTCTCTTTTGGGTAAATACGAACTATAAATTTATATGTTTCAGCTATACATACCAAGGAACATTGCCTTTGGTCGGAATTGACTTGGATTTGTTTCGTTAGGACTACGGTTTGGATATGGTAATGACACTGTCTAATTTGTGATACCAATTTTTAAACACGGGAAGGGTTGGTTGCGATCTCACTTGGAGTGGAATGGAATTCCACACCACAGCACCCTTGACTGATATCCGTTTTTTACCATTGTTGGTTCTGCTAGGTGGTATATATGTAGAAAACCGGTTGAGGCTGACTTTGTGGCATGGTCATGTAGGTCAGAAACTAGGGTGAATTTTGAGCTAATATATGTGGCTACCTGGTCATCGAGGGCTTTATACATAAAAGTACTAGCATGGAAATTTTCGACGATCTTGTAGGAAATGGATTCTGCTCATATAATGTAGGTCTGCAACTGGAGTATGTCGGTCAGTCTTGTTGATAATGCGCAAGGCTTTGTTCGGAAGGATTTGTAATTTAGACTTGAGTTGTGGCGCACAAGAATTCCAGAGAATGTCAACATAATCAAAATGCAGGAGAATCAAAGCCCTGTACAGAGTCAACAATATTTTAGTATCTAGGTGCCTGGAAGCCCTGCCAAGGACTGCCAGTCTGCTGTTTACTTTACGGGCCGTGTTATCAATATGGTTAGAGAAACACTGGGTGTAGTCAAGTTCTATGCCTAAGTATTTGAATACTTTCACATGTTCAGTGGTTTCATTAAGAAACTTGATTATCAACTCACGGATAGATATTAGCCTTTTAGAGGTTCAAAAATCATGAACTTAGTCTTGCCAGCGTTCAGAGTGACCCGGTTCACTTTGAACTAATCAGAGATGCTGGCAAGCTCCATATTGAGAATTGTCTCAATCTTAGCTGGGTCACGGTGGGAGAAATACAATGCAGTGTCATCTTCATACAGCATGACTCTGCATTTAGTGATACTAACAGGAAGGTCGTTAATGTAGAGTATAAATAGTAGAGGGCCAGGGATGGATCCCTGTGGGACCTCACAGGTAAGTGTACGTGTGTCAAACAGGGATCCATCGATGATGGTACATTGCATTTTATTTGTGAGGTATGTATGGAACCAACGATGTTCAGTGCCTTCGACACCGAAACTTTCCAGCTTTTGAAGGAGAATGTCATGGTTTACGATATCGAAGGTTTTTTTTCAGCTCAAGGAAAAGGCTACCACAGCATCTACCATTATCCATGTCATGGTGAATCATGTCTAAAAATGACTTAAGGCTGTAGTCGTCGAATGAGATTTACGAAAAACAGACTGATGGGGGTAGTTAAGTGAACTTAAGTGACTGGAACCACTGAAATGGTTTGATAGTTACTAACATCAGTCAAAGACCCATCTTTGTAGATTGGGGTGACCCTGGCAATTTTCTACTCAGGTGGGATGTCACCTGATTGTAGAGAGCTGTTAAATATATGAGTGAGAGGAATTTGGAAATGAGAGATCACATTTTTAAGAAGTCGGGTACTTAGGGAATCAAGTCCCGTTGCTTTCCCATTTTTTAGTTTAGTGGATTGAGAATGTATGAAGTCTGGCAACACAGATGAGAATTTAAACCTGGAATTTGTCTTCTTTACCTGTGGGTTAAAAAGGAAAAAGGTATTTTACCTGCAAAAGTATCTCCCATGCTGGCAAAAAGGCCATTTCACCAGCATCAGAGATCTCTTTAACCACGTTAACAATTTTAGCAGGCCCTTGGGAAATGTTAGCTGGAAGAATGTTTCTAATTGATTTCCATAGCTTCTTAGGGTCTCAGGCATTGTTTTGAACAGATTCTGTAATAAAATCCTTTTTTAATTCAATTCATCATTTCATTGAGAAAATCTGAGTATTTTTTTCTCATATTTGCCTTTAAAAGGCTCAATATTAAAATCGCCCAGAATTAATTTGTTAGGTTGCTTCTGAGCCATAGTTGTCAAAAAAGGTGACAAGTCCTTTATATAAGATTCAATGACGTCATTTCTGTCTCAGAGAGGCCTATATATGTTACAAATAGTAAATTTTGGTCTCAATCATTTCCAGAAATGGCAATAAACTGACATTCCCAGAAGTCATTTGGAGTATAAAAATATCTTCCCACATATCGATACTTTTGATGCAAATAGATTATTAGACTGCAATGCGAACTACAGGTGGCACCAAGAGGAATAGGGATGTAGTTGTTTAACTGATAGAGACTCATGTCAGGGTTGAAACCTTCTAGCCAAAATTCTTGGAAACAGATAGCGATAAATTCAATGTTTTCAATCTGCAATTCATCCGTTGATGCTTTAAGCTTCTAAACTTTTCCATCCAAACACTGACTGTTTAATCCTAATACAGACAAAAATGTGAAAAGGGTCTAATGTAATCAGTAAGATTGTTAGTGTGAGTATAGGGCCAATTTGAAGCAATTTAAATGCCATGATCAACATCGTTACAATTGCCGATTACATTGTTTAGATTTAATTACTTGTAACGCCACCAAAGTTTCGAAGAATATTGTTAACTAGAATATCTGAGCTCATAAAATTATGAAATATATGTTAAAAAGGCTACTGAAAAGCTTTACGTGAGCGTAATATCCAGCTTTGGGGTGATGCATTCTCTGTGTTTCATATTTAAGTGAAAAGTACATATTTAGAATGAGAATACCCCAGTATCGATACAAAATTAACCAATGAACAATTAGGAGGGTAAAGGGTGTGGCCGTAGAGGTATAATATGACAAGAAAGCTGAAAAGTTCGAGAACAATATGTGAACCAAGTGATGACACGTATGTGGAGAAATTTCCATGCAAATTCAAATGATATGACAATAATTATCAAAAGATTGAATCCATAAGCAACTACACGTTCGTACATTTTTTTTCTTTTGGTTGTAAAATGTTTAACATGGTGGGAGGAATGACAAATCTGAATAAAAAACTGAGAACAAACATAAACAATGAGAAAATTGAGGAGAGAAAATTGAGGGATGTGAACTTAATTGTTCACTTTGATTTGGAAAGGTCACTGAGTGCACTGAATGTTTAACAGAGTGACTGAGTTGGCCTATTTTGTTGAGATGATTCACAGGTTACTGGTAACCAATAGAATAATCTAGAATGGTGACTGGCATTCTTATGGGTATGACTCATTTCATTATAAACAAAGGGAAAGCCCTGATGTGGTCTGGGATGGTCTCAGAGAATTAAGATGTGTGACTTATTGGAACACTTTGGAATACTGGTGAGAGTTTTCAGCATGGGTATATAAAGCATGTCGCTTCAGGAATGAAAGGAGAACTCTGAGATCTGACAGGAGCTGTGTGTCGTCAAGCCACGGAGACTGTGAGCTATTGCTAAGGATACTCATTTATACCTGTGCACAGTTCCTCTGAGTCGATTGGTATGTTTGGAGTTTAATTGTACCTCATTGGAAGACAACTGTACCTCTGTGGGATTTGGGCCAAACTATTTGGCACCTACCACAGGACACGGAACTGTGGGGCAGTACCTGTGGCGAATCTCTCACCAGGGATTAGAATTTACCTACAGTAAGTTTATCATTGTGGTATCTGCAAAGCTAACTGTATAATTTTGTTTAACTATTTTATATTGATTATAGTTTTATAATATATTACTAGTTAATGCTACCTCTTCTTTGTCATGCTTTCTTGTGTTCCGTTACTATCTAGAATATGCTGAAGGTGGTCATCGTAACAGTAAGTCAGTTAAAAAGAAGAAATAGAAAATAAAATATAAGAGGAGCAATCAAAATTTTAAAAAATGGTTACTGTACAATAACATCTATGTTGCTGTCCCAAGGTATAGGTAACTGGACATGGGTTCTGACGAAAAGGGCATTGGAAAAAGTAGCTATACAATTACCATGGTATGGCTGTTGATCTGACAATTTTGCAAGTTCGATTGATGAAAAAGTATATGTATGGCACAAATGTTAAATTAATTTTTATCAGTAAAATCATTTTATCAATGTAATTGCGGAGGGCATATGCAAACGCCCATCATATAGACCCACAAAAATATGTGTATAGAAAAAATGAAATGAACTTGCCACTAGGCAGATATGTTACAAATGACTACATGATTTTCAGATGGTGTCATTTGTAAGCTGTGTAATGCAATAATAAAGGAACCTTACGTAAATTTTAGCAAAAGCAGAAACGATAGCATAACAAAACGATAGCACCAACCAGATACCGCTTATAAACTATTATGAAACGATAAGTGTACATAACTTTGTATGCAAATAAAATATGGTTATAATCATGTTTTACTCATGTAATAAGTATCAATGCCAGAAAGGCTTCACCTTATCTTCATGTGCTTTGTCTCGCTGGATAGAAATTGTCCACTTTGGTTTAAGCACAACAATAATTCTGAGAATGAGTGACACTCAAGTTCAAAATAATGCCTCTGATCACCCCATTAGATTCGTTCTGATAGCAAGATATAACTTCAAAATTGAAGGCCCTTAATCAGAAATTGGGGGAGGGAGTATCCGGCAACACGTGTTGCAGTGTTGCACATTGTAGTTTATGCTGCGGTGCGATGTCTAGCTGTTTTCTGTTGTGATTAGACATTCTCACGTTTGGCGATGTTTTCCCTCAGAGATAATTACTTTTTGCTAAAACTATTCACAATACTCAAAATACAAAGCACTTTGTGCACATGCCAGTGTTACTAAACAGAGGATTGTGGAAAGAAATACATACATACAATGGCGTTTTGACCAATTACTGCTATGTTAGTTCAAAAAAGCCACAGATCTTTTTAAATTTTCATTTTGAGAGTTTTTCAAATGCATTGTGTATGTAATGAACATTTTGGTTTAAATCCAGTTGCATTTTTGCGGACGGAAATAAATACTTTGGAGAGATAATGTGGAGGTTGCAATGATAGAATGGGGATGAAGTGCAAACGATATGCCACAGTATACTTTCGTGGCTTCACTGGAGTTTCATATTGGGTAGAAATACAGCAGAACTGGAGAAAGCCCAGTAATATGGGGATGCGTTATATTTTGTATTTATTGGCAAGAAACATACACACGGACAGAAAAACACTGAAGCCCATAAAGTGAAAAATTAATATTGATAAAGTGATATACTTTCAAGGCAGTAGAAACTGATAAGATGATCGCATATGCGAACGGAGTTTTTCACTGATAGACACTTCCTATATGGATGCTTCAAATGTTTTTATTTTTGTGATTATTGGAGAATATCTTTATTAGCTTTATTATCTTCCGCACTTTACATTACTTTGGGCGAGTTTGTCTACCAATGCTGTTAAAATACTTGTGGAAGACAGGGCGAACATGATCACACTTTTTGTTGATTCATACATGCCGCTACCGAGTAGCATAATATACCAGTAATACGGGGAGGCTGCATTTTATTTGTATTTATTGGCAAGAAACACCATATACACACGGACAGAAAAACACTAAAGCCCATAAAGTGCCAAATTAAAATTTGACAAAATCATATACTTTCAAGGCACTAAAAACTGCTAAGATGATCGCATATACAAACGGTCTTTTTTTTTAATCTGATAGACACTTCCCTTCGGATGCTTCAAAGGCTTTTACTTTTTCTTTGTTATTGGAGAATAACTTTATTAGCTTCTATATCTTCCACAATTTACACCATTTTCTGTGAGTTTGTCTACTTATGCTGTTCAAGTAATCGTGGAAGACAGAGAAAACATAATCACATTTTTTGTTGTTTCACATAGGCTGATATAGAGTAGCATAATATATCTGTAAAATATTTCAGTGCCGCAAAGGCTTTTCATTATTCGATTATTGGAGAATACGATCTTTGTAAAATATATCTAGGTACTAATTTAAAAATAATGAACTAGTTGAGACAAAGGCAGTTCAGAGCTTATTGTCTGTGAAACACTAATACTAAACATACATAATTCAAATGTTGCATAAAATATATGTGGATTGCCTATACCATTTATCACTATAGTACTTTCCAAATGTTCATTTTAATCTTGGATTGCATGCATAGCAGTGATTGCGTTACTTGCCACTTCCAGTGCACATATCTCTAGTTGAGGTCTGCCAGTCTATAACCAATATGCCTCTATAGCCTTTCAAGTGAGAAGAGCCAGACATGGTAGATGAATAACATTCCCAAAGCAAACTGTATTCACACCACGAGGACGTATCTACCACACTTCTAACTTGACCATATGTCACCCTATTATCTTGATAGTATACGGGCAGGGTAACCTGCGAGTATGTAATGAATGGACCATATCTGTAATTGGAGCAATACATGTGCAAAATTATATAATGCGTGTATTTGACCTGTCGGATATCATTTTCTCCTGTCAAGATAAACACTGGTATTATTCGCCCTGCCACACAATTAACAGACTATCATGTTGGGCATAGTATATGGACCCACAAACACTTTAAATTCATGTCCCACTCACTCACACATACAGAGGTACCATGACACTATCCATCATTCCAACCATTGTGTTATATATCACCAGGATATATTACTACATACCTAACCTTATATTCGAATCGTGTGGGCACTTAAAACTAAAAACAATTGCGACCGGTATTGAATTTGAAAACTATGCTTCAAGTACTTTGCCTCTCTTTGTATTTTGAAAAATTGATATTAATGAGTGTATTGGATATAAGCCTTCTGCTTCGCCATTTTTGCGTATATTTTATAACGAAATTATATGGGTTAAACAATTAAGTGTGTGACGTTATTATAATATTATTAAATAACACTTCTAGCATGTAATGATAGCTTAATTCCAGCAATTCACTGTCACAACGGCTGATATCAGAACCCCGTCCTCATATCAAAGATGTCTGACTTTGAAAACGCATGAGCTAGCACCTGCCCAAACCATCTTGTCACAATGTCAACTGCAAGAGAGACGAGGGCGACGGAGAGGGATACGGATGGCGGGGCGGTATGACCATGAGTTTGGCCGACACCAGTCTTCTGTTGATTGTTGCTGCGAATAACGAATCTAAATTGAGAACGTATACATCTTTTAAGACAGAACTTAAATTTGAACATTATTTAGATGTTGTAAAAAATTTCGAAACAAGGAGTAATATAACTAAATTACGCATTAGTGCACATAATTTACATATCGAAACAGGAAGACATAAGCGTCCTACCAAAGTTCCTGTTAGCCAGAGAGTTTGTGACACTTGCCAAGAACTTGATAATGAATTTCATTTTGTTATGACATGCACTAAATTTCAAAATCCAAGAGAAAATCTGCTTAAGAGTATACGCGAAATATTTTGTAATTCGGATGCTTATGATGTTCAGAGTATGTTTAAATTTATTTTGGTACTGCATGACACAGAACTTGTATACCTATTTGAAAATTTCATGGACAAAGCCATTGCCCTAAGAGAGAAACCACTGTAATCATGTAACACCGTGCCAATTTGATGACTGCATTCTATTTTCATTTCAGGTGATTAGTGATTTATGTAAATCTTTTGTATCTATTGTACTGTACTGTGCTGTACGTGTCTGTACTGTTTTTGTTACATTTTTCTTTTGATTGTGTGCATATTTTAATGTGATTTTCTTCTTTTTTTTCTTTCATACTCTACATGTGTACATGTTGTATATTTGACATATTGCTGTATTTTATGTAACAGCGCAGTCAATAAAGATTCATTCATTCATGTTGCAGACCTGGCGCCACTATTGACGAAACCTCGCCTCCGAAGGGAACTTGTGTCTCTTCGAGTACTGGACCAGGTAAATGTCGTCCCTCTTATCTGCAAGTCTTCCATATCCGGCTTAATTTCCTCTTGCATTCTCCTGTTGTTGTTTTTTTAAACGGTCCCACCACATGCACATGTGTACTGCTGACTTGGGGGAGCACTGCATTCTCCTGGCTACCTCACACTTGGAAAGGCCAGCCTCCATATGCCAATGATACTCTCCGTGTCAAATTCAGACAGCTGTGAGTAACTCGTCCGCCGTGGCATTGAGGATTCACATCGAGACCTGGGTTGCAAGCGGTCCCGTTTAAAGACCAAAGGCTCACTTGTCGCGCCTCCTGGGCTGTTACCTCACTTCTGGGACATTGTGTTTTTGTGTGACCTCTCAGGCGTACTATCATCTATCATTTCTGGCCATGTGACACTTATGTATGCTGCACAAATTGTACTTAGAGCAGCCCATGTTACACAATATAGTGTGCCTTTTTTTGGCCAGGAACATATATTAAAGTACATTAGCCGTATTTGTATTGATTTGCAGGCCTTTAATTTTGGAACATATCTGATATGTGCTAATGGATTTGTCATGAATTCAAACACTGGCTTGTGCATGGGTTAGGATCTTAATAATGCACCAAAGTGCATTATTAATTAAATTCCTCTGAGTGCAGAATATAGCAGGATAAATTTATGGAATTATTTGCTTCAATACTCATCGTTATGTGTTTGCAGACCCATAAAACGTAGCATTTAATGTTGTAGGTAGTTCTGCATCGGTGGTTTGATCTGGCTTTATGAAATGTTAATTTTTTTATGATAAGACTCTGTAGCATTTCACCTCCGCAGCTTTATATACTTGGGAAAAAAAGTTCACGCCTCTGACTACAACTCTTTTTTTTCAAAGACAGGATTTGATAATGTTAAACGGTTACCCAACTTCCGATTTCAATATATATTTACAAGTGTGCCATCATTTCATAGTTATGAATCAAATAAATACACTGGATTAGACCGAAAAGAAGTGAAAATCCGAATCTTCTGTTTTATCCATTTTTAAGCCCAGTGTCCTGACTCGCTTGATTTGATGATCTGTGTGACGTTTGACGGGTGGTGAGTGTAAAGATATAATGCATTTAAAGAAGAGAAAACAAAAGCATGTGATATTTCGCCCTGCCTGTGACTGGGTGGTTAAAGTGCTGGACAGGAGATTTGGAAATCATGCGACGGAATCCACTTGTCGGCAGAATTCATTTTTGTTTTATAAAAGTGGAAGAAAGTAATATTGAAAACTTACAACTGCAACTCTATCTAAATTGTTCAAGAGTCACAAGCAGTGGAGACTTCCAAAAAAAAAAATTCTGGAGATTATTATTATTACTATTAACTGAAGATCAACATTCATCGACATATGCAGAATAAGGGAGACAAATTTATAAATTAAAGTAAACTGATCGCAACTGTTTGTAAGGATTAAATGAAATCTGGCATAATTTGTTGAAATGCAGAAGTTACATTGACATAGACACTGTCACGTAGAATTGACATGACTTTAAACTTAATTACATTAAGTCTCCATCCATGAGAGGCACAATGATATTCTCAATCGATCGATCGATCGAGAGAGAGAGAGAGAGAGAGAGAGAGAGAGAGAGAGAGAGAGAGAGAGAGAGAGAGAGAGAGAGAGAGAGAGAGAGAGAGAGAGAGAGAGAGAGAGAGAGAGAGAGAGAGAGAGAGAGAGAGAGAGAGAGGCAAAGTAAAACTTGGGGATTCCATCTTCGTAACTTCATATTCACTAGCCCACAAAATAAATATAACCTAGTATTTTTTTCTGTTTCTACTATATTCCCATTATATTTGTACTGTATCTGCTTATCATTATTCCCTTCCCCTCCCCCTCCCCCACCCAAAAAAAAGGTTAATAATAAAACCTCCTGATGTTTCGGTCATCTTTGAATCTTTGACATGATTTGAATGACAGGTACCCTTCTGCGTCCACGGTTTGAGCAAGAGGCTGGAAATACCTAGATATGGGAGAGTGGTGACTCTGAGACAGAAAGCTTTCCTCGAGTTTAACACGAATGCTGATTCACAATAATCCTATCCTCTCATGAGGAGAGATATTCATTATTAATATTTGCAACTCGACACACAGATTCACAGCTGAATCTAGGTGAAATTCAGAATAGTTCCTCGACATGGACAAAATATGTGCTGAGCAACAAAATAAAGAAAATGATGTACAGTAAATATAACGATACGAACATGATATTTCCTTCCCTCTCTCTATTGTGGTGTATAATTGTCACTGGAGGATCAATAGACATGTCGCAGCTCACATCAAATGGTACAATTGCACCGAGTATGCCGTCAGGATCTATAGTGTAGCTTCCAGTATTACTGGATCCATGACGCTTCCAATCTGAACATGAAGGATGGGCTACAACAAAACTGTGGTAAATTAGCGGACATTTAGACCATTCTCTACCCCTCTTGACTTGAATAATCTTTATTGTCTGTATCAAAAACATCATGACATTTTGTCGGATATATATACAATCCCACAAGCTTACGAGTACACAGAAATACCTCAACTGCACAGTAAAAGTGAGAATACATACATAAATGTGTGAAGACAATAGAAGAATATATCTCCGCTACCTTGTATAAGTATTATCAAAATGAACCTTTTTAAAACTACATTTTATAAAATGATACTGTAGTATTTATTTTGTCCACGTCATCTGGGTTCATGATAAAATGCACTTTCGTAAATGATCATGACTTCTGTCGAATAACATATCAAACAGATTTTTTTCGATTTCATATTTTAATCAATTAAATAATAAAACGAATTCGTCACATTTTTTACACTTTGATTCTTCTAACCTTATGGGGCCCACTATGTCTTCCGGCTTCTGTTTTAAGGTTATGGGCACTTATTATGAGACGTCAGATATACATACTTTTTTTTTTTTTTTTTTTTGGTCTGGTTATCAAATTTGTAATTACAGGGAACTTGAACCTCTGGTGTATGTCTGTCAACGTTAGCTTAAAGGATTTGGAAGTAAAATGGGTCGACGGCGACTGGTACCATCGGAAACGGAAGCGACCAGCGGAAGTTTGTTCGAAAGTAACACAGGAGTCCGGCAGGTTCCCGTACCCTTCAAAGTCTTATGCTTCTAAAAGGCGCCCAAAGAGTGCCCCGGGCAAACCTGTTCAAGGGGTACTGCGCTGATCATTTACGATTTTCGAGTTATTTATATAATAAATGTGGACCCATATCAGAAAATACAAACTTTTCTCCCAACTGAATAAGCAGATATCAAGTTTTCTTAAATATGTAAATGAGAGATTGTGATGTCACCTGGACTAACTGTTACAGCTAATGCAATGAAAGCTGAGCAAAACTCTGACAAAAAACATGGAAACCTGACCAAGTACACATATTCCACTTTTACTATGAATGAAGCAGCATGTATAGATATAATCAAATTTATTAAACTGAGATATTTACTCATTTAATGAGAATTAATAAGGGAAGAAAATTGCAGAAATCAATACACACAGGCTAACAGCTCCTGTGGTTGTGTATTCAATTACTAAAGCAGGCATCAACTAATATACCACACTGATAAGATCAAAGAAGGTGATTAACAGAGTACACAAGTCATAATGGTATGCTTGCTAATGTTGTGTATCTCAGCTTGGTGCCCCTTCAAGGTTTGTGTACTATAGATGGAGGGTAGCCCAGGCGACATCGCACGTCAGAACACCTACTGGAAATATAAAATAGCTCTAACTAAATACCTGTTTGAGAAAAAAAATGTTGAAATTAGTCAAATGAACACTTGAAATGACCATTAATGACAAACAAGTAAAAACTATCACTGCTGTTCCCCTTTCACTCTGCACCCAAACACACCCACGCAAGGATTGCTGGAA
Organism: Hermodice carunculata; assembly: GCA_964020975.1. Taxonomy (NCBI): domain Eukaryota; kingdom Metazoa; phylum Annelida; class Polychaeta; order Eunicida; family Amphinomidae; genus Hermodice; species Hermodice carunculata. Next base: position 77,268,466 of record OZ026620.1, on the reverse strand, counting down.
CGAAAACGATGTCACCGTCACAAACGTGTGTTAACCATAGTACAAACGATATATTTTGAGCAAGTATATCTAAACGTAATTTCCCACCAAAATTGATGATCAATCAATGAAGCAAAATAAAACCAGGGGCCTTTATGTTTTTCCATTCTATCACCCCCCCCCCCCCCGTTTTGAGCGCGTTTGCTTCTAAGTGCATATCTATACTATTCTTCCATCCACAAAATTCATGCGAATTACAACATTCAAATTGTCATCGTGTCCCGAATTTATGCCCTTTAACTGAACTAACTAAGCCCCATCGTATCTCCCCAAAAGTTGCAGTTGTTGTGCACTTACCAAGACCGTCAGCACAAGATTATGCACTTTGTCTGAAGCTTCACTCGGGTATGATTTAAGACAAGACAGGATGGTGCTCATGTCAAAATTCTTCTTTTTCTTTGATCCGGGATTTGGATGTATAGTGATCATAATAATTCAAACGAGGATAACACACACACACACACACACACACACATATATATATATATAAGTGCGTGCGTGCATGCGTGCGTGGTGCGTGCGTGCGTGCGTGTGTGTGTGTGTGTGCGTGCGTGCGTGCGTGCGTGTGTGTGTGTGCGTGTGTGTGTGTGTGTGTGTGTTTGCACGGAGTGGAATCCGGACTCACTGGCTGGTCTTTTTATCAGGTGGTCTCACACCTGATTTTGCTTATGATTTATTATACATGCATATATATATATATATATATATATATATATATATATATATATATATATACATATGTAACTATCTGTACAATAATATATGATGCTAAAAATTTATCCGAAATGACAAGTGTCCTGGGTAGGGCCACCATTTGTCTATTTCTGCAGGTTCAAAAGGGTTTGTTCATTTTAAGACGAAATGGTCAACTGTTTCTTAGCTGAACATCATTTACAGTAATACTTCGAGTTAACTCATCGTGTCTTTTGGAGCCCCACGGGTAAGTCATGATGTGTATTTGATCTTTTGAAGAATTTTGTCCCTGAACCTAAAATTTGATATACTTGTCGCTTTAGCTATATCATGCCATCATTGTATTATCTTTGGTTTCTTTTTGTGAGGTTGGATTGTTTGTATTGTGCATTTACTGTGTTGTATTTGGCAAAATACCTTTTCTGTGTATTGAAGGTGCAGCTAATAAAGATTCATTCATCCTGATATATGTAAAAGTAACGCAATGTGTTGACTGCCTCCGGGCATGAAATTCATACTTCGTAGAAAATCCCTGGAGAAAACGCACTTGGCATTTATACGGCCACCCCAAGAATACATTCTCTGAGACAACGGTTGCCTGGCAGGCTGCAATAAACTTGAAGACGTACGGTTGTTGGATGCGCGTGTTGTAACCGGTGGCACTCAAACAACAACTAACAGGCTACTTTCCAAAGAAACACAACGGTAAACTTTAAAAGAAATAAGAGTGAAACATATTAGTACATTGCTCAAAATGGTCAATCGTTTAGCTTCTGACTAATTGCGAAACAGGATTCCAGAGGTTATTGCCACCGGTCACAATATAAGGCGCAGTAGAGAAATTCACTTAATATTCTGTAAATCAAAACTTCCAGTATTCATAGCTGGCGATACTTAGATGAGGACACAAGGAACTTTGAAATAATTCAGGTATTCAAAAATGAACTAAATCTTTACAAAAGCATGTCGCTTGTATACTTATGGAAAGAAGGGGCTGTGTGAAATTTACCATATCCGAATGTGTCCAAACTGTTGTCCTCTTAATGACCTTATGTTGCAGTAAGGGTGTGTAGTTTGCGGAGCACAAGCGGTAAGTGTGATCCATTTTAACTGAATACAATAAATATCACAATACATTACGCATAGAAATTTAAGGACCTTTTCAGCCAGAGATAATTCACAGATAGTCTTTATTCTTTTATTTTGTGATGCGACCAAATCGACAGACTGGAATGTAAAGTTATTTGACAGTGTACAAAAGTTTATCCTGAAAAATAAACTGATTCATTACAGATAAATAATCGCCCCAGCCGTTTTGTCTCCAACTTTGATTCTCTATCTTTATATACCATACTACTGTATTGTCACGAATGTACAAGAAAGCAGGTTTCCTGGATATGCTATGCAACCATGGTTCCATGAAGAGCAATTCATAAAGGTTTTGCAGTTTGCTTCCCGATGCACACTAGAAATGAAATAAAATATGTTTAAACAAAGATACTAATCATCCGTGGAACATCTCACCATGATACTGTGCCTTTGGCCGTCCCAACATTATTTTTCACTAATGTGCATACCCACATATTTTGTTTGATAAATCTTTCTCCATTCTTTGTGTCAGCTTTCAGTTTTCACCTCTCGGAATAAATATAGTGCTTGGGTCTCTACCGATGAGCAAGAATTCTCAATTTTCTACCCTTGAGCTTGGTTTGTTTCTCAAGTTTCGGTACTAAGGTTCAGTTTGTTTCCTTCTATTCTGCAATAAGGCTTATTTTCTCACTTTCATGCACCAAGCCTTAGTTTATTTCTCATTTTTTTGTACTTAGGCTTAATTCTTTATCACAGAGCATTCCCTTGTCGGAGACCTGTCATTGTTCTTACCAGAAACGTGGGCCCGTTTGCTAGGGTTGTCTTACGCAACAGTTATGTTGTGTCTCCTAGGTCATTGGTTTGTAGCAGCCTGATCAGGAACGGGACAGATAATCAGTATTTCATTCGTCGAAAAAGTGTCACAGATTTTCTAAAAGGATTTCATGATGTATTTTCTAAACCCCCATTCTTGTAAACTTTTAAATGTTGTTAAATTGAATTTGGATATTAGTAGTTGAGCAGAATTTGTATGTTCATACCGATTCATACTGTTGTCTGTGTTTTCTGCTCCTGGTGAGTTGAAGCCCTGAATGAAAGTATACAAGAAAATACAATATCTAGAGACTCAGGTATATATCAGTAGCATTCATCAGACTGCTGTTTAAGAATGTCTACCGCTTTTGGAATTTGTCAGAGTTACGTTAAGATAGATCTTCTGTATTTACAGACAGTCAGCTCAGGAGTTCATTGCTCATGGATCACATTGAACAATTGGTCTTTCAAAAAGTCTCCTTTGATTTTGTGCAGTTTTTAAGTAAGGGGGTGAGACCAGGGTGTGCACGTTATCGATGAGCACGCTTAAAAAAGCGTCTGGACCCGTGTGTTCAGGTAAGAAAATAGATGTAGTACATGAAAATTAGAAACATGGACTCGTGTGAGATTCTCTGAAAAAAAAATGCAAATTATCTAAATAGTAATAACAAATGTACCCAACAGTTTCTGAACTCCTGACATAGCTTAGCTATTTACCTATGCCTAAGCTTTTCAGGTGCTTTTGCATTTCAGTCTGTTGCACATCATAGTACAAACAGGGATGTACAACGTAGGTAGCATCACTGCTTCAGAAGCTATATTTTCGTGATGCACCATTTCCTGGTAACAACCACCGACCGATAAGGAGAGTCTATGTTGTTTATACCCCAGGTGTCTCCACCTGCAAGTATAAATGACCAGGGTACTTATGAATTGTGGCGTCATCTAGGAGAACATACCCCATTTTCTTGCTACCATTCACATTCACTGGCCGATGTCACTGCGGCCGACGACTTAGTAAAATTGAAAATGACCTGTTCCCTCCACTTGTGCTGAGTGTTTTCCAGGAATATTTCACAAGTCGCACAAGAGACAAAACGGAACATTGTGCTGATAATGTTCCATGGTACTAAGAGTTGAGTCTTGAATACTTTGATCACTACAAGGTACTCCCTGTCCTGATAGATCATCTTAGGTCTCTTCGTATAAAGGATTTTCCTCAAAATGATTGTGCGTGCGTGCAATGCAGTTATAAATTATTGTTATCATGAAAACAGATACTTTCTTATGCAACGACTGACTAACAACGTTTACAATGTCAATAAATCTTTAATTAAATATGACCATTATGTTCCTCCTCAGACATCTCAGGTCATGAAATATTAAAATCCGTGAGGAATTGGAGCATCCAAACTCTTTCTTCGGATAGAGAAAGTCAGTAGTATTTACGCTTTAGGGAATACTTTTGTCACGCAATACATAAGAATTGTTGATTGACGTTCGCCGTTTTAAAGTACGAATAATCTTTTAACAAAGGTCAACCTGCTGCACAGAAACCTTATTCTCATTGTATGTTGACTTAATTATATACTGCTAGGAAAAAGGATGCTACCTCCATTGGTTTCACATGGGTCGTTTTAAATATTATGTCTATATATGGAGATAAAGGTGTCGCATAACATGAACAGGATACCTTAGGGTATGCCTGAGCAGCCACACACAGTAAAAATTGTCCTTAAAACAAGACAAGAGCCAGAGAGGTGCGAAAAGTGTACCTGGTGTTGGGGTGCCTGTTGGCCTTATAAGGGGGCCTAGGCACTACTGGGATCAATGTGAATTTTACAATGCTAGTGCATACAGGTCACTCACAACTGTCTGTATTTGACAGAGGCACAATCATTGCGATGTTTGAGGCTGGTTTTTCCGAAGCGGGAGGTTGCCAGGCTGAGATTACCAAGCTGACAAGCAGCATGCCAAAACAAATCCAAGCTTTCTTACAGAGGGGTGATGACCAGACCCTATTGAAGCATGCAGCCACACAACAACAACAATTTAAAATCTTTAGAAGACCACTGTTTCCTCCCAAAAGAGATGCGAAAAGCAACGGAGTAATAAAGAACACAAACTCCCACATATACATCCTCATAACACGAGCATAATGTTGAACAATTGGGGGTGGGTGGCATAGTTTTCCTCACAGACGCTGGAAACACACCGCAGTCAACTGCATGCGCGCACTGTAGCGTCAACCCCCCATTTATTGTATTATAGTAAACACCAAGATATGAAACTCGAGTCCGAACCAATTTGGTGGTTTCTCCTCTTATTGTGTGAACGTCACACCGGGTTGAAATGAAAGCCTATGTTTGTCAACGCAAAATAGCTTTTTTTCAATGCACACACCACTTGAATCCTTTCAGGGACATTTGGTTGTGCATTTAAAGCAACACCCACAGTCAAAATGTGACTTTCAGTCCCCTCCAAACAACAGAGGTAAGGGTGAAGCAGGGAACAAGTCCAATTAAAATAGATGAGTTCAGGCGACTGCTAAAACTTTATTCTAACCAGGAAGTTGGACACAATTGATACAAGGCTTCATGCATGGCTTCAGAATTGGGTATGAAGGTCCCCGCAGAGCTTACCATTGTAGGAACTTGAAGTCAGTGAGAGATAACATTGCGGTGGCATACCAAAAAATTAATATTGAGGTTGTGGCTGGTAGGATTGCTGGCCCATTTTCTGTACCACCCTATAAAAATTTCAGGTGTTCCCCTTTAGGCTTAGTTCTTAAATCACAAAAAGGTAAATTCCAAATGATCAACCACTTGTCATATCCACTGGGTGACTCACATTGATGATAGGGAAGCTAAAGTGAATTAAATAAAATCTGATGAAGTATACTGAACCCCAATGAAAAGTATCCACATGCCAATTTTGAAGTATTTTATTGTTTATACTTGAAACATTTCATACCTAGACGTGCTTAGAACTTAACAAAGCATTCACTTTTCTGGCGTAAAAATAATGTCACGCTCTACCGACATTAACGTCACTTACAGGCAAAAAATGTCATTAACTGCCCTAATTGAAAGTCACACAAATTTTTCTGTTCAATATGGGATGTGGCCACCTCGAGCATCAACACATGCTATACATCTGCGGCGCATACTGCTGACCAGGGTTTGAATTCTGTGTTGGGGAACATTATTCCATTCTTCCTGCAGAGCTTGGATCAGCTGGTTTCGGGTAGTAGGCCTAGGTGTCCTCCGTTGAATACCTTGGCCTAACTGATCCCACAAATGTTCAATAGGGCTCAGATCGGGTGAGAACGCTGGCCATTCCATGACATTGATGTTGTTCTCATTGAGAAAGTTCATTGTTAATCTTGCAGAGTGTGCACGTGCATTGTCCTGCTGAAAGATCGCCAGATCTTGATGCTGCTCCATAAATGGGACCATGTGCGGCTCCAGCACCTCATCAATGTACCGCCTAGCATTGAGGATCCCTTGAATGACCACTAGGGGTGTCCGGTAGCGGTTGCTGATGCCTGCCCACACCATGACAGAGGGTCCACCCCATCGATCTGCCTGATGGACACAGGCATCTGCATATCTCTCCCCAGTCCGGCGCCACACACGTTCTCTGCCATCTGCTCTGCTGACACAAAAACGGGACTCGTCAGTAAAAAGGACGGTATTCCACTGCTGGCGAGTCCACCTGGAGTGTGCTCTACACCACTGCAGTCGTCTTTCTCTTCTGGGTTGGGTCAGCAGGTTACCCCTGTAAGGTCTTCTGGCTGTTAGGCCACTGCTCCTCAGTCGCCTCTCCACAGTAGAACTACTGACAGGACGGTGATTCACCCCTTGAGTCTCACGGGCTGTTTGGGCTGCTGTACGGAAACGGTCTCGCAGGTGCATCAGCCGGATGTGACGGTCTTGGCCAGGTGTTGTCACTCTTTCTCGGCCAGGCCTAGGCCGATCATCTACGGATCCAGTTTCTTGTTGCCGTTCAATTAGTCGTTGGATGGTGCGCCGAGTACACCCCATTCTTTGTGCGATTTGAGTGATTGGGACTCCACCCTCTGCAAGCCCCAAAGCATGGTGTCTTTGACCTTGGCTCAGACGCGGCATGATCGCCTCAACACACCTGAGACCACTGGCTTTTTTCTTGGCTGAACATCCCTTTTTAAAGCCACTGAAAACATCAGGTCATTTTAGCCATCCAATAGGAGTGGTGGTCAGAAGCCATATTCGGTGCACAAAAGTCACATGCATTATGTAACAACCCAGCAAAAGTTAAAAAGTTGTCCTGAATGACCCTGATGTAGGCTCCAAACCATGCATATATGCACACACAGTACTTAGTAACTTACAAAATTAATTTGTTAATTTTTTTATGTGGATACTTTTCATTGGGGTTCAGTATAGTTTAGAGGATGGCTTCTCTAGGGGTTGGTGGCGAGATTGCAAAAGCAGATGTAAAGGATGCCTTCAGAATATTGCCAATTTACTGTGCTGATTTTGAACTGCTGGGATTCACACTGGAGGGAAAATATTACTTTGACATGAATCCCCCTATGGGTCTAAAAATTCTTGTAAATTGTTCACGGACCTCACCACTTTCATTAATTGGCTCATGAACCAGCTACTAGAGAAACAGATGTGTGTACATTATCTGGACGACTGGCTTTTCTTCGGATCTAAAGGTCAAGGTCATTGCAGACAGGCACTAAATAAATTTATTGCATTGTGCAGGTTGCTCTGTATGCCAGTGGTGCATGACAAGACTGTGTCACCTTGTACATGTTTGACATGTTTAGGTCTCGAAATTGAGACTGTACGCCATCAGGTAAGAATTCCATCTGACAAAATAGCAGCATGTAGAAGCAGACTGACAGCAACAGAGGGCAAAGAGGCCATTTCTTTGCAGGAACTTCAAAGCTTGCCAGGTTTTTTTAATTTTTCGTGCAAAGGAGTGAGGGGTGGGCGCCCTTTCTTACAGCGTTTGGTCAATTTGACAAGAGGAATTACAGACTGGAAAAAATGCATCCCTTTGAATGCAGAGGCTCATGCAGATATTTCCATGTGGCGAACATTTATGGATAAATTCAATGGCACAGCTATGATCCTTCCCAGCATGTGGTTAGGCTCGGAGGTGCTTCATTTTGCTATAGATGCAGCCAAGACCCGGGGTTTTGCTGGGTTTTTTAATGGTAGCTGATTTACCTGAACGTGGAAGAGCATTTCAGTGAGTCAGAATAATTCCAGAGCGTACCTTGAATTTGTCCCAGTTTTGATCTCAATTTTGGTATGGGGGAATAAATTGGCAAATTCAAACATTTTGCTGCACTCAGATAACCAAGCAGTTGTACGTATTCTAAACAAACAGTCCTCCAAGTGTCCACATATTCTGAAATTGGTTCGGAGACTCACACTCACTTGCTTAGAGTTTGATATATTCCTTGGCAGTTGTTACATTGAAGGGGCCCGCAATACCATAGCTGACAGCCTCTCAAGGTTCGATATGAACAAATTTTTCCAGGAGGTGCCCAACGCAGATTCCCGGCCAACACTTATCAACAGTTCATGCCACTGGTCTAAACGAAGAAGTCAAGCGACTTCTAGGATGTGCTGTATCCAGCAGTACACACATCAGCTATGACAGGGCAGTAAGATTTTTTCTTCAATATTTGATACAATTCTATAATCAGAATACTTTGCCAGCTATGGTACAGCAGGTGACTTTATTTTGTAGCATACCTTTCATTGCTTGGCAGGGCGCCAGCCACAATAGCTACATATATCTCTGCAATTAGCTACTAGCATAAGATATCTTTGCAAACTGATCCAACCAACAATTTTTCGGTTAAGAAATTAATGGAAGGTACCAAGCGTACTGCAGGACACAGTGTTGATTCTCGATGGCCAGTCACATATGAATTATCAGTGAAATTATTTAATGCACTGCCTTGGGTCTGTCATAATAAATATGAGACCATGTTGTTTCAGGCTGCTTGTTTTTCACACGCATACCTTACATTTCTCCGTGTGGGTGAATTTACAGTGAATTCAAAATTTGCCGATACAACTAGAATATTGCAGAGAGAAGATGTAGCCATATGTAACAATATGATTAGTATTACCATCCGATATGCAAAGAATAACCAAAGAAATAACCCAGTGTTGATCCAAATATGTGGCTTTCAAGATACCAACCAGCCTTACTGCCCAGTGGTCCTATTGTCACAGTACCTTGTTCTTGGTTCTAACCATAAACTGGTCTGTTGTAGCCCTTTAGCAGCTTGGGAAATCAAGACAAGATCATCTGCATACATCAAACTATTCACATTTATGTCATGGATGGTAACAGGTTCACATTCATAGTTAAGGATATCTGGTAGGTCTGCGAGAAATTAATTAAACAGCAGAGGGTTAAGGACGCAGCCTTCTTTTACACCAATATTTGATGAAAAAGACTCAGTAATGCCATTCTTTGTCTTGATACAATACTTTACATTCTGGTACATTGATTTAAGGAGACTCAAAAAATTACCACCAACATCCATGATTAACAGTTTGTACAGTAAAGCTTGACGCCACACACTGTCAAACGCACATTTAAAATCAACGAAACAGACATAAAGCTTTTTGCCTGTATATAGGTTTACATATTTGTCAATAAGAGTTTTGAGAGTTAAAATATGGTCAGAGGTCCTGCTTTGTTTTCTAAAGCCAATTTGATGAGGTGGTATAGTTTTATATTACTCAAAATAATTATATAATCTTGTGTGGAATAAGCTACAAAAAAAGTTTGCTAAAGTGGCTTGAAAAGGCAATCCCTCTGTAATTTGACGGGTTGCACGGGTCACCCTTTTTATGTACTGGAGTGAGTATATTATCTCTCCAGCAATCTGGAAAAGTTCCGCTACAAAGTATCTTATTAAATAATCCAGTTAGCAGGGAGGACAACACATCTGCACTACTTTTGAACATCTCATTCAAGAGGCCATCGGTTCCTGGGGCCTTCTTTCGTTTAAGTTCTCTTATTGCCATTTTGATTTCATCAATTGTAAATTTAAAATTTAACTCATTAAAAATTTTGTTCTTGTTGATTTTTATAAAATCGGTTATACCAGCATCGATAGCTACTTTTGAGTTATTAAACAAGTTTTTAAAGTGATCAATCCATGTGTTAGTATCAATCGGATTGTCTGTTTTCACACTACTTTTATTACTGAGTTGGTCATACAAGTTCCAAAAAGTTGGATCTCGTTCTTCCATATTGTCTAGTTGGTGTATAAGTGTGTTTTGAAAGGACCGCTTCTTTCTGTTTAACAGCCGCTTATATTGCTTCCTTTTTGTCGGTATACATGTAAAATATCGCTATCAAAAGGCTGGCTATGTAATGAAAGAGAAAGTCTTTTAATATCTTTCTACAACTCACGACAATCTGTGTCATACCACTTTTTCTTTTTTCTGCTTTTATGTGTTCTCTTCTTATTTCCAATTACCACATTTTCAATTTAAGCGGCATGTGCCGTTTTGGTCAAAAGGTCTGTAAAGCTAGTTACCAAATTATTCACATTATAATCTGGGTTTTCAATGCAATGTTTAGGTAACATTATAGCACTCTGAGTTTCTTGGGAAGATATTGCTTCCTTGAATCTGTCATCATCACCAAGTTGCCAGACAAACCCTCTACTCTGTATAGTTTTAGTTTTGTCATACGCAAGTTCATAATGAACTGTGACTAAACAGGCTGATACCATACAATGTATAGAGGCTGGAGATACAGAGTGTACGTGAAAATATATGAACTTTGAGAGTAAAGATAGCTCTGCAACCATGTAATCGATTACGCTTGGAGCACCTGTATGGCTAAATCAAGTACAATAACCTAGACTATCCCCTAAAAGTCTACTATTAAGGATGCGGAGACCAGAGCTTCTACACAAATCCAGTAATTTTAAACCATGATTATCAGGCCTTGATTTATCCATGTAGTTATGGGGCAAAGAAACATCACAAATATAAGAATCTGGGATGGGCATATTCTTCCCATTGTCATTACCCACAAAATCTGGCTCCTCAGCAGTGCGGGCATTCATGTCTCCACAAATCATACATTTACCATTTAAAAAGTAGTTGGCTACGTCGGTCTCAAGTGTTTCAAAGATGTCATCTCGCTGGTGTGAGTAGGTGGAGCCATATGGGCTTATATATACAAATGCCAAATACAAGTCTTGTGGCATGTTAAAGAATGATTTATTGAGTTGAAGCCAAGTCACCGCTGAACAGCTAGGTGGTAGGATTTTGATTCCTGGTCTTATTTCGTTTTTTCATACACGTAACGATGCCACCAAAATGTTTCTTTGCTTTGAGAGTTTTCGGTCGTCAGTTTATATGAATGTATTAACCTTCCAGAGTGGGGGCCTCATAATTACTGCAGTGAAATTCAAGTAGACATACAATGTCAAATTTGGAGATTGAATTGGATACATGCTCGTCCGGTAATTTACAGAGTCTCTGGCCTCCGACCCTTTGGAATATTCCATCGATATTCCAGCATGCTATTTGAATATTGCTTGCATAAGACATTTTGATGGACAGTACTCATATCTATCACATCGGAAGAAAACATATTCAGATAGTAAATCTAAATAAATAAATAAAAGTTCTTGGGATATTTGCGAGAGCAATATGGCCGGTTCGAATTCGAGTTTCATACCTTGGTGTTTACTATAATACAATCAAGGGGGGTTACGCTTCAGTGCGCGCATGCAGTTGACCGCGGTCTGCTTCAAGCGTCTGTGGTTTTCCCCCAGGAATATACATGTCGGTTTGTACACACAATCTTGGACATGTTCCAGACCAGTGGTTAAAGAGTAAAACGTGTTCGTCACTTCATGCCCCTTCAGATGCACACGGCAGAAAACACTATTTACAGATGAAGACAAATAGTCCTGTCGTACTGAGCGAACCATTCAACTTGCGGATCTGAGTCGACAATTTGCTGTTTGAAGCACTGGACTTGAGATGTTACAACCTAAAGGATCAACACTCAGTAATACTTTAGTCCTCTCATTCTTCCATTGCCCCAGTATCTTTATCGCATGCAGTCTCCGTAATCAAGAACATTCATCTCCTGTGGTCTCACGCATCCATTTTTTGCGCTTGTTAACAAAATTGGGCAGTTCCAGTGACTAACCACATGTCCAATTAACAATATTGTGCTGTTCCAGTGGCTCACCACATGTCCAATGAACAAAATTGGGCTGTTCCAGTGACAAACCACATGTCCAATTCCGCAATTTTGAAATATTGCCCTCTTCTGTGCGAGTCCAAAAACGCAAATAGAGAAAGATAACTAGCGTACGTCTTCATTAATCGCCAGTTCAGGCATAACTTGTTATCCGAAAAAGAAAATAGGACACGCACTCAGATAGATGGCAGATTATACGATGCCCTTTATCAGGGGGTGAGAATTGACTGAAGAAGTTTGAGGAGAAATTAAAAGAAAAAAATGTCTGACAACACTAGTCATTTCCGGTTCTTTCTGAAAGTTTTGAACAATGTAAAGAATCAGAGAAGCTTGAGTTCTAGAAAACAAGAGGACTGCAACTGTCCTGTGCTCAGCTGACCCTTCATGAATAAACTGTGCCACCCAGTGTACAGCTTTCTTTGACACTTCCACAAGGAGCATTTCCACCGAGTTTCAGCATGATCTGAATGACTGTTTGGAGTAGATATCTAAAATATCAAAGGTACATAAACATTCATTAAAAAAGAGAAAAAATCAGAGCGCCACCTCCTGAACAAATTAAGGGCTACGGTTCCCCAGAAGAGTTCCAATGCAATTTCGAAGCAATTAGCTTAGCGATTTCGCAGAAAAAGAGTTTTTGAGATTTTCCGTAAAAAGAAACATTTTTAATCCAAAAATCGCTGGAGCGTGACCTTTGAATTCAGTAGAGACCCACACCAGGTACATCCCCACCAAGTTTGAAGTGGATCTGGATAGCGTTTTTCAAGAAGTCGAAAATGTGATTTATCATTGCAATCCCCATTGACCTGCATATTAATCAATAGGGCTATGTGCATTAACAGAAAAGTGCCCAAAATGAAAAATTCCTTAAAAATCAGGGATTCACAGCAATTCCACCTGGTCAACAGCTTTGTTTCCCCCTTCCACAGGAAACATTTCCATCATGTTTCAGCATAACCTTAGTGATAGGTTTGGAGAAGTCAAAAATAGCTTAAACACTCAAAAATGCATTAAAAATATGAAAAAATTGTAGCACCACCTGTTGAACAACTTTATGTCTCAAGGTTAGGTCTCCAGCAGTGTGCCTATGCAATTTCGAAGCAATTGGCCAAGCATTTTAGAAGCAGATTTTTTTCGAGATTTGCCCCAAAAATGAACCAAAAAAAAAAAGCAAAATCCAAAACTCTCTACACCGTGAGCATTTGAACAAACGTACTCGAGACCCACCCAACGCACATCCCTAGGAAGTTTGAAATGGATCTGGCCGATGGTTTGTGAGAAGTCGAAAATGTAAATTGCTGACGACGGACGGAGGACCATAAGATAGGCTCAGCTGACTGGCAAGCCGGCTGAGCAAATAAGGATTCAAACGAATACCTCAAGTAACGTCATTTATGCTCCTATTTCAACATGTCAAAAAAAATCTACTTTTCTTTTAAGTTTATTGTTCACCTGAGGTGATAACCAGTTATTGCAAATAACTTTGCATAATTGGTGATTTCCCTTACAATTAAAGTTCACGTCTACATGGCTGAAAGAAGATGGTCTGGAATTCCCTAATGGACCTTTTCTTCTATATTCGCAGTCGGATTTACATGGGATTAAAAAGTTATGCGATACCGACATGAAATAATTTCGGTGTGAGGGAATTTCTTATGCATGGAAGGTTGTACATTGTAGCCGACTACTTTCACCAGATATCTGTACCGGCTTTTTTTTCATATTTTACTGTATACTTACGGTTCAGCTAAATTAGCTCACGTGTTATGATCCACATATACTTTGGCAAAGAAAGAAAATTCTGAGATACTACACTTGCATCCAGTCCTTATTAACTCAGGCTGTACGATTAACAGCGTACACTTGCGATGATGTGTCGTTTGAATAATACGAAATAATACAAGATTGATTCCAAAGCGTTGAGTAACAAGCTGCCTCGCGGTGTCTCAATGTTAGGCTGAAAAGCGCTTGTCTACTTTCGCTTACTTTAATATAGAAATTATGGTCAACTTAGACGTCACATGTTGTTTGACTTCACTTTGCGAGTACACATTTACTTACGTAGTTTCAGGGGTTTTTTCCAGTCTCAATCTTCACACCTCTTAGAACTTCATGCATACACACACACACACACACACACACACACACACACACACACACACACACATATATATATATATATATATATATATATATATATATATATAAGTATATATGTGTCTATATATACACATATATACATATACATATATATACATATATATGTGTTATACACGCATATATATACATATATATATATACGTACGTATATATATATATATATATATATATATATATATAATGAATTTAGCACCGGATGACCGAACAAATACCGGCCATTTTGATTTTTAGACAATGGGGCAGGCCAGCATTTTGCGACCAGCAAAGCCCATTTGGCAATATGTTAATTTCGTCTGCACTAAAAAAGAGCCGAACGTTTATCAATCAGGTTTTGCAGGGTATTTTTATGTTTGCAAATGGAGTTATTAGTAACTAAATGTCATGAAAAGGTTTTCAGCGTAAGTAATGCTTGGTTAGGTACCTGTGTTAAAATATTAACAGATTATTTAACAGAGAGTAAGAAATGGGATACCTTGAATATTGTACCACTTCAGGTAGCGGTCCACACTATCAAAGAGAACCATAACGTGATTATTTCTTTGCATGTTATACAACAATAACCTCGCCGGAGATCCGGGTTTTTTTCGTGAAAAACTGGAACTGCTGTCAGGAAGTGCTGTTCAATACAACTGTTCTGATGAATAGGCTGATCACGTGCCTATGAAAATCAATCTGCTGTCCAGTATGTCCAATAACTGGACGATAGGAAATCCAAAATGAATGTGTGACATGTAACAGTGTTCTCTAATGAACAGCATTTTGACCGAAGTTTAAAAAAGGGTTGCCCTGTTTGCCCTCTTCAGTGAGACACCACAAAACTCTAAGTGTGTTTGCGTTTGCCTGGTTTCTAATAACACGAGTGTACAAAATCACGAAATCATATACTTAAAAGCTAGGGCCTATAGTATTTTGTAGGCGTTTGATCGCAGCTAAAATTCAAATGATTAACTGCCGTTACCAGCTGAGAAGACGACATCAAGTATTTTAGTGTCTTTTGACCAAATTGTAAGTAGAAGAAAAAATCTTACCTGCATCACTCTGGGAAAAAAGTTGAAAAGACCAAAGGCAAGATCCAAATATAAAATGGTAAACCATTGCAATGATAATATGGCACAACTTGTTCTGCGCCGTAACTTCTTGTACAGGCAGTTTTTCACGCTCGCCAGTACTGCTGCTGATTTATTAATGGTGTTTTCCCTGTCGCGCATAAATCGTCCAAAAGCACCCGCATGTACAATGTCTACTGCAATGTTTATGGCTAAAAATGTCATTCATTAACAATATTTTGAATGGCAATTGTAAATGAGTCCTAGCGGGACAGCACGCACCAGATAAAAAGTTTTCATCGGTTGAGCAATTGATTTTAACGCCCCTCAAAAAGAACTGTTGACTTATTGTCATTCTAATCCGCAAAGAGTTCCTGTCGGTGGGTATGTTGGTGTACTTCTGGTATTGATCACTGGGTATGACGTGGACACTTTATTGTATCCTTTCAATATGGCTACGCTGTACCGCTCGTTAGTTCGTTCCATTGCACTTTTTCATAAAGAAGAAGATTTTAAAGCTTTGTCACATATAATTTAGCTGGGTTTCTACCACCTTTGCAGCTTAATGGTGCTGCTGTATTTCTTGAACTTTCCGCTGAAAACTGAGGGAAAAAATCCACGAAGACGTGCGCGCACTACTAAACGGAGCAGTGGAAAGAGTGAAAAGATATGCTTATCGTATGCAAACGAAACCGCTGTCATTAGAGTAGAAAAGACAAATAGAGATAAAGTGGAATATTGTATGGTCGTGCTCAATGGGGTCATCTTGAAGGTAACAGCGATCGAACAGGAAATTGTTGTTATTTAAAAAAAAATCTCACATTTATAAAGCATGTAAAATAAAAGAGAAGTCAAACTCACAAGAAAATGCGGATCCGCAGTAAACAAATCATTTAAACGCTTACATGAAAAATGCCTAACAAATGTTCCGAACCTTAGTCAGACCGCATTTGGAGCATGCACACGAAGCTTAGAGTTCTTATTCTGGACGTTCTGCTGCTCCACCAGACAATGCAAGGAGAATACCGACTAAACCTATCCCCAATTTTAGCAGAGGTACATGCTAGGAAAATAGACACCTACTTAAGTATACAATAGAGCTTCTTCAGGCATGTTTAGACACGGGTCGATTTCAAAATCGGAATCGGAAAAAAAAATCTATCTTTTGGGCAAGCTAGGACCATAAATCGGGAAAAAAATAATGGCCAACTGAATTTGCGATTTCTGAAAAACGTACTTGTTAAATTGCTTTGATTAAGTACCGTATTGTGAACCAAGCTTTAATATTTCACATTGTGATTGGCTATTTTTAAAAACCTTAATGTCAAATGAAATATGGAGAAGTTTATAAGCTCTGTCAAGTCCATAGTGTATGCATAACTAAATATAAGTTCATATATAATCCATGTGCAAATGTGCATGCCTCCGTCAATTTTTTCTTTCTACCTTCCTATATTGTGTCACAAAATAGTTGGATATGGTACAAAAGCTGTGGTGGCCTTTCATATATGGAAGGCAGAAATTTAAATTCCAAATGAGAATTGCGGGTATCACCTGATAGCACCATCTGCATTAATTTAAAAAGGAAGTGAGGCATTTATCCTTCTACCAGAAGCTAAAGTCCCAAAGTCATAATGTTTCAGAGTAAAAAAATCACCAAAATTCACGAAAAGCAAATTTAACTGTGAAATTTTCTTCAATGCACTGAGCATTGTTTGCCGCACCACACTATGTATCTTTTTTATTTTTTAAACATGTAATTACCATTTTGTAGTAGAAAAGCTTTTTGCATGGGGATTCAGCCATTGAAAAAGTTAATAGAAACTACGTATGTGTGTGTTCTATTGATGGAACAGTCACAACAGAAGCACATGTATACGAGGACTCCATTGATATGCTTATTGGTTGTTTGAAGTAATCTGTGATTGAGGTGTGGCTGTTCTACGTGAAAATTTCTGCAAAATGAAACCACAAACACAATTACAAACAGGTTTTATTGTAAACTCTCATTCATAGTATGAATGAGTAACCCAAGTAAATGTATTGAGTAGATTATGTCATCCACTAAGGCCCACAGAAGCATGTTTTTCTCATTGGTTCATTATTGTCACAATGGCAAGTCGGCGTGGTATGGTAGCAAGGGTGAAGTATCATTTTGATGAAACCAAGAGACAAGATATAATACTAGTATACAAGTATTTTCAAAGAGAAAATCAAAAGCAGCGTGTGGGAAGGCGCCTTACTGAAGGAAATCTTTTTGAGAAAACAGCCCAGGCACTTAAGGTTTCACGAACAGCTGTAAAATGGATTGTTGTAAACTCAACAGTTGAAAATACAGGGACCGTTTCAAGAACCAGAAAGAAAAAATAGACAGTTTTGATAAAGAAGTAATCAGACAAAATGTTTTTAAGTTTTACAAAGAGAGGGACTTACCAACGCTTACAAAATGAAAAAAAGCTTTGGAACCGGATATTTGTATTTCAACTGTGCATCTGCGGTTTGTCTTGAAGGAACTTGGGTTTTGCTGGCGCAAAACAACCGACAACAGACAAATAGTTACAGAAAGGGCAGATGTCACTGCTGCAGGTGCAAGATTTTTAAGAGACATTAGAAAATGCAGGGATAAAGGTTTCTCAGTAGTGTACACAGATGAAACCTGGGTAAATCAAAATCATTGTCGGGGTTACACATGGCTGCCAGTTCTTCATAAATGTGGTATGTTTTCTGACAAAGAAGATGGTGTTCTCAATGATGTCACAAAATTACCAAATATACCTTCTGGTAAAGGACAGCGACTGATAATACTGCATGCAGGAAATAAGGATGAAGGTTTCCTTCCTAATTGTGACCTTGTATTTGTGGGGAAACATGATGCTGCAGATTACCACAGTGAAATGAATACCAAAACTTTTATGGAATGGTTTGAAACTAAACTTATTCCTGCTTTGAAAGTACCCAGTGTTATCGTGCTAGACAATGCAGTCTACCATAATAAGAGAACAGAGGACAGTATACCTCCCAATATGAGCCATAGGAAGGCTGTCATGCAAGAGTGGCTCCAGTCAAGGAGTATTGCATATGAGCCCAAATTTACAAAACCAAAACTATATCAATTAATGAAACAAACCTTCTCCAGTATGTGTCACAGATATTCTTGCCAAGCAACATGGACATGTTGTACTCCGTACCCCTGTGCGTCAGTGTGAATTTAATGGCATTGAACTCCTATGCGCCAAGGTGAAGCATTTTATTGCTGATAGAAATACCACTTTTAAAATCAAAGACGTTAAAGAGCTTGTACCACTTGCCTTTTCAAATGTATCTACAGACGATTGGGCAAAAGCTGTTGAGCATACAGAAAAAATAGAAAATTACTACTGGAAAACTGAAGGACTGAGAGAAGAAATTGATCAGGTCATAATACACCTAGATAGCGACACTTACAGTTGCAGTGATTTCAGTTCAAGTGGAGAAAATAGTGATAGCAGCAGTGAAGATTCAAGCGCATAGTGAAACATTTTCAATTGGTAAATTTAGAGATGTTCCCTTGTTAGAATAACAGGTTACTGCATTCTAAGGTCATGGCCTGGGTAATAGAACTGCTCCATTCATTGCTGCTATCCCCTGCTGCACACACACATGAATATCTTCTAATATCACTCAATTTAAATGATAACAGGATGAAAACCTGTGGTTCTGACATATTATTACCTGTCATCTGTAGGTGTGGCATTTACATATACACTACAAAATGTATTTTCCATCCACATATTTCATCCATGTGATTTTTAATGATTTTTTTACTCCGAAACATTGTGACTTTATGGACTTTAATATGGAACAACGATGAGCCAGATTAGATCCCAGAAACTTAGGATTCGGATTCAGTACGGTGGCAACGTGAGACCCTTTACCAAAGCGTGTGCGTAGCTCATCTTTATTCGATAACCCAGTAAGCTGGACATGTGGACGAAAAACCAAACGGTAGAAATCATTCGATGCAATGACTAATCAGTAAAAATATAACTAAATTATGCTGCAAACAGGATGGCTTTTTTGGAATAAATAGGATAATGTAACTGATCATATGAGATGTAAAAAATACACCTGAACAATTTGGTTCAATGAACACTCCTCCGTTAAAAGAATTGCATACAACTATTTCCAGAGGTCGCAAAACACATGAGTACCGGGTGTGAACTTGTGGAAATATGATGATAAAACTGGCCAAGTCGAACGAAAATGCTACTCAATAGACTGACCGAGCTTCTGTGGCGAATGACGCCCGGCGGTTCGCATCCGCGGCCATCGCCATAGGAACCTGGCTACGCAGATGAGTAATATTTTTGCCTTGGGCAGCCTTTAACCAGTGAGCATTCTCCGTGATTTCTGCGTGATGTTGCTATATATCCCGTTCCATGGGATACATAATTTAAAACCTGACCAAGTTGGCAACAAAACACTATTTATGGTATACACTGACGTGTAGCCGTCTGAAACTAAAATACCAGTTGTAATGTGTATCAGTACACACGTGTGAGCACCCATGCATGCATACGCGCCTCGTGTCCAGTGCACATTTTATTTGTGTCTGTATGTACATTTATGTGAATACCATAGACATAAGCTGTTGGCAATGATAAAATGCTGTTACCTGTGTTGTACTTTTTTTTTCTCGTGGTGATAGAACGTGTATAATAAATCTGTAACTCGGCCCAATGGCTTCCCAAAGCATTTCGGGCTGTTGCGACCCGTTCTCGAACTATTCACGTCTTTGCAATTTCCTATGTTTATCCCTCTTGCAGGGTGGCCAGGGTGGAGTACAACATGAAGACAGGACAATACGTGGCATCCATTTAATGCATGAACAGCCAAGGGTTGGAAGTTGGCCAGTCATGCAACAAACACAACTATGCGGAAACGTTCACGGAAGACGAGGGACAGATAGAGGGGTATAATTCAAGCATAATTTATAGACAGATGGCAATAATATGAATTGCAGGTAAAACTGACGTTAGATCAACCAATACCTTTTGTAGAAAAACGAGAGAAAATAATTATGTAATCATGAATTGCCGGAAAAAAATGTAAATTTTCCAACAAAGTACAAACTGGAGAGCCGTGCAAAACCGTTTGTAAGGAGAAGGGAGCATAGTTTGATACAATTGTGTGTAGTTTTGAACGTGCCACAGTATACAATGGGCAAGAGAAAAAATAATGCCATACATTTTCGCTTGCTGCTCCGCAATTGCACCCGGGACTCATTTTAAAACCAATTTTGAAAAAAATGTGAATTCAGATGATTGCTGCCTAAGCGAAGGAGGGTGTGTAAAATAGAGGTATATCTGTTTCCAAAATTGTAGAGTTCAGAAAACGGATTCGATCCAGAAGAATCTGTAAGTATTTTGGATATAAAACTGATAAGGATGGTGAATTTCTCACATTAAGAGGTAGCACATTCCAAAGTCGTATACCGTTGATGGAAAGAATGAATTATTGAAAAGATCCGTTCGGGCTCGAAAATGAGGCAAGTCAAATTTTTACGAGTATTGTAAGTAGACGTGTCAGGGCTGACAATGTTTCGAGTTACAGGTTGCAGGTAATTTGAAACTAATTTGTTAACGATCTTATACATCAGAATTAACTTAGCATGTTCCCAACGAGATGCTTGTGTCTGCCATCCAAGTTCTTCATATAGTTTGGCACTCGATGTTCCGGGCATTTCACCAGTAACTATTCTGGCTGCAGTCAGCTGAACACCTTCAGGGTTTTCAGCATCTACAGCCGTGCAGACATCCCAGATTTTACCTCCATAGTCCAAAATGGGTCTGATAAAGGAGACATAACTGGATTCTAGCTTTTGGCAGCCAAGACGAAATTGTAGACTTTTCATGATGGTCAGTAATTTCCCTGTTTCAGCAAAAATGTCTCTTATGTGGTCTGTCCACCGCAAACCTGCACGAATTGTGATGCCAAGGTGTGTGTGTGACTATTGACTTTCTGCAAAGAG
This sequence comes from Hermodice carunculata, assembly GCA_964020975.1. Classification (NCBI taxonomy): domain Eukaryota; kingdom Metazoa; phylum Annelida; class Polychaeta; order Eunicida; family Amphinomidae; genus Hermodice; species Hermodice carunculata. Next base: position 77,247,355 of record OZ026620.1, on the reverse strand, counting down.
TGACCCTGGAATTTGAGCGCAGGATGAACTGGAGGGATAGTCTTGCGTGAGATTATCATACTGTCAGTTTTAAGGGCGTTAAATGTGATGAGCCAGTTGTTTGCCCATTCATCAATAGTGGGGAGATCATCATTTAAGATTTCACAAGCTGTAACAGGGTTGTCAACTGTTAAATAGAGGGAGGTATCAGCAGCAAATTGTTTGCTGTTACTTTGGACAACGTCCACAATATCTTTAATATATATCAAGGAGGGCACCCTCCTTGATATATATTAAAAACAGAAGTGGCCCTAAAACGGACCCTTGGGAATCACCAGCTTGAACTGTCCCGTAATTGGAACACTGGCCATTAATTACCACCCGCTGTTGGCGGTCCTTGAGAAAGCTGGAAAACCCGCACATTGCACATAATTAATGGCACAATGGGTTCACCCTGGAGAATATATACCATTTCAACATTAGCCGCCCCATTATTCTATTAAGAAATCCAGATTTCATATTTTGGCATTCTGACAAGAATGTAAATGTAAAAGAAAATACAAGGGGACAGTAGCAGTCCTGTGCTCAGCTGACCTGGATGTGCAGACGCAGGTGGTCATGTTACCTTTGGTATAAGAATAAGTCCACCTATATTTAAGACCATGATCATGTGCAAACATGTAAGCGCCGATTCAATCCAAAACTCAAAGCATTGAATTCACTAAAGTAGTCATGAGACCTTGGAAATGAGGTCAAGATAGCCATATGTATCTCATTTTGGCCTTTACACAGTACCATCATCATGTGCAACATTGAAGTTGCAGTTAAAATAATACTTCCATTATCAAGCGAAAATTGCAAATAACTAGTCTCCTTATATCGCAGAATACATGGCCTATGTGCACTGTCAGTCTGGCTCTTTTGTAGGACCATCACTGTTTGTGATATCAAGGTCTTCACTCACACTGTTCTGGAGTCATCATTTCTAATGCGGAAAGTGACAGGATTCTGCATTAGGAAGACACCAGCCAATATGTTAGTTTGATCTTTAATCCCAAAATAAGTCCCATCGGTGGTTTCCTATCAGAGTGTTTACAAGTAACCGTGGGCGTAGTAACCGTTATTCCCGAGCTTTTGTGAGAATGCTACCATGTGTACATACCCTTACTGATAATTTGCTATTTTGACAATTCATGAAAAACGAGGAAGTGCTAACAGCACCATCTAGTGAACAATGTTAAGACAGACCAATGTAAGATGTATTCCCACAAAGTTTGAAGAGAATCTTGCACCACGTGGTTTGGGATATGTCGAAAATAGCAAAAGGACACACACAATTTCATACAAATGGGGAAAAATCGCCGCAACACTTGATAATTTCTCTGGCTTTCTGGTCGTGTTCCCATACAATTGGATGTGATTAGCCAAACGATTCTGGAGATTTCTTAATATTTTGCCCGAAAACAAATCTACAATCAACAAAATGATTAGAAGGGTTGTGACCAGCGCTTGCTCAGCTGACCTACATTTTTGTATCAACAGTGGGTCCTCGTTGATTTAAATAGTAGTACTCTGAAGGTGTACCCACTGTGTGTGTGTTTTCCAAAACAAAATGTAAATTAGCAATAGAACACCACCTGACATTTAGGAATCAAAAGGAATGTATGCATAAAATTTGATTTGATATGTCGGTGCAAGGTCAACAAAGGTCAAAAGTAATACGACGGGAAAAAACGCGTCAGAAAGTTCTAATACATGTGCTATACTAACTATGCAACTAGTAAACACCACAACATTTATGCAAGGCAATGTTACGTTTCTACACTGATGCAATGCCCACCATCACAGTTTAAAGTTATGAAATTCTTGGAAATAAGTGCTATATTCTCTCCAAATGAACAAAATTGATCAAACATCAAGCATTCAAACACTTTTGAAAAAAATCTGCGCTTTTGTACGAAAGAAAAAAGTCAATACAATTTACTGTGAAAAATGGGGGAAATATAGAAAAAACACAGACCCCTTTTGAGAACAAATAAAAATTCTGATGTAAAAAGAAGAGCTCTTATGCAATTTCAAAGACATTGGGCAAAGTGTTTCCGAGAAAAAGAGTTTTTTTAATATTTGCAAATAAAAGTCATAAAAAATTCCACAAATCACTCACTGGCGCATGACTATTTGGCCAAATTCATTATCCACCCAAGGTACTTTTCCACAAAGTGTGAAGTGAACCTTGATGATGCTTTTAGAGAAGTTAAAACTGTGAGTTATAATTGCATCATCACTTACTGAACAACTCTGCTTGGCCCTTCCACATGGTGCATTTAACTCGTATCAAGTTTCAGTATAATGAGTATAACGGTTTACCAGTTGCCTTTTAGGGGTGACTGCCTGTCTCAAGTCAGGAGTCCAATTTGTTCCTTCACATTGGTATTGGAAGATGAATGTCGATGCTTTGCTAACTCTGGAATCTCTTTGCTGTCATTGTTGGGTTTGGAATTTAAGAAAATGGGTCATGTTTTTTTCTGTACTAGTAGATAAGTTAGATAAGTCGAAAATAAACAAAAAAATCATTTTAAGCAATTGGAGAGCCACCTGTTAAACTAATTGAGGTTAAGGGTACATAAGAGTGCCCTAATGCAAGTATAAAGAAATTGGACAAATGATTATGGAGAAGATATAAGATTTGGCAAAAAGAATAAACAATAAAGACTCATAGAAAAATCTAATGTTACTATTTCCACCATTTCACCAACTTGGTAGAAACTCACCTAAAATAAATCCTCACCATGTTTGAGGAGAATCTGCTGAGGGTTTTACAGACGTTGAATGTACGAATTGTGGACGGAAGGACAGACTTACAATTGACCATCATGTAAACTCAGCTAAGAAGTCAGTTCAGCTTAGACGTGATAGTGTCACAATTAAAAAAGTTAAAATGTCAGGTGCCCAGAGATGATCCTGCAAGTTTCGAAGAAAATGATCAAATGATTAGGATGAGGATTTTTTTTCTCTCTCTCTCTCTCTCTCTCTCTCTCTCTCTCTCTCTCTCTCTCTCTCTCTCTCTCTCTCTCTCTCTCTTTATCTATCTATCTATCTCACACACACACACACACACACACACATACAAATAAAAAAGTACCTGGAGTATAACAGTTTCCTTGAGACGGACGTTGAAAACCTAATTGTGGTCGAAGGACATATGAATGACTTTCCTAAACCCCCAGCACGTGGACAACTTGGCTAAAAAGATACCAAATCTGTATGGCATGCTGGAGTTCACCAACATGGTTTTCTGTTTGCAGTTTAGGTGAATCGGACTATATGAGGTAGTGCCTTTTAGAATGATTAAGTGACGCTTCTAAATACTAGCATTTTGTTGCCGTAAAGTCGAATGTTCGTTTCTTACTGCTTTATTTGTTTCTATCATTGGTAGAGTTGAATTATGTTTATGAAGAGTGCAACAACAACAATAAAAACCACGTTAGTCCTAAATAGAAATCTATAAGCAACACAACACATGTACACTGGAAAAATTACAGCACTACCTTTTGACCAAATTCAGGTACAAAGAAGTGGTCCTATGCAATTTACAAGAAGTCAACCTGGTGGTTTCAGGGCAGAAGTACTTAGGACACCTGGACCAAATTAAGATATCTGTAAATCCACAGGCATTCACCACAGCTTGACCCATCCTAATATCTTTGCAGAGACCAACCCGAAGCATATTTCACAAAACGTGAAGGTGATCTTCGACAGTTTTAGAGAAAACTACAACTCAAAAATATCTGCTGCAACTTTATGTTGTGGCTTTGCTATTCAATTTTTAAGGAACGTTTTGGCCATTCAGACCAACCCGGTATGTGACTATATTTGAAAAGGTGACAATTTGTATATTGTGCCGAAACTCTTTTCATAAAGTAAGTGAATATAGTCATAAAAGGTAGTTCAGAATTTAGTCAAGTCCGCAAGGTATAACAATCTTATTAACAGAGTTGATGATGGAGACTACCGAAATTACCTTCCCACCAAGTTTAAAAAGCATTCAACTAGCACATTTTAAAGAATTAGCACATTTTTAAGAACTGTAAAACATAAATAAATCATTAAAAACACATTTGCAGCTCCATCCTTATTGCCAATTAAGATCTTTGACACACTGAATATCCCTGTGTCATGTTAATAGCTCTTGGGTATTTGGTTACGGAGAGAAAGTTCCTTACGACTCTCTAAACCAAAGGTTTTGACAAGAAGTCAAACTGTTATTTGTGGACCCACGAACCATGGACTGGTAACGGACAGAAGACAAAGGACTTGAACAGATGGCATACGTTCAGCTCACAAACAAGTCAGCCTGGCCCAACTTCATTAAAACATGGGAGAAAATACTGAAATACTTTAAGGTAGATGTACTTTGTAAAACCATTCAATGGACAATGGCCGAATTCTATTACATTATATATGTACCATGGATTTGAACTGTAAAACAAATCCGGAAGGAACAAAGCTATGCTTCATTTCACATAAAAATCACTTTCTTTTTCAAGAAAACAATATGATTGAAACAATTGCAATGGTCAGCAGAGCATCCACCAACAAAGGCTTGTTTTCAGTCAATAGGATGTGCATTCCCCACAACTGCCAACACACTGCTGGCAATACTTCATCATGCTGTGTACCAGCTTCATGATAATCCCGTGAGTTACGTTGTCCCACTCCTGTAAAGGATGGAGTTGTAGGTCGGTAAAATTGCTGTCACGACCCAACTTTTCAAAGACGTTTCTCTTCAGATGACTCCACAGGTACTCTATCAGACTCAGCTCAGGAGAACAGGCCAACCACTCCATTACCTCCACTGTATCCCTGTCTGGGAAGTCCCACACTGCAGCAGCATCATTGTTGTATTGCATTTTTAAGCATTGGGTTGAAGTTGTCACAAATAGCAATAGCATATGGTAGCAGGTGCAGGTGCAGGCTCTCAGTGATGTAGTGCCTGGCAGTCAAAGTGCCATTTACTATGACTAGGACAGTAGTGCCATTGGCGGAGATGCTCACCAAGCTTAGAATGTTGTTACCACCAAACGCAAGTGTGGGCAATACATGGCATGCTGTATGCCATGTATGTCAAATTAATTCGACATCTGACACAGAGGTTTTATAACCGCCAATTTGAAAAATTCAACAACACAAAATCAAGGAAGACTCGAGAGACTACCAAGTCAGTTCTCCACATTGCAAAATGTGAAAAAGATTTCCCTTCTTTCTTAAAAATCGAAGACATAAAAGTGTCCAACAAGAAATTGCTAAACGTTTCAATCCATTTTTCACTAGTATTGGTCCTAAACTGGCCAGACTCACAAAGGCGCCATACCTACCTCATTTCTTAAATTATATATAATATAACATCATATATATATATATATAAGACGATAGCACCCTAATAGACAACTATCGACCCATCTCCCTTCTCCTTGTTATGTCAAAAAGTTTTGAAAAGTTATGTATAGCCAAATTTATGAATACCTCAAATCTTATCTTTTACTTTACAAACGTCAGCATGGGTTCCAAAAAGTACACTCAGCCGAAACAGCTACATTGGAATTCTTTGACCGAATTTATAACGATCTTGGTGCTGGAGATACACCTAGTAGTGTTTTTTGTAGAACTGTTGAAAGCACTCGACACGTTGGATCACACTATTCCTGTATAAAAAGCTGGATTACAATGGTATAAGAAGTATTCCATTAAACTAGTTTGAATTCAAAGTTGTCTTTCCGATCGAACTCAATTAGTCGATTATGATAGTACATGCACTACAACATTACCTATTATTACTCGAGTACCGCAAGGGTCGATTCTTGGACCCCTTTTCTTTCTCATCTACATAAATGATATGCACACAACTTTGGATAACTTTGAGTCAATCCTTAATCATGTTTGTGCAGATGAGACAACATTACTGAAGTCGGTCCCTTCTTACAAATTCTCTACTGGGCAAAAGACCAAAGTCTTTCCAAAAATATAAAATCCGAATTGCACCTGGTACAAGAATGGGTAACAGAGAGCAGATTATATATAAATATATCACAAACTACATGTAAGTACATGATCTTCCATTTTCCTCAAAGAAAAGTTTTGCAAGATTTAGACCTCAAAATTAACGATGAAAGGTAGATGAATTCAATTGTTTAGGCCTGCATATTCGTTAATATCTTTCCCGGACACTACATATAAATAAAAGTGTCAATAAACTCCCAAGAGTCATTGGTACTCTCAGGAGACCATGTTCCTATCTACCAACTTCAGTGATATATATATATATATATATATATATATATATATATATATATATATATATATATATATATATATATATATATATGTATATATATATGTATATGTATATATACATACATACATACATACATACACACACACACATATAAATATATACATATATATATATAACTCTATCTTCATGCTGCATCTCTATTATTATATTTTAGCTTGGTGTCGTTCCTCTCACACAAAATTTTTACATTACAGAAAAAGGCAATAACATGTTCATGCAACACCAATCTTCTTTCACATACCGGACCTTTGTTTAAAATCCTGAAAACCCTTAAACTCAAAGCTATAATACGTATGAAAGCCCGTACATTTTACGATAGGTATATCAACAACCAGCTTCCTCTCTACTTGAACAATATGTTTTGTCCCAAACTGCCACACAGAGACATTACACCAGATACAGACATATTCCTCGATCAGACATCCCTGTCCGAAGTTTCACACAAAATTCAATACTTTTCTTTATCCCTAATTTAATAAAAGCAACTTCTTCAAATATAGCAAAGTCTCTACTCACTCATACAATGAACTTTCAAAGTATCTAAAGTGGCAGTTTATCAATGAATACTCAGAAATATACTCAGTTGTAAATTGCAATGTAACAGAAATTAATCGAACGTTTGATATGGTACATTCTCAATTTCATTTATGTTTTTTGCTTTTCAATGCCACCATGGCCTGAATTACTTTTTATTATTTTTTCTCAATCCCAGGTAACCAGTGTTATATATATATATATATATATATATATATATATATATATATATATATATATATATATATATATATATATATATATATATATATATATATATATATATATATATATATATGTATATACATATATACATATATATATGTATGTATGTATTTTTTTACACACATCCAGGTGCTAATGTTGTGATCTTTTGTTCTCCAGGTATCTGCAGTGATAGCGGACTAATATATGCCTCAACTGGAGTCATCCTGACAGTATGAATGTTATTTTCTGTGCAATAACTAGTGTTGTCGATATATTTTTGAACTCTAAATCTAATAGAATATATTTGATTTGTTATAACCATGTTATAAAGTTGTCATATGTCAAGTCATTTGAGTCTTTGAGTATTACACCGGTAGTCAGTGTGAATGAGATGAATTCATTTTCCGCTGGTACACCAACCGCAGAACAACCAATAGGATTAACGCAATACTGTGTGCCCTGAGTGCTTTTACATGCAACAATGATTATGCATTTATGGACTTTTTTCTGTATAAAGTTGAGCCGTTTCGTTAGCTTGAGAAAACCACCAAAATAATGAAGTAGTCCCGGCAAATTCGCACTGCACCAGTCCATGCGAAGCGAAGATATCCATGGGTCCTTTAGAACTTATGGTGCTGCTGCACCCGACAGCAACACAGGAACCCATCCTCCACGCATACTGAAATGGAAAGGCTCATTTCTGTATTGCGAGAACTCGCCAAGCTTTGCTATCTGCTCACTTCACTGTGTCGCGTTTGCGATGTCAGCACCCCAGCCTCTCCGGATGTGTCAGAAAAGAACGAGGACTCACGATGTGCGCGTTTCAAAGTAGCAATTTTAAAAGGCGAATAAAGATATTATTTTGACACTGCAAGTGTGAAAAAAATGATGGATATAGAAGGGTAAACATATTTACTTCCCATCTATACAAGTAAAGCAGGTTTTAGTTATCAAAACCTTTACATATTCCTGAAAAAGAATGTATTTATATTAGACTGCAAAAATGGAGACTTTTTAGTAGTTTATATTTAAACTAGAGGCTATTTCTGGGTGGCTATCAAATGCAAAGCATTACTGATGTTTCTGCCGTTGTACATACACTAGGCGTTGTGAACTTGACAATGAGGTCAAGATCACCAAAATGTAATTAATTCATAGACCCATAATTGTGTAGTAATTAATGACATATTAGGCATTACACCATGATGAGAGAAATATGGACCTTTTTTTAGTGCACGCACGAACTTGTACCGAAAACCCAGGTATTGTCATAGTATTCATGTTGTCTGCACACACCCATGATTATTCCAGAGAGAGCGTTTTACAATTATGGAGCGACTGACTCTTATCATAAATAATTGAATGGCATAAACCATATATTTCAAAGAAGGGTTCCAACAACCATAAAACATTCAAGGGGACTTTGGATCCACTGAACAAAGTTGCTAAAAGTCCATCTATATGACCGTCGTAGTAAACCAGAGAAGGGACCATCACCTGATCCTAGTATGCCACGAATCCGTATTACAGTTGGTCGGGTAAACAAGGAGCCCTATGCCTTGCTGACATATAATGTAATGACCAATACCAAAAGTTCATTCCCTGAAATGCATTCCCTCCATGACCCTGAGAAATTAGCCAAGGTCGTCAACACGATGCATGACAAAACTGCCACATGAACACGCACTTGTGGTACACTTAGAATCGTTCCCCTGGTTCTTTATCAACATATTGAATATAGTGTCTTTTTAAGTGCTTAATGACCTTGAAAAATTGGTCAAGGTCACACAAAATATCACAAAATTTGAGAATTGGCCTATTGCATATCTGGCCTAGGTTTTCCAGTTCCACCTGAGTTTATAATCAAAATAATAAATTGAATGTACTTTTAATACATCAGATGTTAGTCTCACTTTATATTACCAGCGGCGCCACCATGGCTCCACACGTCATAAACTTTTGCCTGTAAAATATTCCTGCAATTGTATATTGTGCACAAGTTCAGACATAATTGCCATAAAAAATGCCTGAAATGTATTACCCCCTTGCCCTTGAGAAATTAAGTCAAGGTCATCCATATTATGCAACGTAAAACTTCTACATATGATACACATTGATCAATAATCTCCTTCAGTATTGTGTCATGAAACCAAACAGCATCTTCTGTGTCATCAAAGATGCCAGCCACGTGAAATGGGGCAAATTCTCGGTCTGGTATGTATTATTCTTGCTTAAAAGATTTGTAACTGCGGTATTTGATGTCCGCGTTTACCGACCCTGGAAGTTGTAGCTTTGTACTGGTCAGGGTCATGTAATGAAAATCACTTATGCCTGTGTCAACACGAGTAGACTCAGAGACTCGATTTGGGGAATTGGTAAGTATGGCATCAATCAGAGTGGGATCTGCACTTTTAAAACAGGTTGGAGAATGAATGACATTTTTGAGATCATATACCTCAAGGATATTTAAAAGGTCAGCCTTATCCTTATTGTTTTTAAGAAAATCAACATTCAAATCACCAAGAGTAAAGAAGGTCCTACATTCATGCTCAAGTGTCGTTGAAACACTAGTCACACAGTCAAGCAGTTAAGCCATGCTCACTGATGGTGGTCGATATACAATTGCAACCATCAATTTTTCCTGTTTAACATATATTCATTTCTCACAAAAATTAGCGTTTTTGAGAAATTTAAGTTCACAAATGCCAAACTGGTATTCATCTAGTACTTTCCGAGCCATATATAAAGAAAAATTTGCATCTGCCTTTAATAAGTATTATTTATTTCCAAAATGTTAATAATATCCCGCTTGTCCACAGGTACCAACCCGTATCTTGCCATGTCCCGCAAAGCGAGACCAGGTAATCAAGTATGCAGTTGTGGCGGGAATTTATTATCCCCATCTCCTATTTCAACTTTTGCTTGTCTTTTTGCATGATTAACATCCCTACCGATCTTCATGTTGATTTATGAAAACAAAAACTCTTTGAAAAACATTCTCAATATTTTGACATTTTGGGCTGAATTGTACATTATACTGCAAGTGAAAACACCAATATTTAACTCTGCGTACGTTTTCATACACTTGATAAGTTCTGAAAGTTATATGGGGCTAACTTGATAACTGAGACTGTATCGTATCCTCAAGCAAAGGTTTACCGACGGACGGACGGACGGACATGAGTGATCGTATACGTTCTGCGACCTATGATCAACAGAGCCAGAACCAACTCTTGGATAACTTACTAAAAGTACATAAGGCAACCTGACCAGATCACATTTCAGCCAGAGCATTAAAGCCCTGCAGTAAACAACTCAGCAGCCTGTTGGCCTTTATCTTTCAGCAATCCCTAGACAATAGCGAAGTACCTATAGACTGGAGGCGCGCGCCATGTGGTGCCAATATTAAAAAAAATGCAATAGATGTGACCCAACGAACTGTCGACCCGTATCTTTAACTGCCATAGCTTTTAAAGTGCTCGAGCATGTTATTGTTTCAGCTGATCATGGATCATTTGGATTCACACGATATGTTACTGGATCAATAACATGAATTTTGCAATAGACAGTCCTGTGAGTCACAATTTGTTATAACTAAATATGATATACCCAACAGGTACACATTGTAATAGTAGATTTCTCGTAGTCCTTCGATAATACCGTTTGTGGCCGATTATTGCACGAGTTACAATACTGTTGCCCAGACGGTCAAGTGAATAACAGGATAGCATCCTTCTCCTTATAAAGGACAAGCCAGCGGGTTCTAGTTGATGGTATAACTAGGAGTTCCTTGCGGTGCAGAATAATACCAATTGTTCCAGCGGTGTAAAGCAGGGTGGAGTGCTCTCTCCAATACTTTTCGGAGTCTATGTAGACGAATTGTTGACGAGATTAAAGGATTCAGGTTTTGTTTGTCATATTGGAAATATCTTTGCCGGAGCTGTCGCATATGCTGATCATATCGCTTTACTTGCCCCTGCCACAACATCCATGTCTAAATTAATTAGCATCTGCACATTATATTTCGAGGAACATAAGATCTCTTTTAATACGTTTAAGTCCAAATCAATATTCTTCAATTCTGGTAACACATCACGAAGCCAATATTCTATTCAATTTTATGTAGAAAATGTTGAACAAGTCAATTTCTACAAACATCTAGGCAGCATGATCAGCAGGCATGTTGCTGAAGAAAATATTCGAAATTATATAAGGATTTTTAATACCGAAATTAATGTACTCAGGTCCGAGTTCAAATATATCTATTCAACGACAAGGTATAAGCTGTTCAAAGGCAAATGTATGTCACTTTTCGGCTGTCAGTTGTGGGATTTCGCCGGTAAAGAGGTTGATCTATTTTACACTGCCTGGCGAAAGGCCATCAGGGTTTTATCGAAACCACCGTCCCGCTGTCATAATAGACTTCTTCATCTAACATGTGAGGATCATGATATCGAAGTACAACTGCACATACGTTTTCTTAATTTTTTCTACAGCTTATACCATAGGAGAAACACAATGGTCTGCTCCTTCGCTAAACTGGTAATCGGAGGCAGTCATTCGTCGGTATGTAATTCGCTGAATTATAATTTATGGTCTATCAAAACAGAATTTCCGTTCTTATGTATTGCCAGAATTACTATTTATGTTACATAATGTTCTCCAATGATTTGACATCAACTGCCAATATGATTAGAAACGTGTGTGCGATTCGGGGTGGGAATTAGCAATCGAATATGAGTAAAACTGAGTGTTGTGATACACTTGATTACCTTTGTTTTAACTGAACCTGTGAATGACTTATGAACTGTCCGGTTTGATTTTTTTTTTTTTTTTTTTTTTTTTTTTTTTTTTGTTTTTGTTTTGTTTTTGTTTGTTTTTTTTTGTTTTTGATTAGTGTTTTCCCTTTCGCTTTTTTTCTTCTGGATGTACGACATTCGTACGAAATAAAGATTTAATAATAATAATAATAATAATAATAATAATAATAATAATAATAATAATAATAATAATAATAATAATAATAATAATAATAATAATAATAATAATAATAATAATAATACCACGTGTGCCTCCAGGCTCAGTCTTGGGGCTGTTCCTATCCGTATTGTTTATTAATGATATAGCAGAGAATATACAAGGTGGTATTAAACTTTTTACGGATGATTACCTAATCTACAAAACCATAGTCAACAGAATACTTGGTTATTTTGCAACAAGACCTAAATGTTCTGCATCAGTGGTCTATGAAATGGAAGGTGGCTTTCAACATCACTTCATGTCATGTGATGTGAGCTGCTGTAACCCACAATCATCCACGTCATTTTGACTATTCGCATGAGCAGCACTGATATATGCCAATATTTCGGGTGTCTCCATTACCTACAACCTGAAATAGAAAGAAGCAAATAGAGAGCTCCGCTTGGTCAGATGGCACCTAACCAATGCGACACAGCCAGTCAGGAACATGGCATGTAAATCCATGGTTCATTCCCAACTGGAATATCGCAGCCCAATATGGGACCCCTATCAGGGGTATCCTCGGGGAGAGTCGCAAATTTCTAAGTTTGTCGCAATGATTATAATGCCCATAATCTAAACATACACAGTGAGTTGCATCGGAGTGACAAAGATAATTATCATAGTTGTAAAGTAAACTTCATACACTTGTATCGACGCCACAGTATCTATGGTCGCCATGCTATCTCGTACTCATACCGATCATTGCGTAGTTTCAAAAATGAAATTCAGGAAATAACCGTGCTGCCATCTATAATGAGCAACTTGGTTGGAGACCTAGCCAATATGTGTTCCCTCCAAATATGACGAGAATCCATATAGTTACCCTGTGTTTTAATTGCACTGCCACTTGTTGGACAAATTAGGATCCAGGGGTGCCAAGAAGTGTTTTGGTGGTGTGGAACTCTAATAATGGGGACGTACCTTGTATCAAATCCAAAAACACACCTGTCAGGCAACCCATCCCTAAGAGTTGGAAAACAGACAAATCAATGTATTTTGATTGTTTGATGGAAGCGTACATTGCAGCATATGATCGGAGCCCAGGATACTGCAGACGAACCGCACGATTAACCGCTCCAACACGCTGGAAATATGACCGCAGGCTCGAACCTTTTTACGATTGTAATCTGGGCATAATGAAAATACTTTCTGCTTAAAACCAACGTGGGTGAACTAATTAAATATGTTAGGGCAACATTAATGCCTTCGTAAAAGGTAATTCTCGGGTATGCCATATTGTCATGATCAAAAGTAATTAAGAATTATGTACAGAATAAAATTTAATATTTTTGCCACAGAATATTAACAAGAGGGCTGTGTGAACAGCCCGTGCCTCAGCTGATCTTGACATTCATCACACTTGCAGCTCTATGAACTTGGGAAAGGATCAAGGACACCATGTTCTGAGTAAGTCTGACCTTTATAGAAGAACACTTACATGTGCAACATCAAAGTTCAAGTAGTTCTCAAGTTATAATGAAGAGTAAAATTCATGTATGTTGCACTGTGACCCCACAAACGAGGTCAAGGTCATTCATGTACTGTCTCAGCATGACCTTCATACAGAATAATTAACATGTGTAGCTAACTCAAAACAGATATCAAGTTATTAAGTAAACAGTAAATTTCGTGTCAGTTGTCCTGTGAATTAGCATTAGAATGCCCATTGACTTACATAGTAATCAATAGGAAACCTGCATTGAACGATAAGTACCCAAAATGAAAATCCTTAAAAATCAGGACTCGAAAGCAGTGCCACCTAGTAAACAACTGTTTGACCCTTCCACAACAATATATCCATCACATTTCAGCTTAATCTGAGGGACGGTTCTGAGAACAAGTGAAAAATAGCAAAACCATACAAAAAATTCATTAAAAAAATTGCAGCGCCACATGGTGAACAAATTGGGAAATATGTGTCCCCGGGAGTGTCAATGTACGATATCAAAGCAATTGGGTGAGCCGTTTCAGAGGAGAAGAATTTTGAAGGTTTGCCCCAAAAAAGAACAAAAAGAATCATAAAAAATCCAAAAATCAATAGAGCATGACCATTTGAACAAACTTGGTAGAGATCCACCCAAGGCACATCCCCACCAAGTTTGAAGTAAATCTGGTCAATACTATTAAAGTTATGACCATTACAAGAAATTCCCATGTTAAACTTTCCTATTAAAACTTTTGTAGAGATTTTTGAAAAAAAAAAACATAAAAAAATCCAAATTCATTGGAACATGACCATTGGAACAAACCTGGTAGACACCCACCCAAGGTACATTGCCACCAAGTTTGAAGTAAATCTGGATGATGGTTTTGGAGGAGAAGTCGAAAATGTAAATTAGCATTAGAATGCCCATTGACTTACATGGTAATCAATAGGAAAGGTGCATTTACCCCAAAGGAGCTGAATTGAAAAAATCATTAAAAATCAGGAATCCGCAGCATTCCTACATAGTGAACAACTTTGTTTGGCTCTTCCATTAGGAACATATCCACCGCGTGTAAGCTTAATCTGAGTGACGGTCCCGGAGAAGAAGTCGAAAATATCTATAACATACAAAAATTCACTAAAAATTGGAAAAAAAACTCCAGCGCCACCTGGTGAACAAATTAACAACAAGGAGTCCCTAGATGTGATCCTGTGTGATATCTAAGCATTTGGGTAAGCAGTTTCGGAGAAGAAGATTTTTTAAGATTTGTAGAAAAAAAAAAAAATTCATTAAAATTCCAAAAATCACTGGAGCATGACCATGTGAACAATATTGGTAGAAACCCACCAAAGGTACATTGCCACCAAGTTTGAAGTTAATCTGGGTGACGGTTTTGGAGAAGAAGTCGAAAATGTGAATTAGCGTTACAGTGCCCATTGACTTTCATAGTAATCAATTGGAAAGCTGCATTGACCGATAAGTACCAGAATTGAAAAAATCGTTAAAAATCAGGAATCCGCAGCATTCCCACATGGTGAACAATTTTGTTTGACCCTTCTACAAGAAACATATCCACCATGTTTCAGCTTAATCTAAGTGATGGTTCTGGAGAAGAAGTCAAAAATAGCTATAACACACAAAAATTCATAAAAAAATTAGGAAAAATTGCAGCGCCACCTGGTGAACAAATTAAGAACTAGGAGTCCCAGGGAGTGTTCCTGTGTGATATCAAAGCAATTGGGTGAGCGGTTTCGAAGAAGAAGATTTTTTAAGATTTACCCAAAAAAGAACAAAAAAATTCATTAAAAATCCAAAAATCACTGGACCGTGACCATTTGAACAAACTTGGTAGAGACCTACCCAAGGCACATCTCCACCAAGTTTGAAGTGAATCTGGCTGACGGTTTTTGAGAAGTAGTCGAAAATGTGAATTGTGGACGACGGACGGACGACGGACGGACGGACGGACGGACGACGGACCCTCAAAAAACCTCAGCTGACTGACAAGTCAGCTGAGGTAAAAACCAGGAGTACGATCTGTTTCTAGTTTGGAGATACGCTAAATTTCGATCCTATTCCAAAGAAACAAAAGTGCATTATGTAAAACAAAAGTTCACCTCCTGCACCTACCTAGAAAAGTTATTTTGTAACAAGCACACTGCAAGTGTGAGAAAAGAAAGAATGTTTTCAGAAATTATGCATATCTAAAGGAATACCCCTGCCAAGTCCATGTTTGGGCACGAAACATGGTAAGAAATGAAGTCATAGTCATCTGTACTGTTAAAATCCTATGAAAAACCGGATACGTGACGTAGCACTGCTGGTATCAATACCTAGACGGCTGGTTGCTCATGGCAGCCAGTCTGCGACTCTGTATGCGGAGAAAATCTGTGTATTGTAAGGCTCAAAAATACATGATTTTATGTCAGTTAGACTCATGCTGTCTCGTTCATTCATTCCCCTTTTGTGGTTGTTTGATTTAGAATTATGAATAGCCCCTGAGCGTTTTCAGATCTCTTACATTTCTGTGTGTTCGGTTCATTCTCGGCTTAGCTAAACATGAATTATACTGCCTTATAAAAAAAATAATAAGTCCCCATACTACAAGTCATTTCCAACAGCAATGAATCTGCCAATGTTATGGTCTTTCTCGTTAACGTCTCGCAAATTATCTGCGTTCTTTCTCTTTTCAGCTACATAATTTTGATTACCATTGACATTTTATCAAGAAACAGTTTTGCCAGGTCAGCTTGCAATCCATTTAGTTTCAAGGCTTCAGTTGATTTCATGGAAAACAACTTGAAAATGCATAAAACGGTTTATACTCTTGCCAGTAAAGTAATATTAAATAGGCTCCATTGAATAATGTATCAAGACTGGGCACCGCTGTTTAGTTCATTGTCACGACACACATGAGCGGGATCAATCGTTTTCTAAATGTCCCAGAAGAAGCAAATATCTGCATCCTGGAAAACGACATCAGCATGTTTCACTTACTAACTAAAAAAAGCTGATGTTCACCATGTCCGCGTTGCACGTTTCATTCTTATTTCATTTTGTAAGCTACGTTAACTCATTAGACAACTGCGCTTCAAGCTATGCGCTTGAAGCAGTCTTCCGTTTGCTGGTCGTCCTTTCGTCACACAATTTTACACTTTCAACTTCTCAAGAACTGCTCGCTGCAGATACATTATTTAATGGAGCGTATTTGATATTACTTTACTGACAAGAGTATAAACCTTTTTATGAATTTTCGAGAAAGAGAAAGAACGTGTACAAACGCAAATGTTACAGAGTACACGTTGAAACTGACGCAAGACAGTCCAACTTTTCCGAGTATCATACCCGGATTTTGAAGATAATATTACGAACTGTGATTCACAAAAGATGAAACAGACAAGAGCCCATCAAAGAGAGCTATACAATGTGCACGGAAGTGTCACCGTTTGGCCATTTCACTGGGACAGCTTTGAATGGATTGTCGAGAGCCACGGTTATGATTTTGTACTCGACTGTGAAGATAAACCAGATGAGAGGATATGTAAAATGCAAGTGTTTTCATTGACGATTGCGAACAGGATCTTTTAACTGTTTCAGCGCCACATTTTGGACTGAGTCAACAGCTTACCTGGGCGCGCTTTTGGTGCATTGTGCCCAAAGCGCGCCGAGGAAAGCTGTTGACCTGGTGTATTATATTCTATGTAACTTCAGGTCTGCTGGTACTTGAATGAAAGGTCCTTTACAAGGACCATGACTCCAGCACTCCTATTGTTCAGAGCAGTTTGTGTTAAGTGGTTTCCGACTTTACCCGCATTGCGCATTGAAAGAGTTATGAAAATGGGATTCGCAGATGATCTTGGACCTTTTTGCCTTTGTGGCAATGTGCATCCCGCCCGAGAATATATAGTTATTGCATCACCATTTCCTTCAAAAATTTGGTGAACGTCCACGTAAGTAACACCCGTATGTAAAAACAAACTATTCCATAAAACAGATTTCACAATAGTGTAATGCAACACCGTATTCCTTATGTAGTAGCACTAACCGACACTTGGGCTCAAAATTTGAAGTCGCATACCTTCGTCAATTTTCTCAATTTTCGGAAACTTTCATTTTAGTCAGATTATATTCTGATAAACATTCAACAATTCTCTGTAAATTCATTCTATAAAAGAAGTTGAAAATGACTTTAACATAAAAGAACCTCATGAAAATATACAAAAATTGAAGTGCCATCTTGTGGCCAAAATGAGAACATGACCCTGTATGTAATACCAAAATAGCAAAGCAATTGGTTTTAAGCAGTTCCTGAAGATTAGGATTTTTTTTCAAAAAGTATGTAAGGCTCACCCATCATATGATATTTTGAAACTTCCACACCTGATACGTTTGTTGTACATTTAGTCAAATTAGCCAAACATACCTTAAAAGAAAATGAATTTTATAAATCTCGCCAAACATTAACTCATATTTTGCATTCACATATAGATGGTGCCACAAGCATTGTTGACGTTTGGTGTAAGTGTGTCAAATTTCAGGAGTCACTGAAGACCAAAAACACCAGTGTTTTAACCGCCCCCCCCCCCGCCCCCACATTTCGGCCCCCTGTATTACATTATCCACCAGGTGGCACCACCAATACCAAAAAGGAACCTAATTCTTTTTTTATCATACAACATGTCCAAAAATTGCCCAGAGGCTAACTTAACAAGAGGGCTCTATGAAGAGCCCACCTCAGCTAATCTTGACTTTCGAACCCAAAATAAGTCCCACTCTGGTCTAGGGGATTTTGCAGACTAAGTAAAACATGTAGCTTTCCATTGCAATTCCATTGACTTACATGGTAATCAATAGGAATGCTTGCATAAACCGACAGGTACCTGAATAAAAAAATAAGTTAAAAATCAGGGATCCAGTGTATTATCACCTAGTACACCATTTTGTTTAACATTCCCGCGAGCTACATAGCCACCAAGTTTGAGAAAAATACGAGAAACGGCTTTTGAGTAGAAGTCGAAATAAAGTCAAAACACACAAACGTTCATAAAAATTGAAAAAAAAAATATATTGTGGCGCCGCATGTTGAAGGTCCACAGGTTCCCATAAGTGTACCTATGCAATTTCAAATCAATTGGCTGAACAGTTTCGGAGATTTCTCTAAGATTTGCCCCCACAAAATGACCAAAAAAAAAAATCATAAAAAAATCTAAAACTCACTTGAGCATGACCACTTGATTAACGTTGGTATAGACCCACCCAAATTACATCCCAGCAAGTTTGAAGTGTATTTGGTTAATGGTTTTGGAGAAGTCGAAAATGTGTTTTTCCACTACTGTTCCCGTATACATGATGATAGAAATCCATGCATTAACTGACAGGAACCTGAATTAAAAATGTCGTTCAAAATCTGGGATCACGAGCAAC
Source organism: Hermodice carunculata (assembly GCA_964020975.1). NCBI lineage: Eukaryota > Metazoa > Annelida > Polychaeta > Eunicida > Amphinomidae > Hermodice > Hermodice carunculata. The sequence continues at coordinate 77,228,410 of OZ026620.1, read as the reverse complement.
ACCACCTTGTGAACCACTATTTACTCCTCCCACAAGCTACACTTGCAACTACTTTCAGAACGATTTGAGTGATGGTCTTGGAGAAGTCATAAATAGCCTTAACACATAACAAGAGGCCCATGGGCTTAATGCTCTGCTGACACCGTGGATACACCTACATCTTCATTTCAAAGTTGCATGTCCTCAGGTGGCGTCTGAACATATAAAGGCATTATGTGATTTTAGTCTCTCATTTTTCAACCAGATGGCCCTTTGCTCCACATGTAGTCATAGCTTATTTGTGCAATTCCTGTGATGGATATTGCTACATGTGCCAAGATAACAATGAGTGAGTCCTTACCTTTATGTTCTCAGTGACCTTGGAACAGAAGATCAAGGTCACCCAAATTATGTAATACAAGAGGCCTATGGCCCTGGTCCTGTTGTGACATTGCCATTGGTGTCCAAGCTATGCCCTACCATTACAAAATCCCCTCTTTCAAATTTACAGACATGGTGACCTCACAAACATAGGTCAAGGTCAGTGATTTTATATAACATTGTAGTATTGAGCATGGTCTCTATATCCTATACATTTGGCAAGTCTAATCTAATTACTTTTCCTGATATGGAATTTTATATCTTAAAACAATTTTGGTTCATAGATTTTTAAATTACAGGTGGCGCCACTAGTACTATAGCATGATATAGTACTTAGATTTTGACCTCTCCCACAATCCCACTAAATTCAATGAAGATCCATGAAAAATTAAGGACACTAGAGTATTCATAAGATTTAAAATTTTGACCCCACTATTGTAAGTGGCGCCACCAATATCAAAAGGAACCTAGATTTTCATACATCCTATAAATCCTGAAAGTTATACATGTATTGGGCTAACTTGAAACTGGGGACAGTATACACTAAGAACCCAGAAAACATCTTAAAGCAAACTTTCGTCCTTACTTTAGTCTTATGGTATTTTATTTAAGGCTCTTAAGATGGTCTAGGATCTTTTTCCTGTCCAGTCAGAAAAAGAGCAAGTGGGTGAGACCCAGTAAGAGGAAATTAAGTCTTGCTATGACCATGAGTGAAAGGAGCAGAGTCAGTCAGTCATTTTTCAGACCAGGTAAGACTTTCAGCGGCCAGCTCATTAGCATAATGAAAGCTATACATATATTGGGCTAACTTGAAACTGGGGACAGTGTATATAGCGGTCACAAGATTTTCATATTTTGACCTGTCTATTGCATAATACTACAGGTGGCACCACCAACAGTTACGTCAACAAAGATTTTCAAACACTCTTTAAATTCTAAATGTTACATGAGCCTATCTCAAAAATTGTGGGATGCAGAGCATTCAAAAGATGACCCCTATATTCAAACTCGTCAATTGACCTTGACCTTTAACTTGAATTAAAAAATCGTCACTGTTCAAAACGTGTGCCCCATATACAGCTTCCATACATGGTCTGTTTGTTCAAATCAGCTAATAATTTTTCAAGTTATTGAAATAAAACATGGTGACCCAAAAAGTATCACCAAGCACAGTTTTATGTACAATGTAATCAAGTGCAATTTTGATTGGGATGCTCAATTCTCTTTGCTACTGATGTCCAAGCTACACCCTGCCATTACAAAATCACCTCTTTCAACTTTACAGGCATGGTAAACTAAAAAAAAAATTGGCCAAGGTCACTGATATTACATAAGCTTTTACCTTTGGCCATGGTCTATATATCATATAAATTTGGCAAGGCTAATCCGATAACTTTTCCAAATATGGAATTTGACATCTTAAAACACATTTTGGCTCATAATTCCCTTCAAATTATAGGTGACGCCACTAGTATCATTAGCAACTTAGACTTTGACCTACCTCCCCCACAATCCCACCAAATTTGAAGATCCACCAAAAATTGAAGATGCTAGTGTTCTCAAGATTGCCACATTTTGACCCCTATATCATATAATAATGTAGGTGGTGCCAGCCAATACTGAAGGGGGCCTAGATTTTCATACACCCTGTAAGTCCTGGGAGTTATATTGGGCCAACTTGAAAACTGTGGAAAGGTACCGCGCTAACGAGCAAAAGTTTACAGACAGATGGACAGACATGAGTGGTGGCATAAGCCTTGCAACCGTTGGTCAGCAGAGCTAAAAACTGCACCACCACCTCTTGAACAAACTAAGGTCTAGGGGTCCCCAGAAGCGTCCCTGCACAATATCCCTGGCTGACCAGTTTTGGAGATTTTTGAAGATTTTGCTGAAAAAATATACCAAAAAAATTATAGAAAAATCCAAACATGGTTGGACCAGGCATGACCACTTGTACAAAGTTAACTTGGCAGAGACCCACATAAGGTACATATCCACCAAGTTTCATCTGAATCTCATTCTGGCTGACGTTTTGGAGAAGTTGAAAATGTGATGTGTGGACATGCAGACAGACGAGGGACCATACTGTAAGCTCAGATGACTTGTCAGCTGTGGTAAAAATTGCGCTGCCACATGTTGAACCAATCTCGAAGTAATTGGCTTGGCACTTTTGGAGAAGATTTCTTAAAATTTTGCCCAAAAAATCAATCCAAAAATCACTGGAGCATGACCGTTTGAACAAACCTGGCAGAGATGCACCCAAGGTACATTCCCACCACCTTGGAAGTAAATCTGGTGGACGGTTTTGGAGATGTCGAAAATGTGAATTGTGGATGATGGACACACAACCCCAACATAACCTCAGCAGACTGACAAGTCAGCCAAAGTAAATATTGTAGATGCTATTGTTTTGACAGGCAATTGTTTATGGAAATCTGGAGGGCTCAAACAATCACATAAGCTCAGAGATTTATGGTCAGCACAGTTAAAAAGCTATACCATATTCATTCCAATTGTAGCACATGCCCTAGTTTCTAGAACCACACCCACTACTTTTTTTATCTTGGGGGATTTTATCAAAAATTCAGTATTTTTCAATATTTTCAAAAACCAATTGCTTCTGATGTAAGAAAAGGGTTCACTGTTGTCATTTTATGCTATGCGGATTTTATATGTGTAACTGCTTGTAGTATTGTAAATTAAGACCTATCATTATCACAAAGCTCTGTGAAAACCATGGCTGCTCCTGGAAATCGTTGCATTAGCACAGGGTGCAACTATTGGAATGAATACGGCAGACTTATTAAAGCTTGCCCACCCAGCGTGAAATCTTCACACAACATAAAGCTTAACCAAGGTGCCGGTATCAGAGAAATGCAGAATGAACTAGAACAGACTGATTTTCCAACAGAAAATCAAATGTCTCCCGGTGGAACACTTACGTCTCTGAATAAGCTACAGGTGATCACAAATTACAAATGACCTATTTTAGCTCTCACCTAGATACATTATTCCAGCAATTTTCATCAAGTTCTTCATGACTTATTGCAGAGAAATCAATTTCACATAAATGACCCTATGACCTTGAAAATAAGGTCAAGGTCACCCAAATACAATCCCAACCTTGGTCTTACCTTGATACATAATCCTACCAAGTTTCATCAAATTCCATAACGTTCTTCATGACTTATCAAACGGAAACCAATTTCACATAAGTGACCCTGTGACCTTGGGAATTATGTCAAGGTCATCCAAATAAAATCCCAACCTAGGTCTTGCCTAGATACATAATCCTACCAAGTTTCATCAAATTCCATCCTGTTCTTCATGACTTATCGAACAGAAACCAATTTCACATAAGTGACCCAGTGACCTTGAAAATTAGGTCAAGTTCACCCAAATACAATACCAACCTAGGTCTTGCCCAGATACATAATCCTACCAAGTTTCATCAAATTCCATCAAGTTCTTCATGACTTATCGCACGGAAACCAATTTCACATAAGTGACCCTGTGACCTTGAGAATTTGCTCAAGGTCATCCCAAAACAATCTCAACCTAGGTCTTGCCTAGATACATAATCCTAACAAGTTTCATCAAATTCCATAACGTCCTTCATGACTTATCGCATGGAAACCAATTTCACATAAGTGACCCAGTGACCTTGAAAATTAGGTTAAGTTCACCCAAATACAATACCAACCTAGGTCTTGCCCAGATACATAATCCTACCAAGTTTCATCAAATTCCATCAAGTTCTTCCTGACTTATCGCACGGAAACCAATTTCACATAAGTGACCCTGTGACCTTGAGAATTTGCTCAAGGTCATCCCAAAACAATCTCAACCTAGGTCTTGCCTAGATACATAATCCTACCAAGTTTCATCAAATTCCATCCTGTTCTTCAAGACTTACCAAACGGAAACCAATTTCACATAAGTGACCCTGTGACCTTGAGAATTCGCTCAAGGTCATCCAAATACAATGCCAACATAAGTCTTGCCAAGATACATAATCCTATCAAGTTTCATCAAATTCCATCCTGTTCTTCATGACTTATCGCACAGAAACCAATTTCACATAAGTGACCCTGTGACCTTGAAAATTAGGTCATGGTCACCCAAATACAATCCCAACCTAGGTCTTGCCAAGATACATAATCCTACCAAGTTTCATCAAATTCCATCAAGTTCTTCAAGACTTACCAAACGGAAACCAATTTCACATAAGTGACCCTGTGGCCTTGAGAATTCGCTCAAGTTCATCCAAATACAATACCAAAATAAGTCTTGCCAAGATACATAATCCTATCACGTTTCATCAAATTCCATCAAGTTCTTCAAGACTTATCGCACGGAAACCAATTTCACATAAGTGACCCTGTGACCTTGAGAATTCGCTCAAGGTCATTCAAATACAATCCCACCCTAGGTCTTGCCAAGATACATAATCCTATCAAGTTTCATCAAGTTGTTCATGACTTATCGAACGGAAACCAATTTCACATAGGTGACCCTGTGACCTTGAAAATTAGGTCAAGGTCACCCAAATACAATCCCAACCTAGGCCTCGCCTAGATACATAATCCAAAAAAGTTTCATCAAATTCCATCCTGTTCTTCAAGACTTATCAAACGGAAACCAATTTCACATAAGTGACCCTGTGACCTTGAGAATTTGCTCAAGGTCATCCAAATACAATCACAACCTAGGTCTTGCCAAGATACATAATCCTACCAAGTTTCATCAAATTCCATCCTGTTCTTCATGACTTACCGCACAGAAACCAATTTCACATAAGTGACCCTGTGACCTTGAAAATTAGGTCAAGGTCACCCAAATACAATCCCAACCTAGGTCTTACCTAGATTCATAATCCTACCAAGTTTCATTAAATTCTGTCAAGTCCTTCAAGACTTATCGCACGGTAACCAAGTGTTGAAGAACCTGAACAACAACAACAACAACAACAACAACAACAACAAGAGGAAGCGGAAGAAACGGGCACTAAAACAATATGTCCCCCAGCTTCCACCGGGAGACATAATTCAGATTGTACTATGTACAGTTGTGGCATTTAAGGGACATGGAGACTAGCACAGCTTTGCATTGTTATTGCAATCCTTGCCTGACAATCTGAACACCATTAACTGGGGCATTTTAACATACAAGATCAAATGAGTTACAGTTGTGAATTTATATAGATTTGAAGCTAAAGAAAATCCAAACACTACAAGCTTTTACACGGCAAAAATAAGACTGTTTACAATTTCTTTCTCTCCCACAAAACTCATCTGTTCTTACAAAGCTCCCTGAAATTAAATTTTATCAGTCCATGCAATGAAACAACCAAGACCGTTTCATCATCTTTCCATAAAAGGTCTGACACCGTTTATTCCTTGCAAATTCAATGTTTACATTGATGGTCAAACTGATTAACACCTGCCTGACATCTGTCTCTTTGATTTACACGTAGCCAGATAGCTCAAATTGCAGAGCTTTGTTTGATCAAAATCCAGCTGGCAGGTGGAAAGGAGTTATTATCGCCGAACAGTAACTTCCACACCACATGCGTAAAGTGCTTCAGGCGCACACTTTTCACACACAGTGGTCCCCGTCTTGAGAGACCGCCCCCAGGGCAGGTCAAAATGTGGTCTCTCAAAACAGGTGGTCTGTCATTACAGGTATAATCACATGGAAAAGATAGCACAGTGTTCTGAGAAAGCAGTCTTAAAAAGATATGCGGTCTCTCTTTGGAGGGGTCTCTCAAGACAGGTACCACTGTATGTTCAAGCCAACATCAAACCAAAATCTCATGACAGAAACCCAAATTCCTTTAAATTACATGTATACAGAACTCTTTTATCAAGGACCCTGTTCACAAGCCCTTTTGATTTTTTTTTTTTTTTAATTGCACATCATGCAAATATTTACATACAAATCCAATGCCATATTCACAGTGTGGACAAGTACTCCTCTATGGTGGCTACCAAAATTATTTCCTTTTTAACATGACATATGATAAGCAGAGCATTGCCAGGTAATCGGGTACTTCTCTAGATTTTGGAAAGGTCAGTTATGTTGGCTACCGGATTCTAAATTGAAACACTGCTGATGAATGAACCACAACAGTCACTTCTCTATTTCCATTGGGACGGTACTTCAAAAACACAACTTCACACACTAGATACACTAGAGTCACAAGATGGCACCTTCACACCTTCCCAAATAGGATTGGTCAGGAAATACAAGGTTATCACTCTTGGCCTGTGGTGCCCTCTGGTGATTTGAATCTTCTGAGCATGTCCCCTTAAAAGATGTTTGTCATGCCAGCCTTCACAAATAAGTCACTTGACAATTTTCAAAATGTGTTTTACCATTTAAAATAAGCATAAAACCTTTTCAGTAGCTGGGGGATGCATATGGGGCATGCTCAACTTGAATATTTGCAGCATGTATCACTGGGCCGGCATTAAGGTATTTTTATAACAAGAGTTGGATTCTCTTGCACTGAACGTGAATACCTGAGAACGCTCTGAAAGACAACTGCTTTAACAAGACTAATTTCTATTTGCACAGTCGGGAACATTTACCCATAAAACCTGCTGGGATACTTACAAGGCAAGCAAAATACTGGAAATTTCTGTGAACCTTCTGGCTGCAAAAGCTCTGGCACTGAGCACATTTGTTTTTCTTTTTCTTTTGAAATTTCGAAGAAATACATCTAGTGTCAGCGATAAGCCTGGTCTAGCAAAAAATCCTAGGAACACCCCCCGATAAACAAATTTAATCATTTTGGGCAAAATCAGAGTAGTTTTTATGAACATTCAACACCTAGAAAAAATAACCCTAGGAAATAGCTTATTCTTGAAATTTGGAAAATCCTACAAAATGTCTGCAAAGGGCAGGTTAATCATTTATTTCAACATATATACATTTTATATGTAGTACTACGTCCTAAGAAACAAAAATAGAGTGCCAACCACAGCAGACCCCTGTATTCCTTTTTTTTTTTTTTTTTAAATTTTTCTTTGGGGGTACGGTGTCCTTTTGTCCACAACAATCACACACCGCAACACAACACAGCATGTTCTCCCCAATGATGCCACTGTCCACACGTCCCATTTCCTAACATCTACAGGTGGAGATACCTGGGAATAAACAAACTAGATGCTCCTAATTGATCAGCGGCTGTCCGCCTGACATGCTACATCATGAAAATATAGCATCTGAACCCACACAGAACATCCCAAATTGTGACGCAGATGGATTGGATAGACAGACAACAATAGTCTCCAGAACTTTATGTACTGGGGGCAAAAACCTTTAAAAATATATCTAATATATCCTTCAATTGCATGAGATAAATTGTCAGTAGTGGATGGATCTTTTTCTATATGTAAACCAAACTGCGATTCACCATTAAGATGCAGACATTCACGACAGTCAGTCTTCTATGTCAACCGTTTACTTTTACGTTGGACTAAAATTGCATACACACTCCAGACCCCATGTTGTCATACTAATGTCCATATTAACTTGAGGATATCATAATGCATATAAAATACCACAAAACTAACTGGAACATACCTACCCAGTATCTAATCAGTGGAAATATAGACAGTGGTTCTTCCCATGAGAGACCACAACCTTGAGCTACTAGCCGTCTTATACAAACCACTTTTTCAGGATACTTTGTGGAGTGCTGTTAATCTTATTGATACCTTCTATAAGACCACCTGTTTGGAGAGACCGCAGTTTGATCGTCCACAGGGGGTGGTCATTCAAAATAGACTTCACTGTACCTGACACCTGTGAAGTTAGCAGGTTGAATCAACACTGTTACTAAGACATGTATTGGGGGTACTTCTGTGAGATAACACTGAGCTTTGCCTTCACTTGCGTCTAAATGTCCATTGATTCTCCTCTAACTCCCCCCGCCCCACCCCCCAGCTCCAGCTCTGCTCTGTAAACAAAAAGACCTTAGAAGCAAATAAACGTACAAACTAAATATACCGACTCAGGTGGTTTAAGCCCAGTGACGGTTACAGAAATCCATTTCTATTATCAACTACCTGTCATAAAACTCATATATGTATATACCATAAAGTTTCAGTGGTTAGCCAGCAAGACAAGTTTGCCTACATGAGATACAGCCTTATTTTACAAAGCTGTGTCTCTCATATACATAAAACAAGTCAGTTATATAAAAGTGCCTCGTCCGAGGTCTCCGTCATGAACACCCACATGTAAAATAGCTCCAGAAACCCACTGTGACAAGCAGGTGCCCAATACATTTACAACTATTTAGCAAAGCAGCGCCATATACAAGTATAGAGAATGTGCATGGGCTGTGTTTCTTCTCGAAAAAAATGTACATGGTGCTCTAAAGAAGGAATCTCTGAGGTACCTACTTGTACAATCAAAGAGTACTTAGTCTAATTACCTAATTCACATTTATCAGTTTAACTCACTCCATACTATGGTGACAGGCCTTGGTCAGTGGTTCTGGCACTGCCTGGCAAGTCAGGCTGCAGCTGCCCTTGCGGCAGCTGCAGCCTGACTTGCCAGGCAGTGCCAGAACCACTGACTTAAGATGATAGGCATGTTGGTACTTGAATGAAAGCTCTTGTCATGAAGAATTTAAATATGCAATTGTCGTCTTAAATCTAGGTAAATATACAAAAAAATCAGGGACTGATATGGAACGAGTTAAAAAAAGCCTTTGAGTAAGATGCAGGAGACAACCACCTTACCACTAACAGCTTTCCTTGCGGTAAGTTGGGCAACATGACATGCTAACCCACCACAGGGAAAGCTGTTGACTCAGGTTTTAAATCAAAAGGAGACAGCACATTAAAACTGTATAATTCATCACTGTCTGCTCTACCATTTAATTACCTCCACACCTCTTTAACAAATAGATTCTAAAACTTAATTCTGACAGTTCTGCTGATAAAATGTCATCCGTTTCCCAACAGTATAGTTGCACATTTTCCATGCGAAGCTATGTGCAAGCAGAAAATATGAAAATTAAATACTTGGAACAAATATTAGCAACAAAACGTTTGACATGAACCATGTGATCTGTGGAGCTCAGCAATGGCCAGCAGTGTACTATTAATATATACATATATATATATATATATATATATATATATATATATATATATATATATATATATATATATATATATATATATATATATATACAGTGGTCCCCGTCTTGAGAGGCCACCCAAATGCACAAGAAATGTGGTCTTATAAGAGGGATGGCCTCTCTTGAGGGGAACAATACAATGCAAAGGCTACACATGCTGCACTGAGAAGTGGCCTCTCAAGAGGGGGTGGCCTCTCATCAGGGGGGCCTCTCAAGAGGAGAACCACCGTGGGTGATATGAAGTGGCTTCAGGAGCATTCAATGCCCTACACCAGAACACCAGTGACCGAACCAAAGTGCACAAGTTCTGTCACATGGTATACAGTGCAAGTTGGTCACATGGAATCACCCACAAAGCACGCTGTGGTCTGGCAATCATGCTGTTGGCATCAACTCTGACCTGGTAATATTATATAGTCCTGTTATCAGTATTAAGATGCTATAACATGCACTGATCTGGTGGCATATAGCCCCCTTCCAGCATGGTTTTTTCCATATGAAGTATATCAAGGCATAATATGGTACAAACATTGACATAAACACAAGGTAAAAGTAATATGCTCTGTATATTTAATCAGGCTATCTGAGCATGTCAACACAAGCTAATAGGAGGTATTCATATTAACTGAGAACCTGTGGTGCCACCTAGCCTGCAACTCGAACAATGACTAGGTCATCAAGGGCCCCGCAAGCATCATACAGTCATGTGATTTTTCCTGGAGGTCAAGGACACTCAATTGCAATCACAAGTGAATTCCTTGGCTACCTAAGTACATATGCTATGCAAGTTTGAAGCATCATGAACCTGTTCTTGAATAAATGTATGGAAATTTTTTTTCTTTTAGGAGGACATATGACTTTCATACTGAATTTACATATGTAAACAAGGATGTCATGGCTCCGATCACTTGTGACAAGTCAAAACTGAGCACTCGTGTACATACATCAAATCTCGAAATATAATGAACTTCTATCAACTACTTCTGGAGATATTGCTACGCCTGTGACATTGACCTTTGATCTCAAGGTCACGAAAAGCATTATGTAGCACAGACCTATATGAATACATATTGTGACCAAGTTTGATTGCATAAGTCTAGAGATATTGGTTAAAACTCCTTTTTTTAGTTGTAAGCCTCCGAGACCTTGATCTTGAGGTCAAGGTCACCCATACACAATCCCAGCAAAGGTTTGACCTTGATACATACTTTGAGCACCTCTGAAGGCAATTGAATAACATGGAAACTTATTGTCTGGAAAATAAAAACGGACGGATGGATGGAGAGACAGATGGGCTGGTTGATTACTATACATAGGGCTTACACATCTATGATGCTGGGCCCTAACAAGGAACTGGTCAGGACGGAGGGCAGATTCGTGTAATAAGCACAGCCAAACAAGCTTTTGTGATAAAAGTAACAACTTGAGAATGTCAAAAAAACTTAAACAAAGTCATTCACCAAGTTAAAAACATACAAGATACTACACATGTTTAGAGAACTTCATTTGTTTGGTAGAAAAAGTGTCATTTCTGGATGCTTCAGTAACAGCTGGTACAAGTGTTCTCTTATCGTGGCAGAAGCACAGTTCTGTTTCCTAGCAACCGAGGAAACCAGGGCAGGTTCGCAGTAGTTAAATATGAATACTTCCTATACAGTCTTTCGCAAAAATACAGGATTCACAACATCAGATTTGTATAAGAGAAGTTCGGATAGTCTAAGATGTCACTGTGTAATATGTGTCAAACTACATGTACTGGATGCAAGGCAACGAAAGTACACACAATAAAACTCAAGTCTAAAACCTATCAAATAAAATGTGTAAAACATAAAATTATCAGAAAAATAGCTGCACTTGGCAAGTCCTTTAAGAGTCAGCTGTATGCATCATAGTTAGTGTCACATGAATTATAGATTGTAGAATATGTATTTAATGCCTATATAAATGTATGTACAAGAGTACTAAAAACTTGTTGTCTCCAGCAACCGACGATCACTGCATGCACAAAGTAACCTTCAACTGCTGGATTCAGAGTTTGATAAAAATATCCTCAACAGCAGGTCATCTTCACTGATTTAGGATCAAGGGACCTGAAGATAGGATCTCATCAGTACAAATACTCAAGTCACCCTGTTGAGCACACGCTGTGCTTTACAAAATAGCAATATTTTAAAATGTGGCTGAAGCACAGGTTTTGCTAAATGATTCAAATTGGGCACAAAAATTACTTGAGCGTCACACACCAGCAGACAGTGTACAATCTGTGACACTCTGAGCTTCTTCTGCTGGGAAATGCACGTGGACCATGCAAACGATATCTATGTCTGAGCTGAGCATGCCTGCTGCTTTGTCCTCTGTTCAGGTCACTAACCCTTTATGTGCTAATCACAGCTACTACAATTGTAGTTTTCTCATTACCACTAAACATATAAGGGTTGAAAGATTCAAATTCCTTATGCAGATACCTTTCATTCAAATACCAGCAAGCCTAGTCTAAAGCAAAAAGTAGTCCTAGTCAACAGCTTTCCTTAGGGCACTTTGCGCACAAAATGCCCCAAGGAGAGCTGTTGACTCAGTGTTAAATCAGTGCTTTAAGGGCTAATACGTGTACAACTTTCTCTGGCTTTACATAAAGGTGTGCAGTGGTCAAACTTAAAACTGTAGGAACACCTGCTCTCAGTGACATCTAGGCTGAAAACTTTCACTTGCGTTTCTGACTGTCCATTTAAGCTGTTTTGTCTTGATACGTTTTTTAATGAGACTGGCCCAGAAAGGTGATCTGAACCTTTCCTGGTCAACTCATTCAGAAGCACCTGGATGTCTCACTTATCATCTGCCTCCATCTTTTTGCTCCAATTTCTTGTCAACAGAAAACGTTTTGGTGAGACCTGTAAATATGACCCGGCAGGACATGGCCCAGGTCAACAGCTTTCCTTGGAGCAGCTTGGGCGCAATGCATCCACCCCATGCCACATATATATATATTTACATGGGGTTACTGTTCTATGTGAACACATGCACGTAATTTGCATAGAAACATCAGTAGCTGAACAGAGTATATAAACAGGCCTTCATAGCATCCTTTTCAGTGGTTCCTGATGAGACGCACACGGAGCATGAAAACAACGAACTTGCCTACTAGATTCTATGATTACTTGCCCAGACGTCAGCTCAGGGTTAAATATTTGTTTTATGATAGTTAATGGGATAACTTGCCTCCTCAGCAGACTTTCTGTGGTCCCCGGCGAGGGACCAACAGTCTACTGCCCTCCAGAAGGTCTGCTTAGCAAGGCAATGGGATAATTTAAAAAGAGTTGAATGAGGCAAGGTCACTTCCTGTGTTGAATGATCCCTCTTCTAATTCTTCCAGTGGACTGCCAGCACCAAGACGGTTACTTGGCTGCACGCAGATTCAACTTCAGGAAAATACTCACCTGATGAGGTAATCGGTGCATCATTTTCATATTACCTTATAACAATATAAAACACAAAAAAACAATGCTCTGACACCTTTTGGTATTGAGTAATACATGTACATCATCTTTTACAGGTATGAAGCTGCAATCGGGCAAATTTTGGTAAATGATGCAAAGAAATAAAACAATTCACACCAACATTGATAAAAAAACAATGGGAGAAAAAATGAGTGAATACATCCTTCAACAAACTGCAGTTTTGGTGGCAACTAAATAGTCCATGTCAAAGATTTAAGGTCTACAGGCGACCCCGGAAAAAGTACAAGCTTTACTTGAAAGCACCCTTCATGTATCATTAAAAAGTGACCATCATTTGTAGTTACACATGGACCAGCATTCACCTCAATTGTACACAGACATATAAAACAATCTACGCTCTGTTGGTGGTCAAACTGACCAGGTCAAAGGTCAGGTCACAGGACCCTTCCAAGGCACTAATCTACATGAATGCTGCTAGTACACTTCCCAATAGACTTCATGAATTTAATCAATACACGTGTACACAAGTGTTACCACACAATAGGTTCGATCACTACCTTGAAAGCTCAGGATCACTGTCACAGTGCACATGGACAGTCTGAAAATATTAAGGGGGCTCAAATTTATAGCAACATTTTTTTTCACTTATTTTGTACAGTCTTCTATTAGTGACTGGGCAATTTCATGCAAAATGTGTGGGTAACATAACCGAAAATACCTTACTAATGCCTCTCAACTTTATATAGTCATTTCTTTTTTTTTTTTTCTTGTCACTGTAGCATTTTTGACATTGAAACTGACAAGGAGCAGATGTTTTGGGGGTTTTTTCATGTTGTCACTAGTTTTTGTCGCATTAGCTCAAAATTGTACCATTTATCAAATTCTATAATTTGTGCTGGTACACGCCTTTTTTGTCTTGTTTTTTTTTGGGGGGGGGGGGGTTTGGCTTACAATTTTAAAGTAACTCCTGAGTTTTACATGTACATGTGTTATACACAGTACACGATCAGCTGATGTCTACTTGATGTTCAAAGAAGACCCCATATTAAACCATATCACAAAAACGATTTCACAGAATATCAAGTTCCATACTTGAATAAAAAAAGTTGCTTATCCTCTTTATTAACCTTGCATTTTTAATGCATATCACCACGATGAACAATTTACAGTCACAATACACCAAAAAACATGGCAGCCAAACTTTTTTTTGCACATATGTACAAAGACAAAAAATGATTTGTAAGATGAATGAAGATCACATGCAAGCATCCCTGTTCATCAGAAGTAAAAAATTTAAATGAATTAAAAAAAAGCCCATTTATCATTATTAGGCTCCCTATCTCGCATAAGGCTTTGACACACTTTTCACTTTTAAATAGCCCCCTAACGTAGAATATTGATACATTTTCCCATCATTGTACAGGTTTTTTTCGAGTAACATTGATTTTGTGTTGTGCATGCAATTACGGCTTTCTCGTGGAGTCACCACATACACACCCCTTCCTGTGACCTATGTATCATGTCTGATTAATGCTTCCTCCTGGACCATATACTGTATCATGTCGTGCAATATGGTATCATGGCGGACATATTGGCGACATGTCAGACAATATATCATGTCATTCTGGACAATATGCATACGGTATTTTCTTTAACACTTATATGTACCTTCTACTGGACAATACATTTTTCAAGTCTGATTATATTTATCTACCTTCTATGCACACCAACCTAGAGGTATATGAATATGAAATGGAAAAACCTTGTGCCCAATTTTGATCCTCTCTCTAATGCATTCTAACTGCAATGGGCTGTGTTAATAATTCTACACAGTACACGGAAGTTATACTAAGCGAAACCTCATTATGATGATGTTCAGATATCCGACATTTCATTCACCAGCACGAGTTTTGAGACTCTCAAAGACAAATTCCTTAGCTGGTTTTTTCATGTTTTCTGACATACTCAGATTTTTGACACATTTTGCACAAACCAGATGGTGCTGTTATATGATGTTTCAAAGAATTGACAAAATGATAAAAGAAAAAAACAACACAAAATTATCTTCGCAATCATTTCAGTAGATCCACACCTACACACATCTTGATTCTATCGTCTTAGATGCAGTGATGTTCAGCACACGACACACTACAGATATTCTACTGCCAATGTTATACAGCAGGTCACAAATTTTATCGTCCTCACAATTCAAGGTCACAAGTTTTTGGGCCATTGCAAAATGTACATCAAGATGGGATAAAATTAAAAACAGCGAAAAATCCCTTTGCTCTATTGCAGAAGTGATGAACAGATTGTCCTTGTAACAGGTGTTACCAACATGTCTACAGTTGTCCCTGTCTCAAGAGAGCACGCTAACAAGAGACTACCTGCCTTGAATGCCCACCTTTACAAGTTACATTGCTGAGCACCTTTTCATCTTGTTTATACATGCACCCACTATGCTTGCTATGACAGACCACAATTTGGTCATCATGACGAGCGGTCTATCATGATGACAGGTTCCACTTGTCCCGTAAATCCACTGTACTGTTCACATAATCCAGGTAAGCACTTCACCTAAATTTCTTCACAATCTATGGATTGACTAACACGAGATTCTATGTCCATTCAAGTTTGACATATATATTTTTTTTTCAAACCATTTACTCCTGCTACTTCAAGTAATTTTCTTCCACACAAATGCTTAATTCCTTATATACAAATTATCAGACACCTCAGCTACAGACCTGAGGCGCTGGTATGTTTTCCAGTTGTGAGCACAATTCTGGAGGGGAACATAGAACTCTGTACCTTCTTGAAATCTTCACAGTGAACAAAATTCAAGCTTCAATGCCATACTATAATTCTTTGCAAACTTTTATTGTTGTCTCAAATATATGCAGCCTGGTTGGGGATGGTCCAACATTTTCTTTATTTTCAAAAGAGTAAACAGATACTTTTTTTCTGCAACATTTAAAGATGATGATCTGTCAGTTCAGTTGACCATAGAGGGGTAAAAATCATAAAAAAAAACAAAAGAAAAACATGGTCGGCTTTGGGGTCTTCAATTTCACCCATTTACTGGGCTCGCAGCGTGCATATTTGAGGGGGTAGAGGGGGTTTCTATACTGGTGTACTGGGACATTTCATTTCCACACTAGCATACTGGAAGCCCTTTTACCTTTTGTACTTTGTATTGACCGTTATTTTGGAACACTACCATTTCTCTGTATGCTGTGTGGGGGCAAAATTATATCCAGTCCAACATACTGGGACCCTCACCCCTCCCCACCCCACCCCCCATCCCCCCAGATTTCAAGTCTTTTTGAGTATCCTGTGATAAACATAAGCAAAGATTATTTTTCTGGTTATTTTTTCATCATTTTGGTGCATTATGAAAGTCTACACCTTACATACCTCCTGCGCTCTAGTGCACTTCTTGTATGCTTGAGAAAATGATGTACCATCCCTTAGACATTGTCATGTTCACACACAAAGTCTCCTAAACAAGCATTCCTATGGTTATTTGAGCCTCCATTGAGACTTTATGCCTTCGTTGTTTCTTCATGCAGTCAGCAGAATTTTTTTTTAAGTTTTTATATTCTACAAAAAAAAAAAAATAATAATAAAAAATAAGGCATCAGTAATTGCAATTTTATAAAGTCATCTTTTGGATAAAAGGAATGTTGCCCACTATAATTAACAATGGTATCTGGTATGAATGAAATTACAACCCATCGCATGACACGTGACCATGATGATCACATGAGAGTTATTACCATAGTGAAAGCCCAAAACATAGCAAACTTCATTTTACAGAAGTGCAATTCAGAGCTGATTTTTACGTTCATATTAAATCTTGAGCTGTTTCACAAAACTCTTTCAGTGCCGCATTTTTGGACTGAGTCAACAGTTTCCTGGGATTCCTTTGGGTGCAAAAGCATGCCCAGGCAAGCTGTTGACCCAGACCATTATATTGTCTGGAGCTACAAGCATGCTGGTACTTCACTCATTCCATACTGTGGTCACAGGCCTTGGTCAGTGGTTCCGGCACTGCCTGGCAAGTCATGCTGCAGCTGCCCTGCCCTTGCGGCAGGTGCAGCATGACTTGCCAGGCAGTGCCAGAACCACTGACTTAATACTATAGGCATGTTGGTACTTGAACGAAAGCTCTTTTCATGAAGAATTTAAATATGCAATTGTCATCTTAAATCTAGGTAAATATACAGAAAAATCAGGGCCTGGTACAGAATGAGTTAAATGAAAGGTCTTTTCACAGCCAATGTGAATCTAGCAACCATATTATAATTGAGAGCAGTTCCTCTTTACTAATTCAATTTAAGTGACAGTTGGCACTGAAAGAGTTAACTTGCATGAAAAGATGATAAACAAATTCAAGTTTTGGATGACTTACCACGTAGCATGATGAAACCTGACTTAAATCTAGTTACTCTCCAATACTTAAAAAAAAAGAAAGGAAAAAACAATCGATTTTCAGTTTTCCCTACCTGATCAAAAATATATGAGACCTATATGAATGCTACATAAAACGCAATTTTTTCACACATAATCTGCATTCATTTATTTAAACGACAATGTTTCAAGCATATAAACACTGCATGTTTAATGTTACCAAACACACAATACAGGTACACAGGATCATGCAGAACACTGAAAATTTTGCATGTATTTGCAGACATATATATACAGTATTGTTTGGAAAAACCACTCTCACAAATCTATCTGTGATTTCTACAAACTTTCATGAAGAAAAATAAACTTATGAACCAGAACCAACAATTTTTTACAAACAAACTGCAAACCTGCAGTGGCATACATTTTATCTAAGAGTATTGCGTTTACTACTCTAGTGTATTGCTAGTGCCAATCTACACCATGCTTTTATCATGTTTAATATATTCTGACACACTACCGTTTACTTTGAATGTGTAGATCTTCCCGGGAGAGTTGTCAAAAGGCTATGTGCCATATTCATATACATATATAGCAATGGCTCCAACTGCTACTTGCCACTTGTTACAAGGGATGTGAAGATGCTGTCTGGTTTTGCTAGCAGGCTCTGTGGCATGTCGTGCTCCACAATACAGCCGTGGTCGAGGACCACTATCATATCACAGTTTACAATGGTTGCCACACGATGCTGAAAGGGGAAGACAGAAGTCCATGTCAAGACTGGTACAGAAACTCTTTGGTGTAAAACTCATAAAAAATTTTTAAAAAAGATCTCCCACCAAAAGTAAACTGAACACTCCTCAAATGTTTTCTCCTTTTGTTTTATATATCAATTTCTTTGTTCATTTTTTTCCCCCCATACCACATACACAAACCACAAAACCAGAGCAGGGGCCACTTATTTACACGAGTCTTTATTGCATTCTTTCGTACTAAAAACACTTTGGGGTATCAAACCAGGATCATTTCAATAAATAGTTTCAATTTCATTTTTTTTGGGGGGGGGGGGGGAGTTGGGGGCAGAATGAAACTCATTTTATCAATGTTCATTCCCATGGAGTAAATTTCTTGTGTTTGTATTTTTCATTTCACTACAGAAATGTCGATACGTTTTCAAAATTCAAAGAGGCAGACATTCACTTCTTCAACATTGAAGCCTTCTTCAACATTGAAGCCTTCTCAAAATGGAACTTTCAACTACATGTATTTATATGTAGGCCTCTTCTGTTGTAATGGTGCTAACTCTACTGTCACTTGTTCCATTTACAGTTAGGTTGCAGGAACATTTTTCCTTGTTCATCATCATCCTCTGCCCCAAAAATTTTGACCCGCTATTTCTATTTAGTCAAAGACAAGAAGAGGATTGGTCATTGCTAATTTGACAGAAAAGGCATGTAGTTCATGATTTAGTGGATGAAAATTAGAAAAAATAAAATCCTTCTGCTCTCCCGATGAATTCTGAACAAAACAATGATACACAAATTTATTTTAAGGGCCCTTAACTTACACATCGCAACTTTGAGGATACCGATACCACATTAACTCTTTGTGGTGCCCCTGCCCCTTCCACCCTTTCCCCCTTGAATTCAGATTGAGTTTAGACTGAGTCAACAGATTTCCTCGGCATAGGCTGTGCTAAGCACCCAATCCATGTTGCGGAAAGCTGTTGACCTGGGGCATGTTGTCTCACCTATATGTATAATTCTCATTCAAACTTATCTTTATTACTTTGGAAAGTTGTCAAAAGTAATGAAGCAGATGACATTTAACAACCGGTCATTTTTTTCAGCTTATTAATAAAGGCAAAATGATGAAAGCATGCCTGCCAATGTTGCGACCCAAAATGCTAAAATAATGTAAATGCATGTATACGTACACGTGTTCTAAATTCTGACTGTAAGTTATGTAAAAACAGTGATATACTATACAGTGAGACCTCATTATAACGACGCTAACATATCTGACATATTCACTTTATGGCACAGGTTTTGAAGGACTTAGAGTCATGTGACTCATTTATCTGACATATTCAGATATCTGACACATTTTGCAGGGAACAAATGGTGTCTTTATACTGAAATTTCACTGTAATATTGAAATAAGGGTCTGAATTAGGCTCAATCATCATGAATAAAACAGTCAGAATGACCTTAGACCCTCCCAGCCGGAGTACAGGAGTACAAACATGACGACCCCTCACGATCTTGAAAATAGGCCAAGGTTCCTGAAATGTCCAGCTTAGTCAAGCTTCCAATGAGATGCGCAGTATAAACCACATGACAGCAGCTCAATTTGCTCAAAAGTTATTGTGTCCCGAAGAGTAATAGAGGGACAAACAGACGCAGGCACAGATATTACACCAATACCTGTTTTGCTGCTAACAGGGATTAGGCCAAGGGGGTAAAAATGTCCCCAGTGCTGGGAGTGCCCTACAGGAACTACGTGATCAGGTGATATACATACGGCAATGGTGAGCACCGTCCTGTCCCTGAATGCTGTGGCAATGACCTCCTGGATGATGGCATCAGTTTCCATGTCGACGGATGCTGTTGCCTCATCCATTACCAGTATGGTGGTCTTCTTCAAAAAGGCACGAGCCAGACAGAACAACTGAAGAAAATAACAGCAATCTGTTAGCATGATTGGGGGTTAGACTTTCTCTTTGTTTCAGATTTGGTGTAACTTTTAAGGTTTCAGCAGAGGTACAATTTAGTTAAATAAGGGCATCAACAAATGTACAGTACATGTATGTGTAAATTAGGCATCTTGGGAGTTGCTTTTGCCACCTGCTGGCTACAAAAATGTCATTTCAGAGAGAATACGTACATTTATGTTACTTATTTGCAGTAAATTATTTGACAAACTAGGCAATACTGACACTGGCAAGTATTTTACCTGAATGAAGCATCAGATCACATATTTTCAATACAAGGTCATGATGGAGACAAATAAAGAACAGTACTACAAGCCAGGGTTTATGAGTAATCCTGGTCTCCAATTGTAAATAAAATATGTTAAATATGTTGAAAACTAATAATAATAATAATAATAATAATAATAATAATAATAATAATAATAATAATAACAACAACAACACCAATTTAAATGCAATCAGAGATTGCTGGATGCATGCCCCCTCCCCTTGCCTCATCCCAGAACGTCGCTGGACAGATGACTGGAGCAAACTATGGATGGACAGACAAATGGAACCTGTGCCACATGAAATCTTTCAACTTAAGTTAGCCTTTATAGGCGACTATTTTCCTGTGCATATATAAAAGCCCTGCCTCAAAAAGTTCTGAAGTTAGAGTGCAGAAATATTGTGAACAGATGGACGACTCTAAGAAACTGAATGTTTCTACACACAAATCTCCAACCGTGCACAATAACATGACCCACATTCAAAAATTAAACCCAACAACAAGAACAATCTTAATGAAAGACAAGCAAAATTATGATGCAAACAGAGGATGGACAGATGCAAGGTCACATAATACTTGACCTGGTGACCTTCTTTTGTCACACAACAAACTTTTGGGTCAAAATATGAGTGCGTATCAAGTGTAATGAAACTAACTTAACAAGTAAAGGAATTACAGTACCGACATGATTTTACCAGGATATACCACTGTGTGACCCAGATATTTGACCTAGTGGCCTACTTCTGTTGTATGACACACCCTTATGTCCAGATGCACCTGTGTGTAAAGTTTCATTGATCTGAGTTGAAGGACAAATGAATTATAGCCCGGACACAAACGATTGTATTGTAGTTTTATGTAAAGGCCTCACCATGACCAAGCTACTTGACCTAGTGACCTATTTATGTTCCAAGACACACCTTTGGGTCAAGATATGCGTGTATATGAAGTTTCATGAAACGAACTTAATGAGTAAACTAATTACAGTCCAGACACAATTGTATCAGGATATGCCGGTGACCCAGATATTTGACGTAGGGGCCTAGCTTTACATCAGGACACACCCTTGGGTCAAGACATATGCATGTGTGAAGTTTCATGAAACTAAGTTAAAGATCAAAGGAATTATACCCCAGAAATGAATTTACAAGGATATGTCACTGTGACCTAGATACTTGATCTAGTTACCTAATTTTGTTTCATGACTCACCTTTAGGTCAAGATGTGTGTGTGTGTGTGTGTGTGTGTGTGTGTGTGTGTGTGTGTGTGTGTGTGTGTGTGTGTGTGAAGTTTCATGAAACCAAGTTAAATACTAAAGGAATTATAGTCTGAACATTATTTTACAAGGATATGTCAATGTGACCCAGATACCTCATCTAATGACCCAATTTTGAGACAGAACACACCCTTATATCCAGATGCTCCTGTGTGTGAAGTTTCATTAAAATAATCTTAGTTGAAGGGCAAGCAAATTATAGCCCAGGCATGAATAGCAGATGGACGGTCAGATGGATTGAAAAAGCGATATGTACTATACACCCCTCATCTGGTAGGAAGGGGGCATAAACAATAAATGAAGTTGTAATCACCGACTTGAGTCGATTCAAATCTAGCTTCATACATGTATGTCACAATGTAAAGAAAATTCAACCATCTTGCAATTTCACAGCATCCAGCTGAAGAAATCAGCATAAATGTATATGTAGGGCAAATGCTTTTAATTACCTGTCTTTGACCCACACTGTAGTTTTCTCCCATTTCAGATACCTCAGACTCTAAAACACAAAAGTATAACAGTTACACATGCCACATGCATCGATATGTGAGGTAAAATGTGAACTTCTTTCCATGACTTTTTAGCAGTAATGGATGTCCATAGACTTGAGTCCACATTTCCACTTTACTTCAACATGGGGAAGAATTCAATCCCCCAATAGGTGAAGCCACTGAGTACAGTTGCTTTCTTGCTCCTATTGACCAGGTGTAGTCAGGAAAACCCCTTTGCTTGGATACAGTATACCTTCAACACAGACAGCTACATATACCACAAAAAAGCCTTCAAAAGTCAAAAAAAAAAAAGGAAACGATTTGCAAGAAAGGTGGGGAAGAAATGTGGAAACTAAGTCATCATGCAGATATGCATGTTTCATTTAAAAAATCCGTTGGAATGAGCTACATGCACTGGAAAGTTGAAATTTAAAGTAAGAAAGTGAAACTATATAATTATTTATATATAGTGCTGGAGATAACACTGATCCTGATAAACATACCGGCACTTTTCAAATGTTTGACTATTTGATGTTTTATACTCAAAATTTGCTTCAAATTTACTCAAGGATTGGCCAGTGCTGTGTGCATGTATTTCCCTATGCTCATAACTGTAAACCCCATGATGACCTCTTTAGTTAGGCACTTTCAACTATAGCAAAACACTTCCTGTTAACCTTAAATACTTGTTTTGTCACCTCAGGAATCAGGAACTTTGGGGCTGAGAAAATTGACACAGCTTCAAGCACCCTCTGGTGTCCTCTGATGTCCTTACATCATCTCTTTTAAATTACAGACATTCATCAACAGATTACCCATCAAGAGAAATCCAATTTTAAACAACAGCGTTTCAGTTGACGGTGCAGAGAGGATTCTAACCTAGTTGTTGCGGCTGTTGAGTGATTGTGTTCTTCAGCTGAGCGATTTCTAGAGCGTCCCATAGTTCTGCGTCTGTCTTTTCTCTCAGTGGATCCAGATTATATCTGAAACACAAACATTGCTCATTTTTTTTAGCTTGTGAACATTACATTTGGCCGTAGCCTATGCTCTCTTTGACAATCTGCTCTAGCAGGCACTTCTAACGAGTCAAGTCTATTATTCACCGGGGTCACACAAATAATCTATTACTGTGCGGCAGTTGTGAATCACATTAAATTTTCTGGCTCAAGGTACTTAATTTGGGGATTTTGCTTGGGAAGCCTCACAAAAGACCAAAACGTCCACTAAGGTGCCACGTATCATCTAAAGCCACCACACAATGATGGGTTTTGTTTGCCATGTGTATCTTTGAAAAAATTTCATTTTTATGTTTTTGCATAGTTAATGTATTCTTGATCCCCACTTATGGCCCTGATTTTCATGTCAACTATACTGTGATGTTAGACTCGCCACACAAACTTTTGATGCTACAACCTGACACATGATACATGACACTATGCAATACTACATATACAAGTGTGAAGTTTTATATCACCATGCACATTCAAGGACTGCTCTGACAATTAGCCAACTAGTCAAATGCTACTGTTTCTTGAATTTGGCTAAAGAAATGTGAAAATGGATAAAATATTTTTAATTAAATTATGAGAGGGCCAAGACTGAATTTTTGTACATTTGGCCTGCTTTCCCAATTTCGCCTACAGCTTCTCGAAGTCTAGATCTGTCCCTGCACATTGTCTTGGCGGTTTTTAAACAATAACGGAAAGTAAAGCAATCGACAACAGGATATGAATCGAAACAGTGCAAGGCATCTTTTATTTTTTTTCTTTTTCTTTTTTTTTTTTTTTTTGGGGGGGGGGGGTCAAAGAACTTCTGTTTGGGGCCATGCCTGTTAAAGTCCACTTCTCTGTGCACCTGAGCTGCTTCCTAAAACAAGTTTGACTGAGATCACTAAACTATACAG
This sequence comes from Hermodice carunculata, assembly GCA_964020975.1. Taxonomy (NCBI): domain Eukaryota; kingdom Metazoa; phylum Annelida; class Polychaeta; order Eunicida; family Amphinomidae; genus Hermodice; species Hermodice carunculata. Next base: position 77,204,371 of record OZ026620.1, on the reverse strand, counting down.
TGATCTCATAAGATAAGCATTCAACTTGATACGAGTATAATCCTTCTATAACATATTTTTGCCTACACCATACTTCTGAATACACCCCTGTGTAACATTGTATATGCTGTAAATTGCTTTATTTTCAAGTGTATAAATTTTCACTATTTTTGTACTTTTGACATTTCACTGTAGTTTTAATTTCACTGTTTTGGACAAAATTCCTATTCAAACAATGTTAAAATACTACTTCACTGCATTTTTAATTTCACGGTTTTGCGCCATCAGCGAAATAAACAAAAACGAGCACAGAGATAATAAAGCAATTTACAGTATTCATACCATAGCATGAAGGTGTGAGTTTAGCCCTTACCGTACTGTGCCAGCAAATAAGACCGGATCCTGGGGGATGATTGCCAGTCTGGACCGTAGTGAATCTAGAGGCACCTTGCTGATGTCAATGCCATCTATCAGGATCTGACCTTCAAAGAGGTCAATGATGCGGAATAAACCCAAGGTCAAGGATGACTTTCCACTGCCAGTGCGGCCACAGATACCAACCTGAGGGTCAAAGTTGTACAAATTAAATCCATTGTATTATTAAATGTATGTGCATGAAAAATGCATGCATAAGAAATTTCAAGCCAGTGTACGACACTTGTTCAAATATTTAAATGCACAATTTCAAAGCAAGCTAAACCCTAGCTACTTGCAGGTGCCCTTTGGACTTTTGTCGATTCTTTCAGTGCCACATTTTAGACTGAGTCAACAGCTATCCTCAGTGCCCTATGGGTGCAATGCGCTCAAAGTGCGCCAAGGAAAGCTATTGGTCTGGACAATTATATTCTATGTAACTACAAGAATGCTGCTACTTGAATGAACAGTCTTTTGATACAAGGCACACCTGTGCCCCCTAATGCTAAATTGTCCAGTACTCTCTTGTGTTGGATGTGCATGTTGGTATTTTCTTTAAACCTGTTTCTAACCTTGATATCTATAAATTTATCAATTATCTGTTATTTATCACATCTTTTGTGACAATACAAGTTAATTTTGGTGTATATTGAGGTGCATGTACATGTGCAAACTTATTGTTCTTTGTTCCCGGAAGTGACTACTTTTGCAGTTTTCCTACCTCTAGCACTAGAGAACTACCGGACAGTTTGGCACTAGGGGGCCATGTGGCGAAACATGATTCTAGCATCCTTGTTATCAAATTAAGAGCAGTTCATTTAAAGTACTTTGACTTTAGTCGCAGTTGGCACAAAACAGCCCTAGAAACAGAGAACAACTCGCGCTATGTGCACCAGTATCCTAACTGTATAATTAATCAGTTTGAAGTAGGTTAAAACATTACTGTTAAGGCCATGCCAATTTTGAATACAGTGGTACTTCCTGCATGCAGTCACTGCCACAGGTGGTAGTCTGCTCTTGGGTGCCACCCAGGCCATGTGCATCAATTTCTTTGATAATCTACCTGCAGTGCCAGGTCACCTGCTGTATATGGCCACTTTTCAGTGGCAGAAAGGGTGGCTACATACAACTGGTATCACTTTTAAATTACTAGTTGACGAGAAAAACAAGCAATATGTGAACAATGTAATATGGCCAAAAAAAATTTTAAAAAGAGACACAGCAATGTATACCAAAAATTTCTTACATGGCTAAATCACATATCATCATACAAATCAAATACTGTTAACCATTGCAGACTTTGCCTGGTCTATTTTGTTCATGTGGCCAATTTATTTGTAGCTACCATGTGTTAAAGGTACCTTCTGTCCAGCTTTAATGGTCAGGTTGATGTTTTTAATCACGGCTTCCAGACTGGCATCATATCGCAATGAAACATCTTGGAAGTGAATCTCTCCAGCATGAGGCCAATCTGGAGACACGGACACATCTGCGAAAGATATAGATACAGATACATTTTACTGAAATTATTAACCCTGCTGTAAAATTGTTATGTTTTTAACGAATACAGCTTTTTCTACACCAAAATGTAAGAATTAAAAGCCACTTGCAGTTTTTGCCAGTTACAGTGGTCCCTGTCTTGAGAGACCACCCCAACAGAGGGTCAAAATGTGGTCTTTCAAAGCAGGTGGTCTTTCATAAGAGGAGCAATAACATGGAAAAGATAGCACAATGTTCTCAGAAAGTGGTCTTAAAAGGATAATGCAATCTCTCATTAAAGAAGTCTCTCAAGACAGGTACCACTGTACACGTATATTTAATTTTTCATAGCCATTAGCTGTTTGGGTTACTACTGCCCTCAATATTGCAGGAGACACTATAAAGTAAAGGTTTGTACCATAGATGCAACAGGCCACATAGAGATACTCTTAAAACATGCAAGTTGAACACTCCCCAACTCTACATGTATATATTGATATTACGTGCATATCAATCAATCCATCAATTTTGAGAGAGAGAGAGAGAGAGAGAGAGACAGACAGACAGACAGACAGACAGACAGACAGACAGACATGCAGAGTCAGAGAGACAATAATAACAATTATACAATTTCCAAGGAAGCACAAAGTCTAAGATTTTCAGTTGGAAAGAATTTCCACAATTGTTCCAATGCTCACCAAAAAGTCACCACTAAAAGATTTCGGCAGTTATGCCACAATTTGGCAGTGTACAGCAATTGTCAGTGGTAGCCAGCTGCTCTCAGCCAGTGGCACCTGCTGTCCATCACTGAGAACCGCCAAATTCCACCACAGGCCAATTTACTTAGGCAGCCCAGTAATAGACAGTAGAAGTCCGCAGTGGCCAGTTGTAAACAGCAGCAGGTCCCCACTAACTGCCTTCTAGTGCCAGCTTCCACTCTCTGCTACTGGCTATTGCCCTGTCAGTGCTTTATAGAATACTATACAGTACAGGCCACACATAGGTTCACTCCCATGCTAGCATTATTTTCAAGCATTCTAGCATAAAATCTGGTGCGAGAAAAATTGCATCGCCAAATGCTCGTGCTCAACAACCGAATATGCCAGAAGCATCTGGCGACTCGCCTTTGGTACAATGCTTTTGGTGACATGCGTAGTTTGGCCAATGGATGGTCACAAGGTGCGTACTGCACTGGTGTCATTGGCAATGAGCATAAAGTGTTGGGCTATAAACATAATGCGCCTAGCCATTAGTGAAATGCCAGTGGCCTTGGCTTGCACTTTCTCGCCTGGCCCTACCATGTCTACCAGCATGCAGGCAGATGCTACCATGGGTTTTTGGGCATGCAAGCACACATTTTAAAAATGCCAGCATAAAGGGAACTTATTTGTGAGCTGTACTGTAAAATATGCATTCTTATGAAATGGCATGATCCATATATATTGTATTTGTCTACCAGTATTGTGCCTACTACCGTCTACTGCCTAGTTCTTATTTTCCGCTGCTGGTCACCGCTGCAAAAGCTTCAGTTTGCCTTTGGTAGAATTTGTCAGAACTCACCAGTGGACAGTGGGCATATCGCTGGCTGCTAAAAAAAAAGAACCGCTGCCAGCCACTGAGAAATGCCGTCTACAACCAAAGTGGAGCATACCCACCAAAATCATCGGCTAGTGCATGTTTGTATGGACATACCTTCTGCTGTGTGATATGGTTCAGTTGGTAGATGTGTGTACTCCAACACCCTCTCCACGGAATTCATCCTCATCTCCGCGTCAGTCAGATTCCTCACAACCCAGTTCAGGTACCCAGACATCTGATCGATAAACATGTAAAAATATCTTTCAATCATTGTGTGACAACTCTGCATGCTGCGGTTAATTTGTCCCTGGGAAGTGATGGATTTTTTACAAATATTTCATAGGAATTACGTAAAAAGCTGCTAAATCAATTCCACATACACTGTAAAAGGACCTTTCATTCATTATGTACTGATACAAAGTTGATAAGGTGTTTACTGCATTGCTGGCGAGTCAATCAGCAGTTGCCCTTGCAAACAGTTTTGTCATTGCCTTAAAGTCTTGCTCCTGCTGCCATGAAAACAGCCAGAGAATGACCTACCAGCTACATAAAACTGTTAACCAAGGCTTTTACCACTTTAGCATGTGATGAGTTATGATGTAATGAGCCCATAGGCATGTCAGCTGAGCATGCCCAGTGATGTGTGTTCCTCTTATTAGGTCAAAGGCCACTCAGTGCAAACTTTACCCACTTAACATAGAAATGTACAGAGGTAATTTAAAACATAAAGCTTTAAAAAGAATTGTTATGGATGGCATTCATTAATTAAATTTGCCAGTGTTTGTCTTCATCTTTTGGCTAATATACAATTTTAATATATCCATGAAACTAGTAAAAGAAACTGAAACGTTTGATTCTGATTACCGAGGTAACTTGGTTTAAACATATTTCATTGATCAAAGTACATAATATAATTGCACCAATATATTCTGCAATTGGGAAGAGGGCAGTGCCCTATTGAATCCCTTTTGCCGGAAGAGACGATTACACAGGACAAAACTAGACACAGACAAAACATAGAGCAGAAGACTTGGACATGAACAAGACAGATAGAGGGGCGGTATTTTGGAATGAAAGCACCTAACCTGACCAAACGTAAGTGTATACTAAAAAGAAACTTTTAATTTTCAGGTCCTAGCGAGGACACGCCTAGCACCGCGGCCAGCCATACACGTGAGGGGATATGTAATTGAAGGGAAATTAAACAACACCTACTGGTTTGAAGCGACACGTTTCAGATATGAAATGATGTGCAGCTAGAAAGATTTCAGTATTTTGTGATAGGGAGCAGTCCGGTGAGCCATATAAGAGAGTTTGAAGAGTAAAAGGAGCAAGACAAACAATTTTGGCATGCAGATGCAATCGTGGCACAGTGTAATTTGGACATAAAAAGAAAAAGTGCCATGTATCCTCATTGGGTGCACCACAAGAACATCCAGGTGAATCCATTACACCAATTTTAAAAAGATGAGAGTTTAAAAGACTAGCATCTAGACGGAGGCGAGTGTGCTGAACAGCTACGAATCTATTCCCAAAATTATATAATTCGGGAAATTTTGTAGTTCTTATTATTTGTTTGGCTATTTTTGATTTAAATATCTGAATAGAGGCCGAATTTCGAGTATCAAGAGGCAGCTGATTCCATAGTCTAACAGTAGAAGGAAAAAATGATTTATCAAAAAGATCTGTACGTGCCCTGAAATGAGGGAGGTCAAATTGTTGCCGAGTGGGGTAAGTGTGAGCGACTGTAGTAGCAGTTGTAATAATAGAACATATGGATTCAGGCACAAGTTTGTTCACCAGTTTATACATTAGGGTCAATTTAGACGCTATCCTACGATCTGCCAAAGTTAACCACCTGATCTCTTCGTAAAGTTTAGCGTTACTGGTACCTGGCATTGCACCAGTTACAATGCGAGCAGCATTTAATTGAATATGCTCAAGTCTTTCTTCATCTGCTGCTGTACAGCCACTCTACACCGGGCTACCATATTCCAAAATCGGTCTGATAAATGAGGTGTAGATAGTTTCTAGGGTATTTCTATCAAGAGTAAATTTTAAACTCTTCATGATGTTGACTAATTTATCAGCTTTGCCAATACTTTCAGTGATGTGGTCAGTCCAACATAAATCTGAGCGAATTGTGAGACCAAGATGTTTATGATGGGCAACATCTTCTAAAGTGTGACCTTGAAAAATAAGAGGAGGGTGATTGGGTGGACTGGTTTTCCGAGAAATTAGCATGGAATCAGTTTTTAAAGCATTGAAAGTCACGAGCCATCCTTAGACCACTGTTCAATATCACCAAGATCCGAATTTAAAGTAGTGGCTGCAGTGATTGGATTGTCAACTGTCAGATAAAGGGAGGTATCATCCGCAAACATTTTGATGTTGGATCGGACAAGGTCTGCAATGTCATTTATATAGATTAAGAACATAAGTGGTCCTAACACTGAACGTTGAGGCACTCCAGCATTGACCTTGCCCCATCTGGACGACTGACCATGAATTACAACACGTTGGTAACGATTGGACAGGTAATCTGAGAACCAATCGAGAAGATTGCCGGAGACACCGGCTTCCCTTAACTTAAATAATAGACCAGCATGCCAAACTTTATCAAAGGCTTTGCTGATATCCAAAAATATAATGCGGACTTCTTTTTGCTGGTCGATGGCAAGACAAAGTTCATGATAGAGAAGAAGCAGTTGGTTGATAGTTGAGTCTTCCGGAATGAAACCAGACTGATGACTGGAAATAACTAAATTATCCCGGAAAAAATTAAAAACATGTTTGAAAACGATCTTTTCGAATACTTTTCCTGTGCAACTGAGTAGTGACACAGGTCTGTAATTATTACATAAATGTTCAGGCCCTTTTTTATGAAGCGGAGAGACGTTCGCTTTTTTCCAAGTAGAAGGGAACTGTTTCATTGTTAGAGAATGATTGAACAATTTTGTTAGTGGAACGTAGATAGCAGGCGCCGCTTCTTTCAAAAGTTTCGCACTTATGCTATCCGGACCTGAAGCTTTTGTTGTATCAAGACGTAACAGGATTTCAAGAACCTCGGATTCCTCTATAATTAGTGAATCGAGGTTAGAGATTGGAGGATTACTGCCTGCAGGTAAAGGGGCTGCAGTAGAATCAATATCGCACTGTTGAAGAAAAAATGAGTTAAAAATTTCAGGTTTGGACGCGTTGTCCGATATATGTTTACCATCGTGTAACAATGACGGTACAGTACTTGAATGATTTCTGTTCAGATAATGCTTTACGGTACGCCACCAACATTTATTTTTCTGAACAGAATTATTTAAGTTTGTCCGAAGCTTAGCATTATATTCTTCCTCGGCTAGCTTTAATTGTTCTTGATAATAGTTCCTGACTTGGCAAAAAGAGATCCATGCTCCAGTTTCAAAATTACAGTTTTTAGCCTTATCGTATTTTCTTTTGACCTGCCGTTTAAGTAACCGAAGTCTAGAAGTGTACCAAGGTAAGTCTGAAGGTCTAATAACTACAATTTTATTTGGAATACAACGGGTAGCAGTTTCCAAAAATAGGCTAGACCAAGAATTACAGCATGTATTAATGTCGTCAGAAACAAAGCATGAGTCCCAATCAACCGCGCGAAGGCAATTTCTAAAACTATCAAAATCCGCTTTCTCATATTCCCATATATGGCGTTTGTATGATGCTTCCTTTCTCCTTCGAAACAATAGCTTTGCCCCCACAACAGAGTGGTCACAGTTAGATATCGGAGGAAGCACACAAACATCATAAAGATAATTCGGAATATTTGAAATTATCTGATCAAGGCAAGTGGCAGAATGTGCAGTGACGCGAGTGGGTTCATTGACATGAAGATTAAGAAAATTAGTTTGAGCGAAGTGAGCAAGCTTATGACCCGATTGTGTGCTAAAGTCAGAATTCAAATCACCAGATAAGATTACATTATGGATTCCTGTGCCACGTGCCGCATCAAGACTATCTTGGAGTTTATCCCAAAAAGAAACAGTAGAGTTAGGTGGCCGATACACAATGCCAAAAAGGAATTTGTTATTATTAAGTCTAATTTCACACCATAAGAGTTCGAGGTCGGCTACCTCCAAGTCTGCACGACGCGACACATGCAGGGCTGTAGACACGTACAGTGCGACTCCACCGCCGAGTGCTCCAACACGGTCACGTCTAATGATATCGTGACAGCCAGACAAACGTAGATTTTCGGCATTAGAATTTGGAGAAAGAAATGTTTCGGACAAGGAAATTATATCAAAATTAGGCACAAGATCCGAGCGAATAGACTGCAGTTTATCATCAGAGAGACTACGAACATTTGAGTGGCAAAATGAAATGTCACACAGATCATTGCTAGGGCCAGGGTTCATGTGAACATCGCCTGCTAGCATTATTAATATTAAATTAATAGCTAATATATATTCAATTTTCAGTTGATATCTATGGAAAACAGTGCGAATGACATAATGCGAGAGATGGAGCTTTTTCCTTGCAGTTGAAATAGTATTCTGAATGAGAACGGCTAAAGTAAGATAAAAGAATATATATCCATAGAAATATGATATAGCATGGACTCTATGAGGAGACATTTCTGTGTCAAGCAAGACACTAAACAGTTGTGGAAAGCATATAGGATCACATATACCATGAACAACTCCATTACATGCCTTATCTGTCATCTTACAACAAGTATATAGTATAATATTCAAGTTCAGTACCCATAATAAATCGAAACATATAAAGTGCAAAAGTACAATCCTAGCAATAAGTAACAATCTGTCATAAATAAAGATCATAGGTATTGACGAGGAAACATTTTGTATTGTTATAAACTTTCCAAAGTTGAACCACTGAGCACTGTATACTACGCAGGAAATAACCGGAATGTAGATATGAAAAGCCCCAATACACAGACATGTAAAGTAAGTATACCATTTACAACATAAATCAGTTATGCAATAAGCAGTTGTTGACAATATTTTTATAATGTCTGAGCACAAAGCTCTCAAAAATAGGAAAGATAGGTAAACAAAATTATAGTTCCCATCATGTAGCCAAAAAATACACCGTGCAAGGTAAGTTAGCACAGGATTATAAATAGTAAATGCCCCAAGATTGAAACATGGGAAATATAGGAAACATATCGACCAAAATTGAACTGTTATACGAAACACGGTATTGGTAATACTGTGTATGTCCCTAGTAATGGATCTCACTAGTATAGTTAAGTAGCATAAGAAGGTTAACGAGATGAAATCTAGAAATTGGGCCCCGACAAGCAAAAGAACATGGAAATACATTAAACACACAATATATAGTCTTGCTATTGACAAAACACTTGGATGCGTTAAGCATACCATGTGAAATAATGGAGAGCGCACAATAGGCGGTACATGATACGTGTAAGTAAAAGGAATTTACACACACTTGTCACCAAATAATTAATCTCGAAAGGACATAGTTGTCAACAAATAATTGATCGCAAAAGGATATAGTTGGATGAATTAGAGCTTATGAAAAAGAAAATTATATTAAATGCACTCTCAATACTACAGTCATTGGGTGCGCATCACATATTATAGATAGACGTACATGCCGGTTACAGACTTGGAACACCGAGGTAACTTAACCAGTTGAATGGGGAATGGACACTTCCTGCGTTGAATGACCTCTGGCCTCAATCAGCCTGTCACTGGGCTGGGCCAAGATAGTGACTTGGCTTATTATGTACAGTGTACTATAGCTGCATTTTACATGTACATCAAATGCCTCTCTACAAGAGAACTAATGTTACAAAAAACTACAAATAACAAGATTACAGACATTTGATATATATGCTCTGTAACGGTACTTAATTTTACCTTGTATTTAATTTGAATTTGGAAGTGTGTAAGGAAAACAAAATTAAATAACATGAAATTAAACTCTTAAATATTCCTGGTATGTGATGGCAACTTGCAAAATGATTTTTTTTTTCTGGCAAAACCGTCAAACTGAAAATTAGTGAAATTAAGAACCCAAGAAACAAAGTATATCTAAGGCACATACAGGTTCTTAAAACTTAAAACCCCCGTAGTTCCTTTTCATTTTAGGTTCTTACCGCAAGTGTGTAAGTGATACAAAGTCCCACCATTCCTGGCCCAATTTGACCCATCACACCAGCTGTGACAGCAGCAATGGACGCTACAAACATGACCAGTGCTCCCAGATGATCCTGAAATGTCACAGATGTTATAGCAAGATACCTACAAATTTGGAAATTCCTCTTCAAGAAAACAGCATGCCAGAACTCATCTACCATTTTCACTACAACCATATCCTAAATTCTAAAGCACAGTGTATTTATAACTTTCCCAAGACTTTCCGGCTTGGCAGACTTGGAAATATATACTCTAGCACTAGCAACCACATGAAAGCCTACTTTATAGTTAGAAGCTACAAGAAACATTCACAACTCTTTGACAGAATCTGTAAAATGTACAAAGCCTGGTAGTGAAGACTGCATACAAAGTAAATCATGCTACTAATTTTTCTTGGCAAATATTCTTCTGTGTATACACTAGAGCACTGTGTGAGCAGCCTGTCCTCAGCTGACCTCGACATTCATTTCTTAATAAGTCCCATTCTAGTCTGGGGGATGAGGATGTTGGAGAGGAGGTAATAAGATGTGAGCTTCCATTGAAATCCCCGTTGACTTAGATGATATTAATCAATAGGAATGCATGCATTAACCAACAGGTAACCAAACTGAAAAATTCATTAAAGGTCAGGAATTCAGAGTATCACCACCAAATGAACAAGTTTGATAAATCCTCTCCCAAGCTACACTTCCATCACATTTCAGAAGAATCTGAGTGATGGTTTTATTAGTCAAATATGGGTGAAACATAAAAAAATTTGCAAAAAAAAAATTTAAAATGCGCACTGCCACCTGTTGAACTAATTAAGGTCTGAGGGTCCACAGAAGTGCCCCCATACAATTTCAAAGGCTCAGTCCTTTCTGAGAAGACTTTTTTAAGATTTTGCCAAAAAAAAAAAAAAAAAAAAAAAAATCATGAAAAATTTAAAAATCAATCAAGCATAACCATTTGAAAAAAGCTGGTAGACACCCTCCTGAGGTACATTCCCACCAGTCTGAAGTGAATCTGGTTTCCAGTTTTGGAGAAGATGAAAATGTGAATTTCCATTGCAATCCCCATTGACTGACATAGGTACTGCATGCATCAACCCACATGTACCTGAATTATAAAATTTGTTAAAAATCAGCTAACTTTAGTATCACTACATGGTGAACAACCTTGTTCACCCCTCCCACAACCCTCTACTCCATGATGTTTCAGAACAATCTCAGTGACAATTTTGGAGAAGAAGTCGATAATAGCCTTAACTCACAAAAATTCGTATAAAAATAGAAAAAAAAATGTAGCACCACCTGTTGAATAAATCAATGTCTAGGGGTCCCCAGAAGTGTCCTTGTGCAATTTCAAAGTAATTGGCTGAGTGGTTTTGGAAAAGATGTTTTAAGATTTTGCCAAATAAAAGAACAAAAAATCATGAAAAATATTGAAATCATTGAAGCTTAACCAAAGTTGGTAGAGACTCACCCAAGCCAAATTCCAACCAAGTTTGAACTGAATCTGGCAGACAGTTTCAGAGCAGAAGTCAAAAAGGTGAATTGTAGACAGACGGATGGATGGGCAACGAATGATGGCGCATACTATAACCTCAGCTGACTTATCAGCTGAGGTGATAATATTCAAAGTAGTGCTGATTATATTAAACTGTGCATCATTTTGCTCTACAAGTACATGTAGTAATAAATACATAATGCACTTACCAGCCGGACTCCTAGCCAACGGTTGGAAGTGTTTAAGTATAAGAAGGCAGTGATATTTGTGTCAATTTTCTTCAGAGTGGTTCTCCAGAATCGAACTTGATCCCTGTCAATAATGGACAAAGACAAACACTTATTGGTGAATATTCACCGGCCAAAGCTTGTTCCAACACATGACAGGCAGTACACACATACAACAAACCTGTCATACCTTTGACCACTTTCTGTGATGAGCTCCAATGGACCTGGGATGGGCCATTAGATCCTATGTGTGTAGTCCACACTGGGCAATGGACATGGCTTTCTACACCTGTAGAATTTACAGCTGACCCACATGCTTCTGTAATATGTACAACCACTCCATACGCACATGTAATACATGTATATGTATATGGAATGCCATTGGGCTAGGACCTCATTAAACCTTTTTACCCTGTACAACATATCACGCGAAATAAAATCAGCAATAATTCTACAAATTAAACAAATTATTGCTGGCTTGGTCACCACTAGTGTCGCTAAAAACTCTGATATGTACAGAGCTTGTAGTGAAATCTGCTAAATGATGAATTTCCTGGTGTCACTGGCCGGGACATGAGCAATTTTGAAAAGAAATCCTTTAACCCTTTTCCCCTTGAATTAAGACTGAGTCAGCAGCTTTCCTTGGCACGGGGCATGGGACTGGCACTGAGGCCCAACCCATGCTAAGGCAAGCTGTTGACCTGAGACATGTGATCTTCCTAGGTCTCATCTACGATTCGTTTTTCATTACTCTTGAAATTAGTTGAACACATTGAAGCAGATGACATTTGACCACCAGCCGGTTTTGCCCAGTTTAAGTAGGAAAGGGTAACTACTTTGGCAAAGCTTGTCGCCCCTCTCAGCTGTTCATTACCCAACAACAGTCATGATGCGAGATCTCACCAGTGAGATCACCGCCTGCACTTGTCAAACAGGGAATTACCCACAAAAGTGTGCACCAATGAAGGTGAGCTACTCAATGCAGAAGTTTGGTAAGTGGTGGAGATGGTAGACTGAGGTCATAGCCCAACGGCATAGCATATACATATACATGTAGTACCAGTTTCCTGATTGGATTAAGTGTTTAATATGCTTTTTCACCATTCTTTTGTCTTAAAACTGGATATACATAGAGCAAACTTTCTTTCTTTGAATGGTATTAATTTTCCACTTCAGCCTTTTTCAAGACCACTTATGGTAATAGAAAAGTCAAAATTCAACGCTTGCGCCAAAAATTCCAACAACTACATACAACAGGCATCAGTGAAATTTGATCTGCTTACCTGAAGGCCCTTATGGTAACCAGTCCATTCAAGGTCTCAGAGAAGTGTGCAAAGATAGGTGACTTGGTGATGCTATCTAATCGCTGCAGCTCTCTGCAAACACCAATGGTCAATTTTCAACATTGACAAAATGAGCATGGACTATGCAATTTGACACTGTTTAGGAGTATTACAATGAAGCGTCCTAATCACTTAATGACTGATCCCTTTTTTCTTATTCGTTATTGCCTAATGGTATATTATTTAAAGATCATGTTTTGTGACCATGGAATGGTCTTGAACCGGCAACCTTTGGCACCAATCACCTAGCCAAAAATGGGAAACGCACATACCAATTGTGCAAGTACATGTGTGATGCTGGTTTATGCACAATAATATGTACAGTGGTCCCTGTCACCAGAGACCACCCCTAAAGCGACAAAAAAGTGGTCTTATGAGACAGGTGGTCTTTCATGACAGGTATATTAACATGGGAAGTATAGAACTCGGGATTCTGAAAAATGGTCTGTCATGAGAGGGTGGTCTCTCACGACAGGGGTCTCTCATGACAGGGACTACTGTACAACAATACCCCTCTCAGTTCATTCCTTCAGTGCTCAGCACAGCGAAAGGTGTGCGGATCTGAATTAATTATTTCAGACTCCGAGTCTTAGCAAAGATATCTTTTACACAAGTACTAGCATGTCTTTACATGTATTTCCAAAGCAAAACTGTGAACTCAGTCTCAAGCATACCGCTAAAAGGGTAACTCTCCTTCTACTGCTAAGCTGATGCATTACACAGCTGCTATGTACCTAATCTTCATATCTAGAGTTAATTCTTCTTGATTAACTCTTTCAGTGCTAACTGCAAGTGAAGTCCAAGTGCTTAAGATGAATTTCTCTGAATTATCAAATGAATGCCATATTAACCCTTAAGGTGCTGATCTAAGACTGAGTCAACAGCTTTTCTCAGGGCACTTTGCGCACAAAGTGTCCCGAGGAAAGCTGTTGACTAAGACTACTTTTTGCTTTAGAGAAAGCTTGCTGGTATTTGAATGAAAGGTATCTTCATGAGGAATTTGAATCTTTTAACCTTTAATGCTTAACGATAATGAGAAAACGACTATGGCCATAGTTAGCACCTTAAGGGTTAATATTTCTGTGAAGAGTCTATTCATTCAAGTACCAGAATGCCTATAGTCCCATGGAATATAATGGTCCAGGTCAACAGCTATCCCATTGACTCAGTCCAAAACATGGGACGAAAGAGAAAAACATTATGTTAGTTGCAAGTACAGTGCTTCCTCTTTATAACAGCCCTCATTACAAGGCGGTTTCTGATAGAACATGATGGGTACCATGGCTCCCACTGAAATCGTTTTCCCATTACTTCTATTTTAAAAGTCCCTCTGTTATAAAGCGGTTTTGCTATAACATGGTATACCCTGTGGACCCAAACACGAGCGTTATAAAAAGGGAGCACTGTACTGTGAATTCATCTAGTTTCAGTGAGTTTTAATTTTTGCTTATTCCGCTGATGTTTCAAAGCCACTAAAACAAGAACCCAGCGAAACAGATTTTTAACACGTACGGTACAGATAGGAATTATAACAAAACAGTGAATGTTTTGTCGACAGAACCAGAATCAACATCTGAAGCAAAACTGACTGCCTTTGTCCCTGGCCTGCGTGAATACTCACATGGAGGAAGCACGGAAGAACCTCTGCAGGAAGTAGTAGATGATGACAATAGGCACTACAGGTATAAGGAAGTACGGAACATTGATGGCGTTGACTAAGAGAGAGGCGGAGCACAGCAGTGATACGTGAAGCAGTTGTAGCAGGTTGGACGGCAGCTTCTGTTGAGCGCAAAACAGGGCAACAGAGTTAGAATGAGAATGAGGTTCACATAGAAATGCCCTGGTCTGATGTCACTTGCCAATGTGGATGGCAAGCTCAAGCCTTCAATACAATGTAGTCCCTGAAGTGTACTATGCAGCAGTACAACCCAGACAGCTGTGTGTTCAAATTGGTGTCAGCTTTATAAGAACAAGTGAAATATTTTGCCCCTCTATATGCCACATTAACTACATTGTAAATTTGAAACACTTACTTTTCTGGAGGAGTTTCTTCAAATCTCCTTATTTATTCTGCAAACTTAAATACCTATTGTGTCCACATTACATAGTGTATTTTCCATCAGAAACCATTTCTCCATGTGAAATAAGCATCCAAATGCATTCTAGACAATCAAGCAGGGACACTCTCACCTTTCTCACTGAAAAGGAATTCCTAAGTAAAATACATGTAAATTAATGTGGTCTACAACAGATGGATACTGCATCCTGGCATGTAGTACAGAATTATAACTGACCAAGGGTGTTTTAGCCTATTTTCAAAAACTACCTGCTCAACACATTCTGGTGAAACAAAAACTCCTCCCAATTTCTGTACATCAATTTACCTGTCAGTAATAGGTAGTGACAGGAATGAATACAGGGAGCACGGTTTGATGAACAGATTCCTGGTATTGATGTGGGGGAGGGGTTGCAGGATTCAATTAGTCAATTTGCCGTATTATCCCTTAAAGTGCCCTGTCCTCATAAGCACCACCCACTCTCCCACCATCTTTTTTGTGCAAAATTCCAAACTATTGGAAAATTATATATACATGTACATTGTATTTTATGATGATTCACCAGTTGATAACAGCAAAAATGTTCCAAATTTAGGTCTATGATTAGAATTTACTTCAAATTTCCTGAGCACCCAAGGCCCTTAAAAGGGAGAATATATATTTCCTGCCATATTACTGTGTCACTTTCACTGCAATTGTAAGCTTTGCACAGCTTCGCATCTTATACAATGATGAACGGAAAGGCAATCATACTGTCTGTTTTCTTACTTATTGCGAAGGTTATTTTATGATGATTCTCCTAGTATGTTCTTGTGTCTGAGAGGGTTAAACAACACAGAGACCTATAGGAGTAGAATTGATAGAGGCTCCAACGGAGCTGTCAAAGATGCAGGGTCCACTATGTGGGACTGGTGAGAAGTGGGATATCAGTAGTGGACAACAATGGGGCTCCTATGCGAGACTGCTACACGGATATTACCGTCTACCGTTTAATTGATTAAAAACCCTGAGGAAGGGGCATGCAGCCCCGAAACGTGTCGGTGCAGGCAACCCTCCTCTTTATTCCTCCACATCATTCTTCTGACCTGTGACTTATTTTTATTGGGTAGTTTTAATCACTTAAACAGTAGACGTTGATATCGTTGTAACACTCTCGCATAGGAGTCCCAATGCTGTCCACCACTGATATCCCACTAGTATGTATTTGGCAAATGAACACCTCTGACGCCACCAGGAAAGTGGATATGTGAGGCACATCTACAAAGTTGTTCATGCAATGCTTCCATGTACACGTATGTGGTCTGCGAAACAAAAAAAACAAAAAAAAATAGCAGATCTTACCAAGTTAGTAACTGCCTTTCCACAGTCAGTCTTAATTTCCCACAATTACACATCAACTGAAACTAAAACTGAATAACGTACACTGCTATCCATGTGTACATGTAACAAGTGCTTCTTCTATTACTTAGTGGTAAAAGTACTCACTTAAAAAAGTTTGCATTAGTCCAAAATGAGTGGGGCCACTACTGGTGTGGCCCCGCGCATTTTAGCCACATAACCACAAAGTGGCTACCTGCACTTTAACGGTTAATGATAACCTGGTGCTTTGAATACATAGCCAGTCCCCAGTGGTCAATGGTATTTGTAGTTCTTACAGTATAACAAACAAAAAAATATGGCCCAGACAAGCATTTTCTATATGGTAGGGTCAGAGGTCAAACATCAAAGTGGCCTAATTTTGGTATATGCAATACATTCCTATCCCAAGGAACATGCACACCAAGTTTGGTATCTCTAGGTCCTGCGAAGTAGGAAATATGACCTGCACAAATATTTTCATGGACAAGGTCAAGGGTCAAAGTCAAGGGGGCCTAACTTTGGTATGAAACACACTGCTATGCCAAGAAGAATCCACATCCAAAGTCTGCTATCTGTTCGTATTATTGTTATGTGTCGATGGGTCAAAAGCCAAGGTTCAAAAGTAAAGGTGGCCTAATTTTGGTATGCAACACAACACTACCCACGAAGTAGTCATCCACCAAATTTGGTATCCACTAGTGTTACAGGGTATGGGAAATACAGCCCAACAAGTATACACTGACAGAGTGAAAATCCATAGTCCTGCCCAGGTTCCAGTCGAGGACTAATAAATGACACAACACTTATGAATATGCATGACCTTACCAGCTTCATACCATTTAACATACTTGATTTATAGTACAAGGTTCCATTTAGTCGGTAAATATATCTCTTGCAGGCTTCATCTTGTATCTTTCTGGTACAAAAATAGTTTATTTTGGTCTGGCAGAGCTATCTTTTGGTCACGATATATAATTTTGACGATTTTCAAATCCAGACAATGCAGGATAACTACATTATGCATGTACACAATTTCCAATGTCAAGTTGGGTGGTCTATGTTTGTCTACAGCTGGTGGCTACTCACGTCATCTATGATGTAGGTGTCTCCAGATAGACGGTTAATAATGCGACCAATAGGAGTGGTGTCAAAGAATCTGCGAAAGAAAAACATAATTTTGCAATGTAACATGACACCCCTTTCTCTGTACCCAACCACATCACACGTCAGCCTTAGACGTGACATTCATCTCTTGACAGTAGAAGCAACATGTGTTTTGCTAAAGCAGGTTGTTATATGAAGTTTTCTTGTACTAAAATCATCTCATGACAACGCATTTTTCCCTAAAATCATAGAAATACCATCCACTTTTATTATTTACAAACGTGATAATCTATGATGAAGAAGTCAGGTATTATTCCGTAGACTACAGCTGTAATATAACCACTACCACCATATGATCCTCAACCTGTGCTTAATCTTAACCCTAAGGAACCCAGCACTGATGTACATCCATGCAAGTTTTTTCCCATTTCACCCATTCCTGGCCAAAGTACGACCGAGGCAACAGCTTTCCTTGGCATGAGCTGAGTGCACTGCATCCAGCCCATGGCAAGGAAAGCTGTTGACCCAGGGCTTGCCATCATGAATGGTATTACGTACAAATTTCAGCAAAACATTCAGGCAGACAACAATTTACATCGAGGGACTTGGGCCAATTTGAGCAAGAAAGGGTTAAAATGACCACTGTCGAATGTCATCAAGACCACATGCTTCTTGTTGGCCATTAACAATGTGATATGATCAGTCAATAGCTTTCTATGGGGGCACTCTAGGGGAAAATGCCCCAAGGCAAGCTGTTGACTCGGCCTCAAAATGGTTCATTCCCTTGACTCAGCCTCCAAAGGGTGAATTCCCTTGACTCAGCCTCTAGATGGTTAATTCCCTCCTCGACTCATTTTGCGATTTACAGTGGAACCTGTTTTGAGAGACCACTGTAATGAAAGTGCCACATCTGGGGTAATTATTAAAGTTACCTAAGTCTAGCCATGATAGAATAGACTTTCATACTCCCCATCTAGTGATTGTGTGGATTATAAGACCTCCGTCGGATATCATGACCTCATCCCTACGCACTTCAGTCATGATATCTGACCTGGGTCATAGAATCCACACCCTCACTGGCTGGGGAGTGTTAAAGCCTATGACCTACCTCATAGGTACCAGTATGATGTTCTTCAGCATACAGTGATGCAGTCTCATGGCAGCTTTAAGGCCTGCCATCTGGAAGCCAAAGGCTACAAACAGGGCCATGAGGACAGCCGCACAGCCCAGCAGGGCATAGCCTCGGATGTAGTAATGAACATCAATGTCTTGGGACTGCCAGTCAAGATAACAGAATGAAATGAGGATCATCAAAAAGTAAAACCTGTCTGGTAAAGCCACATTTAAGTTCAGTCAAATTGCAGTCTTCATGTCAGAGAGAAGGTAAAAATTATGTACAGCATCAGACAAAGTTTTTAAAAGTAAAGTAAAGGTGCTGTTTTCTTTGCAAGAAAGAAGCTCATGAGACTGTATATATATAATATACAATATATATATACATTATATATATATATATATATATATATACATACACATACATACATACATACATACATACATACATACATACATACATACATACATACATACATACACGTCATCTAAATAATGGCCTCAGCCTAAACCAAAGTCATCATGAATAATCAATGTTACTTCACCTGGAATCTTCATCTCAGTGCTTGGATAAAAGCTCTTTTTGAAAAGAATTTGAATACATGTACATCTAATACACAATTACATTAACTCTTGTGATACTCTCTACATAAAAAGGTAGCCTTTCAAGAGACGGTGTTCCCTTGCAAAATTAATTTTAACAATGATGAGACCAGTGTACATAATGTAAATTCATTTCTTTTTTTTCAAAGCAATGTTCTGTACCATATTTTGATATTGGTTGGTCTCACTTGAAAAGATGATGCCAACATGTTCCAATGGACCATAAAGAGCACAAGCATTTGACTCAAATGTAGTCCCTGAAACAGAACCATTAAGTTTAAACGTTTTCTCCCTTGAACAAAGACTCCGACAACAGCTTTTCTTGGCATTTAGTGTCCAACCCATGCCGAGGAAAGCTGTTGACCTGGGGCATGTCACCTTGACAGGTCTCATCTACAATTCGCAGTCAAGCTGTTTCTCATTAAAGTTGAAATTAGTTTCACTGAAGCAGACAACATTTGACTGCCAGCCAGTTTTGGCGGATTTACGGGGGAAAGGGTTAAACAATAAGTTAATGGTACCAACCGCTGAGGTACTGTTGGAGTTGGCCCCAGCCATAGATTTTGGTGCCTGTGACCACATAGCTAGCCAGAAGTCCTTGGCAATGGAGAAGGCATGCTTGGCCACCAGTAGCACAATTGCCAGCAGAGCCAGTGGAATAGAGATAGCGCGCATGTAGGACAAGTACACACTCATCGCCACGCTACCTTTGGAACGATCCTCTGCAGTAATCAGCTTGCCTTTCTCGTCTCCTGCCTCTACTTCATCTACAAAAAATCCAGGACACTTTATTAAAGAGTAAATTAAATGTTGAGTATCTCAGTATCCTCACAGTAAGTTAACTGTCACCAAAGCCAATTCTCACTTAAGTCTATAATCATGATAATATATATGTATTGTAGAACGAGAGGTTATAAAACGTAGGTTTCTTGCTGGGGTTGTCACCCTCAAGAGGCCACCCCTCTCATATGGCCACTTTTTGGTTGCATTTTGGGTGGCCTTATTAGAGGGGGACCACTGCATATGCTCATCATCATCAAAAGGGCTCAGAAAATTTTTCTCTTCATCAATGCTAAGCATCAGTTGAGCCTTGCATGAATAGACTTTTACAGCATTTTTAATATGATGTATTATGTGTACACTTGGGAATTATTATAAAAGTTCAAACAATCTGTCAGGATTTTAGCGTCACAATAATTTACAATGTTGGACACAGATATGCACATTCCCAACCTGTGCACGTGAAACATGTATTAGTCAGTTCTTCACCTTTTTCATCAGGCTCTGCTGTGACTGGTTCAGGTGATGACAGCGCCCTCTTGATGGCACTTGGGTCATCAACTTCTAAGTCGTCCAACACTGACATGTTGGAAACTTGTCGTCCAAAGTAGAATGGTCGAGGCCGACATAGTTCTTGCTCGTCTGGCGTCCCCGGTGCCGAGTCAGCCTGGAGCAGAAATGTACTCTCATCACAAGACACCTCTGGCTTTTGTAAGAGAGGGTTCACTGTAAGAATAAGGGTCCACGGCATCCCTCTGCCTTGAAGAGAAATCTGGTTGACGTAATGATGGTTAAAACGGATTCCTTCAATTTCTAATTTGCAATACATTGTATGTAATGTGCACATGATGCATGCAAAAACAGAATGTTTTAAAAAGATGAAAGTTATCATGGTTATTTTTGGTTTTATAGCACATGCAGCTCAGAATGCAGCTGATATACTTTTATTTCAAACAGTGGAATTTAGGAGCCCAGATGGCAGCACTTGACAGTGTTCATTTATATAGATTTGGCTATTTGCTTAAGCTTCAAAGGGATTTGTTGTCATACAAACATGTAAAATTATGCAAATGATCACCCTCAAGTGCTGCCCTCTGGGGTCCTAAAAGGGTCTATTATAATAATTATCAACATGCAACAAAGGCAAAATTTTGAGACTTGAGTGCTAAAAGCTGGCAGTCATGCAATGTGCTGATTGGGCTAAATTGTAAGCCTGCAAGACATGTGGAAAACTGGATAAACACAGTGCAAGTGCAGGGAATTAGTCAAGATGCATAATGACTCTCATTACATGTATTATCCTAATAAATCACATTTCACACAGGTATAAACTTGTGAACACCCCATTTTTTTTATCAGTTTCCCACTCAGAAGTAAAATTACCAGCTGTTATTTATGCTTGGAATTAGCGAGGGATACTTAGAGGTAAGTATACTGTGACCAATTCATTATGCTCAGGATCCTTGCCTGTGTAGATCCTGTGACAGCCTGTATCCTTCCCAGACCCTTGGGATCTCGGGAGGATACAGGCTAGAGGGAGATCCAGACAGGCAAGGATACTAAATTGGGCACAGGATAATCGATGTAGTACTATCCTAAATACCCGTATCCATCTCATTTTCAGTGACATAGACAAGTCTCCTGTTAGTTATTGCCTCACAGGGCACAATTTTGTCAGCCAGAATGTCCAGCTGCCTTTCTTCTCCAGTAGCCATGGTTTCTAAAGACTGGTGTGGCTCATTGTCGGGGTAACAAAAAACAAGAGGCCCATGGGCCTAATGCTCTGCTCACATTGTGGCAATATTGCACCTATTAATTTCAAAGTTGTGAGTCTTCAAGTGGTTCTGAACATATTAAGCTTACATACATTTAATGTAAAAATTGTCCACCAGATGGCACTTTGCTCCACATGTAATCATAAATTATTTATGCAACTCCTGTGATGAATATTGTTGCACGTGCCAAAACAACAATGAGGGAGTCCTTAACTTTATGTCCTCAGTGACCTTGGGAGAGAAGATCAAGGACACCCAGATTATATAAAACTAGAGGCCCATAGGCCTGCCTGGTGATGTGCTGACATTGCCATTGAGGTCAAAGCTACACCCTGCCATAACAAAATTACCTCTTTCAACTTTACAGGCATGGTGACCTCATAAAAATAAGTCAAGGTCACTGATATTATATACAGTTCTAGCTTTGCACATTGTCTATATATCCTATCTATTGTCTATCTATAATATTGGCAAGTCTAATGCAATTACTTTTAAAGACATGAATTTAATATCATTAAACACATTTTGGCTCATAATTTCCATCAATTTATAGGTGGCACCACTAATATCATTACCAACTTAGAATTTGACCTCCCCCACAATCCCACCAAATTTGGTGAAGATCTGCGAAAAAATAAAAAATTCTAGACTGTTCACTAGATTTTCATATTTGACCCCTATATTGCATAATATTGTAAATGGAGCCACCAATATAGAAAAGAACTTAGATTTTCATACCCCATTGTAAGTCCTGAAAGTTATATTGGGCTAACTTGAAAACTGTAGACAGCATTGTGGTCACAAGATTTTCACATTTTGACCTGTATATTACATAATATTATAGGTGGCGCCACCAACATTGATGTTGACAAAGATTCTTATACACTTTATAACTCCTAAACATTATATAGGCCTATCTCAAGAATTGTGAGGTGCAAATCATTCACGAGATGACCCCTATATTCAAACTGGTCATTTGACCTTGACCTGCAACTCGGATTAAAAAACTATTATAGTTCAAAATATGCCCCCTATATCCAGCTTTCTATACATAGTCTGTTTGTTCAAATCGGGCAATATCTTTTCGAGTTATTGACGAAAAACAATAAACTTTGACAAGCTCCAAACCCCATAATTACTGGGTCATAGTGACCCAAAAAGCAGGTCACCAAGTACAGTTTTATGCATTATGTAATCAAGTGCAATTTTGATCTGGAGGCTAAATTTTCTTTGCCATTGATGTCCAAGCTACAACCAGCCATTACAACATCACCTTTCAACTTTACAAGCATTGTGACCTCACAAAAATATGTCAAGGTCACTGATATTATATACAATTCTAGGTGTTGCCATGGTCTATACATCATACAAATATGGCAAGTCTAATCCAATTACTTTTCTAAATATGGAACTTTACATCTTAAAACACATTTTGGCTCATAATTTCCATCAAATTATAAGTGGCGCCACCAGTATCATTAGCAACTTAGACTTTGAACACCACAATCCCACCGAATTTGGTGAAGATCTGCTAAAAATTAAAGATGCTAGAGTGTTCACAAGATTTTCACATTTTGACCCCCATATGATATAATGATGTAGGTGGTGGCACCAATATCGAGGGCATAGATTTTCATACACCTTATAAGTTCTGAAAGTTATATTGAGCTAACTTGAAAGCTGTGGACAGTATCACACTAACGAGCAAAAGTTTACGGATGGACGAACTGACAGACATGAGCGGTCGCACAAGCTCTGCGACCTTTGGAAAACGGGACTTTAGGTGAAGACCATGTACCTGCATGTGAGACCAGGAGGTGAGTTATTTACCAATAAATTCTTGGTCACACATCTTTCATCAAATGGAGTAAATGACGTCACACTGCTGGCAGAAATATGGTGAACTTTGTTTGAATCTGCAAATTCCTTTAGCATCAGCATGTGATTAGACAGCTTAAGTATGCCTAGGTGACGAAAATAGAAGTCAATGTAGGTCACTGATATTCAAAAGGCAGACTTATCGGAAAACAGTACGGATGAGTGACCTTGACCAACTTGTGACCTTGAAGTATGTCACATGCAGGTCAAGGTTATTTCTGATTGACCTAATGACAAAGCTTTGGTGCAAAGGCAATGAGCAGAGATATCATGGCGAGGCCATTTTTCTTTAATGCAGCACCGTGACCTAAATATGACCCAGTGACCTAGTTTTCACTGAGTGTCTGAGGCATCCTTAGGACCAACTGTCATAAATAATTCGTGCAGCTACAATGAGTAATTTGATATTTGGAGATTTCATGGTACAGCCGATTTTCTTCAATGCAGCATTGTGACCTAAATATGTGACTTAGTTTTCAATAGGTGTCTGAGATATCTTTAGGACTAACTGTCATAAATAACTGATGAATCTACATGTATTGTGTTACTGCAATTCTTTCTCCAATGTACTACTGTGTCCTAAATATGTGAACTAGTGACCTACTTTTCCATAGGCAGCTGAAACACATAAACGGCCCTCTGTGATAAAAATTTGGCCTCTCTTAAAGACGTTCGGTACACCGCGTTATGCGCAACCATTTATGGTCCAATGCCTCTATGCAGTTAGAGCTGGTATTTGTCGATACCTGCACTAGCTGCTGTTCGCTTTTCCTATTTTGCACAGTTCCGTTTGAGAAATATGGATTGTTTACGAAAAAGAATGGGCCGTTTGTTAACAAGTGCCAAAACAAAGGACTAAATGCTTTAAAACAAGGCAGAATACGTCGAAACACGGCAGTGGTAGACCAAAACTCATGTACACAATCAGCGAACGCTGACCAAGCCACCGTCGAAAGTGCCACGCCCACTTCCCCAATGCCACATGCACATGTAAACACTGACAGTTATAACTGGGACGAAGGTCGTAGAATAGTGGAACTAACTGTACTAGCCGATAATCTTGTATGCGAGGTATGTAAAAAAAAAAAAAAACATTGTCCCTAAAAATACAGAATCAGAAAAACGATATGGCTTGGCCAGTGTACTTTACATTTCTTGTGAATGTGGTAAGATAAACGCTGTCCCAACTTGGGGGTGGGGGGGACCGCAGTAATTCCCCAGCGTCAAAAGGTGGCACAGGCATATTTGACAATGTGCTGCCTGTGTTACTATTCGACAATGTATTAAGGCAACTATAATTCTGATATTCCTATTTTTACCTCTTTTTCCATATTGCTGTATTGCACTATGGAGAGAATCTTACAATGTTTGCCTCTTCTCAGTAAAACTATGAAAGTATATATTATGACTGGAATATAAAATTAACGACGTACTGCCGTTTATTTCACCTACATACATGTATACTGATATGGTATCGAAGTTAGACAATGAATGGATACCTTGTACCCATGAACCTAGAACAAATTCAGTCAACATGCATGAATTCTTTGTACAATTGCGGAAAAAATAGCACCGTATGATATCTTTTTTTGTTAATCAATGAAATCAGTGCATATTTTGGAAACCCCCTACAATTTTTCAGGGATTTGTAAATATTTTTTCTACTTCAAACTTGAAAAATAATGTGAGCACTTATACATTTTTGCAAGACGAGATGAATTTAAAGTCACATTCCAGCATGTTTTGTTCACATATTTGTTATTAAAAGGCTTGATATACATTGCATACATTCATATTGAGTTATTTTATGCATATCTTTGCATCCTTAATTTATTTTTTAGCTTTTACCCGCATATATAATGTTTGCTATAAAATTTCTGTAGTCCTTACATGTAGCGCCACCTAGCGACAAAAGTAGCACCGTGACATGCCAATTTTTTGCTTTCATTTTGTTTCAAATGCCAATATCTTGGTTCACACCAAAAACCAGAGATTTCTAAATTCTTTTGACCAGTGTACCGAACGTCTTTAAATGAGAATTTTTGGAGATATGGCGGCAACAAGACATGGAGGGACACATAGGTGACTACAATACCCCTCTGGCCTATATGGGCTGAGGGGTAAAAAGAGAGCATTCTCATTGGCTAATGAAAGATGAGGGACATACTGACTTCCAATGCTATTTCAATTATGAGGCTGCATCTTCCCTCAGGAAATACCGAATGTTGCCAGGGTATCATTTCTCCATGACAGTTTCAGTACGCTCCCTCATTTTGATGTGGTTGCATCCCTCTGAACACCTGTATGCTAGAGGACTAAAATTGAAGCATGCAGGCAATTTTAATACCATGTTTAGGACACTAACACTGATCACATTACAGCTTTGTAGAGGCGCTGGTCAGTATCCCCAGCTAAGTCTGTTTTGTAATTTCAGCTGTTCATTTTATAGTGGAAAAGCTATACAGCAAACAGATTGTCATTATGTCTGTGTAGGGACAATGAGAACAGTGTATATGAGTAAGCCTCAATCAGGCACCTGTATTTTAAGCACTGTGTGCAATAACACCTGCATTTAAAGACCGTCCCTATGCCACTGCATCACCAAATTATTGTGTCTCAATACAGGACAGGGCATCTTAAATATGAAGTACATTGTATATATATATATATGGAAATTAATACACAAACTATCTGAAGAGATAGTTATTCAAGACATGGCCACTTTTCATAGCAAGGGTGTTTTAAGACTGGACCATTGTACCCATGTGATTTCACCTCCCTGACAAATCAAGAAAGAACTAGAAAACAAGAGGCTCATGGGCCTGGTGCTAGGGATAAATGATATAATAATGGGTGAATAAATAGGACACAAGGAGAGATGTTTTGAAATGTGATTTTTTAAAGTAAATTTCACGATGATCCACCTAAAATTCAAGATGCTAGAGCATTCACATGATTTTCACATTTCAACCCATATACTACATAATACTGTAGGTGGCGCCACCAATATCAAACTTGTCCTAGATTTTCATACAGTCTTTTAGTCCTGAATTTTTGAAACTGAATTAACTTGAAAAATGTGGATGGTATCGCCCTAACAAGCAAAAGTTTAGATAGACATGAGTGGTTGCTTCTGAAAATTATATATGTCTACACCGAAATTAGTAGAAGTTGTTGCATTTATAACTCATTTTCATGTATATGTGTTGCCCACTGACCTAATGAATTTAATGTGTTTACCGTCTATTTGGCAAATTCTCCATAAAAGGCAACAAGTAGCGCCACCAGTACTTCATGCACAATAGGGATTTGTCTGTAATTGACGCGTGAGGTTTTATTCACATCATAAAAGTGCTCCATTAAATGCACAAGGCCCACCACTAGCTACTCACCTCTATCAACTTTAGTCCTGTTGACATTGAACGAGTACATTAAGATCATCCGTAAAGTATAACATTCTAGTTTTAGCCATGACACATTATATCCTTTAAATTTGGTAAGACTAGCTGCACACTTTGCTGAAATAATGAATTTATATAAGTTTGAACACATTTTGACCAATAATTTCTGTACAACTACAGGTGGCACCACTGGTATCAATTTTGATTGAAATTTGATCTCTCCCATAATCCCACCACATTTTATGAAGATCCACCAAGAAATTAGATACGCTAGAGCGCTCACAATATTTTCACATTTCCACCCATATGTCACAAAATATTGCATGTGGTGCCACCAATATCAAACTTGGCCTAGATTTTCATACACCCAAGAAGTCCTGAAAGTTAAACTGGGTTAACTTGAAAACCGTGGATGGTATCGCTCCAACGAGCAAAAGTTTACGGACGGAATGACAGACGGACAGACATGAGCGGTCGAATTAGCTCTACGACCTTAGGTCAGCAGAGCTGAAAATGCAATATATCACTATTGCCACCTCAACATACATTTCATCTCAAGTCCTCTTTATTAACTCTTTCACCCTTAAACCAGCCAAAACTGGCTTCTGGTCAAATGTCGTTTGCTTCAGTATTGTCAACAGTAATGAAAAAAGACTTCACTGAGAATTGTAGAGCAGACTATCCAGAGCGCATGCCGAAGGTCAACAGTTTTCATTGACCTGGGTTTGGAACTTAATGCGCTACCCATGCCAAGGAAAGCTGTTGACTTGGCAAGACAGATCTATTAAACCCTTCAAAATCTGTAGCGAGATTGGGAAATTAAATTGGTAATTACTGCAGAATTTGACCTGACTCCTATATTATTCATGTTTAAATAGATTAGCCACTTGCAAACTTCTTTAGCCACATGAATGAAGCATTAGCATTTGGCTAATTGTCTAATGGCACCTGCAGTCCCTGGATTCTATGTTAATTCAAGCGGGAAAGGATTAAACTGCCCCTCTCATTTCCTGGTTCTAGCAATTCTAGCTGTAACAGTACTAAATATTGTATTCCACATACAGATTACTGAGAATCCCCTGGTTTCTATGTCGAGTGTCCACATGATTAAAAATGTCAGAAAAAAAGTTGTTTTAAGTGCCCACTTATCTCCAAAGGCTTATTTAGAGCAGTACATAAATATTACATGATTGTGCATAAACAATATATGCAAAATGGTATCATAAGAAAGGCAGTCATACAGTTAACCTCTCCCACATTCTGGTAAATCAATAAAACAGAAGGCTATACTTGCATTTAAGTGTTCACAATCAAGAATTACAATGCCCAAATTGTACTATTTCCTTCTCTTATCCTCTGATCTGTATGTAATAGTATCCTCTTGGTGTCATTTCAAGTAATGGGGGTATGCTTGTTGTATGAACGCAGTGATTTCTGTGTTTCTTTTCTTGCAAGAATCTGTTATCATCAATAATCGGCACAAAATACATGGGGCCTTGTTAAATAGGGCTTTAGGATGATTGGATTTTTGGCCCTTTTTAAAGGGATTATTGGATTATTTGTACTTCAGAATCTGAATTATTGGATTTTTCTCCTATTTTAGGATTAAAAGATTATTGAAATTCTAAAATATTTTAGGATTTCTTCCAATTTTATAAAAGATTTTTGAAATTTTTGAGTCAAAACTTCTGGATTATTGGTTTTTCAGTCCCCCCCCCCCCAGGCCCCCCACACACCCCACACATCCATAAGAAATTCTGTTATCAACTCAGTCTTAGTCCAAGCAGCACACGGTTACCATGGTTACTGACCTACCACCCTCAGAGCTTTTAAACAGTGACAATGAGGAACAACTCATACAATAAAACATGCAACATGTCAGAGAAAAATTGGATGCTGCTAACAGGAAGATTTGTTTTATCATGTTTTGCATTATAGTGGTACCTGCTGTATGTGGCCACTCTTTCTGCCAAGAAAGTGGCCACATACAGCAGGTGACCTGTCACCACAGGTAAATTTTACAAAGAAATTGACTTTTATGTCCGAGCCTAGTGACCACAAAAAGCACTGCGGCTGCGGTTGCATACAGCAGGTACCACTGTATATTCAGAAACTGCTCTAAAATCCACCTTTCACAATATAAACTGTATATTACAATTGAAAGACCACCTTAGCATAGCACTAGAGATGATTTCTGTAAAAAATTAACTTGTATTTTAAGACCAGCTGTAACACAAAGCCACCTTTTACCCACTGTAGGAATGGTCTCAAACGGCAGATACCACTGCACTTTCTGCTACAAGTTAGAAAAAACATAAGACTTGGCGCATCTGGCATAAAACCTTTCCTTAACACATCTACAAAGCATTATTAATTTGGGCACATTCACCAGCACATGGTACTTTTGTTTTCTTTGAAAGTTGCCTTTATGGGACATTACAGAGTGTGCCATAGAAAATCACCATCATATGTCCCACCTAAATACTTAGTCTGTTTAACTCATTCCATACCAGTCCCAGATATTTCCGTATATTTACCGAGATTTAAGATGACAATTGCATATTTAAATTCTTCATGAAAAGAGCTTTCATTCAAGTACCAACATGCCTATAGTCTTAAGTCAGTGGTTCTGACATTGCCTGGCAAGTCATGCTGCAGCTGCCACAAGGGCAGCTGCAGCATGACTTGCCAGGCAGTGCCAGAACCACTGACCAAGGCCTGTCACCATAGTATGGAATGAGTTAACCAAAGCAGCCTGCTAATGCACAATCTAGAACTCACTTCACAAGATACATGTATCTTCAATCTGTAACCATAGACCTATATCCTATTGTCAAGCTAATGCTAGCTTAAGGACAATTAAGTTAAGCACCACGATCACAGAAATACATAGGAACATATTTCTGATCAAATTTGAATCATCCCTCTCTGGTCAATAAGCAGTCACTACATGCTATTCTACAACTCAAGCAGACTAGGGTAGTGCTATCCATCAGCATTAGCCAATCTGCCAGTGGCTTAAAAAGATGTGGTTTCGCCAACAAAATTTTGTAAGTTTTAGCCAAATTGGCTTAGGATATATAGTGTAATTTATATTTTTCATACATATTCTCATGGTTTTTTACTTAGATTTATTGAGCATAATTTCAAAATTTAGGTTTTGCTCAATGTTTGGCTAACATAATCAGCATTCGGCAAAAGAGTTTAATGCTACTTTTGCCACACTGGCTACATTTGTGAAATTCCTAGCCAGCTAGGCAGAGAATGACAACATAAATAGGTGTCCTGTGGATGACAATGATAAAACAAGTTTACCCAGGAACAAATTTTTCACTGAAATTTCATCCATGAACTTCAGAATGTGCAGAAGGGGATTTGAGGTACGAAGGGCTACCCTGCACCATATAGTAAAGGTATATACTGCTGGTTACCATGGTTACCAGCCACTGAAGCTTACCTGAGCACTCTTTATAGCAGACCATCGAACTGCCATGGCATAAGTTCGAATACTCTTTCGATTTGGACTTTGTGCCTAGAAATTAGACATTAATTTACATGCAAACCATGCAAACAAACAAAAAACAAACAAACAAACAAACAAACAAACAAATACACAGAAGCTTGGGTTAGTGTGTGAGGCAACTTCAAGAGTGAACTTGTGAAAATATGTTTTGTTTGCAGCACAAAAACTTAAAAACCATAACATAATTATGGGTACATTAGGAACAATTTTAATTTCCATTATATGTAGGTACCGGTATGCTAATGTCATGCAGCATGCAGCATGCATGTTCAGATTACCAGCTGTTTTCTCTTTATACAAATGCTTCTGCCAAACGATAGATGGGCCACTTACGCTATACCCTTAAATATCCTGAGGGTACATTTGCTTACCCTCAAAAATCTAGAATTAACTGATACCAACTGTAACCTATTATGGCCTAAAATGTGCTTTAAAGTGTCCATTACCTTCCCTCATCAAGACAACATGCATTGTTCTACAATAATTGTGTACCCTAAAACCTTTCTGACTGAGAGCCTGTTGTATAGATGTAGAGAACACGCACTGTACCATTATCTCCTTTATCACTGACCCAACTAGCAACGAAAGTTGGCCCGACATTGGCCCAATGCTGGACCAACCTTGCCAATATTGGGCCGATATTGGTCACCAACCTATATTGCAAGCTGGGAACTTGGACATATAGTTATGATGTACAGGTAGACCTCTGTGTAAGAAAGACTTTAGTGGGACAGTGTAGGTTCTACTTTTAGGCATTTAATAGTACCTCATCCAAAACATTATATATTCAATCAAGACTTTAGAAAAAAATACAGAACAAAATACACTCTCTGTCTCTTTTACTTTCTGTTTTTGCCTCGTAAAATGACCAAACCAAGAGAAAATTGGCTCACTTCATGCTTTTTAACAAAATGCATGCACATTTAGGATGGACAAATCAACCTCTACAATGTCTCCATCATGCATACTTTGTGTTCAAGTCCTCTATACACTCTACATATTTACTGGCCCCGGATGGATGGATTTCTTGAAGGAGGGAAAACTGTTTGTTGTGGAGGTGTGTGTTTGATATCAATAACAGATCTGAAATTTACAATGCTACTTGGGTTTGCCGTATAATCATCTATATTCCCGAGCATAAAATTTCTTGAATAAGCCTCAAAAGAAATTTTCGTAAGTTTTCTTTTTCCCGAATTGAGACCACCAAAAAGAAAAAGTATTAATTGTATGAGACTTCCCATTTGTGTGGGTGGAAGTTTCTGTGTTGTGACTTTATCAGATGTGATATGTCAAAATTTTCACAAATTTTATCTTCTCCCATAGCGTCTACTCAGGAAAATTTGGGAATATTTATCTGTCGAGAAAATTTATGATTAATATACAGTTTTTAAAATACCATGCCCTTCACCTTGGGGAACAACAGATGATCACCAACCTATTACCCAGTGATGAAATACAGCATTAAGTCAAGCTTGTGTGACGCTTTGATGAAACTGTAAACCTTATGCCAGACTATAAAACGGTGCACTTGGGTTCAAACATTTATGGTTATTCGATTATAATACAACCTGTACGTGTACACGTGACACATTCAAATGAAAATGGTGGCTAATTGTTACCAGGGCACCTATCCAAACTTGAAGAGGTCATACACACGATATACTCACTGGGGTCTCCTCGGACTCATCACCCTACATGATTGAGAACACATGTACACACAATGAAATCACCATGAAAAGCAAGAACTTCGCAGCAAATAAGTTTTTGCTGTTACCCAGCTCACCAGCACAACACGATACCTGCATCAAAATATGTAATTTTTTTCCCCTTGGAACGGAGATTTCAGCATAAGACTAACTGACTTAGATTTCCTTCAGATGTTTTAGATATTTTAACCCTT
Organism: Hermodice carunculata; assembly: GCA_964020975.1. NCBI lineage: Eukaryota > Metazoa > Annelida > Polychaeta > Eunicida > Amphinomidae > Hermodice > Hermodice carunculata. Next base: position 77,172,212 of record OZ026620.1, on the reverse strand, counting down.
TGCTCCTTATGCCAGCTAAAACTGGCTGGTGGTCTAATTTTGTCTTCTTTAGTGTCTTCAACTAATTTCACCAATAATGAAAAACAATTTGACTGAGAATCGTAGAGGAAACCTATCGAGATAACATGTCTAGCACCAACAGCTTTCCCATCATGGGTTGCACATTTAATGCGCAACCCATGCCAAGGAAAGCTGTTGACTCAGTCGTAATTCAAGGAGGAAATGGTTAATTGTCATTGTGCCTTTATTTATTGTGTAGTCAGTTGACCATCTGAGTGTTTCCTTCACAGATTCTTATCACTTTCTTCCTACCACAGCAAACCTTGGCCATAAGAGACAAAATTGTGTTAAAGGAAAACCAATGTACCAGCAAAGGATGTCCACATGTATTTGCTGAAACTGTTATGGTGCTCAGTTAATCTCAAACTGTCTCAAGAGAGGATGGGAATGTGTAAAGCTGTAACACACAGAAAAGTACAGGATCCCAACATTTACAACATGTGTTACATATCCGCTTTGTGATCAACTAATAAGGGTCATCTGGGTTGGTTTAATTTCTTGACACACAACCTTTTGTTCCCATGATGCATGTTTGTGACACCAAGCAACCCATGCCACTTTAGGTCAGGTGGGTCAGCAAAGCCCATTACAGTGAACCTAAAAGTTTCACCCTGCATATGAGGACGATTTTTGAAATTATCATCTTCTAATCTACCTGAAGTACATAATTATTTTTCAAATACACACAGGTGTGATAAAATGAAAGTTAATGTTTATTTGACAACATAAAGAGAGGTTAAATTTATATGTGCTAATTCCCCATGTTAATCTATGGAGAAAAAGTGCCGGTCATGGAAAGTGACCACAAGATGTGGGCTGTCAACCATGAACAGGATAGGCAACACCACCTTTAGGCGAATTTAGAACCCAGATCTCCCCTATTTGTCTAAATCTGTTATATCTACACACACCAGGTCCCCCTCTAATGAGGCCACCCTTATAGCAATAGATATGAAGACCTTCCATGTGAAGGCAGAGGCCCCATGAGGGGAAAAGGGGGATTACCAGAGATGGACTACTGTACAGAAAAAAAGCTTCCATATATTAATGTAGTTAAGATAGAAAAAAAGGTATGTACACGATCATTTAAAGGTGTGGTACACTTTTTCAGCACTTCACACAATCAACACGACTTTGCTTCAAACATGTCCCTGCAAACACTAGACTTTTAATCTGATATAATATAAACTATATATTTTTTGAGAGTATACATTTCGATTAACCTATTAAGAATAATGAAATTTCTGTAAGTGTTAAGATCTGAAACTGAATTTTAATTTCTTATTTAAACAACTTGAATTTTACTTGTTTTTGTGCAAACACCAAAATTGGAAAACATGATTTTCTTATGGCAAATGAAACAGTACATTTCTAGCAGAAAATTGTATTTTGGATTATGGATAAGGGTTTTACTTCAAAATTTATGGGATGTTCAAATAAAGATTAAATTTTTTAAATAAAATAAAAAAATAAACAGCCATAAAATTAGAACAATTCCTTTTTCAAAAATTACAAATATAGTTTCTGAGAGCATTATGTGTTCTTTCATTTGACACTGAAAATTAAATCTGATTTTTATTTTTTGGAATTGCTATTTTAAATTTCATGAAAATTTTAAGAGTTTCAGTTAAAATCTAATTACATCAATAGCGATAATAAGTGATTGTATATATTCAGTTCCAGAATAAAACATGATGTTATATTTTCTTTCAGTTTCAGAAAATATATATATTTCTTGGATGGTAACCATTGACAGAAATTAAACATTTATACACAAAAGTCATAAAGTAACCAAGGCCTTAAGAATAGTGTATTTGGACAAAAAAACGTGATCCATAGGAAAAAAAAAGATATTTTTCATATTTTTTCCCTGTCAGAGATTTTATCTTCACCAAATGTTTAGTTTGTATTAAACAAACCTCAATAATCATACTGCTGGTATGTGTCCCTGAAATAATGTGACTGAATCAGTTTCCAAATTACTGTTACATAAACATAACCTTGGAGAAAGTTCATCATTTTTGTAAATAAAAATGAAAGCAGGAAGGCTGTGAAAACAGCCTTTGCTCTATTGACTTTACGTGAGGCAGTCTAAAGTTTGTGCTCATAGAAAACCATCATCACAAGCAATAGGAAAGTCCCCCTTTAAATGTTTTTGGTAGTCATTAAAATCACAAAAATTAGACCAGTTATGTTGGAGATAAGGGCATGGTTACCCATGGCAACTGTAAAACCTAGGGTTTACATAGGATGATGAACCCTTCCAGAGATTTTTCACCAAAACACCAGATTCACTAAAAGTAGTTTTGTGACCTTGGGAATTCTGTCAAGGTTGCCCATGTCCACTCTTACTCTAGAGCTAACAGAGAACCATCAAGTATATATTATCCCTGTATTTCTTCACAGATATACATAGATGAAATCTTCACCCGGACTGCTTTGCAATCAGATTATGTCTAATTTTCATGATCAAATTTCAAAATGGACTTTTCTCTTTTCACTGTTGATTTTATTTTAACTTTTAAAATTTTCAAAACCATTCCACAAGAAAAAAAAAAAGATAAAAGTTTCCAAAATAATTGAAGCACTGCCAATTACAAAACTAATAGTAGAGATCCATCCGAGCTAAAACCTCACCATGTTAAAATTAAGCCTAGCCAATAGCTTTACAGAAAACTGCATTACATGTATTTGACTTTGACAAGCTACATTTCAATCAAATTTTATCATAATCCAGCCTGCAGTTTTGGAAAAGTTACACATAGAAAACTACAAAAATTCACACATAAAAAAAAGAAGACAAGAAAAAAAATGCACTGTCGCTTGTTGAACTAATTCAGGTGTTGGGGGCACCCAAAAGCATGAATTTCCTACATGCAGTTTCAAAGCAGTGGGTTAAATGATTCCAGAGAAGCTTTTTTGTAGATCTTCCTACCAAACCACCCCCCACCCCCGTGACTGCCAAATAAAGCACAAAAAAAAAAAGACATTAAAAAATCCTTGGACCATGACCATTTGAAAAAAACTTTGTAGAATGCCGCCAAAAGCACATCCCTCAAGTTTAATGAGGTCAACAGTCTTTGTGTAGAAGTGGAAAATGTGAATTGTGGATGGACGAATCGTTGAAAGCCCATCCTATAAGCTCAGCTGAGGGCAATGTCTGCTGAGTGAAAAACAACGACAACAAAAAATTATACTTACATGTCCATGTGATATCTGCCTTTGGGGTACATGTGATATCTGCCTTTGGGGCACGTGTACCCGTGATATCGGTCTGTGAGGCTTGTTTAAAAAAGGACGTGAGGACAGTTAGTACTTGCTATATCGTGAGCCATACATCACACTTTATTGTGAGTGGCACTGGGTCAAATCACAACTTATCGCAGGATATCAACACGTGGATGGTCCACAGCTAATGCAAATTCTTAAATATAATACCAAGAAGCACACTATATTTGTTTTTTTTAACATATTTTTGGTGACAGTGCGAATGGGCACAAGGCATAACCTATATTCATCCATCTCGCAATATGTTATATTTCATTGAAAACTTGTGATTTAAACCCTTTCATCATCACATGCACCAGTTTTGCCTAAGTGAGTCGATTCTTTTCCCTCATTTCCTAACATTCATACTACGAGACGTAAGACGAAAAATTGTGTATTCAAATTTTTCACAAAGTGAGCTTCCATTCAAATAAAAGCATCCCTCGTCTAAAGTCTAATATGTTTTCGTCTATAACCTGGCAATGCAGAAACACCAACCAAAACTTCCTTCCCCCCCCCCCCAATCTCTTTCAGTGCCAAGTTTTGGACTGAGTCAACAGCTTTCCTTAGCATGCTTTGGGTGCAATACGCCCAAAGCACACCATGGAAGCTGTTGATCCAGACCATTATATTGTCTGGAAGTACAGGTACGCTGGTGCTTGAAGAAAAGGTGTTTTCACAAGGAACAAGAATCTGCCATCTTTAATGGGAGAAATTTGTCTTAAGTAGTTCGACATCAGTCGCTGTTGGCACTGAAGGAATTAATAAATGAGTTAACCCTTCAAGTGCTGATATAAGATTGAGTCAACTGCTTTTCTTCAAGTTGGGACACTTTGTGTACAAAGCACACACAGTGTTCTGAGGAGAGATGTTCACTAAGACTACTTTTTGCTTTCGACTAAGCTTGCTGGTATTTGAATGAAAGGTATCTTCATGAGAAATTTGAATCTTTTAACAGTTATGTGTTTAACGGTATTGAGAAAACGACTATAGCCATGATAAACACTTTAAGTGTTAATAAGCCCATGTGGCCAGCCTTCTTGACCTGCATGTACAGGTATATTACCTACTGATGCATGAAGAACTTTTGATGTGCCTCAATTTCTTTACAAAACTTACAAAACAAATTCTTCAAAAATTCTGATTTTGCAACAGCTTTTATCCATGGAGCAACAACCAACCAAGGATTTACTAATCTTCACGCAATGTTATTGTGACATGAACAAGTTTGTATGCATTCAATCATGCAGACTGCCAACACATCAACATTCAGGTCACTTCTTACTCCAATACACGTGATGTTATCATGCAGAGAGGCATAATGTGAGTACAACATAGTTGCTTGACTTGTCAATCATGCTTCAGTATGTTATCTCACAGACACACATAGAAATTAATACAAAAAATAAAATAAAATAAAAACTTCACATTAAGGATATCAGTAGCCTCTTTATGCTATGCACATTTACCAAAACTACCCCAGAAATCTCGTCCCAAACTCTTATGTTACTTAATATTCTATTTTCTTTTAACATCTTTACACATGGACTATTCATACCAACCACCAATACAGTGGTCCCCCTTTTCTAAGGCCACCCCAAATGCACCAGAAAAGTGGCCTTATAAGAGGGATGGCCTTTCTTGAGGGGTAAAATACAATGAAGATGCCATACTTGCTGCATGCAGAACTGGCCTTTGTAGAGGAGGTGGCCTCTCTACAGGGGGGGCCTTATAAGAGGGGGACCACTGTACAACATTGGGTTAAGTCTCACAATTTTTTTCTTATTATCCCTTATAAAATACATGCACTTCTTACCATTGAAATTTGTCGTTGGAATTCCCTGGTGGAGATCTGTCGCTGCAGTATACGTCTCTCCATCTTGGTGGTTGATTCCTCTTCTTGATTCTGTTGCTCGGAATCCTTCCTGCATCCAAAGAAGGTACGATTAACGAATTCATAAATGATTCATTGGGAAATAAATGCAAAACACAAATACTCAAAATTATGAATTTGAGACATCAAGGCAAATTTTATCTAAGACTACCTATTAACTCTTTTAAGTGCCAAATTTTGGACTGAGTCGACAGCTTTTCTCGAGGCACATTGGGTGCCATGTGCTCAATGTATGCCGAGAAAAGCTGTTGACCTGGGATATTTTCTCTGGAACTAGGGGCATGCTGGTACCTGAATGAAAGGTTCTTTTACAAGGAATATGAATTTGAGACCCTACTGATAATTCAGACTAGTTTGACTTACATGTAAATAGGTCAACTTAAGAAGTGATTGGCATGGAAAGAGTTAAGGATTTAACACTTTCGGTGACAACAGCGACTAAAATTAAACTTAAAACAAACTGCTTTGAATTATGGTGAGGGTACGAGGTTCCCCTTCCTTTTTAAAAAACCTTTCATTCAGAAACCAGCATCCCAGTAGTTACACAGAACATAACAGTCCAGGCCAACAGCTTTCCAAAATGTGGCACTGAAAGAAGACTTAATAAAGGACTTGCCTCTTTCAGTGCCAATCACTTCTAAAGTCAATCTACTAAAGTCAACCTAGTCTGATTTATCTATCATAAGGATCTCAGATTCGTTTTCCTTGTAAAAAGACCTTTCATTCAAGTACCAGCATGCCTATAGTTCCAGCAAAAAGCTGCTGACTCGGTCCAAATTTGGCACTTGAAGAGTTTAAATTGCCAGAGTTGATAAAACGTGAACTACTCTCCCACGAACTCTGTTTATCCCACATAAAACAAAGGTAACCATGTTTACCTGTAGTCATGATTGCTGTCACTTCATTTTTCTTGAACTTTGCCACTTCACAAAACACTTAATATAAATGCCTCGTATGAAAAACAGGGATAATATAGACATGATAGAGGATATTGCAACAGGATGAGGAAAAGCTCCACCAGTCCTTACTGTTAACAATTTTGTTACAAAGTGCTGTAACCCTTTCCCCCCTTGAATTAAGACTATGTGCCCAACCCATGTCAAGGAAAGGTGTTGGTAATGACCAGTTTCAGGGAGAAAAAGGGTCAACACACCAAGAAATAAACTGTATGTCCAAGGTAAGTACCAACTTGAATTTTCTGAAGATACACTATTCTGTTTTTGAAACATGTCATACAGAAGTACACAGGCACAGATACCCCCTGCCTGGACCACGTGGACTGTCTTCAGGTTATATATGGCCATAGATCGTTGAGGCCTCGACGATCTATGATATGGCTGAGCACCTGTCAAACGACCACCCAATACCCGTAGCACCAACAGTCTGATCTTGTTTCTTTCTTTTTTGACAACACAGAGAGAGAATGCAGCTGCACATCTTGCTTCGGCAGGATGTCCCTTGCACCTGCCCCCCAAACCCAATCCCACCCACAAACCCCATTCGATCCCCTACTGCACCAACAATTGACTCCTTTCCCAGAACCGTGCAGCCCAGCACGCACTTTCTCACCTCCACCTGACCGGAGACGGTATCAAGGGGCAGAACATATCTCAGCATGGGAGAGTGCAAATGAATGGCATCAAAGTTAATTGTAAATACCATACTTATCATGGCAACTTAAATGTCAAACATGAAAGTCTTTTAAAAGTACATGTTAACATCATTGTAACCTGAGCAACTTCAAATTTTCACTTGTGGGAGAGTTTTGAGAAATGAAAACAATTAAGAGTATTTCTGCAGTTTTTGTGTGCTGGACTTGCATGTAATCACCATTATTTTGAGAGTGCTATCTGACATTTCTAGCGAAAAAAGGTACCTGTGAGTGTAAACAATGAAAAAATTACAAAGATTTCATGGAAATATGGTCTGAACTATGGAGCTACTTTTATGAGAAATGTGTTGAAAATACCACCAGAGCATTCACAGAGACAGAGAGAGTTTCTGGACCAACAAGTATACTAGGGAAATATGGTCTGAACTATGGAGCTACTTTTATGAGAAATGTGTTGAAAATACCACCAGAACATTCACAGAGACAGAGAGAGTTTCTGGACCAAAAAAGTATACTAGGGACTGAAAGTAACAACTTACATTCATCAGTTTGTGAATTATTATGAATTGAGTAAATCAATTAATGAATCACAAACTAATGCAGTTGTTAAGAAATGGGCTGGTAGGTTTCATAACCTGTCAGTCTACCAATATAACAGTGTGTAGCTTAACGACATGGCCACATTCCATTTCAGGGTGACCCTTCTCCAACTTGCATGCCTTGCAGAAATAGTCAATCTAATACATTATGAAATCGGCACACAGGAATATCTTTACTATAAATGGTCTCACCTGTTTTGAATTAATTTTATAGATGATCTGTAAAGTTCTGTACAGTAACTGTTTGGTACATGTAAATATTTATATTTAACTGACAAGCATAACAGGGCCAAAACTCTTAAGTTGTTAAGTATACTTAGTAATACATTTCTAATTTATAAGCATTACCCTTTGACATAACTTGCTGAATGCTCTACTGTTAAGATAGGGCATAAAGCTAACACCTTCAAAGTGTGGCTGTTTTTCTTTCATGCATGGGGAGAGGTGATTCTGACTCATTTGAGTCACTTATCTGCATGGTTTTTGACATTGAGGAATGTCTGCTCGCTATCATGCAGCACCATAGTCAACAGGGGCTACTTCCCAGACATTTATGCATTGCCATGTGCATGCTCTGAAAAGATAAACTCAGGACAAGGCTTTTGCTGACATTTCACTGAGGAAATGGGATATATCTTCCCAAAATTGCCATCATTCACTGTAATTAAGTTGACCTTTCCTCAAAGTTGTGCAAGCATTGTTGAAGCTGACTTGCCACTTTCTTTTCACATACACAGCAATCTGAACTTGTATTCATCTTTTCCTATCACCTGCAATTTGTTACAAGATAGGTGCCCGTATTAAAAGCATACAGGCAAGGAGGCTTACCCCCCAAAGGGTGATTCTCTTGTGAATGGAGGCAAGAAAGCAGTCGTGCACATTGGCTCCACTTGTGGGGGGTCCTGAATTACAGCATGAACATGATCATGTGAAGGCCGCTTACACTACAGAAACATTTACCAACACTCCAGGGTAGCATAATTAAGAGACCAAACTTAAGCACAGTGTGGAGGTTCCAGGGGCATGTTCCCTTGATAAATTTGCAACAAGAGGGCTGTGTGAACAGCCCGTGCCTCAGCTGATCTTGACATTCATCACACATGCAGCTCTATGAACTTGGGAAAGGATCAAGGACACCATGTTCTGAGTAAGTCTGACCTTTATAGAAGAACACTTACATGTGCAACATCAAAGTTCAAGTAGTTCTCAAGTTATAATGAAGAGTAAAATTCATGTATGTTGCACTGTGACCCCACAAACGAGGTCAAGGTCATTCATGTACTGTCTCAGCATGACCTTCATACAGAATAATTAACGTGTAGCTAACTCAAAACAGATCTCAAGTTATCAAGTAAACAGTAAATTTCGTGTCAGTTGTTCTGTGAATTAGCATTAGAATGCCCATCGACTTACATAGTAATCAATAGGAAAGCTGCATCGAACGATAAGTACCCGAATAGAAAATCCTTAAAAATCAGGAATCCAAAGCAGTGCCACCTAGTAAACAACTGTTTGACCCTTCCACAACAACATATCCATCACATTTCAGCTTAATCTGAGGGACCGTTCTGACAACAAGTGAAAAATAGCAAAACCATACAAAAAATTCCTAAAAAAATTGCAGCGCCACCTGGTGAACAAATTGGGAACTAGGTGTCCCTGGGAGTGTCTATGTATGATATCAAAGCAATTGGGTAAGCAGTTTCGGAGAAAAAGATTTTTTAAGATTTTGTCCCAAAAAAAAAAGGACAAAAAAATTCATTAAAAATCCAAAAATCACTGGAGCATGAACATTTTAAAATTGGTAGAAACTCACCCAAGGTACATTGCCACCAAGTTTGAAGTTAATCTGGATGACGGTTTTGGAGAAGAAGTAGAAAATGTGAATTAGCATTAGAATGCCCATTGACTTCCATAGTAATCAATAGGGAAGCTGCATTGACCGACAAGTACCCGAATTGAAAAAATCGTTAAAAATCAGGAATCCACAGCATTCCCATATAGTGAACAACTTTGTTTGACCCTTCTACAAGGAACATATCCACCATGTTTCAGCTTAATCTGAGTGACGGTTCTGGTGAAGAAGTCGAAAATAGCTAGAACACACAAAAATTCATAAAAAATTAGGAAAAAATTGCAGCGCCACCTGGTAAACAAATTAAGAACAAGGAGTCCCAGGGAGTGTTCCTGTGTGATATCAAAGTAACTGGGTGAGTGGTTTCGAGAAAAGATTTTTTAAGATTTACCCAAAAAAGAACAAAAAAATTCATTAAAAATCCAAAAATCACTGGACCGTGACCATTTGAACAAACTTGGTAGAGCCCACCCAGGGCACATTTCCACCAAGTTTGAAGTGAATCTGGCTGACGGTTTTTGAGAAGAAGTCGAAAATGTGAATTGTGGACGACGGACGGACGGACGACGGACGGACGACGGACGGACGACGGACGACAGACCCTCAAAAAACCTCAGCTGACTGACAAGTCAGCTGAGGTAAAAATGGTGTTTCACAGGATGGTATTCCCTGCCATTTCATGACCCCGTCTCCCCAAAACAGATAAACAGAAAAAAAAACATTTGGTAGCTTGTCACCTTTCATCGAAAGGGTTTACCTACCTGGACTGTTTGATGGCTTTTTGCCAGCCGTTGAACAACTCCGGGTCGGACTCTTTGATTTCATTGAGCATACCTTGATGCGTGATCATCCCATTGTCAATCCTTACAATCTGAAACAATGAAGTTCCACACTTCCTTACATGTTTTTTTTTCAACCCCCAAAGTGCTATTCATAGCCATCGCTGCAGTGATCATTAGGCCCCCTGGCACTAATCACCACTATTGCCACGATTTGTATATCCACAGGATGATGGCACTTCATTAAGATTTTGTTCCAGTACTGAGGGGAATGAGAGTTGCTCTGTGGGATGGAGTTCCTGTGCTTCAAATTTCATTATCATACATATTTAACGAGTAATATATGCAATTAGCGGCGGGATTTGCCATGTCAAAACTGAAATATTTGGGAAAAACAAATCTTCCACTGTCCACATCAACTGCATAAATATGGTTTTGCTGTCACCTAGACTCAACCTGTGGCTAATTTCATTCCATAACTTTCGTCACCATTTCATATCACCTCATAGGACCTTTCGACATTTTAATTTGATAAAAATTTTACAATTTTACGTTGTAATGGCACAGAAATGACCAGTTTTGTGGTGCCCATCCTTCTGTGTCAACAGATGCCATGCTTCCCATTACGGAGCTGGGCGAAAGTAGTAATAATACTGAAAATAATTCTGTGGCTTTCTGCTTATCAGCCGCGGTTATTGAATTTAATAATAACGGTCATTTGGGATCTCATAACTTTCACTATGGTCAATTCAATATTGAAAATGTTACAGACTATCAAAACTTGGGATTTGTCATGACTGCCAATGGTGCCTCAACACGGGCCATAGATAACAACAAGGTTACTTTTATCTTAATGCCTAGGTTTTCAAACTCATCGACCTCCCCAATTTTGATCAACTGTTCTGTACCTTCTGGGATTAGGTACTGCCCAATTCTCTATTTCTTATTCCCATCTGGTTCCTTCCCAAGAGACATGACTCTGCTTTTATCCGTACTAAATTCTAACCTCAATTTTTTCCAATACTCCCCTGCCATGTTCAGCATATATTTTGTAATTCTTTCTGAGACTGCCATGAGTACAATGTCATGTGCAAAAAATAATCCTGGGATTTTAGGTCACCTACCTTTATTCCCTTATCACACTCCATTAACTGATCACCCTACTCCTTAATATGCAAGGCAACAAAATTTGGGACAGCACACCCCTGCTTCACGTCTATATCCTGACGTGCATTATCTACTTCTACCTTTCCAAATGAAAGTGTAGTCTACGTTCATTCAGAATTTCTAGAAAATTTCCACCGAATCCCAGTCAACTGAAGTTTTTCCCAGGTAGTAGGTTTTTTGTGCATCACAAAACATCACAAAATGACACAAATAGGAATCTTTCAGGACTAAGTGCACTCCACAACAGAGTTATTGTAGCTTTTTAAGAGTTAATTGTCCTATTTCTTACTAATCTTTGACTTTAAGGAATCAAACATTTTATGAAAGTTAACTTTTATAGATTTATTACAAAAACAGACACATTTCACAACTAATTGTTGGCCTACAGTTAGCTAGTGCCAAAAAGAACCACAAATCGAAAAAAAAAAAAAGTGCCTTACACAATTTTATAAGCTGATGATATATCTCAGTATTCCTTAGGAAAAACAGAGTTTCCTTCTTCCAGACTACCTCTACCACTCAACAACACAGAGCTGTAAAACCCAAAAACATATTTCAAAGAGGTATTACTTGCTTGCTTTTCAGTCATGATGGACCTGACGCCAATATATTAACATGTATGTGCTCCCAACAAAAATATGCCAGGGAACAAGAGGACATATGCATTATAATAGTAATTATATTTTCCAGTCCCACCACTTTAATAGTCACCTTGTGCGCATGCCCCATATACTGCAGCTGATGAGTGACCAACACGACCGTCCTCTTCCTCTTCAGCAGAAACTTGAGGATGCCATCCTCAAACATGTGGGCTCCCACATGGACGTCCAGGGCAGACAGTGGGTCATCCTGCAAAATTGATGCACAATTACAATTACACTAAACTCCTGGTGCTCCCTATAGGCCCCTGCGGATGCAATGGAAATGTTTGTGGAATGTTCGACTTTGGATTAACAAGTTAAAGGGTGTTACAAACTTAGAAGTGTTCTGCAGGTGGACTTTAACTCTTTCAGCGCCAAATTTTGGACTGAGTCAATAGCTTTTCTCGGCACACATTGGGCACAATGCAATTAATGCACACCAAGAAAAGCTGTTGACCTGGGGTATTCTCTCTGGAACTACAGGTATGCTGGTACTTGAATGAAAGGTCTTTTTACAAGGAATACAAATCTTAAATCAGAATGATAATGATTTTAATTTGTGGGAAAAAATAACAAAAAGGTTAAAATTACTTACCCACTGAGCTTTTCAATTAAAGTACACATCCAGGGATTTTTTCACTCACCAGTAAAACAATGTCAGCCTTTGAGTACATAGCTCGGGCGACACTTATCCGCTGTTTCTGGCCCCCACTTAGGTTGATGCCCTGCATTGAAACAAGTACATTTACAGACAATACCAAGACACAGTGGACAATTTGTTATATTAAAGACACGGGCAAAAAGGTAATAATAGTGATTAAAATAAAAAAAATTCTTCACTTTCTGAACTGGGAACTAAGCAAATATTTTTCATGAACCATGAATGACCACACTCATGAAAATCAATATAGGTTCAGATCTCAATAAACCTAGAACTTTGAACTGTCCAGTAAAGCTGAACATGCTGACCAATACCGATGACGTAACAATGCAACATAATGTATCTATTAGGTGTCCCTTAGCAACATTACATGGCCCTATAGAAAGTCCACGTACACAATGCAGCATTCAGTTTTGATTAAACCACATGACTGTGGAGTTGAAATATTTCAACTCGGCACTACTAGGCATAAGATTAACATAGTTAAGCTCAACCTGTGGTCAATCATTACTCATTAGTCATTAGGCTCTGATGAGTCGATCGCCGCCAAATGCCGCAGTTCGCAACACAAATGTGCCATGCACCGCAATACAGTGTTACTAGTGAATGTATTCTAAATTTTGACCATTGATATGCAAAAATGCGCTATATATTCAAAACATTGGTCTGAAATTATGTCTTATGTTATGACAATTTCTTACATACCATGGGTACTTAGTACATGTAGTAGGAATAATCATACATAATACTGTATGATTGTGTATTCCACCCGCTTAGCTGTCCCTCAGATCCCATGTTCATTTACTAGACTAAGTGCCCTTAGGCCCAAGTTAACTCTTTCCATGCCACAGTTTGGACTGAGTCCACAGCTTTCCTCGGCAAGCTCTGCGTGCAATTCAGCCAAAGCGTGCTGAGGAAAGCTGTTGACCTGGACCATTATATTCTCTGGAACTATACGCATGCCGGTACTTGAATGAAGGGTCTTTTCACAAGGAATATTAATCTAGCACCCTTCTTATGAGCAACAGCAGTTTGTCTTTAGTAGTTTGACTTTAGTGGCAGTTGGCACTGATGGAGTGAAATAACCAAAGACAAGGAGGTCTGTTGAGAAGGCAATCTTACTTTCTCTCCAATCTCTGTCTGGTCTCCTGCTGGCAGAATGTTAATGTCTGGTTGTAATGCACAGGCACTGATCACTCGCCGATATCTGGAAAAAACACAACAAACTCCATCTGCAAGGGACTCACCAGCAACGGTTGGGTATCAATTGTAACCTCAAAAAGCAGGGAAATTTCTAAGGCCATATAAAAATAATTGATAGTTTTTCCAACATCTCTTGCATTATGGTTCCTGTTGCACATCATGGAAGTTTTTCACTTGCATTTCCTTGCCAAGTTGATCCTTTGACATCAAACCTGTTGCACTTGGGAAAGACTAATTGTATCTTAACATTTTAACTTTTCCAGTGCCCCACTAGTCAAACATTGATTCAATCAGTTTTCCTTGGCCAAGTGGAGCTACTGACTTCAATATACTGTTCTTTTCTTCTTTCCTCTGATACTGGTGGCATGCTCAAATGTGCACTTGGATGAAAGACCTTTCTATGAAATGAATTTGGAAGTCTTATGTTTTCCTTTTTTTCCTGGAAGCCGGGATTTTCTAAAGAAGGCTGTTGTTTTAATTTGAAGGCAAAAGTTTTACGTGAAATACTCTCAGGAAATTATGTGTCAAGTAAATACACTTTAGATAAAAAATAGGCGTATCAAAACAAAATGCTACATACCTCTGCCAATCTACTATAATTTTTAAAAATGCAGCACTTAACCGTTAATTAATTAATTTCATGTGCCCGAAAAACTATCAATTTTATGCAACCTTATTCAAACAAAATACAAACAAACACACACACAAGCCATTTAACATATCCCAAACACTAAAGTTCTACTGTAACCCCAGACACTGTTGTACATTCCATTTTACCAGCAAAAATGCCACTTTCTACCTTTGGTCAAGAAATAAAAGGTATGGAAATCACTTTCACAGTACCACACGTTCTGTCTCAATGTGTCCATCGAAATTCCTGAAAATATTTTTTAAGCATTTTACATAGTTTTGACAAACCCAATCCGATAATCTACACAAATCAGTTGATGGTATGTTAGCGGATGCTATGTTTCAAAGATAAATTGCTTAAAAGTAAAGCTGCCTGAAAATTATTATTCACTTTACATTGTGGAACAATGCATGAAAGAATGGGATCTTGAATGCGTAAACAGCTTCCATTTTTTTCTTTTTTTTTTTGCTAGTAACGTTACCTTCTGTGGACCAAAAGTGAGTTTTTGTCTTGTTGCATCAAGATGCAATAAGATGCTCTCCATAAATTTATACACAATAATCTAGTCCACTATTTTCTCCATTGTTTTTCTTTCTTTGTTATTTGATTTATTGTGATACCATATATTATCATGCATAAACCACTGCTGATCAAAATCATATGCCGTTGACCTAATTTATCACAAAATCAATATCTTAGGACAGAACTACCATTATTTCAGCTGCAGGAATGTATCACAGCATGTACATATAAGGCCAGTATTTCCTCCAGGTTCAGAGAGCATTACCTAGATGCTGGAATAATATCATTATGCGTAGCTCGCAAAAAATAGTCATGTAACTGGTGACTGTTCACAAAAACAGGTGATCCCTCATCCATGTTATCACTTGTCAGCCTTTCCATCATGCTCAAGACATTCTTGGACAGTATGTATTGAAGACAGGTGCTGCACAAAACAAAGCGGAAAAATTCCACACGTGTAGATTTAACTGAAAATAAAACTAAATTCAAAATTGGATAAAAAATCCTCCAAGTTTTCATATGTGTGTGTGTGTTCAACACCTCTAACTAATGCTGATTAGATAATACAATTATCACTTCTGAATGACCTGCTGAATATGTTTAATGGAGAAAACATGAAAATGGAGTCTACTTGGTCAAATTATCTGGCATATACCTGACTAATTACAAGGATGAAAGGTCTGT
Organism: Hermodice carunculata; assembly: GCA_964020975.1. NCBI lineage: Eukaryota > Metazoa > Annelida > Polychaeta > Eunicida > Amphinomidae > Hermodice > Hermodice carunculata. The sequence goes on along the minus strand of OZ026620.1, from coordinate 77,156,637 downwards.
TTTCAGAAGATTTACCTTTTTTTCTCCATTGGTGACCCAAAAAGGATGTTATCTTGTAACGATGCATTGAGCAGCCATGGTTTCTGAGCAGCATAAGCTACAGTGGCTCCCCTACAAATACAGGTCAGTGTACGACCATGAAAACACCGTAATTTACACGTATCTCACACAGTAGATTGACTGCACACGAATCTGTTTATTCCATGAGGATACCCTTATTTTTCTGTATCCTTATCAGTATTTGTATTGTTCACTTTCTACATACAAAAAAAATAGTAATTTAATTACCAGCATGTCACCTCTAAAGTCAGAGGTTTTTACATCGTCACCAAGTCACGTTACAGCTGCTGTGTGGGCACCCGTAGCATGACTTGCTAGGCATGAGACGAAGGCCTTGATCACCATAGAACTCAGAACTAAGATACATTTTATTTGGCAAAAAAGAAATAAGACATAACATGGAATGAGATAATTGTGCATGTATTTCATCAGCAAACACACCAAACTGGGTACAAACATAACCCTTCATCAACACTCTAAAAATGAACATAAATGTATCTGTAATGTCTACAAGTTCGCCTTGAGGTATAATAACCCTCTATCTATTCTGTAGCATCCAATCTCACCACCTTCACTATCTTAAGTACAAAAAAGATTTTTTCTACTTTTCAAGAAAAAAATGAGACACTAGCATGACAAAAAATGCTTTTCATCTGAGCCACAATTTGGTAATTATCAGTACATGTACCAGTCCACTGGGACCCAGCCGCTTGACTCCCTATCAGGTCCTGACGTATTTTTGACTTGTCAACCAGTTACCGACCCATCAGTCTGCGTAATGTAGCCCAATTCCCTCCCATATTAACTGGCGTCATACTTACGATTTCCACGTGACAGTGCCTGACAGCCTGCACATTTCCCCCAGCATAGCAGCCAGGAGTGACGACTTCCCCACGCCAACACCTCCCACCACCATGGTCAACTTGCCTACAATAGGCCACGTCCAAGCAATGACAGTCGCTACACAAGTTTAAATTATCATCTAATAACTTTAAAAATAAATATGTTGACTTAGCTATTTAGATTATGAATATAAAATCAGAGTTCACAAGAACACAATACCCCAAGCTGCACTGCATGTATATTTACATGTACATGTACCAGCCAAAATATCTTCAACTTGTTGCAAGGCTTTTCAACACACTGTATGAATTTTTGGGACTAAAGTCTATTTTTAGTGGAGACATTTTAGCCTATTTTTCATTGCTCTGCAAACAGCCTTCTGTTATTTCTAAATTAAAGAATGTATCAACCGTCAAATTAAAAAATTCAGCATAATATTGATTGTAAAATTGATAAGACTGACTTTTTAAAATGAAGTATTACAGTATTGTATTTTACTGGAACACTATGCCTGCATATGAATACATGAATTTTATCATCCCTACATCTTGGATCATGTAATTTGCCAAAAATCATCCTGGAAAAATAATAATTCACCCTTCAGTATCAGCTCACATGCTGTACAAACATAATTTTATCGTATCATTGTCAATCTTTAGAAGGAAACTTCTAAGATAAAACTATGAATCCACCAGTATCTGTCTACTATTAATTAACAAGGCACAGGCACATATCACAAACTCACCAGCATCTATCTGTAAGTTGATACTTTCAAGGTCCGCCTTACGTAACTCTACGTCCCAGGCAAAGTTGGCATCCTTGAACTCCACAGCCACACCTACATCTCTCATTTCGTCGATGACATCATCGAGAGACTCGGCGCCACTAAGTCCACCGCTGCTGTGATGCCTCTGAGGGGTCAGAAGTGGCTGGCTATCAGGCTTGCCCAATCCATAGTCATGAGTGCCAGCATCCGCACTGCTCATGCTGGACGCGCTGCCCGGTCGCCACATTTTGGGAGATTTGGAGCGGGAGTCCTGACTTCCATCCACAACCAGGCTCCCAGTCTTGCTGTGTCTGTCGCTCGCTGTTAAAGTCAGGCAGACCATGCAAACTTGTTCATGATAAACAGGAATGTAATACCACCTTATGGCACGAAATAAATTTTTAAAAAAAATGAAAGAACTTGATGCACACAATACGTTACTCTTCTTACTAACAGACAGAAACTCATCACCTTGCATGACAATATTAATCACTTTGCCACCATTTTTATCTTTTTTTGAGATATTCATCTACACTGTAGGTTTCTCTTTCCAAACAGGTTCTTGACCCACCCCTCACCACACAAACAAAAGAGAAAGAAAAAACAAGGCCTAAGCCCTATGGAATCGTCACTTGCTGAGCGTCTGATATGAAAGTACATTTGATGCCATCTGCTAAATTGAGTAAAATGACAAAATGGAGGTAAAGCACCCAATACATAAAATTCAATCAACTCAATCATAAATGGTCGATACATCATGTACTTACTAATTATATAACTTAGCATACAAACAAATAATTGAGATTTATAAAATCCCCACATATCGTACACTATCCTTCGTCACTGAACACAAATTATAAGGACAATAATTTTGGCTCCATCACTGACATACATCTTAACATTTCTTATTGATGTGAGCATATCAATAAACACTACACCCCTGGCACACCATTGTCGGGCACCCCCACCATGTATTTGAACATTGTTTGCTACCGTTGTCGAGCTGTGTACAACACAAGCCAACCTTCAGCAGCTTCCATCTGGACAATGACAATGTTTATTTAACTGCAAGCGTGTGCATTTTATAGCAGACAAACTTGAATACTTGCGGATGGCTAGGCCTATTTCGATTTTGCGGTAAAAAAGTATATTATTGTTAAATGGATAAAAATCAAACAACTGTCTGTTTTTCACGACATTGTGAATGGTACAACTGCAAAATGTACCCCAATATTAGTAATTTTGAACTATTGTGGTCATGATGATATTCCTCCAAAAGTAACCCAGAACAGGCATGGAGACGTCATTTTACCTCATTATAAATGTGCTTTGATCACGTGCCCCTCACTGTCCAATCAAACTTGTTGTTCCTATGCCATGTGTAAATCTGACGTCCGCAATGTTGTAAAACAAGTCACATTCGCACAAATATTATTGGACCAAGATGCTACAATTTCACGTATTTTCACAAGAAAACTTCGACCGCACAAATCTAGAAACAGATGAAGGTACGAGTGAAAATTCCTTATGGAAGGCAAGGAAAATACCCATATTAGTCACCGCACAGTGACCGGGGCCAATGAGTGGAGAGCTACAGAAGATTTGCGTGAACATTTTTGTCTTGTTGAGTGCTGTCTCCAATGCGTCACATCATTATTGATATTTTTAACAAAATTTTGCTGTTTTACTTTCATTAAAATGTTTGAATGGACCAAATCTCTATGACAGCACAAGATAGGAATGAAATTCATGATCGAAGATGGGAAAAAATATATGTACATAGCGGAAAATCACGCCCGGCAGCATGCCTCTGCACACTCCACAGCACACTTATCGCCAGTGTGACTTTGCACACATTGGCAGCCACATATATTCATACGCGAGTGTAAGTAAGTCAGCTTTCTAGACCAGTGAGGCCCTTTCCAGGAAAGTAATGTTATGTGAAACTTACCTCATTTTGGACCTAGTTATGTTGATATGCAAAATCCCTAAAAAACTCCTCCATCAGTTGCCTTTGTGCAAGTGCGTGACGTATCACAGGGTTCATTGCATTTATGGCAACATTTACTTGTGCTACACATGGCATTAGAAGGATACCCATGGTCTATACACAGGATAAGAAGAAAGTTTGCGGCCTCTGTGATGAGTGTCAAAATTAGTGGGTAACAAAAAGATACTTTCACAATGCAACACAGTCTCTCAATGGTGAACACCTCATTGCAGTCTTGTTAGTATATGCCAAACGTGAATGCAAGGAACAGTTCAACAGCTCAAACAATTTAGTACATACTACAGTTTCAGTTACACAATTTGTTTGTGCAACACACAAGAAACACATATCAGGTGAATATTCTCCTATATTTCACAAAATCTGAAGATACAAACCATTCGAAAATAGAACTCTTTTCTACAACCTAAAGATACACACAAACCATGGTTGTGTAATTTGGCCATATGAGCTGTATAATGGCATGTAGGGATGTCCTTACTCATTAAGGTGGAAAATGTCAAAATCTCCACATCTTTATTCACTCAAATCATTGTGTACTACAAGGCTGCATGTCATTACCGATATGGAATATTACTGTCAGCTTTTTACACTCACCAGACGGAAAAATCATACCATACTCTGTGACTGTCCCCCCTTTGCAACAATGAAAGTCCTATATAATCTAAGATCACATGAACCATCGGCTAGCACCAACTCCAAAAAGAAGGAAACTTGAAACAATCAAGCGTAACAAATATCAGAACTCAATCTTAAGTGCCATGAAACTCACATGCGCTTTCCACAGATGTGCCACTCACTGTTCGCTTACGTTTGGGGTGATCAAGAGAGCCACTGAGATTTCGACTCCTCTGGTTGCCTCCCACAATGCTGACACTGGGCAGGACCCCAGAATGGAACTCCACCTTGGGGTCTGTTAACTACAGCACAAACACAAAACAAAGACTGTCACTCTTTCCATTCAAGTCCCCGATTTTTCCCATACGTCCAACACACTTTAAGACAATAACTGAATGCTGTTTGAATAGACTGAGAAGTAACCTGCTGCTTACTACTCTGGTGGTGGTGGTGGTGGTGATGGTGATGGTGATGATGATGATGATGATGATGATGATGATGATGATGATGATGATGATGATGATGATGATGATGATGATGATGATGATGATGATGATGATGGTGATGGTGATGGTGATGGTGGTGGTGGTGGTGGTGGTGATGATGATGATGATGATGATGATGATGATGCCTAGTACTGGCCTGTTACACTGAAACTTCCAAAGGAGGCTGCAACATGGTTTGCCAGCCAATGCAAAAGCCACTAAGACCTTATTACTATGCAGATCAAAATCACATGCCCCAGGTCAACAATTTTCCTTGGCATGAGTTGGGAACTAAGTGCCCAACTCATGCCAAGGGAAGCTGTTGACTCAAGCGTCCATTCAAGGGGGAAAGGGTTAAGCAAAGATGGCAATATATTCAGATATACTTGTATCAAGCCCTGGGCTTGCTTACCTTGACATTGGCCAGGTCTATGAGTGGTACCCCACCACAGCGGTCCACTTCTGGAGCCAAGAAGTACGGCAGTAGTCGACCGGTGCTGACTCTTGCATTGACGTACGTGGTGATGACCAGGGGCAGCACAAAGAGGGGAATGGTCAGCAGGTCAAACAGTGCCATTGTGGAGAAGGCATTGGAAGCCGTCAGGGGCTCCTTGTACATATAGGGGTAGAGGGTAAAGGTCTGAAAGAGACAGTGGTATGCTGATTATAATCATCATCACCATTCTGCAAAATTCTATTCAAGTCTTCACTCACACAGTCTGGGAGTCCTCTTTTTTATTTTAAATGTAAGGTGACAGGATTCACAGTGGTACTATTACAAAGACATATGCCAGTATGTCAGTTTGGTATTCCAAGGTCACTCAATGTCAAAATTAACACCACCATAAAAACCCCACTGGCACTTTAAATACCAATTTGTGCTTAAGAGGAACCATAAGCCTACTCTCTACGATTATGGATATTTAAGCCTGTATGCCATACTTGTGGTTATCCCATCAGTAAAAATTCTACAATGTACACGTACACTTCAAGTTACCACTAATTCCCAATTTTGATAATTGTTAAACAGGAAGAATTTGTAGTGCCACATTGTGAACAAACTAAAGTCTCCAGAAATGTCTGTGAAATTTCAATGCAATTAGCTGAGCAGTTAGAATTTTTTTAAGAGTTTGCCGAAAAAATAAACAAGAAAATTAATAAAAAAAATACAAAATTACTGGAAAAAAAATTGGGAAAAGCCCATCTAGTGTAAATCCCCACCAAATTGAAGTGATTCTGGCTGACAGTTTTGGCAAAGGTAAAAGTGCAAATTGGAGAGGGATGGATGGTCAACTAGCAGTCCTATGGACGAATGGACAGCTGCCCACCCTACAAGCTTCGCTGACTGACAAGTCGGCTGACCTAAAGAGAAATTAAATGACCTTGCAAAACCAGATGGGTTCTTTTTATTTTTGATTGCTGGTTCTGATCTACATCCAACCCCCCCCCCCCCCACGTTTTTCTATGTTCAACAGGGATCTGAATCTTTCAAGACTTTTGACTACTTGACAATGTGTACATGCTTTCTTTTTTTCTTAATCAATGACAGACAATGAGAATCCCAAGATGTATTCTGTTACTGTTAGGGGAGAACATGTATCATGTCACTTTCACTAAGGACTCACAAAGAGCAAGTTTCTGGGAGTCATGTCTTAAAAATTCTTCATGGCAGCTTATGAATTTGCAAGATAATTTTTTTTTTAACTTTCAACACATACATATATAACATACAGGTATCAGGTTTTCAACTTGACACTAACCATTTTTTAACTAAAAAAGTACAACTGCCATTATATTAATCACTTGCAGACATATCACTATATAACATACAGTTATCAGGTTTTCAACTTGACACTAACCATTTTTTAACTTAAAAAGTACAACTGCCATTATATTAATCACTTGCAGACATATCACTATATAACATACAGGTATCAGGTTTTCAACTTGACACTAACCATTTTTTAACTTAAAAAGTACAACTGCCATTATATTAATCACTTGCAGACATATCACTTACCACCAGGACAACCAGAATGGGAGTCCCTTCTGTCATGAACACTGAAAACAAAAGACACTCATTGAGAATAATCTATATGAAACATTTTTTCAAAATAAAATAAAATTTCATTTTGTTGACACACGGGCTTGCACTTTTTTGTGCAGAAATGCAAAGGGTAAAATTTGCTCAACATAATCTGCAATAACCCATGTGAGAGTATACAAGAACAATGAATATGGCTTTTAATAATTGGTTGGTGCGAAAACTAATATGGGACATCCATATTAACCACGATGCTGCTCTGGTTCATGTTGCTCAAAAATAGATGTGCCCATAAGTACCTGCAGGAGGATTTTATCAAGTTGCTTTTTATCATCTAAAGCATGGAAAAGGGGTTAATTTAAAAAGTTTATCAAGCAGACAAAACATTCTGTTTCATATGACTTATAAAATACACTTGAAATTGTGAGTCAAAACAATGTAGGGGCAGACAACTGCAAGTAACAGGCAAATATAGTTTTATTTGGACCAAACACCCTTAGTTGGTCTCTCACCAGAGTGACCTTTAAAAGGACTGACTCCTACACCCTACCTGTGAGGGCTGAGAGACAGCAACCCTTGAAGACCAGCTTGAGTTGTTTGTTCCTGACTGCCTCCACCTGGCCACAGAAAATCTTCTCCCAGGCGTATAGTTTCAGCAGCTTGATGCCTTGCAGCAGCTCATTGCAGCGACGTAGACGCTCGTCTGAGCATTCCTGAGGTGAACAAGTCATGATCCATTACCATTTATTGAATACTCGAGACCCAAATATTTCGGATGGCTTCTGTATACACTGTGTAATATGTGGAAATTGTTTTCAATGACACCATGTTCAATTTTTACCTGTATTAATGGCAGCTAATTATAACCATTTGCCCACCAAAACTGATCATAATAAGAGACTATCATTTAGCTGCAGTGCTGTTTTGGCTTGGATCATGCCTGAGCAGACACTGTCCATTAGTCAATTAGCCATACACTAATGAATGTGGAATTTGGCTAAAAGTATTTTAACCTTTTAGCCAAATTGGCTCAAGAAATTTTGTATGCATTGCAGCTTGGAAATCAAATTTTACTGTTCTATCATCAAACTGCCATACATGGAAAATGTTTTAAAATGCAAGCTGAATTTGGTTAACATATTTAAAGTCTAGCTTACAGATTCACGGGATTTAAGCAAAGTTGGCTAACTGACCAAGAAAAAAACAAAAAAAAACAACCAAAAAATCCCTTGCACAAGCCCAACATTCCACAAGGAAGTGCACATCTGGGCAGATTCCTGTATCAAACATTGCAAAACATGTTCCTCTTGCATGGCAAGCAGTTTGCATAACATTAACTACTTAACCTTTTCCTTGAGTCAACAGCTTTTCTTGGCACAGATTGGATACAATGCACCAATGCCAAGGAAAGATATAGAAGTGGGACATGCTATCATTATAGGTATCTTCTACAATTCTCAGCAAAAATGTTTTTATGTGAACGGGAATTTTATGAGAAAAGATTGAGGCACAGGACAATCAAGACACAAGAGTGCATTGAGTCAATTTGAGGAGGAAAGGGCTCATTTGAATATTATAGTGCGAAAGCAATATGTACACTCAATATCGATCTTCTACATTTCTTTTCACAGCACAGATTTTTAATTTCCCCTGTGCAGAGACATGTAGCCCAACTGCCTGTAATAGAGAAAGCTGAAGGTGAACAGGTGCCACTGCACAAGTTTTCAATTTCAGAAAGCCCCAAATGCCTAAACCTACTACCAATATTACCAGCAATTTACACATATACAAAACTTATTTTCTGCCGCAAAGTATTGCCACTATGGTGAGTATGTCCACATTACTTGCAAGTTTATACCAGAAGCAAATTTTTCATGCAAAAAACATTAGGCATCCCCCAAGCAGCCCAGTGGCCTTCACCTTTGACCTCAGGGTCACTCATAACAAATGCATTACAAAGTGTTACCTGCATACATACTGCACTACATTTGAGTCAAAACTCCACTAAATCTTTCTGATTCTGCAAGGGAACTTAAAGTGTAATTTTCATTGAAGGGCTCTATCACCTTGACCTTATACCTCAAGGTCACCTCTGAGCAAACTTAAGGGAAGTGTCACCTCGGTAAATAATGACCAAGTTTGATGGATCTTCAATCAATATACATTTGTTGAAGGTGTGGCAGAGAAACCATTTTATTTTGAAAGGTATTGTGACCTTTACCTATGCCTTGAAGGTCATCCACTATCACATGAAAAACTTTAAAAAATCTACGAAGTACCTGTACCAGAAGTTTCAAGTGAATCTGGCCAACGGTTTTGAGGAACTTTAAGTCAAAATGTAAACTACCGTTGCAGACCCCACTGACTTGAATGGTAATCGATGAATGCAAAAATTACCCCCCCCCCCAAAAAAAAACATTAAAAAATTCCAAAATTCATTGGAACATAACCATTTGAAGACAGTTAGTAGATACATATCCGATGTACATCCCCACCAAGTTTGAAAAGAATCTGTATGAAAACTGGGCAAGACCAGTGACGGAAAACGTCCTGTTTGTGAGAGTCCCGACCGGTTTCGTTTGTACTCCAAACTCATCAGGGGATAACTGACAACACTGCGCTGTTACGTTGCCTATATAGCAAACCGTAACGTTGCTACGGATCTGTAGACAACGTCATGTTAAGTGACGCCAAGGCATCAAAAAGATCCACCGGTCTAACTGCCTGGACTGGCATAGTAGTAAGACGTGCAAAACATTGACACGTCACTGTAGATCTCACGTACCCTGCACGGGTGACATATGGTTGACACCCCTGTGTCAGCCCACAAAAGGTCAACATCTGAAGCTCAAGCTGTCAGATTAGAGACTGGTTATCCATAATCATTATATCCCTATGGTATTGTACAATAGCCTGGAATATTATTTAGGATTCCTTTACAGTGTTGACAGGAGTCATATGTGGTAGATAGGTGTAGAACTAAAAATTTGGAATAAGACTAGGCGAGAGTGCCTATCTACCCATGACATTGAGGCCGAACGGTTGAGTGGTGTATAACTGATGGATCCAGTGACTCTCCCTCTCTAAACGGAGAGCTTCTGTTCTCGAAAGCTCTGGTGGGATACGAATGTGTTCCAGTATTTGGATCTTAATACTGATGCCACTGTGACCAGGTAGGCAGAAGTGTCTGCCTAGTGGTTGGGTTACATCCTTGTTATTGATGTAATAAAAGTGCTCTCGTAACCTGTCCATCAGGGGACGTTTGGTTTGTACCACATACTGTTTGTTGCAATGCAATGAAAAGAATCTGGCCTATTGCTGGGAGAAGAAATTGAAAATGTGAATTAGCATTGTAATCCTCATTGACATGCAGAGTAATCAATAGGAATGTATGCAGTTTGACCTTTCAAGGTCACTCAGGTTAAACCATACAAATTGAAAGCCCATAGGTACTTTTCTATTAACATTTTAATACCAGCCTTGGGTCTACGATGCATCATTAACTCATTCCATACCAGTCACTGATATTTACGTATATTTACCTAGATTTAAGACGACAATTGCATATTTAAATTCTTCATGAAAAGGGCTTTTGTTCAAGTACCAAGTTGAACATGCCTATCAACTTAAGTCAGTGGTTCTGGCACTGCCTGGCAAGTAATGCTGCAGCTGCCACAAGGGCAGCTGCAGCATGACTTGCCAGGCAGTGCCAGAACCACTGACCAAGGCCTGTGACCATAGTATCGAATGGGTTAAGAAGGTGTAAGCTAACACATGAATATTGATGAGTCTGCAGAAGAATGCAACAAGGATTTAACCTCAAGGTGATATTTTATTTATAGGAAAAATTCCCCAGACCCACAGGTAATCTGAAAAAGACTAGGAGGCAATAGGTCAAAAAGAGGCAGAAATATGAAAAAAAAAAAAAAAAATATGTGGCGGAGATGGCGGAAAATGGAACTAAACACTATATGCATTACCTACAGGGAACGCATTATAAAGCATCTATATCTATGACATGCAATTTGCATTTCAGGCATTAAGAATAGCCTGGGACATGTTCGCTTTGAGCAATGCTTGAGCACAGTGGAGGCATTACTGTGCTAAAAACATGCTTGTCTATCCTTAAATTCCATTCAAAACTTGATATCATGTATCAGCACTAACATCAAGAATTAGTGATCTTCAATACAGAAACAAGTTTCAAATCAGGGATCCATATCCAAGCTTGTGCAGTACACATTACACATACGTGTTTCCATTGTTATGCTAACAAATCCACCTAGTAGACTCAAATGTGTTATCGGTCCACGCTAATTAAGTATCTCACAATGTTTTTGTAAATTTTCTTTCAAGTTGACACACTAGAACCTGATCAGGAAAAAAAAACGGACTTTATTTCGTTATCACTGTGACACATGTATGGACAAGATCATTCTGTAGCAGCATTGAAGATCTGCATGTATGAGTTGTAAAATATACAATGCTTGGTACATGGAGGTATGTGTCAATAGCTCATGTGCAAGTATCCTAGAGCAATGACTTCAATGGGCAGATAATCACGAAGTATGCAAGTCTTGCCCCCTGTGGTCTTGCCGAAGTCCTGCAAGGGTTGGGGTATTTTACAAAGAAATGTACTGGATCCATGGAAAAGTTCCACAAAGTTGACCATCAATACGAAATCAAAGATTTATGTGGAAAATGTTGAAAAGAAAATTTATTCGTTTATGGCTACTGCCTCATATTTACCTAACTAGTTGAAGTGCTCCACCAATACGATACATGCATATTAATTTCCCGCCACAAAGCACGGGGCTGATGCTGGTCAATCACAGAAGACACACAGGCATATCGTCATAGACAGGGCTAGATACCCTTTCTCACAAAATTAGGGTTTTTTTCAGAGAAATGTAAGTTTACAAATAGTAAAAGTCATATTCCTTTAGTGCTTGCAAAATTGGTTACAATATTTAATTTCCATCTACCTGTACTAAATATTCTTTATTTCCAAAATATTAGTAATATCCCGCTTCTGCACACATGCAACGACTTGTATCTCACCAGGCGAGACTACGGTTACTAAGACTACCAGGTATGCAATTGTGCCATGAAATTAATAAGCATGCCTCATATTGTGTGATACCCATTATTCAAATTTGGCAAAGTTTGCAGGAGCTTCTATTATTCTCTGTATTCACTGAGGCTTATCTCGCACATACAGTATTAAACACATGTATAACACACTGGGCAGCCACACCACAGCCTACTCCATCACTCACCAGGACTTTCTTCTGTACACGAGAAAACGCAGAGGCCAACAGGTACTGGACTGGAGATAATAATACAATGAGGGCACCACCTAGGAGAGCCGTGTAGCCCAACTGCCTGTAGAGAAGGCCTAAGGTGATCGCAATCTGTAACCATAGTAACCAGAAAGGATTTTCATTATTCAAAAATACTGCAAGAATTTATTCAAAAATACTGTTAGAATTTCATCATAACATGCTCTGATACTGTGCAATTGCTTATTTTGATCTGCTATTCTTATCATAACCATGTCGGGTAAATTCACGTTTTATGCCCCAATCCAGTGTATTTCACCTGTCGGTGACATTAATATCACTTGTATTACTTTATATCTTTTAATGCCCCAATTCAGTGTATTTCACCTGTCAGTGACATTAACATCATTTGCATAATGTTTTCAATGTGAATGACAATGCTGTTCAGCTGTACTAAAAATGCAAAAAGTTATCACCACCTGTTGAACAAATTATTGTAATTACACACCTGGGAGACACCAACCCATGATAGATCCCCACACTTTTTAAGCCAGAGTAAAAAACATCTTATCATGGCAACAAAAGACAGATGACAAATAACCATCCATCCTATAATGTCAGCTGACGCCAAGTCAAAAAGAAAAAAAGAGGCCCATGGGCTTAACGCTCTGCTGGCACAGTGGCTATATTGCACCTTCATCTTCATTTCAAACAACTTTGTGAGTCCTCAAGTGGCTTCTCAACATAGCAAGCTTATGTTATTTCAGTGTCTGGTTTGTCCACTTGATGGCGCTTCACTCCACATGTAATGGTAGCTTATTTGTGCAATTCCTGTGATGGATATTGTTGCATATGCTAAGACAACAATCAGCAAATCCTGAACTATGTGTCCTTAGTGACCTTGGGACAGAAGATCAAGGTCACCCAGTTTATGTAAAGCAAGGAGCCCATGGGCCTGGTGCTGTGCTGACATTGCCATTGATGTCCCAGCTAGACCCTGCCATAACCAAATCATCTCTTTTAACTTTACAGGCCTGGTGACCTCACAAAAATAGGTCAAGGTCCCTGATATTACATAACATTCTAGCATTTGACATGGTCTATATTCCCTATAAATGTGGCAAGTCTAATCTATTTATTTTTCCACATATGGAATTTTATATCACAAAACACATTTTGGCTCTTAATTTCCATCAAATTATAGGTGGCCCCACTAGTATCACCAGCAACAAAAACTTTGACCTCCCCAACAATACCACCACATTCTGTGAAGATCTGCCAAAAATTAAAAAAGCTACAGTGTTCACAAGTTTTTCACGTTTTGACCCCTATATTACATAATATTGCAGGTGGGAGCACCAATATCGAAGGGGACCTATATTTTCATACCCCTTATGAGTCCTGAAAGTTAATATATTGGGCTAATTTGACAACAGTGGTCAATATCACACTAACGAGCCAAAGTTTTCAGATGGATGAATGGACAAACATCAGCAGTCCCATAAGTTCTGAGACCTTTGGTCTGCAGAGCTAAAAAAAACTCCGTCCCACTGATGAAGATCCCCTCCGGGTTCAACACACACATAGCAGGTTCCAGTTGTCCTCCACAAGCCTCTGCGGTCATTTTAATCTAGATTACACCATTAATGGTTCACTCAGGTTTTCATGCTGATGTGGTCTTCCTGTCACTTCTCCCTAATTCTGATTCTTTTGTCAAGAAAAAAAATGTACGCTAATTTAACAGATTTCTCTTTTTAAAAAAAAAAAAAAAAGATGTTGACTGATGTGGTGAGCTCCATTGACTTGAAGCCTATGAAAATTGAATAGGAGACATTCATATTTAACTGCGATCCTGCTCACTTCCTGTGTTGCCGGGGCAACAGACTGATGCTTACACTATGATCAGGGCAGATTTGTATTATATACTACATAAACATCCATAAATAACACCTTTTCAACCAAAAGAGAGCCCATTTCTAATTATTTTAGGCATCCTTTATGTTTCAAATATATGTTAATACATTTTCTTAAGATTATTGCCTGTTTATGTTGTTCATTTTGTTGAGAAAGTACTTTTGCCCATGCTAAATACATGGATCTGCCCTGATGCAGGTGGCTCCCTCTTTTGCTCAATAGGTGTTATAGTAGGACCGCATTTAGATATGAATGCATCCTATTCTGTAAGTTAAACCTTTTTTTGCACCTGGGATTTCCAAAGTTGAACATCACCAAAAGTGCAGAAGTACAAACCTTTCACTTATAGAAAGAGAGAGAGAGAAGTTTGTCCCTGTCCATGGCACCCTTATTGCAGGCACACATTTCCACCTCCCCTTCCCCCACCCCACCCCACCCTCCAGTTCAAGGTTTGGTCTCTTTCCCATTAAGATGAATCACTGACTAGGCCTATGTAATAAAATTAAATAGAGACAGCTCTGTCGGCAAGTGATCAATAATTAAGACTTGGGAGGTCATAATACTTTATAGAAATTCTTGTTAGAAACTCTCTTTCAGCATTCCTGTTGGTCAGATCCTGGTTATGGGGTAACATTTTTGTCAAGTTTGTCATAAAAGTATTATTTTAATTATAACATGCAGCCAAAGCAATTAATAGACGTTAAAACTTCAAAACTCTGCAAATTATAGTGTCACAATGTTAAAAATAATGGCACACTTATGGTCAAACAATTGTATGTATAGTTCCATGATGACAAACCCATCAAAAAAGTGAAGACAAAAATATTTCCATTGATTACATACAGCACGACAAAAGCTTAATTCTTGAAACAAGCCATTCCAACCTGCAGTACTCATTATTTGGTACCAAAAAAATAATGTATCATACTACTCACATATAATTATATATCAAAGCTTCAGAGTCAGTTAAGTTCAATTTGGCTGTGTTAGTTTCCTATCCCATACCATTTGGAAGGCCAAACAAAAATTAATGCAATCACAGATTGCTGGACCCATGCCAACCCCCCACCCCTGCCTCATTTATAACCTTGCAAATCACAGGTCTCATTTTGGAATGACTGTAGTTAATAAAAATAGGCTCACCATGATTAAGATACTTGAACTAGTGACAGACTTTTAAGCATGACACACTCTTGTGTCCAGATACACAGGCGTGTAAAATTTCATGATTCTATGTCAAAGAACAACAGAATTATAGCCAGGAAATGACGTGTAAGGTAGTTTTACACAATGACATCACCATGATTCAGATACTTGATCTAGTGACCTACTTTTGGCACATAAGACATGGCACATTTAGATCAATTAGGTCAAGATATACGTGTGCTTTAAGTTTCATGAAACTAAGTCAAATGGTAAAGGAATTACAGCCCAGGCATGATTTTACAAGAATATGTCACACTGACCCAGATACTTGATCTAGTGACCTACTTTTGGCACATAAGACACTCTTATGTTTAGATGCACCTGTGTGTCAAGTTTCATTAATCTAAGTTGAAGGACAATTGAATTATAGGCTGGACAAAAAACGGCAGATGGATGGAAGGAAAAAAGCAATTTCTATATGCCCCTCCTTCCAGTACAAGAGGGGCATAATAACTGTTCATTTCTTGTCACTTGAAAAACTTGTACAGGGTCAGTAGGTAGAGATGCTAATGTTATTTCCAAACTTTCCTTTATAAAGTTGTAGTATTCAAAAATGAGGGTGGAGCAAAATTAAAGGCATTTTAGGGTTTATTTTGGAACTATTAGTAAATTTATAACAGGGAGTTGAAGCATATAGTACACGTATGTCGATAATTGCATGAAATTAATTTTATTTCATGAAAAAGTCATTTTTTTACTTGAAGGCTAAACAGGCTGGTAGCTGGGGTTACAGGGAACAAAATAATTAACTAGGGTTTCAGGTTAACAAACTTTGGAAGTGACATAATTGCTGATATAAAAAATATTGGCTACAGTTTATTCAAATTTTTTAATTTGATGACTTTTCATTATGCCGATTAAAATTTATTGCCTTTTAAAGGCCTTAAAAACAGGAAGCCAAATTTGATGATTTTAACTGGAATTGGGAACCCCGATAGACATAGAGCTTACTTGTTGACAGGCAATCAGTAAATAACATGTCCCAGGAAATAGGCATTTGCATAAACATGGCAACCAAATCACTGAAACATCACCCCAGATCTATAGGGCTGTCCATTAGTAGCCAATTAGAGCCGCAGATATTCACACCAGGCTAAATACTGCTATCCCAAAATACCTGCAACATTATTGACCACCCAAAATGCACCAGCATGAAGAATAACATCAGATTGAACGAGTCTGTAAACATGTGACTGTATAGCAGTCCCTCATTGGTCCAACCGCTTGTAAGGGCCCATGTCGAAAGACTTAAGGTCTTTCTACAGACCATACACTGAAATAGACATGAATGATATTGTGAATATAATCTAATCAAACTAGGACACAAGATTTGGTCATGCTTATTAACAGTCATGGCTGACATAACCATAGTAACAGTTTGTTTTGTTTTCGTTTTTTTTTTTTGGGGGGGGGGGGGTGAGATCAATGTGTGCAAATGCCACGCAAGATATTAGCCCCTCAAAGGATGCCAACAAAAGTGTCATATGTCTGGTTTTAGCTGCTTCCAGCATAATTTGTTTAGGGAATTCAATTTTATCAAAACATCTGAAACACTAATCAACGCTACAAATATGTAAATAGAACAACATCAAATACATGATGCACAGGACATTTAGGGCAAAAATTCAAAAAAAGTTGTTCACATCCAAAATTTAAAAAAGAAAACCTACGCCATAATAAAGACCCTGCATAACTTTCCTGCTCACCTGACTGCGAGACAAGATAAATGTTATGCTCACTGCATACCACATGATACCAGTGCTACAGTTTTCCAGACTTTTTGTTGCATTTAAATTAGAGCGGCACACTCAAATTCCCCACAAAAAGACCTCTCATGTTCAAGCATGACATGTACTGGTCTTTCATAAATCAGCATTTTTTCTTTTTGGTTATACTGCCGGTGAAATTTTGATACAGCTGAAGCCCAACTTGTCAGGTTAATATATCTTGCCACAACTTTAATTAATATCAGTATAATAAAAAAGTAAAAGTGCCACTGGTGAATAAATACATTGCCCATGTTTTGTTTTGTCCTTTCTCTCTGTTTTTTTCCCCTCCATATGAGTTGATGAATTAATGCTCTGGGGACTGAGTCAACCCCTGGCTCTGGTGCATTTTGGGTACAATACACTGGCAGAGTGCATTTTGGGTACAATACACTGGCAGAGTGCATTTTGGGTACAATACACAGGCAGAGTGCCTTTTCGGTACAATATACTGGCAGAGTGCATTTTGGGTACAATATACTGGCAGAGTGCATTTTGGGTACAATTACATTCACAGAGCACAGAGGAAGGTTGCTGACTGAATTATCTGCATGTACATTATCACTGGTGAAGAGAGGAAACAGACAACATTTACTAAATTAGAACATTTTGTGGTTTTTTCATATCCTCCCCCCCACCCCCCTCCATGCATGCTGACACATGAACTTCTGCATGAGCATTAAATTCCTGAGACCATTAAAAGAATGATTAGACCACATCCTTTGAGCTTTTGCAGTCTCACCGGTTGTCTGTCTTGGTCATGAACATGTGTATGGAAAAGCATGTGATTATGTGTATTTAGTAATCAGGATGGTCTAAACAATTGTTGTGGCCAATGACTGAGGCACATTAAACCCAGCAACAGCAAATTTATTCATATTTTGAATAAAAGAGAAAGAAAAGTTTGTCTCGATCACACCTCAGTTACCTATTTCTATCGTGTCTATAGTAAATGTTTCAGAAGTAAAACACGTAGTCACCTGATCATGTCAGCCATTACTGTGTGCTAGTGCAGACTCCCTGTCTTGACAGACCACCCATAATGATGCTTTGCTCGGCACTTTTCATTTTATGCATGCTGTAAATTGCTTGAATTTCGCTGTATTTTTATTTTCGCTTATTTCGCTGATGGCAGGAAACCATGAAAATTAAAACACAGTGAAACAGTATTTTAATATTGTTTGAATAGAAACTATGTCCAAAATAGTGAAATTAAAACTACATGTACAGTGAAATGTCAAAAATAAAAAAACCATGAAAGTTTAAACCCATGAAAATAAAGCAATTTACAGTACGTGGTACGAAAAGACCATGCCTTAAGTAATGCTGCTTGATCCATACAGGTGGTCCTTTAAGACAGGTTTTACTGTACCAGAAATTGGTGGAGCGGGCGCGACACAAGACCTGTGCCACCACAGCTGATACAAGTTTACGACCTGGGAGTTAGAACACGGCATTACCTTCAGCGGCAGAGCCCACACATAATTGTAAAAGAAGAAGCACATCATGAGGTTGAAGGCATCCACTGACAAGTGGTTGCTGATCTGGCCCGCACTCATTGCTCCACTGGTCATGGTGAAACTGGACAGCCTCAGAGCCTTCTCATAGACCATGGCCTGCAGTGCAACGTACATGTACAAGCATCAAACAAAGCCACCTCGGTGGTTACCATACTTTCCCGTTACAGTACCCGACATCCAATATCCCTGCCATGCTGCCTCTTATCAGCAGTCACCCCCTCCCAACCCACCCACCCACCCCCATCCCTGACTTTTTCCGATCCAAAATAGTGTAATTCTACTAAATATCCCACTTTTTTTTCACAGAAATTTTGGATGTTGTTATACCACCAACATTTCAAATATACATGTAAATCCACATTACAGGTTCATTTTGACCTTTAAAAGCATATAACAGGTTGACTTGGGGTAAAATATTTTTGGAGGGAGGGGGTATAAATTCTCCCTTTTTCAGATTCAGATAGACATGACAGAGCACAGGCCCTTTTTCAATTCAACCTCTTCATTTATGTTTATTCTTTACTATTCCAAGACATGTTGTAGGGAAAATATGATATGCAACCCAAGCTATTAAGCAAATTTTAATAAATTAAATGATAATATGAAAATGCTACTTTAATCATATTAATATAGGGACAAAATAATATTTTCTTACACACTATGACCTAGCAAGCCGTCACTGGGGCTTGAAGTCAATACCACAAAAGGGTTCATTCTGGGCTGGCCCACTTCACACATTTTAATTGTCACACAGGTTGAGATCTAGCATTAAACAATGACATTAATGTGCTTAGTGTCTGGTACATGCAGAGTAAAAAATTTCATACACACTCAAAGCACCGAACAGTTGAAAGGCAAGCCATGCGTTTAATTCACACTTGCTCCATGTCTATTGTTCTCAAATGTGTGACATGTACAAAATAGCTCTTTATATGTTGTATGTCAAAACCTGCAAAATGGTCCACATAAACAGATGAACACTCTCACAACACCATAAACATGTCAAACAAAAATAAATAAAAGCACACAAAATCAAATTTTACATCACGCAGATCTGATCCAGCCAATCTAAATTACTTTTTCCATGGCCACCATGAAAATTCCTTGACACATACATATACAGCAAAAATATCTTTAATTCTGTGTATCAATATGACTGACTAAAATTATTCAAAGTGTGAGTACAACAATGTTTTGCTCTTTACAGAAGCACTGTTCATTTTAATTGTAAAAATAGTTCTTTGTCCATGCTCTCTGATATACAGAGTGCTGACATTCAAAATAAAAAGGAAAAATTGAATCTTGTTCACCTAACCCTTTCTTTTCCATCAAATTTTATCTACTTTTGGCACCAAAAAAAATTTCACCATTGTTTCCAAATAGTAACTTCACCTGAAATTTACAACACATTCCATTTCCTCTTAAAAATCAAGACACCTATGAGCCTAATGCTCTGCTGACCACTATCACCAAAAAAAAATAATTTTCTGAAATTTATTCAATCCCATAAACTTGAAAAAATCAAGGTTAGCCATGCTATATAATATCAAACTTGTGCGGCACACATTTGTGGTACATTTGGCATCATTCGCTTCATCCTTTATCAAGATACTGAAATAAATTTTTTCTTCTTTAGTGCTTAATGACCATGAAAATTAGGTCATGGTTACACATCATTGGGTCATGGTGACACCAAGTACAGTTTTATACAAAAAGTAACCAAGTGCAATTTTGAACTGGAGGCTCAACTCTCTTTGCCATTGATGTCGAAACTACACCGTACCATTATAAAATCACCTCTCCCACTTAACAGGTCTGGTGACTTTATAAAATAGGTCAAGGTCACTATTCTTATAAAACAGGTCAAGGTCACTGAACTTACATACCATATTAGCACTGGTCTTGATCCATACATTCTATAAATTTGGTATGTCTAATTCAACTATTTTTCCAAATATAGAATTTTGTATCTTTCAAGACATTTCAATTGATAATTTCTGTCCAAGTTATAGGTAGCGACACTAGTATCATAACCAACTTGGACTTTGCCCTCCACAATCACACTAAATTTCATTTTCAATCAAATATTAAGGATGCTAGAGTAGTCACAAGATTTTTCGCATTTTGCCCCATATATCACATAATAATATATGGGGCAAAATGTGAAAATCTATGTTGATGCTAGAGCGGTTACAAGATTTTCACATTTTGACCCATATATTACATACTAATATATGGGTCAAAAGGTGAAAATCTTGTGACAGCTCTAGCATCAACTTAGATTTTCATCCACTTGATAAGTTGTAAAAGTTATATGGGCCTATCTCAAAAAACTGTGGGGTGCAGAGCATTAAGAAGATGACCCCTATATTCCTACTGGACATTTGACCTTGACCTTCAGCTCGGACTAAAAAATTGTTAAACATGTTTGCTCCACATCCAGCTTTCCATACATGGTTTGTTTGTTCAAATTGGGAAAAAACTTTTCAAGTTATTGAAGAAAAACAAAAAACTTGGACAAAGCGCCAAAGTGAATAATTATTGGGTCATGGGGACCCAAAAGTAGGTCACCAAGTAGAGTTTTAGGCACAATGTAATAAAGTGCAATTTTGATCTGGAGGCTCAATTCTTTTTGCCATTGATGTCAAAGCTACACCCCACAATTACAAATCGCCTCTTCTTCTTCCAACTTTATAGGCCTGCTTAACTCACAAAAATATGTCAAGGTCACTGATATTATATAACATGCTAGCATTGGACAGGGTCTACATATCCCATGAGTTTGGCAGGTCTAATCAATTGGTTTTTTTTTTTTTGAGATATGGAATTTTATATCTTAAATCACATTTTCGCTCATAATTTTTGTCAAATAATGGTGGCGCCACTAGTGTCACTAGCATCTTCGACTTTGACCTCCTCCACAATCCCACTTAATTTCATGAACATCTATCACACATGAAGGTTGCTAGAGCGGTCACAAGATTTTCACATTTTGACGCATATATTACATAATAATCTGATAATACAGGTGGTGCCACCAATATAAAAAATCAACCTGGATTTTCATACACTTGACTAGTCCTGCAAGTTATATAGGACTTTCTAAAAATCTGTGGAGTGCATCACACTCACAAGCAAAAAGTTTACCGATGGACGGATGGACAGACATGAGTAACTGCATATAAGCTATGCGACCTTTGGTCAGCAGCGCTAACAATGCTTCCATGTCCCTATTGTATGACAGTTATATTTTGATTGGCTGGACAATATACTGACCCATCTATGACAAAATGGACAATATTACCTGAATTGCACCCCGCACTCGAACGGCCTCTCTGATGACAATAAAGAAGTGAGTCTGCAAGCAAGAGTTTTGCAGTACCATGGCAATAAACATGATGACAGCCATGACGTAACCATTGTCCAGGAACTCAGATAGGGTTGTAAAATGCTCATCCTGCAAAAACAAACATACATACACACATGTAATATATGTATACATACACACACACAAATATATATATATTTATCTCATGTTTGGGTCGATTTCAGTACCATAACAGACTTTGATATATGCCATATCGGCTAGGCCTTGGCAAAACACAGGAAGGGTGCTACATGCACAATGTTATAGAACTCTTCCGGGAGTACCTATAACCAGAAGAGTTCTATAACTAGACCGGAAATGATGTAGGCCTAGTTCAAAATGCAGCGTCTGCTAGGCCTACATTGTCTTCAAGTCGCTAGAAAAATTTACCATGGTGTTATTTGAACTTAATCGACCCAAACAATGAAATAAATAAATTATAGTATACTTTGTTGGCAATATGAAATATATGGACTCGCACAGAATACCATATAGCAGAACTCGTTCTGCTATATGGCATCCAGTGCTCGTCCATATACTTCATATCGCCAACAAAGTATACTATAATCTATACATATATATATATATATATATACAGTGGTACCTGCTGTATGTGGCCACCCTTTCTGCCAAGAAAAAGTGGCCACATACAGCAGGTGACCTGTCACCACAGGAAAATTTTACAAAGAAAAGGACTCCTGTGTCCCAGCCTAGTGACCACAAAAAGCAATGTGGCTGCTCACGGCAGTGGTTGCATACAGCAGGTACCACTGTATATATGTAAAATTGATTTTCATGGTGAGTAATGAATAACTCAGACCAGTATTAAAGGCCTCAGTGAGCGCTTTTTGTGTTGCCTGTAAAACTGTTTTCAAACTGTCCATTTGGCTACTGTCCCCCACTTCTCTCAGGATATCACAGGGAAAAAAACAAGTTGCAAGGAAACCGTACGAAATTGTAAATGTCAGACACAAAGACCCATCAGATAACACAGCCTATTCCTTGCATATTCTTGTGTGTCAGATATGTAGGATTGTGTGAGGAAATACAGGCAATCTGTAAGAAATTGTGATACAATTTAAGAAAATGCCTGAATTTTGTACGGAATATGTATGAAACTTGTGAGCAAATGTAAGGAACAATTTTTTTCACACTTTTGTAAAGGTTCAAGTGGGCATGTCTAGGATATGGCCACACAGAGCAATTGTGCAATAAATGTACAGTTACAAATTAACATCAATATTTCTTTGCCAGCACAACACAGATTTTCTCAAATATTGGTGTATAGGCCTGCTCTAGTTTTTCATCTGGTTCACCCTTAAATGATGCCATGCCTTTGTTTCTTTGCCTGTCTCAAATATAATGCGCCCATGTAATGCAATGTAAAAGTTCATACTACACTGCATGACATTTGTCCTCTCCCCATTTACTCTACAGACAGTTTTGTGTGACTCTTCTTTAATCTAAGAGTTCTCTTGAAAATAATATTAAAATTTGCACAGCAAGTCATGAGTTTATATATTTACCAGTGGTCCTTTCGCAGAGACATGTAGGCCCATAGGTATTGGTTAATTAGGATCATTGTGTTCAATCCTCAACTAATGTCAAGATTTTGCTGCCTGATCTGTTGGGTCTTTGTGTCTTGTTGTCCTGTAATACCGTATTCATTCTAATTGTAACACCCTGCTTTTTAATTTTTTTTTTTATCAAAAATCCTGTACTTTTCAATATGTTAAAGAATTAACTGCTTCTGATGAAAGAATAGGGTTCATTTTTGTCATTTTATGCTATGTGGACTCTATAATAAGTGTAATTACTTGTGGTATTGTAAATTAAGACATATCATTATCACAAAACTCTACGAAAACCGTGTTTCTTCCAGGAAATCTTTGCATTAGGACAGCATGCTACAATTGGAATGAATATGGTAATGTTCTTCTTCTGGGAGTGGGATTTAAACACAAGACCCACATTCCTAATCCTGTAGTTTATTTGCTTTGGATGTATCATCTTCCTTAACTTGTATTTCTGTTGGCAATTTAAAAAAAAAAAAAGTCAATCAATCAATTTTTCAATCACCTACACTATAGGGCGAGAACAGTTTTCACAGCTCTGCTTGCCAACAGGACTGTGGTTTTAAATTTTTGCTTGTCCTACTATTGACTTGGCATGTTGACTGATACAAAAGATTTTCAAAAACACGTTGAACTCATGGTGTCACAAGATGTACTTGTTTATACAGTGAAACCCTGCCGTACACACATCATCTTTTCCCTGGAAAACATGTCAGATACAGTATCTGATTACATCCTACAAATGTGTCCAGAAACGAGGGATCTGACTTTGTGCCCCAACAACTTGTGTCACTAAGTCACTGTCAGATTTCTAGGTATCATTTTAATGAACATACGTGCATATATATATATATATATATATATATATATATATATATATATATATATATATATATATATATATATATATATATATATATATATATATATATATATATATATATATATATATATATATAGTGGGTCACTTAACGGTTTCCCTCATTGCCTGATGAGATTAATTTACATCCAAACCGGTAGGAACCTGTCCTCCAGCTTTCAAGGCACTAGTCTTGTCATATGCAATCATTTTAATGAAGTTTCACTAATCTATACAGGCTAATTACAGCTTGTCCACAGCATGCATGATCTTTCACGTCGCTTGTCTGCTTGCTTTAAATAAAAAGACTCATAAGAATTCTCACAGCCTCCCGACTGCAACATGCATCTTCATCCTTTAGCACAGCAGAAAATTTTTAAACACATATACCTTTTTAAGAGTGTATTTTTTGTTTCTTTTAATCCAGGCCTATTTTAAAAAATTTCAATGAAACCTAGGTTAACCATTTAATGCTTAGCAAAGAATTTTAATAATTAAAACTTTCTGCCACTGGGTTTTCATTTTCAGTTATGAGCTTTAGAAAAAAAGCAACTAAACATTGTTAAAATGTATCACTTTATGGTATAATATCAATAACACTGTAACTTAAACATGCTACAAGCTGAAAACTTCTCCTTATGATGGAATATACATGTACATGCAACCTCACCTCTGATATGACTCGTGTGTAGTTTGACGGGGTACCTTGAACCTTTTCCACGTAAATAATGATACGAGCTATACACAATGGACCCACAAAACTCAGCATGTCTCCCAGCAACTTGAAAAATGCTCCAAGTAGCAGCATAGGCCAGAAGGCCTTTGCGTAACACTTCCACAAAGATGGCGTCTTGCCTGAACCTTCCGTTTTTTTCTGGTTGATATGAAAAGGAAAATAACTATTGTTATTTCATGTGGCTTTTTTCCTTCGGTTTCTTTTTTTTAATGGAAAGCAAACTTTCAACAACAAAAAAAGAAAAAAAAAGACCAGAGACCAGACTAAGAGCTCCAGCATCGTCTGCCATGTGTATAGTAAAACCTGTTTTGAGAGACCACTGTGAAAGACCAGCCGCCTTTTCAGACCATGTTTACTATGTCCCTTTTGCTGTCTTCCCCATGTTTTTATTCCTCTATTGAGACACCACCTGCCTTATGTGACTACTTTTTGGCTTGCCCTAGGGGTGGTGTCCCAAAACAGGTTTCACTGTATACAAACTGCCCAGAACCATTGAGGTCTTGTATATATGCAGCAGGCTTTGTGAAAAGTATTTTGACAGTACTGGACATCTGCACTAGCAGCTATGCTTGTCCAAATGATTTTATTGGGGGGTCAGATATCGCTGTTCAAAACAACTGTAAATTCCATCTGCCCTGTCAGTTTTCCGGACCACCATGTCAGCAATCTCTGTCAGTCCACAGTAATTCCAATGGTAAATGTCTGACTGACCACTACTTTTTTGCACAGATTGTATGCTATGGTCTCCCTCTTGACAAATACATGTACTGTGAATTGCTTTATTTTCACGTGTTTAAAATTTCACAGTTTTTGTATTTTTTGACATTTCACTGTTGCTTTAACTTCACTATTTTGGACATAATGCCTATTCATACAATGGTAAAAAAACTATTTCACCCTATTTTTATTTTCACGGTTTTGTGCCATCAGGGAAATTAGCAAAAATAAGAACACAGCTGAATTAAAGCAACTTACAGTATCTCTAAACTCTTTCAGTTCCAACTATAACATAAGTCAAACTACTTCAAACGATGTGCTCTGAATCAGAATAAGGATGTTACTTCAAGTTCCTTGCAAAATGACCATCTATAATAAGTACAAGCATGACTGCAGTTAGTACATGGAATATAACAGTCCAGGTCAACAGCTTTTCTTGGTGTGCTTTGGGTGCACTGTGCCTAAAGCTGGCCAAGGAAAGTTGTTGACTCGGTCCAAAATGTGGCAAGGAAAGAGGCCAGAGCCAATCAGAGACCACTTCCAATACATGATCTAAATTTTCAGGTCCCCAGTGATGCTTTCTTTACTTCTATTAACTTATGGTGCAATAAAATTGACAGCCTAATGTATGGTCCGTATTGAGGCCTTTCCCACATTTCACACCGTTATTGGTGCCACTTTTAGGGCAGGAGTGGCTCAATTTCAAAAAGAAAACATCTGGTTATTTGAATAATTATTATCTAATATTGTAAATACACACAGCCTTGTGGCACGAGAATATACAGTAGACCCTCCTTTGAGAGGCCACCCCTTTGGACGGGACTAAAAGTGGTCTCTCATTGGAGGTAGAATAACATGATAAAGATAGACTCGGGGATCTGGTGATTGTGGTCTTAAAGGACAGAAGTAACTCCAGGTAACTTCATAGGAGCAATGGACTTTTGTTTCATGAAAAAGGTGGTCTTCAAAAGATATGTGGTCTCTGACAGGAGATGAAATTTGGAGCAGGTACTACTCTATCCAAAACCCAAGACTTGCATTTATTTACATCAATGATTCCTTCATAAGGAACGAAATTTCAGGCCTACTATAATGTTACACTTTTTGGATTCTTCTCCTTATATAAATAGATAAAACCAATCAATAAAGACTGATAACAACAAGTACACAACATACCTTTTCATCTTCAAAAGCTTGGTGTAGCTTCTTGTAATTTGTGACGGCCCATTCACTCTATACATTAAACAAAAAGTCAACAAAATAAATCAAATCAGTCATCAAATACAACATGATGAATACATTATACATAAAAACATGCAAAGCCAGAGTAAAACAACAATAAAATTTTCTCAACTATCATATACAATACTCTTGCCTTGCAAGCTCGCACACAGTCTTTCTATGCAGCAAATCAAACTCGGTCAATCGCTCAAATTTTTTTTAACTTTGCCCAGCATTTTCGTACTGCCTGTCTACAGACGCAGAGATTGTCGCGTGTTTCGGGGTTTAAAACAAGATTAAAAGAATTTCATTTAACCCCCTCCACAGCTGTGTTGAAAGCTGACTAAACAGCATTCCTCCATACTCTTTGGGCACATTGCACGAAACACCCAAAGTGCATCACTTTGCGCTATTGACCTGGATCACTAGCTTTTGGTTTGAGAATTTAGCATCCTGAAACTTGATCAAAAGATCCTTTTAACAAAGAATCTGAATCGGACATCATGTTAAACTATAATTCAGATCAATACAATTTTAGTTTCCTTTTTTTCAAAAATTTGATTCACTGTACATGTAATAGCAATACTAGCACATATAAACCTGATACAGTTATGTGATGAAACATGTATTACTTGCATTGAACAGATACCTGCCAAGGTGATAAAATCCTTCATGCTTACACTACCACAGTACACTGTACTTATCTGCATGTCAATGTAACATTACCAAGGGCAAGAAAATTCCATCATGGGTGTACTTGCCCAGAGACAAGTGCCCCAATCATTTACATGTCATTTTACTTGTCCTGGACAACAGGACTTAGGAATTTTCTTGCTCTAATTAATATATATACATGTATATATATATACTTACTGGAGGAAGCTGCCCAAGATCAGAAAGTTCGACAGTTCGTCTGTAGCCAGAAAACAGCAGTTTGTTTAACCAAAAGAATGTGCTCTTGGACAAAAAGTTGACATAGGTATGAACATACTTGGTCTGTTCTAGTTCCTCTGGTGGACGTAACTGCACCGGATTTTTGAAGAAAGTATATCTCTGGGGAAAAAAACACACACAAAA
The DNA here is from genome assembly GCA_964020975.1 of Hermodice carunculata. Classification (NCBI taxonomy): domain Eukaryota; kingdom Metazoa; phylum Annelida; class Polychaeta; order Eunicida; family Amphinomidae; genus Hermodice; species Hermodice carunculata. Next base: position 77,128,574 of record OZ026620.1, on the reverse strand, counting down.
TATTTTTACGATGTGATGCTCCACAGATTTCGTTATTTCAAGCCACAATGCTTACGCCAAGTCAGAAGCCAGTTACACAAACTAACAAAATCATTAAATGATATATTTTGATTTACAAAGTAAATAATTCATTCTACCGATACATAAAAGCACGTGTTTCTGAAACGCTGATATCCCCATAACAGACATCCCAACCTGATCCATAGAGAATTATTGTTATTGCATTTTTGTTACAATCTCTAAAAGTGACTAAGAAGCTAATCTTTGCCATCTTGTTAATGAAAATTTGATCATGTGCCTTCAACTATGAATTAAACTCTGCTCTTTCTTTGTGTTCAATCTGTGAAGATGTCCATTTCTTTCAGCACACCCATATTATCATAATAATATTTTATATGTACCATTTCAAACATTGAAAAGGGTGTTTTACAAATAAATTTATATCTCTTATCACCAGGGAGGAAATCTGGACTGGCTTAAGTTTGATATTTCACAAAAATAAGTTAAAATTGATATTGGCCAGTAAAGCTTTCTCTGACCAGAATTATTTATTATCATGAAAAAGGAAAAAAAAAAAAAAAAAAAAAAAAAAAAACAGGACAAAATTGCAGCACCACCTGGTTGCCAAAAAAGAATAAGTTTACCCCAGGTGACCCTATGTGCAATATCAGAGAATTGGCCAAGTAGTTCTTCAGATGAAGAAATTTTAATTTTTTTCAAAAAATGATTTAAAAACTTCATAAAAAATACAAAAAATAATTGCATCATCATCAGCTCTTTCACAAACTTTGTAGAGCCCCACCTGGGGAACATCCATGCGCAAAATCAAAACATTCCATACAGCGGCTTTTGAAAAGAAGACGAAAATGTAAACAGTCTACCGACAGATGGACGGAGGCTAACAGATTCTATAAGCTCTGCTGACTGACAAGTCAGCAGAGCCAAAAACAAGTTGAAGGCTATTTTCAACTTATGTATATATTTTTGCATATATGAAAATTTAATACCATCAAGTTTTATTCATAGAATTTGTATTTATTGAACTCTGCAAAAGTTACAATTAAAGAAGAAATACAACAGGTATTTTATATACTGGAAAATGGAAAATTTTATTTCCATATTCTGGTATGTCCAAGATTCTTTATACTATTATTAGACAAAAACTAAAGTTTTTGATGGTCCTATTGGGAACACAGATAGCTGCATTCTTAGCAGTAGATTTTCCAATTTTCAGTCCTGAATGGTCTTATTGGAAAGACAAGAAACCAGGATTCTGATAGCTGATTTTTCAGGATATATCTTGCATAAATTATTCATTGAATTGGAAGTTGACCTGAGTTGTCAAAGGTCACTGGATGTTGGCCTCATGGGTCAAAGGTCATCACTATTTTATAGCACATGGTTGCTCAATGTTGAAATACTGGTCCACGTGAGTTGATATCGGAGATGTGGTCCTCATGAGTTTATTGTCTTGAAATATTGATACACGTTACTAATTTAAAATAAATAAGATTTTTATGATTTTTATGATTATAAATACTGTACACTCAAATAAATGAAATAGGAGTGATTTAATAAAAATTATCCAGGCAACTTTCACTTATGATACATGCACAGGTAGGAAATCTTCTCCAAGATTTTCTGGAATTAATTGTGGAAGTGTATCAGTGCTTTAAAACTTGGAAGGGTATTGTAAGGGATAGGAGGAGGTGGTCACTATAGCGGCTGGGAACAGACTGTTACTTCATGATACACCATTATAAAGCCCTCTCTGACCTTGGCCTATATAGTTCAAGGTCATTGTTGCTTCACAACACACCCTTAAGTGAAAGACAACCCTTTGCTGATAGACAAAGCAATAACCCCCTCCATGAAGGAGTTAGAGATCATTATGTCTACAGGTCTACCAACAGATGCCTGCTGTGACCTTGACTTACACAGCTCAAGGTCACTGTTTCTCCACGACACACCCTTTAGTAAAAGAGAATTACCATACAAAGTTTGATGAAGATCCATCCCTTCAGTAAAAATGAATAACCACACAAAGTTTCAAAAAGATCCTTGCTTTAATAAAGGAGTTAGAGTCTGGACAAGATTATGTCTACAGGTACCTGCTGTGACCTTGACTTATATAACTGAAGGTCATCATTGTTTCATGACACACCCTTTAGTGACAGAGAATAACCATATAAAGTGTGAAAATTGGAGCACTAATGAAGGAGATAAAGTCTGGACAAGACTACTTCTACAGACGGACAGACATGGTGAAACCAGTAAATACCCCCCTACACTTCATTTTTATTTATTTGGTGGAAGTAAAACTTGTATTTATCTGAGATTTTTAATTATGTTTCCTTCCAGTTTCAAAACAGAAGATAAACTGGATTTCAGAGACTTATTTGGATTTGTAAAAATCAATTATTCAACAATGGATCGAGAGGTCTTTGTACAACATACCTCTCATAACTTAGCTTAAATTTATTCCAAAGTGATAATTAAACTTCATTTTATTTGCTTTAATGTTTGAACTTAGAGATACATCTAGCTTGGGTATAGGACCAGGACAGAAGTTGGACCAAGTAATGGCTACACTCTTTATAACCAGTCTTAATTGTAAAGATAATGCTCCCTAGTCATTGTCTACTTCATCACCGTTGTAAACTTAGGAGTTAAATTTAGGTTGTAATATCATGACAGAGCTCCCCAAAATAAAATGTTATTTAACTACAACTTAAATTCTCAGTTGCTCTTCTGTCAGGTCTGTGGCATCTTATATCTTAAATCCTTAAGCCTGCCTAGCATATTTCCGTTCTTGGTTAATGGATCGTATGACCCAGCAGGGTCACAAAATACATCCATAACAGCAATTTTGTGTTTGGTGTGAGTGTTTTGTACAGTAATGTTTGTCCTTACTTCCACTTTATGGCCAATCATATATACAATATACAGTGGTTCCCCTCTTATAAGGCCACCCCAAATGCATTAGAAAAATGGCCTTATAAAAGAGGGGTGGCCTCTTTTGAGGGGTAAAATACAATGAAGATGTATTGCTGCATAGAGAAGTGTCCTTAAATTTGCAGAGGGGGTGGCTTCTCTACAGGGGGCCTTACAAGAGGGGGACCACTGTATTCATTTGTACATATCTTTTTTTGTAGTTGCTATTTTTTTATCACTCAGGTTGAGATATCTTGACTGACAGATAATTTAATGTGAAAGCAAATGAGCAAACAAACACATAGCTGGCATGGTGACAGGTCAAGCATTCAGATTTTTACTTGCACCATGCAGTGTTGATCTGTATAGCTTAAAATAGAAGGGAGATTTGTTCTGCCCTTTTGCTTTACTCCCTGCCCTTTTCTCCTATGTTTTTTGATATTCTGGGCAATTACATTCATTTTCTCATAAAATTTCAATATAATTTAAACTAATTGGCAAAACAATGTATCAATTCATCTATTGACCATGAGTACAAGATACAAATTCAGAACTATTTCCATAAAAACAACCAAAAAAGCCTGTTTTTTGGACCACTACTTTTGGATGCCCTTTTTTAATTGTCATTGTGTGCTTTACAAGTGCCCTTTTAGATGAAAGGTGCCCGGCCCTCATGAAAAGCTGGGGACAGCACTGACCATGTCTTAAGAATTTTGGCTTACAGGTACCATTGTACTAGCATGGGTACACAGTTTCAATATGGGGATAAGATACAGACTACTCATCACACTTATTACATTAGACCTGTTACAGGACTCTCAAGGTAGCACAGAAAAAATAGGTAGAAAGAAAGTCCCGGTTGAAAGTCTGGGCTATAGATTAGACTTAAGAGCTGAAAAGAGCCATAAAAAGAAAGGTTAAAAATAGAGCATGGAGTTATTAGCCAGGAAAAATAAGTATCCCAAAGGTTATACAGAAGAAGCTAAGAGACAGTATATGGAAGGTAGAAGGAATGTAGCAAAAATGGAAGCAGAAAAGAGACAGGGTTCATACAGGTTCGTGAAAAGTAAACCCTAGAACTTTCAAGGACTTTTTCAAGCAACTTAAATCAAGTTTTCAAGGACCCTATCTAGCAATACAACACAACAGACAAATTGTCTAAATCATCACTTTTCAACCCTTTACTAATAAGACCAGTGCATCTTATTCCACATTTATTATTCATTCCAACCATGTATGAATCAGACTCAAGTTTTGAAATAGGCACTAGACTTTCCACAAACTTACAAAGAAGCCTATATGTGGATCATATTACCGAAAGTCCTTTTTAAAGATAAATTCAATATGGATTATTTTATGAGTTAACTGTGACTTATGTAGGCCTACAGCCCCTTCTGGTTGTATTCCTGAAATTGACTCTATCTAGTCTATACAATTGCTACAACTACATATGGGTAAAATTAGACCTGAAGATGTACCTATCCCTATGCACATTTTTCACAAGACTGCCCCAATTTCTTTTTTAGGAAGGTGATGTACTTTGTTACCTGTATGTTTGATACAGTGTACTTCTCCCTGAAAGTAGGCTGTACATGTAAATAAGGCTCACATACTTGGTTAAGCCTGATTTGATAAGAACTGTCAAACCTACATGGGTTAAAAGGGGGTTAAAAGCAAAAAGATTTGTGATTTGCAGTGTTACATTTTCACAAATGGAATTTGCCAGTCACTTCAAAGGAAAATGACAGCAGAATGTGTTCATCTTAATGTGATTCAAGTTCATAAATGCTAAATTTTGTGGAAAATATTCATATTCCTTGGCAACTTGCCTCATTGGGTGATGCTTAAAAATAAAATTCAAGGACTTTTCCAGGACCTTTGTCCAAAATTCTGGAATTTCAAGGTTTTCAAGGCCTTGAAAATGAATGTAGCAGATTCAAGTACTTTCAAGCACTTCAAGGACCTGTGCGAACCCTGAAGAGAGCTAGTAATAATGAACAAATGACAAGGAAAATAATGGAGAACGGGGAAGAAGGGTCAACAATCATTTGGAAACTGGTTAATTGGCATAAACAGAATAAAGCGCAGGAAATCACACCCAGAAAGAAACAAACAGGTAACAAGGAAGAAATACAGGAAGCTTTCCCGGGAGCATTGGCAAGAAATTATATAATCCACAGGAACAGTACCAGGGTGTCAAGCAGAGTACACAAAGGATCAATGGGATCCATAGATTATGCAAAGCTCCAGGACCAATAGGAGATATGCATATTAATTTCCTGCCACTACTGCATACCTGATTGCCTAGTCTCGCTGGGCGGGATATCACAAGATACGGGTGGGCAGCTGTGGGGACAAGCCGGATATTACTAATATTTTGGAAATAAAGAATATTTATTAAAGGCAGATGGAAATTTTTCTTTGTATATGGCTCCAAAAATACTAGGTGAATACCACTTTGGCATTTGTGAACTTCAAATTTCTCAAAAAATGCTTGTTTTGTGAGAAATGAACAAATGGCCCTGTCTGTGACAGTGATGTGACCCGCACGTCCCCCGTAATCACCTGGTGTCAAACCCGTGCTTTGTGGCGGGAAATTAATATGCATAAGGCGTATTGATATCTTGACAGAATTCATAAAGAGAGGGCCAGAGGCAATTGAGGATAGTTTAGAGTTGCTTTCAATAGGGTTATTGAGAAAACACAAGTACCAGGGGAATGGAATAAACTCAAGAGTTCATATATTCCAAAAAGGGGTCAGGAGGCCAATTGGACTGACCAGTACAGAGGTATTGCCGTTTTGTCAAATGTGGGCAAAATATTCAGTAGGATAATGTACCGGAGACTAAGTAGAATAGCTGAAAGGCTTGATCTTCTGGGGGAAATTATAATGGATTCAGACCAGGCAGAAGGGTTGGTGATCATATCTCCACATTAACCCAGGTGATAGAATTGGCAAGACAAAAGTGGAAGCAAATCTTCATGGGTTTCTTAGATGGGAGGAAAGATTATGACAGGCTATGAAGAGATGTCCTGTAGGAAAAATTAAGTGAACTAGGATTTGGTGGGAACTTTCTAGAAATTCTGAAAGCATTGTATAAAGATGTAGACTGTACACTCTCATTAGGAAAGGTAGAAGTAGAGAATGCATGCCTGGATATAGGCCTAAAGCAGGCATGTGTGCTGTCCCCAATTTTGTTTGCCCAGTATATTAAGGAGTTGCGGGACCAATTAATGGAGTGTAATAAGGGAATAAAGGTAGGTGATCTAAAAATCCCAGGTTTATTTTTTGCAGATGACATTGTACTCATAACACATTCCCAGAAAGAACTACAAGAGGTGCTAAACATAGCTGGGGAGTATGGGAATGAATGGAGGTTAGAATTTAGTGAGGATAAGAGTAAAACGACAACCCTTGAGAAACCAGATGGGAATAAAAATGGAGAATTGGGCAGTTCCAAATTCCAGAGGGTAGAGAACAGGAATTTGAAATTGAGGAGGTTGACGAGTATGAATACCTAGATGTTCAAATAAAAGCAATGGGGAAAGGCATGTTCAGGTATCAGGTGGAGAAAATTAAACAGAAAGTTAACCATACGAAAGGAATGATATCGCACTGAACATTTTCAACACAGCATACACAGCAAGGGTATTATGGGATAGGGTTGCAATACCAGGGATAATATATGGCTTATATGTGATTTCAATGATGAGGAAGATATCCAGGGAATGGAGAAAGCTGCACAGAATAAGATGGGGAAATGGATGCTGGGAGCACCACCATGTACAGCAACAGAAGCAGTCCAAGGAGAGTTAGGGCACAGACAGAATTGCCAAAGCAAAGCTAAAGTGTTGGGGGTATCTACAAGCAATAAGTGAAGACAGGTGGTGCAGGAAAGTTAACTATGAAATAGTCAAGGAGCAAACAAGATGGGTCAAATACATTTTAAATAAGTTATCAGAGGGATATGAATTGAAAGGATATGATGAGGTTGATGATTAGAAGTAGGTACGACTGTTACAGTGGGCTGGAAGGAGGACTGGAAAAGAGGAGTCAGGGAAAAGAGTACATAATTTCACAAGGTACTCAGAGCCAGAATTTGGCAAAATTTTGCGAGAATCTATTTCGATTTTTGTCAATTAATTTTCTTTTTAAAGAAAGACAAGTTTAGGAGAATCTTTACGAGAGTGGATTCTCGCCGAAATTCTGGCCCTGGAACTAGAAAACCAAAGAAAAGAGTGTGTTGGGATGGAGGGAAGGAATCCAAGCCTCTTTTTCAAAGTAAGGCAGGAGCTATCCATCCAGAAACGAGAAAACTGAAGTGGACAACATGTAAATACAGTTAAATGGAAAATGTAAGGTATGTAGACCATGTAGACATGAGGCAGAGGAGCCGGTGGATCATTGGCTGTTGTGGTGTGATGCATATATAGAGAGATAAGCAAAGAATTTTTAAGAAAAAGGCACAGGGAAGACTTAATAATAATAACAAGGATCTAGAAGAGGTTCATTGTTTGAGGAAGAGGAATGTGTAGCATGGGTTTTTGGTTTGAAGGGTTGCTTTCTAACAGGCAGGACAGGTACTAAAAAGTGTACACAGGGTTCATACAGGTTAGTGAAAAGTAAATTCAAGGACTTTCAAGGACTTTTTCAAGCACTTAAATAAAGTTTTCAAGGACCAGATCCAGCAATAGAACACAACTGACAAATTGTTTAAATCACCACTTTTCAACCCTTTACTAATAAGATCAATGCACATTATTCCACATTTATTATTCATTCCTACCATATATGAATCAGACTCAATTTTTGAAATTGGCAGTAGACTTTCCACAAACTTACAAAGTAGTCTCTATGTGGATCATATTACCAAAAGTCCTTTTTAAAGATAAATTCAATATGGATTATTTTATGAGTTTACTGTGACTTATGTACGCCTACAGCCAGTATGGGTTGTATTCCTGAAATTGACTCTATCTAGTCTATAAAATTGCTACAACTACATAAGGGTAAAATTAGACCTGAAGATGTACCGATCCCCATGTACATTTTTCACAAAAATGCCCCAGTTTCTTTTCTAGGAAGCTGATGTACTTTGTTACCTGTACATTTGATACAGGGTATTTGTCCCTGAAAGTAGGCTGTACATGTAAATAAGGCTCACATAATTTGTTAGGCCTGATTTGATAGGAACTGTCAACGCTACATGGGTTAAAAGGGGGTTAAAAACAAAAAGTTACTTTGTAATTTGCAGTGTTACATTTTGACAAATGGAATTTGCCAGCCACTTCAAAGGAAAATGACAGCAGAATGTGTTCATCTTTATGTGATTCAAGTTCATAAATGCTAAATTTTGTGGAAAATATTCATATTTCTTGGCAACTTGCCTCATTTGGGTGATGCTTAAAAAGAAAATTCAAGGACTTTTCCAGGGCCTTTGTCCAATATTCTAGATTTTCAATGTTTTCAAGGCCTTGAAAATGAATGTAGCAAATTCAAGTACTTTCAAGCACTTCAAGGACCTGTGCGAACCCTGTGTACAGGACTACCTGGTAGGGTGCTGGGAGAAAAAAATGAATTGATCGAGTTAGATAGCAACAGGGTGAACTAGAATTTCAGAGTGCAAGGAAGAAAGGGAATGGTGGTAGCCCCTATAAAGGCTCCCTGGGGTCCCCTATGGGAAATGCCTGAGCCTTAGAGGCAGAGAAACAGTGTGTGAGGGAAAGGTTTTTGTTTTTGTTTTTTTCGGGGGGGGGGGGGGGGGGGGGAGGAGGAACTACAAGCAATAAATGTATGGGATATATCCAGGACCACGGGCTCACCACAGCTGTGAGAGAGTGAGTGGTGGACCCTTTGCCTCGCCTCTGGTCCTGGAAAACATGGCAGCACAAGCTGATTAGGATAACCATGGTTTCCTCCGCATCATCCATTTTTTTCTAGGCCACCTGTGTCACACAGGACAGCCGCACAAAAGCCAAGAGCCACAGCACTATTATTATAATTAGTACTACAGGTTGTATTTTTTCCTTTCCAATTCAAAGTTGTTGTTTTTTCCATTCTGTCATTTCATACTATAGCAGACCCCTTTATACACCATTTCAGAGGGGCGGCCCACCCTGCCCCTCTTCAGTAGCACACCTTTGCCCTCTTTGAAATTTCTCCAGCACCCTGCCCCTATTTATTAGCTGAAATGAAGTATATGGTATTGTACCCTATTTTTGATCAATTTTTTGCATTAAAACCTCCCAAAAACAGAGCCAGCTGTTACATTCTACCAAATGAATAATTAGAAGTAGTAACAGTGCAAGATTTATATTATTTGTTGTTACACACCTGTAGGCTAAAGGCATATATAGCTGCCCTTTTTCAGTGAGCTTTAAGCTAAAAGAGCCCTTTTCACATATATACTCTGCTGGAATAGTGCCTTTTTAAACGATCTACATTACCCCTATCAAATTCTAACTAAGGGTCTGCACAGTTGCATCGACCTACATGTAGATTCTATAACCTTGAGTAAATGGGTAACATCAAATTTATCTCTGAGGCCCATTATACATACATATATATATAGGACATGTGTGTACATGTAGCTTCATATATCATGTACATGTCAGTGTACTTAACAACTTTTACGGGTCACTTAAAAAAGTGTATACTTTATGTTGGGTCATCTGGGTTAACTGTGATGGTGGGCAAGTATGCCACACCCCTTATTTCCTTTATTACCATGATTATGGGTGCAGTCATCCAAACAAACATTTATTACAAGTGCCGGTACATCTATACCGTACATGTATGGGCTATATGCAGTAATCTAATTTCCACCTCTAAAGAAAATTGGGATATATCTTATAAATACCATATCTGGCAATCTTCATTATACCAACTTTGTTACCCCGATACAACCTTATGAGCAGCACTTGACCTAGAAGTCACCTTATGCTTGCACACAATAGAAGGTTGCCAAAACAAAAATGTTAGGTCGAATAATATACATGATATGTCATAAAATAAATTGAGGTGTCACACATCACTACCAAATATTATCAAGGAATCTTGAGGAAAAGGGCCAGGTCCCTTCTCTATGGTAGTAAGTACCAAGTAAATACAGGCCTCATGAATTTGCATGCCTGCTATCTTGGGACAAGTCAAATTCTAACTGCATAGTACCTTTGGTAGCCGCTAGAACACCAAGGTCATTTTCCTGGTGCACCTTGCGGCATGTTAGGTCGTTTCAATATAGCAGCCATATTGCGCCATAGTTAAAGTACAGGGAAATGACATCACAAAGGTGATCGTTATTTTCCAATGTACTACAGAAGTATTTACAAGCTACAATAACAGTCTACACTTGCAAAGTTCCTGACTGTAAGCCAGAGACAAGAAAACTGGGTAAATTGGATAAATACCCCTGGATGCAAGGCGTAGCTTTCCAGTTTTCCTAAAAAAAAAAAAAAAAAAAAAAAAAACGACGGGCGTGGTTGAATATGGTGAAAAGAGCAGAATATTATGAACCACCAGGCAAATTTGACAGAATTTGTTCAATTAAGACATTTTGTTGGGGGTAAAGGTCCGACTCCAGAACACCCAGTGCCCACGTAATTTCCGTTTAACAACTGGATGATTGCAGAAAAACGCACAACAAACCGATGGCAGACCCGTCTGAGATGGCCGAGGATCAAGTGACCCACCCAACAACAGAGAAAGGCCAGTTGCCAAGTAGAAAGTGGGGGTGCGATCGCTGTGTTGCAGCGGTAGCTCACCGTACTAGCTAATTTGGACCAAAGCTATTGTCCTGGGGACAATCACAAATTTTAGTTTTCCTAAATGATATTTGCATGGGTGGACAAGCCTTCTTGGCTTGAGCTAGTTAAATGCAAGACCTTCTTGCACTGAGGACTGCTACTAAAAAAACAGAATTGCAGAACCGTGATATGTACAGCTACATTACAATGGCACTTGCTGCAAGGACATCTCACGGGAGACTGCATGCATTTTAATGGTTTTGTTTTGGGTTTAATTTGCATTTTAATTACAGACCACTGGACCACTAAGAACATGCTGTCAGTATACATAGTTTTCATTTAATACCAGCTGTTCTGCAAGACATTACTTTTATGTTATCAGTAGTATATAAAAGGCAATCTTGAAGAACAGGCGCCACTCTACTTGTATTCCCACAACAAAATGGTTAGGCCTTGTGAGTGTGGTCAGCAGATGACAGTACAATCTGTGGTTGAAGCCTAGAGCCAGGGAAGTAACAAAACGTAGATCTTCATACATTGTACATGTATGTACAGTAAGTGATTGGATTTCTTATAATGTACCAGAGGAAGGACTGGTGTTTTGAAGGTATTTAAAGGTGTACTAAACAAAAAGCTAGTTGTTTACCTCTTTCAATGCCAAGTGCAACTGAAGTTAAATTACTTAAGACAAACTGCTCTCAATTATAACATGATTTAAACAGCTCATGCTCATTTGGTATGATTTAAACAGCTCATGCTCATTTGGTTTAACAGGACATGCCAACGCCCCCCTCCCCCCCCACACACAATATGCATTTTACAGGCCAAAAATTATACATTTCATAAAAAAATCTTCATCATTTGTGAAGTATAACTTAACATTACTTTCAGACAACGAAAAGATATTTTGATATATGATACACTTTCTAATTGTAAAAAATTGGCACGTAGGCTTTAGAAGAAAACCTAAACAAGAGGACCGTGACAGTCCTGTACTCAGCTGACGTTACATACACAGCCTTAGGTGGTCCTGTGAACTTCAGAAGGATATCAAGGTAACTTTTGTTATAAAGACTATTATAACAGTTACTAACATCAACATATCCCTTTACCAATTGTTCCGAATTTTGGTAATTTGTTAAAAAATCCGAAAATGACCCCAAGTCACTACATCATGAACAAATTTGGAGGAGATTAAGCCCACACACATTCCCAATAATCAGGTTAAAAAGGTTACTAGACAGGATGTCTGCTTGCACACAGACATACAACATGATACAGTAAATAAAACCAGTGATATACGACTCCTTGAAAAACTGGCAAGAGCCATCCAAAGTACATGTAAATACAGTGCACACACCAATATGAGACATGCATATTTTAATTTCCTACCACAAGTGCACACCTGATTGCCTAAAATCAATGGAGCATGACCACTTGAACAAACCTGGTAGAGATCCACCCACAGTACATTGCCACCAAGTTTAAAGTCAATCTGATTGATGGTTTGGCAGGAGAAGTCAAAAATGTGAATTAGCGTTAGAATGCCCATTGACTTACATACTAATCAACAGGAAAGGAGCATTTATCGAAATGTACCAGAACTGAAAAACAAATGTTAAAAATCAGGCATCTGCATCTTTACCTCCTAGTGAACAACGTTGTTTGGCCCTCCCACAAGGAACATATCCACCAAGTTTCAGCTTAATCAGACTAATGGTTCTGAAGAAGAATTTGAAAATAGCAAACAACACAAAAATATTCAGAAAAAAATCACAGCATCACCTGGTGAACAAATTATGAACTAAAATACAGCAGCAGTGTTCCTGTGTGATATCAAAGCAATTGGGTGCTGCAATGTCTTGCCCACTACACCAGCAGGCTAGCTCTGGTTTCCAACCCACATTTCCGTGGCTTTCACAATGGTCACTTGTGCATGTAGCGGAACGCTTGGCACACACGTGCTTCGGTAGGTCAAAAAATAGTTCTGTGCAGCGACCCTGATAACAAGGGTAAACAAGGGACTACAATATAAAAATTATTGAAAAGATCACATGGTTTAAGAAGGAGATACAACTCATACTCGTGGGTTCTTGTATTCGATTCATGAACAAATCACTCGCAGACTTCGTGCGCTCGTGATTTCTTCTGAATCGAATACAAGAACCCACTCGTATTCGTTGTATCTCCTTATCTTCAATGCAAAGGGTCTGTCACGTAATTAGGCTGCCATTTGCTCATACTGACATCAAAATCTAATCAGTTCACCTTGCCAGGTAAGATAAGCATATTGCCAAAAGTCACATTCTCATCATTTACACGACCTTAATCTAGTAAAACAGGAGTAGAAAATACTTACCAAAGAAAAAAGGACGTAAATTTCCAACAGGAGCAGTAATCCATACACAATGATAACATCCCATGTTAGATCAAACCTCAGGTGAGACACACCCAGTCCTTTTCCAAACAGGTTGAAGACACGTAGTATTTTTATTGTCAATGCTGCAAGCCAGTATACCATGAGTAACAATAGGAACCTTGGAGAGTTCCAGCTTTCTACACTGTGGTAGTAAACAATACTGAACACACTCCCAATTAACGCAACACAGTGAGGTATATACAGATGTAAATGATGTCCTGAAAATTGAGAGTCTGAGATAAGACCCTCCCCAATTTCTGTGAAGTTTAATAGTATGAGAATGATGGATAAAACCCATCGACAAGTGTGGAGAGGAAAATGTACCCATGTCTGTGCCTGCAAGCTTCCATAGTAGGATTTGTTCCATACTATCAAGATTGGCAGTGAAATAAGAATAAACAAAATATGTGGAATAAAACTGAGACCATCCAGAAAGCATTCATTTGCAAGAATGCCTTCCCCTACTTTTGTAGCATTGAGGTGTGGGCCACAAAATCCTGAATCTTTCATCTTTTATCTGTTATTGTGCAGTTCATAGACAATCAAAAGTGTGCTGCTGCTATCAGATTCCCTGGATTTGGCTTGAATCCCTGCATCAAAATGGTTTGATATCACAACTCTGGTCTTACCCTGATAGCGTCACCTGATGCAATGGCAAATGCTTGTATGGCAAGTACATAGTCATAGGTAATTAAAAGTGTCCGGGTTTCTGAATAACCTTAACCATAAAACAGACTGCATGGTCATGGTTTTAGAGCTGATGAAATATCATGCAGCACGAAGCATGAAACTGAAACAAATTTTGGGAAAGCCAGTGAATCATATCTATAATTATCTGTACTGACACTACTACTGCACTGCACTTGTGTATCACTATATTTGCACTTGTGGTGGTGTCAACAACGTGAACACAGCTGTTTGGGTATGCTATATTGATACGCAAACCTTTCTAGAGTTCAGTGATATTTATGCATCTTGACCTTGGAAAATAGTGACATGTTTCCAGTCCACTGCTCTGAACGTGTACGATACGCATTTTCAGTCTTGACCCAGCCCTCCAGGCCAGGCAGGGTCCCGTAAAGCAGACAGCACAACGCATTCAAGTTCAATCCTGACTGGAGTTGTCGACGCTCCTTTGTGCTTCTTCGGTCTTTGTACACATTGACATAACCCATGCAAATGTGTGCACGCTGTCACTATCAATTTTTCGGGAAAATACACCCATTTGACCGTGTGATTCAAAGCATAAACGTTTAAAATTCCATCAACAGTTGAGGTCTTGACCTCCTCTGCTCACTCCCCCATGCATCTTTCGCTGGTGCCCTGCAACACCGTCAAAACAGATTATTCCAACTTCCGGTTGGCACGTTATAAATAGTTCTCGGTTACATGTTGATTCTTCATGAATGTTCAATCGAATAAACGCATCATTAAAAGTACTTATTCGTTGAAAACTATTTGTATGAAAGCGTTTTGACGTGAAAAGTATAAATTGGAAGTTGTGTAGTTGCTCAGTTCGCTGGAGCAATGATCTATTTTAAAAAGTAGTGCTAAACTCTGCGCACGCTCAGCACCTCAAGCGGAAGTAACTAAAAGCTGCCGTCAGTTTGTGTAGTGTAATTTGTACAAACATGTCTCTGGAAACAGTACCAAAAGATCTGCGAAACCTGAGAGCGTGCCTTTTATGTTCATTAGTAAAGGTAAGGTGAATAGGTACATAAACATTTGAAAAATATTTCAATGGTACACAATCGACGAAAATGTTCTAATAATTGTCTTTGGCGCTCCACTTGTTTGCCGAGGTCCTGAAAAGGAGGCCAAGAAATCAACACCTATCCCACAATCGCATCTTGCGCTCGGCATGCCCACAGTCCCTGTCTATGTTGCCATAGACAGAGCCGTGGGAGCACTTATAAGGGCTACCTTCTCCCTTCCCCTCTCTCAGTTCTCTACTCTGGCTTCAGACTCCCTCAAACCTAACACGTTACTTCTCCTTTCCCAGCACTTCAGTCTTCACCAGAAAGCCCTTAACTAACTCAATCCCAACTCCACTTCCTGGCGTATCTCCTTTCAACCCCAACATCCAGGCTAACCTATCACCCTCTGCCATGCTCTGAACTTGTTCTAGACTTCTACATAATTCATCCTTCTCTTTCCATCCTTCAAACAGACTATCTCTCAATCCCTGATATTCTGAACACCACACAAGAAAATGATCTATCGTCTCATCCTCCCTGCATATCTTGCACTTCCCATCGCTCCCACTGGTCCACTTCTGTGTCCGTTTCTCAAGATTAATCACTCCTGCTCTTCCTTGAAATAACAACTTTGAACCCTTGCTACAATCCCAACACTTTCCTCTGACTGGTTTATCAAGCCCTCTGTATGCAATGAGTGTGCTTTTTTCCTCCACCCCTCTCTTCCATTCAACAACATGTTTCTCAGTAATCAACTTTCCCACGTACGTTTTCCACCACATTTCAAACTCATCTGGCCCCTTCAGATCATACTTCTCTGCCAACTTATTTATATCTGTCATCCACTATGTCTTCTCACTAACTGCCTCAAGATACACCTTTCTGCACCACCTGTCTTCTCCTACATCCTGCAAATAGCCCCAATAGTTCAACTTAGACTTTGCTATTCTATCCCTGACACTTATCCATCCAAGTTCACCTAGTACTGCTTCTGTTGCCACACATGGGGGAGCCCCTAGTATCCATTTTCCCTTCTCTCTGTGTGCCTTTTCCAACCATTCCAAGTCTTTCTCACTTATTGAAATAACATCCAGACCATACAACATTCCTGGGACTGCTACCCTCTCCCAAAGAACTCTCCCTGTAAATGCCTTATTAAAACTATTCATTGCTGGTAGCTTTATCATAACCTTTGCTCTATTGACTTTCTGCTTAATTTTATTGACATGGTATCGGAACATGCCCTGGCCAGTAGCCTTAATGCTCACTCCCAAATACTCATAATCATCCACTTCCCCTATTCTAATGACTTTCTCGTGTCCTTCTGGTACCTCGAACCTTCCTACCATCCACTTCTCTCCCTGTCTATGTTTCTGACCTAGAGCCATAACCTTACTCTTTTCTTCGCTGAACTCCAGCCTCCACTTCTCCCCATATTCCCCTGCTATCTTGAGCAAACTCTGCAGTTCATCCTTTGAGTTTGCCATCAGTACAATATCGTCTGCAAAAAATAGACCTGCCAACTTCTCATTTCCCACCTTAACACCTTTTCCACTCACTAACAACTTATCTCCCAAATCTCATAGATACAGTGAAAACAGTATCGGGGACAACACACATCCTTGCTTCAGCCCAATACTCAGCTCCTCTCCACCCACCTCAACTTCTCCCAAACTCAGGGTACATTTGACATCCACATATAGTGCTCTCAAAACTTCCAAAAACCTACCTCCAAAGCCTAACCCTTCCATCTTTGCCCATAGAGCATCTCGCCACGCCCTATCATAAGCTTTCCGAATATCCAAGAAAGCCATGTACACCTTCCGTTTCTTTTTCCTTGCAATCTCTAAAATCTGGGACAAAGTAAAGATATGATCCACTACTCTCCTACCTGGCCTGAACCCATTCTGAATCTCGCCTAACATATCTTCTCTTTCAACTATTCTTCCCAATCTCCTGTACATGACACGTGTGAAGATTTTACCAATATTTGATGCTATTGCTATGCCTCGGCATTTATCCAAATGCTCGACTGACCCTTTTTTCGGAATATATGCTATCTTCAATTCCCTCCATTCTCTTGGTGGTTCCCTGTTCTCTATAACCTTGTTAAACAACCAACACATACTTTCCCACAGTTTCACTGGTCCTTTCTTGATAAACTCATTCAACACCCCATCTGGTCCAGGAGCTTTACCAGCCTTCATATGATCCACTGCTCACTCAACCTCCACCCTCTGGACCCTTTTACAGAGTTCCTGGTCCTACTTGTCCTCCCTAGCTTCCGACCTCGCCATCGGTGGTTCCCCCACACCCCATTGTGGATCATTCACTTCCCTCCAATGTCCCTTCAATGCATCCCTTAGGTCCTTTTCTCCTTCAACTACTCTCCCCCTATGAGACAACCTATTGACTGGAACTTTCTTTCTCCTATTGACCTGCTTCCAAAAAACCGCTGACGACTCTGCCCCACTTGACATAACCTTCCTCGTCATTTCCTCATTTTGGCTTTGCCCTCCTCTCAGCCTTCATGTCATTCACTTTCTTTCTTGCCTTCATGTACTCCTCTCGAGCCAACACAATCTCCCTCTCCTCCCTCCTTTTTCTAGCCAGTCTCCATGCTCTGTTCTTTACCCTTCTATCCCCAATAGCCCCCTTTAACTCTGAATCTATGCTATATCTTTCTCCTTAAATCATCAGACATGCCTTGCACATCACTAGACTCTGTATCAACCCATGCTTCCTTCCATCCATCCAATACATCTGATAGTTTTTCCTTGTATGCATCCCAGTTCGTGTCCCTGTTGATGCACCATACCCACTTTGACCCACCGCTTTTTCTCACCGGTTTCCTACACCTCAAATCAACAGTCATCCAGTTATGATCACTCCCTATTTCCATACGGCCATCCTCGTCAATGCTAACCTTTTCCACCATTCTGAACAACCTATCATCCACCAGGGCATAATCGATGATTGACTTCCTATCTCCAACACTCCAGGTCCACTTCCCTTTACACTCGAAATCCCTATTCAAAATACGCAACCCCACTTCTCTAGAAAATTGTATCAACTTTCTTCCATTTCTATTCATATTTGCATCTCCACCATCAATTCCGTCCAACCCATCTCCTATGTGACCATTGAAATCACCTACAAGCAACACCTGATACCCTTGCTCCTGAACTGCATTAACAGTCACCCGTAACCGCTCCAAAATCTGGTCATTCCATGCCTCCGGAAGGCCCTCTCTTCCTGCATACACTACTCCAACAGCTATCTTATTCTGAACAGACTCTACTCCAATCCACTGCGCCTCATGCCTCACTTCACTCTCATGGTCATCCCCTACACTAATACTATGCCATTTGACATCCTTCTTCACCAGACAACCCACCCCACCTCCCTTCCTTTGCCCCATTTCTCTTCCTTCTCCTGTGAATACAAATCCATCTGGGATTTCTAACTGGTCCTGCTCTCCTTTTCTAACATGTGTCTCTGACAATGCTATGATAGACATCTCCTCCTTGACTGCCACATCAATGATATCAACTAGCTTTCCTTTGACTCCTCTACAATTCACATATCCTACCCTGACCTTGCCCTCATCCCTTCTCCTCTTTCTTCCCCAACTTCTCCTATTCTGATCCGAGACTGGGACTTCCTGGTCCCGTGCTGGGCTATCTAGTTTCCCTGCTGCTGCATCCACTTACTATAAACCTGTCCTAACCTACCCCCTCCTAGCTGGCTTGGGTGCAGCCCGCCCCAGGTGAACATCTCCCTCCTACCCATGAATTCCTCCCACAAGTTCCAAAAGGCAAAACCCCCTCTGTCTACACATGGAGTCCAACTGCCTATTGATCGCACTGATCCTACTTGCCTCCCATCCACCCATCCTACACCTCGGCAGGATCCCCATCACTAAAGGCTCACACTCTAGTCCTCCCAGCCTATCCAATAAGCCCCTGTACCTCCCTAAAACTGTCTCTGTTCCCACCCTCTCCCTGAACTGGCGACTTCCCAATTCATTGTCCAACTAAGTCCGAACAGCAGGGACATGTTTTCATACGGATAGAGCCACCGAATACACATATATTACAGCGTGCGAGGTGATTCTACACTCGTTAACATATCCAGGGCCAGGAGCCCACCACAGCTGTGAGATAGTGTGTGGTGGACTCTTTGCCTCGGCTCTGGTCCTGGTATCCCCCTGGTAAACATGGCAGCATGAGCTGATTAGGATAACCATGCCTGGTTTCCTCCATCTCATCTATTTTTTTCCTTTTTTTCCTTGGCCACCTGTGTCACACAGGACCACGGCACATAAGCGGAGAGCCACAGTATTATTATTAGCATGACAGGAAGTCAAAAGAATGCCCTGTGTACCAAGCGCTGCGGGTGTGCTGAAGTCAAAACAGTGATTGTCGTTTCTAGTTGCCTCACCGCACTCTCCGCAGGGCCACATCCGTAATTTTTAAAAATAATAATGTGGCTCAAACAACAGCATGTGCCTGGACGCTGGCCCGAGTCAAAAGTACTTAAGCTGAGTGACAGTCGTATTCAGTTAATTTTCCAGTCCTGTGCATGGGTAGTACACCCCGGTAGCCGTCTCAATTTATTATGAAATGGGTATAACCGAAGAGAGTAAAGCCATCCCATTGGCGTTGCCAAGTTCATTTACACCTTGCCAGGCTGGCTCGTTCATGCCTTGCAAACGCGCACCATCGCCAACTGACCCGAGCGTTAACGGGTCAGATCATCCCCAAGCCATGTCCTCCCCAGTCAACTCGTCTCAATGCTAAGTCCCATTAGTATTAGCAACTCGGCCCATTGACATTGCAATGTCCCACTGTCAAGAAGTCACAATTCCAACTTGTCCCAACACTAGGATATCGTACTTTCTTCCACACTTCGGACGTGCGAGCTTTGTAATACGTTTATAAAGAATTTTTAGTGAGGGTGGTGCGTTGCAGGCTTGACACAGAGCAGCCATTACCAACCAGCAATGCATTCCACCTGGCACTCCCTTACAATTAAGTGCTAGTCAGTTGCAACCCCGCACCTCACTCCCCACCCCTGGGACATACAGGAGTATCTGCCAGGGTTTTGCATTGATTTGAAGCTCCAGTCTCCAGGGCATTTACCAGGCACATTCAGCATGATGGCGGGGGTCTCTGGGTAATTTACCATAACACTATGCTCTGGTTTCCATGGCTAAATCAGTATCCTACCCGGTACAGTTCCCCTGAGAGCCTGTATACTCCCAAGACCCAAAGGGTCGAGGGAGGATAGAGCTCGAGGGGGAACTGTACAGGATAGGACACTGTTTTAGCCATGAAATGATCTTTGTATCCTAAATGTATCAACCATGATTAGACGAAAAAGCAAGTGCAGCTTTTCCTGGGATTATAGAAGATGCTACATACCAACCTTGTTGCCAAAACCTACAATTTCTAGTTCATAATTTTGTGTGAGAAAAACCCGCCTCCCCATCAGGAAGAAATAGGCCCACACAACTCTCCTGTAAGTGTAAGGTCATGCATCTTGTGCGGCACGCACCCTTGTAACGTGAGTGACGTCATGGCGCATAAGGTCATTAGAGTCACTGTTTAAGCAAATATAGAACGTGAGGGATATACTGACTTTCAATGTTATTTTAATGGGGTGATTGTATTTCCCTTGGGAAGATACTGGCTGTTGCTAGTGTAACATTATCCACATGTTCCAATTGGACAATTTCAGTATCCTCCCGTTTTTTGGTGTGGGTAAGTCCCCTGAAAGACACAGTATGCTACAGGACTAAAATTGCAGTATGAAGGCAGTTCTAACACTACATTTAGGATACTACCAGGGATATCACAGCCATCAAAATACAGGGGAGAATACCTGGGGGAGTCCACTTGGTATCCCCAGGTCCTGAATGAGTGAAGTGCCATCTACACGAGGGGTGTAGAAGCCTCTATCTTGCTATTCCTTATTGCATAGGTAGATACACTGCTACGGGGAAGCAAGTTCCAAGCGAAAGCCAAATTCTATCATGTAGTCCAGTTCAATTCATAATGGTAAATGAATTGGCCTTTGTGCCCCACATGCCCCAAAATTTTCAATGCAATATCTTGAAAGCTATATTGACCTGGCCCAAAATATTCCTAGTTTAGACACTGACACCAGGGATATCAACTTGTTTGTTCCTCCTGTCTGCTTGATGTTCTCAGACAGATTTGCAGACAATTGACATTTTCAATGTTGTGGCACCAAATATACAGAGATAATTTATAATTTGTTTTGTTCATTGTGCATCAAGTTGCATGGGAAATGTATAAAGTTTATTTAGCAAATATGAAAAGTCTCCTTTTTAAAGTTTTTGTACATTGGATTTGAACAAATACTTGACCCTGGGACAGGTTTCAGACCCAAGAGACATGGGACATTTCCTGCATGCCTTTCCCAACAGGGTGGGGAAAATATCTTCCTCAAGATGGTAGAGACTTTTTTAATTTTTACCATGTTGCAATTGTGAAATTCCACACCATCTCCTGGGGGAGCAGGGGTAGGGGCTACTCATAATGTGGTCAAATTGTTGATTTCTGGGCCCATTATCCAATAAGGGGCCTGTAAATGCCAGTAACATGCATAATATCCCCATGCCATAGAGTCATGGATGTGATAGACTAACAAGAAAAAAAATTGAAAATTTGAAAAATGCAATAAAATGAGTCATTTATATAAGCTTGGTGAAATACTACCGAAGTGTACCTACAGCCCACTGCTCAACATTCGGCAGACCAGTGGCCACAAGTACACAATTGAAGCCTGCATGTTTTATTACCCCCACCCACTGTGGCGGTAACAAAGCGCTGGTGTTTGAAGTTACGCTGGTGCTCAGTTCTTCAAATAGTAGGTCCATGGACCATGTAAAACCAGGTGTACGTCTATGAGGAATGCCTCTAAAAGATTGCATACTCTCCCTCTGCATAACAGCCTCTTCTCTAAATTTTGCATTTTTAAATGATAAGTGGTTTATTATAGGCCTACTTTTTTCCCTGTAACTTAGATGCAATATTCGTTGTTTGTGAAAATATTGGCAGCTTAATTTTACTGAAAAGAAAATTTGGATAATGCAGCAGCGAGTGGCAGTTGAAGATAACATTTGTGGTATGACTTTTTTGTCCAGACTTGTATAGTGATATTTTGCCTCCAAAAGTGAACTCACAGATGTGTGTTTTGTCTACTCCGGTGAGATCGTAGGAGAGATAACACAGAAGTTGGTCTGTTTTGGAGGCAAAATGGTATAAAGAGGAAAAAACGAGTGTCGCTTCTGTTATCTGCAACTGCCACCCATGCAGTACCAGATTTTGCTTTTGATGTACCCCTTATTTGATAAGAATATTAAAAGAATCTCTGCATTAGAACCAATCGTCCTTTTGCTGTTTCTTCAATTTCTTTGCTAGTAAAGTGATTGACTTACGGAAAAAGAGTTGCAATAATGACAGGAAAGATATCCACATTTGTGAGGAAAACAGGTCATTATTTTTGGAGTTCAAAGGTTCCTTGAGTGATTGGATTTAGGCTTCTAGTTTCTGTGTCATATACCGAGGAACTACAGGTTCAAATGTATGTGTGCGTGCATATATTGGAATTTCCTCATTAAGGCCACCTAAGCACAAATGTGGTCTTAAGGTATCTGTGATCTCAAAATTCCGCATGATGGTTTCACATGAGTAAAATTGAGGTTTCATTACCATCAGGAAGATTTGGTGGCCAGCTTTCCTTTCCTCATGCAAAGTAGTTTCAAAGAAACATGTTTTCATTTATCATGTTAATAAACATTCTGAAACTAAAAAGTACATAACACTGGGCATATTTCATTGAATTCATTTGGTTTTTATCCCTATGTATCATATCCAAAAGCCAATATCCACTGTTGTAGCACTGTGATAGTTAATTATCACATGTGTTTAACTGTTGTTCTAATTCCCATTAAAGGGTACTCAGTTTTTACTTTACAATGGACCAGTTTGTTTTAAAAGGGCATGGGGGATTAGGAAACTTAAATTATCATTGATCCACATTTACTGGATTCATTACGCAACATTACCTCTCGACCACCATGGCCAAGACCTCTGTGTCTGGGCATGATACCACACTTTCATTCCGGAAGTTGAGCACCATGTATACTGGGTAAAAATGAAGACGGACAACTAGCAACACTCGAGTCATGAATATCGGGTAGTTTTGTGATTACTTTGCACATATAATTTGCTTTATTTACATTAATTTAAATATCATGCACACAAAAGAAAAAAAATATACATGTGCAATTATCAAAAAACAAAACCATTCATGATGGTACACCCTAGCGCAACAGCATTCTTTGGCATGGGTTGGGCGCAATGTGACCAAACTGTGTCAAGAAAAGCTATAAACTCAGTCAAAATTCTGACCAGGAATGAGCTAACATACGTCTTGAAGTAGGGCAGGTACTCTGATTGAAACAGGGAACATATTTCCACAATTAGAATATATACATGTAGGTTGTCCATATTAGGCAGGTAATTCCTCATTTGGTCCTGAAATATTGTCCCTCACAAATACTCAGGGCTAGAAGTAGGGATTATCAGCTTGTCCGTACTAAGTGAAACTTTGGAGGGATAAGTAAAGTTGCCAATGTACTTGTCAAAAATTTACATATATAATTCAACTAGAATAAGACCCCACTTGGTTGGCAGACATGAAAGTTTTTCCTTATTTTCTAGCGCTGTTATACAAAATAGAGAAGTAAATATGAAAGTGGCTTAAAAGTGTCTGGTTCTAGAAAAAAATGTTCTATTTAAGCCAGTGTCCCTCTTATAGAGGTGTTACTAGCTTTTGGCAGGTTTCACTGTCAATGAGATTTTGTAAGGATGGATATGTGCAACTTGCAGTTACTCGGGGAGATGACATTTGATACTGTTCCATGTCTCACATTAAACATGAACAGAACAGCAAATCTTCCAAACTGTCCCCACAAAAACTGTACTTCAGAAAATCATCAACTGTGATGAAAAACAAAAAACTGGCCATGAACAATAATTTTTTTGACTTTCAGTATTAAGGTATGCAAAAATTGTCATGGCTGTCCCATCTATCATGCTGACAAGTGTCAAATTGATGATAGACAAAAATGGAGATGTAAAAAATATGAGACAGATGTACATTTCAGAAATAGAATACAGAGGCATTTTCATTTTAGACAATAAATCAATGGCTGACACCTTTTTATTTTATTGGGTGCAAAGGCTTGAAAGTTGCTATCAAATGTGCCATCTGTTAGGATAGAAATGACCTGAGGTGGATTTTAGCATGTTTAGATTGCTGAGTTTTAGTTCCGTGTCAACTGAACAGGACAAGTTAATGTTTCAAAGTAACTTGTTTGAGCGTCGAATTGACTTGTCCATGCATGTTGGACCATTGGAATATTTGTGCCCTGTCTTAGCCTCCTGGTTCTTCGACCTGGATAGGTGCTATCATGAAACATTTTAAAATATTTTATTCTTGCAGACATTTGACCAATTTGAGTTTGATGGCTGTGACAACTGCGAGGAGTATCTGCATATGAAGAACAACAGAGATGCTGTATATGACTGCACAAGTTCCAGTTTTGATGGGTCAGTGCCGTAGAAGTAGATGTGTACATACATTGCAAATATTCTATGCAGTTGGGATGGGGGGGGGGGGGGGGGGGCTGAATTCGGACTGACCTTGGAAGGTCAATAATTGATCATGTCCATACAAAACCATCCAGAGGGATCATATTTTGACAGAATATTGTATGTCATCATTAGACTAAGGTCATATGAATTATATTATATTGCAGGAAATAACTTTTCTTGTTATGTAGTGCAGCAAGTCTCATTGATTTACACAAGCAATGATTATTTGACATGTAACTTCATCTGGATATATATATTCATGTATATGGGTACACTGACTGTGTTCATTGGGCTTACCTCTGCAAAAATTGATGTCTAGGAAGTAAATATTTGTTTGATATTGTCATTAGCCTAGATGCGGGATTATGTAAACACACCAGATGAATTGAAGTGCATGTAGCTTTACAACTACCAAAGAAAATATCAAGGCAACTGTATGTGGATGAACATTAGAAAGATTGTTTTTTTGTTTTTTTTTCATCTTACAGAATACTAGCTTTGATGTCACCAGAAGACAGTTGGGTAGCCAAATGGCAAAGAATAAGTAAGTACAATCAGAACATACGATAGCTTTAGCCAGAAAATCTGTACATTGTATTGCCAAAAATTATCTTGAATAAAATGGTTCATGTTGATTATGACCCCCTCGAACCGGAGGAGGGGCAATAGTAATCACTTTTTTCATGCTTCCACTTTTCGTGTCCCTGTTATGTGCGTTTGTCTTTCAACTTAGATTAGTGAATCGTTACACACAGGTGCATCGGGACATAAGGGTGTGTCATGTACCAAAAGTAAGTCACTAGGTCCAGTGTCTAGGTCACAGTGACATATTCTTGTAAAATTATGTCAGGGTTGTAATTCCTTTACTATGTAAGCTAGATCAATGAAACTTGAGACACAGATGCATCTACAAATGAAGAGTGTGTCATGTGCCAAAAGTAGGTCACTAGGTCAATATCTGGGTCACAGTGACATTCCTTATAAAATCATGTCCGGACTATTGTTCCTTTACTATGGAACTTTGCAGTTGTTAGCACTTCTTCTCAAAGCAGTTGTGCCCGTGCATTGTACATGTGGACTGTAAGGAAGATCTTACATGACACCAGAACATGTTTTTCAGATTTTTGGTAGAAGTAACTTCTTCTCCTCCTCCTCCTCCTCCTCCTCCTCCTCCTCCTCCTCCTCCTCCTCCTCCTCCTCCTCCTCCTCCTCCTCCTCCTCCTCCTCCTCCTCCTCCTCCTCCTCCTCCTCCTCCTCCTTCTTCTTCTTCTGTGTTTTGTATCTGGAGATATGCTTTATACAATCATGCTATCACGGCCAGGCTTAGTTGGGCAAGTGGGTGAAGAACAGTGAATATTTCAGTTGCTAGTTGTAATAAAGGAATATTTATACATTATGAGACCAGTCAGCAAGTCCGTCAGAAGCAAGGTTTTCAATTGTCAAAGTGTTTGAAGTCATAGAAAGGGGAGTTACTCAGTTTACTTTCTGCACACGCAAAAAGAAACAAGTGACTAAGCAGTCAGCCTGACAGTGAGGGCCTGGTTTTTTTTTTTTTAGGCCGGACAAGTGCCATTGAATTTATTGAATTTCATTTCAAATGAATGTTTGCAAATTGACAGTTAAATTGTTTAAGCTCTTTCGTACCATGCTAATATCCCTTTTGCATTCTTCTTGTCAAACTTTCTCTTATGTATCAGTGTAATATGTAGCCACAGGTGCGAAGAGCTGTGAACCGTGTCTGTTATTTAAAAAACAAAAAGTGGAGCTAGGAAAAAGGTATATGGAAATACCTTTGACCACACCACCTGTTCGCAGTGGCAGTTGCTTTTTAATAATGATTATTTTGCAAGAAGGATTTGTATAGGGCTCTGCTCACTACCTAATTGCTTTCTTGGGAATGAAATTTGTTTAAACCAATAATAATGATTGAGCTTTCTTTCAACAACAGAGTGAACATACAAGTGCGTATATGGGATACATATTTAAAGTTTGGCCTTACAATCTAGTTTGGTTCCAATAGTGCTTTCTATTTATCATCATCAATGTCATACATCATGATATTCACTGTCTCTTTCAATTTTCGTTTTCAGATCGTTTTACGAAAGGTTGCTATGCAGTATCAGTGACAGGTCGTCTGCCACCAGGTATAATTCGGGAGCTTAAGAGCAAAGGTATCTCATACAGATCTCGTGACACCAGCCAAAGAACATGATATTGATTTACAGTAAACAAGGACAATGTATTAAGATGTGAATGCAATATTAATGGATGTGTGGTAAAGACGGTGCTGTATAGAGGCTAGTTGTTCTATGTACATCTATCCACTAAACATGGACTACACTCGACATTTTAATGATGGATACAGGTGATGTGGAAACTATTAATTTGCATTCACATGGGGGAGAAATGGAGTAACTTTATCATGTGTATGTATGTGTTTATCTAATAAATGGTGTATTTTGTATCATATGTTTGTCATTTAAGCTTTGGAATTTTCCTGCTTGGTGCCACACCAATCTACCCAGCACAACAAAGAAATTCTTCCATGATACAGTGTAAATATAGGCCATTTGTCAATCAGATTGAAGTGTAAATAATCTTTAAGAAAGTGTACAGTTTAATAGGAACATAACAAAACATGAATAAGCCTTCATAAGTAAAACTTTTTTTCCTTTTTGGCAAAAGCATTGTTATACTACTTTTTAATATAAAAGTTGCCTTAAAAAGCTGGCACATAATGGCCACAAGTGAGATACATGTACATGTATTGGACTTCACTGCCATCTAGTGAGCTTTATAGGAACTAATACCAGATGTGCCAAGTTTTCAACTGAAAAAAAAAAAAAAGTTTTCAACTACAGTGTACTCCTAATTACTTCCATCTGATCAGCTTTCAGACTGGCTGGTTTAGGTCATTCATTTGTAGGTACTGAAAATTCATGTCATCATTTGTTTCTTTTGATCAGGGGACCAAAACTAGAGAATGCACTCAACTGAAATTATTTTGGCATTTATCCATGTCACAATGAACATGTAATGTGCAATCACTTTAATATAGGACCATCATAAAGGATGAGTGAAAGAGTGCAGTACAAATCAGATTTATAAAAACTTTATTTTGATTTTTGACAAGATACATATGACAACAGTTATTAAAGTCAACAGAATGTATGTTACAAATATGAAGGTGTTAAGTTTGCTTGCAAAAAATACTCCTCTTGGACACAGTTACTGATGGTGTCTTTACAAAATGACTGCAGTTCCATGTTAATTAGAACAAACAAGATAGTTCATGTAATGTATATTCAGAGCGGTGGAAACTAATTATGCTGACTGCAATGTATTATGGGCCCTGTCCTGCAGGGATTTTTTCATATTTGTGAAGAGCATTTACAGTGGTGATTATATATTATATGTACCCAGTTTTGTTGGGTGTTGCCTGACCATTGTGGCTTCCAAGTCAATACACATACCAAGGGGGGGGGGCAATTTTTTTTCTTGAAGTTGGGTTCAGTGCTCATATTGGTTAAGTGGATTTCTGTAAGTTAGACTCAGGAAAGCCTGTCCAATGAAGTGTGTTGCCATATATTACTAAATGAGGGAGGGGCAGTTGTTGCATATATATGTGGGTACTGACCTAGTTTCGGCAACAAAACAAACTACCATTACTTATCAAGTAAGGCTAATATATATGCAGTGTGGCTTTTGCCAATAAGAAATGCAGTCTTCCAATACCATAGCAAAAAAAAAAAAAAAAACTCAGATGCTAGCACATATATTCACACAGATTCTACAAAATACCACTCACTATATATATATGGTGCCAGTAATTAATTACTTATGTTTGACTGGGATCATTTACAGGAATGGTCCCATCCATAAGCTGATGTTACCTAATCCAATAGTAGCTGTTTTAGAAACAGAACCCTACTAAATCCCTCAATAAATCCATTCCATGTGCTATTTTTGCCTTAAAAAGCCTCATTCAATAGAGATGCCCAGTCACTAATTCTAGTCCATAACATCCGTTGACCTTAACAGCATTTACTTTGATGTGATGAGACTGATTAAGCTAGATTCATGTTCCTATCCATATGTTGACAGTGTCCTCTTGCTTAACATTGCACTATTAATGCTAGTTGAATCCCATGTTTTTCAGTGTGCACTGAAATTTTTGGTCAGTGAAATATACCAAAACTCTAAATAATCCTGATCCTATCATCTAAACAACTGTACATATTAGAAAATGATTATCCCTGCTGTTAAAAAGTGGATTTGTTGACAAAAGATGGTAAGTGGGTCAAATGAGCACTGAATCCAACTTGACCTTCATGTCAGGTCACTTGCCATTAGTGGTCTTATTGGCTGGGCTGAAGGAATTCCTACAAACACCGAGTCTCTGGATCACTTTCCCATTTTTTTGTACACATATATAGCTACAAATAGCCATGCAGTGTGCTTTGTGAAGTTTCTGTCGTGTTACTAAATAAGCAGTTCTATTCCGTAAGATAAACAAGTGAACACAGTTTTCATAACATTTGTACAAAGCAACTTAAAATGCATCAATAGAAATTTCCTCCTTGAAATCCATTCACCAGCAACTGCTCTTGTTGAAACTAATCACCATATAAGGCTGTGACGTTGCTTTTTGGGCACATTTTAGTCCACAGTTCATGTTTAACAGCAAAATACAACGCCTTCCCTGGTGCCAGACTCAGATGGATACAACCTTACTGTAAGGGGAAGTCGTCTAAGTTTGGCATTGGGTAATATAACACTTGGATAAATTAACCTTTATGAAAATTATATTGCCAGTGGCGATTTTTGGTGACCACACATTTCATTCACATTTTTATTTATACTTGCACCATGAAAATGGTGAAGTAGTGTACAAATTCGTGAGCATATAGTTTTCACGTGGATGTAGCAGCTTTCACAAGATTGATCAGCAGGGCCAAGTTTTCTAATTGGAATGGACAAAGTTAGGATTCACAGTCTTTAGCCACCCAAGCTCTCATGGCTCTGTCTGCTGCAGCTATATACACTTTAGTGAAGCGTCTCTCTGTTTCGGTGGCTTGGCGAATATTTACGACATGAAATGCTTCCTTTGATGGACTTAGACTTCCAACACATCTGAAATACAAATACACGTTCTCACAAGAACATACAAGTCTCCAGAACAAGACCGTGGTAAAGGTGACAATGTAAAAACTTGTGTAGCGATCTTAAGGACATTTCCATGTTTGAACATCCTGTGAATGTACACTGTTCACAAATTTAAGAAACTGCTAATTTTCTATTTGTTAACTATGAACAATATTTTAGCAGCACCAAATTCATATTGTGTTCCTGTGAATTTTGTTCATGTACTTACCGGTACCACTGGCCCCTCACAAGTCTTGGTAATTGTCTATCCTGTAGCAAAAATGAAAAAAAAAAAATGGTTGAACTTGAAGTGCTACATTATCATTATTCCTCGCAATGCAAGTCACTCTTAACAGTAATATTTTCAATAAGGAGCACTGAAGCAAGCACAGATAAAACCACTGAATTTTGTTTTTGAAGATAAATAATTTTTGGACCTGTGTGTCAGACAAAAATTTACTGTTGAACATGGATAATTTCAGCTTGGTCAAGAATGGTGTATCTTTCACTTTGAACACAGTGAAACACTTACAATCTGATAGAATATGCAGTTGATGGAGTCTTTGTCATCCTTTAGAATAAATTCCTTGGCACTGGATATTTCATTT
This sequence comes from Hermodice carunculata, assembly GCA_964020975.1. NCBI lineage: Eukaryota > Metazoa > Annelida > Polychaeta > Eunicida > Amphinomidae > Hermodice > Hermodice carunculata. The sequence goes on along the minus strand of OZ026620.1, from coordinate 77,098,333 downwards.
AAGGATGTTGCAGAGTTCACTTGGGCTGAAAAAAAAGGATGCAGTAATATAAACAGTGGTCCCTGTCTTAAGAGACCACCTCTAGGGCAGGTGAAAATGTGGTCTCTCAAAACAGGTGGTCTTTCATTAGAGGTATAACATGGAAAAGATAGCACAGTGTTCTGAGAGAAGGGTCTTAAAAATATATGCTGTCTCTAAAGACAGGCACCACTGTAATACCTTTCAGCTCCCTGGGTGTTTTGCAAAGTTCCATTGTCCTATAGTTAGGGGCTTATATTTTGATTATTTTCACAGCAGGCCCATGTAAATAATGGAAAATACAGAATATTACAAATTTGAAATGCTGATTAGACTAAAGGCGGGCGGGGGAGTCTTGATGAGACAGGTGCAAAAAGTTGATTAATTTAAGTGCAAAAAATAACAATAGACTTCCTGGGTTTGAAAACTTGCAGGTCAATATACACTAAAGTACATTAAAAAAATATGGTTGTGTGTCTTTTTCTTCTTAAGGGATGCAGGGCATGGAAGGGTTTCCATTCTATGAAAAAGACTGTGACAGTCCTGCGCTCAGCTATCTTTGGATGCAAAGACAAAAGTGGTCCTGTGACCTTTGGAATAATATGGTCACCTTCATCACTGTTTTCTGCACCAGTCCTCTCTCACACAGTTCTAGCACCTTCATTTTTAATTGAAAAGTGCTGTGATCTCTCATTACCAAGATATAAGTCATTATGTGGGTTTGACATTCAAACAAACTCTAGGTCAAAATTAACAACATCAAAAGAAACCCATAAGTGCTTTCCTACTAGAGTTGAAAAGCAACCATGGACCTGGCATCCACCATTACTAGGATATGAGCCAAATGTCAGTTTGATCTTTCAAGGTCACCCAAGGTCAAATTAACAATACTGGAATAAGCCATATAGGTTTATGTACTTAAGTATTAGTTTTTAAAAGAAATCATGGGTCCATGATCCACCATTACTGAGAATAAGCCAATGTGTCATATTTGCAGCTATCCTTACAGTAATAATGCCAAATTATATGTACTACTATATGTTGTACCATGACTGTCAGTTCCTACGTTCATTAATGCATTGAAAATCACGAAAGGCAGGAGCACTTTGTAGTGAACAAACTCGGTGGACATAGAGATCAGGTACATTCCAACAAAGTTTGAACAGGACCCAACATGCAGGTTGGGAGAAGAATTTATTTTAAAAATAGTGAAAACACACAAAAATTCTTTCAAAATATATATATATATTCATCACAGCCCACCTGTTGGGGTTTTTTTTTCTAGATTTTGCCAAAGTTGACCAAAAATTCACAAATTGCCTGAGTGACCATTGCCCTTTGTCTCACCTTGTAACCACAAGGAATTAATGTATTAACTGATGAGAACCTGCGCTGAAACAAAAAAAAAAGCCGTAAATATCAGGTATGCACAGCAGTAACACCCAGTGAGCAACCTTGTTTGACCCTTCCGAAAGGTATTTTTCACCCAGTTTCAGTATAATCTGAATGATGATTTTGGAGAAGTTGAAAAAAGTAAACACACAAAAATTATTTCAGAAAAAGGCAGAACAAATCAGTGCCACCTGTTGAATAGATTAAAATCTTGGGGTGCCCAGAAGTGTCCGTATGCAATTTGGAAGCAATTTCAGAGAAGATTTTGCAAAAATTGAACCCCAAAAATCATAAAAAAATAAAAAAATTTATGGAACATGAACATTTGAGCAAACTTGGTCGAGACCCATCTATGGTATATATCCATACTTACTTTAAATGGAACTGGCCAACGCTTTTGGGGAAGTCGAAATGCCAATTGTGGAAGTATGGACAACTGACTGTCCTATTAGCTCTGACTGACAAGTCCGCAAAGCTAAAACTATGAAACAAATTTGAACAAAAGGTGGTTTTTTTGCTCAGATGTAGTTACTCTTTAATTCTCCTTATTCCAAATTTTATCAAAGAAGTAAATTTTCATTAAACGTGTGTAGAAGTAAAATGTAATCAAATTTTCTAGGTTGCACATTAATTAGTGTAAGCCAATTTTAAATACTCTGTACCCTTGCCGTAAAAAATGGGTAATCATTTGATCGGTACAGTTTAAAGATACTTAAATTTATCAAGCGAGAAGATTTGTGACTACTCACCAATGATAACAAAGATGATTGGCATTTTATTTCTGTATTTTGACCAGTGTTTCATTCCCTGAATACTGGCTGTGAGTACATGTAAAGATGAATCTGCCACGGCCTTCTTTTGCAGACGGAAGTCATTTGTGCCTTCATCTTGTTTTGTATTCATCATCTATAATCAAATTAAATGTGATAAACGTGTACCAGGCTAAACTGCCACAGTGATAAGGTGGCAAAGTTTACTCGAGTTTGCTACATTGTTAGCTCTGCTGACCATAGGTTGCGGAGCTTACACGATCACTCATGACTGTCCATGAGTCCGTCCGTAAACTTTTGCTTGTGAACACGATACAGTCAACAGATTTCATGTTAGCCCCATATAACTTTTCAAGTGTATGAAAATCTAGGTTCAGTTCGATATTGGTGGTGCCACCTGTAGTATTACGTAATATTTTGGGCCAAAATAGGCAATTTTGAGAATGCAGTTTTTTAGCTCTGCTGACCAAAGGTGGCAGAGCTCATGGTATCACTAATGTCTGTCTGTCTGTCAGTTATTCCAAAACCTTTTTGCTTATGAGCATGATAAAGTCCACAGTTTTCAAGATAGCTCCATAGAACTTTCTGGACTTATAAAGTGTATAAAAATCTAGGTCAAGTTTTATACTGGTGGCGCCACCTACAGTATTATATAATGTATCAGTCAAAATGTAAAAATCTTGTGATTGCTCTAGCATCCTTAATGTTTAATAGATTTTTATAAAATTAAGTGGAATTCTGGAGGGGGTCAAAACCTCAGTTGCATATATTGTGGCACCACCTGTAATTTGACAGTAATGAGGAGCCAAAACGTATTTCAAGTTATCAAATTCTATATCTCAAAAAGTAATTGAATAAGACATGTCAAATTTATAGGATATATAGACCATGTCCAGTGCTAATATGTTATGTAATATCAGTGACCTTGACCTATTCTTGTTAGTTCACCAGGCCTGTAAAGTTGAAAGAGGTGATTTTGTAATGACATGGTGTACCTTGGACATCAACGTCAAAGAGAATTGATTTTGCAGATCAAAATTTCACTTGAATACATTGTACAGTTCTGTACTTAGTGACCTACTTTTTGGGTTGATTTTTTGTTGATGGTGGTCAGCAGAGGATTAGGCCGATGGGCCTCTTGTGGAAAAGTTTTTCATGATACATCGTGAAACTTGGTAGGAATGTCCATCAGGCAAAAACATTAAATGCACCAAAATTTGGTGGCACCACCTGCAGTATTACAGAAGACATGGACCCAAACATGTTTAAATTTTCACGGTTTTAGTATTTTTGACATTTCACTGTAGTTTTAATTTCACTGATTTGGACATAATTCATATTCTAACAATGTTGAAATACTATTTCACTGTGTTTTTATTTTCACGGTTTTGTGCCATCAGCGAAATAAGCAAAAATAAGAATACAGCGAAATTAAAGCAATTTACAGTACATTTTAACCCATTGTATTGTGAAAGAGTAAGGCTAATGATAAAATGTGAATTATATGTAGAATTTTGATGTTTCATCATATGGGTGACCTTGACCTACTCTTGAGGGTCACATAGGGAATACATTTCAAGAAATGATTTTTGGTATAATCACTACATCTGAACTTGTGCACATCTATGAATATACCATAACTGAAGCATTATACAGACAAAACTGTGACGTGTGGAGTCATGGTGGCGCAAATGGTGGTATGAAACAGAAGTAGCGTCAAGCATCACAAGTGTAAATAGTACATTCATTATTTTGATTATGAATTCAGATGCAACTTCTAAATTTTTAAACAAATATTCATTGGGCCTGTGATCAAATTTGATCTAATTTAGCATGACCATGACAACATATTCAAAGACATTAAGGGTGTAGTAGTAAAGGGCACTAAATTGAACATGTTGAGGAATAAGAAGGCTAGCAATACTGTGTATCATAGAAGTTTGATCATTCAAAAATATGGGTGACCTTGACCTACCTTCTCAGTCACAGAGGGAATTCATATCAGGATTTTTTTCCCCCTTTGGTTATAGTCATTACATCTAAACTTGTGCACATGTATTAACATACCAGTACAGGAATGTTAAAGAGACAAAAGTTTATCACTTGTGGCGTCATAGTGGTGCCACTGGTGGTATTAAGTGGAACTAGCATCCTAGGTATTAAAAGTACATTAAATTCATTATTTTGATTATAGATTGATATGGATCTTTTAAATTTACCCTAAATATGCAAAAAGCAAATGGTCCAATTTTGTTAAATTTTAGATGACCTTGACCTATTTTGAAGGTCATTAAAAAGGTAGTAAAGGACACTAAATTTTACATGTTGAGAAACAACAAAGCTAACAATACCAAATGTACGATAAATCTGTAATATATATAGAAGTTTGGTATTGAGTAATGTGGGTGACCTTGATCTAATTTTTCAAGGTCACAGAGGGAATGCATATCAGAAAATACTTTGATGCCCATGACATAATAAATTGAGATGGAACTGCAAAACTAACAGGTATACCAAATATGCAGGAGGCCAGAGGTAAAATTTGGTAATATACTGTGTGACCTTGCTTACTTTTCAAGGTCATTAAGCAATTAAGTAAAGGGAACCAAATTCAATACGTTGATGAAGCATAAGGGGAATGGTACTTAATGTACCACAATTTAAATGTGTGTTCATGTGGAAGTTTGATATTACATAATGTGGATGACCTTGACTAAATTCTCCAGGTCATGGATGGAATGCAGTTCAAGAAATGATTTGGTGATGGTCATCAGATTATATGTTAGCAGAGCATAAGGCCCATAGGCCTCTTCTTTGAGATTGTAGACCTAAGCTGCCCCAGTGCCTAGTGGCCATCTTTTTTAAATGACCACTCAAATATCCCCCACCGATTATCTATTCAAAAGTGTCTCCATCAAGAGATCACCTGTTACCCAAAGCCAGCATAGTGTATACTTTATGAGTAAATTCTGGGTTTAACAGCCAGAGCTGCCAGATAGTACAATGGATTATTGTTTCTGACAAGCTTGTTATCAGTTGATAAAACACCATATACTTGATGTACAAAATTTTAGCCAAAAATAACATATAGGTAATTATCAAACCTGCCAAAAAAGTATTTATCAAACTTAGTTTTGAAGGAAAATATTTAATTATAATGGTATGAAATTATGGCTCTGTTACACACTCATATTCCTTTTATATGGGAAATAAGGAGTCTCTCTTTAGCATCCACATTGCCTCTTACCTTGGTGACCACTAACAGAGATTTTACTGTGTACAGTGGTCCCTGTCTTGAGAGACCATCTTGCTTGAAAGACCACAATTGGCAGGTCTCTGCTGCCATCTTTTCCATATTATTGTACCTCTAATGAGAGACCACCTGTCTTGAGAGACTACTTTTGGGTCTGCTCTTGGGATGGTCTCTCAAGACATGGACCACCTTATATATGTGTGACCTCTGTAATTTTATCTCAAACATCAAACCATGATGACTTCCCAGTCTGGAAATGCCACATGTTAAACTTATTTCTTCTGAAAATAAAGGGTTGAAATGAGCAGCTCCAGAAATCAGGAACGATTGAGATACACATGATCAAATTTACATGGTAAAATGACAGCATACCAGTTCTGCTGTCTGTCCTCCTATATGATGACTGTTTGTGCTTATCCTGGAATCCATCTGTGGTCGTGGTTCACCATGAAACTGAGGATCTAACTGGGGAAGATCTGGCTGTCTACCATATATGTGACTAGAGTGAGCTGGATAATTTGGAGTCATGTTGGAGTGATGATTTATTTGTTGTTGACCTGTTGTGCCATACTTTTGATGGGTCTTGTTGGGTGTGATTGTCATACCATATGATTGATGAACGGTCTGGGGTGTATTTGGCTTGCCATATGGTTTTGTAGCCATCTGGGGTGTATTTGACATGCCATAAGGCACCTGTGCCTGTTTAGGAGATGGGTACTGCGGTCTGCCTCCATACTGATGTGTTGATGAATCAGGGCACGATGCAAGCTGTGTTGTCCCACGAGGAGCTGGATGCCTGCCAGGTTGCAACATGCTGCTGTCCAAGTGCTGAACATTTGCCCCTCTTTCAGCAAAGTGTGGTTGAAAACTGAAGGTCTGTGGCATTGGCTGCTGCTGTAAATGGTGCAAACCTCTGAAGGGGGAAAAAAACTGTTTCACCACGTTCATTTCAATAGTTGCAGGTCATGTCAATGCAAAAAATTCCTGGATCAAACTTGCAGATTGTGACACTGCATAATTATGTAACATCAATTCTTCTTAACTGAAAATAATAACAAAGCCTTTACAAAGCAACAGGAGTGGTTTTGTTTAGGTGAACATTTTAACAAAACCCCATGCAAAACTTGTTATTTTTATGACCACAATTAGTTTATTGTTGATGTACTCATTACTCGAAGGCTCTCTGGACTGTCCACAGCATGTAGTTAACATCAAAGGGAAACCTAAGGATCATCTGAATTAATCCTTTTTTTCTGGTTTTTCTTTTCTTTTTTTATGACAATGGAACAAATACTATGTGGTAAATACTGAGATGGCAGGTTGCTTCATAGTGATTTTACCTTTTTTAATCAAACTTTACCTCAAACTTTTGCTAAAAGTGAGGCATATTGTGAAAAAAGTAAGTTTTTTTGGTTTTCCTTTTTGGGGTGGGGCTGGGGGTGGAATACCTTTGTGTCCAATCCTCAACAGCTAGAGCTGAAAATTCCCTGTGGGAAAGAGTCAGATGATTTAAATTCTACAGGCTTACTTGTACAAATACAAGAATTTGCAAACTATATCCAGGCATCACAATTTTAGCATGATCAGAAAAGGGCAGTGCGGTTCATACATGTTACATTCCACGATAAAGTGTACCATTTGGGTTGTCTAATTTTCTTGGATAAAACTCTTAGGTTCTTTGAGATACTCTTCCAGTAATACAACATTTTAGAAGATATCTTGTGTCAAATAAAAGCAAAACTTTTGTCCTGTGCTGATGCCCCTTTAAAAAGTAACATGAGATTTTGTTTGCAAAAATGACCATTAGAGGAGGGAAATGACTCCCACTAACAGTACAAGTAGTTTTTCCTAGGCTTTCATTAAAATTTTAAAAGTTGTTTTGTGACCTTTAAGATGCTTCGAAAATACATTGGACTTGTTGTCTTGTATATTTGTTGGTTTCTTTTAGCATTACCAAAATGAAGCATTTTTGAGCACCATTTGAGGTTGCACTTTTAAATACCTTTTTTCCCATCTACTAAAAAGGAGCATAGTAGCAGCTCAAATCTACCATATTCATCTTAATAACCACACACTGCATTACAAAAAAAATCCATACACAAAAGCTAAAAACATGTAGATCCTAAGTGTAACAATAAGTTGTACTACCTGTTTGAAAACTATGGGATATGGGGGGTCTTTGAAAAAAAAAATGGACCAGGGGTGTGTGTGCTTATTAGAGAGTGTGTGCCCATTAAGATGAATACAGTAATGATTTCAAGCAGTTTTTAACATAATGCCTGGCTCCTTATGCTCTCCACATAGATGTCAGAAAATGCCCATGTTGATGAAATAAATCAATATATCCTTTGCTTTTGAGCCAAGTACACATTGATAATGTTACATTTGTGTGTCTAACATTACTGAGGATGGAATGTAATGTTAGCAATCATAAAAGTGGACTTTTATACAGTTCACATTTGAAAATAGCCACATTCTCATCAAAAAGCTTTCCCTTACAAATGCTTCACTTTAAAGTAAAAAAAAGCTGAATGGCAGTTGTTAATTTAATAGAGTAACCAAGAAAATTTGGCAGTGGTAAGAGGGCAGAAACGTAACCTTATAATAAGCAATATAGCAAGTTTTTTGTTATTTCTATAAACGGTTAGAGGACATGCCAATTTTACAAATACGCAAAAAATAAACTGTTATGAACCTGAAAGGGAAAATTCAATGTTGCTAATGTTACACAGAGGAAAGAATTTTCTGTCCTGCATAACATTAGCAATACATAATGTGGATTCTGCAACACATGCTTAAAGCAAAATTATTTTAATTTTATTATTTTTCAATGCAAACTAGTATGTATAATAATCAAGATTTTTTTTAAGTGTGAAATTTTACTAGTGCTGATGAAATTTTATTTATTTTGTTGCCCACGTTACATGAGGATAGAAAATCAGGGATTTAGGTGGTACACTTTTTCATGGAATATGTCACATATATGGTGTGATTCAGACAAAAGCAGTGACATATTCACAAAAACAAATTCATATGGTCTGATGTTTTGAAAGTATTTGGAGTAGACTTAATCTTAATCAGCATTAATTTTCTGAAATGCACTTCCCCAGCAGCTCAAGTTTCTGAAATTAGGCCCACACTAACCAGAGTAATATTAAGTGTAGCCCAGATATAGGAAGAAACACACAGTTATATACCCCAAACTATACCAAAATGGGGACTTTACAGACCAAAATTATACAGTGTGCTCAGCCACAAATTCTGTATGACACAAGCATGGTATACATATGTGTCCATGCATATGAAAGGCACATGAGGTGAGTGCTTTTAGAGGTGGACCACCAAGATTATCCCATGTTGGACAATAATTCAGTTCAATCATTAATTTAAAGGCAGGAGATATTTCTTTGTATTTTGTACCCAGTTGCCTTCTTGGACCCACCCACTGAAAACAGTCTAACTCCTGTATATATAATGAAAATCCCCACAAGATACAGTTTCACCTCTTTTTATGCATGTTTCATCTGCATGAGCGGTGCACAAAATTTAATCGAAATGGCTGGGAAACATTTTGCTCATTTGTCAGATGGAGAGAGGTGCAGAAATGTTATTTATTTACACGTACGTCTTGTGATCTCTACATGGGATAAAACCATCACCAGCAGTCTGTTAATGGAATATGAGAAAAAAGGCACCTGAAAAAAACAAAGTTCATGTGATGTGAATCTTTTCAGATGGATCATTTTCTTGTATTCTATGAACAGACTGTGGTAACTAATAGTATCACCTCCATGGGTACCCAAATACAAGGCACTTCAGATAACACATCCACAAAATTAAGCCATAAAACTCTTGGTTAGTCAAGGGGTAAATTGTGTTGATTGCACTTGCAGGATGCTTTTAGGCTTTGGCCCACATACATGGTGTACAGTGTACCTTGTTTCAAGCACATACCATCCAACCCACCAGCCAAAGTCAAACATAAAATGGTTCATTTTAAATAAGAATTTCTATTTATACATGTGGTATTTTGTGAGAGGATATTAAGTAGTTATTTCAACAACAACATTGATCCTTCTATAAAACTCTGAAAGAAGTTTCACTTGATTGAATTAACACTTACATTCAAGTTTGCCAAAAAAAAAAAAAAAAAACATGCACAGTTTACTGGGGGAGGGAAACAGTGCTGTTCCACACTATTTACTCCCATGATAAGGGAAATACACTTTATTACACAATCTGAATCCAAGATGCTAGCAATGAGCATTCACATAATTACAATTTGTTTTTGTTTGCCCATGTATAGCTTCATAATATTTGTTTTTGAAGTCCTCACATGTCAAAAGTGCAATAAAGGTGTCACACTTACCCCTCATGTGTGAGAAAGTGTGATAGACATGTCCTAAGCATGAATTAGTTATCATATGACATAATTTCAGCAAGTCTGTTTTTTTTAAATAAAAAGTCAACTTGGGCAAATAGAAAGTATTTGACACTTTATTAACACATACAATTTAGGCTTTGCATATGTCAATATAATAGCCTGTAATGTATATACATGTAGTTCATAAGTGTAAAATACCTGTCACACTTACTCTGTCTGACCCTTCATGTTCATGTCTGCTAATCACTGACACAAACAAATGCAAGTGTTTATTGTAAGATTTGATATTCAGAGCAATTATGATAAAGGTACTAACCTGAAACTAGGAGAGTGAACTATTGCATATGAAAGGGCTGAGGTACTTAACTAGATTATAGTGTACTGTTACACAGCTGTTAGATTCTTAGATTTTTCTCTGCCCACCTCCACCCCCATGCTTTCCACAATCAAGCCTGAGTGTATTTTTTCAAAAATTGGTATTCTACTGTTATTAACTATGCTTCAAATTTCTCAACATTTGAGAGCTGCATTCCCTTCAGAAATCTTACAATGGCATATATGGTTTACCCTACAGTTGCATGTACACATGTGAAAGAACATGGGGTGGGGTTTAAACAAACAAAAATGAAAAACTTGCAATCTTCACCTCTTTGTTTGATTTTGTGGCATGCTTTCATGAAAGACAGTAGCACTGTTGTTCCACGACAATTGGTTTCCAGTTTGAACATGTTTACTGCCAAGGCTGCTTAAGGATTTTCTTCCTAGTGAAGACTCGACCCATTTCATCTGATGATGTCCTCCCACTGGAAATGGTTGATACAGAAGAGTGTTTCAGTAAAATGGAACCTAAAATATATAACTACAACACACTTTTGGAAAAATATCTATAAATGAAAGATTGTCAGCAACAACAATGATTGCAGCCACAAGTATCAAAAAATGACACTTTTGATGGCTTGTGTATTATTTGATGAAAACATGGAAAACTTAGTATGATGGTCCATGTAGGTACATGTCCCAGGTTAAGCAAAATAATAATCAATTCCATAGGGTCTCCAAATTTGTACATACCTGTCTCCGTATGAGATCTGTTCATGCCAGAGAATGGGTCAAGCCCTGTATTACAGAAAGGCATATATGAAGCCACCATAAAATGACCAACTCTATAAAGGAGTCAAAATTATTGCTGACCCAACAGGCATGTAGAAAAGCTCTCAGGGCAATGTAAGGTGAAATGCTACTTGCCTAAACTTCAGGATGGGCCACCTTCATCCATGACTAACTCACTGACAATCTAAAGCTCATAATTAAGCAGCTGTTTATGGATTTGCCTCCGTATTTGTAAAAACCTTTACATTGAAAGAATGGCATTATATGTTTTCAAGACATTAGCAATATGAAATCCATTTTGAAGTGACCAAATTTAGGACAACTTGCCTTTTGTGAATAGAATCTTCAGGACGGTTTAAACAATCAGATACTATGGCAATATTTTAACACAAACTACCCACAAAATGTGCATCACATTCAATATCTATATTTTATACATGGAAATTCAAGACTGAACTATCTTTTGCTTTAATTTAAATAATAGTAATAATACAATGTATTATTACTATTAATAATAATAATAATAATATTATTAATAATAATAATTATAATAATAATAATAATAATAATAATAACAGCAATTATCTCTGGCCCCTATAGATGTATGTGTCCATGGAAGAACGTGAGTTGGCCACCATGTCTTTACGTATGTACACCCACAAAACCACACACTGTTCATTTGTCCTCATACAAAATTTTTTGTTGTGTGAATATGACATGTATGTTGTATTAAAAGCTTCATTGGCACTTTGGTTGGGCCGTTTCTTGGATGAAATGTTTCACAGTTCTGTTAAAGGACCAAGAAACACCTGACATAAAAAGAACAAAATGATCGAGGCAGCTTTTTTTTCTTTTTTCTCCTGTATTAATACATTTGGATTCCCAACACAAAACAAGCTAAAGGTAAATATTTTCTACAGATTTTAGATGAATAATCTAAAAGTGAGTTTTACCAAGGCAACCGGGACAGACAGTATTGGGCTGCGGCCTCTCAAAGTAGCAAATATTGAGTTAGCCCCTTCTCAAACATCAATTATGACTATCTCATTGACCTCAGGTGTATTTATAGATGAATGGAAATGGGCAAGGGTCGTGCCCATCCACAAATCTGGTGATGTTATTGAGGTCCACAATTATCGACCAGTGTCTATTCTTCCCATCCTAAGCAAAATAATTGAGCGGCATGTACATGATTCCTTTTTTGCATACCTCAATACCCATCACCTTTTGTACCACTATCAGTCAGGATTTAGAGCTCCTCACTCCTGTGAGGCCGCACTAGCATCCATGGTTTAAAGCTGGATGAAAACTATGGATTCTGGGAAAGTGACTGGCTTGTTACATATTGACTTGAGAAAGGCTTCCGACGCTGTTGACCATACGATTCTCTTAGATAAGCTAAAGGCTTATGGGGTTGACAGTGTCGAATGGAGTTGGTTTCAAAACTATCTTTCTAATAGACAGCAGGCTACCTGTTGGCAAGGGTTTCTTTCTGATTTTGGTTACGTGACTGTTGGTGTCCCACAGGGTTCAATTTTGGAACGTCTGCTGTTTTTGTACTTTTTTTTATGACCTGCCATCATGTCTTGAACACTCTAGACTGTATATGTATGCAGATGACAGCACTGCAGAAGTATTTGGACATTCAGCTCAAGATATTAAAGCTAAGTTGACGGCAGATTTAATTAATGTACAGAATTTGATGTACAGGAACAAACTGATATTGAAAAAACAAAATCCCAATTGATCGGTACTATAAAAAAAGTTACTTCCATTACTAAATTAAATATTGATGTTGGGGGCAAAGAAATTGAACAGGTGCAAACAACAAAATTGCTTGGTGTTCAGATTGACCCCAATCTCAGTTGGGCCTCCCAGCATGAGACAGTATGCAAGAAGTTATCTCAAAGAATAGGTGTCCTTAAAAGAATTCGGCATTTGATTCCAAAAGATGTTGCAGTCCAACTTTTTAATGCATTGGTCCTACCACACATGGACTTTTGTTGCACTGTTTGGGGTCGTCCTTCCAATTCAATTTATACAGAACGTATTACCAAATTACAGAAGCGGGCAGCATGTATAATTCTCCAGTGCAGCATTTTAGATTTTCCAACCAGGAGCTTTTTAAGCCAGAGTCATGCCTGGGGGCATGAATGTCTCACCAGCGTAATTCAAGCCACTCCGAAAATTTTTGTTGACGGACGGACGGAAAGTGACTGCTTAGTCTCGCCAACAGCTTATGCTTGCAAGACAAAAATTAAAAAGGATGCCTTTCTAGGAGCGAGTGAGCTTGAAAAAAAGTGTACTAATGTACAAGTGTCTAAATGGTTTGGTGCCGACATATCTATGTAACTTTAGGTCAGTCTCACAGCAACACACTTATGGTACAAGAAGTTCTAGTCGCAACAATTTAATTACCACCAAAGCAAGGCTCACAAACTACACTCACAGTTTTACGTATGATGGTGTAAGGCTTTGGAATGCCCTTCCCACTGATGTTTGCTCAGCAAAATCTGTTGAAACATTCAAATGTCTATACTGTAAGAGGTACCTGCAGAACTTTTAATCAAAATGTGACTTGATACATTATGCTTGTTCTGTTATTGACATAATGGAAACAGGTAATTGCTGGATGCTGATGGGACAGTTTTTATATAAACTTATTTCGTGTTTTTACTGCACTTTGTAAATATTGCTATAACTTTTGTATATTTTCTCTCACGCCGGGGCCATGATGAGAATTAGCGGGTATCTGCCAATCATGTATTACCCAGGATAAATAAAGGATCCACCTAATTAACAATAATTTACAACTTTTTAAAAAAATTTTAGATATGAATTTGTATGGCCTCCAAATCTTCCCCCTCCGCAGGACATCTCCTGCTTTTTCTTGTTTTTTTACAAATTCTCCCACTCCCCTACTTTTTATAAAATGACTCCCGCTGTTCGTAAAAAATTTTAAAAAGTAGCATTATATTCCATTGGTGGCTGTTAGAGCAGCTGAGTGATTATTTCATTGACTGAAAATGTCTGTTGTGGTGCCTAAAATGGTTCAAAATGCAAGTGCAACTTTCAAATTTTCGACCACGTCCCCCTAGCTATGCTTCACAATTCTGTGCTCGCTCTCCCACTTTTCAGTACCAGCAGGACGGAGATCCCCCACTTTTAACATACGCTAGCTTGGATGCTCTGCACTGTAGATGAGATTCGAGTCATGTTTAGTTGTGAGGTTTTTAATTATCAGAAGCATAATGTGCTCACAGCTTCCGAGGAATATACAACAGCGATAAAAAAACTAGAACAGGCTGATTTTCCAACTGAAAATCAAATGTCTCCCCGTGCGCCCTGACTATTGTCACCCTTATCTTTATAAATAGGCATACCGATTCCCATGATCTGCAGATATGGTGAAGGTACACTCTTTATTGACATTTCAAAACGTTCATTTTGAAGATATGCCCTCATGACCTTGAAAAGTAGGTCAAGGTCATGCATTTGCAGTTACAAGCAAGGTCTTACAAAAGTCTTACATAGAAACATAATCACACAAAATGTCAACCTCTTTAAGACAAATCTTTCTCGAGTGCATCTGCAATGATTTTTAAAAAGTGGCCATTTGACCTTGAAAATAGGTCAAGGTCACCCATCTACAATTCCAACCTAGTTCATATTATGGTACATAATCATGTAAAATTTCAACCTTCTAAGTCTAATCCTTGCGGAGTTATTGCGTCCCCGTCAATTTTACATGACATGCCCATGTGACCTTGGAAAATAGGTCAAGGTCACCCATCTGCAATCCCAAGCAAGGTTTTATATAGGAACATCTTTACAAAAAATTTCAACTTCCCAAGTCAAATCTTTCTTGAGTTATCGCGTCCGCAATGCACACAAGAAGAAGAAGAAGAAGAAGAAGAAGAAGAAACGAACGCAAAAACAATATGTCCCCCCCGTTGCATGGGGAGACATAATTATTGACTTGGCTTGCCGACTTCTGTTTTAGTGGATACCCGAAATACTATTAGTTACTTCGTGAAGGAGCCCAAGGTACAGAAATATACACTGGTAGATGAAATGTGTATCTCTTGACGCCGAAGGAGATACACATGTCATCCACCAGTGCATATTTTTGTAAACTTGGCTCCTTCACGGAGTAAGGATTTTATCTTGTATTATTAATGAACCGACAAAATTATTTCCTCCTTTGATAACGAGGTAAACCTGCGGCTAGCAGTCGCCATGGTCACTGTCATCTCCAAAACATAGAGCGGGACGTCACAGTTCCAGAGTGAGGTTATCCGAAGATTCGGAATCACCCAGCACATGCAGCATATTTTAACCAATGACATTGCTTGTTAGTTACCAAAACGTGATAAATAATATGATGCAATCAAAAATATGTAGTGAGTGACTGTGTTGAATATTTTTAGAATGTAATTTTTACTTGTGCAAATAAACATTATCCTGCAAAACCACTGTGCTTGAAGAAAGTTTGCTGCTGAAATTTGACCAGTTTATGGCATTTTGTCAAACAGAAGATTTCCAGGCAAATGCATTGGAGCGAAGAGACCATAACAAATTTCTGCAACATTACCTTGCTGATTTGGGGCATTACTAGATGAAGGATTGGATGGATGAGCAAACAAAGCCTGTCTAGGTCGTTTTTTACTGAATATAGGAGCAACAGCACATCTGTCCTGGTTTCCTTCAAATACAATAACAAGAATTACACATGAACACAACTTTTGTTTTTATGCATGCAAGTACATGAATGTACATGTGTATTTTTTAAGGTGCATCCAAATAAGAATGTAACTGAAACTGCTTTCTACTTCAGTCATTGTATAGCCTTTTGTTGTGTTTATTTGGTGGCCAAGGGCCCTCAGGATCAGCTTATCTGTCAGAAGAGGATTGCAGGTCATGGAATTTCATCAATGATCAGCTAAACAACATGTAACGGCCTACTTGTGGCTTTCAAAGGGGAGAAAAGACTGGCACAATATAAGCAAAATTGTAAGCAAATTACTCTGGAATATAACAGAACAGACTTTACTACTCATCAAGGAATCATTGCAGATGCATTTACAGACTTCAGATTGTGCTTGACCTCAGACTAATGGTTTCGCTCAAGTGCAATCCTCAATGCATGGAGACGCCTGCCACATTTGACTCCTGGATGAGCAGTATGTACAGTCTGCAGCTAGAAACAATTTGATTGCAATGCTGGAAAAGCAGCTAGACCAGATCAACACCTTCATACATAATTGGTGTACAGACCAGGCCAGTGGCATGCTGGATGATCACACAGTGCTGGCTTCAAATCATAGTGATTTGGCCTTATAATTTATATGATCACAGGCTTTGGAAATTCAGGAATAGCTTGGAGGGGTGGAAGGTGTCTATTTGTTTTTTGTTATTTCATGTACTTATTAAGAAACATAAATGACACATTACCCACCACCTCAAACTCTTTCCCCCTTCCATGGACTAAAAGTGATCAGATGTCAGATGTTGTCTTCAACATTTAGTTTTAATTTCATTTTATCACTCAGAATGAAATACAATTTTAATGAAAGATATACATTGTGGGAAGACTGATCAAAAGAGCATGCTTTATGTCATCAACAGTACAAGGCAGAGGTTAAGTGTTGTACATGTAAGGCCAGCCTAAAAATGGCACGGAAAACTGTTCACTCAGCCATCATCCCACACAGAAGTGTAAATGTAACTTTAGAGCAGCTTTAGTCAAGGGTTAATAAAATTTGTCTACTGCATAGGCTGATATACATGTATGTGGAATACAAGATTCAAAACTACAGTGCTCAGTTGTCAGTGTTTATGCATGTGTTGACTGATTTATCTCCGTCAAGGCACTGTGACCAAGAAATTTGAATGGCTCATTTTTGCTGATAATAAATTCTCCCTTACTGAACACCTCCTGATACTGAAACTTTTTCCCAGTCCCGATTGTATATTTGCATTATAAGCAAACCTCCCAATGCTGAACACCTCTTTATCCACTATAGTAGGGTCCCAAGGGCCTTCGGTACAGGGAGTTTTCACAGTATACTTTTATGGCAAATTTGGTGAAAATCAGTCCACACCTGTTGGAGATAAAAAAACTCTATTCAAGGTTACTAGATATGCATATATATATATATATATATATATATATCCTGTAATAGATGAAATTTACGTTTGCTGATTGGTTTAAAAATACAAGAGAATTTGATATCCTTCCTGATCACCAAACAGGTATAAAAATTCTGTATGTACCTGTTTTGCGATCAGGCTCATGAATGTTAATGAGCACCATCTGGGGTACACATAATTTAGCCTCGTTTTGGACTTGATCACCAAACAGGTATACAAATTATGCATACCTGTTTTGCAATCAGGCTCATGAATCAAATGACTGATATCAGTAAAAAACAGGCCTACTTGAGTTGAAAAATTTTCAGTTTCAGTGGTTTTTATTTCACACTTACGGTCCTATTACAGGACAAATTAGTCACTACCTGTCTGTTCAGGGGATACAAGAAAATATCCACGTGAAAAGATTTGTATCCTATTCAGCCGTTGGCTTCATGGGATACAAACCTGTTCACGTGGATATTTTCTTGTATCCTAAATGTAGACATTAAAACTGCCCTCATACTGCATTTTTAGTCCTGTACCATACAGTGTCTTTCAAGGGACAATACCGATACCAAAATTAGGGAGGATACTGAAACTGTCCAATTAGAATACATGAATAATGTTACACTAGCAACAGCCAGTATCTTCCCAAGGGAAATACAATCTCCCCATTAAAATAACATTGAAAGTCAGTATATCCCTCACGTTCTAGATATATATTTGCGGAATCAGTGACTCTAATGACGTTTTGCTCCATGACGTACGTCACTCACGTGCTTGCCCCACAAGATGCATGACCTGACAGGACAGTAGTTTGGGCCCACTGCTTCCTGAAGGGGAGTTGGCTTTTCTCAAACAAAATTATGAACCAGACATTGTATGTTTTGACTAGTGAATAGGTATGTAATATCTTACATAATCCCAGGAAAAGCTGCATTTGCCTTTTTCATCTAATTATGGCATATGCATTTAGGATACAAAGATCATCCCATGGCAAAATCAGTATCCTACCCTGTACAGTTCCCCCTCGAGCTGTATCCTCCCTCGACCCTTCGGGTCTCTGGAGAATACAGGCTCTCAGGGGAACTGTACTGGGTAGGATACTGATTTAGCCATGAGATAACCTCTAAGTATCCCGTGAACAGACAGGTAATAACTAATATGTATATATATATACATACACACATATACATTTTGAGGGGAGGGGGTTGATGGGATCATTCATGGTTTTACTGTCAAATTATGTGCTTGTGAAGAACATCCATCAATTCATTCATATGCATACCATTACGTCTCAAGGGGAACAAGTCAAAGAATGTATCACTATGTACAGGGTTTGAAATTACCTGTGACCCAAGGCTATCCTGATGTAGGTGTGCAACCACAAAATTTATAAATGGTGGTTTCTCTGTATTAAAGTGGGGTGGGAAACAAATTTGATGTTCACCTGGGAAGATAATTTATGCATGCTGGCTGAGTTGTTGAATACACACTTGCATACATGTATCATGTCTGAATTGTCACCTGGTGTTCGACTCTCAGCCTGGGTAGCAAGTGAGAGCATTTCTATACCACTCTGGCTGTACAAATTTGAGTTTCTCCGAGTCTTTCAATTTCAGCCTGCACCACAAATGCAGGTAGAAAGTATGCTTATATCTGTGCCATGGAGGGTGACTTTTTAGATTAATACTTGACTTCTTACATGACCTATGCTAAACAAATGGGTCTATATGCTAAAGATGAATTTACTTCATACCAAGTGTCTACATGTACATCTTATATATATCATGTAAATTGTCTAGCGGGCTTATCCTACCTGGATTCATCATCCAAACTACTCTGTTGAAACTGACTGGATACAGGGCAATGTTAATATGTTTCTAGTGAGCAGTCCTCCTGGTCTCCAGCATGGAACATCAGAAACAGTTCAACATCTCACATATAGTGATGTCAATCAGCACAGGTAGGGCAACAAAATTTAAAATTCGCAAATCCCAGTTGAAGTTACCAAATGTCCAGGTATCTGCATCAAGAGAAAACAATATTATTGAATGGTCAACAAGCTATACAATTACATCATCTTGTCAACACAGACATGTCACTTACAAATTTCAAAATAAGTGAATTTGCACAAGGGCTGACCCCCAACAACTAAAATTTTTCAAGATAATAGCAAATTCTGAATTCTTGGACTGAGATCACAACTCTTTGTTTGCATACATTTTAAGAAAAAAGGTGAACTATTGCTGATAAGTGAATGTATGACGTGCCTATCAACATCATAAACTTAAGTACAACGGGAAAAATGAATACATTCTCAAAACAGTCAAAATTGCAGGAACTACAAAGACAGGCAGACCTTTCTCTTAACATTTTTAAAAGCCCACCAGACATTCAGTGAAAAAGGGAAATTTACAACAACAGCCAAAAAGGCAAAGACATGCTTCCAAAATGGAAAGAGTGGGGTAGCGAAGGTAGTTTTTGGTCACTTAAGCATAAATCGATCCATACCTTCGGAAATTCTGAATCATTGATAAACATTATATGGATGCAACTTCACAGTGGCACTACTAATTTGTTATCAGATAGATGTCACATGCAGTGGTATGAATCATACTCAACAGTGAGCAAAACGGCGATTTTCGGCGATCGGAGGCAGTGTTTGGTCAGCAGGTCTTAGCAGGGAGTAATGGAAAAGTGTAAGTCCTGTAGACAAGAGGCAGATGAGACAGTGGATCATTGGCTTTTGACGTGCGACGCATATAGAGAGATAAGGGAAGATTTTTTCAGAAAGTTGCACAGGGAAGATTACAATTACAAAGGTTTAGAAGAGGTCCACGGTTTAGAATTAGAGAAAGAGGAACAAATAGAATGGATTTTAGGTTTGAAAGGTGGCTTTCTGGGAGGCAGGAAAGGTAATAAAAATGTACAGGACTACCTGGTAGGATGCTGGGAAAAAAGGAATGAAACAATAGAGTTAGAAGGCGACAGGTTAAATTAGAACCCCAGAGTACAGGGAGGGGAAGGAATGGAAATGGTGGTAGCCCTTATAAGGGCTCCCATGGGGGCTCCCATGGGAAAAGCCTGAGCCTTAGAGGCAGGGATAGGGTGTGAGAGGGATGGTTTTTTTTTGTTTTTGTTTTTCTTTCTATTTTTCCCTTGGCCACCTGTGTCACAGAGTGACACAGGATCGGAGCAGACAAGAGGAGAGCCACCGTATTATTATTAGGTCTTTACGGACGAAAAACAAAGATATGCTTTTATTTGTGTAAACGTTTTTGCAAAACTATAAAGTATACCTAGTTGTTACACTTACTAAACTAAAGTTACAGTTTACCCGTTTCCTGGGAATATAACAATGGATTATTTTGACAGGTGACCAGCTTGAAATTTACATGTTGGAATTGTTCAAAAACAAAATTGCGGCACACAGAAATGAACAGAAAAGGAAAACAGGTAAAATTTCGCCAAAGTAACGGCAGCTCCTAGGCCTAAAAAAACCTTACCCATGAGCGGAATCCAGCTGCCGAACGCAGCACGAGACCAAAATATCGAATGATAAAATCACACCATAAAATCACCGAGAAGAGCTACACGAGCTAGAAGCTGTCTAAGGTACTTAAATTAAATGACAGACTATAATATGATTCAGTTATTACAAACATTGATAATAATAATAATAATAATAATAATAATAATAATAATAATAATAATAATAATAATAATAATAATAATAATAATAATAATAATAATATCACTTTTATCTGCTATATGTATAGATCGCATTTATCTATTACATAATAAACAATTAGAAATTGAGCATATTTCTGAATATTTACTTTTCGATAAAATATCTTCTTTTTTTTTCTAATTTGTGTAACCTGACTGGAGTCCAGTTGACAGGTGTTCCAATTCCAGGTCGAGACTTAATTGATTCTTTTGATGCGTGACTTATGATCGGTGCACTGGCTTTTTATGGTCGCAGAAAATTCGGGTTTAAAGTGAAGTACATCTGTAAAATGCTCATTTCGGCTGTTTCCTGCATCATGCCTGAGAAGCCCGAAACAACTGAATATCGTCTGCTAGGTGCGAGTCACATGGCACATGACTTTCTTACCTTTCCGTGTAAAGATTGTCCAACCGTTAGGTGGTGCTGGTGTTGGTGGGCGTTGGCCTGGTAGGGTTGGATGCAACATACTACCACTTGGGTGATGGACGGACCACATGTGTAATGATAGGCATACAGGCGCTGCATAAATGACCCTGCACTCTTTGTAAAGTTTGACTCCATCATTTCATGTACGTAACCAAAATATTTGACTCTCCCCCGTGAGAAAAATGTATTGACTCTTAGGCCCGTACCCAGAGGGGTGCGAGAGGTGCGCACGCACCCTTCCCCTCCCCCAGCTGACAAAGTCCACATTTGGCACTTACTATCAGTAATTAATTATGCTGGCTACAGTCACATATATCCCTGGCCAACCACAGTGAACGCATTATCTATCCTCAGTCAGTATGCACCATATGTAACTCGATATACTCCCTATCTGGTGTATACATGATGATAGAAGTCCCTGTTGGCTGGTTCTTATATCAATAAACCATGGGGGTATACCTAGGTTTGCAAGCAACAACAGCAATGGGCCATATATTGGGATGACTTGAGTCACAAGTTTTTGTCGCGTTGTCTTCTGACTGTTTATATGCACATCTGATCATGATGTATTAGACCCTAAATTGTTAATGGTCTAAACCTTGCTCACATCTGAAACAAAGCAAAACCGAATTGTTTTGTTTTGTTTTGTTTTGTTTTGTTTTGTTTGAGAGGTTTATTATTATTATTATTATTATTATTATTATTATTATTATTATTATTATTATTATTATTATTATTATTATTATTATTATTATTATTATTATTATTATTATTATTATTACTATTACTACTATTATTATTATTATTATTATTATTATTATTATTATTATTATTATTATTAATAATAATTTGCCTCCTGTCGCGTTGACAAAAAAGGCCTCCTGGCCTCTATTCTGAACTTGATGTTTGGTATCTGGTCGGATGCCCAGGTGCCCGTTCCTTGAATTGATACTCAAGAACAAGATAATATATCCTCTGCACATAAGTATGTATGCCTAGTCTGGTTGTACACCTGATTAGGTTGATTGTTACTTTGTATACTGCGTTGATCTCTCTCTCTCTCTCTCTCTCTCTCTCTCTCTCTCTCTGTGTGTTTTATCATGTCTTTGTTTTTGTACCACAATGAGATTCATGTCAATAAAGTAACTTTCTTTTTGTGTTTGTGTAAAAATGTATGGGGGGGGGGGTATGTTGTGATGGGATTGGGTTAATGGTATAATAATGAATCAAGTTTTCTGCCTTCAATGTATACTTGTCCTTCTATTCCACATGGTTCCAAACACCAATTCGCCAAGTTGAAGTCTATAGGTAGGGTGTCCTGAAGCACACTGCTCGTCTCCACAACAAAAATCAGAAAGTCGTGCCTCCACATCTTTTACCCAATAAAATCACAAAGTGTATGTTGAGGGCGGACTTTCATTACAAAGTTAATAATTGACAACTTTTACATGCTGAGAATTGTTTATTCTACATGTTCCAAACCAATAAGAACATAACCAATAATTAGAGGATGTTACAATACATATTAAGATCAAAATAGTACCGATTCTTCATAACCAAAACTACTTGGTGAAATCACATAGATGCATCAAAGAGTAGACAGAATTTCCGACTGATCACAATAGCAAGTTCTAAAGTATCTTAGGTTCTGCTTGGATGGAACTGTAGCGCTAATCAAAACATAGAACATCCTGTTTTGCTGAATGACCCAACCTGGAACCATTCATTACTGATTAAGGTGCCTAAGATGACATGATACAACATAACATAGCATTTTATCTCTAGTAAAAGTGAATCAACACCTGTTTATTAATGCTGTTTATGAATAAATGTGAATAAGTAAGAAAAATTCTGTTTTGCTTAAATATCACTTTTCTTGTCTCAGAATGCACCAGAGACCACTAAAACACATCAATTTTTGGAAAAAGCTCTGTACCCTGGGAGGGGAGCAAGCCCCACTCCCAGACCCTCCCCCGCTCGGTCGTAAAACTCCCTCGCAGGTCCCACTTTTACCTCATATGCACCCCCCCCCCCAAAAAAAAAAAACTAAATAAATAAATAAATAAAATCCTGGAGTCTTGACCCAAAATGACGGCAAAATTTGCTTGATTTCGTACTGTAGTGAAGGCCTATGTATGAAAAATGTGTCTATTTTAACGGAAATGTAGAATTTTGACCCAATGTTTTTTTAGGAAAATGAGCATGTGTAATACAGGACCAACGCGTCCAAGGAGCCTGCCTAACGTTTTCATTTGAAAACAATCATATATAGACACTGCTAGTCTGAAGACCCTTTCTTAGTTGATTCGTTATAAAACAAAATTTCTAATGAATATTATAAAAATAAATGATGGGGTGGTCATAGCGTCGAGCTAGAACAAGCCAAGCCGCGCAGCGGTCCTGGAGAGGAGTGAAGGAAGGGTTAACGCCGAACGGGTGCGACCGGAACTCTGCAAAAATTAGAAGACCCTTTCTTCACTCCTCTCCAGGACCGCTTTGCGGCCTGGCTTGTTCTATAGCTCAACGCTACGACCGCCCCCTCATTTATTTTTATAATATTCATTAGCTTATTTGTTCAATAACGAATTCACTAAGAAAGGGTCTTAAGAAAGGTTAACTTGAGAACTGATGTTTGTGGAAGTTAGTATCAAGAGAAAACGCATATTTGAAAGACATTTGCTTAGCACTTGATTATGGGCTCCTACAATATGCATTACAAATAGCACAAGTGAAAAGTTAGTTTCACTTGATCTCAGTATGTCTGGTATACTAGTGATCACAAATAAGCAGGTCAATTAAAAAGGAAGATATACTTGATCTAATGGGCACCACCAATGGTGGGAACTACCCACCTTGGGTATTGAGTACTCTGAAATGGACATATGGATACCAAACTGTTGGCACGATCTTTAAACTTGGTGAAAGTCACGGGTGGCCCTCTGCGAAGGTGAT
Source organism: Hermodice carunculata (assembly GCA_964020975.1). Lineage (NCBI taxonomy): Eukaryota > Metazoa > Annelida > Polychaeta > Eunicida > Amphinomidae > Hermodice > Hermodice carunculata. Next base: position 77,074,160 of record OZ026620.1, on the reverse strand, counting down.
TAGACAGGACATGTACCAACCACTACTACTACTACTACTATTACTACTACTACTACTACTACTACTACTACTACCACCACCACCACCACTACTACTACCACCACTACTACAATTGTAGACCATTATAATAATTTTGTTTCCTTTGGAGAAAACATTTAAAAGTGCGTTTTCTCTGAAACTTCTCAATCAATTGCTTCAAAACTCCGTGGGAACACTTCTGTGTGCCCGCATACCTAAATCTATTAAATCGATGGCGCTTCACTTTACATTTTATTGTAGGCGTTTGTAATTTTTTAACTTTTCAAAATTGCCAGCTGTCCGGACTTTCTTCAGACCTGGTGTGACGTATATATTTTGGGTCATTTTCAGTTAAACTTAATCAGCAGATGCCACCGTGATTTTTTTCTAATAACGTTATTTTTTTAATTCAACCAAGAATGCATACAGATGCAATGAGAGGAATTTTTCGACAATTGAAACCATACACGTATACACACGAAGTTCAAGAAGGGTCAGAAATCGCTATAATTGCCACCTAACACTTTCGTATTGAGCCTCTCTGCGTCTGTTACCCGTTGCCCATGGGAAACAAAGCTATTTTTCCAGCTCAAAGTTCTGTCTCCCTGACCAATGCAAACGCACTGATCTGCCCCTGATTTGATGTTCATTTTGCGTTCTCGACTTTGCAGTCTGGAAGCGCCAGGACCAGCACCCCCGCCATATGCCATTACGACAAGCAGTACATTTGGCGTACTAAATTTATAAGGTGTTCAGGAACATGTAGGCTTATAGGCCTTACCTACTGTCTTCAAACGTACAGACCCATTGTGTAGGGAGGAGAACGGTACGGGGAAGCGGATGGATCTAGCAGTAGCAGACAAAAAGGATCACTCAAAATTGTTTTAATCTATGTTATTTTTATTAATTTTTGTATTTGTTATAAGAACGAGATCACCAGGCTTTGGGAGCAATAGAAATTGAAGCATTTTATTTATATGATTAAATTTTAGCACTGCAAATCATTTTTATTTATCTGTGCAGAGAAAGTTTGCTAGAGACGTTAATTTTTCGCAAGTAGATTTTGTTATGTCACATAACAAGAGTTCCATCAGGAAGTGGCATATCGCGTTTGTATCGTGAAATTTTTTAACACTCAGAATTGAACATGAATTAATACCGACGGCAGACTTTGTTCATAATGCCTGTTGGGCAAAACGGACGGGGTATAACAGATCTGCTCCGATCAGTTGTTAACCCTTTTTATTTTCATTATTTTCCTTGATCCTTCCTGCTCTCGACTCGTTCATTAATATTTGGCCATACAATACAAGCTGCCTTGGCTGGATGGTAAATAAACCCAGTACTTGGCATAGAAAATTTTATTTGATTGACATCTGCGTTCACTCTTCCTCCTCCCATTAACTGTACTATGTGTAGTCAAGTGACCTGGAGCAGTTTTTAATAGTTACATTTTAATTTTTGAAAAGTGACCCTTTTGACCCTGTTTTATTATTGTAACCATCGACATATACATAAACATAATCATAGGCCAAAGTGCATACAAGTTTGTTTGTTTGTTTTTGTTTTTGTTTTTTGTTTTTGTTTTTTTTTGTTTTTGTTTTTGTTTTTGCTTTGTTTGTTTGTTTTTTTTGTAAACATTGTGATCTGGGAGGTTTTTTTTTTTTTTTATTTTTTTTTTTTCGTTTGTTTGTTTGTTTGTTTTTTGTTTTTTGTAAAAATTGTGATCTCGGATTTTTCCGGAAGTGATCCATTATACCCACCCTTTACAAGTTACGGCCTGTGTGAATTTTATAACTTGCCTAGGCCTACGTTTGACACGATGAACTGTTAGGCCTACAACTTAGAAGGTGTCCGGAAATGCTATCAATCCAAATAATGAACTGTGGTCAATAGCTGTGGTTATGTTATGCTATATATATTACCGACTTTTAACCACAATTTGCGTGTGGGAATTCCGAAAAGAGTCTAAAGAGACAAACGTGCCGCAGATTTTTTTTTTTTTTTTTTTTTTTTTGTAAAAAAGGACCAAGGCACAGCTAGGGTATAAAAGGTCATCCACGTCTTCCGGCCGTGTGTTGATCTCGAGTGCTGTCGCAAAAGCACTGTTTCCCAGGTCAAGCTTCTCACTTTCTCAAACACACCTGCAAAAAGGGGAAATCAAGGCAATTTTTGCCAGGTGCTGCATTCCAGACATAACACACGCTCGAGATCGTCTCAAGTGTCATTGGTCAATAATAGCTTTCTCTTGTCAAACTTGCCTTTGTCCCCCACGTGCGTCCACTTCGCGCAGTGACCGTCGTGGTTCAGTTGAGGCAGACGGAAGCCAGGAACATGGGACAGCAAAAACCTGTGACAGGTCGGTGGGTTCAGATTGTGTGAGTGCTTGCATGCGTTGTTCATTTTGCATTGCACAAGTGTTCATGTGAATCTACACAACATGAATGTGATTGTATAAATATTTCATTTTTGCAGGAAAAGATATGGAAGAAGTACGAAGGGCGTTTTCAAAGTGCAAAACCACATGTCTCATTGTCTGTCCGAAATGGTAACAGGACCACGCCATGCTGACTGCAAGTGAGGGCGAGGCCCAGGGAGACGGAACTGCTGGGCACATTGCGGGAAGTTAGGAGGTTTGCCTTTCAGGAGAGTATACTTTATCTGTGTCATCACCATTATGTTTCCTAGCCAACGCACTTCATTATACCAGTGACCATATTTAAGAGATAGCACGTTGCAAAATATTCGTGTTTTGGGGATTTTTTTTTTTATTATTTCATCTTTTATTTTATTCGTTAAAAGTGCTCCAGGAAGAACATTTTGACCTTAGCTGGGAAAATTTTCTGGAACTTTGGGACATATAAGAGAAAAATTCGCTTCTTTTAGGGACTTTTGGGCAAAATACTGGACCTTTGTTAGGGAAATTTGATAAAAAGAGAGGCATTCAGAGCGGCACACGTATACCCAGTATCGTCACTACTGGGAGTACCCCCCCCCCTACCCCCGCCCTGTAGCCTGTAGATTCCTATCAAGTCCATTCAACATGTCACATCCAGCAATTTTGGTATATGTTGGTCAATTTGTTTGTTTGTTTTTGTTTTGTTTTGTTTGTTTGTTTTTTTGTTTTGTTTTGCTTGTTTTTAGAGGGGGGGATCTAAAAGAAGAGCATCTCTGATACCCCCCTACCCACCCCATCAATCACTTGAAAATCGCAGAGACATGGTAGAGGCAGCAGCACCCTCCTTCTTTGTACAGTTGTTCCAATCTGTAGCCTCGACATGATTTCAAAGGTCTGATAGCTTCTTAATTCATGTTGCTCTATGTTTAAATTAGGTTAGATTCTGATTCAACTTCGGAACTATTTGAGCTCGAAATTTTGATACTGCAAATGACATGGTGCACCATAAGTGCTATGCCTAGTTTACATATGCATGCCCTTGACCTCTGAGTTGCATCACATTGTCCCTGAGATGATTAGTGAAGACGCACTTTCAATACACAATTTCAAGCCCAATTTGTTAAGCCATTTTGGACGAATATTTTAATCCACCATGGGTTTTACCTTTTCCTTTCACAAAGGTTCGAATAAGGGTGGTGTCACAATCAAAAAGTAGACCATTATTGGTTGGTCTACTGGAAATAGATCTGATTAAGCTTGTCCTTTGTAAAACTGTCAACGTGATCTGAGATGATTCTTTGAAATAAATTATATGTTCCCCGTTTTTGACTTTTAGTCTCACACAGTGAAAATCTTACTATCGTTGAGACACAATTCATTCCTGTAATTTTATTAAATGCTTTTAAAATTTAAAGATTGATTGATTTTTTTCTTGTTTGAAGAGATATATCCAATAACATGTAGAAGAGTGCATTGTTGTATCTTGAAAAAATCCTGCACACATGAACAGGAATAACGCAAATCGTCATTTTGGGAGGGTATAGATAAAAGAACCAGAAATGAGAACGTATTACCACTAATTGCATGTATGTCACTGTCTGATTTACTAATAGTATGTGTAGAACAGTCTCTTGGACTTTTCAAAAGAAAGTCAAAGTGTATTTTTTGTAGGCCTATTAATTGTGTGCAACATCTCACAGGATAGAACAGGAATCTGCCTTCTTGGTAATTATATTCACAGTTGATATTGGCCTAGTTTGGGAGCAAAGTGATAATAATAGTTTTTGTAAAGGCATCTTGGCATAATAGTCACGTGGCTTCTCGTTATTGGGCGATGAACCTCATAGGAGGTAGCGAGGACAACGGTGTAGTTTCTCATAAAATACAAGTGTGCACAGAAAGGTAACCAACAATTTCATCATAACCTGTTATTACTGAGCCCCAATCAGTTGCTTTTACTGTGACAGACTTGTAGTTCCTGTGTTTGAGTTTGCACGAACCAGTTCTTGATCGCAGGGAATTCTCCAAGCTTTATCTGAAAGCACACGTCTGTCTTATTGGGGACCATCAGAGCTTTTAATACCCATGTCACGAAAAAGTATGTGATATCCAGCCCTTAACTGCGCATAACTAAGGAGAAAAGTGCAGAGGCATGTATGGAATATTAAAGGATAAGGGATAACATTAAAAGCACAGTTTTCTCAAGACTTGAAGAAAGGAACTATTTTTCTTCAAGTAACCAGTATGGTGCTATTCATGAACCTGCGATGGGCAAGTCCTGCAATTGCTTGTAAAACATAAGTTATTACATCAGCAAAAAATTCTGTATAAAGAGTTCTGTTGGTGTTATTGACTGTGGCTTGCATGTGGTCCTGCACATTCGGGTTTCTTGTTGCTCTGACCATGCCAGCTTATGGGAGATTCTGCTTTTATCTGTATCGTGCAGGCCTACCATATGCATTTAGTGTAACATTATGATGACCATGTGGCTTTTTGTATCTGGGAGAAGTAACCTGAACCCAAAAGCAAAGCATTATTTCATTCCACTGCAGTTCACAGTAAATTGCTTTTGTGCTGCAGGCTATAGTTTGTGTGTGTGAGTTTTGAACTTACTCGTTCTTGGTGTCAAAAAACTTCCCCAGCCTACATATCAAGACACTTGGTCATTTCATTGGGGATAATGTCAATGCGGTAAGTTAAAATCTATTTCATATACGGATAAGGAAAAATATAGGTTCAACCTATGAGCACATGAGGGATTATCATAGGCAACAATATGTGTTTCATATAACTTTATGATCAGGTGGCTTTTTGTACCTGGGAGAAGTAACACATAGGAGGTAGTAAGGACAACTCTGCAATTCCTCACAAAATATAAGCCTGAACCCAAAAGCAACAAATCATTTCATTCCAGTTCATAATAGATTGCTTTTGTGTTGCAGGCTTTAGTTTGTGTGTGTGAGTTTTGAACTTACTAGTTCTTGGTGTCAAAAAACTTCCCCAGCCTACATATCAAGACACTTGGTCATTTCATTGGGGATAATGTCAATGCGGTAAGTTAAAATCTATTTCATATACGGATAAGGAAAAATATAGGTTCAACCTATGAGCACATGAGGGATTATCATAGGCAACAATATGTGTTTCATATAACTTTATGATCAGGTGGCTTTTTGTACCTGGGAGAAGTAACACATAGGAGGTAGTAAGGACAACTCTGCAATTCCTCACAAAATATAAGCCTGAACCCAAAAGCAACAAATCATTTCATTCCAGTTCATAATAGATTGCTTTTGTGTTGCAGGCTTTAGTTTGTGTGTGTGAGTTTTGAACTTACTAGTTCTTGGTGTCAAAAAACTTCCCCAGCCTACATATCAAGACACTTGGTCATTTCATTGGGGATAATGTCAATGCGATAAGTTAAAATCTATTTCATGTACGGATAATGAAAAATATAGGTTCAACCTATGAGCACATGAGGGATTATCATAGGCAACAATATGTGTTTCGTATAACTTTATGATCAGGTGGCTTTTTGTACCTGGGAGAAGTAACACATAGGAGGTAGTAAGGACAACTCTGCAATTCCTCACAAAATATAAGCCTGAACCCAAAAGCAACAAATCATTTCATTCCAGTTCATAATAGATTGCTTTTGTGTTGCAGGCTTTAGTTTGTGTGTGTGAGTTTTGAACTTACTAGTTCTTGGTGTCAAAGAACTTCCTCGGCCTACATTTCAAGACACTTGGTCATATCATTAGGGATAATGCTAATGCAGTAAGTCAAAATCTATTCCAGATACGGATAAGGAAAAATATAGGTTCAACCTATGAGTACATGAGGGATTATCATAGGCAACAATATGCGTTTCGTATAACTTTATGATGATCAGGTGGCTTTTTGTACCTGGGAGAAGTAACACATAGGAGGTAGTAAGGACAACTCTGCAATTCCTCACAAAATATAAGCCTGAACCCAAAAGCAACAAATCATTTCATTCCAGTTCATAATAGATTGCTTTTGTGTTGCAGGCTTTAGTTTGTGTGTGTGAGTTTTGAACTTACTAGTTCTTGGTGTCAAAGAACTTCCTCGGCCTACATTTCAAGACACTTGGTCATATCATTAGGGATAATGCTAATGCAGTAAGTCAAAATCTATTCCAGATACGGATAAGGAAAAATATAGGTTCAACCTATGAGTACATGAGGGATTATCATAGGCAACAATATGCGTTTCGTATAACTTTATGATGATCAGGTGGCTTTTTGTACCTGGGAGAAGTAACACATAGGAGGTAGTAAGGACAACTCTGCAATTCCTCACAAAATATAAGCCTGAACCCAAAAGCAACAAATCATTTCATTCCAGTTCATAATAGATTGCTTTTGTGTTGCAGGCTTTAGTTTGTGTGTGTGAGTTTTGAACTTACTAGTTCTTGGTGTCAAAGAACTTCCTCGGCCTACATTTCAAGACACTTGGTCATATCATTAGGGATAATGCTAATGCAGTAAGTCAAAATCTATTCCAGATACGGATAAGGAAAAATATAGGTTCAACCTATGAGTACATGAGGGATTATCATAGGCAACAATATGCGTTTCGTATAACTTTATGATGATCAGGTGGCTTTTTGTACCTGGGAGAAGTAACACATAGGAGGTAGTAAGGACAACTCTGCAATTCCTCACAAAATATAGGCCTGAACCCAAAAGCAACAAATCATTTCATTCCAGTTCAAAATAAATTGCTTTTGTGCTGCAGGCTATAGTTTGTGTGTGTGAGTTTTGAACTTACTAGTTCTTGGTGTCAAAGAACTTCCTCGGCCTACATATCAAGACACTTGGTCATTTCATTAGGGATAACGTTAATGTGGTAAGTCAAAATCTATTCCAAATACACATAATGAAAAATATAGGTTCAACCTATGAGGGAGTATCATAGGTAAAAATCAACAATATGTGTTTCGTGTAACTTTATGATGATCAGGTGGCTTTTTATTCCTGGGAGAAGTAACACATAGGAGGTAGTAAGGACAACTCTGCGATTCTTCACAAAATATAGGCCTACACCCAAAAGCAGCAGATTATGTCATTCCAGTTCATAATAAATTGCTTTTGTATAGCAGGCTATAGTTTGTGTGTTTGAGTTTTGAACTTACTAGTTCTTGGTGTCAAGGAACTTCCCCAGCCTACATCAAGACACTTGGTCATTTCATTGAGAATAATGTTGATATGATTTCATTGGAAATAATGTTGATGTGATAAGTTAAAATCTATACCAGATTTGTGTGATGAAAAATGGAAGATCAGTCTATGAGCACATTAGGGTTTGCACACATTCACAAGTTGAGAAAGAAATGCTAATGAGGGCAGGGTTAGAATTTAACTTTTTGTCTGACGTGCCCTGTGGGAAAGTTACACATGTGCCCACCTTGCCCTGAAAGTCCACAACATGCCGCATAAGGCCTCTAACTTAAGGAATATGGTGGAACAGTCTTGGTTTTTCATGGGATCATTTTAATTCCATGCCTTGAATATCAGCACCATGTGGCGTCATTGTCTTTCCATACAGAATATGAACTGGCTAGCCTCATCAACAATGTTGAAAGTCATTTCCGGTGAGACACCAGCACCACCTCTTAAATTATATTCTTTTCTTCCCTGTGTCCTTTGCACCCTTTTCAGGGGCTTTGCCTATTCCAAATGGCCACATGATGTAAGATATTTTAGCTGCTAGGTTGCACATTTCTTAGTACATGGTTAATAATGGAAAAGGTGTTTAAAGCTGTACACAAGATCAATTGGAATCAATCAGTGCTCATCTTGATAGAGCTTGCCTTGAATTGTGCAACAGTGGCAGTTTACCTGTATAGTGAACACTTAGCTTTGTAACAACTCAGAAAAAAATATCAGCTCTTGATATCTTTAATCACTTTTCTTTAACTTGCCCAATGGGAAACAAAGTTGCAAAGTAAACTTGCCCAACTGCATTTGAACCTGCATTGGGACATCAGGCACCTGCTAAATTCAAACCCTGAGATTCCTCTGAGATAATGTGTGCTCCTCCCGCACCTGATTTGTAAAGAAAAACAGGTAAAGAAAGTATAATTTATAACATGTTTGCAAAACTGATGAGTTCATCCGTACTGTTTTGAAGAAAAATTTTGAGTGTCAGTGCCAATATCTTAGTTCTTGAAACGAATATCTTGTCAGTCCTAAATCTAACATCACCGGTATACCAGAAAGGCCAGTGTCCTTTCAAACTATTACGTGTAAGATTTTTGTGAAGTTCATTAGTATCTGTTATGTATATATAGGCCTACACATAATGATTTGTGGTACCAAGAACAAAGAAAATTTTGTAGAGATATTGTAGTTGATGAAAACTGAGAAAATAACCTTAGAAAATTTGCCAGAAAAAGTATATATAAGCCGTGAATGTGTTAAGAATTGTTTAATATCGATGGACAATTAGATACCATCTGTTTTCGCGGAAAAAGGATAGACTATAAGCAGTGAATGTGTAAACAACTGTAAAATCTATAAAGAATCAGATTCCACCTACTCCCACAATGAATGATACATTTTTTTTTGTTTTTTGTCTTTTGTTTTTGGTGCTGTACCATCGAGGAACAGTGGCTCACCGGAGAGCCACCTGATGCTGTTCCAGTGCCAGTAAAATCAAGTGAAAGTCACCGTCGGGTGTACGCCATGTTTGGGGTTCATGGTACAAGGAAGTATGGTTTAGTCATGGCGCTGTCCGACTGCATCTAGTCCTTGTGCTGTCTTCCTGAGTACAGCCTAGACTGGCAAGTCCTTGTTTGCATTTTGTTTTTCCCCACTAGTTAGAAAGAATATATACATATATTATAGAATTATTGATTGGACCGCGAAATACTGACACAGCGCGCGAGTTCGCGAAGCAAACGACGTCGAAAAATGTGGGTGGGATGTGAATATGTACATGTTTGCACCAGCATAACTTGTAATATGCTCTATGATGTCTCATTGATTACTGTATGTCATTGCAAATAACAGAGGCTTGGAGGTGATGCCCAGCTACAGATAGCCTCTTCTGTGATTGTCAAAAATACAGAAGGCGAAATCTATATGAAACTAAAAATAACAAAAACATAAGTCATTATATTTATTTCTTTTTTGTTGGTAGTATGTTAGTTTCATGATACAAATAAAATCATATTTAAAAGGGACTATTTTCCATGAAACTAGGCATTGTTACTCTATCAATTAGGAATAGAACATCCTGTCAATAGACCAGTTCATAGGACTCAGGTTTATTTGGTTCACTTCAAGAAGTGCACCCTGCTTTGTTTACATTTTGGTGTTCGAGCACGCTGGCTGAATTATACCTCTTTCTTTGGTACAGGAGGAATGTCGGCAAATGTTATTTTTCGCTTTGTTGGTTTCTTAGTTGTTACAGTAGTCGTTGTTGCATCCTACATCTATAGACCTACATAGGTAGGCCAAAAATATCCTACATTTAATGTGGGTGTGTGCACAGGTCTGTTTTATCATTCAGGTTCAGCCTAGTTCAGTTTTTAGTCTAAAGTTAGATAGATGTGATACGATATCATAATTTAGAACCTCATAATAATGATTTTATTTCTGATGGGCCACTGCTAAATACTGATACATGTACTTGTGTCATAAATTGTGCATGTCGGTGTTACATTATGCCAACTACTGTATTTCTATAACAGAAAAATACACGATTCATTGATTTAATTTATTTCTGCTAGGTGTCCCGTTTCCCACCCACAAATTTTACTGACTGGGTGGAAAACGGGACAGTGACTTTCAGTGGCGGCAAATTTTACTGTGTAGTTAAATTTTCAAGATTTAAGTAAAAACTACATCACTTGACTATTGTTTTCCTTATAAAAACAAAAGATTTTGTAATCCTGAAACCTTAGAGAAGTGGGAGGCTTAAGGTTGTATGGTGTTCTTACCTGAAGCTCTTAGAAATCTGCATAAAAGCAAGAGCAAACACAGGAGGTGCCTGCGTGTTCAGCGTGCCACGCCCAAGTGATGGCAGATCACACCACCCCCTAGTGTTTATATTTTGAATAACAGATAGCAGTTTTAAGAAAAAAGTAACCGAGCATCATAGTTTTCGATTTTATTGAGATATAGGCTATGGCATGTAAATTGTCCCGTTTCCCATCCTGTCCCGTTTTCCCCCCATATACCCTATGAATGCATGGGCCCGACTAGGCCACTTGCTGACTGGACAATCAGGCCAACATTCCGCAACAATGCAATGCATAATTAATTAGGGTCTGGAAAAGTTGGGTACAAGTTGGTATGAACAAGTCTATGATTTTATGATTCAATTTTGGTAGGTCTAATCATGAATTTTAGGTGTAGACTTATTTCTTATAAATTAGTTTAATTATATTTATGTGATGTGGGCCACATTTGTGTAAGTAGGCCTATTAACAAAGGAGCATCATATTCCGTAACGCATCAGCTCGGGATGTTTGTATGGTGCCACCAGTTAGCAGAGTGACTTGTCCAGGGATTAATGGCACCGAAACAAGTTATGTGCTGGTTCCTCACTAATGACACGATTTTATAAAGGTTAGTAATATCTAAAACTTTCTTCTAAATTTCAACTTTTATGAATATAATATGTTCCTTTCACAAATTAATTTGCTATAATGACTTGCAACTGTGCAGTTTTTCAGTAAATGGTATCAAGTTGAAATCACACGATGATGAATACAAATGAAACTTGAAAGGACGTTCAGTTGTTACAATTTACCTTCAAGAAACACAACAGCCTCCCTTTATATTTGTCTTAATGGTTTATCTCATTATTCTTGTGATGCAAATAATTTGAACAAGCTGGGGTGGGAGGTGGAGGATGAGGAATGTTAGGGCACATATTTTAGGTCTACCACTGTAGTACCAGCGAAAACCAAACTGTAGGCCTAGTTCTGATGTCGTTACTATGCTTAAGCCTGTAACTGTAGCTGTATCTGATAACTGTAGCTGTATTATTTATCCAGAAAAACTTGCTGATACAAACTGGAGGATAACCCTATCCATGTCACCACAGCTCAAAACGTCCATCCACGTCAACACAGTTAACCAGTCAGAATAGCCTACCCATCATATGCATGAACTACGCTATAGTTACATAGGCCTAGTTCTGACGTCGTTATTATGCTTAAGCCTGTAACTGTAGCTGTATTATTTATCCAGAAAAACTTGCTGATACAAACTGGAGGATAACCCTATCCATGTCACCACAGCTCGAAACGTCCATCCACATCAACACAGTTAACCAGTCAGAAGAGCCTACCCATCATATGCATGAACTACGCTATAGTTACATAGGCCTAGTTCTGACGTCGTTACTATGCTTAAGCCTGTAACTGTAGCTGTATCTGATAACTGTAGCTGTATTATTTATCCAGAAATACTTGCTGATACAAACTGGAGGATAACCCTATCCATGTCACCACAGCTCGAAACGTCCATCCACGTCAACACAGTTAACCAGTCAGAATAGCCTACCCATCATATGCATGAACAACGCTATAGTTACAATGTCAAAGGTCATTATAACCTGGTTTCCTGGGTGCTGCTGTGGTATGACCGATGGAAACTGGCAGGAAACCACTGGATAAAGTAAACCCAGCTGCGTGGAGCATACTTGTCATGCCCCCCCCCCCCCCCCCCCCCGCCGCCGAAGAAGGCCAGGCATAGAGATTTGCTCATATTGGTCAGTCAGTAAAGAGACCTTGGGCATAACCACAACCATAACTCGAGAAGTTTATAAGATATGTCTTTGATAGTGCCCAGATATATATGCTCCAGTATAAGGGCTGGGTGAACTGTGAAGGTAGTTGACCTTGCACCTATTTCCAAGGTTTCAGAGGTACTGTAGTAAGTTTTGTTTTCTGCACGATAAAAAAAAAGAGTTTTTATGATAGGATCTCTATATAACACAAGGCTGATAGTCCTTATCTAGGGCTAGATCAAGTTTGAAGTTGGCATTAATTCAAAGGTCACTTTAGTGAACTTAGTTTCTGAATGGTAACTTGGAGTTTAAGTTATGACTTTTAATATTACACATTGTGATAGTCTTCAATTAGGGCTTTGTCCAAATTCTCAAGGTCGTCAGGCTGGTTGATAAAGACTAGTTTCTACATTCTAACTCCAGAAGTTTTTGAAGTGGGACTGACAGTGCTAAAATATATACTTCTATATAAGGGCCAGGTGAAGTATAGAGGTGGTTTACCTTAACACTATTTCCAAAATCATGAAAGTCATAAATCCGCACCAGGCTGTAAAGTGCCACACATTAAGAATACTTTTTAAGACTTGTAATACGCATCTGACTGGTCTATCGAGGTGGTTTCAGAAGTGTGGCTTCTTCACACGATTTTGCATGGGTCTCCAGTTTCGGCTGAGCATTTGATATCTCAGTCTGTAAAGAAGATAAAACTGAATTCAGATCTCCAAGGCGAACATTTTATTCTGCGTAGTACATACAAAGTGTTGACGAATACAACAAAATGGTCCGCCGGGTCCAATTTGGAATGGTTCTCATCTCTCTTGTTCTCCCCTGACTTGTTGTGTCTCTCTCTGTGGTGCCCAATCTCTGTTCTGTCTGACTTATTCTCTGCTCTCCCTCTCTGTTGTGTCCCTCTGTACTGAGGGTGCTATACTTATATCCTCCGAAATGTGTGATTTCATCATCTTTTCATTAAAACTGTTATGACAGTATTTTCCTGTCATTAATTCTCAGCTTCCTGTTATTAATCCTACTATGTGTAGGAGTGGACATTTGAAAAAAGTATAGACCCATATCTTTTACATGGATTGCGAAGCAGGCCAAGACTATATTAATCACTCTCCATGGCACAGATGGTGGAGTATACTTTCCTACCTACATGTGTGGTGGAGGAAACTGAAGAACTTGGAGAAAACCACAGTGGACAGTCAGAGTGGTAGGAACTCTTTCCACATGCTTCCCCGGCCGTGAATCGAACCCGGGCTGCAGAGGTGAAAGGCGAGCGTGTTGCAGATCCGCCAACCGTGCACATTTTCTGAGACTTTGTTCAGTTCCCTCTATTTTATTTCCTGGTAACTAATTCTGTTCTACAGGAAATGACCTATAAGGGTCAGCTCTCGAGTACAATAAGTTCAAATATAATTTAAGATTTTTTACCATAATTTTCATACCACATTAATCCTTATTATACATATAATCCAAATATTGTATTCTACCCACACAAACTGGTTCATTGTTGTAAATATAGTAGAATTTGTTACAACTCATAGTGAATATTATCCATTAATCTTCATAAATCTCTGTTTTCATTCATCACCATCAAAATATGCTAAATGAAATCATTACAGAAGTGGGACTTCCATCATTGATAACAGCACAGCTGCATCATTAATTAAGTGCTGACCATGTTTGGTTGTCAAGTCTTGATAACCATTTCCTCATTCATTTTGTTAAAATGACTTATGTACATCCTGTTAACTCTTTTGTTAATTTTAGCTTTCCCTTTACTGTATGATTGGCCATCTTTTTACAATAGGAGCTATGTATAAAAGATGGTCTTTTCATTGGATCTTATGGTGAGACTGTATGTGCTCGTTAAGTCTCAACTGTATTTATTTGTTCTCGTGGTATCCCAGATGGTCTTGTAGAGAAGAATGAAATGGCTGCTCATTTTCTTCTTTCACCTCACCTTTGGACTGGAAATACTCTTCCTTGGTACTCGCTGGTTTTACTGTTAACTCTTCAACAGCAGCTCTAATTCAGGTCCCCATTTTATACATAAATATACCAAGATTCCACATACTGTCAGAGTAAGTAGTGCCACGAACATAATCATTCCCCAGGATATGTGACATCCTGCGTCCTGCATCGCTTAAAATTCTTTCTACATCTGGTTCAATTACTGGAGCTAAATGCACTCTAGATACTGGTTTAAGAGCATTAAATTTAATCTTTTGTAATTCCTTAAGGGCGTCCCCTTCGGGAATTAGTTCTCAAATTTTAATGGGTGGTATATTTTGAATTTGTAGAGCTTGGATCGAAAGGTGACCAGTTTGTTCGGTTATACCAGGTAAGGTCCATCCTACTCCAATAATACTACATTTTGGTCTTACTTTCACTATATAAGTTCCAGCGGCTAATGTCCTGGATTCTTGTGGTGGAGAAATACATTTTGTAGTGACTGTTTCTTCCCAAGTTACCAAAATGTATGCACCTAAAGCGATTTTCTCAGCCCCAGTTAAACCATTACTTTTCGTAAGTGCTACCTCACATGTATGTCTTAGCTTTTTCTTTCCTGACAGAATTGCCCACGTACAGGACCATATGGGGCCTGTCCTGTACACTATCGGGTTCCATCCAGTACAGGTTTTCAGATGGAATATCTCGTCAGTCTGTGGGTTTAATCCTGCATCAGTATGTTTCACTAATACCTGGAGAGCTAATCCAGCCGTATTATAGGGTAAAGGCCAGCTATGAATATTATACCACCAATAACGGTTTTACTTTACTGAGGGTAACTTAACACGGTAAGTTAGCATGTGGCAATGCCATATAGGAGTTACTCTCTCATGTTTATAATACCATTGTATGGGTTTTACTGGTCTTCTTGAGGGTATTTGTATCTTGTTGAACAGCTCTAGAAGTTGACTTGTTGGTAATGACTCTTTGGTTAGTCTACCTAACTCTAAAAATGCTTTCTGTCTATAAAACTTGTCTAAGGTCCTCAAATAATTATTTACTAATTCTTCAAAAATTGTAACTGCTGGTTCAAAATTATGCATTAACCATAATGTTCGTAGAAACCTTGTAGTGGCTCCTGTATAATTCCTCATATCTTCATATTGTGTCCGTAAAACAGTAGAAAGATATTGTTCAATGATCCCTATCCGTTGTCTGTCCGCATCAACGTCTTCATAAGTATCGTTCAATACAGTTACCATTTGATTCAGGCAATAAACTATTTTCCTCTGTTCTTTTCTTGTTGATGAGATAATCTGCTTGATCTGTATGTTATCTTTATCTGTTGCTGCTCCAAGCAAAGTATGTGCTATTTCTCCAAAAATGTTGTAGTCCTCTTTTCTTCCTTCATGTATATGGTTTGGGATTTTAAGGTCTGTCATAGTGACTCTGTTGTCGATTTGGGTTAATAATGCCATCTTTTTATCCAGTCGTTTAGTCCTTTATTTCTTGTGGGAAACTGGTATGGATGTTGTCTGTAGCAGTCTTTTCATATTTGTATATTGATAGGGAATTATGTCCATGTGCTGGGGTCTTATCTAACGTCACTAGATTTGTCCATTCAGCATCTTGTATTTTGAGTTAACTTCTTCCTGTAATCAACACTCCATCCGGTAAAGAATGAATGTCAGCTCCCTCCATCACAGTGGCAATAGTTACTAAAGTAACCATTATCAGTGCTCCATCAATTGGTCTAGGCATAGTCTTTTTGCTGGTCTGTACACTGGTTGTCTTAGTTGCATCAACAGCTTCTTCCAAAATTTGGTATTATATGGGCGTGCAAACTCCTCAAATGTAGGTATGGGTTGAGTTTGGTTTGACTTGGTCTTCAGTTCAACTTCTGGTTCTTCTACAGACTGTCAAGTCTCTTGGTCTTGTTCAGCTGGTTCCTCCTCAGTGTGTTCAGCTTGCTGCTCTGTAGCATTGTCTGTGGTACAGCTGATTTTCTAGAGTTACGGACTGGTCTAGGCAGGATGTCCTCCCACACAAGGTTTGGGTCGACCAGTTTTAACTTGTTTCTATGTGCAATTTTTTATTTTCCTGTCGGTTGGTGACTTATCCATCATACAGGTCCTTGCAGGCGGATGACCTCAAATTGCGGATCCCACATCAAGGTCAGAGTTAACTGCTTTGTGCTTTGAAGATTACGGTATCTCCAGTTTGTATGTCTACAGCATTGGCACTCTGGCTTATTCTCTGTCTATTTAACTTTCAAACTAGCTTTCTTCAAGTGTTCAAATACTACTGCTCGATCTTGTGCATGTGAATTCAGGTCAGAACTATAAATAACAATGTCAGCAATGTAAACTAGAGCGCACACTCCAATCAATCCAGACAAAATTTTGTCCGTTAATTTTTGAAACTGTGAAGGGGCATCTGTTAAGCCAAAAGGCATCCTTAATAATCCATACAGTCCTTTATGACAAATAAAGGCTGTCTTTGGAATATCCTTATCAGCTATAGGGATTTATCAGTACCCACTTTTGAGATCCAGGGTTGAATAGACCTTAGCACCACTTACCTGATCAAATAGTACAGAAAAACATGATCCATATTCATAAATTCCAAACCCAACGATGACAGCAAAGAGATTCCAGACTTGCCAAAGCATCAACATTTATCTTCCAATACCAATGCATAGAAACAAATTTCACTTCTGACTTGGGACAGGCAGTCACCCATAGAAGGCAACTGGTGGTTTTAAACCAGTCCTCTCAACCTTAGAAATATTCATCATGAACTGCAGACACTAGTTCTTTTCCAAAATGTATAGGCCTAACCACCCAAAACACAATTTCATCACTTCTGCCAAAAATAAAAAGAGACCTGGTAGGCCTAGCACCTTTTAGTTCTCCCGACTTGTCAGTCAGCTAAGTTTACAGCAAAAGAGTAAAGTAGACCTACATCGTTTTTGTGATATTTATGAATGTGGAACGTTATAAACACACTCTACCTCCACTATAACTATGAGTCGAAGAACAAGTCCCACAGCACAACATAGCCAATGAAGTATTTTTCAATATATCTTGGATCAGTGGAAGGGGATAACTGTCCTTCATAGTGATGTTATTTAACTTACAATAGTCTGCACAAAATCAGGTTGATTCATGTGGCTTTGGAACTAATGTAACTGGAGAAGCCCAAGGGTTGAACTTGGTCTGATAATATTGTCTTTTAACATTTTGTCCACTTCTTCAATGATGGTCCTTTTTGTCAGTGGTGTTCAGTATGCCATCTGCTTGATTGGTTCATGTCGTTGTGTGTCAATGCAGATGGGGTCTGTTTCGTAGAGTTCATGTGGGTCTTCCTTTTCACTAAAGATGTCTGCTTGTTTCTTCAGTACAGCGTCAATCTTCTTGTGTCTGGTGCCTCTTGGAGTTTTCTTCATCTGGGTTGTCTTAGTAGAACTCGCAGTCTGGGCAGTGTCTTGTAGTTTTCTCAGGGGCCAGGTGCGTCCAAACCAGGTTAACATTTGTGTTGGATAATCCACCACTCAATGTCCATTGGCAAGGACATCATGTCCAAGTATCATTTCTTGCGTCAGGCCTCTCACTACCAATACTGGAATGATGGCAGCATTGTCTACTTTAATTTGGGTCGATTCTAGGGTGTTCAATTTTTGTTCAGAAACACTGTACGCAGATCCACTGGGTTGTAGAAGTCTGGATCGGCCAGTACTTTTTCGTAACTTGTCAAATATAGACCTGTGCAAGAGAGTTACACAGGCTCCCATATCAACTAAGGTGACACACTTCAATCCACTTAAGGTGAGTGTCATTATCCATCGTTGATCTGCGGAACGTCTTGCTGTGTCTAGTTTAAAGGTGATGATTTTGTTGCTCTGTCTCTCAGTGTAGATTTCTCTTCTGCCTTTTCCTTGTAACAGTCTGTGATTTTATGTCCAGGTTTGTTACAGTAAAAACACTTCATTTGGCTGTTTTTCTTCTTGGTTGATTCCTTGACGGTCTATTTCCTGATCTTGTCATTTCTTCTAATTTGGCAAGTCTGACATCCAATCTGTCTTGTAATTTAGCACAGGACTGCATAATCTTCAGCAATTGATCCATTTCTGTAGACTTTACTTGGCCCACTTCCATCGGTTCTTCTGTTTGTCTGGTATTCCTTTGAAGGCCTCTGTAAACCTCCAATCTGGCTTCTTCTTTCTCTGCATAGGCTATAGCTTCCTCTAGTGTAGCTGGTTGTGCTTCCACCTCTATCTTCTTTGCTGAATCAGAGCTATATAAGGCTTTGGTATAAGCTTTTATTATAGATCTTTCTGCATCTGGACTTCTGGTTCTGGGATATGCTTTCACTGCTGCTTCTCAAAATCTTCTGCTGAAGGCTCCTAATCTTTCATAGGAAGATTGAGCAATCTTCTCTACTTCACTTTTCAGGCGTTTGTCTTCATTTGCAAATAAGAAAACTTTTCTTACATGCTCTCGTAGATCAGCCCAAGAGGTTTGAAGTCTATTTAATTGCAATCCGAGGAATCTTTCAACTTCTTTCTTGAGTGGTCCTGTTATGGTCCTTGTTGCAATCTGGAGAGTCACACATTCCAGAGGTTGACTTATCGGAATGGTCATTTCTACCTCCTCGATCCATTCTCCTACTTCTGCAGCGATGTTGCCATCATATTTACGAATGGTCTGTACCAAATTCTTCAGTTTGAGTCTGTGTTTTTCTTCTGTATGCCGTTGGCCCATATTCTGATTTAGGCTGTTGAACATATCAGCAGTGCCATCCATGAGGATTTTAAACTGTCCATCTCTGTCAGCTTTTTCTCTTCATTCCATTTCTCTGGCTCTTCTTCTTGCAACTTTCTGTTTTAGGCAGTTGACTGTTGTTTTCCAATGTCTTTGTTGTCGTCTTACTTTATGCCTTCTTTCTCTTTCTTCTCTTCATAGAGCGAGGAATCTGTCTCTCCACATTTTTTTTACCAAGATTCAGTTATCTGTATTTACATGCAACATCTGAAGGTCAAAGGACAAGGTCATTTTGGCTTTTGGAATTTTCATCTAGCCATAAGTTGGGTTTATCCAATTTTGATTCTGTTGGGCTCAAATTGTAGCTATTGTGACACTGCACATTTTTGTGATTTACATGTGACCTCTATGGGTCAAAGTCACTGGGACTTTGAAATTTTCATGTAGTCGTATATACAACTTCTCAAGGCACACAGACAGATTTGAAGCAAATCTTCTTTTCTAGTTCCCTCTTTATTTCTATATAAGTGCTCAGTGCGGTAGCATATATGTGATGTCTAGACTAAACTTGTCAACGTGAACTCTTGAAATGTCCATACTACTAAAGTGGGTGTATGTGACGTCAAAGGTTCTTGGTAACATCCATGCATTAACATGCATATCTTATATGTTCAGTCTCTATGCTTGACATACTAATTGATAATTGTCTCTACTGCTTGCCCTTAGGTAGTATCATTGGGTGCATATCTGGACATTCGAGCACTTCTTGTAGACATATTAGTTGCGCTCCTTGCACATACGGAAGTTGTATTGTCCCATAATTAAAAAGAAACACCTAGTGTTACATGTACACAAAACCATGGGTTTCGTGACACAAAATCCAGGTTTTTTGCTATGAAACTCTTGGCTTCATTATAAAACCCTTTAGTTTCAGGGATGAAACCTGGGGGTTGTCACATCCATGAATCCATTTTGCTTCCAATGAAACACCATCCTTCAATACTAGCAAGTCGCCCCTTTGACCTTGCTCATTACCAGGCTCGCACTGATCTGTATGCTAAATCGTGCTTTCCTTCGACTGTCGCACTCTGGAATCTGCTAGCTCACGAAACACGTAACTTGGCCTCAGTCCAAACTTTCAAATCCAAGATAAATAAACTAGTATCTCGGTTGACTAGATTTTCTCTTTTGTTAAACCTTTGGGACAGATTTCTTGCTATTCAGCACACCTGGCTCCGTCGGGGTGGCAGACCATTAAATTCCTGATTGTTCAAAACCGGAATTAATTATTCACCTGCTTGTGCCGTGGCTCGCTGAATCATGATATATGTACATTTCACTACTTTTCCTCTTGTCCAAAATATAGAGAGCCACATTTAATACTGCACTCTTAAGTTGCTAATCTTGCTTAATTCCTTTACCCCACAGATTTTACTTAAATTATGGCTTGCCAGAATGCTTTCTCCAAACAAATAGTGAT
Organism: Hermodice carunculata; assembly: GCA_964020975.1. Taxonomy (NCBI): domain Eukaryota; kingdom Metazoa; phylum Annelida; class Polychaeta; order Eunicida; family Amphinomidae; genus Hermodice; species Hermodice carunculata. Next base: position 77,053,777 of record OZ026620.1, on the reverse strand, counting down.
ATTTTCTCAGCTGTAATGAATTCATATCAGCTAAGTGATCTCTTTAAACCCATTGGCACTGGTAAAATTTTCTGGTTTAAGCTGGCTACCTGGGTGCGGGGCCCAGGCTTGGGGGGCTGGGGTCTGCTCGGCATACTTGGCTGGTTCTAAAAGAACTGCATTCACTATCATATTACCAGTATCAGGGAGGCGGGCACGACATGCAAGTTCCTGGAATTATGCATGCATCTCGGAACCAAGCTCCATACTGATCCTGATGGCTTTTATCAGGTACTGTGAAACTACAATCAATATGATTCCTATCATCCATGCCCCCACTTTGTTTTGTTCATGTGCATGTCTTTTTCGCTTGTTTTCGTGTGTCTAGTACATCCTGTGCACCTTGTCCCATCTGCCGCAAGAGGGATTCGAATGGGGCAATGTCCTATTTCCATATTGTTAAAAACTCAATGCACCGGTAACCATATTTTCATGTGTAATGTATGAATAAAATGTGTTTAAACCAAACCCAGGGTTTTGTTACAAAACCGTGAGTTTTGTTACAAACCCAGGGTTTCGTAATGAAACTCAGGATTTTGTCGACAAAACCTCAAGTTTCATAACAAAAACCTAATAGTACTCTGTACTGTGAGGAAAGTAACTATCACCCTTAGATAGAACCTACTTGCTTCTCCCTGAAAGGAAGTCTGCAATCCAGTTATTCACTTGATTATCTATGTCATAATATTGTAGCTTGGGTAATAATCAGCCGGAGTGACCTTATTGAAGGCCTTCGAGAAATCTTGGATAACAATGTCTGTGTATCTTCCACAATAATAGAGATTTTGGCTATGTAGACTCTATGTAATGTTTACCAAAATACAAGTTGTGTCTTATTGTAGAATACATGTTGTTGAACCATTAATGTATTGTATTAATCCAAATAATCCATAATAGCTGACACAATGATATATTGCAACACTTAAGAAGCTATGACAGTTGACGATCTGGGTTGATAGTTCGCTGGGTTACACCTATTGCCTTTTTTTAAGATGAAATGCACTTGCCTCCAGTCGTCAGGCACTTCTGGGCAGCCATGTGGTTGTTGAAAGATAGCATCCAGCTCAGTTTTTTACTGCAGAAGTTTCATACTCTGGCTCAAATCCGATCAGAACCGATAGTTCTAGGTACTTTTAAGTTATCCAAGAGGTTTTTTTTTTTTACCCCAGTAGCTGTGATAGGGATCCTTGGCATCATTAGGATATGGTAATGGTCCCTTGTCTGGGTTACCACTACTTCCTGGGTGAACATCAAGCTAAACTGATTATTCAATTTGCTTTGCTCACATTATCAGCATAGACTTGACTGGCCACTTTACAGGTGCAGATCCAGGGATGTGGTGCAGAAGGTGTTCCCCCCCCCTCCCCCCGGCCCGGTGTGTGCCCACACCCCCTTGCCTTAAAAAAGTGTTAAAATTAAAAGAAAATGCTTGTGGGGTGGGTGCTGAGTCTTACCTACCTAACACTCATTACACTATTGGGGAAGAAGAAAACTACCTCTTAAGGAAAACATCATCAGAAAAGGACTTAGGTGTGATCTTCAACAGTGATCTAAACTTTGAGAAGCACATACAAGAAAAAATATATAAACAAAGCAAATTAATGAAACAATGGGAATAATCAGACAATCATTTCAGTACCTGGATGAAGAAACATTCCAATTTTTGTTCAAGTCGATAGTGCAATCACGTCCTGAATACGCAAATCCAGTTTGGTACCATCAAACTTGAGGCATACCAAACAAGATTAGACAGACAGAAGTACAGTTTACTGTTCGAGTTGGCACCATTTGGAACAGTTTACGTGATGCTTTGGCATCAGGACCTACTTCGAAAACTTAGAATAAATTAGACAATACTGGAAAGACAAACCCATGCAATTTAACTATACTGTGGCCCCCTTGACAAGCAAGAGAGAACTGTGAAACTCCCACCTTTACCACTATAATTTTGATGTGAATTTTAAATTGAATAACCTATATTTGACATTATTTATTTATGAGCTGCACACAGAAGATTATTTACCTGAATGCAGTATCAACTCCTTTGCACTTACATACTCTTATGATACATTCTTTCCTACTGATTACAATTTAAGTCTGTAGGAAGTGGAATGGTAATTCATATTTTTTACTTCTCCAAAACTGTCAACCAAATTCACTGTGAACTTGGTGGGAGTGTAGCATGTGTGGGTCTCCATCAAATTATTCATATGGTCATGCTGTAGTGACTTTAGCTCAGGTGATCCATATCACCTGAGCTAATACCATAGTTTGTCGATCCGTCATCCGTCTGTCCGGCGACAATTCACATTTTCAGCTTCTATAAAAGCATTGGCGATATTCACTTCAAACTTGGTGCCAATGTCCCTCTGGTGGGTCTCCACAAAGTTTGTCCAAATAATTACGCTCCAATGATTTTTGTATATTTATTTTTTTAGTGGGGGGCGGCAAATCAAAAAAAAAATCATCTCCGAAACTGCCTCCCACCCCTGATTGCTTCAAAATCACACAGGGACATTCCTAGGGACCCATTGTTCTTAATTTGTTCATCAGCTGGCACTGCAATTTTTTTGCATTATTTATGAATTTTAGTACGTTTTCGTTATTTGCGGCTTCTTGTCCAAAACATTCATGTTCCTTGTGGATGGGAAGGATGCACTACAAGTGCATGCAATTCTATTGAGTGCAAATTCTAGGCTGCAATACTACACGGGAGTCAGTTACATAAAATGGGACTTTTCTGGCACATACATATATGCACAGGCTTACATACAAATGCATGTATATATATTTAAAGCAAGGTGAATGGCTTTTAGGCCTAGGTTTATTTCGGAATTACTCGCAAAGACCTATGCTCATACATACATACATACATACATACAAAACTATATAGTTCCATAGTTTTTGATACCCAAAGCAGAACTCTACATTGGTACATTTGAGGAACTTTGACTACTGACACTGAAATAATTAACTGTTTATTTTCTGACATACTGAGGGGTTTTTTATTTTTGAGGCAATGCTTACCTTTTCTATTCACAATAATTTATGGAAAACTAATATAATCGTTCTTGCAACTTGTTTTGATCAATATTAAATAAAATGGAGAACCCGATGCAGGTGATTCGCTCAAATTTAGAGATTCTTTTTGATGTGCTGTCAAACATGGCGTATGTGTGAAACAAAATCTAGCATCAGGTGGCAGTTCTAGATAATGTTAGTGGCGCTCGTTGCTTTTTCTTCTTTCTTTCTTTCCTTTGTACCTTCTTTTTAACTTTGTCTTCACACGACAAGTCATTATTTTTCTTGTTATTTATCATACACTTGATTCATGATTTTCCCAGACATTTTCAAGTGTTGTCCTGCAAGTTGAATAAGCCCTGATGCTACATCTGCATGTCATTGGCCTCCAGTGCTCCATCCAATCTATTTTGTCCTTCATTTAAAAGTGTCTGTGCTTTCTTGACCTTTCCTGTGCCGCCTTTTCTTTCTCTAGATTCAACTCATCTTTCTTCAGTGAATTTAATTTCTCACTTCTTTAATTTCCTGCTCAAATTTGCCCCATCTTCACTTGCTCGGCATCCATTCACTGATGATGTGGACATACATGTTCTGTCACCTGCGAGTAACCTTTTGTTGCATCAAGGCTCCATAAAGTGCCAACATTACCATGGGTTGGACTATGGGTACATTTCACAACCTTTGATAACAATGGAAATTTTGCTGTGCCAGTGGTGTTCTACAATGATACCACCATTGATAACAATGGAAATTTTGCTGTGCCAGTGGTGTTCTACAATGATACCACCATTTTCCCAGTATTCATTCATTCTTTTCACATGATCTGTACAGTGCTGTTCTACTTTGTTCCACACTTTTGGAATGTTCTCTTCTATGTACATTTCACATTCATCTACAACTGTGCACACCAGCTCTATCTTTATACAAGGCATTTTCTCAGCAATCAACTTTATCTTACTAACCAGATGTCTGCTGCATGTTCTCTTGCTGCTTGCAAGTCAAAGCTCTTAGCAGTTAATTGTCAAGTGGCAAGCATGCCAGATGATGATGTCTGGCTGCTTTATAGAAGCATCTCATTTTCAATTTTCGAGCTCTTCTCATGCCTTGGTTCTTCATTGCAGTCAAGTATGTTCTTCTTGTAGAGCCTGTCTCTACGTGATTACTGCTGAGCTCAAATGCTTCAAAATGAAAGTCAATGGTGGCAAGTTCTCTCCCACATTTTCCACTGACAACATTGGCAGTGGGGAAGCGCCTCATCAAAGTTTTTAGGAGGTCTGCAAGTGACCCATAGAGACATTGTATCATTGTAGTGCACCTTGCAGCTGAAATGCATGCAGGAAGGAAACTCACAATGGCTTTACACTCAGTAAAAATGTTGCTGACTGATGAGGCTTTCATCCTTCATCATTCTGCATATATCATGTATATCCTCATAATACATGTTGCTTTGAAGTCCTTTCACCTTAGCAAGGCTTTTATACAAAACAGTTCTTGACTGCATCCATCTGCTATAGAACTCAGTCAAACGCTGGTAGTATTGCAAGCCATCTATTTGGAACATGAGGAAGAAAGAAAACTACATTAAACCCAGGGTCCCACTGTTCTGCCTCAAAATACTCCTACTTTGTACTTGACCATTTGAAAAAGTACAAAAGATTGAAACGTAATGCTTTGACATCATATACATATTTACCACAGACATAACAAAAACCATTGTGAACCAAACATATGAATCAAAATCCGACTTTAGCTTAAGTCCTTGACCCCAGCATTCTGAACTGCATTGTTGACTATTTAATAGTTTTTTTTTTCACATTTGGCGCATCACAAGGGAGACAACAAATGATCCAATGGTAACTACTGTCTGGGTCTCAGTCAATGTTATATTTCATATAGTACAGAATCACATCATGATGCACATGACCAAAACAGATTTTTTTGGATGGGGTACACCTGTCAGACAGGGCAAATGAGAGGTTTTTAGAACTTTAACAGAGGCAATAGACTTGTTAAGTCAGTCACAAATTAAAATGTGCAACAGTTGCCGCATGGTAAGACTGTAATTCATATTTCACCTATTAGGAATTTAAGCAAGCAGCTTTGCAGTGTGACTAGGTAGTTGGTTTGTTACATGTATTTTAGTTAAGTAGATCTAGCAAGGACACTGGCATATCATGAGACCTTAAGATCCTCATATGGACAAATGTGCCCTTAAGGATTTTCAGTGTGGTCTGTATTACATTGACCACATTTAAGCTTAATTTCAATGAGTTAGCCAGTTCTGTGGCTATATATAGAGTATTAGTTACAATCATTGATTTGTTGACTGGCTGTTTATCTTAATTTTATTATTTGGCAGATAATAGACTTGACGCTTTTGGTCTTGAAATCATCATTTTGCACTCAAATTCATCACTGAATATTAATGGGCTTGATCCCCCTTGTAGAGGGCTTCTAGCTTGCACTGGGAGCTGCAATCTGTGCCAGGTTCTGCTGCCATATCACGTGTGGGATGTAACATTTAATGTAATCACATGTTTTAGGGACCTTGAGCATGTGTATTACTTAGTATTTCTGTAATATGTCTTCAAAATTAAAAAAGAGCAGCACTGCATTTCTAGAGCTAGCTTCCAGCTCCTGGCGTTTGTCAGAAAATGATGAAAATATGGAGCATGTATTCATAGATTGCACAAAGGCACAAGAAGTTTAGAATGAAACAAAAATGCTTTTCACAAAATTGCATAATGATAATATTTCCTTGGAAAACAATCTGTTAATAAATAAAAGATCGTGCAAAACAGAGTACATATATGGCTGTTTTGTTAAGATAATATCATATGCGAAGTTAAACATGTGGGAAATGAGATTTGCAGTGAAATAAAGAAAAGATGGAAATTGACTACCAAACAGACAAGGAAAGCCACAAAGGCTGGCGAAATATGAACTAATATAAATCAATATATGGGCGATGCCTTACCAACCCCATATGACAGAAGGCATGGGAAGTCCAAAATGGTTTGACACGTTAAAGTTGTAAATAATAAGATAATAAATTTACAGTTTATAAGGATCCAATGATGTAAAAGGATGACTCAAGCACAAGACCATAGCAACTCCAACCTGATAGCAGCCCAAGAAGTGGATAAGTCACTCTTCATGCCACCTTGAATTAAAACCTAAATGGGCGTAGATATGTGATTTTATTGTGTGTGTGTGTAATGCAAACTGCTTGCACATTAGGAGCATTTCTAGTACATGAACAAAAATGAACGTTGTTTGACACATAGTCAGGAACTTCACGATCAATAATTTCGAACCAAAGTAACTATTGTAGAGTTTCCCATTTTTTTTTGTGAAGTAGCTGACTGGGTATTCCCCATGTTCTACCAGTTACCACACAGGCAGTCGACAGCTGAACTCTTTTTGGAGGTACACATTGTCATTACATCTGTGTATACCGATCCTAGACAGGGCTTCTGTTTTCTGGGAAGAGACCAATGTAAATATATATATAATGGAAAGGGTACACTGCTTGAGCTATATTTGGTAACTGTAGGAAATATCAATAACATGGAATGCAACATAGCAAGCCTCATGAAGGTCAATAATCTACACACACATATATATATATATATATATATATATATCTCCTTGTAAATAGTTTGCCAGCTGCACTTAACATAATAGATAATGGACCAGCCATGATGGACCCATTCAGCCGCACCTGTTCCAAAACCAGCAAAACGCATGATCAATGATTTATATACACTCCCACAACTTCAACTGCTAGGAGTTATCCACATTATAAATAATGGAAAAGGGACCCATTCAATCTCACCAAGGACCAGAACCAGCAAAACTCGTAATCAGTGATTTACATACATGTACATAATCATATATAATTTAACCAGAGAAACATTCTACCTTGTCTGTGTATTGCTTTGTGTATTGGCGGGAATATACACCAGAGACTCGTTATATCTTTTTTGTGTGCTAATTTGGTTGTGCTTTGAAGGGAAGATACACATCAGCTATGAACATGTAAAATGTGTCCTCCCTTATTCCTCATGCAGGCTGTAGTTGTGGCTAATATCCAATATACCACACAGAGGCTGGAATATACACACCTGCAGCCACCCAAACAGGTAGCTATATTGTCCTAGTTGTAACAGATTACATATAGTCATGCAAGGTCACACCGGATAAGCACTAGGGCTTAGGCTACAGTCAAATATGCTACTTGCAATAAGTATTGACTACATTGTTAATCTCCGGACAACCAGGACACAGCCACTCTCCCTCTTTTGGATCCTTCATAACTTAACACACCCAATGAAAACCATAAGTAACACAAATCACAACTGATAGAGGGTGGATCTTCATAGCATTTTTCTCCACACACTGGACAGGGAAACATCTCACTCTCATTACATGGATTTTCAACAATGCTCTTGTCAATTAGAAATTGGTATTGTTTTGCATTTGAATCATGTTTTCCTGGAAATTGTTGCATGCTGTTAAGTGGGTCTGAATCTGTAACAAAAGATTATACTATTATAGCACTAACGAACAAGTATTAGCTGCACATAACCAGTATAATTTTTTTTTCGAAATACAGCTTGCTTTCTTTTCCATAAAAGTTGTGTAATAGCATCATTTTCATCATGATAGCCCTCTAAAACTGAGTTGTAAATGGAAAAGGCTAACTTTGTATTTTCAACTGCAAATTGCCAAATATGGAAAACCTCTGGCAATTTTATTGTTAAACTGTGCTTGACAAGTTCAGTCAGATAGGCATTGGATAAATTCTGCACATGCTTTTCAAGGGAGCTGACTATTTCCGCTTGACTCCATATGCTTGCTTTTTCTTTCAGTGTGAAGCATTCCTTTTTGTCCCTTGTGCCTCTTTGTTTATTGAATGTAGTGCCTTCTTTGCTTTTACTTTGTGTGACATGGGAGGCCCTTTTGTCCTAGGTATGGTCTGTTTGCACGACGGATGAAGCTGAATCAGTCTTCACTCTTGCACTTGCTGGAAGTTCAGAACTGGTAGAGGAACTGGACTTTGTTATCTTTCTTCTCTTTTGTACATGTACAGTGGTGTCTGGCTTTTTCCTTACCCTGACACACGGAAGATTAGCATCCATCTTTTATACTTTTCTGGATGGTACATGTACCTCTGGTGCTGGAAGTTGTAAGTTTTTGTACAGGGTGTTACTTTCACATTCATGGATCCCTTTCAAATTCTTGACATTGTCCCCGAGTTCCAATAAACTTGAAGTTAACATGCTGTTTACATTTAATCCTCTTTTTGCAACTTTGATAATCTATCTTCCTCCATGATGGGTTTTACTGTCAGATGGAAACTATGCCCGAGGCTGATAAGGGTTTTCACTACTCGGAAAATTTGGCCTTGCTAGTGAATATTTCGGGGGGGGGGGGGTTTGCAAACTTTGATGCCCCTGTCACCATCCAGCATTGTGCGGTTATCGGTCTGCCTGTCTACCTACCTGTAAAAGGTGTGCCATTTGGAACTGATTGTTCATCATGGAGTAATTTAAAAATGCTTTCTGCTTTGGCTGACTAAAGCTCTTCCTCTGTAGCTGGATGAGACTCCAAGAGCAGCTGTTCTATCTTATCCAGCACTCTAGTTGTATCTCTCTTTTGTGGTTGTACTGCTGCTAGAGAGTCGGGAATGGTTGGCATGGTATTTAGGTATTAATGCACAAGCCTATGAAGGTCATGCAAATTGAGCTTGAAATAGAGGCATGCATATAAATGCTTACAGAAATATGGCTGTCCACTCTAAATGAAATTATACCATGTACAGGTACAAAGTTTGACAAGTTGGGAGAACTAAAAAGTGATAGGCCTACCAGGTCTCTTTTTATTTTTGGCAGAAGGAATGAAATTTGTGTTTTGGGTGGTTAGGCCTATACATTTTAGAAACACTAGTGTCTGTAGTTAATGAAGAATATTTCAAAGGTTGAGAGGACCGGTTTAAAACTACCAGTTGCCTTTTATGGGTGACTGCCTGTCTCAAGTCAGGACTGAAATTTGTTTCTTCACATTGGTATGTGATGTCAAATGTTGACGCTTTGGCAAATCTGGAATCTTTTTGCTGTCATTGTTGGGTTTGGAATTTATGAATATGGATCATTTTTTTTTCTGTACTATTTTATATTAAAAAATTAATATAGTCCCTGGGTGAAACTTGATTTGCAATGTCTGTATTCAAAAGTGATTTATTTTCATCCCTGAATAAACCACATGCCACCTTGTGTAACTCCTGTATGATATCCTTGGCTTTGCTCAATGCATCATAGCCATGTTCATTATTGATCAAATCTTCCAGCTTGATTCTGACTAGCCTGGGAAAAATCTTTCATTTGTTGGGATCACCATCTTTACCCAAAGCTAAAAAGCCATGTTCAATTTGGTGAGATGGATTAACCAGCATGTTTTGAGAGGAGTCTACAATAAACCATCAGTCTTCTTCCCAAATTGCATTGCCTTTCCCCTTGTTTCCTTTTCAAGGGGAATCATGCTTCTGCTTTGCTCCTCCCTTTTGCTTTATTTCTTACAGATGAATCCATGGGAATTTTCTTCCGCACGAAATTTGTCTCCACGTTGTTCCTGTGGAATGTTTTGTCCAGTAAGGTGAAGACCAGGTCTATCACAGAGAGAGTAAGATGATTATTAAAGTCTGTATCATCAATTTCTCGTAATTTTGTTTCTGTTGTGTTGTCTGTCATGAGAAGAGGGTTTCTTCTGTTAGCTATTGGTACCTCAAAAGGCTTGAATGCAATCCCTGATGAACAGCTGCATTGCAGATGTCCATTGCCTTATCATGCTGGATCATAAGCTTAAAAGAGCCTCCACTCAAGGCACATGGATGGATCCAAAAGAAGCCATTCCTATCATTGAAAATGTACAACTGTCTGGGATGACTTTGTATCTTTTCATTACAATGTGTGTTGGCTGTGATTACTTGAAATTTCAAAACATGACAATCTGTATCGTCAACATTCGATGTTGAAGCAATGCCTGCTCTTTCCTTTTTGTTTGCATCACAATAACTGACTTGACCTTTTCTGAAACATGCCATATGCAAATCCTGTTTGATGTCATAACCAATCACATGACTTCCATACTCTTGTAAATTTGAAATGTTCTCTGTCCCACCAAGAACCATTTGTTACAGCTTCCCCATATTTTCTAGCCCTCTTTGGAAAAGCAAAACCTGTTCATAGTTTTGCTTCATGACTTTCTCTGTTTTTCGCCAGTCTGAATTAGCTGGAATTGGATTAGCCTTAGCCATGTCTATCTGTAGGTAATGGTTGTCAACAGTGTAGCATTTTCTCTTTATCTGTGAAATGGTATGACAACCTGAATTTGGTGCATTCACTTACACTTGATTATATCTTCTGTCTATTGTAAAAACCTGATGGGGAGTACACTTTCCAAAATTCCTTGCTTTATCCCAATCAGCCGTAACACCCAGTGGAGGTCTCCGGTTTTCCTGAACAGGTACATTTCTTCGGTAGTTGTCATTTACACTGGATCATAAACTTTCCAGACATTCACATTACCAAGTTTCACACAAATTCTGAAACTCCACTTGCAATTCAAATGTTGGTTATACACACACTTCTGTGTTTTGTTGTTTTTTTTTTTTCGTTTTTCTTTTTGTTGCCACTCTTTGACCTGGTCGGGTAACTGCATTTTTCTGCTCATGCTGGTAGCAAGCTCTGCATATATTTCCCTTCTTCATATTGATATATAACTGTTGAGTGTAATTGGACCCACAGATAATACACTTTTTACTGGATGGAAGAGAAATATGACAATGGCTACAAATTTCATCCTCTGTCTTCAGATTTGTTAATAGCTCACCACAGACAATTCTGCACTCTTCCGATTTGGAAGAACATCTGATAAATGCTGTAACAACTTGCAACCTTGAATTTCTTATTTCACTATCTGGTACTGTCCTCTTAAATGTTTCATCAATCCTGTGTGTTTTTACCCATGACACCAATTTGAGTCACTTCAACTGTAAGTGTCTTTGCTTCATATACCAGAATCACCTTGTCTTTATTATAGAATATTTTTTGTTGTACTGAAATTTAAATTGTCCAAATACGTTTTTATGTCCACCCCTGTAATAATCTCCAACACATAATCCCATTTCATATCTGAACAAAATCTATGAGATAACCACTGATAGCACTCGGGATTGTTCAAGTAAAACTGGATTTACTGCAGAATCCTCATGTTGGAGAGCCTTGTTTCTTCACATGCAAAAAACCTGACCCCAAGAACTTTGACACTGTTTTTTTCTATTTTGAAGGCAACACTCGAACCTTACTCAGGTTCTTTTCTTCTGGAATGACACAAATGGCATCTTTGTCAAGAACTCGCTATCTTTGAACCAGCCAAATAACACACGAGGTTTTCTCACATGTTTTGGTTGCTCCCCTACAACTTGTACACCTTCTTGCGAATCACACTGCTCCTTACAGTGTTGCGGCAATTCTTACGAGGTGGCTTTACCTAGCACGTCTTGTGCCAACCTGGCCCTCAAAAACAGAAAGAAAATAGAAACTCTACGCTTTTACTGCTGTGAACAGAACACAAAGACAAAGCTTTTTGTTCAAATATATTGACTCACATTTTACACAAAAAACACAGCACGGCAGAAACTGGCAGTTTGTCTATAATGTCAATACACTTGTTTGATAGGCTTTACACAAAGTGGTTGGCCGGGTCCGGTGTCCTGGCTTGTCCAATCGATCTCCGGGCTGCAACTTGGAATCAAAGGGCAGTATCAGCAAAATAAGATAAAACCTAGAACATTTTCTTGTAATTTTGTAAAAACCTGTTTTAAATTGTCAGACCCAAACTGTGGTTTATTTTTTTCCAATTTTCTGGTCTTATCAGTCACTAAAAATAAGACTTCTTAATTTACAGGATTTGCTGTGCAAACGCAAGACAAACACTTGACAAATATCACACAAAACGCCACATTGGAGAGCTAACAAAGCTCTGAAAAATTTATTTACACTGGTTTCCTCATCAAAACTGGCTATTTCAAAGCCTACATCATTTAATTAGTGAACCACACAAGATTCACAAATACAATATTGGAGCATACAAGTGCTCAAAATGGCTTATTTTGAAGCCTACATTACTAAATTGGGGAAACACACAAGATTCCCAGAACAAAATAAATTGGAGCACACAAGTGCTCAAAAATGGCTTAACCACAAGCCTACATTATTTCAAATGGTGGATTACACAAGATCCACAAAAATACAACATATATTGGAGCATACACAAGCTCTCAACCAACCAATACTCACGTTGAACGCCTGGCCGCAGCAGAAACACTACCAATGTTTTAACGTGCACCCCGTTCGCTATATGCACGGGTCAGACATTTTGGATGTCTGACCGCAAACAGCAGTACACAGCCCTTTTTATTTGGGAGAGAAAGCCTAATCCTGTCCCCACTGTGATCGCCTTTCACTCGCTGAACCCATCAGTAGATCTTTCTCAACCAATCAAAACCAAGCAAGATCGGCGATCACTCAACACTTCCTGGCATGCTGACACTTGGCATTATAACAGTTTCAAGTTTGAAATGTGCTTGCACTGCAGCTTAATTCTGCAGCCACAATATACATTTTATACAACAAATTAACCCTTATGTTTTTAAACTTATCACTACATAACATACCTCCTCTCAGAAAAATAATGAAAGTTCATGTTGATGGACTTTCAGCAAGTCTAATGACTAATCAATGATGATTTTCCTGTCATTGACCTACAGCCCCATAACACAGTTCAACAGTTTGAGGCAATCACCCACTAGGCTAACCTGTCATTCTAAAGAGGTGCATACTGAGTAACTGTGCGTGCAAAGTAAAAAAAAAATAAGCCTCATAAGAGGAGCTTCCACCTTTTCATCTTCAGGGCGACTCTGAAGCAAGAAAAGCACGGATAACGAAGCCATGTTAGTGTAAAGAATAGAGTGAAACTAACCTATCACTCTTTTACCTATGACACCTATTTAGTTTTGGGTGGAACTCTCAATATTTTATGAATCATCACAATGTCTGCTGAGATAATCAGATATGATATTTTCTCTTCCTCTGATGTGACTTATTTCCAGGTTGTATTCCTGTAAAAATAAGCTCCACCTAGTGAGTCTTTGATTATTGTTTTTGAATCTATGCAAGTATTTAATTGGGTTACGGTCTGAAAATACCTGCACAGAGAAACAACCTGCAGACATGTAAATCTCAAAATGCTGTACAGACAAAATCAAAGCCAGTGCTTCTTTCTCTACAGTTGAGTAGTTTCTTTGATGCTTGTTCAGCTTCTTTGAAAAATATGCTATGGGGTGATCAGCCTGACCTTGACCCAACTGCGAGATCCACAAAGTGACCCCAACATCGCAAGCATCTACAAATAATCTGAACTGTTTACTGTAATCTGGTACAGCTAGCACTGGAGCCTGCATCAATAATTGCTTCAAAGCATCAAATGACTCCTGACATTCTTTGGTCCATTTGAACTTTACACCCTTGCGCAACATATCCGTCAAAGGAGCTGACACTTCTGCAAAGTTTTGGCAAAACTTCCTGTAGTAACCTATAACTCCCAAAAACTGCATAATATGCTTCTTGCGTGTAGGTACTGCAAACTGTTCAGTGGCCTTGACCTCTGCATCCTTGGGAACTATCTGTCCTTGACCAACAGTATAACCCAAGTATGTCACTCTTGCATGACCAATGTCACTTTTGACCAAATTGACTGTCAACTTAGCTTCTCTCAATCGATGCAAGAATTCCCTTGTTGTGGTCATATGATCGTCCCAATTGTCAGACACCAGCCCAACATCATCAGTAAAAACAGCACAATACTCCAGTCCATCTATTACTTTGTTCATAAGCCTCATAAAGACCGACGGTGCGTTTTTGAGGCCAAAGGCTATGACCTTGCACTGATACAGGTTATCAGGAGTAACAAAAACTGTATATTGTTTATATTTTTCAGTCAAAGGAACTTGGCAGTACCCTTTGAGGAGGTCCCACTTAGATATGAACTTGGCATTTCCAATTCTATCAATACAGTCCTCAACTCTGGGTACAGGATAACAATCTGTGACTGTGAGTGCATTTAACTTCCTTGAGTCAATACACATTCTATATGTAGAATCAGGTTTTGGTACAAGAATAACAGGACTACTCCATGGCGAGTCACTGACTTCAATGAGATCATTGTCCAACATGTATTGGACTTCCTCCATTAAAGCTGCTGCTTTAATAGGATTCAACCTGTATGGATGCTGTTTTACTGGAACAGCCCCATCTTGCAAAATAATCTCCTGTTCCAAAACATCAGTCATACCTGGCCCATCCGAGAACAAATCTGAATATTCAGCTATTAAAGCTTTCATATCCTGTCTCTGGGTTTCTGTTTAATGACTCAACTTCTCATCTAACTTCTTCAAAACTTCAAAATTTTTCATAGGTTGAGGTGATGTTTGTTCTGTATACTCTGAAACAGGATCCACATCCTTTTCATCTACAATCGGTGAACCATCTACCTGCACACAAAGCACTGTAGCTTCCCTGTCAAAGTATGGTTTGATCATATTTACATGACAAACCCGTTTGCTTCTCCTTCTGTCTGGTGTATTTATTACATAGTCCACAGAATTTAACCTACTGTGTATAGTGTAAGGCCCTGTAAACTTTGCTTGTAATGGATTACCAGGTATGGGTAGCAAAACTAACACTTTGTCACCAGGGGAAAATGACCTCTCCCTAGAGTTTTTGTCATACCATGACTTCATGTTCTGTTGCGCATGTGACATTTTCTTTGGCCACCTTGCACACCTCCTGTAATCTGTTCTTAAATTCTGACACATACTTCAACATATTTAAATTGTTTCCATCATCAGGAGCTACACAGCATTCTTTGAATAATTTCAAAGAACCCCTTACTTCGTGACCATATACCAACTCAAATGGGCTAAATCCCAACGATTCGTTTGGCACTTCCCTGACTGCAAGCAACAAGAAATGCAAACCTTTGCTCAAGATGAGCATTCTCCATACAATAAGTTCTCATCATCCTTTTCAACGTTTGATGATACCTCACAAGCGCCCCCTGGGTCTGTGGATGGTAAGCTGACGAGGTTTTATGTTGAATACCCAAATCTTTCAACACATCATGAAATAATCCAGATGTAAAGTTTGAACCTAAGTCTGACCTTATGACCTTTGGTAGCCCTACTCTGGTGAAAAACTGGGTCAAAGCTGTCACAATCGACTTTGTGTGTATTTTCCTGAGAGGAATTGCCTCTGGATACCTTGTCACCGTGTCCATAATGGTCAACAAATAACTATTTCCTGATTTTGTTTTAGGCAATGGTCCTACACAGTCAATAATTAGAGTATCAAATGGATTTTCAAATGTTGGTATGGGAATCAATGGTGCGACCTTGACCTTTTGGTTTGGTTTCCCTACCACCTGACACATGTGACACATCTTACAGTACTGCACCACATCACTATGAATACCTGGCCAGGAAAAATACTTGTATATCCTATCCAGTGTTTTCCTAACACCTAAATGTCCAGCCATAGGTATATCATGTGCCAAATGCATTACTTCCTGTCTATATTTCTTAGGCAGCACTATTTGGTGAACTTCATTCCAAGTCTCATTGGCAGGAACTTCACTATTCCGCCATTTTCTCCTCAACATGTCATTGTTTACATAATAGCACACTGGAACTTTCTTTGCCTCTTCCTGGGTCAAAGCATTATTCCGAGCAACTTCAAGTGTAGTATCAGTTCTCTGATTGGTTACCAAGCCTTTCCTATTTAACCTAGTACCAGACTGACCACCACTGTCTTCATTACTGAATAACTCAGCTACAAATGTGTCTTCCAACACTGTATCAACCACATTGGACTCAATCCTATCATTAAGATTTTTGTCACTGTCAAGTTTCAAAATTTTCTCCACTTTATTCTTTTGTGATCTGGTTGTCACACAAGCGGGAAAAATACCTGGATGCTCAACTTGCAACTTTTTCGTGCTTTCATCCAAACCTGGGTGTGACCTTAACCTAGGTGTGACCTTCACCTTGGGACCTGCTATGTCATTCCCCAGGATCATATCTACTCCTTCCATTGGTAGACGGGGTACCTTTCCCACTGTCACAAAACCTGTCAGATATTCAGATTCCAGCCATATACTATGTATTGGTACAAGCATATCAGAACAATCAACCCCCTGAATATTGATAAAGGCCACCGGTTCTCCCCACTGGAGCCTGGAGTTATACACAACTAAACTTTGAGCACTCCCTGTGTCTCTAAGTATCATAACGGGACTTTTCTCCTGACCTTCACCTTTTGACACAAAGCCTTCAGACTTAAACTCTCCATACATGTCTTTTACTGGCTCCTCTGTGTGCTATTTCAGTAATGGGTGCTACATCCATCTGACTGCCTTGAATAAAACCTACTGGCTTTTTGGCTCCTGGAGGTTTCAGTTCATGGTTCAGTCTATAACACCTCTCTGTATCATGTGACCCTTCACAATAGGTACACTTAACCTTAGGGCCTAAGCTCTGAGTACAAAAGCCAACACTTGTCCGTGGTATGCGACTTCATACAATGACCACATCTAACTCTCCTGTTGGCACCGTCCTGGCCACCAGCTTTGTGAATATTTTGTTCATTTTCAGTACTCGGGTTCCTAGGCTTACCTTAGGCTTACCTTGTCCTTGACCTTGACCTGGGCCTTGGTTTGACCTAAACACACATTGACCACTACCAGTTTTATACTGCTTGTGCATCAAAGAATACTCATCAGCCGCTACTGCTACATCCATAAGCTTGTCATATTTATGCTCTTCAAGATACGTTTTAATATCCTGAGCTACAATCTGTTCACTAAAAGCCCAGAAAACATCTTAAAGCAAACTTTCTTCTTTAATTTAGTCTTATGGTATCTTATTTAAGACTCTTAAGATGGTCTAAGATCTTTTTCCTGCCCAGTCAGAAAAAGAGAAAGTGAGTAAGACCCCGTAAGAGGAAATCAAGTCATGCTATGACCATGAGGGAAAGGAGCAGAGGCAGTCAGTCAATTTTCAGACCAGGTAAGACCTTCAGTGGCTGCCTCATTAGCATAATGAGATGATAAGAGTATATTCAGACTTGGAAAGACATTTGGTACCTGGCTCATTAGCATAAGAGAAAGGCCTGGGGGTAACAGAACTATTATAAGATCTGGTAAGATGTTTTGGGGTTAGGGTAATTAACACAAGTAATATGATCAGATATAACAAGACCTTGTAATATGTAGGCACTAGGATATCCACAAAGTGTCACAAAACAGTATACTCTATGTATGCACTATCTTACTGAGCAGCAAGTCCACTGATTTTTCATTCTCTGTCCTCCTTTTCAAAATCAACTCAGAATCGAGACCATGATATATCTACCTAGCTAGAGATACACATGTACAGTACATACTCCCACTCATGTATGTTGTACCCACAAACTTTATATAATAACTTCACCTGGCCACTATAGTGGATAGCACATTGACAAGCTTATCACTGCTGATATACCTACCTAGCTAGAGATACACATGTACAGTATATACTCCCACTCATGTATGTTGTACCCACAAACTTTACCTCATCGGCCACTATAGTGGACATTGTATTCACATGGCCATCACTGATGGATGGTAATCATGGTAATGTGTTGAAAGTTAAAACAAAACATACTTGTGGTCCAGAACTGTGACAACACATGTATATATGCAGTTATCTATTACAGTCTAACAGTTACATTGTACACTAATGGGGGGGGGCAGGTCTGTACCCGAGATACATGTACCTAAGTTTTAAGCTTAGCTGACTTGTCAGTCAGCTAAGCTTAAAGTATGGGGTTCTGTTGGAGTCTGCGTTCCATGGTATCAACAATTCACATGTTGCAACTTCTCTGAAATCCGCTGGGCAGAATCACTTTAAACTGGTAGTCATGTGCTATGAGTGGGTGTCAATCACGTTTGTTCAAATGGTGATGCTTCAGTGGTTTGGGGATGTTTTAGGAATGGTTTTGTGCATTTGTGGGCACATGTGGTAACATTTCTGTGGCTATCTGCTTTAATATCTACCACTGTCCTGTGTTGCCATGGAGACACAGAGTCTCACAGGCAGCCTTCTATCCATGCATGCTAGGGGGGATGGTTTGGAAGGTTTGGGATTTGTAGCAAATGGGATGGGGGGTGGGGGCGAACGCTCCCAACAACTGTGTAACGAGGTTGTCAATAAAATACAGGGAATCTCTTTCTGTTCATGCAAGAACAGACCTGCTCCATGCTGCAATATGTACTAGGCAGGTTATAGTTCCCACTAGTGGTAGACAGAGCTTTTTGCGCACCATTCTTGAGACTGGCGTGTTAGCTGGTCCCTTTTTTGCCTGAGGCTATGAGTCTGCTGGCTTATCAGTCCCAAGGGAACACAGGCATTGGACTTCTAGGCAGCACAAGCCTGAGTGTACCCCGTGCACAGTTGAAAATGGACTACCTGCTGAGTTGGCTAGACCCATCAAAGTATGGTCTTCCAGTCCTCAATGACTGTTCACACAACTTTGTGAATTTTGAAACTGTGTGGATTTGTGTCATCTCACAGTGTGGACACTTTCATTCATTTTCTTGTAACCAGTGAGATGAAGCCTGTTCTTCATAGCCAGTACTGAGAAAGAATAGTGCTTGTGTCAGTTCACAGGTACCTGTACATGTAGTTTCATGACAGCATCTGTTAAAAATTTGTTTAGGTAATAAAGGAACAAAGACAGTTTTGTATTGCATGTATTCACATCCCCTTGAATTACAATATGTATACACTGAACATGTATATGTGCATGTATGAATTATGTATATGTATATGTATATGTATATGTACATGAATACATTTACTTTCACGAGCATTAATTTTCACGGTTTTTGAACTTTGGACCTTTCACTGAAACTTTAAATTCAATGTTTTTGCTATAATTCCTGTCAATGCCATCTTAAAAATATATTTCACTGAGTTCTAATTTTCACGGTTTTGAAGCATCAGTGAAATAAGTGAAGAACACCGCAAAATTAAATGAATTCACAGTGTTCTCATCCATACTGCCCAGAAGGGCTGAACCTCTGAGCAGTTGGCACTTTTCTCTGGCCCCAAGGGTGCTCACTGTAGAGAGGTTTCACTGTATGAGTAAGCACTCTCTCTGTCTCCTCCCCAAGTTGGTCAGGAGTTTTTCTCCAACCCAATTTTTTCGAAAAACCACCAAACTTGGCATGGTGACTGACCTGACCAGTGAAATTGTGCATCTCATTTGGAATAGTCATGATGTTTAACATTATGCAAATTCGGGGGAAGTAAAATTTTAAAAGCTCCATGTCTTCCAAACCGTTGCAGACAGACTCTAAATTTCAATGTGCACATATAGGTTTGTGACACCTGCCAATATAATGGACAGTATATTGGTTGTAGAATTTCAAATTGTGCCAATAAGGGGCATTGAAAAATTTAAAAGTCCAATATCTCCAAAACTATTATAAATAGAGATATGTCATTCCAACTTTAATTTATATATTTGTGGAAAAGCCACATCCAACGAACCATGAATATGTAAAATATAAATCTTGAAAAGCTTCAGAACTATTATAAAGGTGCCATTTATACTTTGTGGCATAGCCCCATCCAAGGGAACATAAACCAAAGTTATAGGCTTTTAATTTATGCAAATTAGGCAAATACACAAAATTTAAATGTTGAATAACTTCAAAACTATTATAGAAAGTAGTTTTATTCAAACTTTACTTTCTAAGTTTGTGACATGGCCACATTCGATGAACTAAGAACCAAACTGTAACATTTTAATTTATAAAAGTTAGGCTAATACACGAAATTTAGATTATGTTAAACTATGGCAAAGTGTAGCATTTCAAACTGTTTTCATTTTGAAGGCACCCAGACAGAGTTGCTGTGAAGCAAATCTTTTCTAGTTAGTTTCTGTCAGCCCACTCTACCCCCCCCCCCCCACACACACACACAGCTGTGCAAACATGCTTGTCCAGTGCTGAGGCAGTGATCCCATGGGAGTTGTCTACCTCTGCACCACTCCATTCCACCAGCCTCAGTTAAGCACATTTTGAGACAGACTTGCGCAGTCAGTGGACCTTGTCTAACTAAAATTCAGATCTCCAGCCAGTTAGCTGTGGCAGAACTATTTTGTAACCACACTGAACCCACACATGCATTTCCCTTAACAGGGTTTGTTTGCATGGTGATTATGAGCTTTTTTACATCAAAAATTTATTGAATGATGAATGTTCTATAAAATATTTCAACAGGTGAATATTGACTTGATATCATATATAATACATGATTAGTCTAAATCATTTTGTGTCAGTATAACAGATCATTTTACATTCAACACAATGTGCCTCCATTTCCCCCATTGTATAAGAATATATTCAGACTATTTACATGGCAAAAAAGCTTTAAACTTGCCACATGTAGTTGCACAAGTTTGCCAGAAATACTGTCCATAAATGCTGAGACCATAGTATTGTTACATATGATGTGACTAAACTTGGTTAAATTTCCTTGCATGAAAAAATGTATCTCTTTGTTGATAGTGAAAGGATCTCATACAAATATGAGTGGAAAGGCTGAACAAACCCTCTTCTTTTTTAAAAAACTTATGAAAAAGCAACATTTTTTTTTTTTTTGCAGTGGCAGATTAAACATCATAATAGCTTTCATCACACCACATACAACGATGTACTTTGTGGATGTGTAAAAGTATTGCAGTTTTTCAATTTGCATTTGTGTGGCCCAAAACTACCACTCTATTGAATGTGGAGGTGGTCCTGACAGCCTGCAAAAATGCTGATTTTGATCAAAAAATTTATCAATATTATCAATAATAAGTGAAAATGTACATTGCTCTTGACCCTTCCCCCCCCCCCCCCCCCCCCCCGCATACTTTGTGTACCAATGTTAAAATGCTGATAATGTTGAATGGCCCATATATATGTACATGTGGTTGATCTCTTTGTCACTGACCAGCAAATTGTAAAGTTGCTGCCACATCCAGATGTAATCAGGTGTAGTTATATTACATCCCCCAGTGTGTTGTTGAAACAGCAGCACAATTTAAAATAAACAAAGACATGTTGCAGTGGGGGGGGGGGGGCTAGTTTATATGCTGGTACTTGTAACAACTTTGCCCTGGTATAAGGTACAGAAAGTAAGAAAATGTACAAATAATGGTTGGCACACAGTACAGAAAATTTAAAAAAAAAAGGCTAAAGCCATACACATAGTATTGCATGTTGATAGGCTATAATGGATGGCTGCATATATACATGTGCTGTCACAGTTCTTTGACCACAAGTATTGTTTGTTTAAACTTTCAACACATTGCCCTCCATCAGTGATGGCCTTGTGAATACACTGTCCACTATAGTGGCCAGGTGAGGTAAAGTTTGTGGGTACAACATACATGAGTGGGAGTATGTACTGTGCATGTGTATCTCTAGCTAGGTAGATATATAATGGTCTCGATTCTGAGTTGATTTTGAAAAGGAGGACAGAGAATGAAAAATCAGTGGATTTGCTGCTCAGTAAGATAGTGCATACATAGAGTATACTGTTTTGTGACACTTTGTGGATATCCTAGTGCCTACATATTACAAGGTCTTGTTATATCTGATCATGTTACTTGTGTTAATTACCCTAACCCCAAAACATCTTACCAGATCTTATAATAGTTCTGTTACCCCCAGGCCTTTCTCTTATGCTAATGAGCCAGGTACCAAATGTCTTTCCAAGTCTGAATATACTCTTATCATCTCATTATGCTAATGAGGCAGCCACTGAAGGTCTTACCTGGTCTGAAAATTGACTGACTGCCTCTGCTCCTTTCCCTCATGGTCATAGCATGACTTGATTTCCTCTTACGGGGTCTTACTCACTTTCTCTTTTTCTGACTGGGCAGGAAAAAGATCTTAGACCATCTTAAGAGTCTTAAATAAGATACCATAAGACTAAATTAAAG
Organism: Hermodice carunculata; assembly: GCA_964020975.1. Classification (NCBI taxonomy): domain Eukaryota; kingdom Metazoa; phylum Annelida; class Polychaeta; order Eunicida; family Amphinomidae; genus Hermodice; species Hermodice carunculata. Next base: position 77,031,560 of record OZ026620.1, on the reverse strand, counting down.
AAGAAAGTTTGCTTTAAGATGTTTTCTGGGCTTTTAGTGGTTTGAAATCTTCAAGTAACAACAGCTCACGTAGCTTATCATAATCACCTTGCACATCAAGAGACGTAAGCCACCTATCAAGCAGTGTAGTTTTTTCTCCCTTGCAAGTTCTACATGAGTAACATGTTGACTTTTCTGTAGTCGTCTGAACTTCAGCCTGTATGCTTCAGGGACCAACTCATACACTTTCAAAATCTCCCGTTTCACAACTTCATAATCTTGAGCCTGTTCTGATGACAAAGCTGCATATGTGCTTAATGCTTTACCCCTCAACTTGCTCCACAGAAGAGTAGACCATGCAATGCTCTTTGGGCCATTTCAAATTTCCAGCAGCTCTTTCTAACGCCAAAAAATATTTATCCACATGTCTCTCCAGGAAATCTGGTACTAATTTGACGTGCAGTTATATTAAAATGGTCAGAATCTGTCCTGTGTGACCTACTGCCCGCATATAATTCAAGTTCACGCATGCGATATTCATGATTCATTTTCTCTTACTCAGATTGTAAAGCTAACTCCCTTTCCTTTTCTTTCTCAGCTGGGAAAATATCTAAATCATACAAGCACTCATTCACTTTCTGTACTATTGCGGGTTTCAACAACGTAGATACGGGAATGATGTCTTCCAGCTCTAAATGTTCCACTAATTGTTCTATATCTGCCCGCTTTAATTTAGAAACAGATGTTCTTGTCAGAGGCTGTTCTAAAAAGTTCGCTGGATTGAAAAGAGACATCCTGAATTTGTTAATGTAATATTCAGACAAAGCATGCACTAAACTGAATCACTTGTACTTAGTGCTGGCCCTGTCCGACCTAGTTCTTGTTGCATAATATTACACTCTTTTGAACTGGTTTTGTTTGGCACTTCATCACTGGGAAGGGTAAAAGTGTGTGCGCTAAATGAAAGACCCTGTCTCAAGTCTTTTGTTCACGGCATACTCAATTCATATTCCCGGACGAGCCCCCAATTTCATGTTACAAGGTGGCTTTACCTAGCACGTCTTGTGCCAACCTGGCCCTCAATAACAGAAAGAAAACAGAAACGCTACGCTTTTACTTCCGTGAACAGAACACAAAGACAAAGCTTTTTGTTCAAGTATATTGACTCACATTTTACACAAAAAACATAGCACGGCAGAAACTGGCAGTTCGTCTATAATGTCCGTACACTTGTTTGATAGGCTTTACATAAAGTGGTTGGCCGGGTTCGGTGTCCTGGCTTGTCCAATCGACCTCCGGGCTGCAACTCAGAATCAAAGGGCAGTACCAGAAAAATGAAATAAAACCAGAACATTATCTTGTAATTTTGTAAAAACCTGTTTTAAATTGTCAGACCCAAACTGTGGTTTATTTTTTTCCAATTTTCTGGTCTTATCAATCTCCAAAAATAAGACTTCTTAATTTACAGGATTTGCTGTGCAATCTCAAGACAAACACTTGACAAATATCACACAAAACGCCACATTGGAGAGCTAACAAAGCTCTGAAAAATATATTTACACTGGTTTCCTCATCAAAACTGGCTATTTCAAAGCCTACATAATTTAATTAGTGAACCGCACAAGATTCACAAATACAATATTGGAGCATACAAGTGCTCAAAATGGCTTATTTTGAAGCCTACATTACTAAATTGGGGAAACACACAAGATTCCCAGAACAAAATAAATTGGAGCACACAAGTGCTCAAAAATGGCTTAACCACAAGCCTACATTATTTCAAATGGTGGATTACACAAGATCCACAAAAATACAACATATATTGGAGCATACCCAAGCTCTCAACTAACCAATACTCATGTTGAACGCCTGGCCGCAGCAGGAACACTACCAATATTTTAACGTGCACCCCGTTCACTATATGCACGGGTCAGACATTTCGGATGTCTGACCGCAAACAGCAGTACACAGCCCTTTTTATTTGGGAGAGAAAGCCTAATCCTGTCCCCACTGTGATCGCCTTTCACTCACTGAACCCATCAGTAGATCTTTCTCAACCGATCAAAACCAAGCAAGATCGGCGATCACTCAACACTTCCTGGCATGCTGACACTCGGCATTATAACTGTTTCAAGTTCAAAATGTGCTTGCACTGCAGCTTAATTCCGCAGCCACAATATTTATTTTATACAACAAATTAACCCTCATGTTTTTAAACTTATCACCACATAACACAATTTACATTCCAGGTCATTTTTTCCATCTAATTTCATCTCGCCTTCCACATCTGAGAATTTTATAGCATATTTTACATCTGATTACACATGTACAGTAGACATTACATGACATTTAATGTCAGACTTAAAGGCATTGGAAATCAAAGAAGTGCACTCCGAACTGTCCAAAAAAAGTTTTGTCAACAGTGTTAATATCAAAAAGACTGAAATTTTCACATCCATGAAAAGGTTACCCAAGGAAATTTTAAAGTGTTCGCCCACTTACTAGTGAGCATTCCAATCTTATTGAGCTACACCCTTCTTTGAAGATACAAGGGGCATTATTTTAATAGTGAGCAAGCTTTGACCAGTTGAACTGTATCCACAGTGTCTTTCCTTGCCTCTGCCTGCCTTTCTTTCCTGTGCAGTTAAACACTCTTACATTTACATTTCCACCAGTACAATCTACACACCCAGCATATTCTTGCAGGTTCTTCACACTTTTCTTTTTTCTTGATAAAATCTTCTGTCTGTTCTTTTTTTCAATACAGTTTTCTACATTTTCATTCTTGTTAATAGAGTCTTCTACCTTTTCTTCTTTTCAGCAAGGTCTCCTGCCTCTTCTGTCTTTTCAACAGATGGCAAGACAAATGTACTATTTAATTCACTTGTGGAAAGACTTTGCTTCGATTCCCTTTAGCATTTGTATTTCCATTTCACTTTTTCACCCACTGACAAACTTAACCTATTTACAGATGGCTTCTTCTGCCATGAAATCCACTTTGGAGGCTGCTCACCTTTCAGGGTTTTTTGTGTACATTTTCTCCAGATCAATTTCCCCAGTCCTAAGCCAATTTAATAATTGCAGCTCTCATCATACCAGAATATCTGGAAATATTTCCCATATATTGCAATTCTGCTGCTGGGCCAGTCAACATATACTCTCTCTTTTTCACTGCCGGAAAACATTTTTGATTTAAAGTACATATTTATACCCCTATCATAACTGCAACCCCACACACTGAACCACACGTTTGCAGACAGTATCCTATAGAAAGTGATGTGCACACATCGTTAAACGCTTGGATTCCTTGGTGACAAAACCCATGTTTAGGAATTGGTTTCTTCATTAACTCTTCAAATTGTGAGATCAGTTGCGCCAGGTCATTTGGTATAAAGAAAGCTAAACTATCACAATAAAGCACTTCACTCTTATGTACATTATATATAGGAAACATGAAATAGTTACCATATTGCATATACCTTTCCCATGGATACCACTAGAAAACGGATCACCTGTTTCCTTGTCAGTGCCAACATGTGCGATAAAAATTGCGTGTACATCAGACATGTCACCTTGAAATTGGATCAACAGGTTGTTTGCTGCTGCTGCTGCTGGTAAATGTTGTGCAATGTCTGTGCCTGAATAAACAACAGTTCTTTGTCTCAAAGAAGAGATCCTCAGAGTACCTGTGATCTTGGCAACACAGTCAACAAACAGTCTCCTTCTCAGGTTGTCCTTGTCATTAATCTGTGTTTCAAGTTTATCTCTCTCAGCCTGAATTGTCTGTATTTCTTGTTCATACTTCTCAAAATCAGCAGCAGACATGTCTGTCTGGGTCTATGCATCAACCAGCTGCAACAAAGATTCATAATGTACACTTGTTTGGAAAAAAACAAAGTAAAAGTACATACATCAATGTCATTATGCCTTAATTTGAATTCAAAGTTCTGTGAGAGACCATATTTTGATGTAAATGTGAAACAGTCTTGTTCTTTCATTCTCATTTTTAGTACTTTTTAAAAAAAATTTCACCCAGTTTCTTACCTATCATCATCTGCAGTAAATGTTAAATAGGCATGATCTTTCCTTCAAAATTTTAACTTTTCAATTTCTTTATTTTAGGTAGTTGAAGGGTTCATAGATGCTATTTTATAGTAAATGAACTTATAGGTATATCCATCTTCAGTCTCTCTTGAATTTGCTTTGGACAACAACCAAATTAACATATGTAGACCTACCCTGAGTTACTTGCCTTGGTAGCAACTTGAGGGGGTTCATCTGTGCATGGACACTGGATGTCAGGAGGACTGGGTGGTTTTGCAGCATACTGATGCAGGTCAGGCACTGGGTAGAATATTGCTTCAGCCAGAAAAAAAAATTGAAAGATTAATAGTAACTGATGGATATTCAAAATTTTAAATTCTGTATGACACAAGATAAGACCATCTAAGTCTGACATTGTATTTGCCACTCAAACTTACAGTAGGTTTATGTGTACCAGTGAACTGCATGACCTACAGCCCAGCCTATAATATAAGTATGTTTACATACATTCCATGCACCTCCTATGCATGTTTTTTTTTTGGAGGGGGGATTCATTTTTTGTTGTTGTTTTGTTTCTTTCCTTGTTTGTTTTTTCTTTTGTGGACGCAGCTAAATGTAAGCTTAATAATTATCCTCACATTGCATAAAATCCATTTCATTTTAGAAGTATATTATGTATGTTTATTTACCTTTGTTTACTGTTACTGAAGCTTTTCCCCTGCGCTTGGCACTGGTGACAACTTCATTGTGGTCCAGGTAGTCAACCTCCCATATGTACAGAGTTATAGATGGGTTTTCAGCCAGGTCACGGGTGAAAACAGCTTTGAATTCTTCAATGCTCTCTGCTTGCTTGTCATCATTGAAAACGTGTGCCTTCCTCTTTTCCTGCGGTCAGACTGCTTGCTCGTGGCACCCGTCTTTTGTAGTTGTTGTACGGGAATAGGGTGGGTATTCTGTCCGCAATCGTCTGACCAGAAGCAAAGTGTAATGAACAGATCCTGGTGTGGCGAGTGACTTTTGATTTTTGATGTTTTCTCTCCGAATCAGGTCCAAGCATTTCTTTTCCATTTGAAGGTCCACTGGGATGGGATAAAATTCCACATCTTTTATCCACGGGTATTTCTCAAGCTAATGTTTTTTTTACTGCCAGCCATGCACCCGACTACACAACAGTGGTGGTTCACCATCTTAATTCATTAATATCATTTGCCGTACACACTCTCGGTGTCTTCTCCACTTCCTCCACCAAGGATCTGCAGAGGTATAATTCGATGATCCACCTGTGTTTGAGTCTTTTTTGTTTTTTTTGTTTTTGTTTTGTATTTCTATTCATGTTGACACTGATAAGATTACCCGCTGCCATCATTGTTTTGACAGCTTCTGTTTGCTGCCACGGAGCAGATACACTTCGCGCCATCTGTTGGACACTCATCAGAATTAAACAACCTGCAAGCCTCGTTCTGAAACTGGAGGTCGACACGGGGATTCCCTGCCTGGTCAACTTACGCATAAAGTCTATTATAAAATCATTGATTCACTTGTCATTGGCAAGGAAGCCAGTTGCCCTATCTTTATTTGGGTTTTACAAGTATCATTCTAAAACACAGACTTGTTTGGCAGGTTTTGATGAATGAGAACTTTGAACTTACTCATATTTTCTTCATTTATTTTACCTTGAAATAATCATCCATCTGAAAAATCTAATGTCAAATCACTTATTCTCACTTTCAACAAGTCTTTTAATCTCTTTCGATTTAACCATTTCTTTAAACCGCTCAATTCCTGGATAATAAAAACATGTTCCATAACTAAGTCTTACTGCATCTTCTTTGCCCACGTTCTCAAGCCAGAAGTCTAGTTTTTACTCAGAAGGTTGTGATATGGCACAGTTTGGGTTCAATATCTCTTGGCAACTGGATGCTTGTAAAAATTTTCCCTGTAGGTGTGTTGTGACATTTCAAGTATATTGTTTTGCTGATAGTGTCTCTGTTACTATACCATGAGATACACTGAATTTTAGGAATATTTATGGTTGAAGTATCAACCACTGCTTCATCTTCTGATTGAACCTCTTCCCACTTGCCATTATTGCTAAAGAACAGGGTTGTTGGACCACCTCCTGTGCATCCTGTCTCTTTTGTTGCAGTTCCTCTCTGACATAGAAGCCCACTTTCTATTTGAGGTACAGTTCTGGTTTTTTCAATGAAGGCCTGCTGTTCCAGTTTGTGTATGAAATCAAGATGTGGAAAAACAACAAATGACAATAACAATGATTCTCATTTCTTTGGTGATTTCACCAAATTTTTCAAACCAACCCTGCTTTTATACTCCCATTATTTTCTATTGTAATTTAAATTAAAACCAAATTGGTTGAAAACACTTTCCATTGTAATTAACAATTGAAGAACTTAAAAAAGTACATAAAGACACCAAATTTCTCATGACTGGAATGAAAATGGAGGGTAGAGAGACTGAACAGCCATATTTTTGGATAGAGAATGCCATGGAAGATGTTTGGCAGCTCTGTCTCTTTGAATAATAGCAAGTGTATATAGCTGAAATACTGATAAGCGTCCTATCAACATAAATGGAAAAGTAAGTAGTGTATTTAGGATTATTTTATATACAACCTAACGGGAATACACAATATATCATGCAACTACCCACTGAATGACACCAATGCACAACTGGAAAGTTTGCACAGAAAACACTGTGAAACAGCCCCGCATTAGGATATCTATGAGATACCACAGCTACATATGATGCAAGACCTCTTTATTTGCCAGAAGAGCAGATTTTGATGCTTTTAGATTGATGCTTTTAGATTGATGCAGAGGGGACAACCCGTATTGCATGAAAGTCACCCAGAGTAAGTGAGATCTTTTATGACATGCCAAACTACTGTGCGTCATACTAGTTTGCCAGTATGGCAGTTACACCGGTAGATGTATTTGTAGCCCAGGCACAATTTTTATGAGGTTGTCTTACGTGCTGGAGCAACGTGTCAGCTTGCTTATATAAGCAAGAGATGTAACAGTGTTTTCAAATGTCCCCTGATGAGTTCACACAAGAATAAAACCTGTCGGGAGCTCCCCCCTCTGGACCTCTCCCACCGCTGGTCTTCCTTGGTTTTCTACTGTGTATCATGCAACAACTTTGTCTATTCTACTGAGAACATGTACAGTGGTACCTATGTGGCCACCCCTTCAGCGCAGAAAAAGTTGCAACATACATGTACAGCTGGTGACCTTTCACTGTAGGTAAATTTAAGAAGAAACTGATTCTCACGTCTGCCCCATTGAAGCTTGAATGTAAATGTAAAGATTGTTGCATACTTAACAGTTTGTACATCCGTGTGATATGCTGATATGTGAATCAAATATTACACACGTAACCCTACTGATCAACTAGTTCAAACATCAAAGTATACAAACAAGGAGGCTTCGTTTTAGCCTCCTTGATGCCAGTAAAATGGGTTCAGGTTATGTCAAACTGGTTCAGGTACCTTTGACAGCTGCACACTTCATTGGTTAAGGTACATTCAGTAGCTGGCAGGTCCTTATTTATCATTAGTTCAGGTACATTTAGTAGCTGCAAGGTCTTGGTTTTTTGAAATTTTTGAAAATCTGATAGCACTAGTTACCACTTAGTTCCCGCACTGGTTGAACATTACCCAGGTTTTAACAATAAGTAATCATTTTTACCAGATGGGTTTCCAGAAAATGAGTCAACATCTTCATGTCTGTTAGAACTGATTGTGGACAGAAGGGACAATGTAGAGGGATATGTCTCTGTCTTTGCCTCTGGCCATTGTGTCTCCTCTCCTCCCGGTACACTCTCGCCCTACATGTATGCACTGGTACCTGGCCTGTTGAGAACTGTAAACCCAAAATAGTATGATTCTCCAAAGTATGCATGTCCAGGATTTACACAGCATGATAAAGCCAAAATTTCAGTTTTTCGAAGCTCTTTTCCGATAATTTTTTCCAACAGTCGGAACTCTATCATCTGGGGTTTTATGGGTGTGTAGCGGTATTGAGAGTTGATAAAAATGCCTCCCATGATGTTTTGCAATGCACCCCCCCCCCCCCATTTTAAGCCATAAAATATTCTACAATTGTAAGTATCAGTTTTTCAACAAAATACCGTTCAAAGAATGCAGTACCCTTTGGCCGCCTTCAATCTCTTTTGCTGTAAGTGAATAGGAACAGTGTCCGATAGTATCAGGTAAAGTGTATGATCATAAATTTTCATGAGGGATAAATATTCACAAATTTTCCTGAGTAGACCCAGTTTAGGAAAATTAAACTGTGGCATATTTTTGGCAGATTGGGTGTTGAATGAAAGCCTTGCTTGAAATTTTCAGGATACTTTATCCTTGAGAATATAAATGATTTTACAGTAAACTTACATGTTCTATTCAGAGGATATTGCATTCCACGCTCTTTTATGTATAATAAATTTCAGCTACTCCTGAGACTAATTTTGGAATGTTTGTGTAAATGTGGTCCAAAGTTGTTCTCAAGTCTATTGTGTATGTGTTGATTGTTTGAACTAAACCACAGTGAGTAAAAAAGTTTTGAAGGGAAGTCCAGTCTTTTGTAGCAGACTGGCTGTCAACATTGAAATCTCCAAGGACAACTGTTTGCAAGTTGGATGGGTCATCAAAGTCTCTGAATACACACCAAAGACTATTGAGGAGAATGTTAATGGGTATCTTAGGTGGCTTGTATACACCTATGATTTGTATAGGCTTGCTGTCCACAGTTAATTTGGATATGACAATCTCCACTCCATTTCTGTTGGCATTTTTTTGGTTCCTGAAAAAGAACTCCAGGTTTGGAGTACAGGGCAATGCCATGGTAAGGACAATTGGTTGAAGCTTGTTTTGCATCAAGTCTGAAGCAGATTAAGCCTGGAAACGATGTCGCAGCTAAGGAGTTAGTAACAACAAATCAGGTTTCTGCACATATAACAATGTCAGCACTTTTTACATTATGGTCATGTTGTAAATCTGATAAATGCTTATTCAGAGCTTGTGCATTTATGAAGATCACTTTTAATCTGCGTTGATATTCTGGAGGAAAGTCAAGTCAAAATAAAACCCTTTTTCCCTGAAGCGAGTCCTCTCATTTTTTACCTCACCCGAGACTTTGATTATTTGGGGAAGAAAGTTCCTGATGAAGAGGTCTGAAAAATGCTTTACTCTGCTAAATGCCACATAGTGGATATACATCTGTGTTTTACCAGAAAAGTCAACAATTAGCTTTGCCTGTTCTGTAGATCCTTGAGAGTGATGAACAGTCCTGCCTGATGCTGGCCTGAGGTGAAAGTCACATCATTATTCTTTCCTACTTTGAAAGTTCTTGCTAAAGGTATGACAGGAGTACATGCTGGATCTATACCCTGTTTGTTCAACCTTTTCAGCTCATCTCGTGTCTGCTTTCCTATCTCATTGACTTCAAATAGCACCCAGATGATTCCTCCAGCTTTCCCATTGTTTGATGTATCTATACGCTTTACAGTGCATACTGCTGCAGTAGTTAAACCATCTTGAGTATTGATGTTTATGGATATTTCATAGCTTAGGCCTTTAGCTACTTGTAATGATGTGTACAGTTGCATTGTTTTCCTTGGGTCATCTGGTACCCTAGACAAAATATTTCTCCGCAGATCAGATTCCATGGACTCTGTCACAGTTTCAATGGCCTGAATGTCTTTTTTGTTGGTTTGAGCCCTTAGAAAGCACTCAGCATTACGTGCATCTACTTTGCAATTTTGGAGAAACAGATGCGGATACTTGTGTAGGTCTGACTCCCAAGAAAATGAGGAAGAGTCATCAATTCTTGTTTGTGTGATGTTTCATAAAACTGACTTTAAAACTTTCTTACGTACACAAATTCTACTATTGTACACTTGACCTTTGACCTCAAAAACATTGGGTCAAATATAGAGGTATAACATTGACTTTCAGTAGCCTTCTTGATCACCGTATGTTGCTTCTTTTGTTTTAAGATTTATAGATGCACAATGTCACTCACCAAACTTGTGACCCGTGTGTGCCCTTGAAAATTAGGTCAAGGTCAATTATGCTTGCACACAAAGTAAGCCTTATAGTGATGTACTATCATATGCAATTTGAAAGTCCTGTCTCAAAAGCTTCTGAACTTATAGTGGTAAACAAAATTTCAATGAATAGGTCACTGTGACCCAGATACTTGATCTAGTGACCAACTTTTGATTCATGGCACATTTTTTGGTTATGATACATGTGTGTAAAAAATTTCATGTAACTGACTTAAATGCTTCCTTACTTATACCAATACCACCATTGTGCACTTGACCTTTGACCTCAAAAAGTAGGTCAAATATAGAGCTATGACCTTGATTTTCAATAGGCTTCTAGATCACTCTATGAAACTTCTTGTGTGCAAGATTTAGATTGCTAGATGCAGGCTTTCAATAGTTAGAGTGGTAACGTTGCTTAGCACGTGACCACTAGGTGATCTTGAGAATTAGGTCAAGGTCAACTTTGCTTGCACACAAAGTAGGCCATATAGGAGTGTAATATCATGTGCAATTTGAAAGTCCTTTCTCAAAAATTTCTGAAGTTACGGTGGTAAAAGCATGGGACAGACGGACAGACGGAGCCTCATAAGGCCAAAGGGTAAAAAACAAAAACAAAAAACAAGATAAATTCCCCATACTATTCAAGATTTCTTTATCTAAATATCTATATGCACCATAATGTTCTTCGCCGTTCCGTGTTTTTATGACCAATATCTTGCAATTGTATGTACTGCTGGTGGAAATGACAAATAGATGGATGGACAGACAGGCAGACCGACTGCCCCATACCCTACAATAGACATGTTTTGGGGTCCTGGGACCTAGAAAACATGTCAAGGTCAACAACAAGCAACCTTTCCTTCTCTTATATGTAACTTTCCGTTAACTGTATTTGTTTTAGTTATACAGTATTTCTAATCAATGCCATGAAAAAGTTTTTTAATGTGTTCTTGCTTCCACAGTTTCAAATCATTAGCAAAATAACCAAAAACAAGAACAAAGCCAAATTGAATTAATTCACAGTATCTTCAAATTACCTTCCTGTTGCCTCCTATAAGGTGGTTATGCATAGCCACATTGCCAAGTGTTGTATAACCATTAAGCTAATGGACAAAGCTTGTGGTGGCTACAGTTTCTGTTGGTGGCTGGCTTATGGCTGTTGCAGGGTGGATAAAAGTTGCACTGGGTACAGAGTGAGTTCCCATTGCTCTCAGCGAAGGGCAGGTTTCTGTTGCTCTTGATGGAGGCTGGGCATCATGAGCGCTGTTCAAAGTTGCTGCTTCCTTTGAAGCAAAAGTGATACCATGCACAATCTTGCAACAAGCCCAGGTTTTTACTGCTTTTGGTGGAGGCTGGGCATCATGCACGCTGTTCAAAGTTGCTGCTGCCTTTGAAGCAAACGAGATACCATGCACAACCTTACAAGAAAGTCTCTGTTGCTCTCGGTGGAGGTTGGAAATCATGAGCGCTGTCCAAAGTTGCTGCTGCCTTTGAAGCAAAACTGATACCATGCATAACCTTGCAAGCCTTCTGGATTGCCTTCCCATGGAACACCTCATCCCATCACACTGCCTTGGGTAGGTAACAACTGGAAAATAAGAAGAATTTAAGACATGACATAGTTATAAAAACTGTCATAAGCAGTGTTTCTAGTTGGGACGAAATGATTCTGGGCAGGAAACTGCCAGCTGCGAAGTGGTTTTCTTGTTCAGAATTATGATAGTCCCAACCAGAAACACATGCAAATGATGGTTTGCATTTATCCAATAATATTTATATGGAACTTTCTGTTCAAGGAGACATCAAACGATAGTTTAAAGGAAAACAAAGATGCCAAAATATGTAGAAAAGCATAACCACCCAACGCAGCCGTGCGTGGATGAATCAGTCTGTTTTTCTAGAAATGTAATGTGGAACTATGTGATACCGAAAGTAGATGTGACAGCCATAACACATACCTGTGTTATCTTCAAGGGCCCCATTATGGGATAATAATGGTTCCATTTAATGGTGCACATACGATATTGTATAATGTATACATGTCCCATTTTGCGGAGTAACAATTATTTATATTGCTGTTTATATACCCTGGCCTCAACCTCTGATCCCCCATCAACTTTCATCTTGTTGGGCCAATATTTCCTATGCTGTAACACCTGCACCTACCAAAATTGGTTCACTGTGATCTTGAACTTTGACCCTTTTAAGTTTTATGTTGTCTCGGCTATATTTCGTATACAGTAGTCCCTCCTTTGAGAGACTACCCCTAGCGTAACTCAAAAAGAAGTCACATGAAGCAGGTGGTCTCTGAGAAGAGTGTTGACTCTCACCACCTAGCCAGCAACGAGCCCCTCTGACTCATAACACATTCAGCAAATCTGATATATTGATATGTATATTGGTAATGGTAGATCCTAGCCTCACAATTACTGATATTAATTGGAAAATACTTATTGGTGCCTTTCATCATAACATTGAAAGGTCAAACCTACATGGTCACTGACTACAAAAATGATAGTAGCTGGACTAATTAATGCCATGCAATACTTGATCTCACACATCACCAGAACTGGAAATAGGTATTTTTAGACGTATATGTATGTAGCTACATTGCCTGCTTAACACTCCCGTTCTATTTTGTTTGTTTGTTTGTGCTGGTGAAAGTACCGGATTGGGGAGCACAATTAAGGCCTTGCAGAGAAGTAGCAACATGCATAATACTGTAAATGTCATTTTTCATCATTATGTACATTGCACATGTCTTGACTTAGTGCCTGTCACATTTCTGCTTTCCTGTAGTGTCCCTGAGCCACATTGATGTATATTCTTGTTTTGTCTCAATGTTTTACTCGTTCAAAGGGACCTTATGAGAACTAAGTCCAAGTCAGACTTTAAAGAGACATCCCGGTAGGCAACATATATGTTTACTTACATGTATATATTTATGTAAAGTCATGTGACATTTCATTGTACTGTTGTTCTACCAAATGAAATCAATCATTCAATTCCAGAAATCTGAAAACATAATGTACATGTAGGTGTATCGGTAGAATTTATACATCCCCAGTGGTACCTGCTCTAGAGACTACGTCGCCTTACTGGCCACATAACTTTTTAAGACCATTCTTACAAGGCTTTTAGTGTTTTAATTTATTGGTCATGAAAGACCGTGGTACCTGATGTAAATACCAGCTATCTCAACAGAGTTCATATATATATATATATATGTATATATATATATATATGTATATATATATATATATGTATATGTATATATATATATGTATATATATGTATATATATATATGTATATATATGTATATATATGTATATATATATGTATATATATATATATATATATATATGTATATATATATATATATATATCTTTGAGGCCACGCTTGAAGACACTTGCTTACACTTCTGTTACCTTTATCTGTCTTGAATTTTGAAAGACCATCTGAAAAAGACCATTTTTGGCTGGCAATACAACTGTACACTTACACTAATGCATGGCCTGTTCCATATCAGTACGAGTATCAGCACGGAGAGCTTCATATTAGTACGAGCCATAGCGAGTACTGATATGAAGTGCGGAGGGCTATACGAGTACTCATGTGGAACAGGTCATGCATTATTATGTTTATCATATTCATACATACATACATAGTGGACCTTCTGACTATAAATAAACACACAGCATATTAAAATATTGTCATATTGATGCTTCTATTCTATTTGAGTGTACCACAGGTATCACTGCCAGGTGAATGATCCCCAGCAGAGAAAAAAAATGTCATTTTTTTTCTCGCTAGGTGGCAACACAAGCAGTACTGATGACATGCCGAATTCCCTTATTGGACAGGAAAACTGTACAATATGGTGGCACATGAAATATGATGTTCATTGAACGTCACATATCGCGTATACAAAATCTGCCAGATCTTTACTAATAGTATAAGCTTCCCGTACCTGCCTAACACTGTCTCTGTCCCTATTCTCTCCCCCTGCTCTTCCCTGTCCGAGAGATCATTTGTGCCGACCTACACAATGACCCTCGGATGTTCCCCACTACTGCTCACAACCCCCTCAAGCCTCTCCTCAACATTCCTAATCTTGGCCCCTGGAAGGCCCACCATAACCCTATGTTCCCTGTCTGCCCTACAGAAGACACTATCCACCTTCCTAAACTATGCTGCTCCCTAGCACCACTGCCTCTCTAGGTCCCTCCTTATCCCCCTCCCGCTAGGCCCTACCGTCCTCTGCCTCCCCTCATCCTCACCTCCCTCCTGACCTCTCCTCCCATCCTGTTCCCCCTCAGCCTGCTCCACCCTATCCTGGATCTCCTGCCTCACACCAGCTGCAGCCCTAAAACTACCCCTAGCCTCCTCTAACTCTTATCTTGAGGGCTGCCAGCTGTGCCTCCAAAACCTCCACCCTCCTTCACTTCCCACACCTAAACTGCAAACTTCCCTCCCTTGCCTCATTCAGAGAGCAAGCTAGTCATGCAGCACTGAACTGGACCCACATACAGCACCCCTCACACTGTATGTGGTCATCCCAGTCACGCCCTCTAGCTCTACCCTGCGCTCATCCTCCCCTCCTGTCCGCTCCCGCCCAAACTCGACCTGTTTCCCTACTACCTGCCCCCTCCTCTTGAAGACTTCCCTCCAGCTGCCTTCCCTCGTCCTGCATCCCTGCTACTCTTTGGCAGTCCACGTCCCAACATAATATAGACCTGTGTTTGTTTATTTTCGTCGATGATAATATAATTCAAAATGGCGCCCCCACGCTCACTGACCTATTTGCGCTCATTCAAACTTTCTGACTGAAACCTCCTGAAAATAACCCGACTTTGCCACCAATACTTTCCCTGTTGTATCACTATACATTCATAAGACAAAGCCCTTTCTAATTTGATCAAATTCTGACTAAAAAATTCAAGATTTCACTAAATTAACGCCAGCTCAGAAAACCAAACCTTCCCTTGCTAAACGCGTCTCCAGGCATGCAGTGTGTGTGGGGCCGACACACTGTTTACAAAGCTATCCTGCTAACCAGAAGTTCAATGATTGACAGGCAGCTAGCTTAAAGGTATGTTACGAAAAGTGATAAAAAATGATATAAATTAGTCTTTAAAGCCAGTTCGACGAGTATAGTCTTATAGATTAGCCATTTCACTATTTGGTTGGGTGGTCACTTGGTTTTGGGAAATTTTCATTTACTCCCCTCAACGTCAAATCACTTCGGTATGTGAAGAATCAGGGTCCTCGTCAGACGTGATGTGTGCATGTAAAAAATGATCGATTTTGGATAGATTTGAAAACTGAAAATATGAAAAACACACGTAGTCAGTTATATTCGGGGCATGGCATTATAGATTTGGTCAGATGTTGATAGCAGATAGTGTTTGGGGGCCAGAATATGGGTCTAAATTTTAGGGGGCGTGGCTTCATGCTTTCGGGAGATTTTCAAATATGGTGTGATCATAGGAATATGATAATACTGCATAATGTATGACCAGAGAGTCTAACCCTTCAGTTTTTGCCTGATTTTATCAGTTCTCATGTTCTCGAGACATTTCTCCCATCTCTAGATTAAAATGGGTCATTGAAACATCTGGGATCTACCTTTTTCGCTTGTGCCTATGCAGTGATGAAACGAAGCTCTAGAATGTACCATTTTATCGTAAAATTTCCAAAAATCCTCCAACAGGAGTGACGGCCTGCCCCCCCCCCAACCCTCCTCTGGCTTCATGCCCTCATGGGAGTTCTACTACAATCCGTTGATAAAGCCTGATATCATTTGTTATAATGATTTAGAACCATACAGTATTTCAGTAAGTGGTACGGATAGGCTCTTTGAATATCGGAGTTGATAGTGTTAAAACGATACTTGGGCTTACCGATTTAGGTTTGTTAAGTTTCCCCTTATATTAAATAAGTTAAGAAATGACAGAAAAGGTGAGCAATTTAACTCTCGGTTATGAAGCGATTGCATCGCAAGTCTACAAAAAAAGAAATAAACAAATAAAAGAATGTCTTGATTTGTATCGGAGTGACGCCTCTGGATTGGACCCCACAGGTAATCACTTGCTGTAATGTCAATATGACGTATTTGATTTATTTAATTTGATCATTCAAGCTCACCCCAATTACCATCCCCACCCCCCACCCCCCAAAAAGGTGATATCTATGCCATAGCCTTGGTTGTAATATGATCATTATTGTAATATTTTGCTAGGTTCCAGATGTCCGTTCTCCGAGTTACCAGGGCAAACTGTCTCTAAAGTACTTTCAAAAACATGACTTAATATATTAACTTTAATCTGCCCCCTCAGTGTGTCTGAAACAGTGATCATCGTTAGTTACAAATCCAAATGCAAGACGATGCGATGGCAAATCATGCACGTTGATTAGCGCCATTTTGAACATGGTGCAATGTATTACAGGACAGTCACACAAAAATACATTTGATTTGGATATCAAACTGAATCGGGGCCACAGTATATAAATTATCATATCATTATTGATGTGCTAAAACATTTGCAAAATATATGATTTTGGTTTCATATACTCTAACCAACCCCCAACCTCCCCCCCACCCACCCCGCCCCATTACTATCCTCATTTACAAATCATTGGGTGCACTAGGCTCGATTGGCTATTTTGAAGAGGTAGTATCCAAAATATATGTGAGATTAGTGTAAGGGGAAGGTTTACTTGTCGAATAAGTGTAAGGTACAATATGTAATGGGACTCTTCCAGGGTAAGCATTACCTGAAAATTGGGCTGCGGTGGGCCCAGAATAGGAATACAGCATCAAACACTGAAGTTGCCTCCAGGCTATGAATTAAGTAGCAGCACTGGGCGGACATGCCAAGCGCCCCCACAGGGTCAAAGGTGGAGCTTTAGTTGAGAAGGTTGCCCCGATATTGGATACAGGTTTAAAAGTACTGGCAGATTTTTTGAGTAATTGGTAACACCTTCAAGTCAATTGCCATGGTGTGCACTTGGAATGACGGGCTGTCTCTGATTGATGGTTGTATGCATATTTACAGCGTGAGGAGATGTGGTATACCATCAAATTTATGAAACTCCAGGCCTTGATGTAAAACCCTGTTTTGCGGATTATTAAAAATTGCACGACAAACACTGTGAGATATCTCTACGAACACCCTGGGTTCTGTGCACGAATGAAGTAACAGAAGCATCAAGAAAGTCTTGATGAAATAATTGACACAAGTCTTGGTTTTGTTGATAACTGACCATTGCAAGCACAATACCCAGAGTTCTGCTTAACAATCCCTGATATTTTTTACTATTTCTTGGGTTTTGTACAAATACTAAACAACAGAGCAGAATCTGGTTTTGCGACAAAATCCTGGGGTCTCTCTAACGAGATCCAGGGCTTCATGTACAAACCCAGAGTTTAATTAATAACACTTGTTTTTGTATATGAAACCCTGTGCTTTGTGATTTATTGGAAAATAAAAGTTTCATATGCACACAGGTCCGTGATAGGTGCCGTAGACATAGTTCTTCACACGGCATTGCCGATTTCCTTGGGAATGAAGTTAACAATATGACCGTTTACATTGTTTAGCAAGTTATCAAGATTACTCCTCTCATTGTCTTGGAACTGGGGTGACAATATGTCACATTCCCTAGCTCAGGAGAGTCAATATTATGTGCTCCCGGGTCATTGCTCTCTGTAGCTGATTACAAGCCAAATTTTAATCTCTCTGCACTGGATTATGCATTTTACTTTACTTGCTGTTACACAACTCAATGATTATATCTGTGCGCCAACAGACATTCTGTTTTGTTGAGTATCTTTATTTCTTTCTTTCCTCGGATTCTTCTTCACCAGAAATTTTGTCTGAAAATTTTCTTGAACACCATTATATTTGTGAACACTAAACTTCGCATGCTTATAGATCCATACATGAAGTCAAGTCTTTTAACAAAGAGGAGTGACCATTTTGAACATTTGCAACCAGTTTACTCAAGTATTTCTCAAGTGACACAGAGACATGCCGGCCAAACACAGAGCTGCAAGATGCTTCCCAAGTTCCAAGGCATCTTAATGCCTCGGCACCAGTTTTACCAGTGACGGCATGCTATAATGGTTTTCCTGGCAACTTACTGACTTACTGAGCAGTCCAGGAATAACTCAAGTAACTATCTACTGCTAGTTATGCATGAATCCCTGAATCACACACACACACACACTCTCTCTGGTACGGAGGGGTCATACACACACACACTCTAGTATGGAGGGGTCAAACTAGTCACACACAAGGGAGATTACATGAACACATTTCTTGCTTTAACTTAAATCTGAGGAAACAGTTCAAATTGTTGGGTTTTACAGCTAAATGGAATGTAGTGTGTGAGCAGACTTGCTTGAGTGGGGGTGGGGGGTGGGGGGGGGAGGGTGAAATGAAACTACATGTGATGAAAAGTTTTTCAGTGCCGGTGCTATGCTCAACCTAGATCATTATGTGTTGCAGAATTTTCCTTCACTGATGAATTAGCATGCATAAAGTAATGTAACTTGTGGACACTTTCAATGTACAGTTGTATTTTTTGGCATCATCAGAGAGGCATGTATGAATGCAAGCTATGTCAAGGGACTTGACTATTTCTTTCACAATTACTGTGACTGTGCACTGCAGTTTGCTTTCCAAATGTACAGTATTTTGTGGTTAACTATTTTTGGCTAATCTGAAGCGAGCACTTTTGTTTGCTGAACGGCAGAGTGATTCCAATGAACTTGACTGGATGTCTTTAACTTATTATATTGTACTATCAGTACACCATTAGAAGACTATTAAGATGCAGAAACTCCAAGCTAGGCATGGCATACTTCATTACATGGCTTTTTAATAAAGATGGGTGACAGTTTTGAAAACTATGATGAATTGGGACTATCTGAAAAAATATTTTTTGAATATATTAAGAACTGTTTTAGGTACAAGTACCATTCCAGCTTCAATTCATAGGTTCGTGCTGTAAGCGCATCCAATGAACCGCAAATAAAAGTGGTAGACGTTTACCTTATGCTTATCAGGGGCACTTGAAAAGTGTAAATGTTCAGTTCAGTATCTTCACAGTTATTATTATAGGTAGAGGTCTCATTTGAACTGCAATTCCTGTGTTTGTGGTGCAGGCATATCCAGTAAACTATGAACAAGTGTTGTGAAATTTGAATGTACATCTGACAGAGGAATTGGAAAAAAAATTGTCAAATGTTTCAATATCTACCTTCAAAACTATTATGCGTAGATGTGCCATTTAGATCATATATTCCAGGTTTCTTCCATCATCAATTTTGTCCACAGCTAAACTCTCAGATGCCACTGAAGCCAGGATATTTGAACAGAATGTGGCCCGATCAGTGAAGTTGAAATAATGCAAATTTGGAGCAACAATAGCAGATTGTCATGTACAATCTGTGCACATGCAACAGTCCACGATCTTTACTCAGATTAGCAGTCAATATATGTGTAACTATGTACATCACCAGGATTTATTGTTTACACTCACGTCAGACATAACCCTTTTATGCTCCCATATGGTCACCAGTTTGTCACCAGTCCATACTGTAGTGTCAACAGTGATCCATAAATAAATCAAAGTTGCAATAAAATGTATTAGAATTAGGTAGAGTTTCTCACTACATGACCAAATCTTATTTGTTTGCTGACACTCGACATTCTGTTGCATCAAGAATTCTTTCTTTCTGTGTGGCTTTTTTTTTTTAACTGCAGATGTTTTCAAGCCACCAGCCTTAATTTCCTACAGTTTGTCTGACATTTTATGTTTTCTGTGATGTAGCTTTTCCAATTTCATTTTGAGTGTACAAGGCAACACTTTTCCTTCGTTGCTGCATAGATTCACTTAGAAGCAAATTTTTCTAGTTATACATCGGATTTACAACAGAACTTCATATTCATTGAAAATGAGCAAATAATAATACTCCTACATAGTGGAGATTGACTCGAGCTACATTTCAAGATTTCGAGTAAGTTTAGAGCGCACCCAGCTGGTGGTTTGGGTGAACTAATACTAAGTAACAAGTTACTGTTTGTAAGCAGGTAACGCTACAGCAAATCATATCTAGATCAAAATGCCATAGTGTAATGGATGCTGTTACACATGTCTTTACCATTTTACATTTTATATTGACAGCTTTGAGCGGTGATGTGCATCCACACCCGGGCTACACTGGTCAATTTGCGGACTTGAATATCTGTCACGCTAGTATTCGCAGTCTTTCAGATGACAAACTTTCCTGTATTAAAACCTCTCTGGCACAGTCTTTTGATATAATAACCCTTTCTGAAACATTTCTCGCTCATGACCAAGATTCTGTTAATATTAATATACCTGGTTTCCACCCTATTATGGACGTTATGGAGGGTGCAGTCCAAGTGGATGTGTAGCTGTATAGGCGTCGCACGTTGTAGTTGCTAAAAGGTGTCCGGACTTCGAAAATCCGAATCTGGAAATAATGTGGTTGGAGGTTCTATTACACAACACTAAATTCCTGCTAGCTGTGGTTTATAGACCACCTAACTCTACTATGGCTTTTGGGATGAGCTCCAGCTGAACTTCGACTTCACGTTTAACTTAAATATTTGTAATGTTCTTATAACAGGCGACCTAAACGCTGATCCCAAAACTCCTCACGGGAAGAAGCTTGCAAAATTCGCACTCTATAACAATTTGAAAATTCATATTACTGAGCCAACGAGGATAACTGAGAAAACACCATCATGTCTTGATCAAATAAATGACATACCCCAGTTCATATGTTCAGCGTCTGTGCTGCCACTTTTCACAAAAATGACCACTGCACAATAGCGGCAAATTGACTATTCAGAATTAAGAAAGATTATTGTTTTGATAGATTTATTTGGAAACACTCTAGAGCTGATTTTGACTTATTTCGAGATGAACTAAACCAGGTTGATTGGGACATCTGGTTCAATACTGAAGACGTAAACATTGCTTGCCGCAAGTGAACCGAGATCTTTTTAAACGTGGCTCGAAACTGTATGCAAAACAACACAGTGACAGTAAAATCAAACAACGCTTCTTGGTATACTTCTAAATTACGTGAACAAAAATGCAAAGTCAATAGGATTCATGAGAAAACTAAAGCATGGAATGAAAATTCCCACTTATGAAAATACTTTTGCGATTTGCCTACATTAGTAATCTATGTTTAGCGGAGGCTAAATACCACCAAAAACAATGCTCTATCTTCCGATAACTTTCTGATTTCAGATATGGCAGCAAAAGCTAATGTTCTTAAAGACGTTCGGTACACCGCGTTCTGCGCAACCATTTCTGGTCCAATGCCCCTATGCAGTTAGAGCTGGTATTTGTCGATACCTGCACTAGCTGCTGTTCGCTTTTCCTATTTTGCACAGTTCCGTTCCAGAAACATGGATTGTTTACGAAGAGTGAAAAGGAAAAAGAATGGGTGGTTTGTTAACAAATGCCAAAACAAAGGACTAAATACTTTAAAACAAGCCAGAATACATCGAAACACGACAGTGGTAGACCAAAACGCATGTACACAATCAGCGAACGCTGACCAAGCCACCGTCGAAAGTGCCACGCCCACCCCCCAAGTGCCACAAGTACATGTAAACACTGACAGTTATAACTGGGACGAAGGTCGCAAAATAGTGGAACTAAGTGTACTAGCCGATAATCTTGTATGCAAGGAATGTAAAAAAAAAACATTGTCCCTAAAAAACACAGAATCAGAAAAACGATATGGCTTGGCCAGTGTACTGTCCATTTCTTGTGAATGTGGTACGATAAACGCTGCCCCAACTGGAAAAAAACAACAACAGAGTAATACCCCAGCGTCAAAAGGTGGCACAGGCATATTTGATAATGTGCTGCCTGTGCTACCATTCGACACTGTATTAAGGCAACTATAATTTTGATATTCTTATGTTTACCTCTTTTTTCCACATTGCTGTATTGCACTATGGAGAGAATCTTAAAATGTTTGCCTCTACTAAGTAAAACTATGAAAGTTTATATTATGACTGGAATGTAAAATTAACGACGTACTGCCGTTCATTTGAGCTACATAAATGTATATTGATATGGTATCGAAGTGAGACAATGAATGGATACCTTTACCTATGAACTTAGAACAAATTAAGTCAACATGCATGAATTCTTTGTACAATTGCAGAAAAAATAGCACCGTATGATACCTTTTTTTGTTAATCAATGAAATCAGTACATATTTTGGAAACCCCCTACAATTTTTCAGGGATTTGTAAATATTTTTTCTATTTCAAATTTACAAAATACTGTGAGCACTTATACATTTTTGCAAGACGAGATGAATTTAAAGTCACATTCCAGCATGTTTTGTCTACATATTTGTTATTAAAAGGCTTGATATACATTGCAAACACTCATATCGAGGTACTTTATGCATAGTTATGCATCCTTAATTTGTTTTTTGCTTTTACCCACATATATAATGGCTGCTGTCAAATTTCTGTAGTCCTCACATGTATCGCCACCTAGCGACAAAAGTAGCACCGTGACATGCCAATTTTTTGCTTGCATTCTGTTTCAAATGCCAATATCTTTGTTCACACCAAAAACCAGAGATTTCTAAATTCTTTTGACCAGTGTACCGAACGTCTTTAAGGAATATTTCCTACAATAGTGTCACGTTCATGCAGCATCCGTCACACTGCCTGTCAAATTGCCTCATCAGCAAAGTACTCTAGAATATATTGAACTGACTGAAGACACTGCTTTAGATATACTCAAGTCATTGAAAACTGACAAAGCATGTGGCCCCGACGGTGTTAGCCCCCTTTTGTTGAAAGAGGCTGCGCCTGTCATTTCCTGTTCCTTGCAGAAACGTTTTAATCTTTCTCTATCTCATTCTGTTTTCCCTAGTAAATGGAAAAAGCGAACGTTTCGCCACTTTCTAAAGGTGGACAACCTGAATTTTGCAAAAGCTAGAGGCCTATATCACTCCTAATTTCTGTTAGTAAAGTTTCAAACGTGCTGCTTTGAAAAACATATTCAATTTCCTGCAAGACAATCATTTTTTATCACAAAAACAGTCTGGTTCATCCCCGGTGGTAGAACTGTGAACCAGTTGTATATTTATACCATGAATTCTCCAATGCTATTGATCTACAAAAAGTACGTGTTGTTTTTTGCGATATCACCAAAGCATCCGATAAAGTGCATCACACCGGGTTTGATATACAAAAGGAAGAAGGCAGGCATAAGGGATCCTTTACTTCAATGGGTAGACAGTTATCTTCACGATCCCTGTCCACATGTTGTCATTCAAGGCAAAGCTTCTGCGTGGGGAAGTATCGAAGCAGGTGCCCTGCAAGGCTGAGTATTAGGTCCTCTTATGTTCCTCATATTATATGTTAATGATATTACAAATACTGTGCAATTTGAAATTAGACCATTTGCTGACGATACCACTCTTTACGTCAGAGTTGAAGACCCTGTCCAAAGCTCAAGCATGTTTAAACAAGACCTTGGTTCAGTATCGGGCTGGTCAAATAAGTGGCTAGTGTCCTTTAACCCTACAAAAACTAAAATACAATTAATAAGAAGAAAAATCCTGTTGATCATTCCAATTTAGTATATGAAAAAGCAGTTATTGAGAGGGTCGAACAACATAAACACCTTGCAGTCATACTTTCTTCATATCTTTCCTGGTCTGCCTACATTAAACATATAGTCACTAAATCACGTAAAATTTTTAGGTATTTTGAAATGTTAACAATTTAAACTAAACAGACGTGGCCTTGAATCACTTTATTTTTCTTTCATTAGACCTACTATGGAATATGCTGGTGCGGTCTGGGATGGATGCACACAATCAGACAGATCTTCTTGAAAATTATTTTCCTGTGGAGACTCGTCAGAGGATTACTTGTCATTTTATCTTCCAGTGTAACAAATACATTTTGCAGAGAAATGATCTACAGACGAAAATTACTCTTTTAGCTTCATTCAACATAAAAACAGTACTATTTGGAACACAACAAAAATTAGCTCAAAGAATGCGGACATTTTTAATGCTGTCCACTATTACATAAAAGCAACTGGAAGATTTGATGTTTGACATCCATCGTATGGAGTAGGCCTACGTACCCTTTGTTATCAATTTATGTAATACTCACAGACTGGCCTACCCTCCCCTTCCTTCTTACCACAGTCCGTAATGTCCTGTTTGTCACCTATTCGTTATCTAGATGTCATACATTCACTTGTTTCTGTGTCTATTTATGTACAAGGGGCCTTCAAATAGGCATTGCCTGTTGGCTAATTATATTTAATAAAATATGTTTAAATATGTTGTAAGGGCTTCCATGCCAAGTGAACTATCTTGTGGATGAGTTCCACTGCACCAGCAAAGTATCCAACGCAGCTCGCTCATATTTGGATCACTTTTTTGAGAACTTTTCTTTGGGTGAAAAAGAAGTGGATTTACATTGTGACAACTGTGCTGGACAAAATAAGAATCGGTACACGCTCAGGGACCTCATGTGGCGTGTGTTGACTGGTAAGCACGTAGAAATCACTTTGAACTTCCTTGTGAAAGGACACACAAAATTCTCACCCGACTGGTGTTTCGGACTTTTAAAACAGAAATTCCGTCGTACCGAAGTGTCTTGCTTAGATGACAAGGCCAAGTGTGTTGAATCAAGCACAGTGACTGGTGTCAACATACCTCAGCTTGTGGGCAAAGAAAATGGAGAAGTGATTGTGCCTTCATAAAACCGGCACACTTTCCTTGAGCCCTTCATCAAGACTGTACCTGGAATCAAGTCATTCCATCATTTCCGGGTTATGGCCAGCAGACCAGGTGTTGTATTTGCCAAAGAATTTCAGGACAGCACTGAAAAAGAGTTTGTCCCACTGAAAGTGGCACCAGATGCAGTACCAGTGCAAAAACCTGCGACAATGCCTAGCCCAGGTCTTTCACAGCAGTGACAAGAATACTTGTTTCAGCACATCCAGGAGTTTGTACGGCCTGATGCACAGGACATTGTATGCCCTAGACCTAGCAGTATGGTTCAGTCTGGTGCAGTATTCCCACAGAGGGCAGAAAGAAGCCCAGATGTTCAACCACTGCAAGTGCAGGTGCATGCTCCACAAGATCAAATGGAAAGAGGTGCTTCCAGAGTCAGTGGTCATGGTCGTTGCAGAGGTCATAGTAGGGGAAGAGGAATGTCTGTGACATCTGTAAATGATGATTCTTCCCCACCAGTACCTGGTGGTAGCAGGAAAAGAGCTAGGAGGTCCTGGCCCACAATAAAATAAACCTTCAAGTCAACAAGGGTTAACTGTACTTAATAACATTGTTGTCACAGCAGGCTGTGTGAAGCGTGTCTATTGAAACTTTAAAACCATGAAGAGTATTTAGTATGTTACCATGGTAACTAGTGATGACCACCGTAATTTTCTTTCATGTTTTTCTTTTCTTTTTCTTTTTTTGTCATGCCAACTACATCAATATATTATAGTGAACTGCCTTATTACAATCAAATAAGTGAACAGCAGACCTTTATATTCAAACTGCGTGAACTTGCATTGTGCGTATGGGATTATTTTGCCTCAAGTTCAGTATGCCACAATATATTTCATTTTTTTCTGTTGTTGTCATGACAACGCCATCAAACTTTCATAATAAACTGCAATTACAATCAAATAAACAGTGAAAAGCCGACCTTCATGATATCTTGTGCAATACAATTGAAAGCAGCTGTTATGCAGTTGTGTAATGAAATGCGCAAGAAGCTGTACAATGCCTATGGAATACCATCATGGTTCTCATTGTGTTTATTGTTGCTATGCTAACCACACAATTTTGTTTTCATATTCAAATGATCAATTATGAGCTAAGAATAAATTAGTGTTATGAAAATATATTTTTTTGTTCATTTAAGGTTTAAAAGGCAGCAGCTATTGAAAATACTTGAAAACTTTGTTTTCGACCTGTCGCCTAATATCGGTGAGCACAATGAGAAGATTATGTTATTTTCTTATCCCTGTAAATTCAGAACTATATAAGCTGGGAGTCTTATCTTTTCTCCATGCCTTTTTCATATACCCTACTAGAAGTCTGCCAAATTTCATAATAATAGGTAGATTAGAAATGCATGTTACTAAGGACTCTATCTCTTGATGTCTGAAAAACTTGATGGAAATTTTTAAAACACCAAACTGCTTAGAAATAAATGAGCTATTCAAAAACATCAAAATCACTGTATATATATATATATATATATATATATATATATATATATATACAATAAAATGCCGTCTCTTGTTTTATTCAGTATTTAGACATTATGTTCAAATATTTATTTATATGATTGAATGTATTTGTTCACATGTATAGACTGGTTTAATCATATGGCAATTTAAATATATTTAATGATATGATCCAATGCATTTAGTCACATGAAGAAAAATCGATCATATCACATATTTGTCCATTTGTTCAAATACATGCATATCTGATAGTGTCAAAAATTTTCGCGAGGGATACATTTTCCCGAGCAGATCCGGTTCGGGAATATTAAACTCATGTATTTTTGGCAGATTGGATGTCGAATGAAAGCCAGCATAAAAATCGGGAAAATAAAACTCGTGAAATTTACTCTTGGAGTTCATTCGGGAAATTTTACGCTCGCGAATATCAATTATTATACATTATCATTAAACGGATTTGATTTAGATTTATCATTAAACTTATTTGAGCATATCATTAATACACTTTGGACGTATATTCGAATGCATTTGATAACATGTTCAAATATGATGTAGCAATCAACTAGTTCATGAAACTCCTTAACAGGAGGCGGAAAACTGCATCTTCAGAATCTGTGAGCATGAATTTTGAAAGTTCCCTAATGAGAGGCGAAATTGCACCTTTAGTGTTGGGGAGCGTAAATTTTGTTCGTGGGGAAAGCATATAATTAAATACATTTCATTATATTTGTATTTTGAATTAGTTTATTCATATGACTAAATCGATTTGATGTGTTTAAATCCCTTATATTTTTTAATATGAACTAATGTATTTGATCATATTTTCATGTGTTTAATAAAAAAAATGAATATTTGTTCATATGTTCACATGATGGTATCAAATATTTGATGACGTGATCAGTGTTTGATCGCATTAACAAATGCTTAAAGGTATGATTGAATATCTGAACACATGATGAGGGTGATGTAATCATATGGACAAATGCAATTAGTCATATTATTAAATGTATTGTATCATACGTTCACATTGATTTGATCATATGGGCAAATACATTTTTTCAAATGATTAAAATTTAATGACTTAATGTTTGGTATATGTCTAAGTACTGAATAAAACAAGAAACTTAATATAGAAACCAAAAGGAAACTAGTGTTAATCGTTGATATCATGGTTACACTGATTGTCACAAGGTGAGAGGTGAGATAACAGTGGTTGCTGTCATCCGTGTTACCAACCGATACCTGTATGTTTTTGGAAAACCATGAGTTTATTTATATGCCAAGCAATAAAATTTAAGGAATTCTCATGTCAATTTTCCGCAATGTATAATTTCGGATTGGTCCCATAAGGTCTCAGTACACTAGTTCTTGGTGTGTCGATGGCTTTTGCTGTTGATTGCATAGTCCTGCATGGCTAATTATCGTTGTTGCCTAATCAAACGTAATTAACCGAGAATGACTTGCATTGAAAATACCCGCAGTTGTACCAGAGAAAATGCTGATAATGGTAAGACTAGCAATTTTTAACAAAATCGGTGGCAGGTCAGAAAATGACGCTAAAAAGCCAGACTAAAAAAAAAATGAACATATGATGGCGAGAAGGCCAAATTTGTTTTACAGCTCTTTCAAACTTCTGCCTGATCGGGTCGCAAAATATCACTCGTTTATTTTTGACAACGTACAATGCGTCTTCTGTGAATTTTCTGTGACTTTTTGGCGCGATTCAGAACGTGTGAGACGGAACATGGAAAATAGTGAACATATAATGTCTTTATTTCTTTTTAATTTCATACAAGTAGTTATGCCCTTGAAAAGTGACCAGAACTAAGGTTGTCAAAGTTTTCGTCCGTTTGCCCTATATCTCTATACAAACATGTTCATTTGAACTTGGTTGCCTAATAGACTAAGTGTAGTACTTGAATAAGTTATACTATACTTGCCTGCAGATTCATCATGACCCGTATCAAAAAAAAAAATACTATACGCATTACATACACTCTACTAGACGACAACAAAACGAATAGTAGGAGAGAGCTAATGTGAAGTAAAATCACAGACCACAATTCTGCTAACAGATCACATCTCTCTCTCTCTCTCTCTCTCTCTCTCTCTCTCTCTCTCTCTCTCTCTCTCTCTCTCTCTCTCTCTCTCTCTCTCTCTCTCTCTCTCTCTCTCTCTCTCTCTCTCTCTCTCTCTCCAGCGCCGGCAGAAAGTGTTGCTCCAAAACTCGGTGGGGGGGGGGGGGGGGGGTGTCACCAGTGAAACCACTTGCACGTGCCACTTTTCAAAATGTGATAAACATTATAAGTCTGACACCATAACCAGTTTAGGGCCAATGGGGCCACAGGCAGTTACAAGAAGCACACTGAGTAATAACATCAAACTTCCTAACAGTGTTCTCTGCAGGAGTCCCTTGTACAAGTTGTACCTGAGGAGGACCACGCGGAGGGGCCTCCAGAGGAGATTGTGCAAAACTTTCTGGCGGCACTGTATTAATATATATATATATGTATATTCGAATATGACTGACTGAACTATTCTAAAATGTTCCATTTTGTGTAGTTGTCAGAGCTTCACTCCAGTGTAGAAACGTATTTACAAGGATGCCACTTCCAACGTGTGTGTATTGGTTTAATGCGAGTGTAGGGCACAACGTGGTCAGAGAGCGTCCACGTGGTCCTTTATTTAGGGCAGATCAAACAAAACTGGCGCACGTCTTCAATGTGACAGAAGCAAGCACAAACTTACGTGAACGACACATTTACTTCATGACGACTGGCGTTATGACATACTGGAGTGAAGGAGACGTAGCTGTGTACGGCACATACAAAGCTAGGTTTCTATGTGCGCGCATTGCGTACAACGTATTGCGTAGTTGGGGTGGGTATTGCGTACTGCTTATACTATTTTCCATGTATCCGCAAACCAGGCGTATACTGTACGTATACAATGTTCACTTTGATAGGATTTGGCGCCATTTTGTGTATGTTACGCGCGTCTACCCTGCGTGATGCGTACACACCGCTACACAGAGCGATTGAAACGCATAGGCAACACGCATTACGCACTACGCATACATGGAAATGGGGTAGTGAATTTTAAGTCAATCAATTATTACGCACTACGCACTACGCGCACATGGAAACCCAGCTTTGGGGTAACGTCTGCAATGAGCAAAACAGTTCGGCTATTTTGTCTACCGATAGAAGTAGCGTGTTTAATCTGGACTTGAATACACTGTACGACGGGAGTTTGAGTTTCAAAAACCCATGGGAAGTAAATTCCATGAAATCATACCGAGATGGTAGTATCTGTAAGCTGCACCATCACGGGTGGGGGCGGACCTAATAGGTATCGATGAGTAAATCTGTATATTTTGAAAACAGAGGTGGCTTCAGTTAAAGTTGAAAATGCTTGGATTCATTGGATAAAGTTTGCCACCCGGGCTCATTCAGCATGGGGAAACGCGTGGTCTGTGGAAGTGCACCAGTACATTTTCTGCCAGCAAACTGCAGCGTCTCAAGAGACTGCGGCATGAGGTCGGTGCAGTTATCGCCGGGCACGCACTCATATTCACATATGGTCCGTATCACAGTTGCATAACCTGATTTATGTTCTACAAGAGAGCTTAGCTGTATTTCAGTCTACATAATTGGACAGGACTGTGGATAAACTTATTAATGACACATGTAGTGTAGATACCTTGATAAAATAGAAAACAGAGATTTGCTCACAGGCAAATCTGTCTGTGTGTATGAAAGGTTTGTTAATTTGATAGCAATAATGACCCCTTTCCCACTAACATGTGGTTGGTGTCTGGTCCATAGCGTTGGGCACTATATATAATGGTAGGAAATAAAATCAGGTATATTTCTCCAATCTTACGTGAAATGTTGCCATTAAACAATGGGTGAATTACTGCAAGACCGGTTACTCTCTCCAAAGGATATTCCACTTCAAAATGTTCAAGTGCCCCCAATTAACATAAATTTTACCACTTATGTTAGTGGTTGACTAGATGCGCTTACACCACCAGCCTATGAATTGAGGTTAGAATGACACCTCTATCTATAATAGTTTTAAGTATTTAATTTTAAAATTTTAACGTGTCCCTAATTAGCATAAATTTTCATTTTGTCCCTTTTGTTTCTCTTTCATTGGATGTGCCTACATACAAATTAAAGTACGAATGTAATTTCTGTCATTAAGAGTTTGCAGATGGTCAACCTGAAATTTTTCATGTGGCCCTAATTAGCATACATTTGATGACATTCAACTTTAACATTTTATGGCGTCCTTAATTAGCATAAGTTTTCATTTTACAAGTTTTGTGGTTCTTAAGATGTATGTACAGCACAAGCCAATCAATTTAAGTTGGAATGTCACCTCTACCCGTGATAACTTTGAAGACACTGAGCTTCAAAATTTTGAAGGATCCATAATTACGATAAATTTAAATTCTACAACTATGGTAATGTGTCCAATAGATGCGCACCTCGAACAAGAATGCCAAAAGAACTAACAGTTGGACCTTTGTGTTGAATACTTTGGAAGCTAGAAGCAATTTGAAATCTTTGAATGGCCCTATTGTGCATAAAAACCTATATTTAACGACTTGCAAAAGTTCACTATAGACGCTATTCGCATGCCAAATTTGAAATGGTTAGCTCGTGGTATATATAAGTTTTCACCGACACCAAAATAAGATGGAAAGAAAAAAATGGAACAAAGAAGGAAAGAAAGAAAGAATATTGGCAGAAGCAATATGTCTATGTTCACAACCAAAGATAAATATCAGACGGTGTCATTGCTGAGTGTGTATGTTAGGGTATCATCGGAAAAAGGTGTATTTCAATGGGGGCGCCGTTGTACTATTATCTATTCATTTTTTGATATCAAGAAGTTGACTTCTTGATATGAAGACGTCACTTCTTGATATCAAGCAGTCGCATGGACATATTGATTATGTATTATTTACATACGTTACAAGTGCCTCCGGCTGTGCCCAGATAACAAATTAAACTGACGTCAAAGGAGGTAATGTGTAAAAGGGGAAACAACATAAATTTGAAACATGTTTGAACAAATGTCCAACTTACTTATGGCTTAAGAGAATTTTTATGTGTGGTTCCGGTAGCTCCACCGACCCTACTGAAAAGGTTTGACCCTAAATAAATTTTATAAAACATAAAAAAAATTCAAGCCACCCTTGCGTAATGAAAATTGATCGACCCTGGCTGAAAGATTTTATCAAGAAAGTGGCCGGCGTATGATGTTATTTTGCAGGAAACTAAAGTAAAATGCAGCATTTTATTTCCAATTGTCTGGAAGCTTAACTTGAGCCGCAGGCAAACAGCATAGCTTTATAGCCAAGGTTATTCGGCGAAATAGCTCCAGTTGTTCGGTGATCGTAATTGTAATGTTTTGCTACATAGGTTCCAGGTGTCAGTTCTCAAGTTACCAGGACAAACGGTCATCAAAGTACTTTTAAAACATGACTTACTATCTCAACTTTAATCTGCATGCTCGGTTGTGTCTGAAGCGGTTATCATCGTTAGGTACAAATCCAAATGCGATATGATATCTTGGCAATCAAAACCATGCACGTCGGTACCATTTGCAGAGACCACCATTTTGAACGTGGCACAATGCACTGTGGGACAGTCGCACTAAAAGATTTGATTTGGATTTCAAAGTGAATCACAGCCACAGCATACATCATACCATTATTGATGCTCTGAAATATTGGCAAAATATATACTTTTGGTTTCATATATTATCACCACCCCAAGATCGTCCCGTTACTATCTTCATTTACAAACCAAAGGGTACGGAATCCACAATTTTCAAAATGGCAGCCAACCCTGTGTGTTAGTCCCGATTGGATATTTTGAAGAGGTAGCATCCAAAATATGTGTGCGATCAGTGTTAACGGAAGGTAATTTTTGAGAATGAATATATAATGTGCAATGTATAATGCGACTTTTCCAGAGTGAGCATTACCTAAAACTGTAAATACAATGCCTTGACGTTAGCAGTTGTTGGGAACGGTGGGCCCCAGAATAGGGATATTGTATCAGACATGGCAGTCGCCCCCAGGCTATGAATTAAGTAGCACCAATGGGCACAGAAGTGAAGAACCCTGCTGAGTCAAAGATGGGGCTTAGTAGAGAAGGTTGCTCTAATAGTGGATACAGATCCGAAAGTACCGGCGGGTTAAAATGTCATTAGTAACCGCTTTCCATTTTGGCTCCTTCTCTCTGGGCGTGTCTCAAGGGTTTGGTTAAACGGTCAAATACGTATAATTGTTATCTTATATAAAGGCGGTAAATTCCTGCTGACGATGTAGCTGAGGGGGTAATACAATTATTACCAATATGGACTGGCTTGATTTCTCAGATTTTTCTTTTTAGGGGCCACAACGTTCAGGCTTCAGTCACATAAGTCTCGATCTAAATAAAAAAAAACTTTAATGAAGAGGCTATAAATATTTTCACCGTAATTTTTACCTTCTGCCACTTAACCTGGAGGAAAAATTAGGCGAGGTCCCAAAGCAACCGGGGGGGGGGGGGGGGGGGGGTGTCTCGTAAGATAGGTTTTCAAGCAGAAATGTTATGTTTTGTATGGAGTTTACATGTATATTTGTTTGTGTATTTGTTTTCTATGAATAGGTCTATTATGAATAAATGCGAGAAGTATTTTCACCATAATTTACAAAGAAATCTCGGATGTCTTTCAACAGACACCGTGTAATTTTTGAAGATTAACACAGTGCGGTGTCTGTATGCATAAGGTTGTTTTCAGGGCATTAACACCTAGCCCTTTACCCCGACTGCCAATGTCACTGTTGGTAACACCCTGCTTTCCTTCATCACATCTTAATAATTCCACGAAACAATGTCAACATATTTTACTAAAAATGCAATAAATCACAATATGTTGAATTTACAGTTACATAGAGAGAAGATATATAGGCAAAACCCGACTGTTGTGTTTACTCAGACTGACAGAGTCACCCGACTCCATATCGCAATAACAAATTCGATGTTAAATGGCGTACTTTAGCGATCCATAGCCATAGGCAAATATTAACATAGGAATACAAAACTAGCTTGAGCAAATTCGATATTTTTATGGTATAGCTATATACATCTTTAGACAGGGCTTTTTCTCCATCTCTTTTAATGGTAAATCGTGACATTTCTTGTCTGTTGATCTATGCATTTTTTTTAATGATTGGGACACCAATGAACAAAAAATTATTCAAAATAATTAAGAACGTTTACAGGGTACGTTTTGACCGGGACCCGGATATCAAGAAGTCCACCTTTAGATATCAATAAGTCGGTATGAATTCTTGACTTCATAAAGTGACTTCTTGGTATCAAGAAATATGGAGACTTCTTGATATAAAAACCGTATACTATTTCTAGATTTCAGAAGCTTACTACATAACATCCAAAAGTACTTCTTGATACTAAGAAATAGTAGAAAGGCACCCCGTGTAGTTTAAACCCTGAAAGAAAAGTATTAGTGTCTGTTTGCAAACACAGACATCCTATTTTCTTGAATATTTTTTGGTCTATAGTCCTTACATTCCAAATGTGTCTTTTTATGGTTTTGCGTGGCCAATTTGTCTCCTTCATTAGTTAATTAGTGATGTTCGTTCAACACGATGAGGCCTTCTTTGGGCTGTTTCCTTGAAAGCAATCCCTTTCATGGTAGAAACGGTCTAGTTTTGTTACGTATGGCTAATTGTCTTCATTCTTTATTTAACTAGTAATGCTCGTTAAACACAACCAGACCTACTTTTTCCTGTTTCTAGAAAAGTAATGCAGCTAGCCATCTGACATTTGATGAGAGCTAGCCCTTCCATAGTAGATATCATATACTGTTATTTTGTGTGGCCTATTCTTCTTGATTAACTAATTGGCGAAAATCTTTGAGAATCCCAATATTTATTTGGCGTTTATCAGAGAAGATGCACAGTGAGCCACCTGAAACTGGTTGTAACAGGTAGGCCACACACGATTGGTGCGTACTTGCAAGGATTTCCTTGGCTATAGTCAGTTCTCCTTTTTTATTTGATGAACAAGGTTCATTAAACACCGACATAGATTTTCGGATTATTTCTACGACAGTATAGCTGGCAGCCGTTTGAAACTTTTGTCGCGGATTGATTTTACATGGGTAGGTGTGCAGTAGGTCTGTCATTTTCGTCTGTGGCTTTTTGGCCTAATTTTAACTTGATGCCCCTGATCTCAAATGATTACATATAGGATGCAATTGCCCCGAGGCCTTTATGGAGATGTCAGGACTAAGCATTACTGCGTGGTGCTAGCATAATATGTGGTGAATTCATTCAACGTTGTGTTATTTCGCCCCAGATCATGGTAGTCAATCATGACTACTGCATATGTCTGTAAGTGACCGTTTCACTTTTTAAACATGCAGGTGAAAGATATTGCTAGCGTCGCTGCAAATTGTTGAAGAGGAAATTACAAAACTAGATTTTACAGCATTGAAGTTCATCTGCCAAAGTCTAGCCCAGAGTGAATCCTGCTTAGATTACTTGATCTTTCCCACCGATTCAGTAGGATCGTGAACAATTTCCAGAACGACATATCTGCAAATAATTTGATGTCGCAGGTCATGTCATTTATATATATTAAAACAGGAGATCAAGGAAGAATCCCGAGTATACCGGCCTCAACAGCGTCTTGCAAACCTGACTGTTTGAATTTGAAAAGTTAGCCAGCATACCGGACTCCGTTGCCTCTGAGCTGTTACAGATATCATGAAGAATGCTGACACCATTTTTTAAAAAAAGAGATGGTATATTTTTTTTTAGGTAAATGCATAAAACAAATCATAGAAATAGGCATTCAAAAAGCTTATCTAATCATTACAGGGGAAAGAAATAATTGGTAGGCATATAGGTGTCTCTTACTCTTTTCAAAGACGACGCAGAGACTAAATTCTTCCACGGATCAAGAAAATTAGAGTTAAGAAGTCATTAGTTTAAAATTTGGTCCACAAAGGCAGATACTAAGAGCGCAGTGTTTCAAGAGCGAGTTGCCTGTGCCGTCAGGCATGGAAGCAGAATTTGTCTTCACTGACATTAATGTTCTCGCTGCGTCTTTGACCTCACTTGAAACACACTCAAATGGACCTCTGTGCGGCAGACAAAGTTAGGTAATAGTAGTTAAAGTACCACTGGTTATCATGGGGTAGGAGTTCACATTGGTTTTCAAAGTACCCGGTGAAAGTTTCACACTTAACCATATTACTTCAAATAAACCAGCCAAGGTCAATGAGGATCCGGGTATTCTAATCGAGTTTGCAACAGAGAATA
The DNA here is from genome assembly GCA_964020975.1 of Hermodice carunculata. Lineage (NCBI taxonomy): Eukaryota > Metazoa > Annelida > Polychaeta > Eunicida > Amphinomidae > Hermodice > Hermodice carunculata. Next base: position 76,995,803 of record OZ026620.1, on the reverse strand, counting down.
GATATAGCGGGACCCTATTATTTATGTAAGATTGATTGGCAGGGCTCAAGTTCACTACGAACTTACGGAAATAACAAGTCGAGTTTTTAATGGAGTTAGCAGTGGTGCTCCGTTTTCATTTGCAAAACTGGTAAAATACATCTACTGGTTTTAAGAGCAGCATATATTTATATAGGCCTGACCTACGTCGTGAGGGGCTAAAATATTCCTATCGCGATTATGTTGTCTTATAAATTTCGGCAGGTATTCGAGGCTTAGGGGATGACAACTAAATACCCGGGCGAAGGCGGAGGGTGCTGGGTGTTTTGCAAATAATTAATTTGGGTGGATATTTGGTGAAATGAACACATTTTCTCATCTAATTGCCAGAGATTGTGTGCTATTAACAGAGCTACACATAGTATTGCATATTACACTGCAGAATATGAAGTAGGTCAAGTTTAATAGTGCTTGGTCAATGCAATGAAAAGAAAGTGGCTTTTGTGGCGGTCTTGCTTTGATCGTCCTTGCAACCTTTGTTGTGTTCATATGTACCAGTGCCCGTTTACCCATCTGAAGTTGATCATGGGTTTCCACACTGACTGATGCAGTGCTCCTACCCTACTTGGTGCTGCACCCCAAACACCACCACCACCAACAACAACAACGATGATGATGATGATGATAATGATAGCGAGTAAAATTACAAGTGACTCACCGAAAACCACCAAAGTAAACATGAATGTAAAAAGATAATTGAGTTGTGGACTTTGCATCTCGGCATAGAATGGAATGTAACACTTGTTGTCAAACTAAAAGTTGCACATTAATTGCTCAAACACTCAAGACTGCACAGGCATTTCAGGTGTCCTACAGGTATTCGAAGACTACCTTTTCCAATGCTAAGGATAGACTTAACCAGAGTACAAGATCATGTCTGCCTATCAGTACCATGGGCACGCCTGAAACACTTCTAGATGTCTACCTCACCTCGTGATCTACCCCCAATAATAATAATAATAATAATAATAATAATAATAATAATAATAATAATAATAATAATAATAATAATAATAATAATAATAATAATAATTTTATTCAAACCCCCAAAAGACTGGGAAATAAAAGTATACATCGAAATGAAATATGTACATATACTGCATATAAATCAAACATAAAATCCGACACAAATTTGCACATGAAAAGTAACCCATGCAGGTATAAACAGAAAATAAAAGTATGTAAACCTCAATAAACTTAAAGGTACAAATACAGAATTGCACACTAAAAGCCCGACTGCCGGAAACCAGTACGTTGTATGGTACGACCCGACCTCAAAAAGGGATTTAAAAAGATTTTGTCAGCAGAGAAATGTGAGCAGATGCTTGGCTGACCACGGTTTATAAAGTTGTCAGAAAAAACAAGTTGCTGTAATGAGTCGACTATACCATTAGTGCCTGGAATATACAAGTTCTTACCCAGCAGGCGAGGTTTGACGTTCGAATACGTTGGTGTTGTCCATGAGCACTGCCGAACAAAGTTGCTTAAAAACAGAGGCTGTGAACTGTGATACATTTTACACTGGGGAAGCAGGAATTTAAAGAATCACTGTGCTTCGTGAGTTTAATGAAACATGGGCAAAAATATATAGCCAGCTGGACCAATTTGTGGTGAGCAGCAAGACAATATGCAGAGTCTGCTACTAGACAGAAGTGGAGCCTGCATTTAATACCAAGAAGTCCGTCCTGTAAGGCAAATCTGACCAAAAGACAGATAGTGCCATTAAAAGTAGCCCACGGCCACTTTATATTTAAATCCATAAACATTGACAATCAAAAATGCAGCAATGGATAAACAGTAGATCTTCTTCTTAATATTACAAGCTACGCTCAGTCTTGAGCATGACTCGCGGGAGATTCTGTACATGGAAAAGACAGGTGAAGCCAAAAGAAAACAGTGTTCGTGTTTTAGTAAGGAGGTTAAAAAGTGTGTTAATTAATTTAGATGGGCGTGGTATGGTGAGCTAACAAGCTATGTTGAAGCTCACCAGGCTTGGGGCTGTGACTAGATTAGCGGGGAGACTGTTCCATTGGGGGATACTGCGCGGAAAGAAACGAAATTTGAAATAATCTCTGGTTGTCTGATATTGAAGGAATGTATAGGGGTGTTGGTTTGAAGTCAAACGGCATTATGGGGGGAAATAATTTTTTGGGGGGAGGGCTACTAAGTGGTGAATTATTTTGTATACCACACACATACGTATATGGGAGCGGCGTTGTTGGAGAGTGGGCCAGTTTAAGGAGGACAATGCTATTGACACTGCTGGTATTGTGATAGCGGTTTGTAACAAACCTGGCTGCCCTCCTTTGGACCATTTAGATTTTGTTTACATCTTTAGTGGTGTGCGGGTCCCAGACATTGGCACAGTATTCCAGGTCGGGCCGGACTAAGGAGTTATAAGCAAGGGTTTTTGTTGTGGCATTTTTAACTTTTCTTTGGAGGAGGCCAAGGGTACGGTGTGATTTAGTAGTTTAGCAGATTTAGATGACTATATTGAAGTTTTTGGTACACTTCAACGCTCTGCTTCTATAGTAATACTGAACGATATACTAACAAAAGATCATCACAGTCATACATCTGCAGAAATAAATATGGGGTCTACTGCCTGATTCTATCGGGGGAAAGATACAATTTACAGGGGATGGAGAGGTAACTGGTATTTTTTTGACTTGCGATCGGTAGGTTTTTTTTTTGTTTTTTTTGTTAAATGTGAATTGAAAAATTTAGTATTCTCTTCTATCAGGTGGTCCACTCGGAGAAAAAAATCCAGCCCCCCCCCCCCCCATCCCCTCCAGACTCCCGTCAACCCCAACACGCTCATCCCAATAATGATTGCCCCCTTATCTTTTAGCCGAGTACAGTGACTTATCGCGACAAAAGGTATTGTTCACATCTTGGCCGATTCAAGGTCTTACCAATGAGAAAGCGTGTCTCCGTGGGAGCCGAATACTGCAAAGCCCTTGTTTCAGGGACCATCACGCAGTGTACTAGTAAAGTCGTCGAAGCTACCACACTCGTAATCCCAGATGGAACGTTTCAGTCGGTGATCATTATTTACCATGAAATAGAAACTACAGTGATCAGAAGAGGAACATTATTTCAACATATATTTTACGTTTTATCTAGTTCGCTGTATATTCGTGTGTGCCTATGTGTTAGGACCTCCTTGGAAACTATCTCCGGAACTGTAAGATCTTCATGTTTAACTACAGGCTACTTTGCCTTACTTAGCCAGGAAAATCATTGATCATAAATTCTAAAAGATGTCCCAGAGTACTCTCAGACACTTGTTGGCTCAAGTATGAGTTATCAAAACGCAGGTCGTTTTCGGTTAGCTGATCAAAGAGTTATTGATCAAGTTGACTACACTACTGTGAATCAGGCCCTCTCCAGCAACATAGCACGTGCAAGTAGACTGTCAAGTAGTATGAATGTTCTAGCGTAAATATGGACACGCAAAACTGTGCACTTGAAGGCATTACTTGTAAAGTTAAGCAGTATAATGCTCAGCTTTCCCTCGCGCTTTCAACTGTTGATGACTGGAAATGAAGGCAGCTTGTGAACGTGGTCACATGGGCCACTGTTGTCAATAAATAGCCTGCTATTGAGATCCCGGATTCAGATCAACAGGTCCATGAAACTGACAGTTGTCCATGGTTAGGCCAAGGACTATCTATGTATTTGTAAAGTCCAAATCACGTTGTCGCGATTCATCTTTGTAAGTCTGTAAAAAGCTTTGTTTCACGATTGACAAGACACGTTTTCAGCGGGCGAGCAGATCCTTTGCCTTATGAACAGATGCATGTATTCTCCATGCAGAAACACGAAGATTCCTGAGGAGGCCAGCACGCCACAGTCAGCGTAGCCGATATTGACCGTTTATGAAATACATGTCTGTTATATAACTATAATTTGTCAATCTTTGGTAACACTCTACAACACTACTTATTTTATGTCGGAAATACACCAATTGCCCACTGTGCTTTAGCAAATGGAACTTTTCTTTAGAACCCTGAGATTTTCATATTGCAGTTATAAAACTTAATTATTCCCACGCCGAAACATCATTTTTGTGAGCAAGCCAGTGGACAACTCCTCTGACTTCAAGTTTCGTATGCCTGGTATTTTACGTCAATGTTCAGCTTTCATCCAAAGTTTTGAGTAAAAGTGTAAAAGGAACCGATCAGACATATACATATGCACCATATTCAACAGCTTTAGCCGAAGGATTGGCCTATAGGCTACCGCATGAAGCTTTTTTCTCCTGTAGAATCTCTGCGTAGCCATTGCATTGGTGAACCATGTGCGTAACCAACATTAGGTCTGCATGCTTTTGCTTTTTATTGCTGAAAATCGACATGCAAAGCAATCATTAGTACTTACAATGTTACAAATATAATTACATTTATAGATAACGAGTTTTCAGCGGCAGGAAAGAAATGTTACGGAAATAACTAAATAAATAAATGTGTTTTATCTTTGATAAGAGATAAGCAGATGTGTGATTAATAACGGACTTGCCTCTGAATCTTTTACAGCAAAGAGAGGCGGCGGGAAGACCTGTTCCGTATCACCCTAACTGTTCATCTTTAGCGTTGAATAGTTCGCATTAAAAGTTAGAAACAACTCGATCAATAAAAATTATATTAAAATAAATGATGTAGATTTCAAAATTTCTCAATTTGCCGATGACGCCTACTTTATCCTCGCAGATGAAAACTCTGCACACAAGGTGCAAGAGTTTGCACAAATTTCTGGTCTGAAAGTGAAGCTAAAATCCGAAGAAAGGGGGATTGTTTTAAACGTATTTAATTCAGCAATTGGAAAGTAGAGCGAGCCCTACACAAATCCCTTTTCAGAAAAGTGGCGCAGGACAAAAACGTTAGAAGACAATCATAGAAGGTGTGGCACCATGGAATACATGTGTGGATCGGTTCAAAGATCTCTACACCATACAGTAGTTTGCGAATTAATTGGACACAAAGTCCTATTAAAATACCAGGAATTTGGTTGAATGAGTTTATGATGGTTATGCGATAAAGAAATATAGAATACGAAATAGACGAAATAAGCAAACTATGGGGAGTGTTTTCCTGGAAATCTCTCTGCCTTATTGGTTAAATCATGGTCATTAGATCATTGCCAATATAAAAAATACTGTGTGAATGTTGTTGCGTTCCAGTTCTAGAAAAGGTAAAGCAAACATTCTTAAGTTAAAAAATGAATTTATATGGGGAAAAAAGTCGTAAGTTTAAGAGTAAATTGAAGCCCTAAAGCATTTAAATAGGTAGACTTAACAACTTTAAATCCTGAATTCCAATAAAGCTCTCTGCTGCTAGCATTTGTTGAACGATTACTAGTACAGACCAGCTCAAAATGCAAAAAGTGAACAGTGGCTTTTTACAATCAAGCTTGGCCTCACAGATTTCCTGAAAACTAAGGCCAAAGACTGCAAAAATGAAAATATACAGAAGTTTTAAATTGTTACACGAATGTAATAGATTCAAAGGGTTGTCTCCATGCAAGGCGGGAAAAGTCTGGTACAATGACTGTATCAAGTTGAATGACAAAGCTTTATTTTACCAATATCGGTATAAAAAGATGGGGTTTTTTTCAGTACAGCGCCTAATAAAAACAAGTATTGTCCTTTGATAACTTTCATCATACGCTTAATGTAAATATACATATCCTTCTGTACTGTGATTCTGTTGATGCACTGCTAAACAAGTGGGAAAAAAGATAAAGGACAGAGATATAAATCATGTATCAATAGATCAGTACAAAATGTATATTGAGGATATACTGATACCATTGGAATTTATAACACGTCAAAGCATCCCGGGGTGGGGTGGGGTGGGGTGGAGTTGGGGACTCCCATGTAGGATTGTACTGGGTATGTGCCGCGGGAAAGGCCCTTTTTTTCATTACTCCCATGATTAGAAAAGCCCCAAAAATGTACGCAGCTGGATTAGGATAGGGGTAACAATTATTTGAGTATACTGGAGACATAGGATATAATTAGTAAGTTCTGGGGGGGGGGGGCGTTGTGGGAAGTAAGAATATGCTAAAACTTCTTTAAAATTGGAATGTTGGTCTCCAGAATGCATCAGGATGCAACAATGCAGCACTCCTTTCAACACATTACAGGATTAAGAAATGGTACCTTTTTACACCTGGTGTAGGATTAAGATAGGGTATTGTATAAAAATGTCCGCGACACCCGCCCACCCTGATGTTGAGTATGTGCTTCCCCGGGCAAAGCGTATGCTGGGAAATACAAAACAACTGGAATGTAATACCAAGAGCAGTACAGAAATATAGTATCAAATTTGAAATCGGTCATTAAAAAGGAAATGGGATATTAAAACTCCCATCTAGATGGTACATGGAAAGTACACTGATAAACAAATCTATTTAAAATTGTTCGCAGAATAATATGGACTAATAATAGGCAGTTTCATGACAATATAAAAATCAGTCGGATAAATGCTGAGCGTAGGTTTTATTAATGTAACGGTTTTTTCATCAATACTGGTTTTCATTGCAGGGATCTTGGTTTTCTATTTCGAACATTCAAGTTGATCTAAACAAAGAAGCTGTACTGTTTGGGCACATAAGTCTCCTTTCAACCAACCTTTCATTTTTGCATTTATTATCATAATATGTTATGATCGTCAGATGCACAGAGAGCATTGTAATTTAACCTTAAAGACTGAATGTGTCATAAAGAAAGATCAAAATATTGACATGAACACTAAAATTTATGTTTTTAATAGAATCTAGTTATATATTGAAAGCAGGCTCGGAAAATTGTAATTGTGTATTATACAATATTTGGGATAACTAATTATTGTAAAATTGGATAATCAAAATTTATTCTAAAAAACTACTTGGCTGAATGCTTTGATATTGTACACAAAATGATGATGGGTAATGTAATTCACATTTTGGCCACCAGGTGATGCTGCATTTTATTATATACATTTAGGAATTCGCCTGCGTTAAGGCTATTTTTTGGACTTCTTCCTTAATAGCTGAACAGAATTGTTTGAAAATTCATCTTCCGGGTATAGTGTGCTAAATATGATGTAAGTTTGCGAAGATAATGAACACATGACGAATTTATAGGATACCAACGTAAGGACTACGTGTCGGTAGGTGCTATATGCATACAAGTATATGTATCAATAGAAGAGATCTGGGTTAGTTCTAAATTCACCTATAGATAGTGCTGCCCATCCTGTTCATGGTTGACTGCCCACATTTTGTATTCTCTTTCCATGATCTTCACCTTTTGGAATATAGCAGGTCTAAATTTAACCTCTCTATATGTTGTCAAATGAGCTTTAAACTTTCATTTTATCATACTATGGTGTAATTGCTTGATGACTATATATGTAATTCTGCTAGATTAGGTGATAAATACAAAATTCTTCCTTGTATGCAGGGTGAAACTTTCAGGACTTTTAGGTTCACTGTACTGTAATGGACTTTGTTGACCCACTTTTATAACTGACCTCAAATGTCATGGGTTGCTAGGTGTCACAAATATACACTATGAAAATTAAATGCTGTGTGGTAAGAAATTACACCAACCCAGATCACCCCTATATACGGTGGATGTGTTGCAATATTATCAAAACTTGTGCGGAACGCTTCTAATTTTTGCACACATGTTCCCCATCTAGGCCTCTACCAGCTTTGTTTCGGAGATGAGGGTAGAATACGTTTTTCTATTTTTCTACTTTTTATGATCTTTAATTTTTATTTTAATTCTCGGGAACTGCTCGGTATATACCTTTCATATTACACATAAAGTCACCTTAGAGTCTCTCAGTTCACATTTTGGTCACAAGGTGGCGTTGTGTTTTTCATATATATGTATATGTATATATATATATATATATATATATATATATATATATATATATATATATATATATATATATATATACATGAATTCTCGTGTATAATGGCTATATATACTTCTCCAGAATGACCTCACAGAATTATTTGAAATTACATCAGAATACAATACAATCTGATTAAAGATGACAAAACATGCGAAAACGATGAGGATAATATCAATTTTGAAGAGGTTATCTAAATTCAAACTTTGGGACCATGTGGCGGTAAATGTTACGTCTGCATAACAAATACTGTGTACGTATCTCACTCTTTTACTTTTACTTGTAGATGTTCCTCCGGTGGACCTCACCAATTATGTGAATGAGATTGTGATGCAATAATTATGCATCTTATGTCAGGAAATGCATATATTGTGTTCAGTAGAATTAAAGCATTTTTAGCTGACTCAACAAGTCTGACATGTTGACTATTATACTTTTGTCAGAGCAAATCCTGGGTTTATGGTCACTATTATACATTAATTGAAAAGTACTTATGGGGTTCCATTTGCTGTTGTTAATTTTGACCTGGAATTACATTGAAAGGTGAAACTGATGTATTGGTTTATGTCTTGGAAATGGTGGATCTCAATCCAATGTTGACTATTAAACATTAATAGGAAAATGCCTGTGGTGCTTCTTTTGGCGTTCCAAATTTTAACCATGAGTGACCTTGGCCGGCCAAACTAACATACTTGGTTTATATTTGCTGGTAGTATCGAACTTTTCATCAACAGTGGGTACGCACTTATACAGTAGGCATACATTGTATTGGACAATAAAACCTGGCCCATTTTGTAATTTGAAAGCTTTGCGTAGTATCCGAGAAAAAGAATTTCACCTAGCCGTGACATATATTCAGACAGCCACGCCATGGCCAATTGAAATATCTGCAGGACTTTTATCTTATGCCTGCAACATGATCTGGTCTGACTGATAAGTTATTATTAATCTTACATCGATCTGCTGCGCTATGAATGTGACTGGTTTGCATGTATTTCATTTTCATTACTGAATGAGTGCTTTTTGTGACCGCAGGCACAACTGTTAGCGAGCTGTCGGTCCATGCAAAATAGCAAAACAGACAGGCAGGCGATGAATCCCCGTAGTCATACACGCACAATGAAAAAGAGTACTAATTTTGCTACAAGCGTCCGTACATTGAAACCACAAACATGTGATCGGAAGATCTGCCATACAGAGGTAGCCAAACAAGGTTCGTTTATTTCCTACGCATATTCGCTTTACGCAGTGCTGTGTTATTTAATGACTGACTTCAATTATAGCCACATGCATTGTCTTGATATTCTGCTGGTGTGGGAGGCAAACTAAGTATTTTGAGCACTGGGTTCAATAATAAGCAATTGGTCTGCGTTCGAAGCAAAAGTTTGTCCCCCACTGACTTGATTTTTTTCGTGAAGTATTTTTTAAATGCTGCTGCTTTTATCTGACACTTTGAGAATCGAGGATATTTTTACCCCCCCCCCCCCCCAGGAGGGAGGCATTACGTTTGTGGGTCGTTCGTCCATCTGTCCTTGTATATTTGAAGCAATTGATCCAAACATTTGGTTTTGCACTGTCTCAAAACTGCATACCTTTTAATTTTAAACATTATGTGTTCAAATCGGAATCGGTATGAAAAGAATGAACAGAAGAATTGAAATTAAAGAATACTCAAGATGCCATTCAAATTGTTATTATATTTTTATTCACTATTTTACAGAGTACGCAGGGGCTTCTAAATAATTGAAAATACCAACATTCAAAACTACTTAAGGGACAAATAGTGAAGTCCTTCAGGGGCAGAAAATAAATACTGAGGAATATTCTAAATTCTGAGACAAATGTCGAAAATGGGGAAGCTGATTTCATAGGCTGGATAATGGTGATGGACAGTTGGCATCAGTGTCATTGACGTATTCTTCAAATAACTTTATGTGTAGCATGACTTAATTAATGTTTGGTATTGGCATGGGCAGGATTAAGTTCCACAAAATAGATTTTAAAAACTAATAAATTACTATATAAGTTATTAGGTCGGTCGGTCGATCGGTTAGTTGTTCGGTTGGTTGGCTGACTGACAGAAAGATAGTGCTGGCAACCTTATTTCCACAAGAGGGCAGGCAATGTAGTGTCTACCTGATGTCTGAAATAAATAATCACATAAAAATCTCTGCATGCTGTGTGAAAGAAAGAATTCCAAATTTCACATCATTGGTTAGGTTAACTAGATTGTTGATGGGTTTGTTAAACTACATGTGTTATTGACTAACATTACTGCATTTTGACTGCCTATATATGTAGAAATAACCGCATGATGATTGGCCCAACCAAGTACATAGTGAATGTTGCATTGTTGAAAAAGGTAAAAGATGATTGGTTGAAATTACTGCATGCTAATTGGTTGAATTTGTGTGCAATTGGATCCTCCCAGAAAGTATAAAAGCGGCAGCAGATGTCTTGCCGGGGCTGTCTTCTGTAACCAGACAAACGAAGACGACACATTTCCACACCAGTGAACCAGATCTGGGATTCTCGAGAGCTTCTTGTGATCAAGATTTCCATGGGCTTCCAGTGGACTTCTTGTGACCGGGGGTTTCCGACAACTTCGCATGATCGATGGGAAGTTCTCGGAAACATCGGATTCCCATGTGTCTCCCTTGGTCAACGATTCCTGTGGGCTTCTCCCGACCAAGGCTTTCCAGGGCTTATCTGTGACCAAGGATTCCCATGGATTCCCTGTGACCAAGGATTCCCAAGAATTTCTCCTGACCAAAGATTCCCGAGGACTTCCCGTGCCTGATGATTACCTTGGGTGTTCCGGATCTGAAGATTCCCGTGGGTTTCCCATAGATCTGAAGCCAGGGCTTTCGATTATAGAGTTGTAACTAATTCTAAAACTTATTGCACTGTGTTAAAGTAACGGACATGTTTGTTTTACCTTTACACTAGCGTTTGTTTGCTTAATCACATAGTGTCCCGAAGTCTACACTACAGAGGACTAGGTCTCCCCTCAGGAACAGAGGATTAGAATCCAGTACAGAAGACACCGGTCACGTATGGAAGACACATGTCGGGTGCAGGAAAGAGAGTCAACGTAGAGAAGATACAGGTACACAAAGGACACAGGTCAAGAACTGAGGACACAGATCAGGTGCAGACTATAACCCAGTACAGAGGACATAAGTTGCCCACTTCCTGTGGTTGACCATCATATATAAAAATACACACACACACACACACACACACACACACACACACACCCCGCGAACTATCTGAGGAATACAATGCCATAAAGTGTCAAGTGGATTCCATTTTCGGTAAACATATGAATGGTACTTTTGTTGTCGCTAAATCTCCCGAAGATGTGAATAAGTTCATTTTATCGTTAAAAGGTAACACAGCAGCTGGTATTGATGGCATATATCCTGAGCATCTCAAGCATGGTAACTCTCATATATTATGTTCTACTTTGTCTTGTGTGTGCACACTCATTTTGCGCTGGAATATTGTTCCACGCAACTTTCAAATTGGCATTATTGTTTCCATTTGGAAAGAGCCGCCCTTAAACCCAAATGATGCTAAAAACTATAGATCGATTACAGAGAGCTCGGTTCATTCGAAGATCATTGAGGGGTACCTTTGTCCAACCGACGGTGCTGGCCCGACCCAGTTCGGGTTCAGGGAGCACAGGGTTACATCTACTGCGTGTGCATTTATACACTAAGTTGTTAACTATTTTAATCAAGCCGAATTTCCATTATATATTTGCTTGCTCGACGCTGAGAAGTGTTTTGACACATTTTGGCACCATGGGTTATTTTACAAGAAGGTAAGCACTATACCTATGTATATCATAAGTCATATCATACATATCATAAGTCATATTTAAATATGACCTATGATATGTGTGAGAAAATACGTATGCATCTACATTATTAATCAATTTTTTAAATGATAACTATTTGCTATGTTAATGACGTTAGGCCTACTGGTGGTAGTTAACGTTATAACATTATATCTCGAGACTTGACTCTTTCACGTGCATCCATAACGTTAATATATATAGGCCTTCACGTACTTGAAATGACAGTTGGGTCTCACTGAAGAAGGTTACAATAGCTAACCGAAATATTTGAGAATATTTATAATATAAAAGCAAGAGAAAAATCTTATCATTTATATTTCAATCCTTGTTTGAAAGATGTCTTTGAAATCATACAGGTTTACTATTACTGATCGACGTGTGTAACAACTATGCAAAAATGGTGTTTTAATTTTGGAATATCTAAAACTAAATGCATGTCCACACGTAGGGACCTGTTTGTTGATAACCCTGTCTGGAAACTTAACAGCTTTAACGGCAGTGATATTGTGCAGGAGGAGCTTACTTCTATCCTCGGCATCACGTTTTCTAGGGACAGTGACATCAAACAGCATGTTTCTAACCGCATCTCTGCGGCCAGACGTTGCATGTGCGGATTGAGTAGCTCTGGTTTTACTTACCCTGGACTCGACACGCGTGTAAAAGTTCATCTCTGGAAGACCATAGGTCTTCGCTGTCCAACTTATGGTATGGAGTGCATACAGTTGACCAAAATTCAAATTGAGTTGTTAAACTCTACGCAAGGTGGTACATTTAAATCGGCTCTCGGTTTTGGTAAACGATCCCATCATTCTGAACTTTTGAGGGCTTCAAAAGTTCCTCCGATTTCTGATGTCATCATGCATGATACATTCTCCTTGCTTAACAGAGTTTTCAAAACTGTCTGGCCCTTTAAGTCACTTTGTTCCCATTTCTTCTATAGTGGTGAGGGAACAATTGATAAGAGCTCGCTCATTGGAGGGATTATCGCTGGTGTTCGCTCTCCTTTATCTTTTATTATAAATAATGATAGGTGGGCTCCTGTCTTAGCGGGTGTTTCTAGATGTACCTGTGCTTTTATTTCCCCAGTAATGGGGGTTGAATAATAATAATATATATATATATATATATATATATATATATATATATATATATATATATATATATATATATATATATATATATATATACATATATATATATATATATATATATATATATATATAATATGACATACTTAGATTCATATGGAGAACTATATTTGTAGGTTTGTAGACTAGTGTATGTTCTGTTAAATACAAATCAATCGTTCGTTGATGAAATGATGAAATAACAGTTGTAAAGTTTGCTTTTAGTGCAGCTGAGAGTTCATAGCCCCCCCCCCCCCCCCCCCCCCCAAGGTTGTCCATCCTGATAATTTAATTTATGAAATGTAAATACCCCATGTAGTTGTTGGTGAAGAAACTAACATTCATGATGAATGCATTTATTTTAACATGTACTAATGATGACGTGCTGTGCTTCCTACACCCTTGTAACCCTTTCATTTGTCATCTGTTCAGGTCACATGGGAAAAAATTACAAGTGGAAATAAAACTACTGTCAAATAGGTCCATTGTGCAGCATGTGAACCGAAAATACCATGCAACTGAACAGTAAGGGTACACTTCTGTATGCAGACCCGCAAAAGACACTTGTTATCGTCTATGATATTTACAAATGCCAAGTCTTCCCTTGTATCGAATGGAACCTGTTTTGAAAGAGAAGCCCACAAAACCCTTCGTAGTAAGAGTCCCAAATACATAAATTTTACCAGCTTTTCAAGTATTTCTTTGGCTGTAAATTCCATCTACCTACTATTTTTTGCCTTAAAAAGCCTCACTCAAGAGAGATGTCCCGTAAAGTACCCAATCACTTATTCTAGTCAGTAATATCGGTTGGTCTCGCCAGCACTTACTTTGATGTGGTCAGACTGATGAATCTATATTTATGTCCATACTTACATGTTTAGAAAGTATTAGTATTACCTGACGTCACGCCTTGAATCTAACAAGTTTTTCAGTGTACACCTAAATTCTTCGTCAGTAAAAGCGACCAATTAAAACTCTAAAAATTACACTGACCCTATAATCTAACCGACCGTACTTGTCTAAAATGATTATCCCTGCTGTCTACACGCGATTGTCATTACAAAAGATGGAAAAAAGGTCAAATGAGCGCTAAGTCTAACCTTAAGTCGTTTATCAACACGAGGATTATAGTAGAGAGCCTACGTGTCTTCGCATTTATGTAGCTGTCAAAAAAAACATACAGGACAAGACAGATGCAGCGTGAAAATAACTCGGAGACATCCAGTGGAGTGTTCTGGTATGAAGAGGGCAGATATACCTGTCATATGTCTGATGATAAATCCCGCAAAATGAGAAGAAGAAAAAACCAGCGGTTTTGCTTCTGTTTGTCTTGATTTATGCCAGGCTTATACTACCATCATAAACCTAGTGCACATGTGTGATACTTCATGTGCCACCTGTGTTTGGCAGTGAATATCCAGTGAATAGAAGCAGGTAAGGGAGCGAGGCCTCTTATCAAAGCAGCCTTGACGGTTGCCTGCTGAACGAACTTCACTGTTTTCGCCCACAACACAAGAGTCCGGTACGTTCACGGACAATCTTAACAGCTGCAGACAAATTGGTGAACTATAGACCTCTATGAAATTAAAATGTAGTATATACTTGCGTGCGTATATGATCTATTACTTGAAGGAACCCATTTGCTTCTTTTTTGCCAGCTAGGAATTGGTACCTGCGAATTTAATTGCAAAGTAGAGGTCCATGTCCTTCGTTCTGCCGACAAATCACTACATGTATAAAATCTGCAGAACAGAAAAAAACTAACAATTTCAGGTGGACGAGCTGCCACACAACAAAAATTGCTCAATGTGCTTTTCATGATCCAGTCATTTCCCGAGTAGATATGCATGTGAGGCTGATCAAATATAATATTAATATCTTTAAATCAAATACAAAGATATAATAACTCATGTTCCCAACAGAGAATATCGTACCACAGGAAAAGAAGAAGGGAAAACAGCAGTATACACCTGGCAATGATGTACAGGAAATTGAGAAAATAATCATGCCTCTGAACTAATTTGCAATGGTGCAAATGATTTATCAAGATAAAAGCCAATGATGCCCACATTTGTGGCAAAACAACGGCGACTGGAAGATACTGCATCTAGTTTGAAATGGACCCATTTTTCAAAGGAGCGAAAATCAAAATAATACATGCAGATGAATATATTATTGTTTTGCAAACAAAAACTTCAGTACTGCGACAATCGGTTTATACTCGGATCATAAGTTTAAATAGCCTACATTTTTGTCGAAACGGTATGCTTTGATAACTGCAAAATGGAAAATTTGAAGGGATTAAAACTCGTATATACTACAGTAAATTTATTTAATTTTGCTGCTTTTTTCGCTAAATTCGTTGATGGCATTAAATCGTGAAAATGTAAAAATGGGATTTGCCTTTTGTAGACCTTTACCATTTTGTTACTCAATGGAACTGGTCTCATTTTATAATCATCTAAACAATCAAATGGTTCAATGTGTGCATGGAGCCTACCTGTACATACCTGGAACATTTGAAAGCACCGTGATGAGTTCCAGGTCATAGCAAGCTACATAATTATAAACTTGCGACTTTGGCTCTGGTCCTTGAAGATCAAAGTGGGACCTCTATGTGTGGTCTTATTTTGCCCATAACTTCCAAACTACGGAAATGTTAGCAACGAGGGATCATCTAAAGACATCTCCTGACCAATCAGATACGACATCAGGTGTTACCCTCTGGTAATTGAAGTGTCATTACACTGCAATTGCAACCTCTTTATTTTCCGTAGAAAGTTGCCAAGGTATCGGGGCAAAGGACATTAATTGTTATGTTTTTAGCTCAATAGTTCGTCAGGTTTACCACACAAATGGATCTATGGCATGGATGGATGGACAACGCTGCCATGCATTTAGAAAATGAATTTTGGTTTGGAAAATCCCGCAGTATATTATCACCTTACGCTCTAACAGATAATTTATTACATGGTTTAAGAGAACTGAAAAAAACGACAAAAATTTAAAACGAGCAAAACAAACCACAAAACAAAACGAAAACAAACAAAAAAAGCATAAATATACAGAACCATTTGTGAAAAAAATATGAACCCAAGGTTCTTCGGTACAGTTTTTAAAACAATTGGCTCAACGACATACGGAAAGATAATTTAAAAGTTTTTTTTTCTGAATGAAAATGTGATAGAACATGTCGGGAAATATTCCGTATGTATTATGAAAAAATACTCATGACAATCGGTCCAAAAGTTTGTGCAAAATCTGACCGGCGCTTATGGGCACATTCTAGCATACATACCAAGTCGGCGTACAAATACAAGAATGTAACTCTCACAAATATTTAGCAGCAACTACTGGCATACATGCGAACACTGAAAATACACAAGAGCATATTCGAAGGGTTAACTCTGAAGTTAACTTGACTAATTCCCAGTTTGGGCACATGTATTTCACGACAAAATATTAATTGTTTAGGACACTTTTCATGCATTTGTAATTGTATGGTAGCCAGTTATGATATTTCGAAGGTCAAGGTGTCGAAATGTTCTTCACTGCTTGGGGCATAGCAATTGGACTAATTTGGAAACTTCCATTCACAAGGGGCAATGCATTGGTGCATCTAGTTTGTGATGACTTCGATATTGAACGCCAACTTCACTAAAAGTTTCTCAAATTTTTCGAACTCTACCATAGTAATAATGAAATTGTGAATATTCTAGCAAGAATTACATTTGCTGCAATTCCATTTGAAAAGCTATCCGACATTTCCCTGCATTCAGAAGTCACGATGATTTACTAAAGTTCATTTTCATCGTGAATGTGGATGACACAGACAAAATAAATAAAACAGCATCATTCTTATTTAATGTAGTCCAAAGGAGGTTTATTTTGATGATATTTAAACCAGCTGGGGAAGAGCATATTTTTTGTCTCCATTGATTTCACATGTAAATATATATTCTTACTCTTTACGGTGCACTTGATGCATCTGTATGTACTTGAAACTTTGTGTGATTGTATATATATATATATATATATATATATATATATATATTTATATATATATATATATATATATATATATATTTTACATTCGGAGTTTTTGTTAGCATTGACAGAATAGGAACAAATTTTGTTTTCATCAGTCGATGGTAACATCATGTACAGCACGGCACGTGCCAATGCCTACTTTCCTACGTAACAAGCGGCTGGCCACACCCATAGCTCCTCCCACTGATAAACAAAACGTCCTTCGCAGTGGCTATCAAAACTTTTACGCACAAATATTCATGACAAATTTAATTCTAGCATTAATGTTAATATGAATATAAATATAAAAAATGAAGTCTGTCTGTGTTGTTGTCATTGGCATGTAACAGCGCCGTTGTTGGTAGGCATTTTTTTCATGACGTCGCTATCGCGACGTCATGAAAAATGCGAAACCAACAGCCGCGCTGTTACATGCCAATGACAACAACAGAGACAGACTTCATTTTTATAATATATATATATATATATATATATATAGGCAAATGTCATGACGTTTTTGATACAGGCATTTGGGTTCATACGTTCATTCAGTCATGCCAGCGGCTCCTCAATATGTCCCTCTGCAGATCATGTGTTGTCAACGTATGGATTACGCAGGTGTGATTTTCCTAACTATGGTTTTTCAGATCTGATCAGCAGGTCAGATTTGACACAAAGTAACGGTTAGTTGTGCCGAGCGTCAGTGATAAGAGATCAGATTAGAGACGGGAGTTGCATTGTGTGCCTGTCAGATTAGATCCGGGAATTGCATTGGGCGCTCATTGACGCTGAGTGCATTGTAGCTATGGAATATGTACGTGCGACCATTATTGTGCTGGGACACTTTATATATATATATATATATATATATATGTGTGTGTGTGTGTGTGTGTGTATAATTGTAATTGGTCATCCTATTTCGCAGAAGACGATTTTAAGATTTGCCCCTCAAAAAACAAAAATCGCACCCCCCCCAAAAAATCCAAAAATCACTGGAGCATGACCACTTGAACAAAATGGGTGGACACTTATCAAAGGTACATCCCTACCAAGTGTGACACAAATCTTGCCAAAACTATCTTAGTTATAACCATTACAAGATATACCCATATTAAACTTTGCCATTAAAAAAATTGTGTGTGTGTGTGTGTGTGTGTGTGTGTGTGTGTGTGTGTGTGTGTGTGTGTGTGTGTGTGTGTGTGTGTGTGTGTGTGTGTGTGTGTGTGTGTGTGTGTGTGTGTGTGTGTGTGTGTGTGTGTGTGTGTGTGTGTGTGTGTGTGTGTGTGTGTGTGTGTGTGTCAAATATCACTGGATCGTGACCATTTGAAAAAACTTGGCAGAGACCCACCCAAGGTACATTGCCACCCAGGTTGAGGCCACTCTGACTGAAGATTACTTCATTGGGTCCAAAATGTGAATTAGCATTAGAATGCCCATCTACTTACATAGTAATCAATAGCAAAGGTGCACAAACCGATAAATACCCGAATTGAAAAAAATCGTTGAAAATCAGAAATCCACAACAGTGCTACCTGGTGAACAACTTTGTTTGACTATTTGACAAGGAACATATGCACCAAGTTTCAGCTTTACTTGAGTGACGGTTGTGGAGAAGAAGTCGAAAACAGCAGACGTGCACAAAAAATTTAAAAACATAGAAAAAATGCAGCGCCACCTGGTGAACAAATTAAGAACTACGAGTCCCTAGAAGTGTTCCTATTTTATATCAAAGCAAGTGGGTGAGCGGTTTCGGAGAAGAATTTTTTTTTTTAAGATTTGGCCCAAAAAAGAACCCCCCAAAAATCGTTAAAAAATCGCAAAATCACTGAAGCGTGACCATCCCAACAAACTTGGCTGAGACCTGCCCAAGGTGCATCCCCCACCACGTTTGCAGTGAATCTGGTTGACGGTTTTGGAGAAGTCGAGAATGTGACTTTTGGACGGACGATGGACCATCCTATAGGACAAGCTGACTTGTCAGAGCTAAAAACAGTGAAAGACCAGTCAGAAGCTTATCTGAAGTCTCATAATCTTATTTACAAGTATCAATCTGACTTTAGCATATGTTTCTCTACAGACTCTTTACCATATTTGACTGATTATGTCAAGAGGGAAAAGGTATCGGGGCATTACGTAGGAATGATTCTTATGGACGTACAGAAATCATTCGACACATTCAATCATCATATTCTGTGTTCAAAATTAGCAGCCATAGGATTGGACAATTCCTCAGTGTTATAGCTTCAGTCTTCCTTATCAAATAGAAGCCAGGCTGTTAGTGTAAATGGAACAATGACGGAACTAAGAGGAATAGCATGTAGACTCCCTCAGGGTTCTATCTTGGGACCAACATTTTTCGAAATTTATGTCAACGATGTGGTTATGGAGGTCGGTTTGCAAACTTCTATTAAATGTAAATGATTCTGCTTTATTTTTTGCAGGCAAGGACCAGAAAGAATAGGATGTATTCATATCTAAATGCGGTCCTACTCTAACACCTATTGAGCAAAAGAGGGAGCCACCTGCATCAGGGCAGATCCGTGTATTTAGCATGGTCAAAAGTACTTTCTGACAAAAATGAACAACACAAACACACAATAATCTTAAGAAAATGTATTAACATATATTTGAAACATAAAGGATGCCTAAAATAATTAGAAATGGGCTCTCTTTTGGTCGAAAAGGTGTTATTTATGGATGTTTATGTAGTATATAATACAAATCGGCCCTGATCAGGGTGGAAGCATCAGTCTGTTGCCTCGGCAACACAGGAAGTGAGCAGGATCGCAGTTAAATATGAATGTCTCCTATTGAAATCGAACTTGGTAGAGAATTAGAATCCATAAATATATGCTTAGTGGATAACAAACTTTCCCTACATTTGGGCAAGACGGAATCAATTTTAATTGGTTCGATGAGAAAGATTAAAGGCAAGAAACTGAACATCAAATGTGGAGATACAATCATTGAAAATACATCCCAGGTATAGATCTTGCATGTTCCTTTATATGAATTTTTTGTCGAGCGAGTCTATAGGCAAGGAAGTCGTTAAGACCTGTAACAACAGACTGAAGTTTATGTACAGAAACAAAGATTGTCTTGATAAAAGGACAAAAAAACTGTTGTGTACTGCTGTTGTCCATTGTCATATAGACTGTGGTTCTATAAGTTAGTATTCCCCTTTGTCACCTTTATACAAAAGTAGGTTGCAAACCTGCCAAAACAAAATGGCTAGGTTTGTATGTAACCTAAATGGTAGAGCACATAGGCAATCAAGAGAATTAAATCTGAAGTGGCTGCCTATTAAATATAGATTATTCAGTAAAAGCTTCACCAAATTCATAAGGTCTCGCATAACGGAGCAGCAGAATACTTATCTAAATATTTTTCACCAGCGTAATGTTATTTCCCATTACGACACCAGAAACAACACCCTTAAATAGATTCTGCCCTGTGAAACTCACAAACTGGAGATCTACTTTTCTGTATATTGGCATAGTAGAATGAAGCAAACTCACCGCTGAAATTCGAGGGACAAACAATTTTAATACTTTCAAAGCACTCCTAAAAACATCTCCGTGGTGAGGTCCAAGGGAAGGTAAATAAGGACTTCATTTATTTTGACAGTTACACACTTGGTGCAATATGGTAATTTGTCTTCCCAGCAGTCAAGTTACTATGATTTGGCTAAGTACTGGTAACATACTAGTCATTTAGTAACAACCATATCTCTCTCTCTCTCTCTCTCTCTCTCCTCTCTCTCTCTCTCTCTCTCTCTCTCTCTCTCTCTCTCCTCTCTCTCTCTCTCTCTCTCTCTCTCTCTCTCTCTCTCTCTCTCTCTCTCTCTCTCTCTCTCTCTCTCTCTCTCTACTCTCTCTCTCTCTCTCTCTCTCTCTCTCTCTCTCTCTCTCTCTCTCTCAAAAGTATTATTTCTATTCAGTAGTAAGTAGGGATTTTATTTACAGACCTGATATTGTATTCTGTAATTTCTATTTTGCTAAGTACCATTTTCCATAAGTTATAGTATTTATATAGTTTAAACTAAAGGCCCGCCACGGCAATACCTCTCCCGACTTTTAGTGCCATCCTTTGTTCATATTATTTTATGTATTTTGCTTTATGGGTTTAATTATGAACTGAAATAAAATAAAATGAAAATTCAAAATATCCAATTGGGACTAACCCAAGCAGACTGGGCTGCGATTTTGAAAATTGTGGATTACGCACCCAATGGTTTTGTAAATGAGTATAGTAATGGAACCATGGGGGGGGGGAGGGTATTACATATGAAACCAAAGGTATAAATTGTGCATACCTGCTTTTAATCAAGTCACTTTTGGAAAAAAAATTCTAAGATATCTTCACGTCAAAATTTGGAACAGAATCCCCAATGATATAAAAATGCTGTCATCCTCTCAGAATTAAAAAAAAAACTGATATTAACTTGGAATTTTGATAACGCTTATAATTGTTCTGCCTGTCAGTAGTTTCACTGTGATCTGAATATCTGGATGGCTCGAAACTACCTCCTCTGAATAATTTTAGTGTTTGTTTTGTGATAATATATTTTATGTACAATCTGTTTCCACTGCGATCTGGCTGGCTGGAAACTACAAACTCTGAATACATTTCAGTGCTTATTCTGTGATAATATATTTTACATACAATCTGTTTTATTCCATGTGTACATTAATTTTAGCCTGGACTAATTTCTGTGGTCGGTTGTAATAGCCTCTGGCCAATGTTCTGTAACTTTCAACTTACCGACTTGAAATAAAGATTTGTATCGTGTATCACACTGGATTGCGCCATGTTCAAAATGGCGCTCGCCAAGACCTTCCCGATTTCTTAGGGTATCGTGTCGCATTTATAACTAACGGTTATAACTGCTTCAAACACAACCTGGCGGGCATATTAAAGTCAAGATATTAAGTCATGTTTTAAAAATACTTGACCAACTATTTGCCCTGGTACCGACACCTGAAACCTAGCGATTACCGAGTAGCTGTGGGTGTGCAGCTATGCTGTTTCCCCGGCCCAAGTTAACCCTCTAGACTAAGCTGAAATAAAACGTTGTGTTTGAGTTGACTTTACAATAAAATAAAGGCACACGATGGCCACTTTGTCGACAAAAGCTTTCAGCCAGGGTCGAACAATTTTTAGTAGGGAAGGGCGACTTGAAGCTTTTTTTTATATGTGACAAAATTTATTGGGGGCGGGCCTTTTCAATAGGGTCGGTTGGGTTACCGGAACCACACATATATTTTTGTTAGGCCTAAAGTAATTCGCACCTTTTGTTGAAACATGTTTAAAATAGATGTTCTTTCCCCTTTTATACATTACCTTCTTTGGCGTCAGTTGAATTTGTTACCTGGACATACCCGGAGGCACTTGTAATAATAAAAGAGCCTCATTAATGGCGGGCAAATTGTTCGAAACTTCACGCCACGTTGTCATAGTAGGCTTACTATAATTATTAAATTCCATACATTAATATATTATTTTTAAAAAAATATGTGTGTGATCTGATGTGGTTTTCATGAAATACATTTGACAAAACTATTTGCGAAAGACAAAAAAAAAAAAAAAATGAGCGCTCGGTATTTCTCGACCGAACTTAGTCGATTGTGCTTTTTTATTCATGGCAGATACACTCCTCCTCCCCCCCCCCCCCCCCCCGCACGTATATTCAGGTGGAAGCTTCCTGTTACATCCATTACACTTCAAATGGAGTGGAGAAACACGTAGATTGGTCTGGTTAGCAGGCAAACATCAACGATAAGTCCATTCAACGATAAGTCCATTCAGAGATATATGGCATTAAATTTATCCGATTATAAAATTTCCGTTTCGCTACTTAAAAATAGCAATCCGTGAACACTAGAACTATAACTACATAAAATGATTTGACCTAATAGCTCCCAGCATGTGAATGTTCATATACGCTGTATAAATATCTTTTGCGCCCCGCTAACGTTCTGTAAAGGCGTTTACTTTTCTCATCAGCATGTCTCAGCGACAACGAGCACGCACATTTCGCCTTGCAAAATAGAGCACACGAAAGGGTCACAAACTGATGGGACAGTTGAATGCACGAAATTATTGACAAAATTTGACCGACGCAGACCAGACCAATGCTGTTAGCCTCGACTCGTAGGTCACTTGAATTTCAGCAACGCATATGGTCAGAGGAAATCCTCACAACGTACTTTTCAACTTGAAGCTCCGTGCGACTTGAAAAAAGTACAATCGCGGGGGAGGGAGGAGGTAGGGAAAGAGAATACAAGATGCTCTCAAGTGCATTTTCAACCCGGCTCCCGGCTGCCCAAGACAGGCAACCTCTTCTGAGTGGGACACTGTGATGTTGATGTCATGTATAACGTGACTTGTTTTATTTTTTCAATGTCACTTTAACCAGCCTTATATTTGGTGCAGACAGTGTTTCTAGATAGGAATGCATAAAGGTTAACCCCTGGGGAAAAGTACATTCTTACAGATTTCTAAAAAAATATATATATTTAGGTTATTGCAACTTAGAAATCTTTCCATTTTGCTCATTTTGCTCCTTACTTATGAGTTAATGGAAACACTGCCCTATATTACCAGAAACATCAAGCGAGATGTCTTAAAACAGAATTTACACATTTTAAATTTTATTTGTATTGGTAATCTGTTGGACTGGTACAAATTAATTTTGTAAAAGGAAAAAAACACATGCTGTACACATCATTTGAAGCTAAATCTAAGCTCGTGGCATGTAATATGCATGATTTCCCTAAGTACAGTACAATCTCCAATTAAAACTACCTACATAGAGAGACCGTTTCTAACCAATTTACAGTCCCCCCCCCTTTTTTTTTGTTTATACTAATTTAAATTCTATCCCCAATTAAGCCCACTCCGCTATAAAGACCACATTTTTACAGTCCCTTAAGTGGTCTTAGCCGGGAAATTCCGTCGTAGTTTAGAAATAGCATATTTTTAAACTTCTGCCCATGTGTCATCGCCAGAAAGAAATGAAAATATAGACCGATGGAGAATTGCTTGGAGACTGGTTTACAAATAGACCTAACTGCGTTATTTCCTGATTCCGCGGACAAGAGCTCAATTTTCCTTATATATTTATGGCTTCAAATCACATCAGCATGACGTTGAACGAATAAAAAAGATACACATAAAACATATAAACATTCAGATTATTAAATAGCTACAGATAAATTTATCATTCTTTGTTGTTGTTGTTGTTGTTGTTGTTGTTGTTTTATACAAGGCCCTGTGGTTATGCACATTATTATGGATGTTGGTACTAATTTGAGTAAACGAAACTGATATTGAAGGTGCGATTGGAATGGACGAGAAGTAAAAACATTTGTGTATGACAGCGGTATGCATGTCGGAACGGAGAGCAATTTATACATTATTTGGCAGTTAGGATAGAATGTGAAGGGATGATGATGGTGATGACGACGACGATGATGATGACTACACTAATGGGGATAATATGGCTGAAAACAAAGTTCCCAATGTAATCATATTTTAGGTTTCCAGTATTGAATTAATCCGGCTTTGTGCGTGAGAACCACGCGGTCCTCTATATGTAGCATATACATGTTTGTCTCTAAATCCAAAAATATCACGAACAGCTATAAATAACATTCCCCATTAAACAGCATTTCAGCATAATTGTCTCACTAATCTGAATGTCATTCCATGTTATCGCTATAGTATTCTTAGAAAGCCAAGTTTGCTTCCCACAAAGCTATATGATATACTTATCGATCATTGCCGTTTTACTTTTTTTTTTTTTTTTTTTTTTGACAATAGATGTGTCTGACGTACAAAAAAATCATAAAATTTCCGAACTTATTCGCCTGGCATAAATCTACATACAACTTGTTTTTTGGCACTGTATGAGCTGTATGCTTAAACGACAACCGTTAATAAACCAACAAAAAAACACTTCAATAACGTATATTTAACCACAAATGTCTCTTTGTCCGTAAGTGAATGTTCGCAGTAGATATAAGGTCTCAAAATAAAGCATAACTTAGCGTTGGAACCCAGGAGGTTTTGTCGATGTTCATGCAATTGCCCTCCCAGTCTACATAAATGTTTAACGCAAAGAGGGCTTCTGTCTGATTTAATATCAACCTTCACTTGATCTAATCTGTGTCATAATTTACAAGGGAACAGTTCTTCATAGCAGTTGTCAGCTTTGACATCTAAATAATGTGTAAGTTATTGGTCCAACTGTTGGAACAGGAATGTCGACTTCGCGCCTATGCCAGATGCAACTCTTGTACATGTCATTTGATAGGAAGCCATGAACGTTAACGTTGTAGACCTTCGTGGCTTCTGCAGCAGTTTGTGGCCTTGGCAGTCTCCGCCGACAAGCTTACCTTATTTCTTCATTCATAGCGTATGTGTGCAAAATGAGCAACGCTCAATAGGTGATGGCACAGGAGATCACCAAGGGGGCGCGTGAAGCTTGGCTAATATGAGATTACATGCCATGGTCTTACAGAAACACCGACAGAGGCCAATTGCACGTGCGCTTAGGTTTAACCTTCGCCAAGCATGTTCAAAAATCCCCCCAAAGAGTCCACATCGACTCGTGAACAGCGAGTAATTTCTTACGCACCAGACTTAAATGTACCACTATAATACTTGATATAAATTTGTCAATGAGGGGGTTTGCAAATCATTTATATGCATAAGCTATTTCCAGGGCTGCGTCCGTGTCAGCCCAATGCCTGGTGGTGTTAAACTGCTCAGAAGTGTTACATTGTGTGGCTCAGCTTCGGCACTGAAAGCTGGGCAATTGCTACTGTAATAACTCGCATTTCCCTGAATTTTCTGTCCCCTCCTTAGTAGTCTCCGAACGAGGGTCAATATGAGAATTGTGGCATAAATTTCTATTTCTGTGTAAAGTGCACGCAAAGACGCTCCACTGCTAAATCGTGTTAAGTAACATAATTTGTAACCTGGAGTGTAAAATTTACGACTTTGTCCCGCACAGTCTTATAAGCTGGCGTGTAGCATTCACATTAATTCCGACCACAAACTGCATTGGCCCTGTTAGTGAATGTAAATATATTAACATGATGTTAACCCCATCTCTTATATGTGTTAAACATGCATTCTTATATATTCTAAAGTCGTCATAACGTGGTGCAGTTTTGAAGGCCATGTTCTAAGGATTTGGAATCACTTGGTATTGTTGGTGGTGTGTTTTGACATAAACCTGCAGCTTTTATACGAACAACCCGCATATTGTTTGCATCTGGCGCAAGACGTGGCACTGAATTTGATTTTATGAAACTTCTTAGAGGAACTCCATGAGTTAAGTCAGCTGTCGCTGACTGTGCTCGGGGCAAAACAAACGGGATAGGAGAAACTTGGCGCTCTAGTGGCTGAGAAATGACACTGGCGACCGGACGAACCACTGCAGACGAGCGACTGTTCCTATTACGAACTGCCGAGCGAGCTGCATCGCGTCGCCTGTTATGCATAATTGCAGAATATCGCCTAAACTTCTTACGCCAGTAGCTAAAAAATGCTTCTCTCAAAATACTATTTCGTATACCGTACACAAAAGCGTTAATTGGGACAGAAGCCTGGAATAAAATGGTGACACTTGTCACAAAAGTTGAGTTAAGTTCCCCTTGGATGACGATCTCTGCTAGAACAGTTAGGCTATAAGGCAAGTAACACACCATAAATGCTCCGAGAAACAAGCAAATGGTCCAAGTGGCTTTTCTACCGCGGAACACGATAGCAGAACTCCGCCTATGCGTGATAGGTGCATGTGCACTTAAAGTTACAAGTTGTACCATGTTGGCAATACGGGTACTATGTGTTCTGGCAATTTGAAATAAATGAGAGTAACAAAATATTAGAATGAGAAAGGGTACGCAAAAAGTTATGCTAATAAACATAATAGCATACCACATATTTCTTTTTTGCCCCAAATCGAGATCACAGGAAAGTTTTACTGGACTGTACATGTAATGGTTGCCTCCAAGAAGCGGAGATATCGATAACACTGATGAAAAACTCCATAAAATGGCAAGACGCACGGCGATTTTCTTTCGCGATGCAATTGTTGTATAATGAAGAGGTGAAGCAATGGTCTGGTACTTATCCCAACTGAGCCATACGATAGACCACAGAATAACAGATGTAAGGACATATGACATAAATCCGTGAAGACGACAAAAGGAGTCCCCGCCAGGCCAGTGCTGCGTAAAGCAGGCAACACAGTTGAACGGCAAGAGAAGCAGGCAAGAAGTAAGTCCAGTGACACTGAGATGGCACACAACGATGTTGGTGACAGTGTGTAGCTTTCTGTTTGGAATGATCGCAAAAAGGATGAAGCCATTAAAAACGAGACCGAGAAAAATCACAAATATTAACACCACTCCCCGGCCCGTGTGATACGAGGAATCTGCGGCAAGCGTCGTGGCGTTAACGGTGCCGTTCACGTAAGACACTGTTTGAAGCTCCTGCGACGAAAACAAAACGGAAATGACCATCTTGCTGTCCTTGTTTGCGGAAATTCCTTTCCAATACACCAAACCAACTTAATATCCAAAACAGCACGCGCAAGTTCCCCTACAGAGTTCATGTCTTAAAGAAGCAGCTTAACTGTCCGAAGAAATACATCTGCTGTCTCTTAATTCAATTTAATGCAACGCTATTTCAATATTTCGTGCCTTGCAACAAGGAATTACATCAGTCAAACAGTTTAACTTCTGTCTAATCCTAGAACATTTTGCTCAGTGAAACCTTGCTTATCCCGCGGCTTTTTACCGATGTGCCCCCGTTGATAAATTCACATCAGCCTTACCCGTCGATCGCTTTATCTGTTTGCGTTTAATTGGAATAACTTTCATCGTTGAAGTTAATTCCAAGTGAAGCACACAAGACCAAAATATCCTATTTCTTTAGAGCCAGTCAACTCCTTCGTGTGACTCAATGCCATTAAAAACACTTGTCTTCTCCCGAATTCTTCACAGAAATTGCATGGATATCCAGATATATAGGTTTCTACGCACATTATAACACTTGCGTATTTTGTCCTGTACTTCCAAATTTCCTTTAGAGTATAGACCGCGCAGCTTCCATTAGTGCAAGTTCTTGCTTGCTTCGTTCGATTAGATAAATTGCGGAATATATTTTCGGTCCATAAAAGAAAACCAAAAAAAAAAAAAAAAAAAAAAAAACCCAGAGGTTGTCAATCTTTGGCAACCGTACGCGACGAGACGTAATAGAGATGAGGACATATACAGGCCAAACACATGGGGGTAACATACACACAGTCTAGTTTCCCGTTCCTGTCATTATCCGTAAAGTGACTTGGAAGATCGCTTAGCTCACCGGGATTAAAGGAAAGCGGTAGCGGTTCACAAGCAATAAGCATCCAGTTGACTGGCTCTATTGCGTAGAGTTAGCTCAGTGCTACATGTACATGGACGCTAAGCTTCACTTACATGTAGTTCCTCTCCACTTTTCTCCGGTGGGGCGGCGAATTCGCGCACTGACATCGATGTCCTTGATATCCCTTGCTATTTTGGGCGTATTCGGTCGGTGGAGATGGGAGGAGAAGTGAATATCACTTCAGCCTACGCAAAAACGGCCGGTACCTGCCCCTCGCATCGCTGGGAAGCCACAGGGTAACTGTTTTCAAGCCAGATTCTGAGTATTCTCTCAGACGACATATGTGCAGCCATGTGGGACAATGAATAACAGAAAACAAAGCTTTGATGCTCTATGGAACTTGTGTCGGTCAATTTCACCAGTCTGAAGCAAAACTTAAATCTTGACACATGGGCCGACTATCGGTCTTTCTGGCATTGAAACTAATACCCGTAGATAGCATTGTTTCTAAATGCCCTTACTCCCTTAAACGTACCGGTCCGTGGCGTATTAACCAAAATTACCACATACATTCAGTCCACTGTTACATTTTAAGAAATCTCGGTCCTCTGCACGCAAGGACACCTGTTCCACCGCCACGATCATCTGTTGCTACGCAAGAAATTCTAGTATTAATACCTGTGGGTCTGTACTATAAATAGTCGTTTTATCTGCAGTTGATGACTCGTTGCCTTGTGTACCTCATCCTGTCGTGCTCAGAATTCCTTGTGCTCAACTTAACATCTGCTTTCGATTTCTTCATATAGTGGCAAAACGATATTTCTCCCTTGTTTATGCCTTCTACCATATAAATATCGATGTCCCACAGGAAATACATTATACCATAATTCAGAAATATGTTCAAATTTAAAATTAGCGTTAGTCTGTTAAATGAAAAAATATGAGTTTCTAATTCAGAAAAGCTACACCGAGACCTTAACACTGACCAGTGTTGTTTCCTTATTCCACACCCATGGTTAGACCAACGGCCCCGCTTAACAATACTGGCAATCAGTTGTGATTTTCCTTGGTGTCGTTTTCAATGGCTTCATCCCCGTAACAAGCATTGCTAATATAAAGCTGCACGTATACTACTGTGTTTCGTAGACAGAGCAGAGATTTTGAGCCGGCTTAATCGAGCCAGTTCAGCGTATGGGAATCGTTTTGCTGTGCTTTTGTTTTGTTGATATGTTGGTTATGTGTACTTTTTCGACGCACTTCGCATGCCAACTTTACAGTGATGAATATGACATGTTGCGCTATTTTTTATCCGCATAATTATGTACCTCTCTAGAAATAATCCCAGCCAAACTGTGCTCGTTTTTGCGGAAAGTATCCGTTTCACAGTTATTCTTACCAAGAAATTGTGTAGATGCTTCTGTTTTCAAAATATGTATCTTGTCATTAAAAGACAATCCACTTTCTATGCACTATCATAGTCTGAAAGAAAAGAAAAAATCAAACTAGTATTGAATGTGACGCGTAAGCTCAGAGGTGAGCCGTCAATTTGAGGCGGTTTAGAATCATAGGATTTGCTTCCATTTATATAACCCTATGAAGACGGAGTCGGCAGCTTCCCTCGGCACATTCGAAAGCTGTTGATTAATTGCCTCTGTCACTCTTAGTGACAACAAGAAGCAGATGTCATTTGTGACGCGGGTCCATTTCTTGCAGATTTAAGTGAATTGTAACACATCCACATGAAGTCCCTCTGCGTTAATTTACTCGTAGGAATCGGCATACACATGGCGGACAATACTTGTCACTCTGTATTCCAGCAAAGACAATCGACTCAGTCTGAATACGAAAGTGAGAATGACATGGCATGAAGATAATTTATCTAATGCAAGTGATGGGGGTATATGTGGTTTGTACCAGTCAAGGGTATATCCGCCTATAGGTTACAAGAGAAATGAGTTCTGCGAGCAGGACAGTACCATGCATCACATAGGTTTTCTTTCATCTGCACAAAAGCACCCCCACCCCACCCAAAAAAAGAAAGAAAAATGGAAGAAAAAAAGATAGAAACAAACCCACAAAGTGACGTCTGTATGTGGGTTGCTTATGGATCTTCTCATTATGTTAAAGCATGGCTCAACATGTGACTGCTTCAGTTTCTGTTCTCAGACAAGGCTTCTGTAGGTTAAAATTAGCAGCTGTTCTGCCTCTCGGGACAACCAAAATTCCTGGCGGGCAATTTTATATTTATAAATCAGGTTGCCCGCCAAACAAAGTCTAGTTAACCACGATCATTTGCATGAATTATAGACAGAAGTGAAACTATATGGAAAAATCTAAACCCCGTGAGACAACATACTGCTCTACACTCTCCTTTTCCAACCCAATTGTTCGATATACATAATTACTTTAAGCAGTAGTTATTTAAATGTTTTATTTTACCATTATCAAGTTCAAGTCATTTTTTTCAGGACAGGCCTTGCAGCCTATGACAAATACAGGGGTCACCAGCGGGTGACTATCAGAAAATGTTCCAGATACTTAGGTTGTGCGAACAACTGCTTGCACAGCAGAATTGTAAAATTAGGTTCATCGTGGTCATTGGAACAGCTAGCCGGCTGACCGAAAGATACGTTCTCCTTTGTATTTGTCCAACCATTTCAAAATTGGATGCTTATTTTACAGAGATACCAACCTTAAATTTTAATTTGGACGCATTTCCAAGGACTGTCGCGTCGGTGTCTTTATATTTTTAAACATGTACTTCTTTCATAAAGTTGATAAAGTTTCATTCATTCAACAAGAAGCAACATATGGACAGGAGAAGGAATGAATGTAGAGTTATATAATGCGGCGTAAAGGTGGCTTTGAGATAAGGGAATGAGGAAGGTGTTTAGATTGGTGGAGGGCTTTACATTGCTATACCTGGGTGTGATTCCCTCCACCCATCCACCTCACCCTCCACCCACCCACCCACACACCCATCGAAGGGGAGTGTCTCCTATATTATATGGCAGGGCAGGGTAGGGTAGGATCAGGTATAACAGGGATATGGAATCTCATTTCATGTCACTGGGTACAATATCGTCAAAGCTTTCGACTTTCATTATAATAGTTTTCATTCAAAATTTCCTTGGCCACCTTCTGATGTTTGGAAAGGTTAACCAGTTGGAATAAAATCCAGCATGTGAAAGAAACTTGTAATTCAAAGATAAAATTAGACTGGGAAGCGTGGATATCTCTATACAACCTGAATCGTTGTGTAACAATGACCCTATCGTATGATCTCCTATCATTCTCGAACTCGTACTTTTGCACATATCTTACATGTGGCACTCCCCTTGTCCACTCTTGTCGTCAATTACAACTCGTCCATATATATATATATATATATATATATATATATATATATATATATATATATATATATATATATATATATATATATATATTATGTAATCCCTGGGTAGCCTATGGAGCTGTTTTTCATGGCCTATGATGTACGTGTACTAAAAGCTGCCGTTGTGAGGTGGTGGAGGTTTGGACACGTTAAGATGTGACATGCACATGCACTATTTGTATAAACAATTGACACATTTGCCTACAAAACTTTTTATTTCTTCCTTTTTTCTTTCTCTCTCTCCTCTTTGGAATTCACTGGAAAAATGCTTCTCAGGACAGTGATTACAGGTAATTAAATCCTATGATGGGGGGGGGGGGGGGATTATACTCATAAATCACCCAAACGCAAGAGGGTAATACTTGCGTGCTACAATTTATTGTTATTTCTTAATATAAATATAATTATCAAATCAAATCATAGAACATTACTGAAATCGTTGAAAAAATTTTCCAATTTGGTGTAACTTTACAGGAAGAGTTTCCGACAATCGTGTTGCGCAGTTGGTAAATATTAATGAATGACCCCATTTTAAATCTGTGGTTCTTATCGGCCGCTCCTTCTTCACTTGCTATGGGCACTGATAAGTTCTCTCTACAAATGGAAAGTCGTAAACTGATGTGGAAATGTCGGAATACGGACACACACACACACACACACACATAATATGTCACATAGAGGCCTAAGAGAGGTTTAGCAAAACGTGAATTGAACGTGTACGGCTAGCCTCGCCCTACACGCTTCTGATGCCGCAAAGTTGCGTTAGCAAATCCGACGCTGTGCTCATGAAGTTTCGCGGGCCGGAAGTAGGGGCCTTCTGTTTTAGCACTAATAGGTTATCAAATTGAATTGATACATTTGTGGTTACTTTGCGACTGTTTGCAACATTGGAGGTAAGTGCATTAATTGGTCGTTTAATCTCCAAAATTTTTACCTAAATGTTGTTGCAGAATTTACGCATAGGCCTATATCTCGCTGTTCTAAACCTTGACATCGGTGCGTGGATGAGGGCGGTATCAGTCAATATTGTCGTCATTGCTAATGCTATAATAGTGTATAGCTTGATTAAGCAGTTTTATAAATATATATGTTGTAGGCATAGCCTAAGATGCGAGCGTCAGCGTTACAAAGTATCTATAATAACGTCGGTGGATCAGGCAGTAGGCCTACATAGCACCTGGTCGTTAGATCCCTCCAGCGGCCATTTACTAAACCAGTCTAGAGGGGCGAGGTGGTACTACCTTGAACAAATGAACGAAATTATCTGCCGTATAACCTTTCTTTTTGTTAGACGCTGTTCCACAAATTTAAGTACTGTTCGCAGTATTTTTATATCGCCACTGAACTAGTGCCGTATCCTGTGGCAGAGACGTAGTGCGTACGGAGAGTGATTGTTGGATTGTCGCGCGACAACACCAAAATTGGAGCAGCCTTTGGCAACATCATGAACATGGCGTTTTGGGGCCCTTGGGGGGATAAGTGTGACTAGAACTTAGTGCGAGTTGCGATCTGGAAGACTCCGAGAAGCAACCTGGTGACAGCACAGTGTGCAAATAATAGTCACAAGGTGAGACGCAACATATGCAACAAATACTACATACTTTGGGATGATTATTTAGGTTACCCTGACACCTGTCAAGTTTTTCTATTCGGCGGAAATCCACTTCCAGCCCCAGAAGCGAGTTTGCCAGGTCCACGTTCCATCGAGGTGTAACGATGCAAGTCGGTGAATCGTTATCATTCATTACACTCTGCCGACAACGTTTTCTGAAGCCCAGTTATGAATTATTGACACGATTTTCATAAAGGCCGTAAGTGTGAGACTTTGGTGTAAATAAAACTGCGAAATTTACCCGTGGTGCCTAAAAAACGCAATGAGCGCGCCCATGTTCGCTTGCGCAGTAGGGGGCGACGAAAAAAATCAACTTCGTTGGATAGATACTGAGTACTCTTCTGACTGGATAGTTTACCGTTCTGTTATATCCCATATTCACACGTGTTTATGGTAAGAGCTCGCTGACGCTCGCTAAAATGCTTAATTATTTTTAAAAAATTATTGCTAATTAGTTGAATGTTATGACATGATATATATTTATTTTGTGATGAATTATAGAGATGTTTTTTCTTGCATATAGGATAAGTTGGACCGGAAAGTTAATAGGTCTATGCCTAGGCCGCATTGTAAATGTCTGTCATCAATTTTCTTTAGATTGCTGTACTTATCATTTAGTAGCCTAATTGCCACAATTTGTAGGCTCCTGGTTTAATGAAAAAGTAACAGAGGAAAAACAGAAAGCAACAGTAATGTCTGAATATACCAGGTGCGACAGACAGTGAGCCTGGTCCTGCTAAAGGCCTAGTTATTAGGAGTTTGTAAAAACGGGGGCCAAATTTGAATTATTTATTTAATGCAGACCTAATAAATGTATGAAATCTGAGTGAACCATGAAGAGTTAAGGCATATAGACTTACCGTAGTCCAGGCCTTCTAAGATTAGATCTGTTAAGTCGGACGCACCGACTATATATATGCCTCATTCAGATTTAATTTAGGCTTATTGTCCAGTAAGCAAAGGGAAATTTACGTATTTCAGAGAAACCGGCTGTACGGCCCCGCTCGTAAGAATTATTATCTGTTCTTTTAGTTTTCTTGTTTTGGTTCGCATAAATTAAAACTGTTGAGCACTGTTCAAAGGACAAACCATTGCCAATCATGATCTTGAAACGTCGTTTCATTATGAAAATGTAGACTTGCATATATCTATTTATTTACCTTGATATAGATATAAAATCACTCTTCTGCCTTCTTAATATTGGGAAAACTTTGCTTTTTAGGAAATTATATTACAAATCAAATGTAATTCCAACCGATTTTAAATTTGCAACTAACCCTGAAGGCTGAACATCTACATATTTCTGTTTAATATGCCTAATTGCAATTTAAGTGCTCCTTATGATTTTATAATACGGGTAATAGGCCTACTAATAAATCTAAATTCCCAGATTTAGGGATATCCTTAACATGAAACAAAGATATTACAGTAGGCCTAATCCTTTTAAAGGCAACGGTAAAATTTATTTATTTTTGTCTGGGCATCTCAAAATCAGTACACGATGCTGATCAACAGACCATACTTGTGCAGAGTGTTAACCTGGACGCTAGTCGCTATAAACAGGCCTATGGCTGTTTATGCCCGTTATCTGAAATATCCTATGCTGTACTTACTGTTGCAAATGGGAGGCTTAGCTGACACGATTATTAAATCTACGTCCAGAACCTTAAGTCTACACAAACGTTTATCAACGGGGAGGGGGGGGGGAGGGTATAGGCATATATAGACCAATGTAGGCCTGCTACAGCATTTTCGTTATTGACCGCTCCCCTCTTCCAGAAACATGAAACGAGGGCGGAATTTACATAATCATAACATGTCACAGATCAAGAGTCATGAAATATACAAATGTACACGAAAGACATTCATATTTGCAACTTTGGTATTAAACAAATCAAATATTCATTTCACAGTATTGAAACGCCTACTTAACGAATACAACTAAAGAAATCAAAGACGGAAGTAGCACTACGGCTAGACCTATCTCTAGACGTCGTGTTCGTGTGGCTCGGAATGCCGCTGTACGCCTGGGTGTCATGTGGCTCACTGGATCCTGTGACGTAGGGCCTATGCACAATTTTTCAGGCGTACACGTACAAAACCGGTTTTGCTAAAGCTCTCTAATGTCAAGTCACAGAACCCTGTGGCTACTTAAACGTTTCTCATGATGTCAATAGAATTATTTCAGCTACAACTTTAATGTTACACATTGAGGTGGTTCTGTCTAAAGGCTTAAACAAGATACACATGGTTGATCTTGATCCAGGGGCCATAGGAACTACTAAAATTGGTTGAGATAAAGTGGGACATCAGGTAAAGTGGGACTTTAACTTCGTTTTCGTCCCACTGATTTTATTTGACTGTCTCTGGTAAAAAAAAACTTCAACCCAATAAAAACGACAGCATCTACACTTTTCTATCTCTATTAAGTCTTAGCCATGCGGTTAGCTGGAAGAACAATGGGGTTGTGCTAAAAGGAGGGTAAAAAAGCAAGAAAAGCCGTTATAATTCAAGTACTCCAGAAAGCATAAACATTTTCCCTAAGCTTTTCGTCCTATGTAACAAAACAGAGACGTTTTTCACAGACCTTTAATTTGTGAGTTGGAAAGTGTCATCTAATAATATCAACATTGTACATTCTGGTTCTTCACTGCCTATAGTCACGTGATGTGGCATGCCCCACTTTACCCGAAAAAGCTTTATAAAGTGGAGCAATGTATTTCAGGTAAAGTGGGACATACGCATTCTTACTCCAGCCTCAAAATTTTCACCCTGCCATATATTGTATAATGAATTAAATGACACCTTAAATAGCTATAGTAATTATATTTACTTCAGAAAAAAAAATCGTGAAAAAGAAATTTCCTTGCCTTATATTCCCATATGACATACAATGCCATTCGTTCCAGCTTGATTTCAAGCACAATAACCAAAGCACTAATTCGGGAAATTCATAAAATTTAGCAGAAATTCTGATGTAAATGCTCTTTTTCTTTTGAAAATGGAAAGCCTTGACCCAATTCTCAAAGTCATTCAGCCAATAACGTCATACGTTTGTGCCACAAGTTCGGAGAAACCTAATGGATCTTGGTAGATAATTATGTACTCACCTGTGATAGAAGTTGGGTGACCTTGGCGGATTGGAAAGGCCAAGAGACCATTTTTATGAAAATTGTCTGATTTGCCATATCTAAGTGCTGAGGATCTATATATATATATGTATATATATATATATATATATATATATATATATATATATATATATATATATATGTATGTATATAGATAGATAGATAGATAGATAGATTTGACATTACTTCAGGGACTCAGGATGTATGTATGCATTTATCTGGGAATGATTAAGATCTGACTGACCTTGAGCTAATTTCAAATGTCAGAGAGTCATGTGTACCCCTAGTGAAGTTTGTTTTTACACTTTAAATCAAGATGGATTTGAGGAAAGTTAATGAAACTGGTGTGGCTTATATATCTTAAAAAGTACATTCGTGCAGTAGAGCTTCAATGACCTTGACCTAATCATCAAGGTCATGGAGACATTTTTGTAAGTTTGGCCCACTTTGACACAGCAAATGTCCTACTTTGTATAAAGTCTAAGCTAAAGTGGGACACCTGTTTTATAAATTTTAATCACACACATAAATATAGTTTTAAGATATTCATGGATTGTACCCATGGTGTTAAATAAAGTTGAAGTTTGTCTTGTCTTATCAGAGTGAAAAGTCGTTGGTAACGTTTGAACAATGACATGCTGGCTTATTTCCCAAAAGTGTCCCACTTCACCTAAAGTTACCCTATAACTACTTTAGTGATTTAAGTGTTTTGAATTGTAGCTTGGTACCTGTTGAGCCATTGTTTTTGAGTGGTCACTTGAAACACATTGAACCAGTATTAAGATATTTGCAGATGTGTTGGCCTTAAAGGTAGGTGACTCTGATCTAATTCCGAAGATCACAATGCAACTGGAGGCAGTGCACCTACTCTCAGCTGAGCACAGGACTGTCACAGCCCTATTGTTCAGTTTCTGTAAGTTACCTAATGGTGAAAACCTTCTGATGTTTTTATTATGCCCCCCTTCAAAGAAGGTGGGGCATATAGCGTTGCACATGTCGGTCGGTCGGTCGGTCGGTCGGTAGACTGTGGTTTCCGCACAATAACTCAAGGAGTTTTTAAGCTAGGACTTTGATACTGTATAGGTGTATTATTCTAGTCAAAAGCTAGGCAAAGTTTGAAGATGGGTGACCTTGACTTAATTTTCAAGGTCACAGTGGTACCTGAGTTAACTTTGGTTTTCGTACAATAACTGAAGAGGTTTATAAGCTAGGACTTGTATATTTTACAGGATTATAGTCCATATTTGGGGCTAGGCGAAGTTTTAAGATGGATGACCTTGACCCCATTTTAAAGGTCACAGAGTCACTTTACTGAATATGGTTTCATGCTTTCTGCATGATAACTTATACCTTGGAGCTAGAACTTTTATATTGCACAGGTTTATGGTTCTCTGTAAGGGCTAGGTTGATTTTGAAGATGGGTGACCTTGACCCAGTTTTCAGGGTCACAGAGAGATTGTAGTTAGACTGTGGTTTCCGCACAATAACTCAAGAAGTTTTTGAGCTAGGACTTTGATACTGTACGGGTGTATCATTCTAATCAAAAGCTAGGTGAAGTTTGAAGATGGGTGACCTTGACCTAATTTCCAAGGTCACAGTGGTACCTGAGTTAACTTTGGTTTCCGCACAATAACTGAAGAGGTTTTTAAGCTAGGACTTTTATATTGTACAGGATAATAGTCCATATTTGGGGCGAGGCGAAGTATGAAGATGGATGACCTTGACCTCATTTTGAGGTCACAGAGCCACTTTACTGAATATGGGCTGGTACCTGAGTTAACTTTGGTTTCCACATGATAACTGAAGAGGTTTTTAAACTAGGACTTCATATTCCACTGGATAATTGTCCGTATTCAGGTCTAGGTCAAGTTTGAAGATGGGTGACATTGATCTAATTTCAAAGGTCACAGAGCCATTTGGTTGAATACTGTTTCTGTATATCTTGCAGTTTAGAGGTAGCACTTTTATATTGCACAGCTTTATGGGTGACCTTGATCCAGTTTTGAGGGTCACACACTGACAGTAGACTTCCTTTTTTTTGCACAATAACTGAAGAAGGTCAAGTGAAAATGAGTGACCTTGCCATAATTTCCAAGGTCATAAAGCCACTTTGCTGAATATGGTTTCTAAATGATGACTAATTTTTCAGCTATAACTTTTATATTGCCCAGGTTTTTAATCATTTTTTAAGGGCTAGGTTAAAGTATAAAGATATGTGACATTGATGTATGATCAACCTTTACTAATTTTGTAAGGTCACGAGTGCCCCATCTACCACTATCAATAGGGTAGCGAGGGCCAGGGTAATGAGGGAGGGGGGGCATCTATGTTTTACAAACATATCTTGTTAAAGTAAAAAATTTTGTTATAGTTTTCTGTGCCGTGCACTATATTGTGGGCCATAGATAAGTACCCCCCCCCCCCATTAGTCACTTTTTGTGGTGTCAGGACACAAAAATCGAGTGATTGAAATTCATTATGTAGGTCATGAGTTGCCTAAATTAATATCTTAGGTCACCATGCTGATAGCCTTTAAAGCATTTCTAGGTTGCGATTAAGTCCTCACATACCCATCTGGGGCCCCATGTTTTCTGTATTGTGTAATAATAAATGTACTGAACTCTGAAACTAAGGCAGTTTTATTTCCTGTACCGGTGTACTAGCCCCTTCCCCGCCTATAGAATAATACGCCGTCTGTTCTAATCAGTATGTTGTCATACTTAGCAACTTTTTCAAATGTTGAATGACGATAAAATATCTTAGCATTAACCAAATTTCATTTTTTTTATTTGTCAGTATTTTGAAAATAATGAGACAACTACAATTCAACCAATCAGCCAACGATGGTCGACGACTCTCTTCAATTATGCTTCGTTTCACTTCCTCCACACTGGACGCCTTTTTCATTCAGATGAAGCAAAATTTGCTATATTATACAAATAAACTGCATTTACTTCAATAAACAAAGAGAGGCATTGTGTCCAAGTTTGAGCGTCAATAACAGCACTATTCAGTCACGATCTGGGCATATGGTGATGCGATGAACGGCAAGCGAGTAAACATTCTATCGTAGCCGAGCTGTATCTTAACAAATGTAAATTGCATTTATGTAAATGTCCAAAATATATTTGAACCTGTAATGGAGTATATAGTTAAATTATTTTGTATCTAAGTATGTAATTCAACATATGATTATTATGACGAAATGCGATTAAGGATAAGTTTGAATGACAAACAAAGGACGATGCTTTCATTATATGATTAAATAAATTCCGTGATAGTGATAAATCTACTTTGTGTCATAAGACATTACCTATAAACTACATTTGGTATATCTCTCAGGTTGTAAACACTCCAAATAATGTTCCATACATGGTGGGGGGGGGAGGGTAAGATGGGTCCCAACTAAACTGGTACAAGCAACAATTTTGCCCTAGTACCAGGTACGGAAATTAAGAAAATGTACAAATAATGGTTGGTACAAAGTACAGAAATTGAAAAGGCTTCCAGTTCGTCAGTACGGCAAATTAAACTGCCCTGTACGCCAGTACGGAAAAACCTGTTACCACCTTCACCCCCAATACATGTTCCTCTTGATTGGAGGCCAATCAGGTGACCTCTGGTGGTTGACCTCCATGCCCTGAAGCTTACCTCTGGTATTGACAAATCACAATAGTTTTCTCTCTTTGGCCGCTGCCACTTCTATGTCTTTTACTACACCAAAGAATTATTGCAATTCTTTTTTTTTTTTATATTTTTCTCGTGTTTGTTAGCTTGTCTATTGTGCCTTAAATTAAATTGCCAAGTGTGTACCAGTGCACCTTTGGTTTTCGTGTTTGTTAGCTTGTCTATTCTGCCTGAAATGGGCAAGTGTGTACCAATGCACCCTTTGTCTTAAGAAGATAAGAGTATTAGGCACTCTTGTGTATTGAGCCAACTTTGGTGGTGTGCCACCTCATCGTTTTTTCAATATGGCTTCTCCTGACAGCATTGGTAAAAAGGACACCACAGGTCACACAATGGTCAGCTGGGACAACCACGACCATTTCAGGCTTGCCCAGAGGCTATTAGAGGGGACTTGTGTTCTAGATCTAGCCCCTGCAATATGTGGAAAGATAGCCCCCATTGATACTGTGAAAAAGTGTCCAGAGCTGATCTCAAGAGATAAAAAAAAAGGCCCTGGTTAATGCAGTGACCCTCATCACACTAATTTGGGCACCATTGCTGCACCATCATATCCACCACCACCACTCCACTGCACTTACATCCTGAGCTAGATTTGTTCCTGCTTTAGATAGCCTTCTATAGCGGTCCAAGGCAGAGGCTTTGGTGTCCATGCAACCAGCATTGACACGTCTTTGCTGCACACTCAGGTTGCTGGGATGCTTATCCAACCAATCCTGCTGGTTGTATCACATTTGAAGGCTTCATTGCAGGCTCAGGTTGAGATTCCGTCTCGAGACCAACCTCCTATGGTGCCTCTCCTGTAACTGTCTCCAGCCCTGGCTTCACAATCAGCCAGCTTTGTAACTTCCTCTTGGGAGGATGGTGCTGGGGAACAGGAGAGGAGAAGGGACCAATGGCACCATCACAGATGTAAAGACAGCAAAGATGTGGCTTGGTCCCATTCACTGTTTCACTCCCAAACTTTGAATTTCAGCTTCCTGTCTATAGGACCCACTGACCCATCAGTGAATGGAAGAAGGCTGAGAGTTTCTCAAGAGACGGAGCAACCATTTCCTAACCCATGCCTGTCTCTATCCAATCCAGATCTCATGCATTATCTAGTGGCATTACCATCTCTGGGTCATCACAGCTGGTCATCAGGGTTACCCACCCCATCAACAATCAACATGGACCAGTGATCTTCAGTGACCTAAGGAACCAGCTGATTGGCAAGCCAGGTTATTTATCAGTCTGGTTGCCATCCCTGCCTCGGGATCCCTCACCACCATGGGACAGGGTACAGTTTTCACTGGGCCATTTCCCATCTCTGGTTTGGGAAACTTCACTGTGGGATGGAGTGTGGTCCTTGCCCCAGTTCCCATCCCTGACTTGGGACCATCCACCTCCACAGAAAAGGGGGGGGGGGGGCACTGCCCATATTTTAGGGTGGGTAGGCTCCACTGAGTCCCAGAGTAGAAGTGCACATCTAAACAGAGGAAAAGAGCTGTAATTGAACTCGAGTACAATTTATGGGAACAACAATTAAGAAAAAAGGGGGCCTCTAGAATCGATGGTTTTGAAAGGGGGGGTGAGCGACAAATGGTCAAATATAGGGGGTCTTTCCCGTGGAGCCTACCCTTACTGGTAAATAATGGGAGTAGTCCCCCCTCCCCCCCCCCCCCAGGGTGCTGTTGCCCTTGTCACCGGGAACATTTTGCCATCATAGTAGGCCTGTCCTGAAGCTGAAGATAGCTTGGGACAATCATTAAGCTCACTAGAAGTGGGGCACCAGTGGAGCCCAAACCCCCTACTCTGGTTCCGCAGAACATCAGCACCAGTCCTACCCAGGCACTGTTAATCCACACATCAAATGGATTGGAAGCCTTAGGTTAAAAGCACGTACCTTTGGTTACTATAGGTTTAGACCACCCACCTTTGGTTACTTTGGCTCCTGATCTGGAGGAATAGGATATTATCAACAAGGATATTGCTTCACCATTGCTAGGCCAGTAAATGTAACTAAAGGCTAACATAAGTGGGCATTCTCACTCATGTTCCCTCTCTTCTCTGCCATTGGAGGTGGATTTCTAGGAGAACAAGGAGGAGTCCCATCTGTCTACCTGGTTCTTTCACACGGAGTCAACATCAGCAGATCCTTCCAACAACCAACCCTAAAACAACA
This sequence comes from Hermodice carunculata, assembly GCA_964020975.1. NCBI lineage: Eukaryota > Metazoa > Annelida > Polychaeta > Eunicida > Amphinomidae > Hermodice > Hermodice carunculata. The sequence goes on along the minus strand of OZ026620.1, from coordinate 76,953,466 downwards.
GCATGGAAGACAGTGAAGCAGATGCTTCAAGACATCACTGCCTGCCTCTGCACCAGGTAGATGATGAGGACTTGAATGGTGAGGACACGGAAGCGCTGCCTGATGCTAATATAATGTAATGTATAATTATGGACTGCTACTCTTCCATGGATACATTGTGTATGTACTCTATGTGGTTAGTTATGGTGAATTTGTACGTCATCAAAATCAAATTTGTACCCAAATGGAATGTTTGTAATTTGGAGAAGGAAACAACTTACTTATAAACATGTATATTCACACTCAATTACAAGATTGGATTATCTATTTTTGATTATTTTTATCAACATCATGTCAGTCATATTATTGATCTGTACGTAATCTTTCTATTTTATTCTACTTTAGTTATTCCAATTAATGGCTTCTGAAGAAATACTCCAAAAGTCAAGTGGGGTACAAAATAACGCATTGTTAGATGTCTTTACTATAAATGCTGATGACAAAGATGGTCAAATTGAACAAATATACCATTCACCTTGGACAAAAAGAAAGGTTTAATATTGTTAGTTATAACATTCACTCTATAAACGCCCAATTCCCTGAAACAAGCATTTGACTATGAACTGTGACAAAATAATTTTGAATTTAGGGCAATATGTTTCCAGCAATGTTGCATAAAAGATAATACAAATCTTTCACTTGCACAGCTTGAAGTGTATCAATGCGCTTCACAAGGGCAAACTTGCTCCACTAAAGGAGGGTAAATAGTCTTCCTAAACAAAAAGTATAATTTTCTGAAAAATTAATACCTGTTAGGTCTAGTCTGTAGGAAAATCAATTTATTGAAGTGTCTGGGGGAAGAAATGAATAATAATAGTATTATTGGAAATATATAGACCCCTATAGATTTAATAGAGGATAATAATACATTCATGGATGAATTTGCACAAAATAACAAAGTTTTGAAAGAAATAGCCGGAAAATGACAGTATGTGGAGATTACAGTATTGACCTACTTAAAATAAACGAACATCAAATATACCACGATTTTTTTCAACAGCATAATTTCGTGTAATTTCTGTCCAAAAATAGTTTTTTCAACCCGATTTTCCAGCATTAATTGTTACTTTTTTGTAACGTGAACGACTTAGCTATAAATACCATGTCTGGAATAGTGGTAAAAAAGCTGTCAGATCATCAGCCGACTTTCACTTTCTTTTAAATGTCGACCTAAAATGATAAAATGCCTAAATTGATGAACATAAATAAACACAGTAATGCCAATATGATTATTTTTTAACGAACTTCTGAATGCCAATTTAGTAGAATAAAATGGATCAAAACCCACATGCACATACAAATAAAATACTGATACTCTTAGAAGAACTGTTGAGGAAGCTAGAAAAAAATGTTTGCCAATCCAACATCTTAAATTTTATAAAGCTTAACATAAAAAGCATAAATGGATGACAAACGGAATTCTTAGATCTATTAAAATTAGAGACTGCCTTTATAAGAGATTGAAGTCTACTCCGCGAGACACTCCATTATTCTTTACTCTAAAAAACGAATTTAGGCACTCACAATAATATATATTAAGAAATAGTATTTGCAGAGTTGAACAAGTTTATTATGAAGCAAGTTTCACAAAATTTCAAAATGATATTTTAAAAAACTGGGAAACCATAGACGACGTTTTCTCAAAAATTAAAAATTAAAGAGGAAGTTCCCAAAATATTTGTCGGACTATGAACAATTGAAAAGTGACAAATTAGTTATTGCGAATAAAGTTAATGACGTTTCACAAGTATTGGGCCGAATCTTGCTAATCAAATAAATAACCCAAATGAAAACAGTTACAAAAGATATCTTAAATGAAATGTAAGTTGAATGTTTGAATTTAATAAGGTAAATTTAGAAAGTATTCGGAAAGTAATTAATAACTTCCGTCCAAAGGCAAGTTGTGGAGTAGATCAGCTGTCCACAAAACTGCTCAAACTTATAAAAATGTTATAATACAACCTCTTAGTGTAATTATTAATCAGGCACTGAACACCAGTGTATTCTCAAATAAACTTAGAATAGGCAAAGTAATTCCAATCTATGAAAAAGATTATGAATATCTGTTTACTAACTATCATTCCATATCAATATTACTTGCTCTTTCAAAATTATTTGAAAAAAAAAATATTTAACCAATTCTATGATTATTTATAGAAGTCAATATGGTTTCAGCGCAGGTCATTCTACCAAATTTGCTGCCATAGAACTTATCGATAAAATAATGCAAGAAATGGATAAGGGTAAAATTTTTATTTTTCTAGACCTATCAAAAACCTTGGAGACTATATACTACCAAATTCTCTCAGTTTCAACATTATAGAATAAAAGGCCTCAGATTAAATTTATTTGAAAGTTACCTGGCAACCATAAACAATATTTGAATTTGGCGACGTAAAGTTCGATCTATTATCGATCACTACTGGTGTACCCCCAAGACGTCTTTTATTTATGATATACATAAATGATTTAGCACATACTGATAAATAATTGAATCGACTATGTACGCAGATGATTAGACCCTTTGTAGGACATTAAATGCCTTTAATATTAATGTGGACTCAGATATAAATTATGAGATTAACTCTGAGCTGAAAAAATAAGAGTGGATGATGCTAATAAATTATCACTTAACACATTTAAAACCAAAATTATGATTTCTCATCAGAACAAGAACAAGATCAAAATGCTTGTACTTAAAATGAACAATATATCTCTGGAACATGTTGATACTTTCAAATTCTTAGGCATTTTAATTGATAAAGATCTCACTTGGAATGCTCATGTCGACTTTTAGGTAGTAAAAATTCAAGATCTCTTGGTATTGTTAATAAACTCAAATACATACCTCCACTAAGTGCAAAAATAAAATCTATAATTCTTTAATATCAATTTGATCTCATCTAAACTATGGAATTGTATGGGGCTATAAATGTAGCAAAATTTAAAAAAGAGCAAAAGAAATATATGAGAGGTATATCTTGCAAAATATATAATTGCCATACTGATCAGTTATTTTAAAATCTCAAATTGCTTAAAATTGAGGATATTTTTTATCATCTTTGAACTCAAGTTCTATCATAAATGTATTAATATGAAACTCGCAGATAACCTTCAATGTCTTCTTTTTCAAGTAAAGATATACATAGATATGACATGAGACAAGCTGGTAACATATATACACCTAGATAAATTTAAGGTGACATTAAAACTTGTTTCAAGATTTTATTTACCTGAAACCATAAATAAAGCTCCAGTAAACTAGTCATAGTCATAGTTATAACGGATTAACGACATACACAAAACAGATAACAGCTTACTCTGATTTGTACTGTACATCAGTGTATTGAAAGTTAGTTTATGGGACTTGACATTTTTTGTTTGCTTTTCTCAGCCTACTGCTATTCCTAAATATTGCTAATATATGGTAGGCAAAATAAAAGTGTTACTCATTGTGGGTGGCTCCCATGGTAGCGACAAATTTTCTGTCTTAATGGGATTCTCCCAACCAACTTCTCTGTATGTAAAAGTATGTTTTGTTTTCGGTTATCTCTCAATTGTTTTGGTCAAGTAAAGTTATCCTTAGTCCTTAATTCAGCTACCTTAACAACTAACAACATAGATTAATAATGGACCACTTCAAGAACCAGGGTCTGGGTTTGCCTAAGAGGTTCCTACCGTCAGGGCTGAAGCCAATATCTAAAAATGCATAAAAGCAGGAACAAGTAGCAATCCACTTCCCATATATTGGGGATCAGACTAAAGCCATGCAAAAGCAATTGCTGGTCCCACAAATTCAAATTATAAGAGCTACTTCTGAAGCCTAGGGACTTCCCTACTAATAATTAATAATATTTAAATTTTTACCACTTATGGGCCGCAGCCCTGTTTGCACAGGAGACCTGAAAAAGAAAAAGATAATGTGGGAATCAAACCGGTACTGTCCCTGAGTTCCCATCCTACATGTTCCTGCCTCTAAGGTTTAGGCATATAATGTATCAAGTTCTGGCCTCCACTTGGGACTTTATGCCTGGCTGAGCTCAGGAGTTCAGGGCCTTATTTCTGGGGAAAAAGTCCCCTTCCAGTCTTTACCTTCCAGAAAGGATAATCAAAGGATTATCACTGATATACAGATGGTCCTATTGGCATGACTGTGCCTGAAGTTGAAGCTCTAACCCAGAGCCAGCTGCAATGCAGGCTTAATGGCTGCTTGGAACTGGATCCAGATGTCTGTAAGGTCCTCAATATAATTTGCCTGCTGGAGCAGTCCAGGGCTCGTTCATGACACAATGTGCTGAAGAATATGGTGTACCTTGACATCAACCTTGAGCATCTGGTTCAGAGCTATTTTGAGGGTGCATGTAAAGATTCTATCACCAATCAATATGAATAAAACTGCCACAAACTATACTGATTTGTTTTCTTCCACTGTTCTGCATGTTTGTTGTCCTATGTTTGTAGAGCACTTGTACCAAGTGCTGTCTTCTTTTTCAAAGAGCCTTCAAGAAACTTGGATTCAACTTTTTTGTTTTCTGATGTAAAGGCTTTTAATTTGTGACAGAAAACAAATCAGTAATTTGTTAGCTTTCCAAAAATATATAGTTTGTTGCTTCATCAGACTTCAGACAATCCTAAGAAGATTTTTCTCCAATGCTGCCTTTCTGGCAAGGGAGTGGCAGAGCTTGATAGGTACCTCAAATTCCTTAATGATTAGGTTGCCATAGGCAACATTGAAGCCGAATTCAGCAGACCTTTCTAACTCCATTGAAGCCGAGTTCTGTAGGCCTTTCTACCTTCATAGGATAGGATATCTCTATCTCTAAATCTAGCATATTTTAGCAGAATCTGGCTGTTCTTCATCTTCATGCAGATGCCAGATTCTCGAACAAGGTGGTTGCATGGGTTGCAAGAGGTAAACTTTGCACCACTTCCTTAAAGGTTTATGTCTCCAAATGGTCCATGTTTGTCATGCCATGTGTGAAACAGGAACCAGAAGTAGATCCTGGAATGCCTCTATTCCATGTATAGCATAATATTGATGCACCTCTGACACTCGCCTACTCTCCAGACATGAAATGTGCTAATGTCACTTCGAGCATGGCACTATCTCAACTTATTAATAGCTTTTTGAGACCGGCCAGTGAGATGCAATGTCTTTCATCAATGGGACCTATCAGTGGTTCTCTCTGGTCTCTGCTCCCTGGTCAAACCTAAGAAGTCTTTTTTTGGTCATATTGACCTCTAGGGGCCATAGGAGGTAAAATTAAGGGCCTTGGCCATTTTAAGTTGGGTAGGTTAGAGGACCACACAGAAGTACGTTTGAAAGCTAGACCTTTGTTTATGAGCGTGACACATGCTTCTGACCAGCCAACACTTCAAGGTTCTCTCTGCTAATTAGGACTCCAGGATACTAACAGATCCCTTTACCCAGTTAAGGTACTTATCTTTCTACCTAAAAAGAACAGGTCCCATCATCAAAGCTAGACCCGTTTGGTTCTATCCCCAAAGAAAGAGACTTCGGTTTTGCCAGAATCTGCAGCAATCTGCAGCAATCTGCAGCAATCTGCACAAACACTGTTTCTAGTTGGGTCACTAAGGCAAAATTTGCCTATCTGGCGGCTGACAAGATTCCAGAGCTCAAACAGTTAAAACCAGGTAAGAGCTCATGAGGTCAGATCCATCATCTCCTCTTGAGCAAGTTATGTTTAGTGACATAGTGAAGCATGCTGATGGAGGTGCCATGGTACTTTTTTTTTTTTTTTTTTTTTTTGTAAGGGACATGCCCTATGTTAAAGACAACTTCTGGTGCTTAAATACTGACACTCTCAATGTGTAAGCATGATCTGGCTCAGGATCCTGTGGCAACCATATCCTCTGGGGATTGGTTTATGCAGTCAACACATTGTGTATTTGTATCTTCAGGGGATCTGTTCTTTCCAGTGGAGGGCATTTAGTTACAATGCCTCAGTCCTGGAATTTGAATGATCTCTCTTTTCCACTCCATTGGTAAATCTACCAAGTGGAGCAAATAGGTGATGTAGTATGATACAAATCTGATAAATTTGTTATAATTAATTTCCATATTTCTTAGTAATACTTACCTGTCCACTGCACAAAAGCACATCCAGCCGATCCCATATCAGATCATTCCACGGTTTGTCCTTTGTTAAAAACTGATGTGACTGGTCAATACAAAGGTCAGGTATGGGGTGTAGAAGTCAACCACTTGAGGTCGCGCGTTGGCCTGTGATCCAGAGGAACATGTACAGAGAAGTGTTTTCTGATGGGATGAATTTTTTAGAGTGGTTACGATCTGCGAGATCGTATACCAAATGCCGTGCACAGGTAAATATTACTAACAGATATAGAAAATATAACAAAATTTCTCAGTTTAATGATATGATTCAATAATTTTTTGACACGACAAAAAATCAGCAATTGCACTCAATGTTTTGTCATATTAATAAATAGCATGTTTAAATACGGACTTAAGCATACAGATATGTATGTATATATGTATGTATATATATGTATATATAATATATATATATGTGATGCGCCGTTTCGTTTTGTCTGTATTGAGTCATGTTTTCATACATTTAATTTTTACAGTAAATCTATTCCAACATGTTTTTAGATGTATGCAGTCGCATCATGATTAGCTTATACGATTTCATCCACATTATTTAATCATGATTAAGTATCAAATCATAACAAATAAATAATTTATCATGTCATTAGATATTTTATTGTATAATAAACTATATTAAATAATGTAATCATATGCTTAAACGGTAAACCTGATAGGTCGATTTAATGATAGAATCAAATTAATTCAATGACATGATTCAATATATTTAAATGATATGCTTAAACCTCAGATAGTACGGCTAAATATTAAATGGCAATACTAAATGTATACCAAATCATTGAATGGATTCTATGATGTCATTAGAAACTTAATGACATGCTTAAATACTGACAAAAACACATTTCTTTATACGTTGTGTCCTAAAACTAACACTAGTACCTACTGAAGGTATCACAATTTCAGGACGGGTTTTGCATGTATGCATACGTAATTGTCCATATGGGCTCCAGGAAACCTGCACATCGCCGTGCATATACTGTAATGAAGTTTAAGCATATGCCTTGAGGTCAAAAGGTTATATTAACGTTCCATAAAAGGCAATAGGTATCCTGCAGTTCCTAAATAAGAGGAATCAAAAATGTCAAATTCACCCATGTAATTCAAATATGTATCATCTTAGAACAGATCACCATATTGGTATGGAATCTCGACGCGTCTTTGGAAGCAAGAGTATAACATTCTAGCTGAGTACCGTCAAAAGTAAAGTGTTCTGGATAGATACAGTAGAGGGAAACGCAATGTATATTTGATCGATTCAACAGAAGGAAGCCAAAACACGTGGAGGGAATGTCGCGTAAGGCAATAATCAGATTCACTTCTCTTCCTGTCATATCGCATGGGGTAATTGGCTGCAATGTTAAGAATTACCTACAGTAATTGATTAACTGGCAGCGGTACCTCTCAGGGGAGAAACTCGTAAGTGTTATCGGTTTTCAGTGGATCCCTATACGTAATAGTTTGGATTCTATCCGGTATAATAATAAATAAGATATTACAAAATTATCGATTTACCATTGTGCCTGCATGCATTGTGCCCACAAAGCCCGTTTTTTGTGTCCTTTTGAACTCCCCAATCGTCTTTAAATTGGCATACCGTAATAAGAAGATCACAGTAAGATGATTTTTAGGATGATAAAAGAAATTCCAAAATAAGCTTATCTACGACGATCACGTGGTGAATGCACCGTATTTTAACTTTTTCGGTGTCAATCGCGTGTAAAGTCGATCTACTAAAGTCAAACTAGTCTGAATTATCATTGGGATCTCAGATTCGTATTCCTCTTAAAAACATCATTCAAGTACCGGTATGCCCATAGTTCCAGCGAGAATGCCCCAGGTCAACAGCTTTTCTCGCACTGGGTTGTTGACGTCCAAAATTTGGCACTTAAAGAGTTAAAAACCAACCTGATCTTGCAGAACTGAGATTTCCACCATGTACGCACAACACCGTTTCTTATCTTGCGCTCAGTTAATACTCAGTTATTTAGGTATGCGCTGAGACATTGTAAGTTGTTGGTTCGCATATCACCATCAGTTCTCAACATTTAGTCCATGCATGGACAACATATGCCCCCGGTTGGCATGGAGCTGTTTGATTCCGATGTTACACCGACTTGGATTCAATGCAGCCTTCTAATTGGAATATCACCGCTGAGTTTTAGTCATTCTACATAAGTTGGAGCCACCTTGGGTTCTTGTTGACTTATGACAGTCGGGTCTATTCAACTAAGTATGTGCCAATGTGAACTTTTCAGCAAAAGCATCATCCAGTTTGCATTTGTACATGCTGAGGCTATCATCGTTTCTAGTTTGTCATTTGCCACAGCCATTTGCAGAGCCCTGAAATTAATTTGTTCTTTCTTGTATTGTTAACTTATAAACATACAGGCTTTTAAATTGTTCATATTTCTTGCTTCAAGTTCAAGCACTCGCGCATTGCCCATGCTTGCATAACGTTTCTGCGCTAAGTATATAACAGTAACTAAGATAGTTCATATGGCCTCAAGTTCAGTCACGTGACATGATTTATCTAATTACCGCCGTTATTATCCATGCATGTCTACTTATATTATCATTAAATTTGGCTTGTGCAGCCACTTCTCCTTTTTGCCTTTTGACCACAGATGAAGAGACAGATCTGATAGTTGTTTTTTGTGATATACACCTTTGTCTACCCCTGAGGCAGTTTTTGGCATGTTTGCAATAGCAGATATTTAACAGCTTTTAGGTAATAATACTTGCTGTACCTTCACAATATGGATAGCCAAATCGGTGGTTAATAATCACCAGAAATATCCTTAGCACTGAAGAGTCGCAGTGCACTTGAAGTCGCTGTATTTGGCGCACGACGTGCGACTTCAGATCATAAAGTGCGCTGGAAATCCGGTGGTTGGCCCGTTGTTCGTGACGTCCACTGACTGTTGGGTTCTAGACGCTAGTAGCTGTTACGAACGAAGTTTTGCCTAAAAGGTCAACGATTGTCTCCTGATCGGCACAGGCTTATCAAGCCTTAGCTCTCAAGTAAATTATTTTGTAGTTGTTGGATTCTTTTCTCTTTTCAAGGGCGTCTACTACAACGCAACAACCCCAAACATTGACATCTACATTGAAAATTAAATTTATAAATATTTATTGAAGTGGGTTTTATTCCATTCATGTTATACAATTCAGTATGTTCTGCAATATCGAAGCCAGACTTTGAGAATCATTCAGGCTGAATCATGGTACAAATTGTTATCTGGACTTGTATTATAATCAAAACTTAATAAAAAATTTAGTAATTATGTTTGATTTGACAGGTAGGTATTCTTTATTCATAGTGAAACTCTGCATTTGTAAGCAAAACTTATTTAGCTAATTCATCATTTGCCACGTTCATATTCATTTATTATTATGTGGGGTGTCTTTGTTGAATATTTAGCTTAGACAACTTGCTGCGGCATTCGAAATTGGACCGCATTACATTTCTAGAAAATTAGACCGATTCATCCGTGCATGGCAGTGTTGGGTGGTTGTTCTTTTCTACGTATTTCTGGCATCTTTTTTGCTTCAAAACTATTGTTTGTTGTCTACTTTAACAGAATACTCCTTAGAAACATTATAGGATAAATAGAAAACATTATTCTCCTGTGCTTCTGATTAGGACTCCATGATTCGCAGTTCGTGGTTTCCTGCCCAGAATCATTTCGCCCCAGCCAGAAACGCCGCTCAAGAAAGTTTGTAAAAATTATTGTTTGCACGTGGTCTGATTGATCGAATAGATGGTCGCTTGAATAGTAGCTTTTTCAAAACCGGATAATACCCAACCGGGTACCCGGGTATTTACTATTAATACCCGACTTTTCTCTATTTTATGTCTGTTATATATAGTTAATTCCTTTGTCCAGCTTTGTTTTAGGTAAGGAAATCATTGGTGATCTCAGAAACCTGGGTTATTAAGAGTTGTGGTATCGTTACTGGGGTTAGCTACATTAATAAAACTGTTTGCTTCTAGGGGACCGTGGATACTTGTATAATAACAATGTCGGGGCATTAATGGACAAAATCTGTAAATATTTTTTGACTAAAGTATGGAATGCAAGTCTTGCGCTCTGTGCGGACGAGCCCAGACCGACCACCAACTGACCAGCGATAACTTCATGCCTGCGCGCCCTCTCGTGGGTAATGTGTTTGCCTGTTGCGCCACTTGGGCGAGGCTAGATCGAGGCCGCCCCGGATGGCAATGCGTTGTAGGTTGATAAAACTCACGTATACTTGTACTATAATAACTCGTGTTTTTACAGGCTCTGTATCTTTTATTCGATATGTGTTTCACTCACCGTGAGTTCTACTCTGCTCTCGGTGCCTCCGCTGTAAAGGGGTAGTATCAACAATAAAATTATTTAATTTTATTGTGGATAATAATATTATAACTTGGGTCATAAGATCGCTTTGGAGGTAAGTGGTAGATGTACTTACTTGATTCCTCGCCCTATCCCCTGGTTACCTTTCTAAACTGGCCAACAAATTTGCTGATAACTACGTCACTCGTCTTTAGGTTTATATCGGTTGTATTCATATAACGAGCGGAAATTACTTCAAACAATTGACCAGATGCCACTTCCTTCAATTCAGGGACCAGTTTTAATTTAGAATCATTCATTTCCCGCATGCGTCGATCTCCTTATTATGTCTTGACAAAGTTCAAAATCATTTTCGCTTACAGGGATATATTATAAAATGCAGTTTTGTATGCAGTCTTTTTGTATGTCGACAGTTGGTTACTTCACAAGCTAATTTCCTTGTTCCGTGTGTTCCACCCACCAACTGACCATCAGATTTTTTGCGTGCGTGGGTTGGGATTCTATTTTCTCTCTGTTTCTCTTTCTCTCTCTTTCTTTGTCCCCCGATTTAATTTGATACCAGGGGCGTATAATGCTGATTTTGCTCAGGAGCCCGCCTAGAAAAATGGCACAAAGACACACGAGTCAAATGGGGATATTTTCCTTTTGCGTGCGCTGCAAAAACGCTCTTTACAGCACGTTTCATACATTGTCATAGTTGGTATGTTGTGATCGACCAACTGTTACTAATCACATCATGAAATATATCTTGTCCAGCATGACGTTTCGTGCTCTGATAACATTAGGCCAAGGTTTTAATGCATTGACCATGCACAGTTTTATTGTAGGATACTCTCTCTCTCTCTCTCTCTCTCTCTCTCTCTCTCTCTCTCTCTCTCTCTCTCTCTCTCTCTCTCTCTCTCTCTCTCTCTCTCTCTCTCTCTCTCTCTCTCTCTCTCTCTCTCTCTCTCTCTCTCTCTCTCTCTCTCTCTCTCTCTCTCTCTCTCTCTCTCTCAGACACAGCACATGGGGGACAAGTGGGTACACTGATTGGAACATCCGGATAAAGTGGGTACAACGATTAATACATCATTAAAGTTGATATTTAATGTATTTAGTCTTAACCTTGTGCTCCCCCAAATATAACTGAGAAGGTAACGGTAGGTTTGAGGCTTTATTCTGATTCCATGTGAAGCCACAAGATCTAAACACAGAATCGATTTGGTAATAACCTGTGCGTGACATGGATCCATTAATTGTAATAAGCCAAATGACCTGCTTCTATTGATGTTTTTCTCTTTCTTACAGTATGACCAAAAGAAGAATGACCTGTCTTAGCATGATAGACAAAAATATGGGGGCATTTACCGCTTTTTATGCTCTCACGCAAGCGAGTACACATCTCACACACTCTTTATTACTATTATTATTAATATTATTATTATTATTATTATTATTATTATTATTATTATTATTATTATTATTATTATTATTATTATTATTATTATTATTATCATGCATCTTTAAGCATAATGTACACATTCCATCGAAAAAGAAAAATACACAATTACGTGTAACTACAGGCATTACTCTAGTTAAATGAATATGTAAGTGTGTGTCATAATGAAAATGAATATTAGCAATAATTTATTCAGAACTCTACTCTTTTAATACAGGGGCTTCATGGGGTGGGGTAAGTTCATGAGGTGTTCATGACAGCTTAAAATACTGTAAACACAGAATAAATACTACAATAGTCAAACTATGTTAATTATCATCGTCGGACACTTTTTAATAATAACGATGATGAAGGTGATGATGATGATGATGATGATGATGATGATGATGATGATGATGATGATGATGATGATGATGATGATGATGATGATGATGATAATAATAATAATCCAAGATGAGACGGTATAAGCATTGGCAATAACCCCACCAAGCCACTTCCTCGGAAAGGAGACACAATGGTTTATGGGAGAATGGACAAAGGAAAGCGTGCTAAAAGATGAAGTGTAACGAACTTTTTACTATTTGTTTTTGTTCCAGGAATCTTTGAGTCTATCGTCCGACATCATTTTTATGGAATCATATGTTTGGCTACAGGTATAAACTCTAAAAGAGTACCTCGTAGCAGAAAAAACACAGTGCTATTTACGAAGGGTAACGACCCTATATTTGAGGCACGCAAAGTTCTCTATGGTTTCGATGCATGTTGCTTGTTGCGCGAATTAAAGTGTTTGGAAAAAAGTTTTCAGGGATAAAACGTAAACTTGTGTCAACTAAACATGCCCGAAACATATAATTTGTGTGATCATTTTATGATGATTATGGCTTGTGCAATTACAAGCATCACGCTCAAGCCAAAGTGTGATTTGTAATGACTTAGTGGTAACTAACAAGACATGCAAGTATGTGAAAAATTTTCTGTAATTGTTATGTCATCCTTGGCGAGAATTACAATACGTTTGAAGAAAATCTAGTCAAACTTCCACAGAAGGCGAATTACTAGTTTTTCTGTCAGAAGTTATTTTGAAATTAAAATAATACTTTATTGACAACCCCCCCCCCCCCCCCCGTCCTTGCCGAGTAAAACTAAAACACATCAAAATCAGGGTACACAGCACAAACTGTCAATATCACCATACGCGGCATGAGCCTTATGAACTAAATAAAAGATTATGAGCTGCAACACAATAGACATTCCATGAATAAAATTACTGCCCGCAAAGACAGCCGCAACCAGTGCCCACCGAGCGGGCCAGTCCATATTGCTACATGCATATCAAGACGTTACAAGTGATTTGTTGGCCTTGATCATGCAATTTTTTCTCTTGGAATCTGTCACTTCTGCAGGTAAATACCTATTTTTGTGGACCTGTGTGAAGAACATTGATTGATGGTGTCACGGGAACACCAAACATTGGGTTGCACATTGTTAATTACTTAGGAACAAGAAACATACAAAGACCCCATCTTCAAAGTCGGTGACTGGAATGAGCACCGGTGGCACATCCATAAGAGACGAAAATCCAGGAAATAGGGGCCTTCGCCCCGCATTAAATCCTAAGTCGGCATCTTTCACCCAGATGTCGTGCAAGGTAACCATTTGCAGATTAATCACCTGGGTGGTGCACTTCAAGCGCTTCACTGAAAACCCACCTGGCTGTACCCTTCTGCACAGAGCGCACAGACGCTCAGCAAGATATAGGAAGGCTGGCATGTCTCTCGTTGCCAGTTTCTTTTTAGCATGGCTCTAAATAGAATACCTGTGCAGGCAAAGTTGCGCTGTACCCCATGCCAAGCGCTGACTTTCCTGATTCCATTTTATATTTCGCGTCAGCCATTGCTCCTCTTTCTTCCACCGTTTTGTGAAAGTTACAGGTACGTCCTATTATTTATCACCTTAAAATCTTCACATTGGCCCAAAAGGCGGAACTCGGAATTTCTTTAGAGTGATGGAAGCCCGAGCAAAATTCTTGAATTCAGAGATGTCAAAAGATGAACTGGGTTGCATATACAGTGCCCTCATTTTGGTGGATGATGACGTCCCCGTGACTGGTGAAAAGATAGAAACTTTGCTCAGAGCCGCTGGGGTAACCTATGAACCTATATGGCCATCCCTTTTCGCCAAAGCCCTTGCAGGTGTGAATGTTAAAGACTTGATCACAGGAGTTAGTCAGATGGTGGGTGGTGGCTTGGGTGGGGGCGTCAGTGGGAGCATGGGAGTGGCCATTCCCGGACAGGCGCCAGCAACTGAGGAGGCTGGCGAAGAAAAGAAAGAGGAAGAGAAACCCGCAGAGTCAGACTCTGAGGACAGCGACATGGGCCTTAGCCTGTTTGATTAGACAAGTCAGAACCCCTTTCATGGGTGACCGTAAGTAACGTGTTACTTACAGTACTGTTAAACCTTGCACCATTGGCACCTAGGATCGTGAAAGGCAATGCTGCGGATATTGAACTGTGAGTGCGGAGTGAGTACAAAAAAAATCCATTAATCAAAATTGGTATTATTCAGTTTCATAATAAAAATACCAACCATTCACACACATCAGAGAACTCCGGTTAAGATAATTATGCACAGATATGCCATGCCATTGGACAGTTTCATTCATTACGTCCTTCAGAGTTCCATGAGAAAAATGGATTACACGACCACATAATTGCAAAATCAATCACCTAAAAGAACGAAACATAGGAACTATTTATTTCTGTTCAACACCCCTGCAAGTGTCAAGTGACGGATATGTAAATACAAAATGTCTACTGCCTGTGTCGCCTGCAATCAGCTCCTGGAAAACCGCACATTTTAACAACAACAAAATATATAAGCTGGATGCAACTGGAGATACCTAGGTCGCAGATAAGTAGTCACCGACGTGCGAGGCAACAATTACAAACTGTTCGACAGGGATTCAACTGCTCATGCCAGGAAAATTCTTCCGAAATAAAAAATATCAATGGAGAGTCACGGTTGACCATGCAGAGGCGCTGGTCAAAGAACCGTAACGGTCATTGACAACGTTATCTTCTTTTTTTAATTTCTTATGTTATTGTTCAGAGAATGATGTAAATATTTCAATTCTACCAAGAGCAAGAGAAAACCTGATTTGACTGTACAGAGAACAATTTAAATATGTCGAATAATTTGTTACCACGAACAAAAGAGATATATGCTGCATAAAAGAATATAAATACTGTGATACGAAACATGCATATTAATTTCCCGCCACAAAGCACGGGGCTCACGCCTGTCAATCACGGAGGACACACGAGCATACAACTGTCACAGACAGGGTTATATATAGAGGATATCCTTTTTTGCACAAAATTAATCTCTCTTAAGTTAAACAGATGTGAGTTTACAAATACCAAAGTCAAAATAATTTACTGCTACCTAAATTGGTTACAAGAATAAATATCCATCTGTCTGCGCTAAATATTTTTCATTTCCAAAATATCAGTTATATCCCGCTAACCCGCACGGGCACAGTTTCTAAGACAACCAGGTATGTAGTTATGGCGGGAAATTAATATGAAGGCCTCGTATTAATCTGTTACAGCAGACGAAAGAAAAATTATCTTTGGCACAGGTATCTGCATCAGATTTCCAACTTCTAACACTGTAACGTAAATAAGGGATCTTTACCCTGAACGCTGCTGTACAGACTTATAATCGTTTTAGTGCTCCCGCCACCCAACCACAATCACACCCACCCCCATCCCCGCTACCCAACCCCCACTCGCATCCCTCTTCCAATAAACTCTCTGGTACCTGCAATAGGAAAGGTCAGAATTAGCTCCAAGGTGTGTACTCGCCCCAATACACAAGTGAATACACAAACATTTGGAGGGCTAGTGCTGTGTATTCCCATTAGTTTGTATGTTAAAGCAACCTTAAATAAACCAGTCACCTTTGTAGCTGCGGTTATATGATTTCGTGAGGTATTTAGTTATGCATCTAGGTTTACTCTCTGAAATTTGATGTTTCTATGTGCAATAGTTATTTAGTTGCAAATTATAATGTAAAGCAATGTGAATACTCAACCCTAGCCCTCCACTGACTGCAGTGCCCTCTTTTAGGCAGTTCTTGAACCGTCTGTTCTTGTCCTTGCCTACTGCAACTGAACGGGGGTACAAAGTATTGGGTATCGATTGGACTTTTTCGGCACTGGTCGAATCGTAGAACCCAGCATCACACAGATTCATCTCTTAACTGTTATATTTATGAAATATTTTGAAGGTACATAAATCGCAAAAACGACTGAGCTTTTTGGATGGAGTTCTGTACTATTCATAAGTATGGATAATATAAAGGTGATGGGATACCTTGCTCAGTATAAGTAGCAAATTAAGAATCGAACTCCTGTAATAGTTTTGAAATTTGGTGGTCATATCACATTATTAAAGGTCAGACAGCAGTAACTAACGGATAACTATCTCAAACAATGCTTGAAAACAACCAAACGGGTTGGCTTGAAAATTTGAAGAAGCAAATCATTGTCTGGTTGTACATGTGTGTACCTTATATAATTATGCAGTCTGAGTGGTGATGAGGAGATGAAAGTGCAGCAGATTATCAGATTTCTGACATCTTACATGGTCTATTTATCCATTTGATTCACAAATATCATCAACTGCTGAGTTAACAGCGTATGAAGTCATGCGTATTATACTTTAATTTAGTATATTTTCAGGGTGGCCTGTATGATACCGACTTAACACAGAGTTTCTATGGTTTGAACCCACTTTTAAGCATTTAAGAATTCTCAACTGATGTAAAAGTTTAGACTGAATAAAGTTTTTTATCCGTCAACTGTTCAGCGCAGAGGCCTGAAACAGGTCTATGGACTATATGTTATTGAATTGAATTGAACTGAAATTTTATTTTCACAAATACATACATAAATTGACATACAACAATAGGAGATGAAGGTTCCCAGGGGGAGTATACATTCATCTGGCTGGGTGCCAGTCAGTCTTACATATACATGATTTGTCGACATAGAAATAATAAGAGAAGAGAGAAGAAAGAAAAAAACACATACACGATAAAGGTTCAATTCATTGGCCGGTTAATTTACAAACATGCTTAAGACTTACTTGATGCCCTGTAGGAGACTATGTAGACCCACTGCCCGGGTAATGAAATGAATGAATATAACTCGTGATCAAGACGCAGGTATAACCGCAAGCGTCATTGCACGGTTCATGGACTATTGTCTTTTATTAGAATATGTACGCATCACGGATCGAATGACGGATCTGACGGACCGTAGAAGATTCGGATGACGGACCTATTGTGTTTTAAGCTATAGTTAATCAAGCAGTTGTAAGTTTTGGTCTTTCGGATGGCGAGACATTGTATCAGAAGATGGCAAAGCCAAACCATTATCTCCACAGTTAATCACTGGATTGTGGCACTCGTTTGAACAGACCCACATTTCTGATACTTGCTATAATCATGTAGGATCCTTATTTTGCTCTAAACTCAAAACTACCTCAACAGGTATGGGTTAGATCTATGCTTGGTCGTGTGGCGAGTGTGACAAATTTCATATTTCATAAATTTTACTTGCCTTTGAGTCTTAAGACTGAACTTACAACTTACACGGTATATGTTCACTCTAATTTTTCCACATGTAAATCTTTGGACATCGAGTAAGATTTATTGAGAAGTGTAGTAATCCAATGAATCTTTGCCAATTTTACTATGTACACATAGTCCGCATCACATTGTTATGTTCCCATACGCTTTACCGTGTGCGCAAGAACAGCCCGTTCAAGCATTCAGGCTATATGATATGATACATACACACACTGACTATGACGAGTAAATAATGGACATTGATGGAAAGGACCCTCATTTATAGGCTCTTAACCTGATTCTGTTGGTCCGGAGAGATGGACAACCGACGCAAACGTATTTTATTAGTTGTCCTGAGTGTCCCGTCACGGGTGCTCCAAGTTTGGTAAAGATCCAAAGGTATATCCGTATGAAGTTGGATATGAATCTGGCCACAATTGTACCATTAAAAAAAATTTACATGCTAAAATTTCCTATTAATACTTTCAGTATAGGGGCTATGTATAACTGTATCAATGCAATCTTCATACAGGTGTGACCAGTGGTAATGTCACAAGTATCACCCAGGGCTGTGGCTTTCACCGCGAAGCTGAGACAGTCAGAACGCGTAAAATACACCAGATACACAAAATCACCACAGGAAAATAACACCGGACAACTTGTAAAATGTATTCCAAATCTAAGTTCCAAAGGCCCCCCCCCCCCCCCCAAGCCTTATTTTCAGATCTAGAGGACCAATCAAATAACTGTGCAAAACAGTCACATCTGGCTGCTCCACCTTGTGGACACGTCACGTCCTCAAATATATAATGTACAATGATGCAACGACAGAGTCCCAAACTGCACGAGAGGCCAACAAGAAATGTGACACCCACAACATGTCTGGGCTGCACCTCACACAGAATGATGTCTCCATTTTTAAGCCAACTCAGTTGAGACCGATCCAGGGTACATCCTCATGAAGTTTGATGTGTGAATATGGCTGACAGTTTAGCAGAAGAGGGCGAAAATGTGAATTACCTTTGCAATCCCGATTTAATGGCATAGAAATCAATGAAGCATCGCTGTGCATACAATGCCAACAGGAACACATAAGCATTCATTTTGTAATTTGAAAAAAAAAAAACTCATTGGAATCAAGACTTAAAAGTGGTTCACAAGCACCTGTCTATTCATAAATTCTTTAGAGCAAATATTTGGACTTACGGATGAACAACAGAAAGTTTACATATCTTTTGTCGGGTTTTGAAAACACACAATTGTCCATTTGTAAGCCGCGCACAGAACACTGGATAAAGCGCTTGTAAATCTGTAAACATTACGATGACAAATGGATTTGCTTTTGTAATTAGTGGTCTGCATCATAATATTTATGACTGGTTGCCACTTCACTTTTTTGTGACTCCTTGTCTCATTCTCGCACTTGTAAGATTATATTCTTCACTTCATGTTTCATTTTTTTCCCATTACCCATTTTATTAGCAGATCTACTAATACTAGTTATTAGTTCAGTTCCTTTTTATTCAGTAATTAATGAGCACTATCACAGTGTAAACTTGAGTAGTACAAGCAACAGAAAGATCTAGTAGTTAATTATACACCACCAGAAGACGTGGATATATTTGAAATACAATGTGCTAAAGCCCCTGCTAAACGGTGAACACAAAAGAGGAAAATGTTTGCCTTTGGTGACATTACATTTCGAATTGTTTTTGATAGTGGTAAACTACCAAAATAAAAATTGTTTCAATTAAGGAAAATATATGGAGTGATTTATTGTGATTTCACACAGCTATAATGCAAGAATTTAAGAAGATGCACGCATTTAATACATGAAGTCATCTCAGTTCAACGCCAAGCGACCTGTAACTTTGAATTCTCTTCTTTTGTCGCGGATGCACGCAAAATGTAGGTGCACATAGTTACATGATAGTAGGGACTTTCAACAGGGATGCAAGTATGGGAAAAGATTTTCAGCAGCCAAGAATTAAGAGAGGTGAGTTTAATGTGCAAAACTGCAGGATATATGCAAGAAATAATTGCATCAATCCCTTTGATGCAACAATTGTGCTGCTGTCACCGCTAATCTAGGACCACCTGATAATGAATTGGACTTGCAGTAAGCCAGATGTATTGGTCAGAGGGCTTGCAGTGTTTTCAAAGAGAAGGGACCAGAGTCTATCAACTGCAAGAGCAAAACTTTCGTCAATAAATGACCAGTAGAACTTGAAAACATTTAGCCATATGAGCAAGAAGAAAACGTAGGTGAACTGAATGGGGGAAAAACACATCTTGAAAACTGATTATAACTTGTTGGCACCAATGATTCTTGTTGCAGAAGTCTTTCAGTGCCATATTTTGAACCGAGTCAACAGCTTTCCGCCGCACGCTTCGGGCGCATTGCGCACTGCGCCCATAGCGCGCCCAGGAAAGCTGCTGACACTGACCATTATATGCTCAGGAACTGTATAGGCATGCTAGGACTTGAATTAATGGTCATTTCACACAGGAACATGAATCCAGTATCCTCATTATAATTGAAAGCATTACGTCTTAAGTTCTGCGAATTTAGTTGCAATTGGCAGTGAAAGCGTTAAATCAGAAATGTAAAAATCAACGACGCGCTGAAGCACCCTCTTGGGCCTGCTTTATGGTCTTTGCCAACAGCAGAAAGTTCTTCTTTGAATGATGAACTAAGAAGTCCTTACTCGAACTTGAAAAACTCCCTCTTACAGAACCTCTTCAACAAAAGTCAGCCTGCATTAATGATGGCATTGACCTTGTGAAAAAGGCACGTGGAGATTACAAAACATTTGCAGATGTAACTGGGTCTAATAGGTGATTTGCATTTAATGAAAGTTCAGGTAGCAGCCATTAGATGTTGTTTGATGATTATAGGGATGAATCCGCAAAGAATGTTGAAAGACACAACAGACCGACACTGGTGACGAGTTCAAGCACTTTGTTGAAGGTCATATGGTTCAGCAATGGAAGAAATTTCTGTGAGGTTCTATCAACAGAAAGCTTGATTGCCATACTTGCTTGGATATACACTGTTGTTTTGTGAAAGTATGGTGGTTTCTACATGCAAGAAAGTGTATTGCCAGATAACAAAAGACTGCTTAGAGGAAATACGAGAGCTTCATTTTACTTATGGAGAGGCTGACACACATCTCACTCGCTTCAGGTGGCCAATGCTTCAAGGCACGATAAGAGGCTGTGGATGGTTGTTGTTTCAAAGGACACAGGTGTACTTATATGTTTTGATTTTTGCAACAACATTCGAGTTAGCAAAATATACTTTTAGAATGAAATATTAAATCGCTTGTAGCTAACAAATGTGACACATGTCATTGATTCATTTGGCAATAGTTTGTCTTCCTTCATGGTTGGTCTTCATTCAATTACTGCCTGCGACAGCCTGTACATTTGTTGGCGACGCTCACTTTGTTTAAATTGCTGTGTTGCAAAAAATCACTCCTTTCTATATGTTGTTGTTGTTGTTGTTGTTGTTGTTGTTGTTGTTGTTGTTGTTGTTGTTGTTGTTGTTGTTTTTAATGTTTTTAATTTTGGAACACAATGGGATGTCACCTCTGAACTGTGGAGGATGCTGGAGAAGTTATCTTATCTCATGCACAGCAACAAGATGCACAGCCAGCAGTGTCAATGAACTCAGGTACAGATTGCTCGCGGGAAGAAAGGGAGTTCTGCAGAATCTACCGAACACAACTTGTACATGTACAAACATCTATGTCTCATTGTTCCATGTTCATTGATTTGTGCACCTCTTTCACTCATTATGTTTTTGGAAACTTTTGGCCCATGGTTTTAAACTCCAAATTGCGTCCAGTTATACCCCACGAAGGTTTTATGTTATAACCCACAACAAACTGGTGGAAACAATCTGCCTTCTGGTTCGACATAAATGCCAATGTTACTGATAATCAAGGGCATCTGAATCGCACATTAACATGTTTATGGCACAAATTCCCCAACTCATCGTGCAAGTTGTTCCAAAAAATGCTGTTTCCGGCGAGATTCGCAATAACTTTTGTTATGAAAAGGAAAATGGAAAGTCGTTTGTGCAATATTTAACCAAAAAGTATGAGTATTCACGTAAGTCTATCTCCACAATGCATTGCTCCTTAACCTGACCACTGCAATATGGCAATCTAGTTCAGGAGAATAACTAACCTAAAATAACAAAGGAATATAAATAATTACTGTCTGCAGGAAAGTTATAAAATTTTGTGGGTACTTTAAGTAGACAATATATATTTCGCATCTGACTAAGTTTTAATCAAAATTCACCAATCAAAAAGTGTATTTTGAAGAACGTGACTAGGCAGCTCCAAGGAAAGTTGCCCCAGCGTCAGAGCAGCTGTTCTCCTGACCCAGTTTGGCTAATGTGCTGCCCAGGACTTTTCACACCTCTGCTAATGCTCAGAGCAGTGTATTGTGGAGGTAGACTTGGGTCAATTTGTTGCATTAATATAAAAGTTGTAAAGTCACTTTGGCAATACCTTTTCCTTGCGTACTTCATTCATAATACTATCTGTGTGGAAAGACTCATATTCTGTTTTCTCAAAATCCCTTCATTTTGTCTGGAATTTTTCTTGGAGACAATAAAAGCTAAAAATCAAAACCTTTGCATGGTCATGGCCATATTATTGTAAAGGATCCCCCTGATAGGGAATAATATTTATGAACATTAGAGCCAATTTGAAATTATGGTATTGAATATCTTCAAAAGTATTATAGATACAGGTGTCAATCCAACTTTAATTAGTAGGTATATGCTGTAGGCACACCCAATGAAATGAAAATGAAAGTTGTAAAATTTTAATATATGCCAGGTAAGTATATTTGAAAATTGTAATGTTGAACATCTTTGAAAGTTTAAAACGAGTTGCAATTAATATGTTTTTGCTATTAGGCGCATTCAATGAACTAAAAATAAAAATTGTATAATTCATGCAAATTAAGCTTACTTGGGAAATTTAAATGTTTGACAATTTCAAAATATCATGCAGAAAGGAGCCATTTAACTTACAATTCAAGGATTGTGTTTTAGGTACATTCAATAGAACATATCCATGCCAACGAACATTACTTGCGGATCTCCTCTGCCAGTATACGCCACTAAGCAACCCCACTATGCCTCCACCATAATGCGGGCACATAAGCAGACAATATTACCGAACCATCCATCAAGGAATGATACATTCTCTCCCAAGCAAATGACAAATCTTAGTGTTGCAAGCTTCTTATATGTTTTGAAAATAAACTAATAATTTTCCTCAAGCGCACTTTTTATGAGAGAAAACACATTTAGCGGTGCTTAATACATGGATCCGCCTTCTTTCCTCTCAAGTTCCTTGTTCTGGGACAGGAACAGTCATTCCAACAAGCATACAGTGTACAGTAAACAAAAAGTTACAGAATTTTAATTTATGCTCATCTGTTGCATATCCTCAAACTGCTGCATACAAAGTTGTCAATCTAACTTCAATTTCAACATATGAGCTGCTGACACATCCAGCGAATAGTGGAGAAAGGTTTTAGAATTTTAAGTATGCACACAATGCCGACACAGAGAATATCTTTAAAACTATTGCACATAGAGGTGCAAATCCAACCTTTATTTACTTGTTGCTTAGTCACCACTGGTGGCAGCACTGTTACAAGCAGAATCATGTAACAGCAGTCCATGCCTTTATAATGATAAAGATCTCACATTAATTAGGTACTAAAAGTTGTTTTGGGATCATAAAGCTCCTAGTTATACATTTTTCCCCACAGCTATACACTGGACAAAGAAACACTTTTTCTTGGAGGTGATGTCTTATGTGCAAAATAGTGAATTTTATTCCACAAAATAGAGATAAATATTGACTTTATGCAGGTTATAACCCAAGATGCCTAGCTGCTTATAATGCAGGTAAAAGGTCGATGTGATTCTTTTCTTGACCCTGTTATAAGATACAAATATTTCTTGAAAGATGACCCGGAAGCTTACCAAATCATATTCTTCACATGTTAATCTACCTATCATGAGGGGCCACCTGTCTTATAAGACCAATTTTAGTGGTAATGGAGTAGACCTTCGTAGCAGAAACTATTGTATTGTGATAATATCCTGGCCAAAACTTATGAGACAACTTACCTCTTTCAATTATTTTTCAACAATTTTTGGTACCTGCTATAGAGACCACTTATCATGAAAGACCAGTTCAATTTTTGAGACCACCCTTCCAATAAATCTCATTGTTACTTTAACTGGCGTGCAAATCAACTACTATGTGCAAGATCTTGTGACGAATACAGGGGATGGTCTTAAATACCAGAATCCATGCCGAGTCCCTGTCTTAAGGAACCACACTAATGAAAGACCACTGGTCTTGAATTGCTATGTATTCAGGTATACTTTACAATGCCTTCTATGATAACGAAAGGCCACCTCTACTAGGAAACTGCAATCTGGTCACCCATAAGGGTTGTCTTTGTTTCACTATTTTTTTTTCTTTTTGCATCGACAGCAGTACAGTACATGTAGTTCATATCTACACAGATCCCCCTTATGACCAAGTCAAAGTGGTCTTATAAGACATGTAGTCTATCGTGAGGGGTGAATTCACATGGTAAAAATATTGTTTGGGAACCCACAAAGTGGTCTCTCAAAGGATAAAAGTCTCGTACTGGAGATGTCCCCTATACAGTAGTTCCTGCCCGGAGAGACGTTTCTTACTACCAGTTAAAAATGGTCTCATTTACAGATGGTCTCACATGACAGGTACATTAACATACAACAGAAATGGGGGTTGGGTCAGGTAGAGGAGGAGGTTTCTTATGCAAATACTAATATACACTAATCCTTGCTAGAGCGACCACGCGTATTACCAAGGTAGCAATGGTCTTTTGAGACAGTTGGTCTCTCATGACAGGTAAATGATCATGGTAAGAACAGCAAAGTGGTATCGCAAGAAAGGGAGGTCTTTTATGGCAGCTGTTATACAATATGAGCTTCGAGAGATCACTCATTGCCAAGTTCAATGGTTCCATAAAACCGGTGGTCTCCTATAACAGGTAAATTAACATGGTTAAACGAGTATTTGGGATTTGTTAAAGTGGTATCTCAATAGTGGGTCTTAAGAGACCACCCTCTCTTGAGAGACCACTTTGCTGCGCAGTAGTACCTGTCTTGAGAGATCCCTCCAATGAGAGACTGCTGTCGCTCTCTTAGAATACTGTGCTATCTTGTCCATGTTATTGTGTCCCTAGTGAAAGCCCTCCTGCTTTGAGAGACCTCATTTTGACTTACACTAGGGGTGGTCTCTCAAAAGAGGGGCCAGTGTATCTCAAAACTATAATCTCTTATAACTGGAGCAGGACAAGAGAGGCAGGTCTTGTATAGCAGATAGTGTGTGTATATTATATTGTAGTTGTACCTGTCTTATGTGGCCAATAAGTGGCTTTTCAACACAGGTAATTTTTTTTATGAATACCAGTTGATATTTGGAGAATTTACTCAGCCACACACACACACACACACATATATATATATATATATATATATATATATATATATATATATATATATATATATATATATATATATATATATATATATATATATATATATATTGTGCTAGCTACAGAGTCCGCCTGTCATAACAGACCATGCACTGCAACAACGCATACCCTCAGCCTCCCTTTAGGGCAGTACTGATTGTTTTAACAAATTACTTTTCGTTCTCAGACATAAAACATGACATTATACTGTTGCATATAAAAAAACTGAACTTTTACTTATACAAACAAGAGCAAATGTACCAGGTGGATGTTCTATCTTGGTAATCAAAGATGATCATGCTCATTATTCCACAGTAAATATACTAATGAAGCACAAGCCATGTTCTCCTTGTGAACCAAGAGTCACCTGGTGGCCAACCTTGGCAGCTGACTAATGCTATTGGCAGGGAACTTAATATATTTTGTCCATTTCGATGAGATATGCAGTACAGGTGCAAAGAATAAACAGACAACAGAACACACTGAAACCACAGATACCCTGTCCTCCCCCTCCTCTCGTGCCTCCGACAAATAGACAAACATACATAATGCCTTTATAGCTATTATACCTAAAAATGTCTTTCCTCCTTTTAATTTGTATCTTTTGTTGTGAGTACAGTCTATGTGGACAAGAAGGAAATAACATAACATTTGACAGGGTTTGAAAGGTAAATGTTTGCCTGAAACATTTGAGATTCACAACTTTGAAAATTTCTGGTGGCTGGTGACACCTGGTGGCTAAAAGTGCAGTTGGGAATGTGGCAGGTTTGCAAAGCAACAAATCTGAGAATGAGAGAGCAAGCATAAACAAATAAAGCAGAAATCTGAAAAAATCCTGTTTTGACTTAAGAATGAAACTTAGCATTAAAACCACAAAATGTGTAGCTGAAATATCAGATCGTGTACGTGTGAATGCCTCTATACTCCACATGTAGCGTGTACTATGCTAACGGGCCATATCAAGGGATCAGTCACATTATTATCTGTACACTGTGGTGTGTTGCAGTTAACGTCACACATTGAAATACCTCCCAGCCTCAGTTGTCCTGTACATATACTGGCACTGCATCCTCGAATCCAAACAACAGAATTTTGCACCAACGGGACACCCAGCTCTATTTTTCCCGTCAAAAAAGAAACACATCAACACGCGCAAGAATGCATAAAAAAAAAAACGCACCAAAACGCATGAAAACTCATTAGATCACACAAGACTACAACACCTAAAGAAACGCGCAATTTTCTCAAATGCATGCTAACGTCACCTCGAAACGCGATACTACGCCAAAGTGTGCGGCAGGCTTTCAAGTTGTTTTTCAGTGTTAAAATCGTTGTATTTGTGGTATTTTTCGCAGAATTAAATACGTTACCCATGTATCATTGTGGGAGAAATACACGCTACCAGGCCCGTGCGTTTACTTGGTCGTAGAAGGCACTCAAAACTACTTGGTCACAGAGGGCACTCGCCACAAGCAACTCGTGCCTTCTGAGACCCTAAGCATTTCGTTCATTCCTGTCGTGGTGGTTTGTCTATGTAAACATATTTATTTCACCTGGATAGCCCAAAAGTAACAGTTAACTAATCGATGGAGTTCTCCAGAAATGCCAATGGACACACAGATATATTTACCAAACTAACAGGACAAAACTCTTCGTAAAACGTGGATAGGTACATAAACGTGAATAACCTCCACTTAGAAAATAAAACAGATTAAGACACCAGGAGCTAGGAAACAAAACACCTTAATTCATTAATATATGTACGCACTGCTTTACAAATGTTTCCGTTTAATTTGGCATCAAGATATTTCCTTCTAACAAAATTTTAATAAAACACTGCCGTTCGAGTTTCGGGAGAAGTGACCGCCTGGCCCCTGGTGCCACAATTAACGTTACTTCTTGTAACACATTTCTGCGAGGGCCTGCGTACTGTTACAGTCCACAAATGATGTTCAGGTGATTCAATATAATTCCCACAGACTCATAATGGACCAGGTAAAATATTCACTTTAAATAAACGGATGGGAACGATGCGTTTGCCACACAGATTAAAGCACATGTCCTTGAGTGCAAGAATATAAATTGTACCAAACAGGCTACATGTCCACACGACCCCATTGATTACTCTTGCCAAAACAAAAAAATATATTTTTATGAGATTTTAACAAATACACTCATGATATCTATATACATACATATTTACATCATTTCCCTTTCTATCATTTCAAAATACATTTAAATATTTGATGACACCATTAAATATTTAAAGGTAAGATCAATTTTTTAAAGACATCATTACATCGATTTAATAATGTTACAAAATTTGTGAAGATTGCATAAAATCGATTTAATCATACCATGTAATGCATTTAAACATGTAGTTAAATCGCGGTATCTTTCGATCTATTGATCATATAATAAAATCCATTTGCACATATAAAACGTTTTCTATCATAACAGTACATCAGTTTCAAGATACTAACAATAGTACATTTAAACATGCATTCAAATGTATTTAGTCATATCATCGAATTGATTCTGTTTAAATGATTTCAAGATATGTTTAATTAGGACTTAGTCCGCTTACCAGAGCTGTCAACAAGTTTGGCCAGAAAACACAATAAACTAAAAATTAGTCAAACAAAGTATATATTTTTGAAAAGTGCATAAAATGAAAAATTGATTTTTGTCATTCTCATTTGTGTCACTTGTCTTGTGTTTATACAGTAATTGCGCGAAGTGAATGTTTCCTATGTTTCCCCTATGTTTCATTTTGACATGGATTCAACTTTTTTATTTCCCATTCAAACTTTGAAACTCCTATGGCAAAATAAACTATAAGAAGTGAATACAAAAAGGGAGTCTCCCTTTTTGCAAATTTTGCTTTGTTTGTTTTCTAGCAATGTCAGAGTTTCCGTCCAAACAATAAGCCCTTTGATGCTAAAATGAGATTTCAACCTTCCAACATCAAAATACAGATGTCAAAGTGAAGCGAAAAGAACGGGTGATCAATATAAGTGGTGAAAAAAATCATATCACAGTCCGTGGGGTACAACTGAAATATATTAAATGGACCCCGAAACACCGAGATTATGATAATGAATAACGGCCAGTCTTTGAAGCTATCCAAAGACACACGAATGCACATTTTATGTAGATTGGGCTATCTTCCCCCATTATTTGAGTGGTCAATAGCACAGCTTCTATAATGAAATATGTTGTGTTCACTAAAAAATTCAATATGATTTTCACAACAAAGAAATTAGTTTTTGCAAATGTCTTTATGTTATCTCTGTTTGCAAGCTTGTACTTGCATTTATGGTCTCTCCATTTGGTGAAAGGTCCTAGTAGCCATCTTGAATTTATGTTAATTAGTTGCAACCCAAATATTTTTTCAATACATTTCACGTTTAAAATCCTAATTGCTATTAAATCCATGTACGGGCAGGTGCGATACACCATTTTAACATGGGCGAGGACACAAGACAAGACCAGTCATTATGGAGCAATGTTTACATTATAAAAAAGCTCCAAAGTTGAAATGGTATCAAAGTGTAAATAAGTCTATATAACATTTTGTGGACTAGAACATTTGAAAATTTAAGAAATTTATCCCTACGTTGTTCCTGATGCTCCTGGGCTATTTGTATTATTTACAATTGAATCGAACCAATCGAGTTAAGTTTTCTCTTTGTTTTCAAGAAAGTAAGTTATTGGAAGATATGGACGCTGAAAATATGCCATTCCAGCAGTCTTCATAAATTCAAAAGTATTTCTCTCAAACAGTATATACTAACTAAACAGTCAATGTAATTTAACGATCTTCTTTGTCCAGTATAGTATCTCAGTCAACTACTACACTGAGACTATTTTTAGGCGATTACTAATGTAAAAATGTACATTATGCTATATTGTAAATTGTGTTTTCTTGAGTTATTATCTCATCTGATCGAATACTTGACCTTATGTTTGAATATTAAAAAGGCGCTTATTAAAGTCAACTTGGGTTTCCGTCCCTGTCACATTATTTTGTAATTATATGTATATACATTTATCATTCTGTATAATCTGGCAACAATAATTAAATATATTTGAGCAATAAAATGATTTCGTAATGCTATCAATACATGTACTCCAAAAAAAAACATTATATTGACTACATGTGCTATTATATAGTTGACTAAAACAAAACATTGGAGCAACGAAAACACTTTTACTTTTCTAAATGAAAACTTTGATTAGCAGCATATATTTTCTTGGATATTGTTGATGACCCTTATGTAATTTATGTACACATAGCATCGGGGCTAAGAGGCACAAGTCAGGAAGTTGATCATTATCACCTTGGCCAGTAGCTATCTCTGGCCCCTAGTGTACTGCGACCAGGTACTGTGGTAACCTTACTCAGCGAATTAATAATTAATTTACTTTTCCAATGCTAAAATAAAAGCCTAGGCAATCAAGGGCGGACATGTGGAGCAGACATAACACGGAGCTTGTGGCTGCTTTGGAGGCTATAGTGCTATATACTATCTTTTCACATACTGATACTTGCAATAGAGTTCAATACCAGCTATGCCTATTACCAAGGAGCCTAGATCTGGAAGGACAGAGTACTTCATTTCAGTAGGCTTTGACAGAATGGGTGCCGTTCATTTCCTCTTTATTGATCTTATTACCAAATAAATATAAAAACCCGCCGATAGTTTCGGACTTCTGTCCACTCTCTGGGTAACATTCTCCACTAAGCTTCATCTTTGACCCAAAGGGTGACCTAGGCTCCTCTGCCCAGTGCTGCTACTGAATTCATAGCCTGAGGGCGACTTTGGTGTTGGATATAATATTCCTATTCTGGGGCCCACCGCCACCCACAACTGATAACTTCAAGGCATCGTATTTACATTTTAGGTAATGCCCCTACCTTACATTCATTCACTACATCAACCTTTTCTTAACACTAATCACCAATATATATATTGGATATTACTTCTTCAAAATATCGAATCAGGACAAACCCACACGGACCTGGTGGCCATTTTGAAAAATTGTGGATTCCGCACCCAAGGGTTTGTAAATCAGGATAGTAATGGGATGACCTTGGGGGATTTATAATATATGAAACCAAAAGTATATATTTTGCAAGATCTGAATGTCAATAATGACATGATATCTCCTGTGCTGAAAACCGTGGCCGCGATTTACTTTGATTTCCGAATCAAATGTAACCATGTTCAAATTGGCTCTCACCAATATGCGCGTGATTTGCCAGAGTATCCTGTCGCATTTAAACTTGTAACTAACGATGATAACTGCTTCAGACACGACCTTGCAAAAAGATTTAAGTTCAGATTGTAAGTCATGTTTTGAAAATAACTTAACGACCGTTTGCCATGGTAACTTCGAGAATGACACCTGGAACCTAGCAAAATAATACGATAACAATCACTGAACAACCATGGCTTTGCAGTTTTCCTGTTTTCCCAGCCCAATTTAATCCTCCTAACAAGTTGAAATAAAATGCTGAGTTTGAGTAAACTTTCCTGCAAATTAACGGCGCACGACTGCCACTTTCTCGATAAAATCTTTCAGTGTTGTTCAATGTTTATTATGGAAGGGCAGCTTGAAACTTTTTTGACATCTGTATATTGGAAATATTAACCAGCTTGTGCAGAGGTGAAGGGCTCTATACTCCTTGCTAAGTACCATACAAAGCATGTGGGTTCGTAGCTGCAATATATGGGGATATTAAATTATTTTCAAAGGAATATATTTTCGAGGTCAAGAAGATTTGATATTCTTGTGTAAATAATGAAAATTTTATTCTTACAAAGTATAATTTTTTATTTAAGTTTTCCACTAAGTAGAGTCATTAACATGGTTAGAAAGTGTGACAGAAAAGTAAACACTGCACATCATGTGTTGCATGTCTTGGGCAGCAAACAAGTTTTGAAGCACTTCTTTTCCATTTGCCAATGCATTTTTGCTGTTCAGCTCTTGTTGCTCATTTCGTTTCAGCGGGATTAATTTACACTTCAAAATGTTTGTAAACAATGGTTGATCAGTACTGTCTACGAACACGCACGAGAAGCTATTTGTCGCCAATCCATGTTGTCCGCCAAAGCTGAAAACTTCAAAACGTCTGTGCTTGTACACATTACACAGCGCATCATTCATTGGGACAGCTTCAATGTACAAGTTCACTGGCCTCCAGGTCTCCTTGTGATCAAACATATGCCACTTGTTTCTAAATAAACCCACAATGTGCTACAAACAACATTTCCCCTCATGTACTCACATACTGCATAATCATATATATATTGGAGAGCGCAAAATTTCCCGAATTAACTCCAAGAGTGAATTTCGCGAGTTTTATTTTCCCGATTATTATGTAGGCTTTCATTCGACATCCAGTCTACTAAAAGCTGCCCGAGTTTAATATTCCCGAACCAAATCTGCTCGGGAAAATTCGGGATTATTTATACCTCGCGAAAATTTATGATTATACAGTATACCAACAATTTTTCTGTGCAACAGACACTGTAATCAGTTTTTAGCTCTCCTGACGAAAGGTGGCAGAGCATATGCGACCGCTCATGTCTGTCCGTCCATCCGTCTGTAAACTTTTGCTCATGAGTGCTACACCGCCTACAGTTTTAAGGTAGCCCAATATAACTCAGGACTTATAGGGTGTATGAAAATCAAGGTCCCTTTCAATATTGGTGGCGACACCTAAAATATTATGCAATATGGGGGGGGGGGGTCAAAATGTGACAATATTGTGAACATTCTAGCATCTTTTATTTTTGGCGGATCTTTACCGAATTTGTTTTGATTCTGGTGCAGGACAAAGTCTAAGTTGCTGGTGATACAAATGGCGCCACCTATTATTTTACCGAAATTACGAGCCAAAGTGTCTTTTAAGATATAAAATTCCATATTTGCAAAAGTAATTAAATTAGACTTGCCAAATTTAGTTAGGATATATAGACCGTGTCCAATGCTAGAATGTTATATAATATCAGTGACCTTCACCTATTTTTGTGAGGTCACCACCCCGGTAAGGTTAAAAGATGTGATTTTGTAATGGCAATGTGTAGACAGGGCATAAATGGAAAAGAGAGTTTAGATCCTCCAAATCAAAATTGCATTTGGTTACATTGTACATAAAGCTGTACTTGGTGACCTACTTTTTGGGTCACAGTGACCAAGAATTATGGGACGTGGCCGTTGTCCAAATTTATTGTTTTTTCTTCAATAATGCGAAAGGTTATTGGCCGATTTGGACAAACAGACCATGTATGGAAAGCCGAATGTAGAACTCATATTTTAATCATAACAATTTTATAATCCAAGTTGAAGGTCAAGGTCAGATGGCCAGGTCGAGTATAGGGGTCATCTTGTGAATGCTATGCACCCACAATTTTTTTTAGTTAGGCCGCTGTTACGTTTAAAAATTATAAAGTGTATGAAAATCTTTGTCGACATAAATGTCAGTGGAGCCTCCAATAGTATTGTATAATGTGCAGGTCAAATTGTGAAAATCTTGTGAACACGATGCCGTTCACAGTTTTCAAGTTAGTCCAATATAACTTTGAGGACTTATAGCATGTATGAAAATCTAGGATCCTTTCAATAGTGGTGGCGTCACCTAAAAAACTATGCAATATAGGGGTCAAAATGCGACAATATTGTGAACACTCTAGCATCTTTAATTTTTCGGATCTTAACCGAATTTGGTGGGACTGTGGGGGAGATCAAAATCTAAGTTGCTAATGATACTAGTGGCGCCACCTGAAATTTGGCGGAAATTATGAGCCAAAATGTCTTTTTAAGATATAAAATTCCATATCTGGAAAAGTTACTAGGTTAGACTTAACAAATTTATAGGATATATAGACCATGTCCAATGCTAGAATTTCATATATCAGTGACCTTGACCTATTGTTGTGAGGTCACCATGCCTGTTAAGTTGAAAGAGGTGATTTTGTAGCGGCAGGGTGCAGCTTGGACATCAGTGGCAATGTCAGCACAGCACTAGGTCCATGGGCCTCTTTAATAACATACGGGTGACCCTGATCTTCTCTTCCAAGGTGACTGAGGACACAAAGTGAAGGACTCACTCGTTGTTGTCTTGGCACATGCAACAATATCCATCGCAGGAATTGCACATATAACTTTGATAACATGTGGGGCGAAGTGTCATCTGGTGGACATATCAGACACCAAAATCACGTAAGCTTTATACGTTCAGAAGCCAATTGAGGACTTGCAACTTTGATATGAAGATGTAGGTGCGATATAGCCACGTTGCCAGCGGAGCATAAGCCCCACGGGCCTTTTGTTATGTTAACACAACCCCCACCACCCAGATTGACCAAGTATATTTGGTACATAAGATCAAACTTTGAGAAATATTCGATCCCAATTATCACAAAGTTGTAAGATGCCATACACAAGCTGGCCATTTTTCTACCAAAAATTCTTAAAAACAGAAGATGAGGGATGGGTGAACAGCCCCTCCTCAGAGGATTCAGGTACGTTCAACCCAGCAATAGTCCCGACCTTAGGTGAAGGAGTAAACCTTCAGCTTCAACTTTATCTGAGCTTAACCGAAGTCAAATTTGAGCCGATAGTATATAGGTATGGGAGACATAGTTATTTAATCTTGGTTTCTAGTTTCACTGAGCCTGCCAAGTTGCACCCCGCTAAGTTTGAAATTGATCTGGTGAACACTTTTGGTGAAAGTTACACAAACGTACATGTGCATTAGCAGTTCAATAATATCAAGGCCAACATGCATTACTATCTATCAAAACAATTTTGCAAATTCGTTGAAAAAAAAAGCAAGAAATGATAGCTGCGTAAGCCACTAAATGCTCAATGTGGACAATTGGGGAGCCCGGTTACAATCCCACCAAAACACAAACACACACGCGCACGCGCGTGCAACACAGCATGTCGTTTGGGGTAAGAAGAAAATTATAAAAACAAGTTTTTTGTGACAACACCACCTACTAAATGAACTAAGCTGTAGATGCACCTATAGAAGCAGTTGTTTGCATTTTCAAAGGCAGTGGCCGAGCTCTTTTAAAGGAGATGCTTTCAGTTTTTCCGCAAAAAATTTTTTAAAAATATTTTCACAACAAAATAACAAAGATTGTTGCCTGCACATCAGTGTCCATATTAGCAATATTAGCATATAGTCTCATTGCATATAACCAAAACGCCATATCGGGTTTTGCCATTACATAATTTCCAAAATTTGTTCAAAGTCAGAGGATAATAGGAGCGCCCTAAAATGAGCAAGTTAGGTGGAGATAGTGTTCAGCTGCACTCCTGTCGTGTTTGATGAGAATACAGATATTATATATATATATATATATATATATATATATATATATATATATATATATATGTATATATATATATGTATGTATATATATATATATATATATATATATATATATATATATATATATATATATATATATATATATATATATATATATATATATATATATATATATATATATAAAGTTCAAAAAGCAAATGGAAAAATCACAGTATAACCTGCTGATCAAATTAAGGTCCAAGGGTACCCAGCGGTGTCTAACTACAATTTCAGAGTCACTGCATAGTCCTGCAAAATTAAGGCACTCCTACTGCGCTGTACACAGAAAAAATGACTTTGTTCCAAACATGTCTTCATATACACTCGACTTCTCATTTGATATCATATGATTTATGTATTTTCTAAAAGTACACATTTTGATTAAGCTATTAAAATAAAGAAATATCTGTACGGGTTAAGAAATTGAACTATTATTGCTTGATTAAAATACTCTTAATTTCACCTGCTTTTTGCGGAAAAAAATAGCGCAAACATGAAAATGGAAAACATTATTTTCTTATGGAAAATGAGATAGTACACCCCTAACAGCAGCACTGTATATTTTATAGGGGTTTTAGTTCAAAATTTACAGAATGTTTAAATTAATGTTAAATTTAAAAAAAATAGGCATCAATAAATTTAATCTACCACTCCTACATAATAATACGATTCTTGCTCTGAAACTACTTTAAGTGTCCGCTTTCTGACGTAAAACGTCAAGTATGAATATAAAATGAATTTATACATTTTACGCAAATCAGTAAAAGAGTAAAGATTTATGAAACTGGGAGTCTTTGAATGATGATAGAACTTTATATATGGTAACTGGAGTCTGAATGCGTTGCCATGGCGACATGACCGTCGATGCTGCTGGCTGGGCATCGCACGGCAATGGGCTTCTTAAAACTTAATCAAGTCCTTTATTACATATATATAGAACAGGTGTCAAGTTTTTGGACCTGGAGAAGACAGACCTAACGGACAGACAAAGCTAAAGACAGAGATATGAACTCAATGTAGAAGATAAAGAGGAGTTTCCTTTTTCAGAGAGAGGATTATGCCCCAATCACACGGTGGTGCTCCCTACAACAGCAAAAAGGCTACACAAGCCAATGACGACAAAGACCACAAACAACCCAAAGACTCCCAAGACAACCAGGCGACACCCACCATGGAGCAAAGATACAATGGATGGAAACCAAAGCCGCAACACCAGGAGCCAAGAAGCTATTAACTTCAGGCCCACCTATTAAGATCATAAACTTATGAAGCAAAGAATTGACGGAAGGATAAAAACTTTAGCCTGATGAGTTTATTTTGAAAGAAATGTATACTTGTGTGCGCGTTTCCCATTGCTTGTGGGCTAGGTGATTGTTGCCGAAGGTTGCTGGTTCGAGACTCGGCCGTTCCATGGTCACAAAACATGTATATTTTCGGTGCTCCTTTGATGCTGGTGGAACAGTACATATGTACAGTCTCCGATCTTGGACAACTCCGAACACAGTACTTCATTTGTACTGGAATAAATACAATGAACTGGACTGCGTCAATTACGGCATTGACGCATACCTGCGTCCATTGAAGCATTGTTTTCAGGAATGGGGTTTTGGTACAGTTGGTATGTGCGTTTCCCATTTTCGGCCAGGTGATTGGTGCCAAAGGTTGCTGATTCGATACCCGGCCGTTCAGTGGTAACAAAACGTACAGATATCTTGTGAAAACTATTTTAGAATTTGTGGGTTTACGTCTTCCAGGTCCCAAACTAAAGACGTATTTAATTCGAAGATTTACTGTGAAACCATACCACAACACCAACAACAACAACAACAACAACAACAACAATCACACATTTATGTACAACATAATACACATAATTTTTGCATCCATAACGCTCAAGCAAATATTCATTACTTCTGCCGTTTACAGACCTATAAATTAGCTTTCCTTCAGCTCACAAAAAATTATAATTTGATTGTCTATAGACCTACAATTTAGCATGGAAAAAATAAATCCAACATGAAGCACTACTGGCTTCCATACTTACATAAATACTGAATCCGGAATTATCTGTCAACAGGAACTTCAAATTTAACGTCCATATTAGTCCATGAGCTGAGGGCCCAATTTTGACCAATTGGTACCATCTTAGGGCACCAAACATAACAATGCTTTTTCGATTGGTGTATGTCTCAGGAACTCAGAACAGCATGATGGACTTTTCTGCGGCACAGATTTTAGTCAGTATACGCAATTTAATAGATGTATGTTATTTTGCACAAAAGGTGAAAAAAAATCTGCATAGTAATTTGTTTGATGAGTATACATGTCACAAAGCAAAAGATAGTAAATTTTGAATCACAGTTTGTTAGTTGAAATGTAAAACTTGAGCAAATGGAGGTGCTAATCAATTTTAATAAATGTGCAAAGACTGCTAATCAATATAGATTTATAATAGTGAAAGTGCTAAACATTGTAGAATAAGGTAACTTGAACAGGTCAATATATGCCTCATCCAAACAACTGCTAATCTACTTTGAGGAACTTTCAAACACTGCTAAACAATGCTAATCAATATTTATTCATGGTAAGGAAAGTGCCAATCAATAAGACAGTCCCCCTGTTTGGAGAAGTTGGAACCCATAGACAAGCTAGGGTTACCCATATGCCAGAAAATGTATACCGCGACGTACGTATATTTTTTTTTACTGTCACTATATACATATGTTATTTACATAACACGTATTATCATATCACAATAGATACCACCTTTCGGTC
This sequence comes from Hermodice carunculata, assembly GCA_964020975.1. NCBI lineage: Eukaryota > Metazoa > Annelida > Polychaeta > Eunicida > Amphinomidae > Hermodice > Hermodice carunculata. Next base: position 76,916,123 of record OZ026620.1, on the reverse strand, counting down.
AAATTGAATTGTAAATTTGAACATGTAACACCAATTGGATGCAGGTTGTTGAAATGAATGTAGATTATTCTTGATTGTAAATATTACAAAACCAAAATATTATGTACAATAGCTGTAGGTTCATTGTATAGACATGACATCAGAATTAAAGGACAAATAACATTTGTCAATGTTTAGCTAACCAATGTATGAAACCCTTTAGAAACCACAGACAAGGAACTTTTGCAATGGCAGCTGGGAAAGAGAACAGAAGAAACTGCATACAATAGATTTCAAGTATTTCAACCTAGACATGACACAGACCTATTGGACAGACAAAACCAAGGTCAGAGATATGAGCTAGGCCTTAATGTAGAAAATGAAGAGGAGCTTCCTTTTTTAGAAAGAGGACCACGCCCAAACACCTGATGGCGCCCTCTACAAGAGAAAAAGGCGACACAAATACAAAACAAACCAGAGACAACCAAGGAAGCAAGAGACACCTACCAAAAAGAGCAAAGATACAACAGATGGAGAGAAAGAGCACAACTACACCCCCAACAGCAAGAGCCAAGAAGATATTAACTTCAAATACATCTTTTATTACAATTATAAACTTGTCAAGCAAACAATTCACACACGGACAAGTAAAGTTGCTTAAAAAGGGATTGAAATTCACAGCGACACAAAGAAAATACACAGAACAAGTATGTGCTATTTTAAAATTTTGTCATACATTAAGTCTGAAAGAATTTTTCCACAGTACAGATAAGGAATGGGATGAAGCACTGGTCAAAGGAAAAACTTCTTTCACCGCTCTTTAAAAGTCAAAATGAGACATTAGAAAAATGTATTGACAGGCTGAAAGAAATTGTACACTCTCTCCACAACGTACCTTCACCCACCCACAAAAATAATTTAACTAAAGAGGAGCTACAAGCTATGGATGGATTGCAAACTGACAATTCTATCATATTTAATAAAGCAGACTAGGGTGGAGCAGTTGTCATTATGGACACCCATTATTATGCTGAAAAGATAAAATCATTACTTAATGATGAACAATTTTACGAGCGATGTGAACCAGACAGAGAAAATAAAGTGAGTGATAAAATGAGAAAATTTATTGAAAAATATCGTAACATCTTTACAATGAAAGAAAGAAATTATCTGGGTGGTTTGCAGTCAAGAACAAGTAATTTATACGGCTTACCGAAAGTTCATAAGTTTGATATTATCAAAATAGGCTATAAATGAACAAGATGGTATATATGTACATAATATTATTATTCAACCTACAGATTTAATATTCCGACCAATCGTCGCAGGACCTGTGTGCAATACGAGTAGGCTTAGTGAGCTCATAAACGAAATTTTAAAACCGTACTTATTACATATCGACAGCTACGTGCGTGACAATATCGACTTCACCAATAAAATATCACGAGAGCAAGTCAAGGATCGGTATTTAGTCAGTTTTGACGTGATTAATTTATATAGTAACATAGCACATGAGTTAGGGAAGCGTGCGATTGAATACTGGCTGATTAAATATCCTGACACAAAAAATCAACGTTTCACAAGAGAATTTATTGTAGAAGGTCTTTCACTAATATTAGAAAATAAGGTGTTCAGATTTGATAGAGAATACTACATGCAGAAAAAAGGGTGTGCGATGGGAACTGAATTTGCACCAACTCATGCAACGCTTAGTCTTGGATATCTAGAAGTTTTATTATACGAAAAACTTAGAAATACATCCAAATCTTTCGCAATGTTTTTTCAAAGGAACTGGAAACGTTATCTAGATGACTGTTTTATAATGTGGACAAAGTCGCTGTCAGATTTACACGATTTTCACCCACTTTTAAATCAGCTTGAACCAAGTATTCAATATGAAATGAAATATAGTCAATGTTGATTAGAATTTTTAGACTTGAAAGTTCTTCAAAATGATGGAAAGATTTCATTGGATATATACTACAAGAATACAGATACTCATCAGTATGTGCCATTCAATTCATGTCACTCACGGCACACTGAGACAAATATCCCATATAAAGAAGCAAGAAGGATTTGTAAAATTGTAGACAATACAAATAGAAAAGCAACGTGTCTGGATGAACTGGGAAATTTTCTGAAAGCCAGGGACTACCCAGATTCACTCATTTCAATTGGTATTCAGCGAGCTTTAAGTGTAACACAAGAATCATTAAGAAAGGACCGCAAAAATCACAATGGGGACGACAAAAATCTGGTCATGATCACAAGATACAATCCTAACAATCCAGTGATAATACCACAAATACGTGAAACCCTTAAAATCTTGGAAATGGATCCCTCCCTTGGAGAAATATTTAGAAATCTGAATTTTATTTCAAGCCAAAGACAGCCTCGTAATTTAAAGCAAATTCATACGAGAGCAAACTTTGAATCAAGGGACAGTCAAGGGGGAGCAAAAAATGTGGTCTTCCTCGTTGTAAGAATTGTATACACATGATAGTTACTGACACCATTTCGCTGGACACAACAGGAAAGCTACCAAACTTTCAAATTAGAACAGAAATGGACTGTTAACATTTGATTTATGTGAGTGTCTGTAGAGGATGTAATGAGGTATACATAGGATCTACAGGCAACGAACTACGCAGGCGCATGACTGTACACAGACAGCAAATACGGGTGCATGAGGCACGGCAAATCCAGCTCAGTGAACATATTGGTAGTTGTTCTAATCTTGTGCCTAAATTAATTGTATGTCCCATATATCAGATGTCAAATGATTCTGACATAGAAAGAGCAAAAAAGAATTCTTATTCCAACGTAAATACCAGCCTAGACTGAACGGTGTAATTTACTAATTATTCATAGTAATCTGGAACAAATTAGGCCTACTTTCATTATGAGACGTTTATTATCAATTGATATGGCAATGACGTCATGTAATAAGCCTAAATCAGTAACGTAATAAATGAACGTCATAATATGCTTCTATGCTAATAGATTTCACTATAACAACAGATAACGTCAAGATTATAATGGACTAAAAATTATTTCAACATCTATGCGATGTGGAGCTTGACAATGCATTAAAATGCTGAAACCGGTCGCGTCTGAAACGCAAAAAATGTTTTATACTCACATATATATATATATATATATATATATATATATATATATATATATATATATATATATATATATATATATATGTATATATATATATATATATATATATATATATATATATAGGTCACCATACATAATAGACGACTGGTACGAATAGAAATAAATGCCGTGGATAACTGTGCTTAAAACGGATTTTGTCTCCTTTCATATCATTTTATGTAACAAAAATCCTAAGTGTACCTACCCACAAGTGTGTGACCTTCAGAGTAATTTCAAGGTCATTTAGTCATCATGATGCAATATATAATCACCTCCAAATAGTAAAATAAAGCAAAGTGTGATTATACATGCAAAGAACTTGAAATTTCACCGGGATGTACATGTGCCTTACAATGGAGGAACAATCTCCGCAGGCCTACCGGTTACATCCTCACAAGGATGTGACCTTGAAAATAGGGTCAAGGACAAAAAAATCTAGGGATCAAAGGATGACCCAGAGACATGTTTGCACCATATTTTAAGAGATTTGGACCATGTATTCATGAGGTAGTGAGATTGCAGATGTGTAATACTTGATCTACATGCTGAGCGCAGCAACCCCCCCCCCCCCTAAAAAAAATCCAATCAATGTTGGTATAATAATGGCTTTTTTCTTACCCGTGTGGATTCATTTAGTATTTACAGGTCGCATGAAGTTCATTGCGCCAGCTGTTAACTGGATACAAACATAATATGTATATTTCAAGTAAAATTATAATGTAGTGGCCAACTATAACAAACAGGATTCACCATATACAGCATTTTTGGGCCGTCTGGGTATAAAATTTTAAAATTGCAATAACGGGCTCCAGCTGGGCTTCTGGAAAGTCCATCATGCATTTATGTTATACCCTGCGGTGTACCAACACAGGTATAAAGGTTTCTTTTGGTGCCCTCAGATGGTACCAATTTTCAGTCTGGCTCATGGACTATATGTAATGGATGTATTTTGTGACCATGCTGGGTCATACAATCCATTGACCAAGAACGGACCTATGCTAGGCCGATTCAAGGATTGACAAACATGCCACGGACTTAATAGAAGAGCAACCAAGAATTCAAATTGTAGTTAAATAGCATTTTATTTTTACGAGTCATGTCAAAATATTATAACCTAAATATAACTCCTAGGTTTACAAGGTTGACGACTCGGAGTAGACAATGACAAGTGAGCATTGTCTTTACAATGAAGACTGGTAAAAGAGTGCAGCCAGTACTTGGTCCAACTTCTGTCCTGGTCCTATACACAAGCTAGGTGTCTCCTAAAGTTCAAATAGTAATGGAAAATAAAGTTTAATTATCACTTTGGAATAAATTTAAGCTAAGTTTTAAAAGGTATGTAGTAACAGACCTCTTGATCCACTGTTGAATAACAAATTTTTGCAAATCCAGACAAGTCCATGAAATCCAATTTATCTTCTGTTTTGAAACCGGAGGGAAACATAATAAAAAATCTCAAAGTTAAAATATATAACTACAAAAAGCAAAAACAAACAAAAACAAAACAAAAACAAACAAGCAAGGGTCCATATTGCTAATTCCAATAAATCCTAAGCCTAAAGAATGAATGTGAAGTGTATTGATTGTCCTTGTATAATAAATATCAAATGTTTTGACTGTCCGTGTGTAATAATTTCGCCTAAGTCTTTAGGTGGTCCAAGTGTTACTGTTCCTGTACATATAAGTCCCAGGAAAGGATGGTCACTCAGGCAAGCTTAATATGTTGCACTCTTGGCCCCCATGGCTCACGAGTTTGACACTTCAACTTCAAAACTAAAGTCGTCAGAGACTCTCCTAATTATCTATATATATTCAATTCTTTTATAATTTAATATAATCAATGAATTCATGTGTTTTCCAGATTTCAAAGAGGTCATGAAATAATTTTCATTCTTGATCAAAGATCAATTGCCATAACAGGATTTATTTTTATCTTGAAAGGCTTGCATTAATTGTACGAAGAAAAACCATAAGAGTTAATTGAATTGGGCATAAAGTGGCCATCATTAAAGAAACAATTCTTAATGTATCCCAAGCCTGAACAATATTCTCCCATTTGTTTATACTTTCCATTAAAAAATATATCACTTTCATTCATTATCCTAATATAACAAATGGGTCTAAAATTTGACTGTTCTTTACTTAGACATTACTTGATAAAGCTTACAATTCTAGTTCACGGTTACAAAGTCCATCGATAACCAGGTACAATCTTATTATAATTAGATACTTCGTAGAGTACTGGTTAATTGATGAAGCACAAAGGGTATGTATAACTTGGTTTTCAAATATGAAGGTTTGCTAAAGCACTTTATTTTGCATAATCCTAAAAACTCTATATAAAGAAAAAAAATAACTGGTACAAGAAATTTTCTATGAAACACCTTCAATTTAAAAACCACTCCCACTCAAGAAAATTCCCAATTTAGAATAATATTCCACAATTAATTCCAGAAAATCTTGGAGATTTTTTACTACCTGTCCGTGTATCATGAGTGAAGGTTGCTTGGATAATTTTATCAAGGCAGTCCTATTTCATTTTTTTTTTTCAGTGTATAGTATTTATGAACATAAAGATCAGAAAAATCTTATTTATTTTTTTAAGTTAGCATTGTGTATCAAGGTGTCAACACCATCCACTCATGAGGACCAGTGTTTCAACATTGAACAACCATCTGCTATAAAATAGTGACGACCTTTGACCCATGAGGCCAACATCCAATGACCTTTGACATCTCAGGTCAACTTCTGGTAAAATGAATAATTTATGCAAGATATTTCCTGGAAAATCAACTATCGGAATCCCAGTTTCTTGTCTTTTTGATAGGACCATTCAGGACAGAAAGTTGGAAAATCTATTACCAGGAATGCAGCTGTCTGTGTTCTCAATAGGACTATCCACAAATAAGTTTTGTCTGTAAATGAATCTTGGACATACTGCCAGAATATGGAAAAAAATTGTCCATTTTCCACAACTTTGAAATTTGTGACCAGTATATAAAATATCTTTTATATTTTTTCTTAAAATATAGCTTCAATAAATACAAATTCTATGAATAAAACTGGGTGGTTTTAAATTACATATATATATATGTGTGTGTGTGTGTGTGTGTGTGTGTGTGTGTGTGTGTGTGTGTGTGTGTGTGTGTGTGTGTGTGTGTGATGCAATCACATTGACAGGGACAAGGGAAACATGGACATGGATGATGTATTCTAGTATATGTCTCCATTCTTTGAACTATTGGTGAAGTTATCAGACAGTTTTAAACTGAATTTGTGTTCATATACTTTGTTGCACTCTGTATTGCTGACTCTGTCAATAAAAATCCTATTAAAGCGGAACTGACGTAAACACGTAGGAAAAGTAGATATCACCATGTCACAATGACTATGTTAAAATACGTAATGCATTGAAAAAGTGCTGCTACCTGGTGGCTGCTTGGGATATTAAAATGAGAAACCAGAATCAAATGAATTTAGTTACAATACAATACAATACAAATTTTATTTATACTCAGTGTTAAAAACATACAACATTAGCTCAGTACTGCAGCTATTATTTACCGAGTTGTGATAAAAAATATTTAACAAATAAATAGAGTATGATGACACTGGACGATATAAAATACTAAAAACAATAAATGAGATGAGCATATGATAAAAAAAAAACAAGCAATATTACGCAACTGTTTTGCTTGCAAAAAATACATTTACATTTAAAGCCATCCCAATTTTTTAACTGTCTCTTAAAAATCTTGAAGTCCGGTACAGTTCTCATGTCATTGGGTAGGCTGTTCCAAACTTTGGTCCCAATGTGACTGAAAGAATGTAAGCCTCCTTTGGTAGATCTTTTATGCGACTGAAATAGTTTGTTTTTCGCCCTTAATGAATAGCCATGTGAGTGTAGATTAAACATGTCACATATATATGCTGGGTTCAGTCTATGAAATGCTTTAAACACCTCTGTGGCAATCCCAGTTACAAGTTTGCTCATTACAAGTCATCATATTACAGTAGGCATTGAGTTTACCCCCATTTGACCTGGGTGTCATGCAGACGCACAGACAGAGACACCAATAACATAGACCAAGAAAACCACAGGGACACATCTGTATAGAGTGATTACTAATCATCTATAGATTCATGATTTTATGTAAATTATTTTGGAGATATGCACGATTTAAGGGTTATTGTGGCAGCTGGACAGATGGATCAATAGACAGACAAGGGCAAATCTTTAGCCCCACCACATAAACAGGTGGGGTCATTATAAAGACACTGTAAAGGGGCATAAGCACATGGCAAGTCTGATCCGAGTCCTCAACAATGAAAACATGCCTTCATTCTCATTGATTCCATGATCACCTGTATATTAATATTTTGATGGTATTGCCCAAAGTACCAGAATAATTTTCAGGTTGTACCATTACACATGCATGTTTTTTAACTTTTCCTCCATTTTTTTCTCTTTTGCAGCCCTCTTCCTTTATGTTTTTCAGACTTTGTGCCACCATTTTTGGAGCAACGACTAGACGTGTCCCAGATATGGACTTCACAAGTTTTTTTGTCACATGATAAGGGGGTATTCATGAACTTCTTTCTGTGGGTCTTCTCAGTTTTGTCCACTTTGGACCACACATCTACCGGAATTTTAAATTTCTTGAATTTCGATGTCAACTTGAAATATCCCTGTTCTACAAAACTTCTTGTCACTTCTGTGTTCTTGCCTCTTACAAGATCCTACTGCTTTAGAACTAAGTCAATTACTTGTTCAGGTCTCCAGTTAGTCATGTATTTTAGAATGGCATTGATGCTTTCACAATGACTGTTTGTCCATTGCATGGAATTTTCACGTTTGTTGTTGTGAATCCTGACCTACTTTGAAATTTTGCTGAAGCAGTGCTGTCACAGGTTTTTAGTTTTTGGTGGGTTTTTTTGGGGGGGGGGTGTTTGGGGGGTGCTGGTGTTTTTGGGGGTTTTGTTTGGGTTTTTTTCTTTTGTTTGTTTTTGTTTTGTGTTTTTTTTTTCTTCATGACATACTTGTTGAATGATGGGGCAATGTTGTTGTATAACGTCTCTGTTTCTTTCAGTTTGTGTTGCAGTGATGTCTCATCTGCTACACTTGTGACTCTCCTTTTCCCCCCAAAAAAAATATTCATGGGCTGGTCCTTCAGACGTTGCCACAGCAACTTTGTCTTTCAAGCGATGAATAACATTTTCTAGCAGATGTCTGGTATGCGTTAGTCTCTTAGTTCCTTTAAAACAGTAAGTGATGGCAGTAACCATTGCTTGCTCCTCATCACTGCCAAAAATTGGAGTGAAAGGGGCAGAGGACAGTTCTGTGGCTAGTTCCGACAAAAATCTTTTGTTGGTAATGCAATTAGAAGTTCTATGTAAAAAAAGGCCTTATAAATAAGGGATGATCTTCAGTCTGGCAATTTACTATGGCCAGGATTTTTAAAACTCCTACTGTCACATGAAGTTCCCCAACATTAAATGTCTTGTCAAATCCAAGGACAGTAGAAATAGACATAATCTGGTGGTAAACAGAATATTTTACCATCATGTATTTGATCTTCAATGTAAAGAATGGCACGTGGTTATTTATCCTTCGAATGGACAACCTTTTGAACACAGGGATGTGTCTACACCATGTTTTCTAATGTGCAGATGTTATCTGCCAAGTTGCCCCCTTTGCCTGCTGTCTTGTTTCTTCTTCTTTTCCCTTTATTTTGCGTGGGCAATTTGTTTCTTGGATATTGGGACAGCGATGATATCAGAGTTTTCTAGTGTGAGTTCTTGGTACAGATCTTTTGGCGTTGTGTATTTTGCTTTTGGCATTGTGCATTTTGCTTGAGAGAGAGAGAGAGAGAGAGAGAGAGAGAGAGAGAGAGAGAGAGAGAGAGAGAGAGAGAGAATTCCAGTGTTTATTAGTATAGTGAAACCTCTCTAAAGTGGGCACCCTTGGGAAGGGAGAAAAGTGCTCCTTCTGGGCAGTATGGACAAGTATGTGTGCATGTATATGTAAATTATTCATACATGCACATATATATATATATATATGTACAGTGTATACATGTATTATAATTCACGGGGATGTGTATACATGCAATGCAAAACTGTCTTTCTTCCTTTCTTAAATAAACAAATTTTAGCAGAATCTGTCAAGAAGCTACATAAACATGTACCTGTGAACCAATGAACCAAGACAAAACTATAGTGTCTCAGTATTGGCCATGAAGAACAGGCTTCATCTCACTGGTTATAAGAAAACAAAGACATGAAAGTGTCCACTGAGATGACACAAATTCTACCCTCCTTGGTCTGGCCGACTCAGCTCTGTATTTAGTCTATTTTTAACAGAGGGTACACTCAGGCTTGTTCTGCCTAGAAGTCAGGAGCCTGTGTTCCCTTGGGACTGATAAGCTCAGCAGACTGACATTGCCTCAGGCAAAAACAGGCCAGCTAGGACACCAGTTTCAGTCTATGGTGCATTGGCAGGTCTGTTCTGCACTGGTGGAAACCATAGCCTGCCTGGTACATATCGCAGCATGGAGAAAATCTGTTCCTGCATGAACAGAAAAAAGATACTGTCTATTGTATTGAGAGCTTCATTACACAGTTGTTGGGAGTGCACCCCTCCCCCCAAATTTGCTACAAGGCCCAAACCTTCCAAAGCATACATCTAGCATACATATGGATAGGAAGCTGCCTGTGAGACACGTTCAAGCTGATTAATTATGAATGCAAAATGGTTGCCTGGCACCATGGAGGTCAAGCAATAGGTCATACAGCAAGCAGTTCAATGCCTGTATGTGGATTGGGGAGAAATTTGGTGAATTTAGCATACATTAAAATTCCCCAAGTTTTGTTTGTATGCTATTGGATTTGCCAGTTGTCTCAAACCTGTATGTGTAAGTTACAACCTTGTGTCTATCTCTGATAGTTTGGAAAATATGGAGCTATTAAAATTTTATTTGCCCCTCATTTGTATAATTTTAATCATCATGACTATTCCAAGTCAGGTGCCTAATTTCACTGGTAGGTCATTCACCATGGCAAGTTTGGTGGTGAATAGCACAGTCCGAGAAAAACTCCAGACAAATGTGGGAAGAAAGAAAGAAAGAAAGAAAGAAAGAAAGAAAGAAAGAAAGAAAGAAAGAAAGAAAGAAAGAAAGAAAAAAAAAGAAAGAGAGAGAGAGAGAAAGAAAGAAAGAAAGAAAGAAAGAAAGAAAGAAAGAAAGAAAGAAAGAAAGAAAGAAAATGACATCATTTTAATCATTCATTTCAAGTTCGCAAATGTGCAATCTGAAATATCAAAAAACTGTTGCACCATCTTGTAACCGTAAGAAAGGGGAGCACTTGCATCAGTTTTTGGCCAGGTGCTCCTTATTGTCGTCAGCTGGCGCACGTTGATCCGTTTCGTTGCGCAGTGGAATTCTATGGAACCTCGGTTTCGGCTTGATGACATCACGAATTAAAGAGTTTCCCTTTCAACTTTGACCGCCGTGTGGTTACGCTGCGATCATATGTGACCTTGCACTGTGCATTCTGCCCTGCGCCACATTTTCGTTCACAACGTCAAGGTGGGTTTAACATTTCTTGCAGTTCGACTCAGGATGTTTTGTGCTTGCACTGCTGTTCATTGCACTAGATAATCATTCACTTGTTTTGAGTTCATCACGTCTCAATCATGAATAATGATGTTTATTTGAGTGAATGAGTGGTGAAATGGCCAACTAAATAGCACTGAAAACTCGTGCGGTTTCTTTTCTTTTCTTTTCGTTTTTTTTTTTTTTTCATTGGCGGAACGATGGCTGGCGAGCAAAGACTTTTCAGCTCAGATCTGATTGTCAGAAAGCAAGCAAATTCTGTCGAGTAATGACATAGTATGTTGTACTGTTTGTACAGCAATGCCAACAATTGAAACCGGGTCATTGAATATTTATGTTTCCCACGCACACGCACACACCCCTGACATGGAGGCAAAATTTGTTCAGTCATGTTTCAGCGCCCGCGCACATGTACATAAATTGACGTGATGTCCAGCGAGTCCAGCAGTCAATGCTTGGAGTCGGACAAAAATTGAATTCTGGTTAACACAGTTCCGAGTCACGGCATGGAGGAAGGAAGAGATGGACAGTTCCTCCATGGTCACGGGAACCAGTGGCAGGCGCTGAATGCAGAGAACGGCTGAAGGTTGGTCTGCCATCTGGGTGATGGTTCTTTGATTCGCTGTCCTGGTACTCAACCGGCACGTGCGCGGCTCAGCCAATCAAATTTAACAACAAAAGGTGTGATCGACAGGTCATACAGAGCAAGGAGGCAACCTTGCACAGAGCAAGGTGACCAGACACTGTCACCGGTCACAACTTCAGCATTCTTAGTAAAGCATGCCGGAGCAAAGCCTTTCAAAGACCACAGAGCAAGAAACCATGCATGTCCAATTATTGACCCGTTCAGTTTTTACAAACATGGATATCCAACTTGTAAGTCAGTCTTCCAAGTTCCCTTATTTATACATGTCCAAAGTTTGGTCGCAGATCAAAAATGACAAAATCATAGCAGGCTATAAAATGTAAGTTTCGAATTTAAAATGCTCAAGACCAGTTAAATATGAATAAACTTTTATTGACATAAACCATACAAAGCAGTATAGTGTAGTCACATATAGAAAAATGTGAAATGTAAATAGATATTTTATGTTCGGAACGAGCAGGACTCGAACCTGCAACCTTTGGCACCAGTCGCCTAGCTGAAATGGGAAACGCACATATCCTCTCGACCAAATCCCCATGGTTCAATGGAGGTAGTTTTGTGCGAGTGCCATATCAACACGGTAATGCAGTATATTTACTGAGTCGGTTAATTTCCAGAATCGGGGACTTAAATCCACCAGCATTAAGGAAATGCCGAAAATATATATTTTATGTTCGGAACGAGCGGGACTCGAACCTGCAACCTTTGGCTCCAGTCGCCTAGCTGAAATGGGAAACGCACATATCCACTTGACCAAATCCCCATTCCTATAAAAGAATGGTTCAATGCAGGTAGTTATGTGCGAGTGCCATATCAACACGGTAGTGCAGTATATTTACTGAGTCGGCATTAACATGTATTCTTAACCCTTTCCCCCTTGAATTGACACTTGAGTCAACAACTTCCTTTGGCATGAATTGGGCATTAAGTGCCCAACTCATGCCAAGGAAAGTTGTTGACCTGGGGCATGTGATCTTCATAGGGCTCATCTACTATTCTCAGTCAAAATTGTTTTTCATTATTGTTGAAATTAGTTGAAAACACTGCAGCAGACGACATTTGACCACCAGTCGGTTTTGGCCGGTTTGAGGGGGAAAGGGGTAACTGAACATGCAAATGCATGGGAATCATGGGGTGTTTTCACCTGACTCAGTTTGAGCCATGACATCTTTGACAATCAATCCAAGAATCATGAAGCCATCAAGACTGCTTCCCAGTACATGTACAATTAAACGGGTTTGTAAAACAATGTAACAATTAAACAGATAATATATGTCCATTTTATTGGGAATGGCACCTCTATGCTCTACTGATAACAGCTTTGAAGAAACTCAACATTTAAACTTTCTGAGTGCCCCTAATTAGCTTAAATTAAAATTCTACAACTTTTGTTTATGGTTCGTTGGATGTGCCTAATGCACAAACCTATAAATAATAGTTCTTGGAATGGCACCTCTACCTGTAATATTTTTGAAGATCTTCAACATTTAAACTTTTCAAGTGCCCTAAATTAGCATAAATTGAAATTCTACAACTTTTGTTTGTGGTTCATTGGATGTGCTTACAGTATAAACTTATAAATTGTTAGAATGGCATCTGTAAGTTCTAACTATAATAATTTTAAAGATCTTCAACATTTAAACTTTTTTAAGTGCCCTAATTAGCAAAGCATTGGTAAAGAAAGAAAGAATTCCAGGAAAAACAAGATGTGTGTGTCAGCACACAGACAAAACTAATTGAAACTACAGAGTGTAGAAAAATCAAAAAGGTGCACAATTAATTTTAATTTACATGGTGAATGAGCAATGGCATTTCTGCAAACTTTTTACCTTAGCCTGATTAAGTCTTTCAGAACCATCAGAAATTCTGGCTTTTCTCCAGTTGAGTCATATACAGAATGATAGATTCTTTTAAATGGGGGGATACTTATATTATCATGAATGTATTTTTTCATACAGAGAAGCTGCTTTGGTTTCTAATACATATTAATTATTTTGTGAACACAGTATGGTTTATAGTATAAACCAGTTTTGTCATGTTGGACCCTTTTTCGCTGGTTTGGAAAACAAAGCATATCGGAGTCCCTAAAATATTAGGGCATAAACAAAAAACAACAGTAATTTCCAGACATTATCACAGAAGGAATGGAGCAGTTCCAGATGGTAGATCCGTTCTTTTCACAAGGTGGTCCATCAAGTCTCTGGCATCAGTGTGTTCACTCATCAAAATCTTTTCTGCACCCGAATATCAAGGATTTGTAGTTTGAAATTCGGAGATGTTTTTGTGGTCTCTGTTGGAAATGTTACCATTCAAAGCAAAAAAAATAAAAAAGAGATATATTTGAAAATCAACAATGCAAGCTTCGTAATAGTAGGGTAACACTTAGATGAAATGTTGATGCAGTCATTCAACCCCATTAACATCACAGTACAATTTTTAACCCTTGGACATATGTGGTGGAAGGTGATCATGATGTCTCCTGGCTGTCCATCTATATAAATTTGATGTCCCTGTGGTTACTTAAGCCTTAAAGCGCTGTTGACTAAGACTGCTTTATGTTTTACCAGGCTTGCTGGTATTTGAATGAAAGGCACCTACATGAGGAATTTGAATCTTTTAATCATTATATGTTTAATGGTAATCAAAAAACAACTACAGTGGTACCTCTCTTGAGAGACCCCTCTAATGAGAACAGCATATCTTTTTAAGACTGCTCTCTCAGAACACTGCGCTATATTTTCCATGTTGTTGTACCTCTAATGAAAGACCACCTGTTTTGAGAGACTGCATTTTGACCCGCCGTAGGGGCGGTCTCTCAATAGAGGTACCACTGTACATGTATAGCAGTGATTAGTGCTTTAAGGGTTAAGAATGGAAAGACATACCCCCAACCATGCCTACCAACTTTGGTATGTGGGTCCCCCTGACAGAGTGCTTGGGCAGGATTGCATATGAGCAACCGTGACTTTTACAAGGTCAGAGGAGTCAAATATGTCATTTCCATGTTTAGTGTCACAGCAGTACCTTTAACAGAAAAGGCAACCAAATTTGGTGTATGGGTCCCTTTTATGGCGGTACCTACTTCAACCATCCCAACAAAGCTAGGTCTGTGTCACCCATAATATGGAGTCAATGATTGAAATAGGGAAAAACGTTCACTTGTCCGCAAGTGAAAGTGGAGTCTTATTCTAGTTAAATTATATGTAAATTTTTGGAAAAGTGCATTGACATTTTTACTTGTCCGCCAGAAGTTTCACTTTTTCCGGGCAAGCTCTAGTCGGAGCCCTGGTAGTGCTCAGAGAAAGCAGCCTCGGCATTTTGAAGATTGAAGGTGTTAAATGTGTCAAGTTCATGCGCAGTGTCAATGTGATACCTTAAAAACAGAAAAAGCAACCAAATTTGGTGTATGGGTCCCTTTTATGGAGTGCTTGGATGGGAGTGACATTTATGGAAGGGGTCGGGTCAACTGTGTCACTTTAATGCCATGTTGAGTGTCACCACCAAAACAATGCAGCCATGGGAGAGAAAGATAGGAATATTGGGGGAAACAGTATGTCTGAATGAAAGTGAAGGGAACAAAAAAGAACTCAAGGTAGAATGAGGAGGAAGTAGGAAGGAACGTGCAGATATGCACCATGGTGGATGGCACCTGTATAGATCTCCTTTGGCCTTTGACCTTAGAAGGAAACACAGATGCCATCCACTGCTGTATATGCTACCTAAGGCTTCTTCACAGAGTAACTGGTAGTATCTTGCAATGTCAAAATAGATAGTACGTGACAAACAAGCCCCGGGATATAATGGAGCAAGAGTGCGTGCAGTAATGTTTTTATTGCCCATGGGCTTGCATGGTTAAATCTGCACTGATTTTTGTGCGGGTAAGCTAGGTACCCAGTGGACCATTCAGCCCTGACCCAGGTGAATAGTAGCTTCTCAGATGTACCCCCAGCATTCCATGATAACAGGGACAGAGATACCAGAAAAAAAATTTGCACACAGAGAAAAAAGCTTAATGCCACTGAAAAGTAAGCAATTTAAAGTATTCAGATTGTTTTGAATTTTTTCATATAAAGCACTGTATGCTCAATTTATGAATCCATATTTATGCAAATTAGCATTTCTGTGTCACTGACGGGACATTTTGTTTTTTAATATATCTATAATATAGATAATGTTCTATGACTCTTATCCCTTGGGACAAAGTAACATGGGAAACTTGTTTATCATGCACTATGTAATGGTTGGTGAATTTTTGATAATATATACAGCATGTCTATTTTCCATAATGTCCCGTCCATGACAAATGACATTCAAAAGTTTAATAATTTGTGTATTAATACTAGTAGGAATAAAAAGTTATTTTATTTTCTCTGTATTCGTTATAAAGGCTTTTCAAAGTGACAAACATTATTAATACAGGAACCTTGTTAATATCAAAATATTAAAATCATAATTTGTCACAGACAGGACATTTTTGTCACGGACGGGACATACCTATCACAGAGTACCCATGCATATATGTAGTTCCCTAGATTAGTAACAGGCCAATATACCTATTTTTGTACATATTTCCTTTATTTATTGTAAAATTAGTATCATCTAATGAATTGGTCTCTCACACACTCAAGTTTTATATATAGTGGTGAATTATTGATATATTTATTGATATCTATAATTGCCCATAATGTCCCATATGTATATATATATATATGTTACTACTGCACAAAAATATCAGGGTATATGTACCATTCACATTAGGAAAACCATTCATGTTGTGTCTCTTTGTGTTTAATATGATGGTTTGCTAAAATAGAAAATTTTTGGCACATACAAAATTTATACATTGCGATCAACAAGACATATTTGTCATGGACCAGACAGAATTAAACAAAATATCACATGTATAGTCTTAGATTATATATAGCAGAGGAAAAAAGTCAAGTTTGGTTATTTTTTCAATGAGATTTAAAAAAAAAAAAAAAAAAAAAAACAGTTATGGTTGTTTGAATCTGTAGGCCCAACTAATCCTTTTAGTTAACACAAACAATCAAGAAACAGTGGTATTGGTAACAAATGTTTATATCATTTATTTATAACTTGATCACCCTGATCCATTTGTCGGGGTACTTGTTACTGCTGTGTCCACAACAATACTGTCACAACTTACTGTGTGCCCATGCCAAACTACTTAAGCCTATGAGTGAAAGTCCATCAATCAATCAATCACAAAAAAATGGTGACCTGGTGATTGTGAAGTATGTAAGAAGGAAGTCCACTCAGATCTTTCTGGGTGAAATCTTAAAAAGAAATGGAAGTGAGCATCTTACAGATGGTGGTGATGACTGCAAGAAACTGATGTTCCCCATGAATGAGGATAAAGGATGGATCGACAGTAATTAAATAACTGGAAATGTTACAAACTTGAAAGAACAACTGCACCAGAGAGGACGTTGTACATTTAGCTGTGATATAAAGACACACTTGTGAATGAAGTGTATTATCTGTTGATTGTGAAATTTATGAAATGACTTCTGGACAGTAATTTTTTTCTTTTTCTTTTTAATATCCTACCAATTTAATTTACACATGCCAACAGCACTAATATACTTTTTGAAATGTGAGTGGACATAAACTAACCTGTCAATTGTGGATTGTAGCTGCAGTACCATATATTTGCCAAATATAAGATACTTATCTGTTGACATCAATAAAAGTTAAATTCAGCTTTACATTGTTTCTTCATTAGAAATAATAGGTTCATGTACAGTGGTACCTATCACTTAACACTGCAGGTGGGTTTAACAGTGCAGGCATATTCAATAATAGTCTTCAAAAAACATGTGGTCTCTCACACGAGGTGGTCTTCATAGGAGGTACTACTGTATCACAACTATAATAAAATTTACCTACTGACATGTAAGGTATGCCACAAACAATATGTTGGCCAGACGGGCCGCACCCTGATGGATAGAATGCGCAATCATTTCTATTACATCACCAGAAAGGACTGTACCCAACCGTTAGGGAGACATTTCCAACTCCCCAACCATGACTCCCCAGATTTGACCATTCAAATCGTGGAACATATACGCACACCTCCAACTCTAGAAAAGACACTGAGGTTGTGTCTTGCGAGAGAATCCTTTTGGATACACCAGTTGCGCACAACAGAACCGTTTGGTCTTAACATCATGGGTAGATGAACTCCTTGTTCAGTAATATGCTAAAATTTTGGTTCTGAGTTCATCTACCCCATGATGATTTGAGTTCATGAGAGGTACACTCGTGAACCAACGGCTCCCAATTTTCTCTGAATTGAGAGTCTAGCTATCAGTAGATACAAGTCTTCTCTACACTACACCTGGTATCCTCCAGATATTTCTAAACCTGACACACTGGGGTCAGTCTACCAGTTTATTACTGCTTAGCAACAAGCAAGTTCTACTTTGTGATAGAGCAGACAGCCAATCACATCGTTTTTTTGACTTAAAGGTTCACTTACGTTAGTAACATGAATGTTATACCCTGATATATAAGTTACATACAGGGGACCGTTGATCAGTCCTGATGAGTTGCGTCAGCAACTAAACCGGTCGACTATCCAAGGCCAAGCTGAGATACCAAGTTATCAATCAATCGGTGTTTATTCCGGACTTGTTTAGTCTAAAATTTAGATTATATATTAATTTAAATATAAAAAAAACTTCTGTTCTGTGGTATATTAGCCTTCCAGCATGGCATTTTAAGCCTGTATGTATGAGATTATGCAAGTGGACAAAATTGTTCCATCCACAACACACAAGTGTGTCCCGTCCATGACAGCAAACTTTAATTTGTAAAAAAAGTTCTTTTTAATAATTGGACTTATCAATTTGGTAAACAATGTTTAAAAACAATATTTTTAACCATCTGTGACTACAGTTTATCTAAAATACCCACAAACTTCACAGAGTTTTCAACATATGTGACAGGTCCTAAAAGTTATGTCCGTTGCTTGTCCCGTCCGTGACACACAGTTTTTGTCCTATAAAATCAGCAATTAGCATAGAAAAATATGCAAACTTGTATGAATATGTTCACAATACTTCTGAAGTTCATTTGTTGTACATATGCAAGCAATTAGTAAATTCCACAAAAATTTTAAAAATTGCAGAGCTTGAAACTTTCCAAGATGTCCCGTCCGTGACAAACTGTTATCACCGAATGCCCCTCGACTGGCCACAACCTTTGGGCATCTTCTCAGCAAGGACCACACCTACATGTTCTTGTTATATTGTGGCACCTGCTTTTTAAGACCATCCCTACTACCTGCAAAAGGTGGTCTTATACTGCAGACCTGCAGTATGAGACCACCTGTGGTCTTCAGAATAAAGGTGTATTGAACTGGGAAATACAGCGATGGGTCTTTAAGGAGTGGTCTTAAAAAGACATGGAGCCTTTCGTTTGAAGTTGAAGTAAAGCAGTGGCCCTTCTCTTCAGAGACCACTCCGGTGACAGACCACCAGGTTTGGAGGACAACCTTTTACACATGTGTAAAGAGCACCTTCCTAGATGTACTTTTCGTGTCACTTATAGATCTACCTCCTATGAAATACCATCAGTCTTGAGAGACCACAATTTGGTGACTCCTAGGGGTGGTCCTTGAAGACAGGTTGCACTACAGGTGATGTGTACCCGTTGAAAAAATAGAAACGGTTTTGTGTGTGTTTTTAACCCATTTCTCCCTTTGAATCAAGACTGAGTCAACAGCTTTCCTTGGCATGGGTTGGGCACTGACATGCCAAGGAAAGCTGCCGACCTGGGTCATGTTATCTTGATAGGTCTCGTCTACAATTCAGGGATGAAACCACCATTATATTTACTGTATATTCTCATATTAGCGTAAAGGCGTATAACTTTTGTTGCGTCACTTTTTAAAATAAAGTATGCAGTTGGTGTTGTGCAGACACCTTTCATTGAAAACGTTCAAAATAAAAAAGGCGAGTCTATAGATAGAATGAAAAGTTATGCCAGTGTTTACCTGTCATAGCCAGGAAACACGTGCTCCGAGCACGGCTTGCCAGCATTACGTCACTGCGTATGAATATGTGATTTGCCCTCTGTTTATAAAACTCATCATGGAAAAAATATCTGTCAAACCATACAACACAAACAGGCTGATAAGCTCATGTAATAGTCTAGCTGAAACAGTGGGTTAATTACAGGTAAATGGCCCCCAAAGGTGTCAGCACACGACAACCAAGAACTATTTAGTGCGGTAACCTGCACCTGATAGGCCGCAATGGTGTATTCATACCTTCATTATGCAAATGACAATTAATATTCATGTTAATTATGCATATGCAATACTGACCCATACAAGTGTACCACTGTGGAAAGAAAATTCAGCTAACTGATATACTTTTGGAAATATAACACCTTTTCTATGCACTATCACAATGGATTCCCAATGCAATTTTAAGTGTTTTGATCTGACCCCACCAATCAATAAAATTCATTATTTTTTCTTCAAAGATTTGATTTCATCTTAATTTTTTTCACTTGGGTTACATTATTATTATCTGTTTGTAACAAAATAATACAGCTTGCCAGAAAAAACCTGGTCAGTGAACCTACATTGACCTTGATACCACCCCCCCCCCCTTAAAAATGATGGCTGCTGAGTGGTACAAACTGCCTCATTGTTGCTCTAATAAAATTTTAACTATTGATGATACACACCAGTTTTTACACATATTTATCAGTCTTATTTCTACCATCAAGTGGTTACATGGCCATCATGATCACTTTGTAATCCTTCCTGGTTTCCATCTTCATTTATCAAGTAGTTGGGGGCTTTTTCAGCTGTTTTTAAATATGCAAAGATTAAAGTCAATTTCAACATATTTTCCTTTGAAATATCATTCATCCCCATTCAATCTGCTTTTAAAATGGAGAATTTAACCTGAATATCAATTTAAAAGTCACTCTTTCTTCATTTTTCCCCAAAATATGCAAATATCATTGTTGTTTTGGTTAATACATGAAAATTCAGCAATGTACCCTATTGTAAACCATTGACACAATTTAATTGTTTTATTTTACAGAAACAAATAAAGATAGCCATCTCAAATGGTTTGATCTGACAAATATAAGTGGTAAGGCAACATTTAGAGCAAATAAATTTGACATGAAGGTGAAATTTTAAAATTTCATCTGTCAGCATCAGTTTTCCTTCAGGGATGAAACCACCATTATATTTACTGTATATTCTCATATTAGCGTAAAGGCGTATAACTTTTGTTGCGTCACTTTTTAAAATAAAGTATGCAGTTGGTGTTGTGCAGACACCTTTCATTGAAAACGTTCAAAATAAAAAAGGCGAGTCTATAGATAGAATGAAAAGTTATGCCAGTGTTTACCTGTCATAGCCAGGAAACACGTGCTCCGAGCACGGCTTGCCAGCATTACGTCACTGCGTATGAATATGTGATTTGCCCTCTGTTTATAAAACTCATCATGGAAAAAATATCTGTCAAACCATACAACACAAACAGGCTGATAAGCTCATATAATAGTCTAGCTGAAACAGTGGGTTAATTACAGGTAAATGGCCCCCAAAGGTGTCAGCACACGACAACCAAGAACTATTTAGTGCGGTAACCTGCACCTGATAGGCCGCAATGGTGTATTCATACCTTCATTATGCAAATGACAATTAATATTCATGTTAATTATGCATATGCAATACTGACCCATACAAGTGTACTACTGTGGAAAGAAAATTCAGCTAACTGATATACTTTTGGAAATATAACACCTTTTCTATGCACTATCACAATGGATTCCCAATGCAATTTTAAGTGTTTTGATCTGACCCCACCAATCAATAAAATTCATTATTTTTTCTTCAAAGATTTGATTTCATCTTAATTTTTTTCACTTGGGTTACATTATTATTATCTGTTTGTAACAAAATAATACAGCTTGCCAGAAAAAACCTGGTCAGTGAACCTACATTGACCTTGATACCACCCCCCCCCCCCTTAAAAATGATGGCTGCTGAGTGGTACAAACTGCCTCATTGTTGCTCTAATAAAATTTTAACTATTGATGATACACACCAGTTTTTACACATATTTATCAGTCTTATTTCTACCATCAAGTGGTTACATGGCCATCATGATCACTTTGTAATCCTTCCTGGTTTCCATCTTCATTTATCAAGTAGTTGGGGGCTTTTTCAGCTGTTTTTAAATATGCAAAGATTAAAGTCAATTTCAACATATTTTCCTTTGAAATATCATTCATCCCCATTCAATCTGCTTTTAAAATGGAGAATTTAACCTGAATATCAATTTAAAAGTCACTCTTTCTTCATTTTTCCCCCAAAATATGCAAATATCATTGTTGTTTTGGTTAATACATGAAAATTCAGCAATGTACCCTATTATAAACCATTGACACAATTTAATTGTTTTATTTTACAGAAACAAATAAAGATAGCCATCTCAAATGGTTTGATCTGACAAATATAAGTGGTAAGGCAACATTTAGAGCAAATAAATTTGACATGAAGGTGAAATTTTAAAATTTCATCTGTCAGCATCAGTTTTCCTTCAGGGATGAAACCACCATTATATTTACTGTATATTCTCATATTAGCGTAAAGGCGTATAACTTTTGTTGCGTCACTTTTTAAAATAAAGTATGCAGTTGGTGTTGTGCAGACACCTTTCATTGAAAACGTTCAAAATAAAAAAGGCGAGTCTATAGATAGAATGAAAAGTTATGCCAGTGTTTACCTGTCATAGCCAGGAAACACGTGCTCCGAGCACGGCTTGCCAGCATTACGTCACTGCGTATGAATATGTGATTTGCCTATGAATATGTGATTTGCCCTCTGTTTATAAAACTCATCATGGAAAAAATATCTGTCAAACCATACAACACAAACAGGCTGATAAGCTCATGTAATAGTCTAGCTGAAACAGTGGGTTAATTACAGGTAAATGGCCCCCAAAGGTGTCAGCACACGACAACCAAGAACTATTTAGTGCGGTAACCTGCACCTGATAGGCCGCAATGGTGTATTCATACCTTCACTGTCATATTGTTTTTCATTACAGTTGAAATTACTTGAAAACACTGATTCCAAGCGGGTGATATTTGACCACCAAGGCCAAGTTTTGGCCGGTTTAAGGGGGAAAAGGGTTAATATATGCCTTCCTGCTTGTTTCAGTGATCTGTAGACAAGATGACAGCTTTATCTAAGATCGCAGAAACCTTGCCTGATGATTATGGCTTTGTCATCCTGACAGCAGCTGGCAGTGTCTTTGTCAACATGTGGCAGGTGGTGCAGGTGGTCAAAGCCAGGAAAAAGTACGATGTCAAAGTAAGTCTGGCGTTATTCCATCAGAACTTACCGTAAAGGGCTGTCTCAAGGTCAAAAAAATAAATAAAATTATGTTCCCTTCTATTCTCTGCTCCACACAAATTGAATAAAAAACAAACCTGTTCATACAGAAATGCTACCTGTAGTGGATTTAGTGTTGTCACTCAGTATAATTTAGGATCTATCCACGCTCCAGAAATAACTGGTGAACTTGATTCAATTCAATTTAATTTTACCCAGTATCCCTGGGATCAGAATTGGAGAATATTTTTGGGGTGTACACTGCTTCCTCCTCTGAAGGTCCCTCCTAACAAGACACATTCTGGTATGACATGGTGCGACCTTGGTTCCCAATGAAGCACTTGACCCATTACGTGTACTTTGTCTGTTAAATGTCACTTTGTTGTAAGGTGGTTTTGCTATAACATGTACCACTTCATTAACCCCGTCGTTAGTGTTATAACTAGGAAGCACTGTACTCCCAACTTCCTTGTAAATGATTTGTCAATTTCACATAAGGACATCATTATTAATTATCTGTTTTTCATGATCAGAATTTAGGGTCAGTAGGTCAAATGAAGTAAAATACCAAAAGGAAAAAAAGGTAATTACTTCTAGACGCTACATTTAATATAAGATTTTATGCATTCAGCTCATGTTGGTAACAAGTGTAATGTTCAATTACAAGTGAAAGCACACTAAATATGAGTTGCTGAAAAAAGAAAAAGGTTTTTAAAAATTGTCAGCGTCAGAAGCATAATTTAGAGTCATCTGGGACTTAAAAACAGTGTATGAGTAAAAATGCCCTAAACTAGTAGGGACGAGCAAATATCTATAGGTTTCTGTATCTCCACTGTAGAGGACGCTTCAGTCAGGAGGGCTTGAGTTGTCTATTCCTATTACTTCCATTGTTGTGGCAATGTAACTTGACAAGAGCTGCATGCAGAAACGCCAGTTTTGCATGGTCAATCTTTGGGTACAACACGTATAACATCCAGGATTGTGAAAGATTGTTTTTCATGAACCTGAAAAGTAACACTATCCAGTGGGAACAGGCAACTCAAGCATCCAGGAATTGTGTGTCGGTGTCTTCAGCTGAATATAATACATGTTTGGAATTGCCAAATTTATGTGATCTCTCCTATTTGTTCAAATTTCAGCCCCCAGTTTTGTACAGCCCAGAGAATGGAGGCGATAATCAGTTCAACTGTGTCCAGAGAGTTCATCAGCAATGGTCAGTTTCTGCCTTGTCGGACCGTATTGTCAACTCTTGAAACTGTAAAGTTGAAAAACTTATCATTGTTACTTTATGTTTGCTAACAAGTAGGACAAAAAGTGCAGCAGTCTGGGACGTGAATACACCATGTACAGTGAAACCTCATTATAACGACACTCAGATATATATCCGACATATTCAATATAATGACACAAATTTTTATGGGAAAAGGGTTATTTTCTTTGTTATTTGACTCATTTATCGATCATATTCAGTTATCCGATACATTTCGTAGGGAACAGATGGTGTCATTATAACTAGTTTTCACTGTATGATTTGACAGTGTTTTGATATCATTTTGTCACACATACATGTAATTTTATTGAGGTAACTCCTCACAACTTAAAGTGGCCACTTTGAATTTATTCATTTTTGAGTATTCATCAAGGTTTAATACAGCATACCTTTGACTTCCAGTCATGCATGGAAGAGTTTGTAGTGTATTGAAATGTATAGACAGGGTGAGAAAATTCCTATGTCCTATTGTCCAGGACAAGTATAATTTGATTCAGGACAAGTGAAAATTCAATAAAATTACATGTTAATGATTGGGGCACTTGTCCTTGAACAAGTACATCCCTGATGGAATTTTCTCGCCCTGATAGATTTAGCTCCAGTGTCAACAGGCATCAGCTACAAAGCTCCTTTATGTAAGGGAAGGACTTGAAACTGTAATCAAACAGGAATTTAGCATTACCTAGTCCCCTTGTGAAACAGTTTTGTCGTTCAAAAATATCACTTTTCCAGGAGATTTCAGTCTCTTATCATGATGGTTTCATCATGCTTGAAGACTTTACACTTTTATCCTGAGTACTTAAAATGTGAACCAGGATATAAGAAACATCTGTCCTGTTCCCTTGTGTTTTCTTTTGCAAGTTGATTTGATAATGAGTTTTCCTGTTGCAGATCTTGCACTTTAAATTGCTTTAATTTCACTGTATTCATATTTTTGCTGTTTCGATGATGGCATGAAACAGTGAAAATAAAAACGTAGTGGAATGGAATGTTGAAATTGCTTCAATGGGAATTATGTCCATAAAAGTGAAACTAAAACTGCAATGAAGCATCAAAAATACAAAAAAATGTGAAAATTTAAAATATGCAAAAATGAACCAAGTTGCAGTACTAAAAGAAATATTAAAAAAAAAAAAAGAAAAAAAAGTTACAGTGGTTGCTGTGAGACATCTGTGCTTTGTTTGGCTGAAATCTGGTCCTTGTTGCCTCATTAGTTTTACTGTGTATGAGTGATACAAGGGGCTCCACAGGAAATGAGATGTTCTCTTTTAAAATACACAGTACTGTCCTGAGTTTCAATGGCATCACCAGTATTCCCACTTGGTTTAAACATATTTTATTTCTCAAAGTACACGCACAGTTTCACAGAAATAATATGACAATTGGGAAAAAGGGCTGAGCCCTATCCAAATCCCTCTTGCGGAGAAGAGACCGAGACAGGACATTACAAACAAGACAAAAACACACTTGAGGATGACAGTCACAAGACCAGGACAGATAGAAGGGCTCATAGTCTTAAGTCTACATTGCAATACTGCCGTTTGTGTACATGTATGAATAAACTCAAACACCAATGACCTTGTTTAGCCTATCCCTGATGGTTTAAAACGTCCAGTAGCTGAAATGTAATCGTGGGTAGCAGAACAAATTATTTCATTATCGAGCAGAGAGCATGTACAAGAACCATGCAATATTGTTTGCAGAGTAAAATCCCACTTAAAAAAGAAAAGCAAATACCATAAATGATAATTAGTGTGGCAATAGTGGAGTTGAGCTTGAAGGCACGAGCCCGTGGTAACAGCCTGGAAAAGTGTGCAAAGGGACTTCAGGGATTTGAATTTGTTTTTGTTTTTTTTTTTTTAGTTTTTTTTTTTTTTTTTGTTTTTGTCTCGAGAAGGTGCTCATGTCTAATCATTTTCAAGACAATGCTCAAAGTGGCCACCAAATCTACAAGTGTGAAGAGCCATTAAGAAAATGGGTCAAGCTTGTTGGCATTGTCATTGTTGATCTGGACTTTGTTGCATGAGAGGCTTTTTTTTAACTTCTTGGTATTTAATGGAGTTGACTGGTAGCAGTGCCGAGTCAGCTGTAATATAAGAGCTGTCGCACTAAAGATTTGGCAATACCCATTTTTTTTTGTACAGGATAGTAAGGGCAAATGGGGGCACCATTTTGGTTGCCTTTCCAATAACCTGCAGGCTAAGATCAAGTGACCTTTTTGATGTAGTTATAACAACTGTACTTCACAACTTAACATTCCTTCAGCAGACTTTCGTTATGTGGGTAAACAAACATAATGAGAGAGAGAGAGAGAGAGAGAGAGAGAGAGAGAGAGAGAGAGAGAGAGAGAGAGAGAGAGAGAGAGAGAGAGAGAGAGAGAGAGAGAGAGAGAGAGAGAGAGAGAGAGAGAGAGAGAGAGAGAGAGAGAGAGAGAGAGAGAGAGAGAGAGAGAGAGAGAGAGAGAGAGAGAGAGAGAGAGAGAGAGAGAGAGAGACTGTTCCTGCCCAAACATGGTTGTCAGCTTAGGATACTATAAATAACTTTTCCTTTCCCTTTGTTCACCAGGCTAAGACTAAATACATTATCAACTTTAATGATGTTTTAATCACTGCACCCACTTGTCCCCATGTTCTAATCAGTGTACCTACTTGTCCCCCATATGCTGTGTCTGCCATCTTGATTGTGTGACCACCATTTTGGTTTTTGACACCAATCAAGACATGAAATACTTACTATTGAGCTGCCGAGCATAATCCCCACTCAGTTTTGTCACACCATTTGGTGGGGCTGCAAAGAACCTTCTGGATCTGCCCGGTTCCTTCAAGCTTAATGTGCTGATTGCTGCAGGCGTGATACTGTAATTTGCTTTAATTTTGCTATGTTCTTATTTTCACTGATGGTACAAAACCATGAAAATTAAAATACACAGAAATAGCATTTTAACATTTTTAGCTCTGCTGACCAAGGGTCACAGAGCTTATGCGACCGCTCCCTCCGTAAACTTTTGCTCCTTAACACGATACCATCCACAGTTTTCAAGTTATCCCAACATAACTCTTTTGACTTATAGGGTGTATGAAAATCTAGGTGCATTTAGATATTGGTGGCGCCGCGTGCAATATTATGTAATATACGTGTCAAAATATGAAAATCTTTTGGATACTCTAGCATCTTTAATTTTTGACAGATCTACACCAAATTTGGTGGGATTTGTGGGGGATGTCGAAGTCAAGTTGCTAGTGATACTAGTGGTGCCACCTATAATTTGACGGAAATAATGAGCCAAAATATGTTTTAATATATATAATTCCATATCTGGAAAAGTAATTAGATTAGACTTGCCAAATTTATAGGATGTATAGACCATGGCCAAAGCTAGAACGCTATATAATGTCAGTGACCTTGCCTTATTTTTGTGAGGTCACCATACCTGTAAAGTTGAAAGAGGTGATTTTCTGATGGAAGGGGGTAGCTTGGACATCAGTGGCAATGTCAATACAGCACTAGGCCCATGGGCCTCATGTATTACGTAATCTGGATGACCTTGATCTTCTGTTCCAAGGTCACTGTGGACATAATGTTAACAACTCGCTCATTATTTTCTTGGCACATGCAACAATATCCATCACAGGAATTGCACAAATAAGCTATGATTACATGGGGAGCAAAGTGCCATCTGGTGGACATGTTATAGACTAAAATTACATAACTTAAAGCTTTATTGTTCAGAAGCCACTTGAAGACTCGTAACTTTGCAGTGAAGAGGCGCAATTTAGCCATGGTGCCAGCAGAGCGTTAGGCCCATGGACCTCTTGTTCTAATACGAATTATGTGCAAAATAGTGAAATTAAAACTGCAGTGAAATGTCAAAAATGCAACAATAATTGAAAATTTAAACATGTGAAAATAAAGCAATTTACAGTGTTTGTTTTGTTTTTAATGAGAAAAGTAACTTGGAAAGGACTGCTAAAGTGTAATGGGAATATACACATCATTATTCAATAGGAAAGTAAGTTACCGCCAGGAATACACGCCTCTTGTTTTCCTGAAAGTTTACGTATTCAGTTGCACAGACAGGTCATTCTATGGAATAAAAACTGACCTATAAAAGAACAGTTTGCCGAAATCTTGGGACAGACACCACTAATACTTAAATACTATGATTTATTTACAGGCTGGAAAATTACTCACAATTCCTGTTCCTGTTATTAGTGGGAGGCCTGCAGTACCCGGTAAGTTATGGTCTTTTCAGTGTACCCATCAACATCCTGTGAGAAGAAATACATGATTGGTCCCGGGGGGGGGGGGGGGGGAGGGTATTATAATATTTGCGAAGAATAAAGAAATCCATGGATCTTCTTCTGGAATATTCTCAAAAATGGAATTAAAAAAAAAAATTCTCAAAAATGGGCCTAATTTGCATAGAAACAACATGATAGTAACAAAAATACATGCAAGTGGGAAACTGTGCAGGTATGTTTCAGAATTATGTTTTGGTTGTACAACTTTGATTGTGTAAATAGGTGTATATAGCCAGGGCTCAAAATCAAAAATAAGATAAATTGTGACACAGAGTGAGAAATTAGGAAGCCACAAATGAGCAATGTTATGAGAATTCTACCCAGGCATTATCTCCCTATTTTCTGTGCAGTTTGGTTTTGTATTAAGTTACCCCAAGTTAAAAATGAAAGTGCTAGAATTAATGGCTCAGAAAGAAGACTTTCCACTCACACCAAGTAACTGTTCCCACTGACCTTAAATATATTGTAGCATCGACCCCAAAAACTTATCTTTCAATTTAAAAAGGTATGTGGAGGAGTTACTGACATACTTGTAAGCAGACCTCTGCCCTACCCAGTAATGACCTTGACTGTCAAAAGTATATAAATTGTTGAAACATAAACAGATAAATATATATATATATATATATGTATATATATATATATATATATATATATATATATGACCTTATGAGAGGGTGGCTCAGTTAGTGTGTGAAACACACTAATCTTCCCTAAAGCTCTCTAAATTTTACAGTACGTGTAGTCAAGGAATAGATATAAGAAAAAAATCACATACATAAATTGAGTACTGTGTTAAATACACTGGTAATAGCATTCATTTTTTTTTGTTTTGTTTTGTTTTTTTTTTTGTTTTGTTTGTTTGTTTTTTTTTTTTTTACGAAGTTTAAGTAAATGATTGGTGTAGTGTCTTTTGAACATACACATGGAAGGAGAACTTTGGATTTCCATTGGTCAACTATTCAATATGGCTGCCCCACTGTATTGTTCTTTTCATAAAGTCTGCCGTCCTAAGGTCGGTTAAGGTATAGCTGGTCATCAGTGGCTGACCGTAAACACACAGCATGGAAATCCTTCACATGTACAAACATATCCTTCATGGTGAGGCCATTTCATTCAAAGATTTATATACAAACACTGCCTTTTTAAATGTAATCCTTTCTTCCAATGTCATCCAATTCAGCATGTGAACCAAGTCCTTGTAACTAACAAAGCAGTTTGTGTCTGGGACCAGGTATGCAGTTACATTATGGAACGTAGTTTGGTTAAAGTGCCTATCAAAGCCATTGAAAATTGCTGGATGAAGATGTAAAGTCAAGATTTGATGTTTTTTATAGGTACATGTACAGCAAACCAAGTGACCCCAAAAGATAACATTTGGCTCAAAGACTATGCTTGTCACTCGACAAGTTGCGTCAGGTCAGATTTTTCATGCTAGTTCAGAGAAGATTGGGTATTTCCTTGACTGAAAATTGCCATCACAGGAGAGACCACTGGCTTTGTGGTTTTGGTTTGGCCACTGTCCGACAAGTGCCAGAAAAAAATGTAGCAACTGCGAAATAGTCCAGACTGAATAGTGACCGGGGAATGATCTTTTCCTACAATTCAAATTTTGTGTTTTGTTGAGATTCTTTGCCAACCGTCCTGCATATTGAGAGTAATGCAGTGAGGCTTACACTAGGTATTCATACATAAATGCATACAGATTTTATTCATGGCATGAAAACAAAAGAGAAATAAGGGTTCCATCAATAAGTTGTCTTCAGACAGTTTTAACATTGAGGGCATGCATTCTACCCCTATACACGCCCAATAAGGGTGTTGACAGGATTACCCTAGATGTGACAAATGAGAAGTAGGTTTGCTCAATGTGTGGCTGAAAGATTTTGAGAATCTATTGTGGGCACTTTTGACCTAGAGAGGGAGGCTTGAACTTGACCTTGACCCAGCATTGACCATGAAATTATTATCACAACAAAATTGTGCCATGTAGGAATAGCAAAGTTTTTATGAAGCTTCATGGATATTGTCTCGAAAAGGATACAGAGACGACCTCACAAGTATAGCATTTGTGACATGAAGCTAGAAATTACGATGGTACCATAAATGAGCTATTATGTGAGGCTTTTAGACAAAGAAGGGAATTTATTCTATTCCTTATGATTAGCCCGTGTGGATTTTTTGAGTGGCTACTCAACCGAAAAAGACAAAAAAAAAGAGTTGGGTTTTTTAGTCCCCCTCCCACTTGGTGGGGGACTATAGGTTTGCACCTCGTCCGTCCGTCCTTCTGTCCGTCCGTCCGAAGCTTCTCCGGGCCATATTTCCAACACCATAACACCCACAGCTACCAAATTTAATGTGTTTGTACTTCCTAGGATAGAGGTGTATGGTGTGCCAAAAGTAGGTCACTAGGTCAAATATCTGGGTCACAGAATACATATGTATGGAAAATCTTGTCCGGACCATAACTTTTTTGTCCTTTTACTTAGAGTCATGAAATGTTACACAAATTTGAAGCTTAGTCTAAGAAAGTGTCATAAAGCAAAACTAGGTCACTAGGTCAAATATTTGGGTCATCACAATATGTAAATATACAGAAACAAATTTTGTACGGCACATATCTTCCCTATATTAATGCTACCTCTTCAATTTTTTTATGGTGGGTAGACCTTAGGTAGTAGCTGTGCATAGGCATTGTTTTGTGTGGCTAATTATTTGCATTAATTAATTATTTAACAAAGTTCGTTAAGCAAGACAAATTTTGTCCGGGCCATATCTTCTAAACTATTAATGCTAGCCCTTTGAATTTTTTGTGGTGGATAGACCATAGGTAGTAGGTGTGCATAGGCATTGTTTTGTGTGGCTAATTACTTGCATTAATTAATTATTTAACCAAGTTCGTTAAGCAAGACAAATTTTGTCCGGGCCATATCTTCTAAACTATTAATGCTAGCCCTTTGAAATTTTTATGGTGTGTAGACCTTAGGTAGTAGGTGTGCATACGCATTGTTTTCTGTGGCTAATTACTTCCATTAATTAATTAATTAACAAAGTTCATTAAGCAAGCTCAAGATACAATACAAATTTTGTCCGGGCCATATCTTCTAAATTATTGATGCCAGCCCTTTGATTTTTTTTTATGGTGGGTAGACCTTAGAGGGGATATGGTAATGGCCACCGTCCGTTTGTCCGTCCGTCCGTCCATCTGTCCATGATTACTGTGGGCGGGGGATATGGCTAGCGTCAGCGGCTACTTGTTTTTGAAGTTTTAAATGCAGAGAAATCAACTGTTTCCTCTGTTTAGCTGTTGCTTATAGATACAATTAAGCTTTGAGGGTAATGATTTCATTTCACTATGGTTTGAGGATTCTGCTGCTGGCATCTAAGCATCTTCGTCAATAAAATGCATGCATGTTTTCTCTGTTGTTAAAAAGACATTCATGAATTGAACTTGACCCTGATGTTCACATGGATGTGATACATAGTGTTCAAAATGACTTTTGTTACCTTTAATATATAGATCACCTGTCAAGTTATAATGCTGGTAGGTACATGTGATGAGATGTGTTATGATGTCAACTGAAAACCTGTTAAGTCTCCTAACATCATTTTCAGAGAATCTGCGCAGGAGCTGGTCTGGTGTACTATGCAGGCAGGATTGCCTATGCTCTAGGCTACTATACTGGAAGTAGGTTTGACACAATGTTACAAAACTATTTGCTTCAAGAAACACTTACCTTCCCTTGCGAGTGCACAATGTTTTGCTGCACTATAATGTGCCCTCTCACTGCCACCCCTACCCAGAGTAGTGGAGCATATAGAGTGAAATCTGTTGTTTAGCTCGGCTGACTTGTCAGTCAGCCGAGCTTATCTTAGGGTCCTCTGTCCGTTGTCATCCATCTGCCCTCCGTCCGTCATCAACAATTGACATATTCCACTTCTCTAAAAGCATTGGCTAGATCCATGTCATACCTGGTGGGGATGTGCCTTGGGTGGGTCTGTACTTAGTTTGTTCAAATGGTCATGGTCCAGTGATCTTTTTATGTTTTATGAATTTTTTTGTTCAACTTTGGTCATATCTTGAAAAATCTTCCTCTCTGAAATTGCATGCCAAGCCAATTGCTTTGACATTGCTAAGGGAGACTTCTGAGAACCCTGAGACCTTAATTTGTTCAACAAGTGGTGCTGTGATTTTAGTGTCTGTGTGCCAACCCAGTCATATAGTTTCTCTAGGAATTCTTTCTTTCTCTTTCTTTACAAGCAAATTTGTCCGACATTTTATTTGAAAAGTATTATATGCAGAAACTCCAAACTTGACATGACTATACTTCCATACATGAAGTCTTGAGTTTTTGTAAAGAGGTTCAGCGGTTTTAAAAATTATGCAAATTAGGGCCATTTGAAAATTTAAATCTTGAATATCTCCAAAACTATTATACGTACAGGTAACCAATCCAACTTCAATTAATATGTTTGAAACACTGCACATTTTTGTAATTTAAATGTGTCCTCCAAAGGTCAAGGTCATTTGGACCTTTGAAATTTTCTTGTAGCCATAACTCAGTCAATTTTTATCCAATTTTGATTGTAACACTACACATTTTTTTGTAATTTACATGTGACCTCTAAAAGTCAAAGCTCAAGGTTAATTGGACCTTCAAAATTTTCACCTGGCCAGAAATTGATCAATATTTATCCAATTTT
Organism: Hermodice carunculata; assembly: GCA_964020975.1. Classification (NCBI taxonomy): domain Eukaryota; kingdom Metazoa; phylum Annelida; class Polychaeta; order Eunicida; family Amphinomidae; genus Hermodice; species Hermodice carunculata. The sequence goes on along the minus strand of OZ026620.1, from coordinate 76,883,047 downwards.
GATCAGGTTGGACTCAAATTGTAGCTACAGTAGTCCCTCCTTTGAAAGACCACTCCTTTGGGAGACCACCTCCTTTCACAGACCACAGTTGTCACGTCTTTCTGTCGTACTTTTCATGTTATTTATACCTCCTTTGAGGGACCACCTGCTTTATGTGACCGCCTTTTGGGTGGCACTAGGGGCGGTCTCTCAAATGATGGACTACTGTATTGTAACAATGCACAATTTTGTGATTTACATGTGACCTCTAAAGGTCAAGAGTCAAGGTCAATTGAACCTTTGAAATTTTCATCTAGTCATAACTGCTGATTGCTATCCAATTCTAGTCAATGTTAGACTCAAATGGCAGGTATAGCAACATAGCACATTTTTTAATTATATGTGACCTCTAGAGGTCAAAAGGCCAAGGTCATTCAGCCCTTTGAAAGTTTCATCTGGCCATAACGTGGTCAATTTTCATCTGATTTGGTTCATGTTGAGCTTAAATTGTAGGTATTGTAACACTGTACATTTTTGTAATTTATAGGTGACCGCTAAAGGTCAAAGTCATTTGGACTTTGAAATTTTCATCTAGCCATTGAATTACCAATGGACAAAAGTTGTAGCATTTAATATCAATAACTTTTGAAGGCACACAGACTGATTTGCTTTGAAGCAAATCTTCTTTTCTAGTTCAAGTATGTTTTGTGTAAAAAATAGTGTGTTTTTCCTATTTTTGACTTCTTCTCCAAAACCATCACTCAGATTATGCTGAAAATATGTGGAAATGTTTCGTCTAGAAGGGCCAAACAAAGGTGTTTACAAGGTGGTATTGGTATGAAACTCTGATTTTTAATTATTTTTTTTCAGTTTGTGTTTACTTATTGTTTAATGCATACAGCCTATTGATTACAATGTAAAAGAATAGGGATTGCAATAGTAATCCACATTTCCCACTTCTTCTCCAAAACCACTGACCAGATTCATTTCAAGGTTGGTGGGGATATACTTTGGGTGGTCTCTACCAAGTGTGTTCAAATGATCATGCTCCAGTGATTTCTGGATTTTTTATGATGGGGGGGGGTGTTATTTTTGGCCAAACTTTAAAATATTTTCTCCGAAAGTGCTTGGCCAATTGATTTGAAATTGCTTCGGGAGACTTATGGAGACCTCGAGTCCTTAATTCATTCAAGAGGTGGCACTGTAATTTTTCAAATATTTTTTATGCAAAAAGGTGACTGTGTTTTCACTATTTTTGACATCTTCTCCAAAACTGTCATTCAGATTGTGCTGAAATTTGGTGGAAATGGTCCTTGTAGAAGGGCCCACCAGAGTTCTTCACAAGATAGCATTACTGTGAATATCCCATTTTTAATGAAATTTTAAATTTGGGTACTGACCAGTTTATGCATAGGCCTACAGTAATTGATTAAGTGAATGGTGATTGCAATGGTAATTCACCATTTTGACTTCTTTTCTAAAACCATTGACGAGATTCACTTCAAACTTGGTGGGGATGTATCTTGTGTGGGTCTCAACTAAATTTGTTCAAATGGTCATATAGAACAGTGATTTTTTTTTTTTTTTTAATTTTTTTGGTTCATTCTTTGGCCAAATCTAAATAAATCTTGTTCTTCGAAACCACTCGGCCAATTGATTCAAAATTGCATAGGAACACTTGAGGGCATGACAGTGGGGGTTACACAGTACATAGGTGACCTTGACCGCATTCTCAAGGTCACAGGGTCACTTAGGTGTATTAAACTGTACAGATGATAACTTGAGAACTATTTCAGCCTGGACTTTAATTTTGTACATGTGATTCTCTTTGAGGGCCACACTCAGACAGTATATGAGTGGCCTTAACCTCAAGGTCACAGGACAACTGACACGAAATTTACTGTTCACTTGATAACTTGAGATCTACTATGAGTTAGGACCTTGATGTTGCACATGTTAATGTTTCTCGCTGAAGGTCATGCTTAGACAGTACATGAGTGACCTTGACCTCATTTATGGGGTCACAGTGCAACATACATGAATTTTACTGAACTCTTCACTATGACTTGAGAACTACTTGAACTTGGACCTGGATGTTGCACATGTAAGTTTTCTTCGATAAAGATCAGACTTACTCGGTACATGGGTGAACTTGATCCTAACCCAAGTTCACAGAGCCACAAGTGTGATGAATTTCGAGGTCAGCTGAGCATGGGCTGTTCACACAGCCCTCTTGTTTTCTGTCTCATGTGTTCATCATGCATTCGTATCAGGGCTAAAACTGTTTTGACCTACTTTCATGAAACTTGGACCCAGGTCTATCAGATCCAAGGATGTGTGTCATACGACAAAGAGAAATCATTATATCAGCTATCTGGGTGGTTCACATTAACTGTTGGTGGAGGAAGCATACATCCAGCTCTCTACAATTGCATATTGTAACTGTTTTACCACATCAATGCTGTAATATTATAATATCCTTCCGTTTCACATTTTTCTTTTTTTTTTCTGAAAGTATTTGGTCGAATCCGGCAGTTGCTCCAAGTATGACTGTTCGGGAACGTAAATACACTAAAGGATCAGAGATTTAAAATATAGTGGTGTGCAGAGCTTGTTAATGAATGGACTGCCAACAGAGATATTGATAGTATTGAAATACCAGACCGGGCCCATGTGTACATCCACCAAACTGATACTTTGTTGCAGATCCTGACAAACGCGCTTACGGAGGCTTCTATCATCTAGCTGAACTTGTCTTGCTTGGAGGTGTAGTCTCTTTTGGATGTCATCAGCTGCGTTTTTTTGAATAAGGTACTTATGTATTGACTTTGATGACCCAAACTTTGTGCCTCTGAACGATAGTTGGAGATTTGTAACTGTTAATGCTATGAACTAATGATTTTTGCGGTTTTTTTGGAACATATGTTTGCTGATGGAAGTGAATTTTACCAGATCACTTTTAACAGTGTAGGTACATGGGCAAAGGAGTTGTCCGTAAGAGTAAAAATTACAGGAACAGGGCTGATTATCTGAAAACAAGGTAGATTATTCACCACTCAGAGAAAAATAATCAGATGCAAGATTTTATTCAAAGGCTGTGATTTCTGATATAAATCAGACCATCACAGGTTTACATGGCTGAATATATGAAAATAAAAATATACTTTGGATTACTATATGTAAACTGTGTGGGCGTGTACCTGATGTAAATGCCCCATGTTGCTGGAAAAATGTATCAGTTTTTCATTTGTGGGTTTTGCAGGCCTGCAGTGTCCAAACTGACAATAGCCAGCATTAAAACTAGTTTTCATCCATGTTAGAGACAGCTTACAGATTTGAAGCATTTTCATCCAAACACGTTATAATCTCTCTACCAAGGTAGGGCCTGTATTTTTCTGTTTTTAACGGAAACGGAACGGAGTAATGAATTTTTGTCACCTCTGAAATGGAATTTTCTGTTTTGCCTTAATGTGTTTTACATACAAAAAGAACTACTGAAATGGAATTTGGAAATTTCTGGCTGGTGAAACGGAATTTCTAGTTTTTTTTAAACGGAAAAATACAGGCCCTACCAAGGACTACACGTTTGCACCTTTTGCTACTCTTTTTCAGACAAAGCTTGTCCAGGCCATATTTCCTACACTGTAACTTGTACCCCCACCAGAATTTGTGTATGGGCACTTCATGAGACAGGGGTATGACCCGTATTAAAATTAAGACCTTCACCTTTGACCTTGTACCCCATCATAGACAATGAATGTGTGGGTCCTATTTCCTTGACCAGAACACCAAGATATTAATACATGTATAGCAAACTGGGTATGTGGACACTTCTTGGGATAGGAATGTGTCACATAGCGAAATTGGGTCAGTTACCTTTGATATATGACTGCAGCACTTTGACTGACCATCTTTTCAGACCTCCAGTCACATTGTTTTGCTGCCTACCATGCAACTGTCATATCTTTTATGAAGTGGAGGGTTGCTGTAGTTCAAGAAATTTTTTGCACACACCTTATTCAATGCAAATGCAATTCTTTGCCTGAAAATAGAAATTTTTAGCGCATGTATTGATTGCTGGGCTGTATTAGAATACAGCGTGTAAAGTGTCGCCCCGAAGAAGTGCCTATAGACCTCCAATGTGGCACATCGCACAATTGCAAATAGTCAAATTTGGATGCCTGTCACCTTGAAAGCCTTGGAATCTCAGGATGGAAATTTCGTCCCACATTCCCGCCTTGGGTGACCTGCTTGCAGAGCAGATTTTACCCCGCTGTCAATCCACTCACGACCAGCATATTATGGTCAAGACACAAAAATGTATCGCTACTGTATGACTGCCATGGGAAGTGCTGACCTAGAAGTCCACTTATTTCTCCATGGGTACAAAGGTTAAACCTGGACAGTCTTCTGGTTCTACTGTCTCGACCTGTGCATTATTTTTTCGTGCACTTTAATTTAGCACATCAAGTAAATGCACTAATATTATTAAATTAAGTCAAGGGTTAAAATTTCTAGAACTGCAGTGTATATTCTTATGCATTACTTATCTTGTTAATGCTAATCGATTTATTTTATCATATTTTTCAGGTCCATCCGTGAGTCCATGGCTGCTCAGGATGAAGACTTCGTGTTGTCTTATAGATCAAAAATATTTGTCTTGAATGCAAACTCTTTTGCAAGGTGTAAATTTATTTAAAGAGAATTTTGCTGTGGTATCAATTTAAAAGTGTTACTTGGCCATATAGAGTGTCCTTCTTTGTTGCCATAGTTACATATTTTACAAGCACTAACTTAGAGAGTTTGAGCAACCCTAGAGACTATGCAACTATGTGTTGTTAAATCTGAAGAACAGAGAGGAGTCCATTGTGTTAACAAGGCATTATGATCAGTGTGGAAAATTAAATAAAATATAAATCACAGGGATGTCACAAGTAGTTTCAGTGAGATGTTTACAGTAGAGCACAAATAACATTTTTAGCATGAACAAGGCTTTGTTGACAAGGAAGACAGTAGTCCTCATGTTCATATCGTAGAATTTGGACATTTGTTTACAGTAGAAATTTGCATGGAAAATGCAGTCTTGTCATTAAACAAGATACTATGGTGAAGTCCTAAAATAGGGCTTATTTGTCAGAAAGTTTATTGCATATGTTTATATTTTTTCTATTGTAGAATGTACTAGAAAAAATCAAGGTTGACGATTTAAGAAACATTGAAATCAGAACGTTGAATGTCATGTCCATTTCTACCACATTTGTATGAATTCTAATTTTCACTTGTCTGATTTCATGACAGTGGCTAGACTTTGGCATGCAACATACATGTAATTGAAATGCAGGTTTCCCCCTGGCCAGTGTTATACAGGAAAGGACTAGGATTTAAAGGGATTTCCTTGCCAGTTTCTCACTTAATATACCGGGGTATGTGTTGATACCAGCAGTTTTGTAGTCACATTAGTATGGGCTGTTACCAACAGGTGGCAGGTTTGTCAATAATGGACTGCCTGTTCGGTTCAATGCTTTTGAAAAATCGTGTACGGTTTCATACCAAACATGCAACAACACATTCACTGGAGGACCTGTAGGCAAAGTAACTACAGTGCCTTATAAGAGGGGCACAACTGTACATCTTAAGTTCGTGGAGTCGTTACACTCTGGTATTTCTACAAGACCAAGTTGAAATTTGCAGTCAATCTGGCTCGTGGATTATGTGGTGAAAAGAAATGACTTTCCTCCTGCTTGACTGGGAATCCAGAATATCCCAAACAGCATGGAATCCAGTCTGGGGCCACCTTCCAGGTTTGCTCAACTGGGATTATGGTAATTGGGAACATTGTCAACTCTTCAATCAAGCACATCCTGGAAGTCTCATGTTGGGAGATTTCTTTGGATGGAACACTGTGGGTACATAATCAGTCACTTCCAAGACCACATATCAGAATTCAGGTGCTGCGTGGGCCATTGCATTGTGGGACAAATCCTTGATATGTACAGGATGTACTGTGCAAAGATCAATTATTGTTTATCTCGCTGTAGTCACAAGGAAGAGGGCGGAATTGTGTTGTCAGTCCTTTGATCCAAAACTCTTGACACTGTAAGGTAATTTAAGTTACTAAAATTCTACTACAGAAATTTTGATCCAGACCTTGTTGCCGCATAAAGAAACTGACCCGCATGATGGGTTTCTGTGAGAACTCTTTATTCTGTCATCAGCTTGTACAGAAGTAGCGTATTTACTATTTCAACTGCCATATGTAACATCATGTATGCAAATTTACAGAAATAAAAACATGTCAACTGAATGGTCGCGTGATCTGCTTTTAGTTATCACACATATATATATATACACATTATTGCTGTACATGTACAAAAACAAAAATACATATGCCTTGTGCAGCATTATTGACTGCTTTTTTTCCCTTTCATTTGTACAGCTTGTACACACACACACGCACACAAAAAGAAAATCATCATAAATTTTGACAGCAGTCCTCCAATTCTGCAAAGGAAATGTCAGTTTAAGCTTCCACGCCTTCCAAGGATTTTCATGTTACAAACTGAAGCTGAGCTTTACAACATACGGGAAATGCACAGGGTCCTTTTTTTTTCTTTTTTTTTTTGCTGTCTTGGCTGTGTACAGCAGTATAAATTAAACAGCACCATTTTTGCCAACTCCACCATAATGCATCCACCCAGTAGTACAAGACAAAAACTAATGAACACTTCCGTTTTGTTCTTGTAATCATTTCAAAACTGGATTGTTAAAAAAAAAAAAAAAAAAAATATTGGTTAAAGGAGAATTCTACAGTACAAAAAAGGTGGGTGTTGACATGGAGGCAAAACTTTCAGATCTCTTCAGTCCACACGCCAGTTTTGAAAAAGTGAAAATGAAGAAGTGTGCCACACATGCACAAAAGTATTCTGCACTAACAAAACTTCCATCCAACTTTTAAAGCCCGTTCAAGTTTATCTTGAAACCATGACTGAAAATGAGGACTCCCCAGATATTACTGCAGTACAAAGATGGGTCTTTGCAAATGTGGCTTCCAGTTGCTAAGTTGTAAGTGCAAGTTTCCAGAGAATTAGTTTTCAAGAGTTCTCTGAATGAGCCATGTGTTAACTGGAGATCTTGAACTGCTTCCCTCAGTACCTTGCTGCATGTCCACTACCTCTACTTTAGTGTTTGTTTTACTGGCTCTAATTCAAGAAATTTTGAATGCAAAATATACAGGTTCTTCCAAATATTGCAGATCCTGGGCAACAGCCCTCCATGACACAGGCTGAGCAGTTAACACCCACCCTGTACCAGGGAAATCCTTTATCTAGAAGTAATCCTCCTTTTAGATGACCTGTTCAAACTTCCAAGTGTTGACCGCTACTGAGTAAGCTTCAACATCAGAGACTGCTAGAAGTTTGCAGCTATCAATTTATTTCCCTGCTGAGTAATCAGCAGTCCTTAAGGCTCCACAACATTTTTCTCCCAACCAGATTTATCCTTTTTTCCCCCTTTTTGTTCACATTTAAAGTTTACAAACAAGGCTCCTTGTGAACCTCAGTCCACCCTTGAAAATAATCTATTCACACAGACACAATGAAACAAAAGATGGCTGCAATGGCATGAGAGTCTGGTTTTGAAAAATGGCCTTTTCTGCCAAAATTATCTATTTTCAAATTGGCCTCCGGAAAAGTTTCAAGTTGTTCAGTAACTGCAACACCATAGCATGGAACAAATTTCACTTGATGATAAACACTGAATATCTGAAAAATATGTATATTTATCAGTGAACTCTGTTTGAAAGAACCAGATGCGTTTTTGATGCAATGGTCCTGTGGCTGTTTGGATAGCTGTAAACTGAGGGCTAAACACCAGCCCTAATCGACCACTATTTTTTTTGCTTCTTTTTTTCAGGGTGCTCTTTGATCCTAAGTTATGAAAATATACAGATTTGTCCACAGTTGTAAGTACATGTGAAAAAATACCAGTTCAACAAGTCGTTCACCAGTCAACCTCAGTTGTCTGATGAATAGCCCATGTACTTGCTAATGTCACAAGAGTTCTCCACAGAAAATGCTACAAAAGAACCACACGGTACAAACGACCCCAACACACCAGGTGTCGCTAGTAAAAAGATCTTGTTTATAGTTTATGTCTCAGTATTTACATGATTTCAAAGCATACTTTAGTTCACCAAGAACATTTTACATTGCTGTAGCTCAACAGTTTTCTTCAAAGCTTCGGGTGAACCATGATTTTCATTTGTACGCATATTTATTTACATACATATTGTGCAGCCTTGTTGGTCATATTGCTCAACTACTGAACCTCTATGTACTTCACAAGGAGCTGCACCCCCATGTATTCAAGTACATTTCTCAGACCGGTAATTATTTGCCTCTGCCCACACTGGCCAGAGATCAGCTTTCAATATATTCCCCCCACATTGAGCATCAAATAATTTTATGCTGTCAAACTAGGAGATCGAATGCTTCTCATGACAGTTTTGTCTGCATGATGCCCAAGATAATGTGAAGTAAACTTTAACTTCATACTAGGTATATTTCTCATATCCACATGAAGAAATCATCAACATGTGCAGATTTTGATATGGTACTTGGCAGTTTTCTTCCCCTATGAACCCCAGGAAAGGTGTCATTCCAAAAAATGTTGCACTAGAACATATATAGGACATGGACACAAACACACACACACACACACGCACACAAACCTGAATGGGCATTCATGAAAGCAACAAAACAAAAAACAAAAACCTCAAAACTTCAGTGCAACTTGCTTGCAATATAAAAATACACATTCATGCAACTTGGGTTAAAATGGTTCTAATAGCACAGAAATTATGACCAGCAACAATCTGAATGTCTGCACATCAGAACACAAAATGAGACACAGGACCACAAAGTCCAAGCCATCAGTGGATTAAACATGCACTGGGACTGTGTACAAATGTCTATTTCGGGCAATGGGAGTGCGAGACATCCATAGCAATTCCAAAGCCATGCAAATTTTCCTTTGTGCAGGTTTGACTACCTTTGGTTATACAATCAGAGGTACAATTGTTGCTTTACATGTATTGAACACATGAAGAATTTATTTAATATCTGTTTTGTGAGGGGAAAAAAAAAGGGTTGCCTGCAAGGGTCAAAAGAAACCTATCAGGGGCAAACAAAGTACCATAGCCAAAGCCTTTAGAAAACTGAAAGCAAAACCGGTCTCAGTTGTGGTCTTTAAAATATTTGGAACACAATTTGTAACAGCAATGATCTTATAGTAAAATAAACAGAATTAAGCATTAGTGTTATTTTTTTTTTCTTTTTTCGTTTTTTGGAAGGGGGGGGGGGCAGTAGGGAGATAGAAAGGTGGAATGGGCAGTCACCAATAAGGATAATGTGGTAGTGTTTTGCTCTGTAAATTATGCAATGTCTTGTCCCTTTGAAATCTCGGTCACCCAATAGCTATACCTCTCTGACGGCAATTATTTCGAGGTCATCCACCATCAAAGGTTTAGATTGGTGTGTACTTTGCTGTACCTTATTTTATTTTTTATTTATCTTTTTATCAATTTATTATTTTTTTTATTGACTCATTTATTTATTTTATCTTTATTTTTTGTTCAGGCCAATAAAGGTCACTTGCAAACTTGTTTTGCTATGGACTTCAGTGTACAGAACATACAGGCCTGCATCACACAAGTACAACACGGGAACCCATTAAACCTTGTCAGATGTGACAGGACTTCAAAACCAAAGGCACAGAAGATAATTTTGTGTTCCTCCTGTGGTCAGAAAAAACACTGCAGGCAACTAGGATTTCACCAGTGATATGACAATTTTTCATTTTTTTTTTCCATGCACACATTGTACGCTTTACTTCACTCGTCAGTCTCGGGAGGCAATGGTATGATTAATGGACACATAGGTCCATCAAATCCAACATCAGCAGATCAAGACAGAAGTGCTGAACAGTTAAGAGAGAGAAGCCCATTTTTTACTTAAAAACACAAACAAACAAAAAAAACAAAAAACAAAACAAAAACACTTTACCAGACTTGGATGCTTTGGTAACTTGATTTGGCACTTTTTAAGCTCCTCTTATCAGTATTAGGTTTTATATGCACAAAATATGTGACATTTTTTCAGCAAGATAAACAAAATGAAACTTTATTTTTCTTCTTTTTGACCTCTGTGGTGTCCTGACATGAAGAAATAAACCTGAATTTGAAGCAGCGTGCAATGCACGGATGACCCTCGACAACCAGTGATTTTTTTGGGGGGGGGGGGGGGGGGGGGGGGAAGAAGAGTTTTTCGCTAGTCCATAAGGTAGACAACAGTGCAGTGCTGAATTGCCAAAGCTAATGTACAGTGCAATGTACAACAGTGCAGTTTGAAATACCTGCTGAACTTCCCAGTTCTAAAAATTCATTAAAACAATTTAAAGGACCAGAGGATGCAGTTTTATATGGCCTGGTCTGGGGTCTGGTGTATCATAAAGTGCACCTGTGACACGAATTTTGTGAAGATGCCATCATTCTTTCTTGAGATATCATGGAGATGTCATGGTAATATTATCCCTTTGGGTGCCACTCACCTGACCTGACAAAAAAGTTATACAAATTCATTTTTTTTTTTAAATTGGTGATGCTGCAGTCCACCTGACTGGAGACATTCTGGCCGCTTCAATCCCCTCTGGCATCATTCAGATGGACTCTAAACTATTACTTTAACAATTAAAACAAGAGGCCCATGGGCCCAATGCTCTGCTGGCACCGTGGCTATATTGCACCTCTTCATTTCAAAGTTGCGAGTCCTCAAGTGGCTTCTGAACATATAAAGCTCAACTAAAATTAGTATATAAAATGTCACCAGATGGCACTTCACTCCACATGTAATCATAGCTTATTTGTACAATTCCTGTGATGGATATTGTTGCATGTGCCAAAAGGAGCGAGTCCTTAACTTTATATCCTCAGTGATCTTGGGACAGAAGATCAAGGTCACCCAGATTATGTAATACAAGAGGCCCATAGCCCTGGTGCTGTGCTGACATTACCATTGACATCCAAGCTACACCCTGCCATTACAAAATCACTTCTTTAAACTTTACATGCATGTTGACCTCACAAAAATAAATGTACGTCAAGATCACTGATATTAAATAAAATTCTAGCTTTGGACACTGTCTATATATCCTTTAAATTTGGCAAGTCTAATCCAATTACTTTTCAAGATATGGAACTTAATATCTTAGAACACATTTTGGCTCTTAATTTCAATCAAATTATAGGGGGCACCACTAGTATCATTAGCAACTTAAGACTTTGACCTTCACCACAATCCCACCAAATTTGGTGTAGATCTGCCAAAAATTAAACATGCTACAGTATTCACAAGATTTTCATATTTGAACCCTATATTGCATAATATTGTAGGTGGTGCCACCAATATCAAAACGAACCTAGATTTTTATACACCCAGTAAGTCCCTGAAAGTTATATTGGGCTAAGTTGAAAACTGTGGATGGTATTGTGGTCACAAGATCTTCACATTTTGACCTGTATATTACATAATACTAAAGGTGACAGCTCCAACATTGATGTCGACTAAGATTCTTATACACTTTATAACTCCTGAAAGTTATATGGGCCTATCTCAAAAATTGTGAGGTGCAGAACATTCACAAGATGACCCTTGTATTCAAACTGGCCATTTGACTTCGACCTTCAATTCAAATTAAAAAGTTGTTTGAAAATATGCGCCCCATTAACAGCTTTCCATATATAAACTTTGTTCAAAGCAGGTAATAACTTTTCGAGTTATTGACGAAAAAACAATAAACTTGGACAAGCGCCAAACTCCATAATTACTGGGTCACAGTGACCCAAAATGTAGGTCACCAAGTACAGTTTTATGTAACTATTTAATCAAGTGCAACTTTGATCTGGAGGCTCAATTCTCTACCATTGATGTCCAATCTGCACCCTGCCATTACAAAATCACCTTTTCAACTTTACAGGCATGGTGACCTCCCAAAAATTAGTTAAAAGTCCCTGATAACATTCTACCTTTGGCCATGGTGTATATATCCTATAAATTTGGCAAGTCTAATCCAATTACTTTTCCAAATATGGAATTTTACATCTTAAAGTTCATTTTGGCTCATAATTTCTGTCAAAATGTAGATGGCACTACTAATATCATTAGCAACTTAGACTTTGACTTCCTCCACAATTCCACCAAATTTGTTGAAGATCTGCCAAAAATTAAAGATGCTAGAGGGTTCACAAGATTTTCACATTTTTTTTTTTCACATCAGGTGATTTTCAATCAACATCTGGTTCATTTTCACACATGTTTTGGTACATGTTATGATTTAGTAAAGCTGCAGTGGATCCTTGTCCAGATACTGCACCAACAACCCTTTGGGAACCACTGAGTGGGCCTCCACACAAATCTAAAATTTCAGGAAAATTTTTTTTAAATGATGAAAGGAAGCTTATTCTTTACAGACATCTTGTTCATCTTCAGAACTCTGCTAACCTTGCTATCAGTCCTTCTTCAGATAATGTAGTGACATCATCTCCCTCGGTGCCACTCATATGGCCTCCAAAACAATCCTTCTAAAAATCACCAAAAAAAAAAAAGTCCACAGAGGACAAGGGGAATCAGATTTATAATAGGCATGTAGCCTATCCTCAAGTACATCTCTGACAAAAATTTGGTAATGCTGCAGTCAATATTTTTTCATATTAAGATATGATGGTAACATCATCAGGGCTGGTGGACATCTTCTGGATAGATTTATTCTGCCTTCATCTATACTGTACAAAAAAATTTAACCCCTTCGGGGGGGGGGGGGGGGGGGCTTAACTCATTTCACCCTAATGACGCTTTTTTCGGTAATATCGAAATGTCTTCTGCTAATTGTATTTTACTAATTTAGCAATTATCTTTTCAAATTTTGGATGAAACTTGCATGGAAGATCATTCCAAATTATATGCCCATGGTCAACAGCTTTCCTTGGTGCACTCTGGGTGCATTGCACCCAGAGCACGCCAAGGAAAGCTGTTGACTCAGCCTTCTACCAGGGTGGAATGAGTTAACTTTTTGTGTACAGAATATTTGGAATAGTAGTACTCCAACAGAACTTACAGTAACTATCACAGCAGCTTGTAACATACACAGACCTGGGGACAGACATTGTACAACAAAACAATACCCTCCAACACTTTATGTGCCGAGGGTACAAAAACCCATAAACATCAAAACAACGTATATCGAGAATTTTTTTTTTTAAAATGGAAAATTGGGGGGATGGGGGTGGGTGGGTTATAACCCTTGATTCATTCTGCTGGCTAGCACACATAGACTATGCAGCAAACTGCCTTGCTGCTTTAAGTATGCTCAATAAGGCATCATCCTTTTGGTTCCATCCGTGTGAAAATGATGATCCCACATTCGGCTACCAAATCTCCTTCATTTGATTTCACATTCCACGAAACTTCAACTCTGTTTGTTTGCAGAGGAATTTATATTGTTTCACATCCAAAATCAGCTTTTCATGTATAACATGTATACACTGTACGTTTTGGTTGTATTTACAAATACATGGGTGAATTTGGCCCAAGCTATACATAATTATGTTTGCTATTTGTAGGCAGTTCTCATAACTTCAGACTGGAGAGATACTGCATTTTATTGTGGATAAAGTCGGTAAGCTCCTTTGCTGACTGCTGGTAACTTCGTTCTACTTTTTGCCACATCTCCTTCTGTATATCGGCATCATTCTGAAAAATAAAATAAAAGAGGCACCTTAAAGGTGGTGTCACCAGAGGTTTAACAACAGTGAAAATACAATATCAGGAACTTGTGCAAACTGTGTCTGTCAAGACCAGTGGGGACTTTCAGCAAAGTGCCTTCTCTTGACGGATTCCTACAACCATCGGTTCTGCCTTTGTAACAGTGTGCATAACATTGGGTAAAATTATCTTTGCAAACCACACCTAATCAAACTGCATGTTCTTCACATAGCTGTCAAATTTGGTGGGAAAAACTAGAGATTAAGACATACATATACATAAAAATTTACATACATATGCATCAAATTATTTTACAAAAGTTAATATTTCTTTCAATAACCCACAAAAAGTTGATCCTAGCACTCATCAAAATACAAACCACATTAAACCTACTCCAAGAGTTTCAAAACAAGGCCAGTGAGGGGCAAAAATCACAACTTGAGTAACTAATAAATACATGTACGTACAATCCTACATGCAACACCCTTTTACTTTGTAATTTTGGCCTCATACTTTAAAAATGAAATGCCTACCACTCTAAAGACCACCTCTCATGAAACACTGTTTATCTTATTAAGACTACCCTATTTTTAGCTCTGCTGACTTGTCAGGCAGCAGAGCTATTGGAATCCGTCTGTCTGTCCATCCATCGATCATTATTTTCGACTTCTCAAAAACTGCTGCATGGAATGTTTTGATTTTGCACATGGATGTTCCCCAGGTGCAAAAAAGACATGGAAAGTGATCATTTTTTATAAGGTTTTCTACGTAACGTCAGTTCCTATGGACGTGTTACCCTAGGTATATAAAGACAGCTATGGCCGTTTGCGCATAATCAAACACGAACTTGTGAGCATTAAGTCAGTTCCTGATGAGCCCCATTGGAGGCGATATGCAGCGAACTGTTGCTCTATAATTTTTTTGAGATATATCAGTGTTCACTGTAAAACACAATTCAGTAGGGCTTTTTGAGCCGCCAGGCCCTTGTCTGGTTCTCAAATATGTTAATTTTTACGAAGTAATGGGAAATCACCTGGGTTAATCTTCTTATTTTAATCACCAGGTGGTGCTGCATATTTTTCTTATTTTTTCTAATGAATTTTTGCGTGTTAAGGCTCTTTTTGACTTCTCCCGAATGGCTGAACAGAATTGTTTAAAATTTCATCAGAATATAACATGTCTTGAGATAATGAAAGTTTGTGAAATTGATATAAATATATATATACATTATATATGTTAATTTTTGACGAAGTTGTGGGAAATCAAACTTTGCAACCGTAGTAAGTAAGGATTGCTCACATACTCCTTTTGTTTGATTTATTTTTTGAGGAAAAAAAAAATTTTTTCATCTCAACCTTGATCTAAAGAACTATTTGGCCAGTTGCTTTAAATTTGAAACTGCACACTAGGTCACCTTGTGTCAATTGGTTCCTTTTCAGGCCATCAGGTAGCTATTTTTGACTTCTTTCTCCAAAACGGCTGAATAGAATTACCTAAAATTTTATCAGATTATAATTTGACTTTAGACAATGACAGCTCGTGAAAATAAAGTGGATATGTAAATTTTTTCCACTTTTGTTTCCTGAATAAAGTCACCTGCTACATATCTTTTCTACACCGTGAATTTGTATTGTTGAAAACTACTGACTTACAAGTACATACTACATGAAGAGGATTTACTGGTATGAAACAGACAAGTGAGCAATCCAATACTTAATCCAGTTTGTATTACAATGTTGTGCAAAGTTATGGGATATCAAACTTTGAGACTGTAGGTAAGTGCTACCACTGTATATGTACAATCACGTATATAAACTTGTATGACAATACAGTGCCTCTATTGCACTACTGTATTTACATTTTTCGACTCTCTCTCAAAAACTAGTGCTTGGGATATTTTGATTTTGCACATGGATGTTCCACAGGTGGGCCTCTTCCAAGTTTCCGAAGATGAGAACTCCCATTTTCGACTTTTGTTATGATAGATCAAACTTTGGTACCACTGTTCATGTATATTGGTTAACAGACTACCATGTATATGTTGCAATATTATAAAAGCCGATTCCAGACAGCAGAGCAGAGGATCATCACGATCCTCTTGTTATAAATATTTTCATGCCAAGTGAGTCCACTAACACATTACAGTGCTCCCTCTTTATAATGCTGGTGTTGGGGTCCACAGGGTATACCGTGTTGTATCAAAACCGCCTTATAACAGAGGGACTTTTAACATCGAAGTAATGGGAAAACTATTTCAGTGGGAGCCATGGTACACACCGTGTTGTATCAGAAACAGCCTTGTACTGAGGGGTGTTATTAAGAGGGAGACCTGTTCTTTCCCACAGATAAGATCACCTGCAATATGATACTATCTCTTGCTACCTAAGGGACAGCCTGACATAGCAGGCAGATAGTTTGTTAGGTATGCACGCGTGCGCCTGTGTAATATTTCTACAAGACAGACCAATTACTCCACCGGATGAGCACACTGACAAAAACATGAGGCTTCCCACTTACTTCTTCTTTGATACTGGTGTCTGAAAGCTTCAGACAACTCAAGTCCAAGGACAGAAACACTGGGTCCACCTCCAAGATGGCCATATGAAGGTCATGAGCTGCCTTCTCTAGTCCCGAGATGAGACTATTATAATGGGTAAAGGTCTGGGGAAGGGGTGTCCCAACCTCCTTCTTCTTCTTGGCTTTCCTGCAAATGGCAGTCTTCAGGGGTTTGAGCAAGCGCTGGCACACTCCTGCCAGTACGGTCGTGTGACTCAGACTCTGGTAAAAAGAGATAAAACATTGGTATGTAGGTGTACTTATACACGCACATCTATAAAGAGTCAAACACTGTTCATCTGCACACATGGATATTTTCCTCGACTGCACAACCCAACTTTAAATTTGGCCGTCTTTCAAACATAACTAATTATAAGGCACAATTACCTGGAAGACATGAACAGAAACGTGCTGGTGCCATGTCATTATAGTCAAGTGATCTGCTCACATACTGTCAACATACCCACTATACTGTGGTGTGACTTTTGCACCAGCACACAGACAGATGTCTACAAGTATATTCACACAGCTTTTTTTTCTTTCTTTTTTTGGACAGCTGCTGCTCCTCTTTCCTATGTTTCAAATTTAAATCCTGAACATGTTCATTACAGACACAGTGTTCACTGCCAATCAATTCAAATCGCTTAATTTTATTCTCTATAAACAATATCCTCTTTTTAATACACACAATGTATTGTACTCCAAATCACATGAACCAACACAACAGGCATCCTGAAACCCCTTTCACTGGAAATAAACTGAAGTGGGCTTACCTCGGCTATGAGTGCTAGGTGTTCTACAACTTCTGGGTGAAAGGCTCTGTCTTCCCCATCCCCAGTCACTATTCCACACTTGTTCCTAGATACCAGATCTGGAAGAAAGGTAATAGAAGTATTAATACACTGACTTTAATTATTCTTACTGTATTGTAATAAGCTACACTGTGTAAACTACAACTTTTCAAAGCTCAAACATATATATATATATATATATATCTACTGGGTTTTACTAGGTGGCAGCACCTACTGGGCAAGATGCTGTATGAAGGTTTGATGACGGCGTTTCCACCAAACAGCAGAATATCCTTGACTTAGATAGGCTCTCAAACATGTTCTGAGTAGTTACCCGCTTGAGACCCTTTAATTTATTTGGGCTAATACAGCCTATGTCAAAATTCTACAGAAGACTATGACAATAGTACTTCCGGATATATATAGATTTAAATAGACAGTGACAGGTTAGCTTATGGAGTGTAGAGAGTTCAGACTACAGAATAGGGTAATGACTACCAGGAAAGTGGTTCTGGATGAAAAGACACAAATACAATAGCAATGTCATTACTAACATTATGGGCCCTGTGCTTTGTAGGCCTATTATCCGAGTTTACTGCCAGATGGGGGATAATGAATGGCTCCTGAGAAAAGCTATTGTAATCTTGTTTCATTCAATATCTGCATGAAACTCTTCGATTTTTTTGGTGTGGTATTTTAAAGGCCAAAGTCTTGGCAAACCATGGTCCAACAAAATACCAGTCTTCACCCTCTGAAGACACAGTGTGCCAAGGGCAGCTGTTAGTTGAACCCTTAAAGTGCTAATCACGGATACAGACGTTTTCTCATTTCCGTTAAACATACGATGGTTAAAAGATTCATATTCCTCATGAACACACCTTTTACACAAATACCAGCAAGCCTAGTCTAAGGCAAGAAGTATTAATCAACAGCTGCACACAATGTGTGCAGTGTCCTGAGAAAAGCTGCTGACTCAGTCTTAAATCAGCACTTTAAGCGTTAATAATTGCTTGTATCATTCTTCCTGACATAAAAAAGCCAAAGAGATTCACAGCACTGCACCATGTCTGGTAGTTTTTAACGGGAAAAGTTACATGCCGACACATCATATCAGGCACCTCACAATCAAGATGAATTGTCCGCTGTTTTTGCTGGGGTGATGGGAAATGTCTCTCATAATAGGTTTCAGTGTTCACAAAAGACATTAATGTTGGGTCACTCACCATTGTAAAAGGCAGCAATTGAGGTTTCTAGCTGAGTTTCCAGATCTCCATCCAATTTGTCTGAAATAAAAGCAAACAGAAATTCTTTGTACATGTGAACTCTAGCAAAAAATGATCATTTTACAATGCAGACAGGAGCAGCCAAGTCTTCTCTGTGACTTTGGTGTTTTCTATCTGAAGCACAAGAAATTTCCAGCACAGATCTGCTATCCATCTGTGCCTTCTTACAGATCCGCAAACACATTAATGTGTCTGTCCATATTAGAATGATAAAGGAATTCTGTTTTTTCATTGTTTGTTAAATATCCTTCTGTCTGGTCAATATTTATCACAATATTTCGAAAATATCTGTAAAGATTTAGATCAATTTCTGTACAATACTACATGTATCTCTTGTGACGGAGGTGACATTATCATCTTTCTAGCTCACTGTGACCTCTTTCAGATGATGAAAGTGCATCACCTTTGCCCCCAGAGTGTTCAGTGTTTTGTTACTACCTACTCCTAAAAGTTGTCTGGCATCAATACACCCATTGTAAAGTTCTGCACTTTTCATTCCATCATATCCAGGTGCCACTTTCTTGGGTTGTGACCTACTAACGGAAAAGTGCACTTTCCTCTAAACTTGGAAACACATCCAGGTTTTTTTTTTACTTCTGCAGGTAGCTTGTACATCAGGACAATTTTTCCCATAATAGACACTTGTAACGGAAAATACTGAAGGTCCAGTTCAAACAGTCATCTGGAGAGAGAGGGGGAGGGAGGGAGGGAGGGAACTACCACATGTATTATAAATATCCAACCACTTATTACCAGTTGTGGCCAGCAGTCACCAGTTCACCCATTTGATTGCCGTTCACCATGATTACCTGATTACTACTCAACCTATTACACTTAATCATTACCAATACCAAACCTACATACATGTATACGCCATTGTCATTCTAAAAATTTTGCTTTCATCACAATGAGCCAAACATGTAGCTCCGTATCTTCAAAATGCCAAGACAAACTTTTCTCTTAATTTTGCACACCAGTGTTTCATAATGTTGGATGAAGCAAGCAGATGACACAGAAGTGTGACCCCCTGGATAGGGGTAGCACATCCTTTAACATCATGGGAGTTCCATGGTTCCCCTTGGTTTTCCTTATGTTAAACTTGGGAGATATTTTCTGCATTTTTTTTTTCAAATGAGGTTTAATGGCAAGTTGTATATTGCGCTACAACTACAAAATTTGTGTACTTCAGGAAGTTGGAACTTGCAACTTCACAAAATATGGCAGTTGTAATCACTAATTAATGAATTTGCTCCGCTCAGAAAATTAAACTTTCCATGACTAGTAACTAAAATTTCATCTTTCCAAGCCTAATGTTTGACAAGCATGTAAACTAAATTAAATATAACTGCTACATACCTAAACCTTCATCGTGTAGTTTCAGCATATACACCGTGACATCAAACATTTTCAACAAAATTTCTCCACTGTTACTGGCCAAGTAGCTTGAGAGACGAGTACGATATGGACCTTGTAATGGGTACTGCAAAGAACAATGTACATTTTTGGCATCCCATCACTTTTTTCAGGCCACCGCCTGGACAGATAAAAATGCTTAGAAACATTAAAACTATTGTGAAATGGCAAGAACACGTTTTTAACTCACTTCAGTGCCAATCACAAGTAAAGTTGATCTACTTCAGTCAGACTAAAGACTGGATGACGGGGTTTGTCCACCACAAAATCGCAAATAAAACTTTTTCTACCAACTTGATTTCAAATATTTTTGCAGCATATGATAACATATACTTATACACTTCAGATGATAGAATGAAACATTTTTACACCCAAAAATAAGGAATTTTCCTTCATAATGACATTATACAATATGTGGACTTTGCAGCAATTTGTACATGGGGGGACCAGCAAGGACCTCAATGGCACACTTATTTAGACCTGTAAACTTTGAGGTGACAGTCAACCAATGAATGGTAAGCAAGGCCCAGTGCATGTGTAACAGGGCATCCAAGCATGACGCAATGACCACAGACCAATGCAAACCATTTCAACAGGGACCATATACAAGGATTTGAAGCTAACTCGTTTTCATTATTCCGGCAAATAAAATGGATGCCACTGTTTATTATTGTTAAAAAAATTGCGATATGTATGGAGCATGCTCTGCTACCAAAAATAAGGAGTCTCTGCAAAAAAAAAGACAAAAATTATAGAAAGGCATAGGTGTATAGGGTTAGGTTCCATGCCTCATATTATATACTTCATCACAAATCTATTTAAAAAGTCAAATAAGGCTATTGTCAAGCATGGTGATTTCATTGTGGTATAGGCAAATAGTTACATGTATATTGACGCATATGGTTTAACATTGATATAATAATTATAAGGAATGGAAGCACTCGCTGGTATTTTCAGTGTTCATAGGGGAGGAGGTTCAAACCTGAAAATCATGTCCATATATACAGGTCAGCTTTGCCACAAGAAGATGCGCAGTTAATACCACAAACCTGACCTGTTTATAGCAACTCCTCTTCATCAGTGTCTTCATCTTCTGATTCTAAATAAATTATGAAGGGCTGAATCTCTTCTGACACATTCAGTGCATCATTTTTCCAGAATCCTTCCTCAATTTCATTTTTAACTTTGTTGACGCATGCAACCCATCTTTCTGTTGTTGTTTCTTGTAGTGCTTCTTCAACTATACGCTGTACATCTTTCAATTTAAAAGTAGAATTTTCTTGCCCAACTAGCCCTTTTACATCCCCCCAAATTAACTCAATTGGATTAAGGTCACAATGGTATGGTGGTAGTCTTAGTGCCTCGTGCCCATGTTCCTTTAACAGTTCATCAAATTTGAATTTAGGGGGTGGCTTGTTCTGTTTAATGAGTTCATAAAGTTTGGGTTTGGTCATTTTGTTTTCAAATTTAATATTGTTCTTCACTAACCACTCCTGCATTTCAGCTTTCCTGTTATTGGATGTGGGCGTTTTTGTACCTTCAACCCTAACACTGTGATACGAGGCATTGTCCAATACTACCAGGCTCTTAGGGGGTAATGCGGGAATAAGTTTTTTGATGGTCCAGTCCATGAATACTGTAGCATTCATCTCCTTATGGTAGTCCCTTCCATCTGTGGAAAGAGATTTAAACACAAGCTCACATCCTGGCAAAAATCCCATACTGCCACCAGCATGCAACACTATGAGTCTTTCCCCCCTTCCTGCTGGTATTTTTCTCCCGTCTTTAGGGTCAGGAGGCAACCACTGATACGATGCTGTATGGTTTGCATTTACCCATGTCTCATCAAGGTAAACAATATTGTATCCACTATTTCTTCTTTGTTTTATTGTTCTTAGGTACTGATGTCTTTGGGCTACCAAATCAGATCGTTCACACAATACTGCTCGATTAAAAGTTTGGCACTTTCCATATCTGTAGCCAAATTTTTGCAACAGCTTCAGTATGGTATATTTTGACACATGTAAATTATGGTCATTTCCAATCTTTTTTTTAACCTCCTAGTTGACATGAATTCATTCTTTCGGTAAAATTCCTGAATCATTGTCCGCACAATATGCTGGTCGAACTTGTCAAGTGTTTCTTTTTTCTTATTTTCATATAATGGTTTTGAATTGGTCCCTTTCTCTTCTTCCTTGATCAGTCTGTATAAATATTTTTCATTAATACCAAACGCATGAGCTGTTCTCTTCCGAGCACATGAAAAAGAGTAAAAGGGAGCGCCTCTTTTCTTCTCGCCTTCAAAATACTTGTAAATTTGAAGAATCAGTTTCCTACCTTCAGCTGAAAATTTCATTGTGGCTGAATTTTCAAGATAATGCCCTTGTTGACACCTGTGTAAGGCTGACATGTGACATTGGTTTCAATAATATAAGGAATGTATGTTCAATCATTGGACGCAAACTTGTATTGTTTCAAACCAATCATATGATTATCTGAGTGCGACCAGTGCAACTAAAACAGTCACACAGTGATTGTCATGCTTTTTGTGCACGTGTATTTGTTTGTTATGAGCCATTGAGGTTCCCGCTGCTACCCCCATGTACAAATTGCTGCAAAGTCCACATATTGTATAATGTCATTATGAAGGAAAATTCCTTATTTTTGGGTGTAAAAATGTTTCATTTTATCATCTGAAGTGTATAAGTATATGTTATCATATGCTGCAAAGATATTTGAAATCAAGTTGGTAGAAAAAGTTTTATTTGCGATTTTGTGGTGGACAAACCCCGTCAGCCAGTCTTTAGTCTGAATTATCATAGAGATTCCAATTTCGTATTCCTCATGAAATGACCTTTCATTCAAGCACCAGCATGCCTATAGTTCCAGAGAGAATATCCCAGGTCAACAGCTTTTCTCAGCGTGCATTGCGCCCAATGCCAGCCGAGAAAAACTGTTGACTCAGACAAAAATTTGGCACTGAAAGAGTTAACTGTCCTTGCTCTTCTCCAAGCATGTCACAATTCTTTCCCTGCTATTGAATATCATGGGCTACTTTTACTTGAATTTTTGCCTCTCTGCACAGTAAAGAGTCTCACCGGACGTCAAACATGTCAATTAAAATTATGCAATTCTGTAGCCCATGGATATCTGTGCCCTGTCCACACTCTGAGCCCAAGCAGTACATGTACTGAGCATACAATAAGCAGCAGAGTCAACTGTTTAACACTTTACTCTAGTTGCCTGTGAGTGACCTTACTTTTCACATATCATTAAAAAGAAAAACAGGTCCACATCCAGGTTTTTTGCCAGAGGGTAAAATGGTAAAGTTTCATTCCCTCAAAATCTCCAGGATACTTTTACTCCTGCGAAATTTTTTACAGAAACCAGAATTCTGGATTATATTACTCAAAGGTATGCCATAAAGTCCTCATTGTTAGACTAACTACTCAAGAAACTGGATATCTGACTACACTACCCTGATAAAATCTTCTCCTGGCAGAAACCCTGACATTTGACACCAATATATAGCCTCCCAGAACAAAACCCCATATATTTAAGTTGGGTCCTCAATGAATGTACCTGTAAGGGTTTGAAGCCTGTAAGTGTTGCCAAATGAGCCTTCAGTTGAGTAATGAGACCTTGTAGAACATCAGCCATGTTCGTCTTCTTGTCCCCATTGCCCACGTTATTGTTCGAGTGAGAGTCCCCTCCTCGGCTACTGCTCTGTTTACCTAGGATTACTGCAGCTGCTAATGACCGTAATGTCAGGTTCCTCAACTTCAACCATGCTTTCTGCGAAAAGCCACCAAAAGAAAATGCAAGGGTGACACAGAGGTAGATTATAAATTGCAAATACATCATGGAAATCCTTTCCTTATCCTACATGAACTCAAAATTTATGAAGTGCAGCAAAAACCTTATCTCTCTTTTTTTTTTCGCACTGGAACAGTGTGGATGCTAGAAAAGATTTGCTTCAAAACAAATCTCTCTGTGTGCCTTAAAAAGTTGTAAATACATGTACAATGTATGGCTAGATGACAATTTTTAAGTCCAGAGGACCCTGACTTTTGACCTTAAGATGTCACATGTAAATAACAAAATTGTGATTATTGCAACACATACAATTTAAGCCTAACATGAATCAAATCAGATGAAAATAGATCAAGTTATGGCTTGATGAAATTCCAAAGGGGCAAATAGCCTTGACCTTTGACTTTTAAAAGTTGCATGTAAATTTGGCACACAGACATAATGATATCTTCAAACATGTCAGGTAATCCATATAATCCGTCATGTTGCACTGGTTACCATTAGCAACACAGGATAAATATGTTCATACCACTGAACCTAAATAAATTACGATAAAATGCATATGCATAATAATTAATGATAATGATAATAAAACCGTAAATTGCTATAATTTCACAGTATTCTTATTTTCCCTTATTTCACTGAGAGCATAAAACCATGAAAATAAAAATACTGTGTAACAATGTTTGAAAAGGAATTATGTCCAAATTATTGCAATTATAGTGAAATGTCAAATATACAAAAACCATGACAATTTTAGCGCTTGAAAACAAATCAATTCACAGTAGTAAAAACAATAATAATGTTAACTATATTTCCAAATTATGATTCATTGCTTATATTACCTTGATATCCTTAAAAATTTAGTTACAAACTGACAAGAAATGTGTCAAATCCACGTAGTATTGTGATAGAATGGGAGCAAAATTAAAGCAACTCTCATCCATACCTCTTCTTCAAATGACTTGGCTTGAAGTTCTTCTGTCATAGATCTGCAAATACACCCACAGGCTAGTAATTGTGAAAAATTCATTCCATTCTCTCTAAATGATCACAACAGAATCCACAGAGTTCAGCTTCAAATCATTCACCATTGCCAAGTTAAACTACAGATCTGTTTGTTCTTCAGTTATCTGCATGATCAAACATTGCACATTTTCCAAATTAACCAAGTTGTATCCAATGTCAACAGATTACTTTTTTGTCTCAAATACCCTACAGTACACAAGCATGCATTAGACACAGAAGCTTAATGGATATTGTTCAAAGAAACCTTGAGACAAGGTCACCTTTCTGGTTTGTCCCAGCTTGCAAGTACTCCAAAATGTCTGTTATCTTGGAGTTTTTCCCAATTTGTCTTGTCTTTCTCTGGGTCTATTTCCATGTAAGTCACCATCTGTTCGGTGTAATTGTGACTGCAAGAGGAGGTGAAAATTCACAGTTATTGATATTGTAATGTAGCCTTCTCTAGATGCAAACACTGAACTTATTGCATGAGATCAAAATACCATATTTCTCCTCAGTAGTGTCCTGTACATTAGGAAAATCACAACTATAAATTACGAAACTTCTGATTTTGCGGACAAAATCACATCTCCCTGCATACCATTTTGTCTCTCAAGAAGATAACTTATATCACTGCATGGCAATCAAGTTCATTCAAGTGACCTTGTGACTATCAGAATTAGGGTCAAGGGAATCCAGATACAACTGAAACTTAGGTCTCACCTAGATACATATAAGCTCACCAAATTTGAAGTTTCGTTCAGTTTAAAAGTTAATGCAGGAAAATTGATATCACATAAGTGACCCTGTGACTTAAAGAATTAGGTCAAGGTGATCCAGATACAATACCAACCGTGGTCTGCACAGATACATAATTGCACCAAGTTTTATCAAGTTCTGAAGATCACCACTCCTATCTCAGGAGTGGTGATCTAAGGTTCTTCAGTGATTTTACATGTGACAAAATTCACGTGACCTTGTGACTTTGAAAATTAGGTCAAGGTGACCCAGTTGCACCATCCAGGTTGGGCATTTGAATACTAAAATTCTGAAATTGTCCCAGTTATAAATTTACCATTTCCTTAATGCCATGCTGGTTATCATGTACATGATAAGCACATTGTGCACTTAGTAAAATAGCTTGGTCAATATATAAGGTTGAAAAAAGAAGTTCACAGTTCTCCCAAAGTGGTTCAAAATTAAGGGCTGTTAAGCATTCATTCCCAACTGCAAGCATAGCATTCTGTAGTGGCACACACTTGGTCACCTGTGTGGAAAAATAGTTGACAAAGTGTCACTAATTACAAGCACTATGGTACGCTAACATTTCGCAGTGGGCGCTACATAAAGCATACCCATCAAACTGAAACTTGACTATAGATGTGTACGACCCTATGTAAGTAGCAGGCATCCGTCTCTGCCTTTCAGTGTATCACACCATATCAATTAATAAGGAAACATGTACTGCTCTTACACTGATCAATATGGCCTTGATCCAGATGTTACTGAAATTACTCTGTTGCAGTTATCATGATGTGTTTGTTGTCTACTGTAAGCATCCTGCCATGTCTCTTGCAGATATTTCATACTTTGATGAAGAAAAAATACTTTAACTTCTCTTATTTTTCCTGCACCCAAACAATCGAATCCATGGTCTGAATCAGGAAAGAACCAGCCTTAGCTAACTTTTTTTTTTTTTTCCATTTTAAAGCAAAACAAAGTTTATTTTGAGTTTCAAAGGAACTTTTTGGCAGTAATTTTTTTTTTGAGGGGGGGGGTGCGATATGAAAGTTTCAGGTAACCAATTCAAAAACCGAGTGAGACAAACTAATATTTTGCTTTATCTGCTGATTTGCAAGCAACTGACTTGTTAGTTTCTAGTGTCAGATCCAGAAGAAGTCTCTCCACAGTGGCACTTGCATATTGTAGCGAATTTTGCAGGCGATCCCGAAATTGCACGAACTCATGAATCTGTAAATAACAGGTCATAATAGACATAAAATCAGATCATAAAGCACGCAAGGGCTGGTATTAAAAAAAAAAAAAAAGATTCTGGTCCCATCTGTCATACAATAGAACAATTCAATTTACTAAGCCGCAACTGCTACCTGATCTCAAGCTTCCTGAAAAATCATTGGTTGCGAGTTTTTTTTCATACCAATGAAAAGGCCCCCAAACCAATAAAAAATATATACAACTTCCATGTTAAAGTACAGGATTTTTCTAAATACCAGTTTAGTCTAAATGATTCCCAAGCAAAAAATATTTTAAGAGGCTTGTCATTCATAACAGGAAATTGCCCCTTTTTCAGTTAAGAGAAAAATACTTTGATAAAAGTTACTGAAATCTTCTGGCAATAGACTGCTAGTTTTGAACAACTAGATTACAAAGATTTTACAGTGAATTCATGCAGAAAAGCCAGTAGTACTTCTCAGGACCTACCTTAGTAAATGAGCCATACTTATATGATGATATGAGGTATTCTGTGGTCTGAAATGGTACAAATGAAATCTCCAAGTCAAAACTTGCACTTCAATGAATGATAGTCCGTAACCAAACTGAATACAACCTCAGCAAAAGACCTACTCTGTTCATCAGTGTGACACCCATCACAAAAAAAGGTTTATAAGAAAATCCCTGTTAGGTTTATCACTTTCACTGTATATTTTATTTTTACAATAACTAACTTAGCATATTAACCTACTTTCAAACAATGTGATCCAGTATTTTCAAGTTTAAATTTCCATACTTTGATCAGACAAGGGACTTCATTGTCAACATGTAAGATTTATGTTGATTTCCAGAGCCAAAAAGGTGTCAATAAATTTTACAACAGTTAGTACCTCTACCAGCACCAATGTGTATTATCAGATCAATACCTCGCATTACTGCATATGGAGAGCTTTGCTCCAAACAACAAAAGACTGCAATGTGCACTAATATCAGACACAATGTGATGGACGATATTGAAACATACAACATGTTTAGGTAGCGTTGAGAGACCACTCCAAGGAGAGACACACCCTCCCTCCCCCCTCCCACACACACACATTAAAAAAACTTATTTTTTTTCAAGATACTCTGCTTATTATTGGTCCATGAGAGACCAGTGAACACAATTCGGTCATATATAGGGCTGGTCTTACAAGACACACCCTCCCTCCCCCCTCCCACACACACACATTAAAAAAACTTATTTTTTTTCAAGATACTCTGCTTATTATTGGTCCATGAGAGACCAGTGAACACAATTCGGTCATATATAGGGCTGGTCTTACAAGACACACCCTCCCTCCCCCCTCCCACACACACACATTAAAAAAGCTTATTTTTTTTCAAGATACTCTGCTTATTATTGGTCCATGAGAGACCAGTGAACACAATTCGGTCATATATAGGGCTGGTCTTACAAGACACACACTCCCTCCCCCCTTCCCACACACACACATTAAAAAAACTTATTTTTTTTCAAGATACTCTGCTTATTATTGGTCCATGAGAGACCAGTAGACACAATTCGGTCATATATAGGGCTGGTCTTACAAGAGATGTATCAATGTAAAAAGAGTAAACATAAGAAACTACGTGAAATCAAACTGACACACACAGAATGGCATTAAAACTACAAGTACTTACATCTTTATGGTTAACAGTGAAAAATCTAAGCATGGCACCATAGAGGGAACAGGCAGCTGTCAGGTGACCCAGACGTCCTACGTGGTTGTGTACAGTGTATCTGAAAGGTTCAGTCAGCAGGTGTACATGTAGTGCTGCTCAGTCTCTTACGCGCTTAAAGCCTGAATGTCTCTGGAACTCTTTCCCTGTCCAGGTATTTTTAAAGTAATGCAAACTTGTACATGTATACACTTGTTATTACACAGTCTATTGTTTCTTTAAACCTGAATGGAGAGCTTTCATGGTTCAGTACTCCATCAAAAACTGGAAATCATATAAACTGCATTTCAAACCAAATAAAAACTGTTTACTCTTTCAGTGCCATCTGCAACTGAAGTCGCAGCACTACTTACGACAAACTGCTCTCAACTATAATATGGATGTCTACATTCATATTCCTTGTAAAAAGACCTTTCATTCAAGTACCAGCATGCCTATCATTCCATAAAACATAATAATCCAGATCAACAGCTTTTCTCAGCACAATTTGGTTACATTGCACCCAAAGCGTGCTGAAAAAAAGCTACTGACTCCGTCAAAAAGGTGACACTGAAAAAGTTAAGAGGGTCATTGTGATATTTCACCTTTGCATCAATTCTCTTAAAAGATAAAAAGTGCATATAAAAACTCACCCTATTGTATCATTCTGTATATGCTTGACTTCCATACTATCATATAAATTTGCACAGGGACCAAAAGCACCTGGAAGAAAGTCAAGCCATACATCAAGACACTTCTGTGGTTTTGCTCCTGGACCAGTAATTAATTTCAAAAGTGAAAGCTTTTGTTGAAATCTTGTATTTTCAAGTGCAAATGACTATCGAAAACTGATCTTGAAAAATAGTATTTACTTCACAACACTAAGGAAACCAGAAACTGGTCAATATCTGAAATAGAATCTTGACATGTATTTTAAGCAATACGAATACAGAACTTATTATCATAAATATTTGGCAAATAAAACAATATCATAATGTTACTGGTTCAGGCAGCCATATAAAAAGTACATGTGTCAAAAATATGCAAAAATCTATCATGTCTTGTAAAAATATGAACTTCTCACCCATAATACAGTACAACCTAACAAGAAGGACCTTGAACTGGAAATTGGAGGGACTCATTTTGAGACCTTTCTCGAGCAGCATGATGCTCTGCCAAACTGGGCCACTGCTTCCCGCTGCAGAAACACATACAGAGTATGTTATCACTTATCACCTGCACGGAAACTGTCTACATGTATGATGCAGCTTTACTTTTCCCCACAGTAAACTACAAATATGTTCAATTTCTAATCATAGTTGATCAATCTTTCAGTCAGTTTATCCAAAATCTAGAATGTTTACGTCATTTTTTTTTTTTTTTTTTTTAAATTTTCTACAATGAAACCTAGGGATTAACAAAATTAGTTTTCTGGCTGATACAAATAAAACAAAGTCTAACCAATGAGAGTAAATTTTCATAAAGAATTCTGGTGTAATCAAGATCCAAACAAATCACAAACAGAAATTGTCAGCACCAGCCTCCTCATTATTACTATAATGACTAACAAATCTGGCTGATTGAAATCAAATCCTGTGAGGTCAAAATTGTTTGTAGAGAAGCAATGGACTTTTTTTTATCATGTAGAACCATACATGTACATTAATTAATATTAATTAATCTTGGCTACAGCATCTAAATAAGAATACGAGGAATGTACCCGTGGTCTTACCAGTCTCCACCCAGTCGTCCATCAACAGAAAGACTGCCAGCAATAGATAAGTGTCTGCAGGTTGGAAGTCTGTTGATAAAAGGCCTTCACCTATGGATCAGATCAACACAACTATGACATATGGACAGTAACCCTAGTTAATTCTGAATCTTCACATAGCACAGCAATATTCTAAAACATCTGCCCAGTCTACAAAACGGATCAGACAACAGTGACAGAAGTTCCTGTTTACATATTGTTAACGCGTAAATTTTCTGACAAGTTGGCCAAGATAAAAAACAGACAAAAGAATTGCTGAATATATAAGCCAAATGCCAGGTTTAGAAATCCCAGAATTCACATGGCACAATAAACTAATGGACCAGGTACTTTACACACTTCATACAAAAGGGGACAAAACCATAATGTGTTTAATTTAATACTACGACTTACCAAACTTCAGGGCATCTTTGTATCTCTCTACTATTTCTAATACAAATTCAGTCTTCTGTTCTTCTGACAGGTGCCGCTGTAACTCCATGTATCGACTCATTTGTAGTAATGTGAGGTGCCTCTGCATGACCTTGGCCTGAATTCAAATTTAAAATACAATTTACACTAAGTTTCAGTTTCAGTTACAAGAATGCTTGTTTATGGATCCAAGGTAACAGTAACCACAATAACAATATATTAACTGTTTTATAGATGCTATATGTTTATTTTATACAAACTGCCAAAAATACAGTTATCAACATAACGCATGACTCCCACATTGAACTCTGAAAGATAGACGATATCTAAATTTAAATGGGTGAATGCAGACTTACATTAAGGCCAACTGTAAGGGGCATTCAACTTAACTGACGCTGAGCAACAAATGACATATAGTATTTCTTGTTAAAATTTCAGCTTATACTCAAGACTATTAATTCTCATTAAACCTGTAAATATGATCACGTCTGACTTAAAGACTGTGTCATACATATACAGCATTACTTGTTGTTCAGGATATTTCCATGACAAAACAAGACATATACAATTGTGGGCTCAACTATACTTACATCAGATGGAAAGACAAACTTTCCATCCACTTTTCCCAGTCCTAGTTCTTCTAGTAATTCATTTACAAACTGAAAAGAAAAAATGTGATACATGTGAAGCAAACAGCATACACATAAAAGTCCTTTCCAACTTGCTACATGAAACTGTTAAATGTTACTTTCTGATAGGCTATATGTAAAGGCCTTTATTTCAGGGAAACATGATTGGAAAATATTTGGGAAAAAAGCACGAAAGGTAGATTTTCTGTTGCGACACATTTTTAACTAATGGCTACAGAGTACATCCCTTTGCAGTCTCATCACGACGTTGGTTCTTGTGTAATATGCAAAATTACCATTCTGATGCACCTATGGTAGTGCTGTGTTTTGAGTTTGCCATTTTTGTCTATATTTATATCCATATGCACCCATAAAACTAAATAGTTTCCGTTTTGTGCATATGTGCAGTTTACTCTGATATAAAAAGTCTTGATTTTTAAACATGCAAGCATGGGGGTCTAACTATGCATTTTCGGTCCGACACTGTGGCTAGGCATAGGTAGTCTAACAAATTTAGACTGCCCCTGTTCCTGTGCATGACAAGATATCTGACCCATTGCAACCTGTACAGCTCGTCAGTTTAAAAAACAATTTGAACAAAATTTGGTACAGCTGGACAGTATTTATTTCACATTTTATCCAATGTTTGTCAGGAAAATAATACACAGATCCAAAGCATCTATGTCCCCCACCAGGCCATATTTAAATGAGACTGCAACATTGCACCTATGGTTTTAAAATTCAGTGGAAGACAGCTGCACAAAAAAAGGTCTGGTTAATGCACGAGAAATGATACATGTGCCTTTAATACAACACATGTATGATACGGTACAGTGTGACCTTGTAGTAATGGTAACCTTGAAAAAAAAAGGCAAAGGTCAACAAGCAAGCTACACTGCATCAAAAATTTCTGGTCAACACACAAGCGATGCTGCAGGTCTTGCATACGTGCAAGTTTCATAAGATGCATATTGTATTTCCTTCAAAGTCATATTTAATGGCTCTGTGACCCTGAAAAGAGGTCATGCTCAATGTGAAACAAAACTTCAGATGCCCATCACGGAATGCACTATGGTATAAAACTGCATCATCCTATCTTAAGTGGTCCATGAGATGTCAGGTTGTATAGTCCTGTCACATTTCAGGGCCATGTGTCCTTGAAAAGAGGTCAATGTTAACAGGAGGCAACACTGCACATGCCCTGTAAAAGACACATGTATGGTAAAACCTCACCATCCTATCTCAAACAGTTCATTACATATTGGGCTGACAGGATGTAAAGGAAAGACGAACAGACAGATTGCCCCATCCCAACAATGTCTATCTCCTTCTATGCCACCTTTGGTGGTGGTGGTGGTGGTGGTGTGGGGGGGGGGGGGGCAAAAAGGGGCAAAAGCACACCCACCCACCCAAAATAAAGAAGCCAAATTTCCTCAATAGGGTTGAATGTGGGATCCTAAGGCTGATGCAGGCAGTACCTAAGAAACTTTCCTTTTTTTTTTCTTACTGATAAAAAGACTGAAACATAACAAAGAATATCCAAGCTTTTGTTTCATTTTAACCTTAAACACAGTGACAGCAGATGTTTCACACACAACCGAATGGCTTGAAATACCTGGTATAAAGTGCACCATACTTACAGTTTGCTGGACTACAGGGTCAAGGAGGTCCAGAAACATTTTCAGATCCAAAAAACAGCATGGTTTGTCACCAAACTTTTGGTAGTATTGCCTCATTAAGTCTTCTGGTGTACCTGACAATAAAATACAAATTCCATGCACATTTTTTTGACATCCTAGTGCTGATGTAACATACACCTGCAGTTCCACTGAACACCTAAAAGAGGCTGTACTCAGTACATCAACTTGGATCATTTTCTCAGATTTTTGTTCGATCAAGTTAAACCTCATTAATATGACACCATCTCTTCCCTGAAAAGCATGTCAGACAATCTGAACCATGTCACTATATACATGTCAAACAGTAAAGCAATAAAGAAGCTTGACCCAAGTCTCTCATAACTTGTGTCAGTAATATGTAAGCTATCTGAGTGTTGCTGTAATGGAGTTTCATTCGATGTACAATTCAGCATGATGATTTGTGATATGTGTTTCAGTACTGCAGCTTTGAACGTTGATAAAAGGTACAGCTCATATAGCAATTTACAAAACATTGTTGGAGAATATTCAGGATTTATAAAATGATTGGAGAAGCCAAAATACGAATGAGTGATTATTTTCTGTTATTATTTGTTGTAACTCTACATCCAAAATGCCATGACATTCACTGCACACCTCCCCCTGATTTTTGAAGACTAATAAAAGTTAACTTCACATATACTTGCGATGATTACTCATATAAAAGTATAACTGGGACTTAACTCATTCAATAGTATGGTGACAGGCATTGGTCAGTGGTTCTGGCACTGACTTAAGAGTATAGGCATGTGGGTACTTGAATGAAAGCTCTTTTCATGAAGAATTTACATATGTAATTGTTGTCTTAAATCTAGGTAAATATACAGAGACATCAGGGACTGGTATGGAATGAGTCAATGTGGTGCAAGGAGTGTGTCTGTGTTCTTATACTGACAATTCCTAAACCCCATTGGGGCTCTTGTTCTGACCCTTCTACAATAGGTAATTTTGGTCAAGATCAACTGGTTCATGTGGGTTCTCAGTGCAAGGCTCTGTTGGCAGGAGGGCTATATATGTGTATTTCCGTCAGCTTCCATTATAATAGTTTGCACCTATGTAACTTTAAAACTGCTTTTTTTAGAAACACATTTTTTTTGGTGGTAAATGGCTGCATCCAGTTAAAATACTCCTGTAAGTTTAATAACTATTGCTGCAGAACTGTTCAACATATTGAACGTTACTCTAACACAGAATATTATGGGAATACACATGTCTAGCCTGCAAGAATTCTGTGTATTGAGTTGTGTATTCAGTCAAATATACTTAAAATTGCTGAATGTGCCCTCTCCTATTGAAGGAAGGATAGCTACTTGATGTACACATAGCAGCCTTCCTCTTTGGACTAACATTCAGTGTTTCGGGACAGGATTTCATGGTCCAAAGG
This sequence comes from Hermodice carunculata, assembly GCA_964020975.1. Lineage (NCBI taxonomy): Eukaryota > Metazoa > Annelida > Polychaeta > Eunicida > Amphinomidae > Hermodice > Hermodice carunculata. The sequence goes on along the minus strand of OZ026620.1, from coordinate 76,848,847 downwards.
CCACATTTAATACAATTTCTGGTCATAAAAAAGAATAAATAATTTAATAATAGGAACAATGAACGGTCTGGCATGTTGATTTGCAGGTAGAAGCACCCAGAAAGCACCAGGAATATGTTAGAAAACACGGCGCAAGCACCTTGTTTTCTTTATCTCTATACCTGCAAATCAACACACCAGGCAATTCTTTGTTCTTTAGACACACACACACCACTGAGTGATTACTGCTCCATATTTTGCTGTGACAAAAATCCCACATTAAAATGCTATTACTTGTTAATATAACCTACCCATCCTTTCTACGAGAGGTTCCTTCCTCTGCTTTTGATGCAGCAGCAGTTGTAACTGTGCAAGGTAAGGACCTCGGATGGGACGAGAATCCTCCCCTTCTTTACTGAAGCGCTCACTGATGAAGTCCACTGCCATATCTACTGTGTAGTCTACTGGATCAGCAATGCTGTATTGTAAAAAATTGTAAGGTACTTACATTATACACATACACGTGTATGTTCATGAAGTGAAACATGTAACCAGTGTAACATTAGTTAAACGATAATTCAGTATTGCTTACATTTCCACACAAAAGCTGCTGGTTGAAATATAATGATTTCGGTCATAAAAGCTTTAAATTTACAAACCAACATAGCATAAACATGTGGTAAATGGACATGTAAAAAAATTTGGAACACCAGCCAAACTGCATATATGCATGGAAATTTCATTTCACTTGATAAGGATCATATTTTAAATTGGATGTAGCAAGTACTTCCTAACACTCGTTGATGAATATATGCACGAGACACAAAATTGAGCAAAGCAGCATGAACATCAGTCAACTGAGCAGAAATCACCAAGATGAAACTAGAACAGGCTGATTTTCCAACAGAAAATTAAATGTGTCCTCATGCGCCCTAACCAGTTGTCACTTTTATTTTAACATATACAAAATTATACCTTGAAAAATAGGGCAAGGTCATCCCATCTACAATCTCAACCTAGCTATTGTACAGATACATAATCACATCATTTAAAGCTGCTACCTTAATTCTTTCTTGCTTTATTGCTGCGGCAACTTCAAAGAAGGGGTTGTGACCTTGAAAAAAAGGTCAAGGTCAACACTTGCAAACACAAGCAAGGTCTTATTAAAGTTTTATATAGAAACATAATCACACAAAATTTCAACCTCCTGAGTCAAATCCTTCTCAAGTGTGTCTGCAATGATTTTTAAAAAGCGGCCATGTGACCTTTAAAATAGGTCACGGTCACCCCTCTACAATCCTAACCTAATTTGCATTACATAATCATGCAAAATTTCAACCTCCTCAGTCAAATCCTTCCAGAGTTATTGCATTTGCATTGATTTTAGATGAAATGCCCACATGACCTTGAAAATCAGGTCAAGGTCTCTAATTAGCAAACCCAAGCAAGGTATTATATGAGAACATATTCACAACAAATTTCAACTTCACAACTCAAATCTTTCTTAAGATATTGCATTCACAACAATGTGTTGAAGGACAAGACACATAAGCCATGACTTTTAAAAAGTAGCTCTGTGACCTTGGAAATAGGACAGGGTCACGCATCTACAATCCTAACCTAGTTTGTATTATGGTACATAATCATGCAGAATTTAAACCTCCTAAGTCAAATCCTTGTGGAGTCATTGCATTCATGTTCATATGAGATGAAATGCCCAGGTGACCTTGAAAAATAGGTCAAAATCAAACATTTGCAATCACAAATAAGGTCTTCTTATATGGAAACAAAATCACACAAAATTTCAACTTCCTAAGTCAAATCCTTCTCAAGTATGTCTGCAATGATTTTTAAGAAGCGGTCACGCAACCTTGAAAATAGGTCAAGGTTTCCCATCTACAATTCTACCTTAGTTTGTATAATGGTACATAGTCATGTAAAATTTCAACCTCCTAAGTCAAATCCTTGTGGAGTTATCGTGTTCACTTCGATTTTAGATGAAATGCCCACATGACTTTAAAAAATAGGTCAAGGTCACCAATTTGCAATCCCAATGAGGTGTTATATGTGAACAAATACACAAAAGATTTCAACTTCTCGAGTAAAATCTTTCTTGTGTTATTGTATTTGCAACGTGCTGAAGAAGTGGTGGAGGAAACAGATGCAAAAACAATGCCCCCCCCTCCCCCACGGGAGACACAATTTATATATGGCCCACTATGATAAGTAAATACCTTCAGCAAAATCAAAATGACAAATAAAGATGGACGGCGATTGCTCCTTGTAGCAATCCAATTGAAACAGATGCCATCAATTAAAACTGTTAACAAATGGCAGATGAAGTCAATCACTCAAGGTGTAAAAACAGAAAACAGCAGTGCAAAATTGTGAGAGATCATGCCAAATGGCTCATTTTTCACAAAATATGTTATTCAAGTGTGGCAATTGGAGTCTCTTTTGGTGCATATATACAGGTGTGTGGATTTTCTATTTTTTTGTTTTCACTAAATCAGATAAATGAAAGGAATTGGGTTGGGACCCTTCATAAAAATACACAGTGACAGTGGACTAAACACTAGTAATACCTTTGGAAATGCCAAAGAAGAAGCAAACCTGACTATTTTCAGAAAAGATGTGCCAAGAAAGTGAGTGCATGCAAAACCTACCCATTGTCTTGTTTTGGTGTCCATTCTGCATCTATGAGTGCAAATACAGATCTCAGGTACTCCACATAAAACTGCCACTGATCTGGACTGCAAGCAAGCCATGTTCATAAATGATAGCAAATCAACAATATTCAATGACAAATTTAAGTACAGATGTACTTTGCCCCACAATGGCATGGAGTTATTTTGTTTGTTTTTTTTTTTTTGGGGGGGGGGGGTCAAAATGCAAAATCTAACTTTGGGAAACTGTTTAACGCATTTCATAACTTCACAGCCACACATTTGGCAGTAACACTAACAAAAAGTAAATGATGAAATCAGCATACCTGTGATATTAATCTGGCACTATCTGGGCAATGACAAAGAAAATATTTTCATACATACAGCATAACAAGAGACATACCTTAACTCGCGGTGTACAGTACTGGGACAAGGTCTTATCTGGTTGAACCTTCCCAGGGTACTTACATTTGTATTAACAGTTTTCTGTACATAGCGTTCATCTCTGGCCACCTCTCCAATTTCCCCAGGAGCTCTGCCGCTTTTATTGGCTGGTAGTTCAGCTCACTCGTCATTTTTTCTGGAAGAATGTGAGCAAAAGGACATCTTGATGAATTGCTACCCAGTACAATGTTTGAATCAAGAAATAGTTCCCCTTTTCTGCCAAGAGACAGACTAGCTGGGTATGTCTACTCCATACTCTGCTGCCATCAACAAGTTGGACTGAAGCAGCCGAGTGCTGCCTTCTTTATTGAACAATCAGCATCCCTCTTGACAAGTAACAACAAATCAGAAGGCCCAGCTTCACTTTGAATGCCACAGGTCACATCAATAGATAAGAAACAATCCATTACAGTATTTTGTCAAAAGTATCGGACATGAGAGACAGTACTTACCGCCAAGAGGTCCCTGGATTACTTTGAGAGCTTCTTCATTTTTTCCAAGTAGTTCTAAGATGATCATATACATGTATACCTCTGCCAACAAAAAGGGCACATTATGAACGGAACGGGTTTGTCTCCACTGTTGGTCAAATTGGCAAGATAAGATGCATATGTTAATTCACTAAGGTATTTGTCAAACTTCATGTACTAAATTTCACCATAATTTTACCTAGTGTTGTGTATTTTTATACTTATTGTCAAATTACAGAATGCTCTTCACATGCATGTCAGTGTTTGCATAAACCCTATCATTCCTGCGTTACTTTATCAGTTATTTCCAGGAGCCTGTACCACGTAACAAATTCTGTCCCAAAGAAGCATGGACATAAAACCAACGAGAGTGTTTGCCACACCTTTTGATGTGTGATTCATGGTCTTATAAATAAATCCAGTTCTTCTCTCTGCTTGCCACTATCTTAGGCTATTATCTCAAGGGCTGGTTCTAATCCCAAGTCAGAGACAGAAATAAGCCTTCCAAATTTGTGGCCAAATCGGGAAATAGAAAGAGTACTCACTGCAGAATTTAACCTGACTGTTACATAATTCATGTTAAAAAAGATTAGTCGTTTAGTATTTTAGCCAAATGAATGAAACATTAGCATTTGGCTAATGGCACTACCTGTCCCTGACAAGTGTGAAAGTGGTGAGACAATGTATTATCTTAGTAAATCTTTAGAAGACACCATTCAACAGAAGTATGTAGAGTCATGTAGGACACACTCACCAGCTTCTGCTTCTATCTTGTCTTCTTTGACATATTTCAGAGTCATCCGCTCAGCCAAAGGCAGAAACATTGACTTTGCCAGTTTCTCATCTGCATTGTGAGCCTACAATTTAATTGAATAAGCAAAATATAAATGGGATATGTCACCTGTACTAGGTGGCAAGAACCCAATCTAATTTGGCCCGATCGTTGGAATACTGGGACGTAGTAGTAGTACCTGCAATGGCCAACCACCTGATGTTACTGGTCACATTTGTCATGTACAGGGCTTTTGCAATGTTAAATGACCTGTGCTGACTGGTCACCTGCCAAACATGGCCAGTGGTCAGTCAAAATGAACTTTTTTGCAGTCAGTCAAAACCAATCTTTTTGCGACCAGCAGTCATTACAAAAAACAATAACCAGAGCCATGCCCAGGGGGCATGAATGTCTCGCCAGCATTCAGTAGCAATGTAATTGTAAGACCAAACATTATAATGGTATTTAGTAGATGTTGAATGTATCAAGTAAATCTCAATATATTTACTCAGAATATACCACTTTTTTTTTTTTTTTAAACAAAATGACCAATAAAGTATATAACATCTTAATACAAATCAGAGCTTGACATGCCAGTTTCAAGCTTCGTAGTGACAGATGTCATGTAAAGCACTTAATACCCCTTGGCCAACATGACTTCATATGTTCAGTTACCTAAGTTTGACCTTCAAAGGACACTTCAAGATAAATTTAAGAACACCAAAAATAAAGCATAGGTACTTTGCTATTCATGTTAAATAGTAACTAGGGACCTACAATCAACTATACCCAAGACACACAAGGAAAATAAGATTTGTCGAGTCAAAAGTAGGTCAAAGTCATCCACTTTCAAGAGATTTCTGACGTTTTGTAAGATGCAAAGCTAGTATAAATTTGGTGAACTTGGTTTGACTCTTGGCCATGAATAGCATTGTACATTCGAGGATGCAATGCATCTGACCTCCAAAGTAGGTCAAAAATACATCAAGGCCACCCACTTTCAATAGACTTCTAAAGCTTTCCTAAGAAGCAAAGGTGGTGTAAGTTTGGTAAACTTGGCTTGAATTCGTCAAAAGTTGCAGTGGTAACGCCACGTTTTGCATTTCACCCATGAAAATACATTTAGGTCGTTGAAATCAGTTGAGGTCATCCAATTTCAACAGGCTTCTGAAGCTTCTAAGTGTGACAGTGATGACCCTCATCTCTAGGGATGATTACAATGAATCATCCACCCAAGCATGAAAGCCTTTCCTAGTCTAGTTAGTGAAATAATGCCACTCAGAAGTTTTTCTCCAATGCTCAATCAAGCATAAAGTAATCAGTGAAGTGTGACAGTGATGACCCTCATCTCTAGGGATGATTACAATAAGTCATCCACCCAAATATGAAAGGCCTATGTAGTCTAGTTAGTGAAATAATGCCACTCCGAAGTTTTTCTCCAATGCTCAATCAAGCATGAAGTAATCAATGAAGTGTGACAGTGATGACCCTCGTCTCTGGGGATGATTACAATAAATCATCCACCCAAATATGAAAGGCCTATGTAGTCTAGTTACTGAAATAATGCCACTCCGAAGTTTTTCTCCAATGCTCAATCATGCATGAAGTAATCAATGAAGTGTGACAGTGATGACCCTCGGCTCTAGGGATGATTACATTAAATCATGTACCCAAATATGAAAGGCCTATGTAGTCTAGTTACTGAAATAATGCCACTCCGAAGTTTTTCTCCAATGCTCAATGAAGCATGAAGTAATCAATGAAGTATAACATTGATGGCCCACATCTCTAGTGATGATTACAATCAATCATCCACCCAAGTATGATAGCCCTATCTGATCTAGTTAGTGAAATAATGCCACTCCGAAGTTTTTGGTTGACGGACGGACGGACTGACGGACGGACGGACGGACGTCCGGAAAGTGACAGCTTAGTCTCGCAAACAGCTAACGCTGGCGAGACAAAAATCAGTGGTAAACAGCCACTCTAATAATGTGCAGTCACTTCAAATGGAAACAAAGTAAGATTTAACGATGTACCGGCATGCAGACATCAGATCAATTGTCTATGCTGGGAGCGTAAATTAACCTAGCTTTGAAACGGTAATAAAATATAGTATAAACCCCAGTAATATCACTCAGTGTCTGACATGATAACTATTACATCAATAAACAGGACCGACACAACCACTGGGCAGACATTTTGCACTCCCGGATCACAGTAGTCCAAATTTGAAAATTCAAATACTGGAACACATCCACACACCACCAACATTAACCAAGACTCTAAGATTGAGACTTGAGAAAGAAAATTACTGGATCCATCATTTGTGTACTACAGAGCCACACAGTCTCAATGTTATGGTCAGATAAGCTTGCTTGCTAATGTCATATGCTAAATTTTTCAATGTCCAGGTTTATCTGCCTACTAATATTGCCTACATGCTTTTGGAAACTCCATACCTCACAAGTTAACTGCTACGAAATACAAAAGGTTACCAACGGATACCAACCTTAATTTTTAAGAATCAAATGAAACATATTTATATAGTACAACCAGACCTCAACAGGGGCAAAGTCAATGTACTTTCTATCATGCTGACTTATGGGGATCCGAGCTATGACCGTTTCTACAACCGTTGTACTCACTGCACGTGCATGTACATGACATGTGTCAAATACTGGTTACCACGGCGCACATGTGGGACTCATTCCCTGATGAGCTACAGACGTGGCGAAATGGATCGGAATATTCTCACCAGGAAACTAGTTTGCAGCCTTGACTTTCGCCAAGCTCAAATATAATTTCTACAAAGGTCTTATGATTAATATTAGGAGGAAATTTGTATGTTGTCATGCTTCAAAATGTTAACTTTATTGCTTGAGCTTTGCACGCGTTTACTCACAACAGCAAGGATGTGTCCATCTTGAGCTAGTTGCGTGATGCATCATGGGAGTTCTTTCCTTTTTTATTCAGACAGCTTCCAGAAATTACCAATGTTCAACCTGCGTAAATGTGGTTTTGTGAAGCGATCGCTACGAAGCATGAGAGTATTTTCAGGTACAAATAATGATGGAATCTGTCGATTTATATCATCAAAGCAGCTGGTTGTCACCCTTTTTATTGTGGTTTAAATTTAAACTGCTAGCAACCAAAGTGAATGCACTGATCATCATGATGTTTTTTGCAATGATAATGTCGCAAGGGCATTTCCCTCTGTGGCTGTGGACAGGTATTGACAAATTATCGACTCCCTCATCCCAATAAAATTTTATTACCACTTCCCTTTGCCTCACTTTGTATTAAGTTATCACACCATTTGTCCCCAGGACAGAAGTGTTTGTGTGTCAAACCTGTTTACTTCTACCATTCCTCCATAGTTTTTGTGGAATTTGAATGCAAAATATGCTCTACAGATCAGCTGTCAATTTCTACGCCTACAGTTGCTGTAAAATTTTCAGTGTAATTTTCATAACATTGTATTTGGGGCCAGTATTTTCCATAGAAGCATGGTGTCCCGACTACTTTAATAAGGGACATAAGTGCTGTGTTCTTCAGGAAGCCTGAGCACTGAGGATTTAACAAGCCTCATGCCAAGCCAGCCAGTGACGGTGCTTTCAAAGTTGTTGCAACTCATTGCCAGCTGAGAGGATTAGCGCTCCCTTTGAAGCCAAACACAGGTCTCAGTTGGCCATATTTTGCATACTTGTAAAGCCCCGTCACCTGCTGTACGCAGTCAATTTTAGTTGGCAGAAGGGGAGACCGCATACAGCAAGTAATACTCTGCTTCAAAAGCAAAACCTACCTGCATGACAATGCTCATGACTGCCCAGAAGTAGTAAGGATTTTTGTTGGGCCTCAGTCGATGCAGTACCATAGCAGTTTGTTGCTGTTTTTTGTAGTCTCCAAGCCGCACATGAGCCATGAACAATGCCGAGAGAATTTCCTCATTATCTGGCTTCACCTTGTGTGCATTTTCATACATGTCTGCAATCAGGTCCACTGTAACACAGAAGTACAGTTTCAACACAAGACTTTCAGAGCTAATCACAATAAATATTGTGCTCTCCCGGAATCATCTTAGAGTGAGAAATTCCATATTCAACCCCCCCTCCCTCCCTCAGCTCCAAATAAAAATTCCAAACCAAAAGCAATCCTTGGCATGCCCAAAAATGCCATGAAAAGTCCTTAACTCAGTTCAAAACATAGTTTTAAAAGAGTTGACAGTCCATGTATGTGCTTACATATTCCACACACTTTTTAACTTACACATACAAATGCTTTCTGCAGCATAAAATGGAATAAAGAAAGACAAAATGAAGGATCGTGTCTTTTAACACCACTGACTTTGAGATAAAAAAAGCATGCAATAAAATTCATTTGTACATCTCCTTGCATCATGGAAATGAACATACTGCATGTAGACTAGGGGGTCCTGTAGCCTGCAAGCTGAATTTTGCAGAAATTGAGATGACATTTTTTCATGAATATGTAAATGAAGATAAATTTCTGAAAAAAAGTAATGTCTGATCATTATTGTTGCGGTTTCTCTATTTTCATGGTGCTAAAAACAGGATGATGGCAGAATAAATAAATTTAAGGCACCCAAGACATAGAGAATCCAATATGGGTAGCCCATTGAGGATAACGTCGGGATCATGAGTTGTTGAAATTTCATGTTTTCCGATCGAAAAACATGAAAATCCAACAATGAGTGATCCCAACCCAACGTTATCCCCAATGGGCCCCCCATACTGGATTTTCTTTTTCCTATGTCTAAAAAGGGCAAATATGCACCATAATGGAAGCTTTATTGGAGAAATAAGTTTGAAAATGATGCCATTTTGAAAGTGGTAGGAGTCGGTATTTTATTAAATGCAACATGGCCTCTCATTGGTTTGTCAACTATATCAAATGAAACATTACTATTAAAACCTTATCCTTCATACCCATGTAGGATAAGCTTCAGACATAGGAGTCATTACAGATTGCTTCCCTCCACTACACCTATGAAACTGCATACACAGTAACGTGATCATTTCTCCCATTCATGTATATATTCATAATATAATGACCATGCAATATCACTTATAAGTTTCACTTTTCATTCAAAGACAGTAACTATCATTAGTCATATGCATAATTAAAATGTGTAACTTATAAATGTTAGAAATAAGTTATATAATCTTCACCCTGACCTGCAAATGAGGTCACTCAACTGCCTTTCTTTACTTCTTAGTTTTGTTAAGATAGTTCCCCATCACTGGCCTTGCTAAGTTTTCATATTTGTTTAGATAGACACTACCATTCAAAATGAATCATTCAAGACATGTTGTTGATACACTGAACTTATTCAAAGGCACAAAATAATACATGTACATGGCGCACACACACAGCAAATGCTGAAACGGCAGAATTTTCTCTACCCTGAAGGACAATTGGCATCACTGTATGAAATGACCATGGACACACATGAAATCTTCTGTATATGTACATCATATAGTATTACACAGTTCTACACATGTATATATATACTACTTACATCTGTTGACTTCCCTATAGCAAATGGCCATGGCTTGAAGCGTGGCTTCGTCTGTCGGATGCTGAGCATGTACATCTTGCAGCAGGATGTTACTGTCATCATGTCGACCCAATCGCAGCAAAGCTAGGGCCTTTAGTACCTGAATCAAATCCCACGTGGTGCATGATAGGATTTTCTTTCAAACCTTCGAACTATGTCAGATGAACAAATGAATAACTCAATGGACACTCCTATCAGCATCACCCACAGGAATCTCCTACTTTTTGGTCTTGCTTTTCTCGTTGTCTTTTTTGGCAAACATTTTGTTTATTTTGAACAATTTCCTTCAAAAAAATCTGTTTCTTTTTTCTTTGTAACATATAATCCCCCAACCCCCCCCCCCCCCCCAACAAAAGGATACTGACAGGTAAGTATGGGTACAAAAGAGTCGATGAAATGTCCATGTTGCTACTAACGGTACTTTCCTGTGCGTCTAGTGTCCAATGGAAAGGCCTAGCAGGTTTATAAAATGTGTGGGGTAATATTGTGGCCCCGGTGTCCTCAGGACAAAAAGAAAACATCTACCTGCAGCAATCAATAAGTTCTTATCATCTTCCCTTTTCATTTTGTCCTTTTGTCTTTCAAAACAATGAAGTATCAAACATATTTACACCCACAGCAGAAGAGTTCAAATTTAAGTATATGGACACCAAATTTGTGTTCACTGTCAACGATACCAAAATTTTTTCTGAAAATGGAACATAAATATAAAAATGTTTGCTCAATTACACTGTCATAGGAATTTAACTTACAATTCTAACATTTTCATGTCTGTTTTGCAAAATTCTACAATTTTTGTCGCGGGCCATTTTCATAAATGGGACTAACGGTAAATGCAAAGTGATGTTGAGTTTATACTTTTCGTGCTCCTTTTCTGCGAAAATTGCCCGTTCTTACCTTGGCACACTGGAAGTCCTTCTGTTTCCTGAGTACTTTGTCTGCTTCTTGTAAAGCTTTCTTGTTGTTTCCATTGTCCAGACAGTCTTTAAAAAAAGAACATTTTTTTTTCATTTCATTACCACATGACTGTGCACCATACAAAACTTAAATGATAGCCAAGTCAATCCTGACAACCTCAATTGAATGATCATACTTGTCAACGTCCTTCAAAAGGATACATACCCTCATATAAACAGTATTTGCATATTGTAAATCCCCCCCCCCCCCATAATTTCAATTTGTCAAGGTCTTCAGCTGACCATTTCTACTTGTATGGCCTGAAAAATTGACAGTGCAAAAGACTGGTACAAACCGGATATCTTGCTGAAGGTTACAATATTTACCAACTTGTATATCAGTTGGTTGAAGCAGCTTTAAATATATTTGGTTTGATTTCAGCTTTCTCAATTTCAACACGCTCTGTGAACTGACATATACTGTAAAACCTGTCAACTGGGACACTTCCTCATTTGGGCCACTTTTTCCCAGAACCAAATAATTTCAAGTTACTTTCATATTACCATTACCTCAGTAAAATATAGGGGACACCTCTCCTTTGTGTATTTGTGACTGTAATCTCTTCAATGCAAAACAAATTATCTTTCTCCACGTGTGAGGGGAAGTAATGCATGTGGTTGCCCCATAACCAATCGCTTAGCAGGCAAAGTAATCTCAGCCCCAAATGGAAACTTTGCCTCTCAAGTAGGGACAGGCTATACTTTTTTCAATGGGCCAACCTACACTATTTTTCATTGAATTAGTTTTACAGTTTATTCATGAACCCGTTACAGAAAAACAGCTCCCTGGTTTACTGTTTTCAAGCATTTGTGTGCACAGCTGCCTCCCCTACCTGAAGACACTTGTCAATCCACATTCACAGGTCAATGAATTCAATTACCCTGAAAACTTATTACATCACAGTGTGTTTACCACATTGCATCTTGGGGATTGCCAGGGACAAGGTCAAAGCAGCACATATAGTATAACATGGTTGTGGTCCCAGTATGACTGATGTCCTCGTAATATTAGATGAAAACAGCGCCCCCGGTGCAAAGCTATCTTCTGCAATAGTAGAAGACAACTCTAAGGAAGAGCTACAATGATGGCTGCGCTGTCTGGGGTTCAGTTCAACTCGTAGAGAATCTTGAGGTTTTCCTTTCTGATCAGTTTGATCCTGGTTTTCCTCTATGTTTTGTTGGATGGCAACTGGTAAAAGCTGAGTCCAGGTTATGTTCCTCTTTGAATTTGTGCACTTTGGCATGCGACAGTTAACGTTCGGCATTTTCTAACATTCTCTGATTGGAACTTGAACATTTACTTATAACACCAGCAAGAGCCAACATTGCATCTAACATGCTACTAACAGGAGTCTGAACTGCTGGCTGAGTTTGTCCCCAGTGATCCCCCAAGATGCATTGCAGCTAACACGCTATGATGTGATAAGGCAACAGGGTAACTGTTTTTGATCCAACATTTACAAGGCTTGCTCCCTCTTCTTTGGGACTCATCTAAAATGCTTGGATAACCACACCAATGCTTAGTCACAATCAAAGACTATTGAGATGAAAGCAGCACTTCCAGCAAGGAATTTAGTCCCCTGTGATCAACCCAAAGCCTAAAAGAAATGCTATAAAATTGTAAAACTGTAGAATTTTTTATGTTTGTCTTTCATAGCTTTTTAACTTAAGGTAAATATGGGTATGTGCATGTGTCTAAAATGGTCAATCTGAGCTTGTTTAATTTGGTAAAATATATGCACATACATGTATGTATCCCCAATTAGTACTGCAAGTGCTGCGACTTGACAAAAACGGACACCTTGCTAATAGGGACACTTTTCCTCAGTCCCAACAGTGTCCCTTTTAGACAGGTTTTACTGCACATGGTACAAAGAGAAATTAGTTTGTATATATGTACAGTGAGTTGGGGTAAGGGTGATCACCACCACCACTCTTATTTTTTTCTAATGTGGTCCATCTAGTTTGGCCTCAGTATATTACGTGTATGATGCATTGATGTGGCCTATACTGTACTGTTATTAGTTTCATCAACATAGATGAAGAAATTGGGCGAAAATCTCGCATCTTGACAATTTTCATAATTTAGTTCATATTTCCTGTTATATAACCCTGTCCTCTGTCCTTTTAAGTGGGAAGGTGCTGCAGCCCATCTCTCACAGGTACTCCCAACAAGTCTATGAAGTCAAATGCCAAAGATGACTTTTCAACAATTTTTACGGGGGTCAAGTCTGTGTCTCATACTTTGTAATTTGGGGTAAGTGTGACTGCCCCCCCCCCCCCCAAGCATGGATACCCACATATAGTTATTCGAAACAAAACATAAGGAGTCTGATAAAGTATACGAGGTATAAACAATGTTTCTGTTCAGCATGGTGGTATACAAGCTACAAGGTGACTGAAACATGCAGGTACACTTTGAGAACACTTGATGCAGCAGGTCTACGGCCCTGGAAGGTAGTGTCCGAGAACCCTAAACTGCACTGGCAGCTACTGTAAATTGCTTTATTTTCGCGTGTATAGATCTTCACGGTTTTTGTATTTTCTACATTCAATGCAGTTCTAATTTCACTGTTTTGGACATAATTCCCATTCAAACAATGTTGAAATTCTATTTCACTGTGTTTTTATTTTCACAGGTTTGTGCTGTCAGCAAAATAAGCGAAAATAAGAATACAGCAAAATTAAAGCAATTTATAGTATGGTACGGACTTCTGCGTGTTTCAGTCACCTCTTGTGCGGCATTGGGGCATGTATGTTTTTTCACATGCACTGCAGCAGCGCCAAATGGATGCGACCGGAACCCAACAAGACCATTCTATACTCGATCTTCGTATGGGTCGCTTGGTGACCTAACTCATTCTAGTTTAACACTATGACTGCCCCATTATTTATTTTCATAATATTCATTAGCTATTTTGTTTAATTTAAAATTAATTAAGAAAGCATATTAAACATGACTAGGTTTCTCCAGCACTGATAAAAATGAGCAGTGCTCATTTTCATGGTAAAATACAAGCTGTTCAATCTATTCACATTAAACGTCTAATCACAAACATGTAGGAAAAGCTCTTACAGTAAATTCCATGTAAAAACAAAAATTTAAACCACCAACCCTTGCCCAACATGCCTTATCAAACAGATATTGGGCTTGGAAATGCTGGTGCACATAGGGCACATATATGGGGTGCTTCATCCTTGAAACGGAATTCGACGTTTTTTCTTGTATGAATTATATATAAATATATAGCAGTGAATCAGAATTTGAAAAATTTTTGCTCATGTTCAAGCGGAGTTCCTCTTTTTTTGAAACAGAAAATCATTGGTCCTATAAGTGTGACTGCAATATGGTTAATTTATGCCAAAGATCACGGTTTCAAAGGTTAGAAATGTTATTCAAACAAGCGTTTCTATTCGCTGATGGCAACGTAGTCAGATCATCATATGTGAATATGACCTATTTGAACAATTAATGCTGAAGATTAGTCATGTGGACGTATATAGGAGCTTGGCAATTTTTCAAACGGTCATTTCTACCTGGACTACCGCCCATATCTTCACACTATGCCATTGGTGAAAGCATGGATGCAGGGCATGATAAAAGTGGCAAATCTGGCCGTTTTGATGCTGTTAATGTGTAAAAACTTTGATATTTTAATAGTATTAGGACTTAGGTAGTTCTTTCGAAGCTTTTTGTTATGATCAAAAAAGACATATGGAAGGTTATTCACTACACATTGGGCACCGATGAAGGCAGTATCTTGTGCCCGGATTCCATTTGCACATCGCAAGCATTGTTTTTGCAAAACATATCAGTTTTGCCTTTGACAAATTTAACTGCAAATTGTCAAAAAACTTGTAAAATAAGCAAGTTAATAGGACTTGACGCTGTGGAAATCAATCAAATTACTGCAGAATAAATATATGCAATGTAAGAGATGTATCGCACACCATGCTGGCACTGCAGGACCACAAATGATCAGGACTGCATCAGATTCAGAATTAACTAATAATGTAACAGAAACATGAGTACTGTGATGAACGCATGTTCTTCCAAGCTTGCATAAATGAGGTTTGTCTGTCCCATTCCTGGACAAAAGGTCCAGACATGTGTACAACGTAGCAAATGTAATTTGAGCGTGAATTTTTGCCCTACAAAATTACCACTAGTGCTAAATTGCGGAATTTGGTGAACAGAATGTGTGTGTGTGTGTTTTTTTTTTTTAATGTTGGCAAATTCTGGGCATAGTCCTTGACTCCTACCTGACTTCTCAGTGTGGCAAGTCACTTGTTCACTCCAAACAGAAATGGAGACGTGCAGCAAGTCTCCATTTCTGTTTCCATCTTTTGTATGCGATACATAACCACTAGGTTGAACCTGACTACATAACTACTAGGTTGAGCATTAACAAAAAACACTGTCTCCATTTTTAGCTATTTGGCTTTTGAAAAACAAAAGCTGTGCTGTTGCCGTTTGCGCTGCCAACCATTCCCATACGACGTTCATTACTTGCAACCTGTTTTAATGGGTACCACATGCCTCCATAGCTTGTCCATTGGGTTGTATATTTTTTAGGTGGCTACACAGACACCATCGATAAAACAGCGACCTGTCTGGTCTGTTTGACAGCATACTGTTCACCTTTCTTGTTTTGTCTACCCCTATTATCACCCACGTTCGGGATAGTTTGGTACAAACGTGTATCTGTGTGTTCCATTTGCAATCCACGAAAATTTACTCATTTCAACGATGATTTACGGAGTGTGCAAGGTTTCAAAGTTAAGTTTCCTCTGTCCGTCTTCCAAATTTGACATTTCATTCAAGAGTGAACGCCGCAATACACAGTGAACTTTTCGGCGTTGCAGAAAGCAACATCTTCAAGTTGAGTTTTTCATACCAAACAAACACTGAAATTAAAAACAACATCCAGAGTACAGCTTTACATCTCGGGCAACATTTTATCAGTTTCCATGTTGTTTTGATCTTACCATAGATGGGCCGCAAACGGCGTTCACTGACATCCACATGGCTACGAGTCGCCATCCCGGACGGCTTCCTCTCGTCTATTCACGCGTTGCTTCGTGGAACTACTTTTTCATCTGCTAAAATGACAACATTCTACTTCAAAAGTGTTGTCACAATTTATATAGAAATAATATCTTAATACTAATGACATTATTTTGTTTATATTAAGTCATACAATATGCACAAAACTCGATCAGTTTTTAAGAACTATATTGGTCTCCAAACCGGAAAACGTAGTGAAAAATTTCAAGGTGTTGCAGGGCATTTCCTGTTGCCGCGACGTGACCGAAGCAAATTTCAACATGTCAAAACATTGTGCAATTTGACAACTACTTCAAGGACGGTACTCTGGGCTCACTGCATTTCATTTTGCTCGTGAATCTAGTGAAGCAACCATGGCGTCTGCAACAAACCGTTCACCCACCAAATGGAAAACAGAACCATATGTGCAACAAAAGAAATGTTTTTGGCCAAGGGAAGGAAGACACATTTTAGCCCAGTTCGATGAACACAGTGTGGTGGTTTATCAAGCTTTCAAGCCGTCCATTGCGGAGTATGCGGTACATAACCAAAGGCAAGTGACTTTGCATATTGTCTCACCGATGCTTGCTCTCCTATCACCTGTGTCTCATGTTCTCCAAGTGGCACAATGAACGTATAAGAGGGGAGGAGTTTTATAAAGTGATGATTTATTGAACGTGTTGATTACGGTTTCCTCTGTTTATGAGCTGTAGACAGACCAGTGAAAACTATATGTTGGGATGGTAGCAAGGGTTCTGGACTGTTGTTTCATGGCAGAGCAGGAGTGATCAATCTGGAAAAGAGGAAACAGAAGTGGACGAATGGGAAGTGTAGAGTGTGTAGGGAGCACGTGGATGAGACGAATGATCATATGATAATGTTCCGACCCATGTTGGAATTCCAACATAGTGCGGTCATGTGGGAATGATGCATGACATCTGATAGTGTGATATATGTATTTAGAAATAATTGTATGACCTGCTGCACATTTTTCAAAAACTTTGATGTTAACATTCAAAAATGTGAAATTGAATGTGCAGAATTTATACAGCACATCGAAGTTCGAGACACGCTATTTGTACAGCCTACAGGCAGGTTATATATACTTATACAGCACTTAAAAGTTAGAGACAGGCTGTTTGTACGGTGGAGAGAAAGAGATGGGCAGTGTAAAAGCTTAGACCAAGTAAGGGACATGGCAGAGAATGCTAGGTTAGCATGGATACTAGGATTGAAGGGTTATTTTCCAGGTAGTAGAGTAGGTTTAGAGTCAGTCAAAGCCAAAGGCTTCTTGGTGCAGTGCTGGGAGAGTAGGAATAACATCTTAGGATTAGTCACCGAAGAGAGAATAGAGGACCAAGTTAGAAGGGAAGGGAGAAGGTAGCCGTTATTAGGGCTCCCATGACCCTGCTTGGTAGCATCATCAGCAGGGGCTGTGAGCGTGCCAATCGCATAGTTGCAACAGTGGGATAGGGCTGAGTTGACTGGGAGGTGGGGTTTTTTTTTGTTTTTTTTTTAATAAAGGCCACCAGACTAGCTAGTCAGGACCACTTCAAACAAGCAGAGTGCCACAGAGTATTATTATTTATTATTATTATTATCAGCAGTTTCTTTGCTAATCACCTGGAGCAATGGACCTCGAGGCGTGCAATAGATGCATGCACAGCAGTAGGTCGTACTGCCAGGGATCAACCGTTTTTCGTGTTTATAAATTAAATTTATGAGAAAAAATGTTTAGTTTTCTTAAAGTAATAAAAAAAGACAAACTCACAATTATCAAGTTGCCATATTTATATTGACTGTCTTGGAGTTAAAGTTGACCAGCAAGGTAAAGGCTCTCTCTTTGCACTTGGTGCATGCCGTTCATTGTTGGAAAACTTGTTATGTTTTAAATCATCACACAGACTTTGGGCTTTGTGTAGCCTGCTTAAAATATATTTCAGCAAGAAGGATAATACACATCAAATTTATATGGACAGTTTTTTAATCAGCATGTAAAAGCTGACAGGGTACAATAAATTTTGAAACAAATGCAACCCTAAAAATAAATACAGCCAGAGTTGTAACTTGTAAAATGTGGGCTACATGTACTTCTGGTGAGTAGCTGTATTTGGAAACTGGGTGGCAAAAACTGGAGCAGCAACAAAATGGAATCTAATTTGAATGTACAAGATTTTTAATGATGGAGTACCTCATTAGACATTACCTAGCTGATATCCCCAACCATTTAAGGTATAATAAAAGATTCAGTCAAAGTATTACCCACCTTGGTGCTAGGTCAGCCGATTTAGCAATTTGTTCTTTCATTCCACTACATGTATTCAACTTTGGAACAATATCCTATTGCATGTACATATGACAAGCAGATCTTATCTCTACTTTCATAAAACATCTCAACTAAATAAATCAAAACTGTACTTAAATATAAATTCTACTCTTTTGGGAACTGTGATACATCTATGGTACATTCATGCCTCTGAATGGATTGCAGCCAGCTGAAAATCCATCTTTACAAAGTTAGTTTATGCTCTGCGACTGTGGTCACAGGAGAGGACACTCTTCACATTTTTCTTTGTCTGTCCCAAGTACAGCTCATTACTCAATCTGATTCGACTTACATGAAACAGTCATTTGACTTACCACTTTTACAGTAAAAAGAGTTCTATGTGTTAGCGATACATGTGCATATGCTGACAATGAGAAAAAAAATCTAGAGCAGTCCTTACTTTCATTGAACTAACTCAAAGGTTCAAATCAACCTTAAACTACTGAATGAGCATCCTCACATGTCAATTTTTTCTATGATTTTTTAAGAGGCAAACCTTGGTTTTCTTCTATCTTTGCACCTTCTTGATTTATCTACCCTTTGTGTGGCCTTCACCATACATGTGTATTGTCTTCTTTTTTTGGGGGGAGGTCCATGTCAAGCTGTTCCTTTTACTTTCCTCACCTTTATTTTTCTCTATTTTGAGAGGTCAAATAGGGGTTTTCCCTCTTCTCCAATGAATTAATAAAATATGATAAAACCAATCCTGAAAGGACAATGTTTTACAGATCAAATTCAAATCATAGTAGATTCAGAGTTTTCAACCAAATGTAGCTTTTCTTCAACATGTTCAAAGCTCCATTTAAATGATGTATTATTTGACAGAAGTATGCACCATTTTGTGCCTCTTTGATTGTATCTCATGGTATGCCCTCAGCCAAACTCAGGATGTCAAGACAGAAGCAGTAAATCACATGATGAAATACCAGGTAAGCTGCTCAGGTCTTGCCCAAAACAGAAAGGAATTTGGCAATCTTGCATATGACTGATTGCACATCTACTGCTTGGTAGTCATGCTAACCTGACCTACTTCAACATCCAGAGTGCTTGTGTGGAGTCACAGTTCAGCCACTCTGTGCTGGGTTGCTTGTCCTTCCTTTCACAGAAACTGTGAAAGTTGCCCCTTGACCCCTTGTATCCATGGATATATCATGAGTTTCTTCAGTTTTGTGTTGTCTGCAAAGCAGCTTAGAACCTTGGACATGTACACATGCATATTGAAAACATGGAACTTATGAAATTTTAAAGGCCTGGGGGTAATGAAATTCAAATCCTATATTTAAGTCCTAGTTTTTTAATGTTCACTTCACAAGCTAAATAGTCACACTTAAATATGAAGTACCACATAATCACATTGAGTGATCGTGGTGATAGAAACAGGGAACAGACATGTTAATGTAAGCGCAAAGCCAACATGGCTCAAGACCAAATTCGATTGGAGTGTCGAGTCAGCTTTATACAGTCAGTGTGTACAATACAGAAATATTAGCTAGATGCTACCTTCACAAAGATAGCAAGTAAGTACAATGTAATCAATAGGCATTATGCTTTAAGCAAAAAGTAATTGTCAAAATACAAAAATTAATGAAAAAAAAAACTGACAAAAATATTGTAACACCACCTGGCGGACCTTTTAAAGCGTGGGATTGTACTATTGAATACTAATGGGAATGAACCTATGACCTACTAGGTTTCTGTTGGTGTTGTTAGTTTTGACCTTCAGTGACTTTGATATATCAAAATAACACATTTGCTCATACATATATCTTGGTAAAAGTCCTTTCACTTTTCACTTCGAAAAGATGATTGTGTCTTTGACTGTATGAGTGAAGGCTGATATGACAAACAATGATAATGTTCTTGAACAAAATGACCTTGGTATTTTCTGACGGTAACATGACCACTTCAGTGCATACATCCAAGGTCAGCTGAGCACAGGACTGTCCTCTTGTTTATATTTATTTATTTATATATACATATATACATGTGTGTATATGTATATACATATATACATGTGTGTATATATACAGTGGTACCTGCTGTATGTGGTCACCCCTTTTGACAAGAAAAAGTGGCCACATACAGCAGGTGACCTGTCACTGCAGGTAGCTTTACAAAGAAACTGATTCTTGTGTCCCAGCAAGGTGACTTCAAAAAGCAGTGTGGCTGCTCACGGCAGTGGTTGCATACAGCAGGTACCACTGTGTATAATATATATATATATATATATATATATATATATATATATATATATATATATATATATATATATATATATATATACATACATACATACATACATACATACATATTTTTTGTGTGTTCAGGTATTACACAAAATTGCTAATTGTGACCTCATCTACCATGCTTGTTTCAGGTTTGGTGGCCCAGATTTCAGTTTTGAAAGAATGTCCTGGATTAAAACAAATTTCCTGTGGATGATGTATCGCTGTGGTTGGGCAACAAAGCAGAACCAGGAGAGGGTATTAGCAGTAAGAATTACAAAGGATGGATTTGAAAACATTCTTGCAAATGCATATACAGCACAGGTATGGACACATATAGGTGTATGTAATTATAATCACTAAAATTTGAAATTAATGTATAAAATTACCTGAAATTAGTTACAAATAAAGAGCTTAACTCAATGCTGATAGTTTGATAACTAAGTTGTTATTTGTTTTAATGATGTGTTCACTGTGGTGTAGTGACAGTATACGCACAGATTTTTGTGAGGTATTCTTTTTATTCCAAAATAGTAAGCGCTATCATTCAGGATTCTAAAAACCTGGAAATTTTGAGTCTTGATACTTTTCATTCAATCAGCAACGCAAGTGGGAAAATAAACCATATGTGTATGTATATTCAGTTTCAGAAAAGCAAAGGTGTAAATACAGGAGACATTGAAGTCCGACTACAGTGGGACCCAGACCACTCCCCAACGTATGAGAAGTTAGACAGAAGGGCCATTCAACTTGGACTAAAAAATACGGTGCGTCTCTTTAGTTTCAAATATAGACCAGTGAAACTTATATATTTGGAGAATGTTTGCCTGACAGTGCTACTGGGCATGAACAGCCGATTTCTATCCAAGGTAACAAAGTATTGATGTCATACATTCATGAGGCCAAATTAAGGGCAGAAGATACAGTGTATGAAACAGCTTTCATCCAAAATGTTGATAGCGGATTCTGTATGAAAAGCTCAAACTTGATGATATGTTGGGTGTGTATTTGTACCCTTGTTATCATCATCCTTGAGAGATACATGTATGTATCCTGCATCTGGGGGGGGGGGGGGGGGCAGTTACCATGGGCTGTGTCCAGCCAGACAGGAATATTTGGTCTGACCATCACAAGAAGTATTTATATTGAAGATGAGAGGAACATGTGATGAATTCCTTTAAAACAAATCTTGTATACCATATTTAATTACACATAAAAAAACACTCCAGGGTCTGTAAAAATATAGCATGAAACTACCACACTAATTACAAAATATTGGATGCTTACCAGGAGTTTGTTTTTTTTCCCTGTCAGAATGGTAAGAAAGCAGGGAATATGGATGAAGAAATGATAATGATGGTAAATATTATGTGTTTTAATTTTTATACAAATAGACAGTAGGTAGAACCAAATCAAAGCACAAAAGTCAGTTGAAGCATCACAGATTGCTACTTTTCTCATTATGTTCCTGTTGAGATAACATGTTTCTTAAATGTATACCCATAAAGGACGCATGGCTCTTGGTATACAGAGTTTCCAAAACTCCCAAATTTTTGGGGAGGTCTCCCAAAATTTAACTACATTTCTTTAAAGTCTCCCAATCTCCTGAATCTTGAAAAAAAATCCGAATTATGAAATTTTTCCTTTAAAAATAGTTGACATTTTGCGTAAATTGTTTGTGTTGTGACAGTGTTTTTACAGCAGATTTTTGGAATTTTAAACCACTAGAAAGCACCATTTTTACTTAACCCATATAATATCAGTCTCTCAGCCTTTGGCCACTTGAAAGACCACTATTATATGGGTTACATTTTAACTCTATATTTACAAAAAATTCTTGCATGGGGGGGGGGGGGGTACGCCCCGCTCCTGAGCCCTCCCGCCAGCGTCCGTGCAATCTCCTGATTCCCTACAGATAAATCAGAAACATCTTCGGAATTGGGAGAAAATAACTTGGAACCTCTGGGTATTTTACAATATTTTGACAACTGCACATGTGTGTGTCTCTTCTTTTTTTCCACAGATTTTGAGTAAATATTGTTCAGAATGGATTGTGGATATACAAGATGTCACCAAGTTTGTAAAAGACCAGTTCACCTTGCTGAGGAAGTCTGGTCCAGATGCAATATTGACAGCCAGTGAAAGAGTCTACACTCCATCTCACCCTGGGACTGCAGAAAGAATACAACTTGACTTTTATGAAAATTCTCCAGAAAATGTTAAAGTGATAACGCATGGAAATATCAACAAGGAAACACATACATCTGGAAAAGCACAAAACTCATCTGAGCAGGAAGCTCTTCAAAGTGAAACACAAAATACTTGAAATGTATGTTGCCTACAAAGCAGACAAAGTTCCATGTTATCTTTATGACACAGCAGAGTAGATATACCACAGAGCTTGGGTCTGCTTAGCAGGCAAGAGGGTATGTGGATAAATGTCCACCCAATAAGCATAAGACTGACGGAGGGCAGGGGGTAGGGAAGAAAGGACCATTATTTCCAGGAGAAGCTTACTGTATGTACAGCAACATGTAGTGTTTTCATGGACATGGTGGATCAGAGTGGACAGGTCCTTTTGTGCGAGGGTTGCACATGTATTGTTGGACAAATTCTACAAAAAAAAAGAAAAATTCTACATGCGAGTTAATATCTAAATAGGACATTCATCTTGACAGAGGCTCTGTGCTGCCTCATCTACAGCAAGCAACTTGCCTGAAGGAGAGATCCGTGTTTTAATCTGGGCCACGTCAGGTTAAATGCAAATATGAAACAGCCAAAAATTTCAATTATGAACCTTGTGCTGGGCATCCTCCTGTCATCTTTGTCATTACTATCCAGAGCAACTGAAATCTGCAGAACAAGAACATAATAACAAACTCCACCCCAACCTAAAAAAATCTGTATTGTAAAACTAAATGCAGGTGGCATACTGCAAAATATGTTCTAAATCATGATCATTCTTTTACTGTTCCATCTCTTTAGTTTAAACATTTTTATTTAGACTGGATAGCCCTATAGTACATCGAGATGATTAATACATGGGTTCTCCACAACATGGAGACACACAGTGGGTATGTACAAGACAATACAAATGTTACCAATGTATAATATCAGTGAAAACACTGTACGAATATCAAGATTTGATTACTTATAAGATACAAGTTAAACCAGTATGAAGTTGAGTTCAATATTTACCCAAGAAGGAAAAAGAAAATGTGATACAAATAAATTTGCATAGTCCAACCGATAATCTTTACAGTAATGGAAACATTTAGTCGTTAAAATGCCTGGTATCAATAATGTACTGCTGGAGTGCACCACATATCTGGATATTTAGGCAGTTAGAAAGCTCGTTACTGCCACGGAGAAATATTTCAACTTACCTATCACTACCGATGTGGATTATGAGATGCAGGCATGACGATAAATATATTTCTGATAACCTTAGGAAGGCTGAAGTATTCAACTCATTTTTCCTTGAGCAGTACTGTAACATTGATACCTCTTCAGCCACATTGCAACAAATTGACAACCCTCTAACTCCAGGCATTGACTTTATACATACAAGTGAAAGAGAAGTTCTCAAAACACTCTTTTGACATGTTGAGCCATGACACTACTTACTAAGGCATCTGGCCCGGATGAAAGAAGCCTGAAGCTTCTTAAGGAAGCTGCACTGTGTATTTCTTCTTCACTATAACTTCTTAATATTTCATCAGTAAATAAGAAATTTCCCCATGCTTGGGGAAAAAAGCTAATGCTTCTCCTCTTCATGAGACCCCCCCCCCACCCCACCCCCACCCCCATTAATGCATGCAACACCTACAGACCAGAGCCTCTCCTAAGTTTTGTTGGGTAAGTGTTTAAAAAAAAATGGTTTAAAAAGTGTTTAGATTATTTTTGTGATAACCATGTTATTTCTGCTCACCATTCTGGTTTTACTCTGGCAGATTTGACCATTAAGGTACTGGGCCTTACTCCAGACCTTCAGATCTGTGGCATTTAGCTTTTGTTACTTTTGGGATGATGGAGTGCTAGTGTGTATCCATGCCAAATAGTTTCACTGTAACATGTTTTCTTCTATGCAAAACTTTAAGATGGAAAAGGTGTCTCTGGGTCAGTACAAGCTTTATGGAGTCAATCAGTTCATTGTCTGTTTGATGTGGTTACTAATGGTGATGTTTAGATAGCCATTCACAGTCAAAGCCTCATGGATGTATTTTTACAGAGGAGTGGATTTTTTCACAGGTGACTGATAAAAACCACCTTATTGTTTATAAGTGTGTAGGTCAAAGTTATGAGAGAGTTTAAGGGATTAGCAGTCAGTCATCCTTCTTAATGGCCTGAGCAGATGTCGTTGGTGAGCAATTCAAGTCAGCAAATCTCCTTAGTTATCTTTGGTAGAGAATATCTCTAAACAAATTTTTACAAGAATTGGTAATTTTGAGAAAGCCTCACTCAAAACTGGAAGGATGAATCTTTGTGGAATTAACCTCTATGTAAAGACAAGAGTGTAACTCAGGTAGCCATTTTTTTGTTTGGCAATATTCCAGTTTTAAATGCTACTTTTTGAGCTCCAAAATGGAAAAATTTATCAATGTTAGTTGCAGACACTTAAAAACTAAACAAAACAAAAAAAAAGAAAGAAAATCCTTTTAACGGAAAACAAAAAGTGGCCACCTAAGATATACTATATTGTCTCTTTACATGACAGTTGATTTCAAACTTTCTAAGTTTCCGTCCCTTAGGCGAAACCCTTTCTGTTTTCGGGTTGTCTATCCGCCCGGACGTGCACATTCTCGCAACTGCGGTATCTACAGAATGCCTTCTTGTATTTTGCTCCAATTTGGCAATATGCTTACCTTACCTGGCAAAATGAACTGATTGGATTTTGGTGTCACCATGACATAATTTGAGCAAATGGCAGCTTAATTACATGTTTGTTAAGGTTCATTATTGCAATATTTCCAGAATACTCTAATGTATTTTGCTCAAATTTGGCAGTATGCTTATCCAGCATGCCAAGATGAAGTGATTTGATTTTGATGTCACCATGACCTAATTTGAACAAATGGTAGCCTAATTGTATGTTCATTAGAGCTTGTAACTGGGGTATCTCTAGAATTCTTCTGTGTATCTTGCTCAAATTTTATAGTATGATTTTACATGTATTGTATGCCAGGATGACCTGATTAGATTCTGGTATCATCATGACCTTATGTCAGCAAATGGCAGCCTAATTACATGTTTTTTTAGGGCTTGCTACCATGAAATCTCTGGAATGCTACCATGTACTTTGTTCATATTTTTCTCAGTATGTATGCACTGATTAGATTTTGGTGTCACCATGACCTAATTTGTGCAAATGGCAGCATAATCAGATGTTCGTTGGGACTCGTTACCATGATATCTCCAGAATGCCCCCATGCATTATCCTATGATAGGTATACTTAATGGTCCGCCCCATGGTAGGTATAATTAATGGTCTGTCCCCGGGGGGGGGGGGGGGGGGGGGGGGGGGGGGCCTTTATGTTTTCGGGTTGTCAGTCTGTCCGGATACCCGTCCGTCCATCTGTCTGTCAGGATGTCCATCTGTCTGGATGTGCACATTCTTGTTGCCACAATATCTACAGAATGCCTCCATGTATTTTGCTCAAATTTGTCAATATTCTTATCTTACCTAGCAAGATGAACTGATTAGATTTTAGTGTCACCATGACCTGATTTCAGCAAATGTCCGACCCTTCAGTTAGTGCTTTGCGTTGAAGGCATGTCCGATTAAGCCAAAAGTTTTGTTGTGATCCTTTCTCAAAGTGTAAATCAGACCCCTTAAATAAATGCCCCTCACATTTTACAAATTAATCTTCATATATTTCCTGTTACATGCAAAGGAACTACGCATATTAAAAAAATCTAAAATGTATGCATCAATGGAATTGTACCTGTTGTACACAAAAACAGAGACACAGTGGCAGTCTTTGTACCACTATAATATATACCCTAAGTGAGAACAGGCACCTTAATCAATTACTGCTCCTTTACCAGGACTGGGTTTAGCTATATTGACCATCAAAAAGAAGTTTGCATGATCAGATTTCTAGACATAAGTAAAGCATTTGACAAAGTTTGCCCTGTTTGGGGAAATGGTATGGCACTTGGCACAGAAAAATTAGAAAATGTTCAATTAAATGCCACTCGCATCGTTACTGGGGCAATGTATGGAAAAGCAATGCAAAACTGTACGAAGAACTTTGGTGGCATACCTTGGCCAAGCATAGGGATTTTCCTAAATTATCTCTGATGTACAAGCTAGTAAACAAACTTACTCCTGGTAATTTATGCTGTATCACTCTTTCAGTTCACAACATGCAGGTCTGCTTATATTACATGCCAACGTTACGCCATTCCTCATTTCAGAGGGCTTACTTAATTTTTGATAAGTTGTTTTTTCCTTCTGCAGTTTAATCATGAGACAAATTACCACCTGATTTACTGTACCACAGTCAAAATTGCATTCTATTATTTCTGCACTTGCCCCATTCACTTTGCAAACAGTTTTGTATTGCTCTAATGAATGTTAACATCAGACAATGAAAAGACTTTTCAGCAATTCATGAATTCATTTTCGTTACTGGTTGTTTTACCACAACAGACATTGGTTAAATATATTTATAAAGTCATGAGTAAGGTTACTAGCTCATTCTTTTTTTTTTCATAATAATAGAAAAAAATAGTGATGTTTCATTTTCCCAACTCTAGACATGCTTACATGTACACGAACGTAGCTTACGGCAGTGTTGTGGTGCAGAAATACAATTTAACTTAGTTTAAGCCCCTCTTTCAGTCTTTGTTTTGTTCCTGTCATCCTTAAGCGTGTTGTGTGTGATGTCTTGTTATATCCTGTCTCTGTGTATTATTGGCAAGAGGGATTTAGTAGGGTACAACCCTCCCCCCCCCCCTTTCCATTTTGTATCAGTGCAGTTTTCAGTTGTGTGATTAAGAAATGAAATATTTTTAAACTAAGCTGTGCCAAATTTGTTTCTCTTATGAAAGTCACAACTTGAGAAAGTAAAAAGCTTGAGATGAGTTATTCACTTATTCTGAGAATATGCAGGAAGATTGACATGTATCAAAAGTGCCATTTCTTTGGTACAAAAAATAGTGTTTCCAGGTGTTGAAGCAACAGTCGTTGCTTACAGTATGTGTCCTCACCATTGTGGAGGCATAGTTGTGTTGTCCAGCAGTCTAGGCTGGCACAGCAGGTCTGCAGTTAACATTGGTTAATATAAATATATTGTCCGATTGTAGGTTCCTAATACATAGGTTTCTACACCTAAATGTTTTGAACCTCAACATCCAAGTAGAAGATCCATGAAAACAAAGAAAATGGACCATTTTCCATCAAAATCACCTAATTTTAACCACTTTTGTAGTCTTCAAATCTGAAGACTAGGGCCAAAATCATGTCAATGATGTACCATTATATCATACTTGCCAAGCCTCCCCCATCTGGCTAGAGTCCCACTTTTTTACCTTGCTTTTTCAGACTTTTCAGTGCAAATTTGGTTACTTTTAGACCATCTCCTTCATACCAATCCATTTATTATTTATTCTCTATTAAAATTGAAGATCTCCCCCATGGGAACAAAAGAATAATTGTATTTTTTACCATAGATTGTTGACAGGTATGATAAGGTTATTTTGCAAAAGTGCAATACATGCAGATTGAAGTGAGGTCATCCCTCATCCTTGAGTGGGTAAAAAAAGGCATTTAAGCTTTTTCAAAAAAAAAAATTGGTATATTGTACATACAGGGAATTAACTGTTGCATTAATGTGATATTTAAACAACCTGCAAGACCTATGTTCTCAAGTAAAACAAGCCAGCCACCTGTTTTGTCAGCACTTAACTCTTTGAGTGCTAAATTTTGGACTGAGTCCACAGCTTTTCTCAATTTGTGCCAAGAAAAGCTGTTGACCTGGGATATTCTCTCTGGAACTATAGACATGCTGGTACTTGAATGAAAGGTCTTTTTACACGGAATACAAATCCGGGATCCTTATTATGATTCAGACTACTTTGACGTAACTCATTCCATACCAGTCCCTCATGTTTCCATATGTTTACCTAGATTTAAGACGACAATTCCATATTTAAATTCTTTGTGAAAAGAGCTTTTATTCAAGTACCAACATGTCTATAGTCTTAAGTCAGTGGTACTGGCACTGCGTGGCCAGTCATGCTGCAGCTGCAGCATGACTTGCCAGGCAGTACCAGAACCACTGACCAATGCCTGTCAACAAGGTATGGAATGAGTTAAGTTGTGTTTGGCACTGAAAAAGTTAAATGCAGTTGACATTTTGAATGTATGAACATGTACATTTTTCAAGTGTTACTCCATCAGAGAGAGACAGGCTTGAGCGTGTCTTAAGTTTCTTATTTGTAAATTTGATTATGATGACACTTCTTAAAAAGAAGACAAGCTTTTTATGTTTTAGTAGCAATGACTGTGGTAACTTTATTATAATGTAGCATCCAGGATTTTTGTAAAGCAACAGGGCACAATATTTAATTACGGTACCCATGTCCCAAGGGAATCCAACAGCATGTCCCCACATGCAAAATGGTGCCCAAAATTATTTTAGTATTGTTTGACACTATATATAATTGAGAATACCTGTAAATGTACTTATGAAGGTGGTAACTGAAATAAACTTGGACTAGATGAACAATTGTGGTCCCCTGTGAAAACAATACAATCATGTTGTCACTGCCAAGAACACATAATAATGCGATGATGCTCTCAAAGACAAAGCTTTAAGACCAGGGTTCCTGCCAGACATAAATTTTTGGGTATGCAAGAGACCAGAAATGAAATTCCAAGGAAAATGTATCTTGTTGAGAAGACTGTATTACAAAGCAAATTTGAAGTTTTCAGGATCTGAAGCAAGAATTTTAGGGTTCACAGACATACCCTCAGAACATTTTATGGTACAAAATTTTACCCATCTTTTCCTCTGGAAGACACCCTGTAGACCTATTTTTCACTTCAACTGACAAGTCAGCTGAGGTTATAGTATGGACCATCGTCCAGCAGAATTAACATCTTTGACTTTTCTGAATCCATTGCCCATATTCACTTCAAATTGGTGGGAATGTACATTAGGTGGCTCTCTCCCAAGTTTGTTCAGATGGTTATGCTCCATGTATTTTACATCTTTTATGAACTGTTTAGCAAAAATCTTTCAAAATCTTCTCAGCACCCACACAGCTAATAGCTTTAAAATTGCATGGGAACACATTTGGGGATCTCCAGACCTTAACTTGTTCAACAGGTGGCACTGCTATTTTTTAAACAAATTTTTGTGTGTTAAGGCTATTTTCAACTGTGCCAAAATGGTCACCGAGATTGTTCTGAAACATGGTGGATATGTGAAGCTTGTGGGAGGGGTAAACAAACTCGTGCATTCAGTAGTGATACTGCAGATCTCTGATTTTTAATGTATTTTTCAATACAGGTACTTGTCAATTAATATATGCACTCCTATTGATCACATAGTAAGTCAACGGGGATTGCAATGGAAATCACATTTTCAACTTTTTCTCCAAGGCCGTACACCAAATTCACTTCAGACTTGGTGGGATTTAATGTACCTTAGGTAAGTCTCTACCAAATTTGTTCAAATAATCATGCTTGAGATATTTTTAGATTTTTTATGATTTTTTTGCTGTGCTGACTTGTCAGTCACCAGAGCTATTGGAATTCATTTGCGTCTGTTGTTAGACTTTTTACATTTTTGACTTCTCAAAAACTGCAGCATGAAATGTTTTAAATTTGCACATGGATGTTCCCCAGGTGGACTTCTATGAAGTTTGCGAAGAAGATGATGATGCAGTAATTTTTCTAATTTTTATGCATATTTAATTTATTTTAAAAAAAATTCTTCATCTCAAGAACTACTTGGCCAATTGCTTTGATATTGCACACAGTGTCAACTGGGGTCACCTAGTTCTTATTTTGGTGACCTGGTGGTGCTTCAGATTTTTAGCTCTGCTGACCAAAGGTCACAGAGCTTATGCAACCGCTCATGTCTATCCGTCCGTAAACTTTTGCTCGGTAACGTGATTCTGTCCACAGTTTTGAAATTAGCCCCACATAACTTTAAGGACTTATAGGGTGTATGAAAATCTAGGCCTCTTTTGATATTTATGGTGGTACCACCCACATAATTGGTTAATGTAGGGGTCAGAATGTGAAAATCTTGTGAACACTGTAGCATCTTTAATTTTTGGCAGATCTTCACCAAATTTGGCGGGGTTGTGGGGGAGGTCGAAGTCTAAGTTGCTAGTGATACAAGTGGCACCACCTATAATTTGACGGAAATTATGAGCCAAAATGTGTTTTTAAGATGTAAAGTTCCGTATTTGGAAAAGTAATTGGATTTGAATTGCCAAATGTATATGATATAAAGACCATGGCCAAAGGTAGAGTGTTTTTCTATCAGTGACCTTGACCTATTTTTGTGAGGTCACCATGCCTGTAAAGTTGAAAAGGTGATTTTGTAATGGCAGGGTGCAGCTTGGACATAAATGGCAAAGAAAATTGAGCCTCCAGATCAAAATTGCACTTATTTGCATAATACATAAAACTGTACTTGGTGACCTGCTTTTTGGGTCACTGTGACCCAGTAACTATGGAGTTTGGCGCTTGTCCAAGTTTATTGTTTTTCTTCAATAACTCGAAAAGTTATTACCCGATTTGAAAAGACTATATTTGGAAAGCTGGATGTTGGGCGCATATTTTGAACAGTAACAATTTTTTAATCCGAGTTGACGGTCAAGGTCAAATGGCCAGTTTGAATATAGTGGTCATCTCCTGAATACTCTGCACCCCACAATTTTGGAGATAGGCCCAAATAACATTTAGGAGTTATAAAGTGTATAAAAAAATCTATATCTACATCAATGTTGGTGGCGCCACCTATTGTATTAAGTAATATACAGGTCAAAATGTGAAAATCTTGTGACCGCAATACTGTCCACAGTTTTCAAGTTAGTCCAATGTAACTTTCAGGACTTCTAGGGGGTATCAAAATCTAAGTTCGTTCGATATTGGTGGCGCCACCTACAATATTCTGCAATACAGGGGTCAAAATATGAAAATCTTGTGCACACTCTAGCATCTTTAATTTGTGGCAGATCTTCATAAAATTTGGTGGGATTGTGGGAGAGGTCAAAGTCTAGTTGCTAATGATACTAGTGGCACCACCTATAATTTGATGGAAATAGGAGAGATTCATATTTAACTGCAATCCTGCTCACTCCCTGTGTTGCCGGGGCAACAGACTGATGCTTCCACCATGATCAGGGTAGATTTGTATTATATACTACATAAGCATCCATAAATAACACCTTTTCAACCAAAAGAGAGCCCATTTCCAATTAATTTAGGCATCCTTTATGTTTCAAATATATGTTAGTACATTTTCTTAAGATTATTGTGTATTTGTGTTGTTCATTTTGTTGAGAAAGTACTTTTGACCATGCTAAATACATGGATCTGCCCTGATGCAGGTGGCTCCCTCTTTTGCTCAATAAGTTTTAGAGTAGGACCACATTTAGATATGAATACATCCTATTATGAGCCCAAAATGTGTTTTAAGATAAAAAATTCCATATTTTGAAAAGTAATTGGATTAGACTTGCCAACTTTATATGATATATATAGACAATGTCCAAAGCTAGAATCGTATATAATATCAGTTACCTTGACCTATTTTTGTAAGGTCACCATGCCTGTAAAGTTGAACGAGGTGATTTTGTAATGGCAGGGTGTAGCTTGGACTTCCAATGGCAATGTCAGCACGGCACCAGACACGCGTATGGGCCTATTGTATAACATAATCTGGGGTCCTTGATCTTCTGTCCCAAGGTCATTGAGGACATAAAGTTAAGGACTCACTGTCGTCTTGGCACATGCAACAATATTCATCACAGGAGTTGCACAAATAAGCTATGATTACATGTGCAGCGAAGTGCCATCTGGTGGACAATTTTCACGTTAAATGTACAATACATTTAACGTAAGCTTTATATGTTCAGAAGCCACTTGAGGACTCACAACTTTGAAAGGAACAGGTGCAAAATAGCCACAATGCCAGCAGAGCATTAGACCCATGGACCTCTTGTTCTTATTCTTTTATGTGTTTTTTTTGTGTTAACCCATTTTTTTAACTTCTCCAGAATGGCTGAACAGAATTTTCTTTGACTCTAGACAATGAAAGTTTGCAAAAATGATATGGTTAATGTAATTTTTGATGAAGTTATGGGAAATCAAACTTTACAAGCGTAGGCAAGTGTTACCACTGTATAGTATATATGGCTATTGTATTTACATTTTCAACTTCTTAAAAAGCAGTGTTTGGAATGTTTTGGTTTTGCAAATTGGTGTTCCCTAGGTGGACCTCCGGGAAGTTTGCGACGGAAATAACGATGCAATAATTTTTCTATTTTTCATGAATTTTTAAGCAAGTTTTTGAAGGAAAAAAAAAAAAAAAAGGGTAAAATTTCTTCTTGTCAAGAACTATTTGGCCAAAAGCTTTGATATTACATACAAGGTCACCTGTGATCACTTAGTTCTTATTTTGGCCACCAGGTGGAACTGCAGTTTCTTTTTTTTAATGAATTATATATCAAAATTTGCTACCACTGTCCAAGTATATAGCTATACAGACTATAGTGCATGTGTTGCAGTACTGTAAAAGCATATTACAGACAGCAGAGTACAGGATCATCATGATCCTTTTTGTTTTGTTTGATCTTTAAAAGTCTCAGAAACTGCCCACCCAATTGCTTTGACTCGGCATTTTCATAAGACCATTGTAAATGGACCACCTTCACTTGCTTCTCAAGATCACAGGGATACTTACATATTTTTCATCACAGGACCAACTATTTTTCTCCATATTTTCACCTACAGTGGAATCCCCCTATTAGCACCACCCAAGGGACTGAAAAAACATGGTCTGAATAGGAGAGTGGTCTTAATGGGGATATAATTTAAGGATAAACAAAAACAGATCAGTATATTAATGGTCTTAAAGTAGAAATGGTCTCTGTATGGAGGTAGTCTTAATTGGAGATATCCTACTGTATGTCTAAAATGGCCTTGATGGGAGGGGGTCACAAGCAGATGAACATCGATTTTCAACAACAAAATTGTTTTGACCAACAAAGTCATTGATGCACACTTTGCAAGCCAAGCGTGATTATTACTTTTCAAGTTGACTCCTTCCCATCAAAACCTTTGGGCACTGTATGCCTTCCTTTCACTCAGCTGTTCTACAACCATGCTAAACAAACAATAATTATGAACACGGTGTTACTTACTACCAGTAGTCTGCAGACAGTCATGCAAAATTACTCCCCCCAAAATAGGCAAAATTCTCTCATGTGTAAAGAAATTCATTACATGTACCATCAGCCAGGTGAGAGGCATTTTCAAATATGTAAATGGTTCACTTTTTTCATCTTGATCTCTGACAGTAGAACTAGAGTGGCACTGTGTATTTGTCATGCAAAACAGCTTGCTGGTATAAAGGAATGGCAAGATGTGATTTTGTCCTGCAATCAGACCTCTGTAATTCAGGATTCAGGAGTGTGATGTGCCACAATTTACCTCAGAACATGTGCAATGGCTATGCCTTACTGACTTACAGGTGAATATAGTACCATGTTGAAATACTCTTGACATTTGAACTAACCAATCAAAAGTTTGCTTACTGTGATCACATTGGTCAGACAAGAGCAAGTGAAGTTCTGAATCGGTCAGTTTTGCATAGCCATTAAGTCTGTTAACTTACAACACAAACAGAAATACATCATCTGAAGAAGGAAAAAGAAAGGTGCAGGCAATTTTATTCCAAGCATCCGTTACTGTAATTCTCTCAACACAAATTTCATACTGCCTTCAGATTATTCTCCTATGTTGCCTGCGGTTTTGTTTTTTTTTCTCTTTGAATTTCTCTCCAAAATACTGCAAAATTTATCCAATAAATGGGAGGGCAGAAAATCAAAATTTTTATGGGATACAGTCCTTTTATTATCCATGGACAAGGTACACATCATGAGGACCTGCTAGTTAATTCTCATATCCCTGTGCTCTGTAAACTCACATGGAACATCAAATGAGTAATCCTTTATAAGACTGTAAATTTTAAATTTTACTTTTTGGCCAGAGTAGTGACACCAAATGCAATCAGATGACCTGTGGAAGTTAACATAACCTAACTCTTACCCACCTACATCCTAACTCATGATTCTGAACAATTGCGTCTCAGTATGTGAATCAATAAACTTTTTTGTCTTGTTCAACATTCACAGAGATTCCAGAGAAACCTGGCTTCCATGAAAGATGTTGCTTTTCTGGACACTGCTAGTCTTGAGAATACTGTCCCTGCACAGGAGTTTCCAAGGTTCAAGTAAAGCGGTCCTTGACTCTGATCTTTTTCCATGTCCACACTTTTACTATTAACAACACATTCTGGTCCCTAAATTAAAAATGGCCTATGTAACAATAATTGACACAGGCACATAATACCAACAACGCCAACATTCTCACTTGTACAAATTTCATAACGGTCTCTTCATTGAAGACACATAACTCCCACTTTAAATACGGATTTTTTCTCCTTCATGTCGCATGCACACACATCATTATAACATTCTGCTCAACGAGTCTGAGCCCACAATTCACATCCTGCATGTCAGTTTAAAAAAAAATTTGCCTAATTTACATTGGTCCTATGAGCCAGACTGTTGTGGTCCTTGTTGTAACTGAGACTGTAGTTTACGCACTGTCTCTTCGTCCTGTACCGACATGGCAGTCAGCTTTTTGCCTATTCTGTCGTGCACTTCCATATATTTGGCCACACAGCGGTCTAGGCACACCGACTCCCCTTTGCTCAGGTCCCCTTCAGTGTATTTGGGAGGCACGCATTTCTTCTGGCAAGCGTTCACCATTCTGAAATGTGAAGTCAAGAATACACAGGTTTACCTTGTATATCTGATGAATTAGCTGCATTGACTCTTTGAGAGCCAATCATGTCTAAAGTAGATCTCCTAATGTTAAACTAGTCTGAATTATCATTAGGATCTCAGATTGGTATTCCTCAGAAAAGGACCTTTCATTCAAGTACCAGCACGCTTCTAGTTCCAGAGAGAATATCCCAGGTCAACAGCTTTTCTCGGCACACATTGGGCACTGCAAAAAGCTGTTGATTCGTCAAAACTTTGGCACTTAAAGTCTTAAGATGCAAGTATCATGACACTAAGTTGAAAACCCATTGTAAAACACCAAAACCCTTAAGATCCTCAATTTTAAATTAATTTTTTTCTACAATTTTTAGCTCTGCTGACCAATGGTCACAGAGCTTATGCCCTCACTCATGTCTGTCTGTCCCTCCATCTTTCCATCCGTAAACTTTTTGCTTGTGAGCGTGATGCAGTCCATATACAGTTTTTAAGATAGCACCAATAACTTTCAGGACTTATCAAGTGTATGAAAATGTAGGCCAAGTTTGATATTGGTGACGTCACCTACAGTATTGTAATATATGGGTCAAAGTGCGAAAATCTTGTGAGTACTCTTGCATCCTTAATGTTTGATGGATGTGCAAGAAATTTAGCGGGATTGTGGAAGAGGTCAAAATCTGCCCGGTCGGGAGGGTTAAAATTATTTTACAGTAAAAAAAAAAAAATAAAGGGGAGGGGGGACCATTAATTCATGGGATCTAAAGTAGCAAAGGTATCCCTCCTGGCATGCACTGCTGGTAAACAATCCGCAAAGTACAAGACATCATTGTGGAGAGACTTCAGTAAGACCAGGGGTGGTCCAGATGAATCACGTGTCAAGCTTAACAATCCTGGACACAAATTTTTAAATGCCTAGTTTTTAAATATTGAGAACCACCAGTCTGGTTGTTCACTTCATCTTATTCCAATTTCTAATAATATATAATTTTTTAGTATTTATTTCTTGATACTGTCAATGTGCATTGCTGCTCTAGTGGCCGAAGCTTGACCGGAAAGGCAGTTGACATGCTTTGCGCAGGTTTTATTTTTATCAAGAGTAGCTCTTCATTTTGGGGGTAAAGAAAAGGGTTCCATTTGCATGGTCTTTATGGACCCATCTTCTTTATGCAAGTTTTCTAATGGAGAATGGGAAGAATTGGATGGATTTTACCCAAATTACAGTGATTTTCCCTAAATTACTTGAAATAACAGCAAGAAAAGGCATTTTGTCCAAGAGTTTTTAGCGATAAAAAGACTACTTTCTGTTATGTTGCTGTCCTCAAAACTTGGCATGCGGGTTCTTTGAATTACATAGAATAAAAATATGGAGTACAGTTACGTGTCTGGAAGTCAAATTTTAATCATGAAAATATGGTACTTTTGCATTTCAGTGCAGGCATTTTAGCATGTGTTGTAATGGAAGCTACTGCGACCCACTACTTGAGTACGGGCCAAAGTAGGTGACCAGACAATTTTGCTGTATGCGTCAGCTCTGTGTATTCCACTTAGCATCACAGGCTAGGGAGGTGTGATAATCCGATCTTTGTCAGTGGTGGCGATCAAGATGTGACTTAAGCAATTTTCCAGTTGTTCCTCCAGCCCTTTCTACCTCCATGATGATACTAACAAGTAAGCTCTTGAAAGTTTATAGGTTTTTGGCCCTAAATGTGCAGCTTGAAAATATAGACAACAGCAATACAACTTCCTCAACTTTGTGGCATATAGCACTGAATATATGGGGAATGTGGCCTGTGATCGCTTGGTGTCTCTGCCAGTCCCCCCTTTCTTTCTCTGTGCAGTCACTGTCAAAGCCATAAATAGCTTGGCAATCACGTAATGTGTTACGCTACGTGCAAAGGATGTGCTGTTTAGTGTGTTTAGTACATTTCTGGAGCTATCATTGGGTAGCTCCATGGATGCTGCCCTTTCTGAGAACTGAATGGTGTCAAGGACTGGCCCGTTAGCCTTTATGCACAAGAAGAAAAAAGGGGAAAATATGATTCCTTCACAGGACTGAAAAGGACGTCACTGAGACCAATTGAAAAGATATAAGTTTCAGACCACAGTCATGATACTTCTGTGGTCAGAGTGACATACAAGGGCTATGATGCATTTACCGATAAGTACCTGGATTGAAAAAAACAATTAAAAGGGAGGAATCCACAGCAGTGATACCTAGGGCACATCTTTGCTTGACCCTTTCACAAGGAACATATTCACTAAGTTTCAACTTAATCTGAGAGACAGTTCTGGAGAAGTGACAAGTAACGAAAACACACAAATACCATTATGTATGTTCAAGACTAAACGTTAACTGATGTTAAATGTTACCACTTTGGTTCTTTACACCATTTGTTTGTAACGGGTTAACCAATTTTGTATTGTTGTATTCTGGCAGCTTCTTTGGTATACGGTTCGGTGTTTTCTGCAAACAGAATAATTTCAATAAAGCACCTGTGTGCACCTTTCACACTTGAGTGCACAACTGAGCGCAGCTTTTCAATGCCGAAAACCCGGACCATGTTCCAAAGAATGGCCAAGGAATTAAAATGTTATTGGAGATGAGAAGATCGTGATTGCAAAGGCCGTATTGTCACCATTGATGGTGCCGTCACTGATGAGGTTCTGTGCAAGTGACAGGTGCATGAATGACTATGAACATAATCTTTATTGCTTGAGGCCCGCCACCTGGCGGGCATGGCAAGAAATACAGACTACAGACCTGAGGTTACATCAAGATGCTTGCCGCAGGTCTGGAGAAAAAGAAAACAACAACCAAAGTGTATAAAGCTACATAAATAACTAAAAAAACCTAACTTTGATTGCTCATGTTACCATTTGACCTTACTTCCATGGCAGAGTTAATAAATTTTAGTACCTGCTTTATGACAAAGTTGTCCCCATCATTACAGTTCAATAGAAATGTGAGTTTGTCTTGGTCATCTAGGGACTCAAAGTTGTAGATTCTCAGTGAGTCAAAAAGGGTGGTTCGGAGTGTATTGTATTTTGTACACTTCATAATAAAGTGAAATTCTTTCTCAACTTCTTCCCTCTGGCAGTGGCAGCATATTCTATCATCTACAGGGGTTCTGCTGTATCGGCCTTGTTCAATATGCAGGTTATGGGCGCTGATTCTAAGTTTAGTTGGTGATTTTCTTTTCTGTATAGGGAGGTTGAGATCCAAATATTTTTCTCTTTCAAAGTTTGCTCCTTTTAGTTTACAATAAGTTCTCAGTTTGTTGGATTCCCTCCCCTCTCCATTTATATATTTTGACCAGTTATCTGAGTAGTTGGAGCACATTTTGTAGTACAGTTTTTTTTATACATATCCTAATATCAACTCCCCCAAACATTTTCCCAATAGTTATGAAGTTCAAATTTTTGAAACAATGACTTCATGTGTTTGAGCCAGCAAATTCTATTTTGTTGTGTCATATAGTAATTTTCACATAATGATTTAGAAACTAGGGTCTCTTCACTGAGGCTGTGCATGTGATACCAATACTTAGCTGCAGCACATAGGCTGGTAATGAGGAGGGGGAAGGCACCAAGTTCACCTTTTACAGCTGCTGTGCAACTTTTCCGGTGGACTCCCAGGATGAAGCGACAAAGTTTCAAATGTACTTGTTCAGTGGGAGTGCGTTCACAGATTTGCAAAAAATTTTCATTATTAAGACTATGTCGGAGATAAGGGGCCCAAATTTCACTGGCATACGTAGCAATGGGCACAATAAGGCTTTTGAAAAGTTTCAGAGATACATCAATATTCCAGTGGGTATTAAAGTATTGCAAGTTGAATAGCACTTTATTAGCCTTTTCTTTAAGTTTAGATATAGCAAGATTAAAAGTGCCAGCAGACGAAAATTCAATACCTAAATAACAGAAATTTTGAGTAATTTCAATTTGTGTGTTCTTATAGTAAAAGACAAATTTTCTAATTTTTGCACTTCCCTTATTGAAAATGATAATTTTAGTTTTCTTGAGGTTGACAGTAAGTTTCCACTTATCACAATAAGCCTCTAGTTTGTGCATTGCCTTTTGAAGGCCTGAGCTGCTTTCAGATAGCAAGACAAGGTCATCTGCATTAATTAAACAGTTTATGGGGCAGGAGTCAAGCCGCACAGGACTGCAAGTTTCATCGAAAATATTTGGGAGATCTCCGAGAATTTTTTTTTTTTTTTTTTTAAATTTTTATTGTCTCAGCTCACTTTCCTATGATAAGCATGCATAGAATCAGACACCCGTCTGAATCTTCCAAAAAAACTGCACACAGATGTAAAAATTCTACAGGAACAGTGCATCTACACTCTCCTGAGCCCCGACACAGGGCAAGGGCCACCTAACCTGATACTTGGGTATCAACAGTTTTTTAACGGTTCCTGACGAGATACACACAGTATCGAAACCGGTCGAACCTGCGTTTGCCAGTCAACGGCTACTTGTCTAGTCCGGCTCACATCTCCGAGAAATAGATTGAAAAGACTAGGACTTAGTTCACAGCCCTGCTTAACCCCAACATTAGAGGACAGTTTTGCAGTGTGGCCATGTTCAGTTTTGATTGAATAAGACACTTCTGCATACATGTTTTGCAGCAGGCCCAAAAAGTTACCACCTATGCCACATGCAGTGAGTTTATAAAAGAGGGCCTGGCGCAATACTGTGTCGAAGGCAGACTTAAAGTCTACGAAGCACGAGAACAAGTATTGCCGGGGTAGCTGATTTATATATTTATCAATAATAGTTTTTAGAGTAAAAATATGGTCAGAAGTTCTACTGTTTCTCCTAAAGCCCATTTGATTGTTTGGGATGGTTTTGTGTTTTTCAGTGAAGTCTGTCAGTCGACCATTGAGCACAGAGCAAAGAAGTTTACTCAGATGACTGGATACCGCTATGCCTCTGTAGTTTTCAGGGCTGTGCGCACTCCCGTTCTTGTGGATTGGGGAAATGGAGTTAGTTCTCCAGCATTCTGGGAACTGTTCGTTTATAAGAATTAAGTTAAATAATTTAGTTAAGGTAGGTAATAGGACTTGTTTACTGCTTTTGATCATTTCATTTCTGATACCATCCAGACCAGGAGATTTGTTATTTTTATGCCCCCCTTCGAAGAAGGTGGGGCATATAGCGTTGCACGTCGGTCGGTCGGTCTGTCGGTAGACTGTGGTTTCCGCACAATAACTCAAGAAGTTTTTGAGCTAGGACTTTGATACTGTATATGTGTATTATTCTAGTCAAAAGCTAGGCAAAGTTCGAAGATGGGTGACCTTGACCTAATTTCCAAGGTCACAGTGGTACCTGAGTTAACTTTGGTTTCCACACAATAACTGAAGAGGTTTTTAAGCTAGGACTTTTATATTGCACAGGATTATGGTCCATATTTGGGGCTAGGCGAAGTTCGAAGATGGATGACCTTGACCTCATTTTAAAGGTCACAGAGCCACTTTACAGAATATGGTTTCATGCTTTCTGCCTGATAACTTATACCTTGGAGCTAGAACTTTTGTATTGCACAGCTTTTTGGTTCTCTGTAAGGGCTAAATTGATTTTGAAGATGGGTG
Organism: Hermodice carunculata; assembly: GCA_964020975.1. Taxonomy (NCBI): domain Eukaryota; kingdom Metazoa; phylum Annelida; class Polychaeta; order Eunicida; family Amphinomidae; genus Hermodice; species Hermodice carunculata. The sequence continues at coordinate 76,807,751 of OZ026620.1, read as the reverse complement.
ACCTTGACCCAGTTTTCAGGGTCACAGAGAGATTGTAGAATTCCTGTGGTTTCCACACAATAACTCAAGAAGTTTTTGAGCTAGGACTTTGATACTGTACAGGTGTATCATTCTAATCAAAACTTAGGTGAAGTTTGAAGATGGGTGACCTTGACCTAATTTCCAAGGTCACAGTGGTACCTGAGTTAACTTTGGTTTCCGCACAATAACTGAAGAGGTTTTTAAGCTAGGACTTTTATGTTGCACAGGATTATAGTCCATATTTGGGGCTAGGCGATGTTTGATGATGGATGACCTTGACCTCATTTTAAAGGTCACAGCCACTTTACTGAATATGGTTTCATGCTTTCTGCATGATAACTTATACCTTGGAGCTAGAACTTTTATATTGCACAGCTTTATGGTCCCTGTAAGGGCTAGATTGATTTTGAAGATGGGTGACCATGACCCAGTTTTCAGGGTCACAGAGAGATTGTAGAATTCCTGTGGTTTCCACACAATAACTCAAGAAGTTTTTGAGCTAGGACTTTGATACTGTACAGGTGTATCATTCTAATCAAAACTTAGGTGAAGTTTGAAGATGGGTGACCTTGACCTAATTTCCAAGGTCACAGTGGTACCTGAGTTAACTTTGGTTTCCACACAATAACTGAAGAGGTTTTTAAGCTAGGACTTTTATATTGCACAGGATTATAGTCCATATTTGGAGCTAGGCAAAGTTTGAAGATTGATGACCTTGACCTCATTTTAAAGGTCACAGAGCCACTTTACTGAATATAGTTTCATGCTTCCTGTGGTTTCTGCACAATAACGCAAGAAGTTTTTAAGTTGAAGTTTAAGGACTGGGATACTTTACAGGTCTAAAGTTCTTGCTAAGGGCTAGAAGAAGCTTAAAGTTTGGTGACCCTGATTTAATTTCCAAGGTCACTTTGATACCTGAGTTAACTTTGGTTTCCACATGATAACTGCAGAGGTTTTTAAACTAGGACTTTGATATTCCACTGGATAATTGTCTGTATTCAGGTCTAGGTCAAGTTTGAAGATGGGTGACCTTGACCTAATTTCAGAGGTCACAGAGCCATTTGGTTGAATACTGTTTCTGCATGATAACTTGCATTGTAGAAGTAGCACTTTTATATTGCACAGCTTTATGGTTGCCTAGAAGGGCTAGTTTGAGTTTGCAGATGGGTGACCTTGACCCAGTTTTGAGGGTCACACACATACAGTAGATTTCCTTTTTTGTTTTTTGCACAATAACTGAAGAAGGTCAAGTGAAAATGAGTGACCTTGTCATAATTTCCAAGGTCATAAAGCCACTTTGCTGAATATGGTTTCTAAATGATGACTAATTTTTGAGCTATAACTTTTATATTGCCCAGGTTTTTAGTCGTTTTTTAAGGGCTAGGTTAAAGTATAAAGATATATGACATTGATGTATGATCAACCGTCACTAATTTTGTAAGGTCACGAGTGCCCCTTCTACCACTTTCAATAGGGTAGCGAGGGCAAGGGTAGTGAGGGAGGGGGGTATCTATGTTTTACAAACATATCTTGTTCAGTTCAGAGATAGCTTTGCTCACTTCATGGGTAGTGATCCTGAAGTTAAGTTCAGAGAAAACCAAGTTTTTGTTCTCACTTATGAAAGATTCCAGATGTCGATCATGGAAGTTATCTGGTTGACTGAAAAGGTTATGGAAATGCTTCCACCAATTACTGGGGCTAATAGGGTTTACAGACTTCTTGGACTCTCTATTAGTTGGTTATAGATGTCCCAGAACCGTTTAGGGTCTCTATCTTCCAAATTTTGAAGTTGTGTTATGAGTCCCTGTTGGAAGATTCTCTTCTTTTTATTTAGTAGTTTTTTGTATAATTTTCGTTCATGTCGGTAATGATATAGTAACTGAGTGTTAAAGGGCTGAGCTCTAAGTCTACTGCACATTTGTTTGAGATCTTTGTACATGGTCCTGCAGTCTTGATCATACCATTTTTTCCGTCGTTTCTTTTGTTTGTTTGATTTGTTAGTACGGGAACCTCTTCGTTTAATGTTAGCAACCTTAGCAGCTGAATAGAAAATTTTGTTTAGTCTTGCTGCAGAATCATTAATGCTATTGGAGTCTGATTTATTAAGTAGCTGCGATAGTTCAGAAATCTGGGATTGGACTGATGTTGAGCCTTGTGCATGTTGAAATTTAATGTCGTCCCCTTTAGACCATAAAAAAGTTGGGGCTTCCGAGTGAATAGTAAGTTCTTCAGGTTCAGACCAGGAGTACGTTCCAGTTGTGATACTAGCAGATATCATACAGTGGATAGACCATGGGGTAAGCTTATGAACATGGAAGTATCTTAATTTACATAGAGGTGAGTTATGGGCAATCATATAATCTATGACACTAGGGGCACCTACATGGTTGTAACAGGTTGGATAACCTCTACTATCACCTAGCAACCTGCCATTAAGAATTCTCAGGCTAGAGGTCTTGCAAATATGAAGCAGTTTCTTTCCGTGGGTATCAATATTGGCTGTATCCATATTGTTTCGATTAATGGGGGTATCATGGATGTAGTTGTCAGGCACAGGGATGTGCGGGCTGGAGTCTCGCATAATGAAGTCTTCTGCAAGTGCAGTGCGTGCATTAAAATCACCACATATAAGACAATCACCAACAGCAGAATAATTTGCAATATCCTTGTCCAGTAATTCAAAAATGTCATCCGTTTTTTTGCTGTAGGAGGAGTTTACAGGGCTTACATATACGAAGGCGATGTATAAATCAGTTTGCATGTTGAAAAATTGTTTGCACAGTTTCAACCAGAGAATTTCTGAGTTGTATTTTGGCATAATTTTGATGCCTGGTTTGATACTGTTTCGAATGCATACCGATATTCCACCATAAGCCTTTTTGGCTTTGTTAGGCTTTTTTCGGGAGTTAAATTCAATAAAGTAATTTTCCAAATTGGGGAGATCTGTTTTAGTTTCTGGATCTAAGAGTGTTTCAATAAAGCCAATGATATCTAAGTTGTCCACTTGCTCTTGGAAGTCAGTGTCGTTAAGTTTGCAAGACCTCTGACCCCCGATTCTTTGATACAAACCATCTACGTTCCATGCTCCCACTGTAATGGAAGAATGGACATTTGTTTTGGACAGGTCCAAAGTTATCGTGAAACCAAAATGCTACCTCAATACTGAATGACACAAATTAAAGTAATGAATAAATATATATGTATATATATATGTACAAAGAGTGAACACACTAGATTAGCATGCCTTAATGTTTAGAATCTATGGGCAGTGCAGTGTACATGCAGAATAAACTTGGACTAGAATGTTGGCAGTGGACTAACCAACATATGATTGTCACATTTGCTATGAATGTATATACTGCGCACAGTCCAGAATGTCACAGTTCACCATGTGTAGGTTTGAGATCAAAAATGGCACCCAGTAAAATGGGTGCCTTTGGAATGCCAATTAGATACTGTATGCAGCCATATATACCACTTATTGACCAGTACACCGTTAAGTCAATACTCATCAGTTCCTTTGTGTATCTGGATCATCATATTAGATTCAGATGCCTCAGCAACACATAATATAGTAGTAATAGTTGCAATGAATAGACTTTTGCATTTACACATGCAAGTTGTGTCCCTGAGTCATTGTTTATTTGGTATTCACCAAGTAAGGATTTGAGATCATAGATAATACTCACAAAAAAAAGAAAAGACAGAAAAGAAAAAGAAAAAAATTGTATATTACTAATATACAATTTTTTTCTATACCTTGCAATGATTACTAATATTATTAGTAATCATTACAAGGTATAGACTTTCGCATTTACACATGTAAGTTCTGTGTCCACAGTGTCTATGAACATGACAGTCAATGTTTTCATACACTGCGTAGGAATTTCGACCAAATTTGCATTCGATTAACGAAACTCGTCGGCCAAAAATACCATTCGACCATAATGGAAATTTGACTATGAGGTTTTTCACCTTCAATGCCTTTCGACGAAGTTGGTTTCGGCTATGTGGGTTTCGACGCGTCCTAGAACCTAAATTATTAAATATTTCCAGCATACCACGGGTGGCCGCCTCTCACTGCCACTACAGCGATCGCTTGACTACCCCACCACTGTGGTCCACACTGTGGTCCACAGTGGTGGGGTAGTCAAGCGATCGCTGTAGTGGTACGTAGCGAGAGGCGGCCACCCGTGCAGCATACTACACACAAACACACACACATACCACCTTAACTGAAACAGAATGTTGTTGCACCTTCATCTTATTTGATTCCTTTGTGCTTCCTGTCATATCTTCAACTGAACAAATCATTTATCGTGTCTTGGACCTTGCGCGAAAGTGCCGACCTTCAAATCCTGCAGCGAAACTCCCTATTATCGCTCTAATTGGTCGCCCTTGTACTTGCACTATATTCTGTAGTACACTGTAACTTCAACAAACCTATTGTACATGTCGGCCATCATTTCAATTTCAAGATCACCGATCAGCTTCAGCTGTTCTTCTTGTGATAGAGTCGTCATGATTGTTATTTGTAGCAATTCCTCCCCCACCTCATGCGTCAGTTTCCACACGTGGGTCCACTTCGGCCAGCTGACGAAGAAACTGCGCATGTGTAATTGCGTAACACAACCCATTCTTGGGATTGATCGCTACACCGCTTTAAACTGGCATATATCATATGTACAATACTGTGCAAAAGATAGTTACATCATTAATGAATAAATAAATAAACTAGAAAAGCAGATTTGCTTCCAAGCAAATCTGTGTGCCCTCAAAACTTGCAGAAGTTAATTTTTGTCTGGGGCTTGCTGACTGCGCCCTCAGCACAAATCTATTGTCACTTTTTTTTCATGTTGTCACCTGCATCATGTAGGCCTATGAATTTTTTCAAAAATGTTCTACCTGTTAGGCCTACCTATAATCTAGCTTTGATGACATTCAACATTTAAACTTTTCAAGTGTCTTTGATCAGCATAAATTAAAATTATACAACTTTTGTTTGTGGTTCATTGGATGTGCCTGCAGTACAGATTGATGAATCCGGAACGTCCTATTTTAGACAGCACGTCCCTGGATGAATTGAACTTCGAATTCGCTGGGCACACACCGTCACAACCAGTAAATCAATGTTTATTATGTCTGCAGAACTAGTTATTGCTTATAATAACTATTTCTAGGGCCTTGATAACCATTATATTATTCCGATGGGCCTGGAGACCCAACTCTACAAATAAAATAAATGTTTAAAAACCTTATTATTATGTGGCAAGCCATTTTTAGCATTTATTCCTCGAATAACATATGTGAAAATCTTGGAAATCCTGTGAAATAAATCGTTTATTTTACACACGTGAAATTCTTTTGTACTATATTACACATATGTGCGAAAGATTTACACATGTATACAATTATATCATAAATCTTTTTCACATATGTGAAATGAAGATATAATTGTACATATGTGTAGAATTAACATGTGTATTTAAATCTTTTGCACATATGTGTAAAACTATTTCACAGATGTGAAATTATTTTAAGTTATTGTACATATCTGAAACTTTTTTTGCACATACATGTATATGAAATTAATTACATATATGTAAAAAAAATTTCACATATGTATAATTATGGAATAAATACACGCAAGGGTCACCATAATATTAAGATAAAAACTATTATAGACAATAAGAGGCAACTAATGGAATTGTTCTTCTGGCATAATTTGAACCTAATTCTACATTCTGTGTAGAACAATAACTTGTGTTGATACAAACATGACAAAAGAATATATATATATATATATATATATATATATATATATATATATATATATATATATATATATATATATTTGAAAGTTTTGCTGAAGCAATGATGATTCCATGGTTGAGGAGTTGAGGCTTTAGGTAGCTGATACCCGGTTACGGGAGCCAACCAGAAGTCAAGTATGATCATGGCAGAATACGCCAAAGGCTTCTAACAAACTAATTCCAGGGTTTAATACATTTCAAAATATGCTGGTCGTGGAGTTGAGGAGTAAAATACCCAACCAAGCGACTTGTAATAGATACTTATAAAGATTTTTGAAGATTATATATTTCAAAATTTGACACAAGCTAACAAATATGTGAGTTCTCTTGTATCCTGGTATGGCATGGTAGCATCTGATACACGTATACATAGTAAGAAGAGAGCTTCGCTCCATATAATTTATAGTTTGTTTTTTACATGGTCTGATGTTTTTCGTTACTGATACATGAGACAATTCTATTATTTTATGTGTACAAAATAGCCATATAAATATTAACTTCTGTTGAATACCCGCCCTTTATTAAAACAAACAAACAAACAAACAAACGATATTACTTAAAACATGTTGTTTTAATTGATAGGTGACCATGAATTCTGAATTTTTCATGTGCGAGAGTTTGTTCAGAAGTCTGTTTTACCACTTTGGTCTAATTTGAGCGCTTCCAGCAAATATAGATATTATCAATGTCCACAATTTTTTTACTATCTGGGAAATAAACTTGCTAAAATTGTGTTCAAAGTGAGATTTTAACCAATGGAATGGCTCTAATTTGCATAATTTTCAAAACTGCCACACCTCTTTACAAATTAGGGCAAGACTTTGTGTTTTGTGTTTTTTTTTTTTTTTTTTTTTTTTTTTTTTTTTTTTGTTTTTGTTTTTGTTTTTGACCGTAAAAACACATATAACTATTCATACAATTGTATTGAAAGTAATAAATAATTGTTTCTGATAACTTCGGGTGTATGTCACATACGACACGTGTACTGAATTCTGAGAGGTCTTTTGTCCGTGCTTTGGTACAAACGTTTCGTTAGATGCGGTTTTTTTTTAAATACAAATATCACATCCCACATGCATCCACACTGAATTCTCTTCCCTTTTCTATGCCTTTTTTTATTATGGAAAAATTATAAATATAAAAAGCGATAAATATCCGAAAAATAATGGAGTTCTGCGATCGCTTTTTGACAACTTTGCCATTATGATGTTAATATTTTTGTAAGTTGATTTTGTCGCTTGACAGGCCAATTTCGGTGGTCTCAGCAGGTACAAACATAGCTTTATGAGGAGTTTGCCTGGAATCCTTTATCTTCTTTGGTTCCCTCGCATCAATTGCGGACGATCAGTTCAAAACAAATAGCTGAATTTGATTTTCTGTTTTTGCTTCGCGTCTACCAGGATTCTTTTGCAAGTCAATGAGCACATGTCGAGTAACATGTACACATTCTGATAAACACTGGTACTTGAAAAGCTTTCAATGGAGCTCTTTCAAAAGCGTCTTTTCCCCGCGCAGGTATGCTTGTCATGTCAAGTCCTTCACTTGGGCTGCAACACAATTCAATGCAGGCACGATGTCATTCAAGATTGAACTGCATCTGTCTGCAGCCAAATTAAGATCACATCTTACACCGCAGCGAGGCGTTAAATATTGGCTGGGCAGACAATTTTCATTTTAAGACATTAATTCGCAAAAATATGAAAGCATACATTCGTTAAAAAGCGTTTTTGTCTAGTTAATTGCCCTCGTGAATCCAAAATGGAAGAAAAGGCTGAGCTTCACAGACGACCCCACAGTTATAGACTGCACAGAGGGATCAAGGGACAAACTTAACTTAAGGTAAAATGCAAAATCATCTCCGGACAAAGGGAAACTATCATGTCAACTTAATTTTGTTAGCCCTAGCAAGATGGGCTATCCAGAGAAGTAAAGTTGCAGGACAAGCGTTAGAGACATAATTAAGTGTCATCCATTAGACATGTTATACAGGTCTTTGTCACGATTGTTCGTTGATAGTGCTGTACCCATAAGGACACGTGGCGAGAAACCAGGAAATGTAATACAACGTTACCTTCAATACAATATATTGCTGATGTACAAGTACGTATATGTATCTTTGATTTTGAGAAATAAGGTGTCGTTTGAACATGCCTTAATTGTGTAATGTCCTTTGTTTTTGTTTAAATTTACATATTACCTCTGTGGGTATTCATAGGTCTGGGTGTCTTTATATCAATAACAATTACAATCAAGTTTCTAGGCTATCAGATTTTTTTTTTAAAAGCTTATAAGTCTACAAATTCGAAGATCCATTGAAGATAATATTCATCTCCTTTCCCTCTCTCTCTTCCCAATTATGTCGGACTATGTTGTACCATAGAGAAATCAACTAGTTGATTCCTCGATGCTTGTACCTTCCATTGGATCATTAATAATGACAGGGTGTTCTGATAAAAATACTTTTCCTTCAAACAAATAATGTTCTGATGGCGTTGGTCCTGCTCCGGTGGGGTAGAAAACTCGTAAGAGTGACTCATCCGAAGCGGCCTTGCTCACATTACAGCTGTCCAGTTGCACGTTTTTACAATAGTTCCATTTCCCTGCTTGTCCCAAGCATTCTTGTAACTGGCAAAGAATTTCGGAGTCACGATCGAAGTTCATACAGTAATTGGGTTTATCGTCTTCAGCCAGTTTACAAATTTGTCTTTTAGCATGATCGTGACCATATTTCTGGAGCACAGCTTTCTCTCTCGATGTCATACTGGGAAGTGAGGAGACACGTGGATATGTTGGCCTCTTTGCTCGTTTAGGTTTAGCGACACGTGCACTTTCCTTGGACGTCAGGCATCCCATCCGCTGTCCTTTTCCAGTTGAATGTACTCGTGATTGTAACTTCCCAGTCCTGATATGAAATACGAAAATACATACATATGTCACATTTTGTTCTCTTGACTTAATACAAGAACGGTATAGACATTCAAACTGAGCATTTTTAAAAGCAGTCTGCATAAATTCAAACTAACTACGACTCCGGGAACAGTTAGGTGATGATGATGATGATGATGATGATGATGATGATGATGATGATGATGATGATGATGATGATGATGATACCACGTTTCTTGGAATTCCAGTTGCGCATATACCAGTATACAGTTATCAATACGTATACATACATGGAACCTCATGAGGATATGTGCGCTGCTTCATTTAATGTAATTTAGTGTGTTCGAAATCACACAAACTATAGCAACTGACATTTTAACATAAATCTTCTACATCTTCAAAATTATTCTAAATGCAGGGTGCAATTCTCGGTTCAATATATGTGTTTGTCATGCCCAATTCTTATATGGTGTGCAAACAAAAGTTGAAGAATTTCAATTTTTGCTAAATTCATAGAATACTTTGCAGACTTTCCACAATACACATTCCCTTTTACCACAACATGTACAAGCTGGCTACTAGCTGTTATCCACATCCACCCTGTAGTGAAACAATTCGCATGCATAATAAATATATAGCTTGCACAGTCAGAACCTGTGTCCTAAGCAAGTTACTATCCATAATACTGTTAACTTTCTGCTTTGAAAGGTCTAGTTCTTGCAGCAAATAAGGGGGAAAGCAACTGGCAACAACTGTGTAATAACTGAAGTTCTAAACAAGATATATCAATCCACTTAATTATTGTTCTTGTCGAACAGATCCATTAGGCTCAAAATAGCTGAATGGCCTCATCACAAAACTGCAATGCTCTATCTATAGAAGGAACATGCATTGAGCCTGGGGCTATCGCTCCTTGATCTTAAGAGACCACTGCATCTCCGAGTAAAAGTCTGTAATGTGTGCATGATATCCCCCGCCAGAAATAGCATAGTGATTAAAGTTGGCTCAGGCGTGACACTCTTCCGGTTCACAATGACTGTTTTGACAACTTTATGGATTCCATAACCACAGAACTGTAGTGTAGATAAATAAAGTATGTGAATCAGTGTTATCCCAGTGATTTGCTATAAATTGAAGTTGAAATGGCACTTCTGCCCATAATAGTTGTGAGGGTATTCAACATTTGAATTTTTCAAGTCGTGCCCCTACTTAGCATAAATTCTAAAACTTTTGTTTGTGGTTGATGCGACCATAGTACAAACCTATAATTTGAAGTCGGATTGGCATCTCTAAGATATTTAATTAGCAAAAATTAAAATTCTACATTTTATGTGATTTATTGCATGCGCCTTCAGCACAAACCTACAAATTGAAGTTGGAACGGCACCTTTATTTGTGATAATTTTGAAGATTCAACATTTAAACTCTTCCAGTTCCGCCAAATTAACAAAACGTAAAATTCTGCAACTTTTGTTTGTGGTTCATCGGATATGCCTGTAGCCCGTAACTCCGAAGTTGAAATGGCACTTCTTCCTTTAATACTTTTGAACGTATCCGACACTTAAACTTTTAAGTGCCTTAAGTAGCATAAATTAAAATTCTACAACTTTCGTTTCTGGTTCATTGGACGCGCCTACAGCACAAACCAATGCACTGAATTTGAAATGAAACTCCTTCTAATGATACTTTTGAAGATATTCAACATTTTAAATTTTTAAGGGTCCCTAATTAGGTGAAATTACAATATCCAAAATCAGCTTAATATCCATGGTGCAATTGATTGCCTGCCTTCAAAGGTTTAGATCTTGCAACAAATGAGAACGCCCCCCCCCCCCAAAAAAAATGAATAAACAACTCCCAACAACTGTGTAATAACTCAGCCCTTGGATTATGATATGCACTCATTGTATACGGATATTCAAATAATGTTTATTTCAATATGTACATAATCTGCCCCTCGCTGGAGTGGGTATATCCCAACTGTGGGCATTATTATTATTATTATTATTATTATTATTATTATTATTATTATTATTATTATTATTATTATTATTATTATTATTATTATTATTATTATTATTATTATTATTATTATTATCATTATCATTATCATTATTCAACAGTGGTGGGGGTGGTGGTTGGGAGGGGGGGGGGGGCTCTATTTAGTGGTGGCCTCACAGTACAAGTAAACCTTAGAATTATATGTATAGGCCTATATGATTGTAACTTTTGATGATGTTCACGTTTCCGAATGTGAAGTGCCTCTAATTAACATGATTTTCAATGCGGTCAATGTATGATTAACACTAACATTCCGGGCACACATACTGATTTGCTTACATATGTTTTTCTTTTTAAAATCATTTACAGGCACAGGTGTCAATCCAACTTCAATATTTGAACTATTTATGCTATATATGCATGCAGTGAAATGAAAGTAAAAATGTAAAATTTGAGTTTATGCTAAAGGAGCGGACGCACAAGATATCAATGTTCCCAACTTTAAACGTATTGAAGATGAAAGGGGTAATTTCAATTCAAAAGACCATGGTCAAGATACATTTGATTATCATGTAATAAACTTTAAAACCTTTTAAATTTTATTAATTTTCAAGGCACACACTCTTGTCTTGTCTTGTCTTTTCTTGTCGTCTCTTCTCTTGAGGAGCTCTCCGCATAGTATAGTATAGTATAGTATAGTATAGTATAGTATAGTATAGTATAGTATAGTATAGTATAGTATAGTATAGTATAGTATAGTATAGTATAATCGGAAAAAAAGGCAGGATGCCTGTAGGATCCCGGTCAATTGTTAATAAATAATGTCAATACTGAAAAACACTTTTTCAGTTAGTGTCAATAAAAATAAATGTCCAGTTATGTCAATAAATTAAATACATATTAATGTCAGTGAAAAAGATGTCCAAGATATCAGTCAGGAATGCTGAACTGTTCGTTTGCCCAGAACTGATCTAGTCGGGACTTAAACTGATTTATTGTTACGGCATTTACTACAGCTTCAGGAAGACAATTCCAATCGTTTATAACCCGCATCCGAACAGTTGGTATCTCAGGACCATTCCTTTTCCAACTATAGTTTCTCGTTGAGAGGATTATTTGAAGATTTTTTTTTTAATAATGAAATTCATTTCAGAAGCTTAATGTGAGTTGAAGAGACCTTTTCTGGAGCATGAGTAATCCTTGTCGGCTAGGTGAAAGTCGAACAGTCCAACTATCATTTGCACTGAAATTAAGACTCAAAGTCACCAGCTCAACGAACGAAATTCGACAGACTTGTTGCCCTATACTGTATTATAATTCTTTAATCTATAGTTCCTCGAAAACAAATAAAACAATATGTAAACAAAAATTACAGGAAGAAAGTCCCCAAAACAGGAAGGTTTTGTTCGGGGTCGTTTGGTACTACTAACCTCTGAGACTGCAACGTCATGAGCTTTTCGTGTTTCCATGCAGAGCTAACCCGTGGTGTTTAAGTTTCGACGTGTCTGTTCAACGAAACCTGCATTGTCATAGCGACACGTCATTATTTTACGTATCATTATTGACGTACAAGGCAGACGTCTACCTTTAGACATGAATTACATTTAAATTATACGATTATGAGGATTTGGCATTCTGATATGCGCCCCCCCCCCCCCCCATATTGACAGGGCACAGGAATATCCCTCAGAGCTGATCAGTGGTTTATGGCAAAAATGCGTGTCAACACAGTAATATCAAATCTTCATAACCTATATTCAAATAGAATTCATGATAGTTGTTTATTTTTCGCTTTTTTTAACAGTAGTTAATAATATCAAAATTTGAAAATTTTAAAGTGGGGGAAAAACTAATCATGACGGCATGGGCACTCAGTACACTTGTTCACTGCTCAATGTAATACGGCATGAAGTTGAAATTGAAAGGGCTGGCACGGGGGGGGGGGCAGACGGTATGAAACCCAGACCCAAGGGGAGCTTATCAATAAGAAAATAGGGGGGGGGGGTGTCTTTGGGAGCTGGTATTGACAAAGTCCAAGGGTAGAAGTGCACATCCCATAAGGGAAAAAGAGCCGTGATTGAGCTCGAGTACAATTTATGGGGGTCTTTGGGAGCGACAGCTAACATGGGGCCTTTAATTTAGGATCGATGGTTTGAAAAAGGGTCTTTGAAAGCGACAAGTGGTCAAAAATGTGGGTCTTTCCCGCGGAGCTTACCCGTAATGCTAAGAAATGGGAGTACACCCCCCCCCCCCCGGGGGGGGGGGGCTGGCATGTACTGACTAAAGATTCAATATCCATGCAATAACCTATGCAACAGACTAATGTAAATGTTGACTTCGAACTTGAGAAAGATAACACAGCACGAGGACGTGGACTATATATACAAACATACATACATATATATATATATATATATATATATATATATATATATATATATATATATATATATATATATATATATATATATATATATATATATATATATATGTATATAACTTACTCATGTTGGTCTCAAGATTTCAGTTAACACATAAAGGGTTTATCTCAAGTAAAAAGGCAGGACCTGCAATATTTATTCAAGTTGTACAGCTGGGTAAAAAAAATCAAACCTTCCAACCCCACCTCTACCGCTGTCCCCATAGAACAACATTGAAAAGCCTTGAGGAAACATCAGACGTGGTACGTTCTGTCAGAAATTTACATTCCAAAATGACGAAGTATACAGGAAAATTATCAAGAGACACATGACATCTCAAAGAGGAAAAAAATCGAGCAATGCAAGCCAGAGAGAAAAGACATGAGTCAATGAAAAGAATTTAATGTATCAGAAAGAAAATAATGTTTGTATCCACATGCATGTCGAAACTTAAAGGCGGTGAAGTGATAAACAAGGCCAATCTTGTATTTATTACAAAAATTGAAAAATTGTGATACTGGCAGCTTACAGAAGAGATGCATATTGAATGTAACATGAATTCATCAGATAATAGATTTTTTCCCCGTATAGCTTGTATCATTGCTTCAAAGAGTGGTTTCAATGCCTTAGAAGGAATAATTGTCCACATAGGAGGAAAGTTCTGAAGAGGAACTACTTCCACCCACGCTCACAAGGATGCTAATATGAGTATAAATATACCACCCAGGCACATACACATATCTATTTCTAACTGAAGAGGACAACAAACACAGTGAAATTGTTTTGGCGCACTCTACAGTTTATCGAAATTCTTAATTTTCTATCGCATCTTCAAAATACAAAAATTTAATTAAATCTTGAACAAGATATTACTTTTGTTCGGTATCCTGGCAAAGTTGAATATCCGGCCAGGAATTTTTTGTTTTAAAAGTGACAAATTAACAGTTTTGTTCAAACCATATGCAGTGAAAGCATGCATTTTTGCGATATAGGTATATTCACGCAATGCCGAGGCATTGTTGTCACAATTTCTAAGATATATCGGAAATAAGTGGGTTTTTCTACAAGCCCGATTGCCACCAAAGCAGACTCAAGCTGCGTCTTTTGTCTGCTCCGCTCACGTAACACGGAACTTGGTTTGCTTTGCTTTGCAGGCAACTAGCCCGAGCGACCCGCCCTGAAATTGCCTACCCCAAGTTACATTATTGACAACAGAAAGAAAAACTCAAAAAACAGTATAGCCAAGTGTAGAATTATAAATGCATTTTATTTTATTTTATTTTATTTATTTATTTATTTATTTATTTATTTATTTATTTATTTATTTATTTATTTATTTATTTATTTATTTGTTCGTTCGTTCGTTCGTTCGTTCGTTCGTTCGTTCGTTTGTTCGTTCATTTATTTATTTATTTATTTATTTATTTATTTATTTATTTATTTATTTATTTATTTATTTATTTATTTATTTATTTATTTATTTATTCAATTATTTATTTATCTATTTATTTATTTATTTATTTATTTATTTATTTATTTATTTATTTATTTATTTATTTTTGCTATTATTGGTTTATTTTCTACTTTCTTAAAAATTAATATACTTCTTTGATTTTTACTAGATGAATGCAAACGCACCACTTGTCATTAAAAATGCACAAAGCAGTATTCGAAGGCCAGGCTCTTAATAAGCCCCAATTTATATTTATATTTCCCATTCAGAAGAAATTATCTCAATTAATTTAGCTGGGTCTACTTGTCACTCCTAACCTTACTGTTTTATCTCATATAATAAAGTTAGAGTCTCGACGATGTTTCTTAATACACACCTTCCAGTCTCTTTCTCGGGTCAACACATTTTTTTTCTTTGTTTTAATTTGTATTTGCTTTATTGTTGAACTATTGGTTCAAGTTTACTAACAAATGTGAAAAGATGTCAATGATCTAATCGAGATAGTTCTGCAGAGCAATGAAAAAAAAAACAACCCGAGGGTGAGAAAAACTTGTCTTTTTGCGCCACTGTCAGAAGGACCTCTGTATTTTTGCTTCCTTTCATATGATTGATACTTCTTCTCGGGGGAGATCATAACTTGTAGTGAAAGTATACTTTAAACTATATGTGCCTTCTGTAAACAAGAAAAAGACGTCTGCTTTATAACGCAACAATGATTTTTGATGAAAATAATTTGTTAGTAAACTTTGCAGACAACTTGTGACAATATCTGTAACTAACCAAACTAAGCAGGACAAATACGGCAATGACACCGGCTGAGCTGCTCGCAACAGTCAGCAAATCAAATTGCACCTTGCAAATATGGCTTGATAATTTTGACCAATCAGGAAAGCGGTATTATGTGTTCTATGTATGTCTGTGATATTTTGGTTGACCTGGGTGGCTCCGTTGTAGATATAGATTGAACACAAATGACGGGAACAGAGTGTCAAAAGTAATCAATATAATTTCACTGAACAATCAGGACAGGTAAAATTTGACCATTCTCCCTACGTGGTCTGCAAGACAACAACAGAATGCCGAAGTTTCTCCTCAGATCCATGGAAATATGGTCAGAAACTGGACTCCTAAGTGACCGTACTGCAGCAGTAGCTATCTTTGAATGAGAACTTAATCATTTTTTTTTTTTTTTCAATTCAGTGGCAACACTCTAGTGCTGCCTGCTGGTGACATAGATACAGAAACAGAAAGAGGAAGAAAGATGGCAGAGGCCGTGGACACAAAGCTTTGTAGTAATTGGTGAGTGAAAGTAGAGTTTGGACTCTGTGTCTGTGTAAGCAGCACTTGGCATGATGTACCCAAAATCAGAGTTAGGAACTTAGGGCAGTAATAATTTTAACATTTGTCATTTTTTTGTAATGTATGAAAAAGTAAAAATTTAGTGGGAATGTCACTATCATTAACGTTTTGGCTTCGGTGTGAAATAAATAAGTGAAGTAAATTATTAGGATGAGAGTACATCTTTTTAGGGATTCCCGTACCCTAACAAGACCTGACATTGTTCCCTCTAATCAGCTCAATTGTGTGGTACTGATCATGATATTTTGGCCTCTCCTGGTCTCTTCATCTCTCTTGAGTTTTTCAAAACAGGCTTAGGTACCAATGGAAACAGGTTAATCGGCGGAAACAAAATTAAGCACAGGAAATCATACACACTGGGAAACCGACAGATAACAGGGAAGAAATACAGGAAGCTTTAAGCGGGGATGTGTTGTAGTCTTAATAGCAGGTCCCAGCTTTAAGGGAGCACTGGGAAGAAGTTAATAATTCACAGTGGGGCCAGGGAACAGTACCAGGGTGTCAGGCAGAGTACTGACAGAATCAGTTGGATTGCGAGATGTGTTGCGGAATCAGAAGTATTGAAGTTAAAATAGCAGAACTTTGAGCTGATCAATGGGATTACATAAAGCTGTAGGATGATATCTTGACGGAATTCATAAAGAGAGGACCAAAGGAAATTGAAGATAGTTTACAGTTGCTTTTCTATAGGGTTATTGAGAAAAAAACCAGCACCAAAGGAATGGAATAGACTAAAGATTTCATATATTGCGAAGAAAGGCCTAGGAAACCATATATTTTACTTATTGTACAGCTATCTAGATTTGTCGGAAACAAATTTCATATTGATACAATGATTTCCAAGGCTTTTATAAGCTGGTTTACCAGGGGATATCAGATTGCACATTTTGTCAGCATTTCTTGAAATAGAATTGAGGGAAAATGTATCTCAGATGTGAAATTAAAGTATAGTCCAATATGCAGGAACCGTATTTGTTTGATTACAAATAATACATAATTACAAACTAATCAAATTCTTTGATCATCATTTTAAACATCAACAGTTAATTCATTTTTATGACCCTCAAAAGTCTTGGAAGGAGGCATCTGATGGAAAAACAAACAAAACAAAAATAAAAAAACAAACCATTTTTAGCTTATATATCTATCTTTCAAGAGACAGTTATTCAGAGCAGATTGATCAATTAGCTTTTAATTGACATCCAAATATTGATTGACAAGCAGAAAATTACATTTCAAGAAATCAACATTGAAAGATTTGAGGCCCTTTTGACCCACATTGTTGGCTGTAATGACAATACTTCTCTCCACCCCCGGTCACTTTTGGTTGCAGTACTTCGAAGTCATGTCAATCAACAAATTTTATGTATTGTTTCCAAAATACAATGACGTTTAGCAGTTATTTACCTGAATGACACCAAACCCACTACACTTGCCAGCTTGCCACTGTGGTTTCATGCACAACAGTGACAGCTTCAAAGGAAACTCAAAAGCAGATTAAGCAGAGCCTATTTCACTGGTTTTTGTACACCATATCATTTTAAGATAGTTACATTTATTAGTCATCCTGATGTTTGTCATTTGTCTTTAAAAAATCATCATGTTCATAACCGTAATTCTTGTTATAAGGGTGGCTCTTGGGACAGCAACATGCATAATGTTATAGCAAGGGTCTCCCTTGACCAACTTAGACAGTTTCTTGTTGTATCAATATTTATGTATTATACCATTTGTTGGTCATAAATGAAAGAGTTCTGGTTCCTGCAAATGTTTTGGCCTTCCTTTGTGGTATGTCAATATTCTACAGTCACAAGAACGTGTGCAATATGGACAATAGTACTTCCATATGTACATTGGTTAGACAGTGACAGGTAAGCTTATGGAGAGTGAAGACTTTGGATTGCGGAATAGGGAAATGACTACTAGGAAGTGGTTCTGGACAAAAAGACACCAATACAACAATACCATGATTCTGAATGAAGATTAATACATTGGTTGAAACCATGTAGGCAGAAAACTATGTTTTCTTCGTCCATGTTGAAACAACTTTCATTCACTTTGCGAGTTCCAGGTTGGTCATCAGGCACCAGTTTGACAATCAGCACCTATTATCGTCCTTTTTTTCCCTAATCACTATTGCAGTACATGTATCAGAATAGGGAAACATAAGCCCATCGATTCCAGTATTTTTGTGGTCACCACAATAAACCTGTGATCCTGATCTTGTCAAGCAGTTTACACAAGAATTACTAGCAGCACACCTCAAAGGCTACAGTGGGTTCTTGGCTGTTGCTATGGCACTGGGTTGTGGAAAGCAGCCGAGTGCTATCCAAACTTTGGTGGATTATTTAGCATACATTTGTCAACAGGCATGCATGCACTCAAGCCAGCTAAAACATAGTGATGTTTTTGTCCCTTTTTATCATGTAAATTTTGCTTTTTGGGGGTCCATGTTTCTTGACGGGAAAGGTAAAGTGGCAGACTGGTCAGGTCATGATTTTGCTTTTATAGCTCAATCCCTTTAAAGGAATTTGGGGATCAGTTGATGGAGTGCGATACGGGAATAAAGGTAGATGATCTAAAAATCCCAGGTTTATTTTTTGAAGATGACATTGTACTCGTGGCAGAGTCTGAGAAAGAACTACATGTGCAAGATATGCTGAACATAGCAAGGCAGTATGGGAATAAGTGGAGGTTAGAATTCAATAAGGATCAGAGTAAAGTTATGACTCTTGGGAAGAAACCTGATGGGAATAAGAAATGGAGACTTGAGCACTTTCAAATTTCAGAAGGTGGAGAACAGTTGATGAGTATGAATACCTAGGCATGAAGATAAAAGCAGCAGGTAAAAGAATATTCAGATATCAGGACGTGGAGAAGGTAAAACAGAAAGTGAATCGTATAAACAGTGATGAAGGGAATGATAAAAGCTGCAGCACCGGACAGTTTCAACAGAGTGTACACAGCGAGGGTATTATGGGAGAGTTGCAATCCAGGAATGATGTATGGCTTAGATGTGATTTCAGTAAGTGAGGGAGATATCCAGCGAATGGAGAAAGTACATAATGAGACGGGGAAATGGATTCTGGGAGCACCACCTTGTACAGCAACAGATGTAGTTGTATGAGAGTTACAGGCAGGATGGAATAAAATGACAGACAGGATTGCCAAAGTAAATTTAAAGTACTAGGGGTATCCACAAGCAGTAAATGAAGACAGGGGGTGGAGGAAAGTTTACAATGAGGTAGTCAAACAACAAACAAGATGGGTCAAAGACATAGATAAGCTAGCGGAGATATATGAATTGAAAGGATATGATGAGGTTGATAATTGGAAAATGTGTATAGGTGAGACTGTTACAGAGGGCTGGAAAAGAGGAGTCAGGGAAAAGAGTACATTAAAAGGGTAGAAGGTAGTAGTAGAAGTAGACAGCAGGTAGTAATAGAAAATGTAAGGTGTGGTGGCAAGAGGCAGATGACCTAGTAGGTCATTGGCTGTTGCACAGTGTTGTGATGCATATAGGGGAGATAAGAAAAGATTTTTTTCAGAAAGTGGCACGGTGAAGATCATAGTAAGTTGCAAAGGTTTTGAAAAGGTTCTGTTTTTAGAGGAAGAGGAACCTGTAGCATAGGTTTTAGGTTTGAAGGGTGGCTTTCTGGGAGCAAGAAAAGATATCAAAAGTGTACAGGACTACCTGGTAGGATGCTGGAAGGAAAGAACTGGAATGAAATGATAAGAGCTCGACAGCAACATGGTAAATTAGAATTCCAGAGTTCAGGGCGGGAAGGGACTGGTGCTGTCCCTTGTGAGGGCTGCCATGGGGTCCTGGGACAAAAGCCAGGACCACTATAAAATGAACACGTAAAAATGATTTGGAGGGAAATTGTAGATGAGACCTATGAACATAATATGTTCCAGGTCAACAGCTTGGCATGTCTTGTGAAGGAAAGCTGTTGACTCAATACTAATTCAATGGTGAAGGGTTAGCTGGCAGCCATCAGTGAAAGTTTCAGTTTAAAACATGCAGAATGCTTTGTGCTATATATACAGATGAGGGCAATTCTTCACTGGTTGAGATTACGCCTCAACACAGAAGAAAGCATAAACGGTTTTCTTTAGATAAGCTTTAAATATATCTGAAAAAAAGAGATAAAAAACTTAAAAAACAAAAAACCCCGGCAACTTAAATTCCTGTTGAACTTAAAATTTTTGGTTATTTTTCCCAAAAAATCTAGTTGCCCCAGGTAGTGGGGTTTGTCTTTATGTCAAGCCCAGGCAATGGATCCACTGGATACTTCCCATGTTGTAACAACAATATTTTAAGTCTTGTTGAACATTTTAGCTCTTTCAGTGTCAAATTTTGGACTGTGTCAGCAGCTTTTGTATTGGGCGCAATGTGCGCAGAGAAAAGCTGTTGACTTTGGCTATTCTCTCTGGAACAATAGGCATGCTGGTACTTGAATGAAAGGTCTCTTTACGAAGAATGCAAATCTGGGATCGTAATGATAATTCAGACTAGTTTGATTTCAGCAGAGCGACTTTAGTTGTGATTGGCGCTCAAAGAGTTAATTCCAAATTGAATAAAAGTGTCCACTCTGAGCATGCAAAACTTCAGAATGCACAATTTTAATTCCAATGAAGTAGAGGCCTTGATACTAGTCTAGTCCTAACAATATGTTGACTGCTTTCCAGATACACATATAAGAATACAGATGAGCATCTGATGCACATCGACTGCTGCTGACTAGATAAAATTTGGGTCAAGCTGTTCCCGTAACTGCAGATTTAGCACTGACATGTCTTTCAGAAAGACAGCAGCCCATCACACAGATGTTCTTGGTGATGTCTTACTTTTTCAGGTGTACTAGCAGATAATCATGAGATGCAAAGACATTACTTCTTAGAAACTGTACATTATTATTTAAAGTGACTTGTCTGCATTCACATCCCTCATTCAAAAAGATGTGGGTTGCTGTCAAATGGTTTGTGATTATACGAGCCCTGAAAAAACAGTGCTAATCCCTGGCCTCTAATCCCTTCAAAACATTGTGTTTTTTTCAACAGCAAAAGGCAGATTGCAGCTGCAAATTTTGTGATGCATGAGGTTCACTGTAAGAGGAACATAGTACTGTGCGAGCACTGCTCCGAGCCGGTGCCTCGGTCGGACCTCCAGCAGCACATAGACGACACTCATGCTGAAGTCAAATGCAGTAAGTGTGGTCAAGAGGTGGAGATTTGTCGCCTGGAAAAACATGAGGTAAATAAACCCACATCCAACAACGTTGCCTGCTGTATAATGGTATACTTCTGCTCAGCAGGGGTGACCACAAAATTGGCCATAAAACACAATAAAGCAAAAATAAATCCAACAAAGTATATATATTTTTAAAACTTACAGAAAATGGAAAATTGTGTTTTGTCATTGTCATTTGTGTCACTTGTCTTGTGTTTATACAGAAATTGCACAAAGTGAATGTACAATTTTCTTAATTTTTCAGTTTGAAATGGATTCAGCTTTTTTATTTTTCATTCAAGCATTGAAATTCTTGTGGCAAAATGAATTGTAAGAAGTGGATACAAAAAGTGGATTTCACCTTTTGCAAATATTGCTTTGTTCAGTGTCTTGGACTGTTTGATGTTGGAACGAACAAGAAGCTCATTGATGGTAAAGTGAGATGGCAGCCTTCCAAACAGTCCTAGATAACCAAAGAAAGCAAAATTTGCAAAAAGTGAGACACACTTTTTGTATTTACTTCACTTCAACAGAAGTATAAGTGACTGGTATGTGTACTGTAACAAACTAAATTATGTCTGTGGGGATGAGTGCACTGGTCATTAGAAATTGTACTGTTGCTATGATTAGTACCAGCAGGCAGTGTTCCTGCATGTACCAAAATATAATCACTGTGTCAATAACTACAGTGGGATCTCCCTATTAAGGTGACCTAAGGGAATAAAAAATGTGGTCTTAATAAAGGAGTGGGTCTTATGAGGATATAATTTAATTAAGGATAAACAAAAATGGGTGTGTAAATTATCAGGTGATTAATTGTCTGTTTATGGAGGTGGTCTTGATTGGAGGTTCTACTAAATTTTCATGAATTTATGCTTCTCTGAATTGCAATATTGTTAAGTATATTATCGCTGGTTCCAAAGATTTGCTCATTTGTTTTCCTGTCTTGTTTGTAGTCAGAGTTTTGTCCAAAGCGACCAGCCACCTGCGAGTACTGCGAGTTGGAATTTGCATACAGTGATATTAAAGACCACAGACATTACTGTGGCAGTAGGACAGAACCTTGTGTTTTGTGTGGGCAGTTTATTATGCACAAAGACCAACAACGTCATGAGGACAGCAGCTGTGCATATCCGGCTCCAAAACCACAAGGAAACGGTCTGAATAATGTTGACAGCAACACAAGGACTCCGGCCCGTGTGGGTCTTAGACCTGCCTATGAAGATCCAGTGCCTTCAGGGGACTATTACAGTTCTTTTGCCTTGGATGAACTGACGAGAATGTTGAACCAACCTGCTCAAAGTGGATTTTATCGTCCAAATCATGGGGCCAATGACGCTGCAGCCAGTCGGAACCAGTCGAGTTTGGTCAGCGCCAGCACTGGGCGGACAGCTGTGGGAGCTGCTGCGGGAAATGGGATTAGGAATTCTCAGAAAAGCAACAGAGTCAAGAGGACAAATGAAATATCAGGGAATAGAAACAGATCAACCGGCAATAGTTTTAATGCAAATGCAGGTAAGGTTCTCTCAGTCTAGTTTTACTAGCTACTCTGGTCTTTTTCCCACTGTTTACCAGAGTTATCCAACTACAGTGGTACCTGCTGTATGCAACCACTGCCGTGAGCAGCCGCATTGCTTTTTGTGGTCACCAGGCTCAGACATAGGAGTCAATTTCTTTGTAAAATTGACCTGTGGTGACAGGTCACCTGCTGTATGTGGCCACTTTTTCTTGGCAAAAGGGGTGGCCACATATAGCAGGTACCGCTGTATTCCTTTACCTGTGCTTTCGTGTGTTATCAATTTTCACACTTTTGATTAAAAGTGGACACATTCATGCAGTTTTAAATTGTAAACATCATGAAAGGTAAATACTGGCCCTCAAAATAGATTACAGTTAGCAGATCTTGTCATGTTAAAGGGATGTGCTTTTTCATGGAAAAATTGCTGGTATTGAGAGAGAAGTAACAATACAATTCAATGTCCCAAAATGATTTGGTATTTTAAGGTGTGTGGATCTAAACTTTGCCTACAAAGAGTGTAAAAGGACCATGTGTAACTTCTGGATCCGTTCAAGTTGCATAATTTTTTCGAAAAGTATATTTAAGTAATACATGTATGAGCCTCTTATTTTTTATTTATTTATTTATTTATTTTTTAATTTTGGGTTCAGGAGCAGCAAAAAGAGGGGACAGGTCATCGGAACAAATGGGAGAGGCTGACCTTGATCAGCTGCTGGCCATGCACTTGGCGCATGATCTCAACCAAGAGGCTGACTCAGACTTCCATGACGTGAGCGGAGCCAGCTCATTTGACAGACTGCAGTCTCTGGAAGGGGATCCTGCAGATGGTCAGAACCTTGCATTGTTAGATGATCTTTTAAAGATTAACCAGTCGAGTCAAGGTCATTTTAGTTTCCAGGTTCTAATGTACTTTAACACTGTAAATTGCTTTATTTTTGCGTGTTTAAATTTTTACGGTTTTCATATTTTTTAACATTTCATTGTTGTTTTAATTGCACTATCTTGCACATAATTCCTATTCAAACAATGTTAGTTATACATACTATTTCACTGTTTTTTTATGTTCACGCTTTTGTGCCATCAGCGAAGTGAAAATAAGAATAAAGCAAAATTATAAGCAATATATAGACTGTATGATGAAATACACAAGGTCAAATCTAGGTAAAAAAGAAGTTCTTGTGTAAACATATAAAAGCCTGCTCAATCATGATGGTTCTGTGCTTGTCTGATGGATATCAGGGGAATCACTGCTGAGCTTGAATGTAACCAGACCTCATTGGCAACCAAACGTGTGATGTACGTCATAGATTTGGTAGATAAATGCTTCTGAAATTAGCATTCTAAGACTGAATATACATAACTAGTTCTTCAATCATGAAACAGTGTCACTCTCCTGCAAATAAACCTATTCAACCAGGTCCATAAGGTGCTATACCTCAAATGTTTTTGGAGACTCAAAGCTTACGATTGTAATGTTTAATCCACAGATTGTCAGCTCACCTGAAAGGCAAAATTATGAAAATACCAGTTTTTCAGTTCTCATTTAAAAGAAAAAAAAATGTTGGTTACACAATAATTTGTTGTAAGTCAGTGCGTGGAGATCTACTTGACTGAAAGGCATGTGGTAACTCATAACTTTAAGATGCAGAAGGCAAGTTTATGATCCACATAAATGGGTTCCATCAAACCAAAATTACCACCATTATCCATGCATAAGCTCTCTCAATTTCTCTGTCTCATCTTTCTTTGTTCTTTTTCAATTATTTTTTCTTTTTTTTCCCCCCAAAAGCATGTGCACACTACAAATACATGCAATGATAAGTTCTGTCTATTTTGATCACTAATTTTTTCTTCTTCTGAAATTAGTAATAAAAAGCAGAGTAACTTCAAATTTGGCATACTGGGTTTATCCCTAGAATTGATCTTTAGCTCAACTGACTTTTCAGTTGAGCTTTTCTGGCGGTCCATCATCTGTCTGTTGTCCAGGGTTTGTAATGCACAATTTACTTTTTTTTTTTAAACTTTTTCTCTGAAACTATCAGCCAGATCTTTTCAAACCTGATGGGGATCTACTTTGATTGAGTCTTTACCAAGTTTGTTCTATTGGTTGTGCTCCACTTATTTCTATTTTTTATGTTTTTTATGTACACCAAATTTTTTTTTTAATCTCTGAAAGTGCTTGAATTTCTTCAAAATTGTATAATGACATTTTTGGGTAGGACCGAGGAGACATAAATGTGTTCAACAGGTGGTGCTGCAATTTTTTTTTCTATTTTTCAATGAATTTTTGTTTCCCTTTTTTTCTTTTTCTTTAAACTTGTTAGCCTGTTATATGTTCCAGGTAGCTTGACTTAATTTCTTGACTTTTTACAAATTTCCAAAATGATGTGATGAGAGATAAAAGCATGTTAGCCTGTTTGATGTTAGAATACTATGTCATTTTTGCCTGAATCATACACCAGATCAACTTCAAACCTGGGGACGCCCAGCTAGCTCAAAGCTGTTGTTGTTTTTCATTCAGCTGAGCACAGGCTGCTCACACAACCTCCTGGTTAAAACCAACTTGATCCACTTTGGAAGTGTCAAAATGTGCATATTTCATATATTTGACCCAGCTTTGTATGTTGCATTTTGTCTTTTACTGAACAATCATGAATTACTTATTTAAGCATGTTAAGTGTTTTTTAGTTCTTCTTTATCAAATCCACAATGGTTTAAAATCCTACTCTTCTGTGCCCAATTTCGTGTACTTGGCTCCAATTCCCATCTTATTTTCTCATATCCTTGATAAAATACTCTTCAATTTTTGTGGACATTATAGCTTGACTGGTGAATTTTGCCTATGTTTACCACCACTAGGGGGAAGACTTTGCCATTCCCTGGAGCAATGGTCCAAAGATCAGTCATTCCTTACTTTCTGATTGTTGACAGAAGCCAAGTCTAAGTACATTAACACAAGTTTTGAAGAGAATCTAGTAGTAGTAGTAACCCCCCCCCAAAAAAAAATGATGATAACAGCAACAATTTTAAATTTGTGTTTCAGATATTGCAATACCATGTGAGTTTTGTGGTGACCTATTCCCAGTTGAGCAGTTAATTCAGCATCAGGTATGTATGTGTCTACAGTGGTCCCTCTCTTGAAAGACCGCTCCAGTCAGAGACCACCTGGCTTGAGAGACCACATTCAAGTGGTCCCCTGTGCTATCTCTTCCATTATAATGAGCCTCTCATGAGAGACTGCCTGTTTCAAAAGACCACTTTTGGGCCCGCCCTTGAGGTAGTCTCTCAAGAGTAGGACCACTGTATCGAGTGGTATGTAAATTTTTTCTGCACCAAGAAACGTAAGGGGCAACATCACTGGGTGAAAGGTGTAGCAGGTGTACTGGCTAATATCTACAGGTCTCACACCGCAAATCCACTTCCGGGCTCAATGATGTAGAATTTAACATTGGCAGACTTGAGAGCATAGCTCTCACACCCAATGGTCTTCTTTATTTGTACAAGTTTGTGGAACAGACAGGTCACTGTACCCTAACAGAGCAGGGACTGCTGTTGCCATTAGGGAAATGCTGTTTCATTCACTTGGGTAAAGAAATTTGCAAATGTTTAAATCATTTTAACATGAATTATGTAAGAGTTAGGTTGAATTCTGCAGTGATAACTGTTTGATTTCCCGATTTGGCTACAAATGTTGGAAAGCCTAGGCCTGTCCCTGACCTGGTACATATTACACTGGGACTGCTGGTGCCATTAGCCAATTAGCTACATGCTAATTTTTCATTCATTGGCTGCAGAAATTTGCAAATGGTTAATTTATTTCTTTTTTTTTTTTAATGATGATTTGCGATATACCAAAACAATAAATAAAATAAGGCCTTGGTCTGAACCAAAGACCTATGTTTACCGGTAGAACCACATGGGCAGGTATTCCTGGGTCTTTCACTAGGAGCACAATGTTTTTTTTTTTTTGTTTTTTTTTTTTTAAATTTCGTAATTTTCCTTTTTTCTTCAATGATTTGTGATGTAAGGGAAAAAAATAAGGTCTTGGTCCGAGTTGAAGACCAATGTTTACCTGCACAGCAAGGTACAAAGGTATTCATGGGTCTTTCACTTAAACCAAGGGCATACACTTTCGGGTTCTTTTTTGTTTTTGTTTTCGAAGTAATTGTCTTGCCTTTTTAATATGGTAATTTGCGATGACGAAAATAATGACCCAGTCATAACACAGGTAGCTTATATATGTCTGGGTTTAACATCACATGATCTGTTCATGCTTGTCAGTTGAACTTGTTCCAAGAAAAGAAATTTGTCTATACACATGGTAGAAATATAGATTGAGAGTGTCGACTTGGGCAACAATGTAGCCTGATTTTCCTGAATGTCCGATCTCAATTACACCTTGTCAATTGGGGTGAAAAAAAAAAAGAAGAAAAATGCCGGAGAATTTTTTTAACTAATTCTGGGCCTTAAACACTTCAGGGAGGAAAAAAAATACAGGTATTGCCGATGTCCTTCTCTTTGAGGATCTTCAATGCTATTACAGTGACATTTGGGACCCTCAGAAAGTGTAGGTATATTAGACAATGTACAGCTGAGTTGTTCAACCACACAGCTTTTACCTGTAAAAAGTAGAAAACCTTAAGGCATCATGCCATAGGACTCAAAGCACCCAAGCTGTGTGACCAAGAAATGTGCGTGAAAAGTCCCTGGAAACAAAGAATGCAGGAAGTTTTGCTATCACTTTCCCAAATTTTGCAATCTCTAAAATGGGGCCTGCCTGGACAAAACGGGAAAGTTGGCAGCTTCATCCTGCTAAATGTTCCCAGCACTACTCTCTTTATGTTATTGTTACTGTCATTATGTTGTTAAGTACTATTTTTCGTTATTTTCAGTCGACTTGTGCTCCGCATGAAGGCCCAGCCTCGGGGATGGACAGTGTTCCTGATGCAGATTCTGAACTCAGGACCCCAGCCTCATCAATACAAATGCCAAACAACAGTGCCACCAGGTCTCTGTCCATACCAGGCACTGGACAGCCACATATTGTCGATAACTTATCGTATCTTGCTGTTCAGGATTGGTACGTTGAATAGTGGGGACCGCCCCCAAAAAGAAAGAGAAAGTGAAACACAGAAACAACAGTATACAGCTCCATAACTAGGGGCGAGGGTGGGTTGGGAGTGCTGGATGAAAAATAATGGGAACAAGGGACTAAGCGGGAGGTGACCTGCCCCTGCCAAGGGTTGAATACTTTTGAAAAAAAATGATCCCCGAAATAAGGTTTTGTTAAAGACTCTTTTGCAAGAGTGACAGCTGTTTTAATCACTTTGATAAAGTTTAGGACAGGAAATAGGGGTGGAGGTGGGGGTACTGGACAAGGGAACTTGCCCAAACCTAAAAAGCCACCCCCCCACCCCCCGGGCCTGGTACATATATAAATTGATTGAATTGTTAATGTTATTTAATTTTCTTTGATGTACAATAATTGAATAACCTTTAATGGCAAGGGGTTTATTGTGCAATAGACAAGGCTTTGAAATAGTTTCATTTGGAAAGATTTCATTTGGGTCGCACCAAACCACAAGTGCCCGTGCATATGAAATAAAGGCCTGGATTTATCATGGATGGGAAAGGGGAACCAGGTATAACTTGTGCATTTGTGTATCTGGTATCTGTATAATCTAATCGATCATGTTATGTTTGTCAGGCTATCCAATCCAATAGACAGTAGCTATACGACAGAGGGAGAAGTGATGCTGCCCTGTGAATTCTGTGATGCCCTTTTTCCCGAAGAGTTCCTGGTCCAACATCAGGTGAAGAAACTGTACTCTTTTAATGCTAATCATAGTTTAAAAAATGCAGTGATCCGAATTAATATTTTTTTATTCAAATTTTGTTTGAAAAAGCCAATTTGAAAAACACCCTTTCTTCTCCTTTTTACCTCAGCTGACTTGTCAGTCAGCTGAGGTTTTTTGAGGGTCTGTCGTCCGTCGTCCGTCCGTCGTCAGTCCGTCGTCCACAATTCACATTTTCGACTTCTTCTCAAAAACCGTCAGCCAGATTCACTTCAAACTTAGTGGAAATGTGCCTTGGGTGGGTCTCTACCAAGTTTGTTCAAATGGTTACGGTCCAGTGATTTTTGGATTTTTAATGAATTTTTTTGTTCTTTTTTGGGTAAATCTTAAAAAATCTTCTCCGAAACCGCTCACCCAATTGCTTTGATATCACACAGGAACACTCCCTGGGACTCCTAGTTCTTAATTTGTTCACCAGGTGGCGCTGCAATTTTTTCCTATTTTTTTTATGAATTTTTGTGTGTTATAGCTATTTTCGACTTCTTCTCCAGAATCGTCACTCAGATTAAGCTGAAACATGGTGGATATGTTTCCTTGTAGAAGGGTCAAACAAAGTTGTTCACTATGTGGGAATGCTGCGGATTCCTGATTTTTAACGATTTTTTCAATTCGGGTACTTGTCAGTCAATGCAGCTTTCCTATTGATTACTATGGAAGTCAATGGGCATTCTAATGCTAATTCACATTTTCTACTTCTTCTCCAAAACCGTCATGCAGATTAACTTCAAACTTGGTGGCAATGTACCTTGGGTGGGTTTCTACCAATTTTGTTCAAATGTTCATGCTCCAGTGATTTTTGGATTTTTAAGGAATTTTTTTGTTCTTTTTTTTTGGACAAATCTTAAAAAATCTTCTTCTCCGAAACTGCTTACCCAATTGCTTTGATATCTTACATAGACACTCCCGGGGACACCCAGTTCCCAATTTGTTCACCAGGTGGCGCGTCATTTTTTTGAGGAATTTTTTGTATGCTTTTGCTATTTTTCACTTGTCAGAACGGTCCCTCAGATTAAGCTGAAATGTGATGGATATGTTGTTGTGGAAGGGTCAAACAGTTGTTTACTAGGTGGCACTGCTTTGGATTCCTGATTTTTAAGGAATTTCAATTCGAGTACTTATCGTTCGATGCAGTTTTCCTATTGACCTTGACCTCGTTTGTGGGGTCACAGTGCAACATACATGAATTTTACTCTTCATTATAACTTGAGAACTACTTGAACTTTTATGTTGCACATGTAAGTGTTCTTCTATAAAGGTCAGACTTACTCAGAACATGGTGTCCTTGATCCTTTTTCAAGTTCATAGAGCTGCAAGTGTGATGAATGTCAAGATCAGCTGAGGCACGGGCTGTTCACACAGCCCTCTTGTTTTTTTTTGAAACAAAAACCAGCCTTTCTAAATGTCCAAAGAAAAAATGTTCAGTTTGAAAGCTTTCCTCGGTGCCCTTTGGGCACTTTGCACCCAAAGAATACTAGAAACCAGTGGTTCCAGTCTCCCAAGAGGCTGACCCCCCCCCCCCCCCCCCGCCCCCCCCCCCAAAAATCTTACACTAACAATAACATTATGAAAATTTTTGTTGCCTCATTATACAGTACTGTCTCCTCTGCTTTGTTTTGAAGTGCAGATATAGCAGCATAATATGTGCATGATGATATTTATAACTTGTAATGACTTTTGTACTCACTGCAAACTTAAAAATTAATATCAACTACACACTTATACATGCATTGTATATTCCTTACACAATTATAGAATCCAGTTACATCTGATTGCACAGATACATTTATTATTATTGTTACATTTTCACAGTTCTGACATTTGGTTGTAAAGAAATAATATTAAAATGTGTATTATTTTTTTTTTTTTTTTGCATCTTCATGTGCAACATAATGAAAGAGTGTACACATATATGTTTTAATGGTATATGCCTGCATTTACAACAGACACTGTGGCTATTTCTGGGGGGGGGGGGTTTGAGATGGTCGTCGAAACTTGATACAGTTTATGTTTAGTGTAATGCCAGTACACCATTCTAATCACACTGGAAGATCTGGGTATATTGTATCAAACAGTGGTGTTAATCATTTATTGTCAGGCTATCTGTGATGCAAATACCACTGCCACACCCAGAGTACGATCTCCAAATATAGCATCTGCCATGGCTCGAAGGCGACTTCAGCAGTCCACTCAGACTAGAGACTCTTCACTTAGGAGTAGAATTCACAAACGTCAGGGAGATCCAACTTTTTCATTCCTCGGCGATGCCGATGAAAGTCACTTAGACAAAAAGAACAGACCAAAACCTGATAATCGGAGCAAGATGGCAGCTGGTAAAAGGCACAGTGGGCAGTCATATGGCAGTAGTTCCTTAACGCCTAGCATGCGCCCCAGGCAAGCCTCAAGACCTGAGAGAGTCCCTAGTGGTCAAAGTAGGTACTCTCGGCAAAGGGGCGATCATGTCAATGCTTCTGGTGATGGGGACAGTGCCCAAACTGTACTGAAGGAGAGGCCGGAGCAGCGCAGAAAAGGTAGTGCAGCACGTGTGCACGAAACCTTGGACCAACTTCTTAGGGACCCGTCGTATACAACTCAGGACATACTGGCGCACATGGATAAAAAGGAGAAATCCCGCACAAACCAACAAAGCAAGGACAGGGGAGAAAGTCTCCCTGCAGGTAGAGGACTCACAAGTGAGTGTTATTTTGTGAAGAGAACTGCGTTGACATTACTGGGTTACTGGTCCCTGTTGTTGTTTCTTCATATCAAAACAATATAAGCATGTAAATACATGTGATGCGATTAATTACAGGCCTGTGGTCATAGTGACAACATTGATGTTAAACTTTGTATTTTGTGAAAAAAAGCTTGATGTCTCAGTCCTCAGTCTTAACACTAAATTTGATACCTCGATGCTCCAGATGCGCTACACACGTAAATATTATTAACATCTAAGTTTGCTACAGCCTTGTCTTTTCAAGGGTCTGCCCCATAGGGGGACCCTTTATGTTTTCAGGTTGTCCGTCCATCTGGTTGTGCACATTCTCATCACCACGATATGTACAAAATGCCTCCATGTATTTTGCTCAAATTTGGCAATATGCTTATCTTACCTGGCAATATGAACTGATTAGATTTGGGTGTCGCCAGAATCTAATTTGAGCAAATGGCAGCCAAACTATGTTTCTGTTAGGGCTCGTTACTGTGATATCTCTTGAATGCTTCTACGTATCTCGCTCAAATTTTATAAAATGATTATCTTGTATGCCAGGATTATCTGATTATATTTTGTTGTCATCATGACCTAATGTGAGCAAGTGGCAGCCTAATTACATGTTTGTTAGGGCTCATTACCACAATATCTCTAGAATGCTTTGATGTATTTTGTTCATATTTGCAGTACATGTATAATTATCTTACATGACAATATGCACTGATTAGATTTTGGTGTCACCACAGTGTTGTCACCGAAACTTTTTAGCTTAACAATAATGTAAAGCTTTAAAAGAAATGTTAAGCTTTTAACTTTGCCGTGAAGCTTCAAATGCTTCCCATAAAGCTATAATATTTTGAAAAATGCACAAAATACTCTCCTTTCAGACCAAAATGGCACTTTTTAGGGCTAGATTGACTCTTTCAAGTAGACGAAGTGCAAAATTGACCTTCGAGCATGAACAAAAATGTAAAGCTTTAATTTTTTCCAGGGGACAACCCTGCACCATGACCTAATTTGAGCAAATGGCAGCTTCATAGATGTTTGTTAGCGTTCGTTACCATGACATCTACAGAATGTCTCCATGTGTTATACTCCAATTAAAGTTTGATAGGAATAATTAGTACGATATCTCAGTTATGCATACTTTTAGTTCCTGCCAGTATGAATGTGTGCATGTCGTTATTGCTTGCTTAATTACTAGTATACACGTTTACTGTTACAACACGTCCAGTTACTTTGGACTATTTTTATCAGCATAGGCTGCTCTAAGTGGCTGATTCTGCAGGATGGTGACATCCTATTCACGATTTTTTTCCCTGGCGGACCCTTCAGTCAACGCTTCGCGTTAAAGGTATAGGTCTATTTTTTTTTTTAATAAGGCACCTTTGCCTTGCATTATGCTTTGAAAAAAATGTTCAGTGTCTATCTACCATGATCGTGAATGATATCCAGCCACACCCAACGGGGTTAGCTTTAGAAACACGGTAAAGTACATTGATTCATTTCATTGTTAGGGCTACCATTGAGTACCAATCCGAATAAGGCCAGAAATTAGAATTTTTCTCTATTTACATCGACAGCAGGCTTTTGTCCCAGTCAATGAGCCACAAATGAGTTTGGATTGCACATAGTTACCGAACTCACATCCGTCACCCGTGTTGGGTACACGAGATCTATAATGATGGGGGAAAAAAATCATAAATCATGTCATTTACTGACATGTCCTTTGGATGGTTTAATAGGCTGGTAGATCAGCCAAATGCATTAACGTCATAATCTATGGTCCAAAAGTCACATTTTCAACTTCTCCAAAACTGTCATCGAGATTCACTTCAAACTTAGTGGGTGTGTACCTTCAGTGGGTCCCTACCAAGTTTGTTCAAATGGTCTACTTCGTGGATTTTTGGATATCTTGTGCAATTTTTTGTTAATTTTTTGGCAATCACTTAAAAATTATTTTCTCCAAAAATGCTCAGCCTATTGCTTTGAAATTGCATAGGGACACTTCTGGGGATCCCTATACCTTAATTTGTTCAACAGGTGGCCCTGCAATTTTTTTCCCTTTTTTTAAACAAATTTTTGTGTGGTAAGGCTATTTTTGACTTCTCCAAAACCATCACTGAGATTGTTCGAAAACATAGTGGATATGTAGCTTCTAGGAGAGGTAAACAAAGCTGTGCACTATGTAGTGATACTGTGGATTCCTGATTTTTAACTAATTTTTCAATTTGGGTACTTGTCAGTTAATGCATGCATTCCTATTGATTACTATATAAGTCACTGGGGATTGCCATGCAAATTCACATTTTCAACTTCTTCTCCAAAACTGTAAACCAGATTGACTTCAAACTTGGTGAGACTGTACCTTATTTGCTTCTCTGCCAAGTTTGTTCAAATGGTCATGATCCAGTAATTTTGAGATTTTTTTTAATGATTTTTTTTCTTTTTTCAATCTTAAATAATCTTCGCAACCACTGAGCCCATTGCTTTGAAATTGTATGGAGACACTTCTGGGGATCCTCAGACCTTAATTTGTATAACAGGTGGCACTGCACTTTTTTTCTTTTTTTTTCACAAATTTTTGTGTCTTCACCAATTTTGATTTCTTCTCTGAAATTGTCACTCAGATTGTTCTGAAACTTGCTGGAAAATGTAGCTTGTGGGAGGATTAATCAAAAGTTTTCTCCAGGTGGTGATACTCTGGATTCCAGATTTTTAATGAATTTTTCAATTGGAGGTATTTATATTAACTGAGACTTTGTGCTGCCACCTGGGTTGCAGCATGGGACTTTTTTTCTAGAAGGAGGGCAGATTCATGTATTGCACAGGGCCAAGTGAGCTTCTTTGATAGAAGTAAACACTTGAAAAAGCAAAAAATCTTAAAGAAAATTAATTCACTGAGTTTTCAAACATGCAAGATGCTAAAGATGTGTACAAAATTTCATTTGTTTGGTAGAAAAAGTACAATTTCCAGGTGGATAGGTAACATATAACTGGTGCAAGTGCCCTCTTCATGGTGGCCGTTTAGTTCCTTTGTCTAGCAGCTGATGGGACCTGATTTACTGCAGTTGATATATTTACTTGTACATACAAATACCTCCTATTTGGGTACCTGTTGGTAATGCATGCATTCCTATTGATCACCACAATAGGGATTGCAGTGGAAACACTTTTTTTTTTTACTTCCTCTCCAACATCCGCATCGCCTAAACTAAGGTGGAACTTATTATGGGTTCAATGTCAAGGTGAACTGTGGAAGGGCTCTTCACACAGCCCTCTTGTTCATTATGAAAGCATAGCTAAGTAGCAGAACAGAAAGGATCTGGCATGGCCCTGATCCAGTGCCTCAACAATGGCTAATTTGAGTTTTACTGAGGAATAGGAACTTTATGCCGCCACGCATGACTGGCACATAACATGCCCCCATTTTTACTGTGATGAACACGTGTTAGCTTGATCTTTCCCTGTAACCCCCGGTTGTAGGTACAGGTGTCAAGGCCAGGTTCATCAGGCGACCAGTAGAAGCTGGGGGTGTGGCATCAGGGAACCAGGATGCAGTTCGGAGCCATTACCAGGCCAGCTTCGCTGAAGCAACCACTGCCTCCAGCAACAGCAGACAGCCAACAAGATCTACCAAGCCCAGGTAATGAAAGCTTTATCTGACGCTGCGGGAACTGGGTCATCAATTATTGCGGTAGGCCGTGAATGCAATGTTCTTCGAGTGTGCAGAAAAAAAACCAAACTCTTGACTAATGGCATTATTCTCAATCATGGACAATTGAAAGTTAAGGCCAAACAAGAGGCAAGTGTGACATGCCAGTAGGCACTTTCCGGGAATTATTTAAGCGGGAAAAAGTTTCATGCTGACACATTGCTGTTGGGTCTGTCAGCTGTGAGGGTTCCAGCATATAATGATCTAATAAGCAAGTGTCACTCAGCTTCTGCTGCCAGCAATTTCCCTTGAAGTGCTGGGGTTGTATTGATCGATTACCTCGGTATGCCATGGCCTGATGATGGTGTTTAGCTCAGGATTTTGTTAAGGCATTGCTGCCCAATTAGATGAAGCTCTGTGTCGCTGTGTATAGTCCACAGAACACACAGAACTTAGTCTGTTCGGCACGCAAGGAAAGGTGGGGCCAATTTAAGGTTTCATAGGCATTGATGCTTCTCAAAAGGCCAGTCGAAGGAAGATAACAGTGCATATTTTTGATGGTTTACCAACAAATGTGATAAAAATATCGAGGAGACAGATAAGAGCAGGAGAAATTGCAGAGAGACTCTCCCATCTTTCTATGTCTGGGAAAAGCACATATTGTGTATTCTGCCTTAAATTCCTGTGCAAAATGAACAAATGTAGGGAAAAAAGGCTGGTAAAGCAAATTATATTCAAATCAAGTGAATGCTTGCAGACCTTTTTCACTGAAAAAGCTCAGTCTGCCAAGAAATAGGTGCTTGCACGAGAAGTCTGTTTTCTCATGAACATTATTACAATACTTGTTTCAAATCCCAAAATGTTGAATTTTCCATGTGCGTCAGATCAACTTTTGGGAATGCTCATAAAAAAAGCCAGTTGAACCTGGTGGGCAGGCTACTTGTATGATGATAGGATCTCTCCACACATATCGCTCAACTTGAGTCATGTTCTGTGTATTTACAGGACAGTACCTCGCACCACTGTGGAACCAGATCTGTCACCCAGTGCAAGTGCAATGCGCGTATCTCCAGGCAACAGGACTGTCCCCAGTTCAACTTCCAGATCTAAGGTGATATACTACTGATAGTCTTTATTTTTGGGGTATATTTTTTATTTATTTGTTTGTTTGTTTGTTTGTTTGTTCAACTTCCAGATCTAAGGTGATATACTACTGATAGTCTTTATTTTTGGGGTATATTTTTTATTTATTTGTTTGTTTGTTTTATTTATTTATTTATTTATTTGTTTGTTTGTTTGGTTGTTTATTTATTTATTTATTTTTATTTATTTAATATTATTATTCAATTCATTCATTTATTTTTTTTTTTATTTATTTAATTATTCAATTCATTCATTCATTCATTCATTCATTCATTCATTCATTCATTCATTCATTCATTCATTCATTCATTCATTCATTCATTCATTCATAACAAGGCATTCCTAGATCACTATTCATCCACCTTATTCGTATCGTGCTGGAAAGTTTTATGATTCTGACTTAAAAAAAACTAACATAGAAATATTCATTGTTCCGCTTTGTCACTGGTATGTGTGCCCAATACCACTGCGTGGTAATCTGTTGTGTTAAAAGCATGTCAAAGGAACGCTGTTGATTGGTTGTCACTCTGGCTGATCCTGTTTCAGAAACCCAGCACCAGAAGCAAGCCAAATGAGCACGAAGACAAGGGAGAAAGGTAGAAAACAGAAATAAACTGTGTCCTGCCAGAATGCTTCCCTGCTGAGCACTGCTAAATATGACAACCAGCTACGCTGAATTGTGAAGCAACAGTGAGCGTGACGGTGGACACGTTCTCCTCTTTCAGCATTGAACGGATGGATTTTTCATTTACACTCAGCTGGAATTAAATAGGAATCACACGTCTAAATTCTCCTTGAGAGGAAACGCCGTTCAAGGACTTGGCGTGGAGTCGGTGGTTGTTACATCAAGCCATGCCTCAGCTACCACAAGAGCAGCTGAAGCATGGCTTCTACGACTTGGCAGGTAACAAAAGCAACCCCCACATGGTGGGGCCAACACATTGACCACCCTGGGTATGGAGGAGTCGTGCAGAGATGTCACAGGACTTGATACTAGGAATTTTTGTTACTTGTCTCATGGCACTGTTTTCTGTTCTTTTTTTTTTTTTGTCTAAAATTAAGACAAGTGTTGGGTTTAATCTTTATTAGCGCAAAATTTTGAGAAGTCTTGTCTGAAAGCTGTAACTTGTCCTGGATAATGGGGCCTTCTTTCGTGTTTGTGTCCCTGCGGCCAGCTGTTTTATCAATGCTGCAAGAAGGTAAAATGAAATGTTTGATGTCTGTCGGCAGGGGTTTAGAAATGTACCAAAATTCTATTTACGTTTTGACCATGGAGCAGCCAGGTCTTTAACCAGCAACCTTTGACACTTGTCACCTGGCCGAAAATGGTAAGCACATCTATCCACTTGGCCACAACCCCATTCTTAAAAAATAAAGAGAATAGATTAGTGGGGTAGATATGTGCAAATGTCATGATGAACATCATTGACTGCATATAGCTGGTATAAAGTACTGTACAGGATAATGTCCCAGGAAGTGTATGATATAGTTTATGACAAAATGGTATTAGAGATCGGCGAAAAGTAACACGCATGGTTGTTGCCAGAACACGGAAATTGATTTTACCTGAATGTTGTCATCGTAAAAAAAACAGGAGATATAGAAACTTTAAAAAGTTGACACTCGGACAATCACTGGTCACAAACAATCTGTACATGTTCTTAGGTTGGCAACATCAAGGTTGAGTAGTGTCTTGAGTTTTCAATCAGATATTTCAAATACATGTAGTTCCATGATTTTCTACAATTGAATATTTTAATATTAAGGGAAAAAAGAAGTCAATATGTTGATAGCTTTTTCTCATTTTTGGAAGGCAGTCGGCCCATTATGAAAATTTAGTTCCATTTACATGCAGACTGTTCTTGTTTCAATCAGGTTTTGAATACATTTATGGGTTTGAGTTAATATGGGATGACAAAGCGTGCAAATAGTTGAAGTCTCTTGTGAAGACACTTTTGACTTCTTGGCATTGGGAATTAGTATTAAAGAAAATAAGATAGGTGTCTATTGGTTTGGCATGAATGGATTTTCATGGGTGATAAAGACAGAAATTCGCAGGATGTTACAGGCAGAAAAAAAAAGTATTGTTTAATGCACATGTATAATGCCATTTACCAAAGACAGATATGTAACTGAAGATGAGACCTCTTCTGTGCTTATGACACTGCATGGTATCAAAACTGTATGGCTGTGCTGACTTAGCGGAGCAAGTTATCTATTACATTTATCTTGTTAAATGTTGCCCTCACCCTAATTAAAACTCTTGATTTTTTTCCATGCTGATATTATTTTGGCCTTGAAATGATTCATTTTGTATTGTATCTAATAGACGATAAAGATATCATCACAGATGCCATCTTTAATTGTTCATCATGCACGTGAAAAGATGCTAGTGGTGTTTATGTATATATGGGGGGGAGGGGGGGGAGAGAGAGAGAGAGAGAGAGAGAGAGAGAGAGAGAGAGAGAGAGAGAGAGAGAGAGAGAGAGAGAGAGAGAGAGAGAGAGAGAGAGAGAGAGAGAGAGAGAGAGAGAGAGAGAGAGAGAGAGAGAGAGAGAGAGAGAGAGAGAGAGAGAGATTTTAGTTGTGCTTGGCACTGAAAGATTTAAAATAAATGCAAAATTTCCACTAAAATGTGAAAACAGAGCAGTATTATTGTAACAGTACCTTATTATTTAAAAGCATATAACATATACATGTAGGTGACTTGTCTGAATAGGACTGCATACTGACCACAAACATGGCAGACGCGAGCCATGTGCCTTAGTTCTGCAGCTCTTGCAAAGAAAATATAGCAATCTCCTGCACAATGTGAAATTTGGAACAAACAGTGAACTTTGTTGTTCACTTTGCTATTTTTCCCATGACAAAATAGTTGAGAAAGTATTGTTTCATGTATGTGAAAATAAAATACACACAGTATAAATGTAAGTTAATGTAAATGAAAAAAGCTTCAATGGGAAATCACAAAAGTCAGTTTCAGCCATAGTCACAGTTGGTTGTTCATTTTCAGTTATCTATCTTTGATACATGCATACACACACAGAGACACACACACACACACACAGAGCAAGAGAAGTTACATGACTGGTTCATGCAATGTAAATTTTACTTGAGAGAATATGCCAGCCATAGGGACTTGGAGCAATATTAAAAGTAATCAGTAAGTCCATCTGGCTTTACAACTTTTGTATTACATAGCAGCAGGTGTTACGGAAGTTATGATGTCAATTAGCGTTGTATGTGCAGCCAATACCATGTGGTTTGATGACTTGGTTTGAGGGTGGACAAGCCAGAGGTCATGTGTACATGTAGCATGAGACAATTGTGTGCATATTCATCAGGCGTGATGATGAAAAACTGCACAGCCAAACACACAAGTTCAACAAATTACGTCCAAAATGCATATCACCAAGGATACTTTTAATTCGGTGATCTGCTTATTTTGTTGATGCCACACTTACCTGTACATTTGTAAGCCTCTGGGAGCATAATCGGCAAAATAAAATAAAATGACTTTCAGGGTCATCTGGGTAAGATTTCTCTGTTGTGTTTAAGCAAAGTTCTAAACTGTATCACTCTTTCTAACTGAGACAAGGAAATTCTAAACCTTGCTTCAGCTTACAAGTGTCTGGTCTAATTTTCAAGATGAACAAAAAGAAAAAAGGAGTGAAAGTGTGAAAATCAGCAAGGTCAGTGGCAATTAATAAAGGTGTTTTCTCCAAAGCTTACTAGTACTTTCATGGTATTGTGGTCATAATGTTGAAAACGTAGGTCTAAAAGACCAAAGTGGTCAAGTGTGGTGCGTGATGCAATTTAAATGACTGTCCCCCAATTGACATGCAATTCCATCCAAAAGGCTGACAACAAATGTTTGTCAACATCATCATCATCTTGTGGGTTTACAAAATACTTGTTGAAGTGTTAACATGTTGAATGTGTTACATATATGTATAAATATGTTGATGGACGCAAGACTGTGAATTCAAAATAATTTGTACAGTCAATTATTGTATTGAAAGGTCATTGAGTATATTCAGAGATGCATGCACATGAAGGTGCAGGAAAAATGTTAAATAATTGAACATCACAAGTAATTATCATAATTGTTCAAAATGATATATATATATATATACAATTTTGAAGACTTTTTTCTTTTGACTTCTTTCTTGTTTATGTATGTGTTGTAATATAATTATAGTTAATTGTGATCAGTGAAGTGGGCAGGTCACCCTTTGGTAGAAAGTTACGCAAGTTATTAACATTTTAAAACTTTTTCTCTTTTTGTATTTTAATGGCGCACTCAGTGGAAGCACTATGTCTGCTTTTATAGTTTAAAACTGACTTTCAGTGCAGAATGGCATAAAAGTAATTCCATTTTTCTACTGCACTTTATGTATTGTTTTTTTAATGGAGACAGGCAAATAGACAAAGCTCTTGTCCACTGAGTCATCCATACCTCATTTAATTCATTTCATGCCTTTCTCATGTTTTTGTCATGTGGATCGGTTGTAAAATCTCGCCATCAAGATGTCCAGAAACAGACCACTTTTCTGTTGCAACCATCTTGTCACTTGTGTTTTTTGATATTTTCAACAAAATAGACTACTGCCCTGTTGAGAACCAAATTGTGTCGGTCCATTGAGTGGTGTTTATTGGAGGTTCTGCTGTACATCCATGTCCTGGAGACCTGTTGCCATGGAGACGTGAAGCAGATGCCAAACCCTGCACTTCTCCTTGGTGCAGGTTAACTCTTTTGGTGCCACATTTAGGACTGAATCAACAACTTTCATTGGCAAGCTTTGGGTTCATTGTGCCCAAAGCACTCCAAGGAAAGCTGTTGACCTGGACTATTGTATTCTATATAACTACAGGCATACTGGTGCTTGAATGAAAGATCTTTTGACAAGGAACAAAATTCTTGCATCCTTATTGTAATTCAGAGCAGTTATTTTTAAGTAGTTTGACTAATTTACCTGTATACATACTTAAAATATGTTTAACTCTTTCAGTGCCAATCACGTCTAAAGTCGAACTAGTCTGAATAATATTATCATGAGGATCTCAGATTCGTATTCCTGGTCAAAAGACCTTTCATTCAAATACCAGCATGCCTATCATTCCAGAGAAAAGCTGTCGACCAGTCCAAAATTTGGCACTTCAAGAGTTAAGATGAAGATATCCCTCCTTTCAGAGATCACCTGCCTTTTATGACCACATTGATCAAGTCCCAAGTGCTATGTTTTCCTGTGGTATCTAACCTCCATTAAGTGATCACCTGCTTTATGTGAACACTTTTGTCCTGCCCTGGGAAGGACTAGCACTGAAGACATAGATTGAAGGCTGAAATATGTGTACATGTACATGTACCTGTATGTTGAAGAATCATGTACTCGTCTGCTGGAGAGTAAGATTGCAAACAGAGCATTCCCTCAAGTACCAGCAGGGCTTATGGATACATGTATTGAAAATCACTAGTCCCCTTAAATAACAACTCCCCACTCACACCCCACAAAAAGAAAAACTAGCCAATGATATTTTATGTTTCAACATGTGCAAAATTGTCTGATATACTGTAAACTGATTTATTTTCGCATGTATAAATTTTCATGGTTTTTGTATTTTTGGCATTTCACTGTAGTTTTAATTTCACTGTTTTGGAAACAATTCCTATTCAAACAATGTTAAAAAAATTATTGCACTGTTAAAGCAATTTACATTATCTTTATACCCCCCCCCCCCCAAATGGGGACTGTAGGTTTGCCCCTTGCCCTGCTGTGCATCCTTTCATCCATCCTGGCAAAGCTTGTCTGAAGGGGGTGGGGGGTGGGGGGGGGGGTTTCAGTACGCTGGTACAGATAATTATTTTTCTAGAGTACGCAGTACGGAAAATAAAAATCTTTCGAAATTTTGGATAGTACAAAGTACGTAAAACAAGAGGGCTTCCA
Organism: Hermodice carunculata; assembly: GCA_964020975.1. Taxonomy (NCBI): domain Eukaryota; kingdom Metazoa; phylum Annelida; class Polychaeta; order Eunicida; family Amphinomidae; genus Hermodice; species Hermodice carunculata. Next base: position 76,765,735 of record OZ026620.1, on the reverse strand, counting down.
GTACGCCAGTACGGTAAATAAAAGCCCCAGTACGACAGTACGGGAAACCCCTTACGGACCCTCTTGTCTGAGCCATATTTCCCTATAGCATTACACCTACACATGTACTTACACCCACGCCTACACCTACATGTACACCTACACCCACACCTGCACCTACCAAATTTGATGTGTGAATGCTTCCCGGAATAGGGGTGCATTGGACACCGTACTTGGGTAATCATAACCTTGGTTTGGCTTACACATATTTCATTAATCGACAAGAGAACAGGGCAAAGCCCAATATGAACTTCTCTCAAAACAAAATAAAACAAAATAAAATAGAGGTAAAGAAGAAAGGAAGAGCCAGACATTGTGAGGGCACACACACCCACCCCCCCCCCCCTTCGAAAACATAACCTATGATCTTGTACCTTGTCGTTTAAAAAAATGTTTGCGTGGGTCATAATTCACATACTGCAATACACTGTACTTAGAGATATGTACCAAACTTGGCATGTAGATACTACTTGGAATAGGAGTGTGTCTCATGCCAATATTAAGTCATTGGAACCTTCACCATTCACCCCTTCATTATGAAATGTTTTGTGGGCCAGATTTCCTTTACTGCTAGACTTACTTATAGCACCAAACTTGGTGTGTGGATATTTTTTGCATTAGGAGTGTGTTGCACACCAAAAAAAAGTCGCTGTAGTCGTGATGTTTGGTCTGTGAGCTGGTCACTTCGGCTATTTTTTTTTATTTTTCAGACCTAAATTAACATTGTTTACCTGTCCTTTCATGCAACTTTCCACTCTCCTTTTTGATGGAGGAACTGCGTATTGGTCTGCAATATGTGATATATATTTTTTTCTTCATGCTTTAGTCCTGTTGACAACTTATTGTGATATTTTGGTTGCCCCCTCTTTTTCCAGACTATTTATCCATCCATCCAGAGATCAAATTTGTGAAAGCAAATTGTGTGGTTGCCCCGAGGTCTACTACAGCTTGTTAATTTTTACTTACCGGTATCCAGATTGGGATTTCCATTTGTCCCAGGGTAGAGAACAAGAGAGTTGTACAGCCCTGCAGACAACTCGAAAAACGTCAGCTGTGAAGGATTTTATCACTGTAGCAAGGGACGAGTTGAGTGTCACTATGTGTTAGGGAAAAGTGCTTTCTTGTTCAACATTGGACTTTTTTTCTGCGGAAGAGGTGAGCACATTTTATGACCTGTTTTTTAGTGGCAACCTTGGCACAGTCTGAACTCGGGGAACATCTTTTCCACTGAAAATGTTTGATCATTGTGTTGCAGTGCCAAAAGATCTCAACAGTTTGCAACGGAGGCATTTTGATCACGAGGGCCTTCCAAGTGGTTAATTGACCTTGCATTGTACTTCAGATGTTAGCAGTTTAAATACAGAACTCCCGTGATGTTCTACACAGACCACTTTGTTCTACTGGATTAAATTTATCACTGATTATACAGGTTGATTCATTATCACGGACATCATGTTGTGTGTATTTTGCACCACAGTGTGTGTATAATGCGTGTGCAGAAGTACATTTATTTATTAAACCAGCATATCAGAAGCTGAACAAACGTGCTCAAGTTTTGTCTTTTGAAGTTGCGTGTCGTATTTTTCTCCCTGGTCTCCACTTTGCAATTTCTCAGCTAAAATGTGGGATAATAGGACCTCTCATATTCAAGGGACAACCCGCAGGATCTGCAAAAAGTGGTCCCTTACCGTGGTTAAAATTGAATCAAAATAGGTGTGGTATATGGCAAGCCGTTTAGATATTTTGTCCTATTTGGCAATATCACTAATAATAATATAAGCAATATTGCTAAATCATTTGGCAATACATGTATCACTAAATATTTAGAGATGTCACTCATTTAGCAAAATTGCTAAATCATTTGGCGATATCATTAAATATTTAGTGATATCACTTAAAATATTTAGCGATGTGGCTATATATTTATCAATATCTCTAAATCATCTAGCAGTATTGCCAAATCATTTAGCATTATTGCTAAATGAATTTGTGATATCACTTAATTATTTGGCAATATTGCTCAATGATTTAGTGATATCACCGAACAGGAATAAATGTCAAAATGGCTTGCCATGCTTATGAGAAGAACCGAGATCAGTCTCTAAATTAGGAGTTTGGCTGACACAGAAGCAGATTTGCCTGCCATTTAGCTGCTTTAAAGGTTGACAAGCAAAACACCTCTTTTCAAGTGATTTCTGCAAAATAATTGAACACATAAATTTCTGTTTATTATATGGGAAAAGAATTCACAGAATAACTAGAACAGACTGATTTTCCAACAGAAAATCAAATGTCTCCCGGTGGAACACTTGCGTCTCTGAATAAGCTACAATAACAGGTGATAACAAATTACAAATGACCAAGTTTGCTTGAAAATTACAATCCTATTTTAGCTCTCGCCTAGATACATTACTCTAGCAATTTTCATCAAGTTCTTCAAGACTTATTGCAGAGAAACCAATTTCACATGAATGACCCTGTGACCTTGAAAATTAGGTCAAGGTCACCCACATACAATCCCAACCTTGGTCTTACCTTGATACATAATCATAACAAGTTTCATCAAATTCCATCCTGTTCTTCTTGACTTATTGAACGGAAACCAATTTCACATAAATGACCCTGTGACCTTGAGAATTCGCTCAAGGTCATCCAAATACAATCCCAACCTCGGTCTTGCCAAGATACCTAATCCTACCACGTTTCATCAAATTCCATCAAGTTCTTCAAGACTTATCGCACGGAAACCAATTTCACATAAGTGACTCTATGACCTTGAAAATTAGGTCAAGGTCATCCAAATACAATCCCAACCTAGGTCTTGCCTAGATACATAATCATACCACGTTTCATCAAATTCCATCCCGTTCTTCATGACTTATCGAACGGAAACCAATTTCACATAAGTGACCCTATGACCTTGAAAATTAGGTCAAGGTCACCCAAATACAATCCCAACCTAGGTCTTGCCTAGATACATAATCCTACCAAGCTTCATCAAATTCTGTCACGTCCTTCAAGACTTATCGCACGGAAACCAAGTGTTGGAGAACCTGAACAACAACAACAACAACGACAAGAAGAAGAAGCAGCGGAAGAAAGGACACTAAAACAATATGTCCCCCGGCTTCCACCGGGAGACATAAATAAAATATTTCATTCCATGCTGTTTTGTCCCATGCAAATAACATACAAGAAAAGAAATGTTTTGAAACAGTTTTAAGTTCAAATTCATAATTTATGTGGAAATTGATAATTTTTTTTTGTTGGTAGGTAAAATCACATCAGTTTTCTCTCTGGCAGGCAGTTTGCATGTATTGTAAAGGAAGAGTCTTGGCCACCCATACAGGGCACGCCTGCTGTTGCGCTGGACATGTAATTTGTCCCTTGGCACAAGCACCTTGTAAGATGGGAAGTGCAAACTGGGATTTCCCTCATTCCAGTTGAGAGATGCTCTATGATTAGGCCTACAATAAATAAGAATCTGCATCTAACTGAATTTAAAACATAACGGTATGTCCTTAATGAGGGTAATACTTTAAAGAACTTTTGGAACGGTAGAAAACGTATTTGCCTGCTGAGCACAACTCCAAGCCCTGACTCAGGCTGAGAGAGCATAACTGGTATGAAGTATTAGACTGAACAAAACACAAAATGCTCATCTATAAAACAACTTTTATTCATACTCCCATGTTACTGCTGCATAAATTAAATAAAACTCATAAATTTATATTAAATTTCATATATTTCGAACCAATAACAAAATCTGCAAGAACTGACCATGCAGGCTATAAAGGTCATGTATGGAAATTATATTAATACCAACACAAAGTTCATCCTGTTAAGTTCTGTGCTGTTCATTTTACATCTTTGTCCAACTATTGTACACATTGAGCGGGAAAATCTCCACAAAACCCACTTTTCTCATCCACGATTTACCATGGTAACAAATGTACTGCAATGCTGTTCTTTTCACATTCACAATCTTTTGACCCTGAATTTGTCAAATCGGGCAAAAATGAAGAAAAAATGTGGTAACTTGCATAAATGACTGGTGCACGCGACAGACAGACACACACATCATTAATCCAAATGAAAAGCCATCTTGGGTCTTCCCAGCAGTCCACACTAACAGTTGATCTGTGATGCTCGCCTTATTTTAATATCGTGTGTTTGCTAGAGTTTAGCCTCACATTTGTCTGTGATGGAGGGAAAAATTTTGTGCTGACCACATCTGTACCTGATTTGACTGTATATACCTTTTTTTGCTCTTTCCAAATTAAAAAAAAAAATGCAAAATAATAGGACACAAAGTACATAAACATTTCTTTTCAATGACACCTAGTTATTTTATAGCAAATAATTTAACCAAATTATGACACGTCTTGCATTATTTTTGTACTTCTGCTCTGTGTGGTGTTTTCAACCACTTGATTTCAAGCCTTGCAACTTTTTGCCGTCAATGTACATGCATTGTGTTTTCCTCTAAACATATACATACAAGTCAGTGATACATGTACAAACACACTACCATGCACATTAAAATGATTTAATTTTTCTTCTTTTCAAAAGAGTTTTCCCCCACATACAGCTACAAAGCATTCTGAGTGTACAACTCTACAACAATCTTACATTCGGTGTGGCTACATTTGCTCTGGCTTAATTTCTTCTTTTTTTTCCAACACAGGAAAAACATAGTTTTTTTGCAATGATGATTGGCCTTTTGTGTCATTGATGCAAATATATTTTGTACATATGACAACACTGCCATTGACCAAGCAGATGAAGAAACTCCTTTCTTTCAGCTACTATTTCTTCCAAAAGATCACACAACTTTCTGGCTTGACTTCTTGATAACTTTTTTTTTTGTTTGGTACAGTACCCCTGCTCAAATTGTGTTAAAGTGTTTAGAAGTCAAGGTGTCAGTTGATTTTTTTTTTTTTTTTTTTTTTTTTGGTGTGTGGGTTGGGGGGGTGAGAGCTGCTTTACTTGGTTTTAGGTATATATTATATTGTACGTAGTTTTTAAAACAACTGGAACCTATCTAAACATCGATCCTGATCCCCTCACTTCACATGATTATGTTGCAAAAAATCTAGAATTGGTGGGCGAGCTTTATATACTTCAATGTATATAAAAATGGATTACACAATGCTTCGCTGTATAATAAAACATCATAACTTGTTTGGACTCCTATATCAAAGTTCCATATAGGTCTCATGAAAAACAACACCATAAAGGGTATTTGAGCAACTGTTGGCTACTTATCACATAATCATACATATACATACTGTGTCTGACCTAATTAAGACCCAATATACAAGTCTCCGCCATAGAGTGTTTCCCCTCCAATACCTCCCCTTTTTTCCAAAATTCAGTGCGCCCTTTAATGCCAGCATCTTTAATCTGTTAATACAGACCGTGGCATTTCTATAATAAAATGGTCACCTAGCTCTTTTAGGTGGTCGTATTTCTATCAGAGAAATGATGACCGTCTTTGAAAAGGGGGTGGGTGGGCGGGGAGCAACTGTTACAGATTTAATTATGTCGCATTGCACATTAACTATCACCTGAGCTATTAATATAATCCTGGCAACAAATACTTCAACAAGCTTAATTTCTTGGAAAGTCAGGGTATAAAAAGATGTGTATTTTATAATTGTATCCTCAGAGACACATGTTATGTTTATGTGATGAGAAACAATGAAATTTGCACCCAGTGGCCCCCTATGGCCACCCCTTAATTCTACAGGCCGCCTCTGCATGCAGCAAGTATGGTATTTTCCTTAATTTTCCTCCTCACAAGATGCCACCTGTCTTATAAAGCCACATTCCTGGTGCACTTTGGGTGGGGTGGCCTTGTATGTGATGTCCTATGGACCTATTTTATACTGGTCTCTGCATTTACAGTCCAAACTAGTGTGAACATAATGTAATGCAGTATTCTTTTTTGCGCAAATTATGCCAGATATTTTAATATGTCCTCTATTTCTGTCGAGAAAGAGTCTACAGAATTGTGCCACAAAGTTAACATGTTGTACATGTACATCAGAGTGTCCTTATGAAAGACTTTTCAAATGTACTTCAAAATAATGTTACAGGCAGAATCGTAATCCTGTCCTCTCTTCGCTCAGTGGCACCTGCTTTAAGACGCCTGCCATAAGACACCACATTTACTCATAAAATGCAGGCCACGCTCCTCTAAGAAAATCAGACTACATTGTACATTTTAATTTTACCTGCCAAGGAAGACCACCTGCCTCAGGTAGGACTTCCTCTGGACAGTTTAGTCTTGTGGACAAATTCCATAGAATACGAGTGACAGGAATAAGTCACAAAATACACTGCAGGTTTTGAAATCATGCACTCTTTTTAGCCAAAGTCATGTTATCATCTGGGGAACTTAAATCAAAAGAGAGTCACCAGATGCGCTTATATATATACATGTATATATATATATATATATATATATATATATATATACACACACACACACACACACACACACACACACACACATATATACATATATATACATATATATATATGCATAAATATACATATATATATATATATATATATATATATATATATATATATATATATATATATATATTTGCTTTTTTACCACCAAACAGCTGGGTCTCAAAACAGGTTAGCTTATGGAAAGTATAGAGTTTGAACTGCGGAATAGGGTAAGAATGACTACGAAGTTGTTCTAGAGGAAAAGACTCAAGTATAATGACAAATTTTGGATGGAATGCTGCATAAAAAGCCATCAAAACACCTCACTTCAACCTCGCAAATTTACCACAAGCATTAGAGAGGACCTTACCCCTGATTTCTACTTTTTCTCTCACCATTTTTCTCCATCTGTGCCCCTTTCTTCTTGAAAACAGAGAAATTGATGTTCAGTCTTTCAGATCACTTTCAGTTGGCACAATGCATAGTCTCTGTCATCTTTCTACTTTTTATGATTGCAATAAATATTTCACTGTACAATACATATGAACTGTGACATCATACATCAGGTTTTGTAGTCACGTAACCACTTGTTTCATGAGAAAACAAGAGGCCCATGATTCATGTGCTCTGCTGTCAATAAACATGATGTGTGTAATTAGATAAAAACTTACATTTGTATGCAAAATACTGATGGAATGGATATCAGACTTGACCTACCTTTTATTTCATAAAATATGTCTGTGAAATTATATGGGGTAAACTTCCACATTGATAAATGTATAAAGCTTAACTCAATTTTTTTCTACATTCCAAACCTGTTCTGTCATTGATCACATGTACAGGGTGTCCAGTTATCTTGAAAAATAAGTCAAGGTTATTCACATATAAACTATAAAATTTGACCCTTGGCCTAATAGATATTTGATATAAATTTCATATTGCTAAGTTCCCTTTTTACTCAAGGTAATGAAGTTAATGAAATTTTTAACTCTAGAATGTTATGTCTTAAGAATACTTTGGCGACCAAATGTGGTCGTTCAAACCAGGTGGTCATTCATAGGAGGGGTTGTTCAAGACAGGGACTACTGTATTAGTATTCCACATATAGTGCGTATAAAGTGCTTCCATCATGGTATTCAAATGTGTCCATTATTCAATAAGTATGGACCAGGAGAAGATCACTTTCTCAACTTCATGGCCTTCTAGTTACCTTTAAAAAGTGAGTCATGTTCATCCATATTGAGTAACATCAAACACCTGGACATGAAACCTATTTCAAGTAAATTTGGTTACACAAGCTTAATTTGTTCTTGAGGTTATGAAATACATGGATTTCAACATAGTTTCTGCATAAGTACAGGTGGCAGCACATGTATTACACTGACATGAGACATTTGCCTCTCCCAGATTTCCACCAAACTTCATACACAATGCACATAAAAATTAAGACATTGCAGTGATAACAAGTTTTTTCACACTTTTGCCCATTCATAACATGTATGTAATTCTGCATGTGGCACCAGCATTATTGAGCTCCATCCAGATTTTTTTTTCACACAATAAGTCTACAAAATTGTGTGCTACATTCAACATTTCTGGAGCTTTTACATTGACAAGCCATTGTGTATGGATGAGTATGAGCTATCGCCTGAGCTCTGGGATCTTTGGTCAGCAGAACTAAAAATACGCTTATTTTTATACAAGAACAGAGTATCATATAAAAAGAATAGAGTAAGCATTGTTTAACAGAGTTAAATTGCACCTCCAATAAGATAAAACGTGTATAGAAATTACATGAGAAAAGGCAACATATATGAAGTGGTTATGAATGAGCTTGGACAGCATTTGCCTTTACATACAGCCTTCCCCAGTGGCAAGACTCTGCTCTTTTCATATTGGTATCAATTTACATTCACATACAAAAGAAAATATTAAATTATAACAAGAGAGCGTACCAATCATTCCATACCTTTGACTGGCTTATAATATGACGCGCTTCATATTACAAAGAAAAAAATAGACACAAATATGTACACATTCTAACCAACTAAATTCAATGAGTCAACATTCATCAATTTCTCTGTATTAAGTACATGTGATCATGCTTACACAGATTACCAATGCATTTATATGTATCATGATAATATTAAAGTCTTTATCAACTAAACACGTAGATATATAACAGAATATTTTACATGCTTTCTTCTGGTTTTCAGCAGGCCATTTAAAACTACTACTTTGTGGCATTAGTTCCACTGGAATCTTGTTCAGGCAAGCTTGCTTCTTTAGTGAGAAAATCTCATCCCATGCAACCAACTTCAGATTAATTGTACATGTATAGTATTTTGAATATTATCAAATGATTGGGGAGGCCAAAATGAGGCTGAGTGATTATTTGCCATTATGATTTGTTGGTACAATAACTCTGCATCTAAAATGCAATGACATACACTGTCCACCCTCACCCCCCCCCCCCAAAGTTACGTTTCCTAAACCCCACTGGTGCTCTCATTCTGACCCTTGTACAATTCAAGGGAAGATATCTATTTGATGTAACAGCCTTCCTCTTTGGGTTGACAAAATGTTTTTTTGGGAGAGGTTTTCATTAAGGCAACATGTAACAGTACTTCTGGTCATTAACAAGAGGCCCCTGGGCCTGGTGCTCTGCTAACTCGAGGTCATCCATATTATGTAATATTCTACTTTTAGTTTTGGTACACATACCCTGTGAATTTGGTCTGACTAGCTGCATTCTTTTGCTGGAATGATTTCATATGAGTTTCAATACATTTGGACACACAATTTCTGTACAACTATAGGTGGCACCACCAGTATCATCCTTGATTGAAATTTTTGACCTCCCCCACCATCCAACCAAACTTCATCTAGATCCATCAAAAATTAAAGATGTTAAAACATTCAGAAGATTTTCACATTTTGACCCCTATATTACATAATATTGTAGGTGGCGACACCAGTATCATACTCAACTTAGTTTTTCTATCTGCTTTTAGTTCTGAAAGTTATATGTGTCTACATTGAAAATTGTTGGAGTTGTTGCATTTACAACTCATTTTCATGTATATGTGTTGCACAGTGACGTTAAAAAATAGGTCACGGTAACTCATATTAAAACATTTTATGAGTTTTGACCCAAGGTATCTTTCCTGTAAATTTTGTAATGTAAAAATAAGAAATTGTGAAAATAGTGAATTTAACGTGTTTGCCATCTATTTGGCAAATTTTCCATAAAATACAACAGGTGGTGCCACCAGTACTTCATGCACAATAGGGATTTGTCTCTGTGATAAACATGTAATGTTTCATTACATCATACCTGCAATTAAATGTACAAGGCCCACCACTAGCTACTCTCCTCTATCAACTTTATAGTCCCAGTGACCTTGAACAAGTACATGTAGGTCAAGGTCATCCATAATGTGTAACATTCTAGTTTTAGCCACGATACATATATCCTATAAATTTGGTAAGACTAGCTGCATCCTTTACTGAAATAATGAATTTATATAAGTTTGAAAATATTTTGACTAATAATTTATAAATAATTTATATAAAACTATAGGTGGTGCCAAAAGTATTAGCTTGGATTGAGACTTTGACCTCCCCCATAGTCCCACCACATTTCATGAAGATCCACCAAAAATTAAAGATGCTACAGCATTCACTAGATTTTTACATTTAAACCCATATATTACATAAAACTGTGGGTGGCACCGCCTATATCAAACCTGACCGAGATTTTGATAAACCCTACAAGTCCCTGAAAGTTATCCTGGGTTAACTTGAAAACTGTGGACGATATTGTGCTAACCAGAAGAAGTTTACAGATAGACGGGTGGACAGACATGAGCAGTCGCAGAAGCTCTGAGACCCCAGGTCAGCAGAGCCAAAAAAGAATGAATCATTTCATAAGAGGAACAATGGATCATCTGGCATGTTGATTTACAGGTATAGGCACTCAGAAAGTGCCAGGAATATGTCGGAAAACTTGGCCCCAGCCCCTCTTGTTTTCTGGCTTTCTCCTGGCATTTTCTTTGTGCTGAGACCTGCATATCAACAGGCCAGGTCACTCATTGTTCCTTAATAAGAGAACACATAAAAGTGGCACCTGCTTTAAGATTACCTGTCATGAGAAGGGGTAATGCTGTGGCAGCTGCCGTCAGATCTGTTGTATATAAGAATGGGTTTAACACTGGTACCTGCTTTCAGATCACCTGTCATTGGTGCCTGCTTTAAGATTACCTGCCTGGAGATATGGGTAATACAGTGGAACCTTCCTTGAGAATGGGTAATGCAGTAGTGCACCTACTTGCTTTGAGAGCACCTGTCATGAGAACGGGTTACAACGTTTACCTGCTTTAAGATCATCTGCTATGAGAATGGGTAATACAGTGGAACCTGCTTTGAGCATGTTGAGATTCACCTGTTCTAAGAATGAAGGGGGATGGGGGTTATACAGTGGTACCTCTTTTAAGATTACCTACTTTAGGAATGGGTAATACAGTGGTACCTCCTTTAAGATCTGTTATGAGTTGGGGTAATGCAGTGGTGCTTGCTTTCAGGTCACCTGTCTTGACATGAGGCAACATGTTTTTATGGCCATATACACTCTTTAATTCTGTTTGACAGAATGGGGAGCTTATGTAGTATGCATTATCAAAAAAGATCTATATGCCAAACAAATGCATGTGACATATCACCACAGATATGTGGCAAATACACAGTGCTAACAAACTGTCATTTTGTCACTCATCACACACTGTCCAAGTTCCTTTGAAAAAAAAAATGAGGATAAGTAACTTCATACAATGTTACCTGTAAAAGTGATAAAAATGTGGCAAAACTCAGTCTTGCAAGATCAAATTGCTCAGAAAGTTAAAAAGAAAAATAAATAAAACATCAGTATGAGATTTCGCACTGCAGGTATCGATCTTTTTTGCTTTAAACATGTTAAAAGTAGGGTGTACTCCACAATTGAGGCATGTGCTACAAATGGATCCAATATGGTATTCAAGTGTGTGAAGCACTTCTGAACAAAATCACACTTTGACTTTTAAACTGTCTGAAATATGTACAAAAAGTTCCTCAATCAATAATACTGAATCTTTGGTTATCACTCACTACATCTTAACGCACTGAACAAATCCTGGCCTTGTAAAAGCTAAATGTGATGCACGATCCAAATGTAAATCTGACCAAGATGTCTTCCCCATTTATCCCCTAATTTCCTTATCCATTCAATACAATCTCTCACGTGGTAGGAATTGATCAACACCACAATTAAGTTTAAATAATTTACATGCACAAATTAAATGGAAAGAACATGAAACACTTCGGGAGATGCACATATGGTTGTGAGGATCAAGCACGATATGAATTATCTATTAAATGATTATTTACAGGTGAGAGATGTCTGACATTTCAGGATTTTACTTGATGACCAAGCACTTCCCTCCCAGCTTGATCAAAGAGGTCAGTTTCTGTTTTGTCCCAAAAGCTGAAATCTGAAGTGATGGGTTGGAATGGCAGTAAATGTTCGGCCAGTAGGGAAGAGTACATACCTCGTGTTTGTTCACATTGGATGAATTTTCTTTCAAAGTGACAAACGCCTCCAATAGGTCATACATGTATGTATGTATGTATGTGTGTGAGTGTTTAAATATATATATACATATATTCAGAAGAAAGTGAAAATAAATCAATGCCACAGACATACCAATACACAGTATGCATATTAATTTCCTGCCACAAAGCATGGGTTTGACATCTGGCAATCACGGCGGACGTGTGGGTCACATCACTGTCACAGACAGGCCATATGATCATTTCTTAGCAAATTCTGTGAAATTTAAGTTCACAAATGCCAAACTGGTATTCTTCTAGTACTTCCCTAGCCATATATAAGAAAAATTTCCATAAGCCTTCAATAAATATTCTGTATTTCCAAAATATTAGTAATATCCCGCTGGTCCCCACAGATACTGACACGTATCTCGCCATATCTCATCAAGCGAGACTAGGTAATCAGGCATGCAGTTGCGACGGGAACTTAATATGCATATCTCTTATTGTCGCTCCTTTGGCCAAATGGTTCAGGAACAAGAGCAACTCAAGGTGCCTTTTCTGTGATAGCTCCCCATCTCACCTATAGATGCCTCTGCGAGACTGTATGCCGCAAGTGTCTGATAACACCACATTACAATATCCAGATTTCCTCCTGCAAAGCTGTGCTTCTTTGCACATATCTCTCCAGCCACATCAGACCTGTGCCTACACTTGTTTTGTGTTATGCCACCTGGTCAAAAGGTCTTTTTGTTATTGGCCATGGTCACTGTGGTACAGCAAATTGCTTCATTTTCGCGTGTATAAATTTTTTCACTGTTTTTGTATTGTTGACATTTCACTGCGGTTTGAATTTCACTGTTTTGGACATAATTCCCATTCAAACAATGTTAAAATGCTATTTCACTGTGTTTTATTTTCACAGTTTTGTGCCATCAGCAAAATAAGTGAAAATAAGAATACAGCGAATTTAAAGCAATTTACAGCAGTACTTGTCATGACAGACTACTTCGTGGATTCTCAAGTCCTATATTAATATACCTGTCATGACAGACTACTAGTCGTTTTTTAAGACCACTTTTCCTTGCAGTAGGAATGATCTCTGTTGACATCGACCATTCCATCAAACAGGTCACATCTGAAGAAGAGGGAGTTTACTCATGGCTTTGCAAGACACAGCTTTTTGTTTTTGTTTTTTTTCTTTATGATAAATGACCATGCCAGCTTTTCTAGCTTTGTCATGTCATGTCTCTCTATATTTTTGGGAATAAGACTGGATGGAAGCACTGGTTAAGAGGTCATCTGAAGATCCCTGACCAATCAAATAAATACACAAGGAAGTGTCAGATAATACCTCTTGACAAGTGCTGTCCTTTAGCGATATAACCATTCTGGACTTATTCTATTGACTGGACTTATTCCAGTTTACACGTACAACATACTTATAAATGAAATATGTAACAACGGCAGAGAATAACTACAAGGAACAAAGTAGATCACTTCTTCCACACTCATGATTGAAAATTTACTGTGCTAGTATTCTGATGGCACAGTTCTGACACGCTGAAAACATAAATTCTTTTCTAAGAAAAATACACCAAGGCCAACTGAGTATCTATTACATAATATCACATAATGTCAGTACATATTGTAGCTCTTCACAAAAATCTTTTGATATGCGAGAACAAAACATATTAATCTAGATTCATGATTCAGTGGACCACATCCAAAAGATTAATGCTAATGAAAATTAATACTGTTGGCGATTAAGTTGTTCATTTACAACATGACGAAGTGTGGAATATCAACTTCACAGGAAATTATTTTCTTAAACATTTGGTTTAAACGTATTTTATTTTCAATTGGGAAGTAGGACAAGTCCTATATAAATCCCAATCTGAAACATTTCATGTACTTCAGTGTGGAATTTATCTTAAAAGACCAAAAATGATGTATTTTATTCAGTTTCTACCTTTAATGGCTTGTAGCTTTGACAGGGAAAACAAAAATTATTACCATATTTGAGACTGAGTTGAGTAAATTCCACCCACATTTGAAATGACAACTGAGCAAATCTCATTCATAGCACCTGAAAAACAGGATATGCATGTAAATTTACCACCAAAATATCTGACCCTTTCACTAGACAATGGTGGCATCCAGCTGTTATGATAACAGTGTACTAAAGAAAAGCCATTGTATTAGTAAATAAATCATTTGTAGGAATAAAGCAAACTTATTCCGAACAAGTGACCATTCCTACTGAAATTTAGCTCCATGCATGTTTGACGAAGACAAGCATGACTTTTATAACAGCTAATTTTATCCAATTTGCAAGTACGGCAAGAGCAATACATTTTATCAAGTTTGCTATGTGGATCTGCAGGCACATGTACATGTGAGTACCTTCTTGTTGAAGGATGTGTGCCAAAGCAGTAACGCAGCTTATATGAATGTCCCCTATTGCTTCAAACGTGCTGTGGCAGATGGCTTCAGTCCAAACCATCATTACACTGCAACTCTAGGTACCAGCTAAGCCTTTCCCCCTTGAATTAAGACTGAGCAAACAGCTTTCCTTGGCATGGGTTGGGCACTTAAGTGCCCAACCCATGCCAAGGAAAGCTGTTGACCTAGGGCTTGTGACCTTGATAGGTCATCTCTACAATTCTCAGTCAAATTAATTTTTCATTACTGTGGAAATTAGTTGAAGACACTGAAGCAGACAACAATTGACCACAAGCTGGTTTTGGCTGGTTAAAGTGTGGCTGATGAGCTTTTCTTACCAGGAAAAAAAGTATAAAATATTCTACTACACGTTGGATGCCATTTATCTGAATGGCATTTGGTATTGTACCTCCATACACTCATGGACCCCCCCCCCCCCGAATTTTTAAGCAAACAGATTTAATTTTAGCCTATTGATGCCATTATAAAATTACCGAACTTCATGCTTTATCTGTGAATGGGGGGTGATGGTGAACACTGCACCAGCACACTGCATAAACATGTCCATGTGACCAGCCTGGCATTATTGATCATTATGCACCATTTTGAACTTTGAAGCTAACCATTATTACATCATACCGACATGTGAAGAACCAGTCAGCTAACACATACAAATCAGTGTTTATGTTTGTCCTGCTCAGACTGCTGAATGTATATATATATATATATATATATATATATATATATATATATATATATATATATATATATATATATATGTATGTATGTATGTATATATATATATATATATATATATATATATATATATATATATGTATGTATGTATGTATATATATATATATATATATATATATATATATATATATATATATATATATATATATATATATATGTATATATATATAATGGCATAAATAGCTTAAAATTAAATATGATTGCTTAAAAGTTATGTTTTATTCAAACTTTGGTGTCTGAAGAATGTTTGGACATACAATACCAAATGCCATTCATGTCAATGACACCATGCTTTTAGAATATTTTATGGAAATTGTATCCGTGGTAACAGAAGCTTGTCAGGCACACTTTGTAGCAAAGAGCTTTTGTCTAATTAACCCTTAAAGTGCTGATTTAGGACTGAGTCAACTCTTTCCTCAGCGCACTTTGCGCATAATGCATGCAAAGTGCCCCAAGGAAAGCTGTTGACTAAGACTACTTTTTGCTTTAGACTAGGCTTAATGGTATTTGAATGAAAGGTATTTTCATGAGGAATTTGAATCTTTTAACCATTATATGTTTAACGGTCATAAGAAAACAACTATAGCGGTGATTAGCACTTTCAGGGTTAACTTTAATCAACTGCACATGTTGTTTATTCCACAAATGCATGGTCACACTTTCATATTGTGCAACAGTACACAGTTCTAATATGGAGTGGTCCACCACTATTACTGCATGTATGTACACATACCTGTATCACAATTTTGTTCACCCTGAACTGGCTTTCCCATATTTTGATCTTGAGTAATTTTGAAAATGATCTACATTTTTTTGTGGAAGATCTTTTTTGGCAACCTGTAGTATTGTGCAGTTCCTTCATACCAGACATTGACATACAGGTGTTTTTTGAGAAAATAAATTGCATTCTGAACACAGTACAAAAAATACACCCAATGTACATGTAAATGCCAACAATGCATCATGTTCAGCTCTGACTTAACTAAAACATGCCAGACACAGGTAAACAATATCCACAAACTTACACGCATTATTAAGCCAAACAACTATCACATAGATTATGTCAACAAGATCTGTGTACAGTATTCCTTTAAAAATTTCTTTCATATGGCCAGCAGCATTTTTTTTTTTAGTTTTTTTGTTTTTCTTTGTTTTTTTTTGTTTTGTTTTTTTGTTTTTGTTTTTTGGGGGGGGGGATGTATCTTTGCTTTTTTTTATCTCTCTCTTTTTTTTTCATGCAACTGGAAATTACATGTATACTATGTGGTACCTGCTAGTTATGCAATCAACACGATAATCAGGCTGATATAAGCATCTGACATATCTGTATGGAGATGTGCTTTGAAACTATACAGGCTTGTTAAATACATTTAAACTGGCCATGGCAAAATAAGGATTATAACAGTCATCTTGACTCTTTCAGTGCCAATCATGACTCAAGTGGACCTACTTAAGTCAGGCTAGTGTGAATCATCACAAAAATCTCAGATTCGTATTCCTCATAAAAAGACCTTTCATTCAAGTACCAGTACGCCCATACTTCCAGAGAGAATATCCCAGGTCAACAGCTTTTCTTGGCATTGGGTACCATACACCAAATGCGCGCTGAGAAAAGCTAGCGACTCAGTCCAAAATTTGACACTGAAAGAGCTACAACGACTGAAAGTAACACAGCAACCATTTTTAACATTTTCAGGGGCCATGCACCGATGAACCTCTTGTCTTCCTTACTGCCTGTTTCTCAAAAAGGAAGCAGATTGACCATCTATATGGACTTCACACCACCCAGACTGCACCTCAGCAAGGACGTTCTTTGGACCAATTGCGTAGCAGTTTTCTGTGAGGTAGCAGTACAATCAACTAACCGGAAGCCTTCTTGCTGGGCTGGCTACGGGAATAATTTTCTCCTGGTGCAAACAATTCAGCCGTATATAGTTTTTTTTTTTTCTTCCCGTAACATCATGGTGATGTTAAGTTGTCATCATGATCAGCTTGTAATTCCACATATCACTTGAATACTGGTAGGTTATAAAAGCTGAATCCCTGTTTGCCTTTCACAGCACAGTAGATATATACCACGTGGTAGGCTGTAAACAGACAAGCATGTACATGTATGTTTTATCAAACAATCTCACTAGAAAACACCAAATCTGCAAAATTGTCAACATACTTGTTGTAACAAATCAACACTTTACATCAAGAAGCCAATTTTACATAGTAATCTCCTCTCTTTGACTTGCTCTACACATATAAATTACTGAAAAACAAGAGTGCTTCAATGCAAAAAAATATAGGAATCATGATTGTGCACATTCATGAATAGGCACTTCCAATCCCCTACTGTCATATTTCCCAGTGTAACCATATCATCCTGCTGTGTGACATGAAGATATGCAAAACTAGAATAGTGTGTGCTACTGGCCAAATTTGTTACCAGGTATTTTTAAAATGCCAGGAAGCACACAGTGGACCCCCCCCCCCCAGGCCCTCCCTCTCCACGCCCACCCCACCCCCACGAAGCCACTCCTTATTCTCACGCCACCCCTCCCAGCGCAGTCATTAAATTTCCATTTTATCCACAACCCCTAGGAGAAGCCTTCTCTGTTGTAAGGCCTCATTTCAGGTACACTTGGGGTGGCCCTGTAAAAGAGGAATTACCGTTTATGTATGCTTTTCAGGTAACAGGTCATATTAACTGATATACCTTTGATATGCAATTGGACTCTTAACTGTTTAAGTGCCAAATTGTGCATTGAATCAGCAGCTTTTCTTGGCTCGCATTGGGCTCAATGCACCTTATGCCCACTACCAAAAGCTGTTGACCTGGGATATTTTCTCTGGAACTAGAGGCATGCTGATACTTGAATGAAAGGTCTTTTTACAAGGAATACGAATCTGAGATCCTAATGATAATTCAGACTAGTTTGACTTTAGTAGATCAACTTTAGAAGTGATTTGCGCTAAAAGAGTGAATTTCAAGATAATCTTTTCTCTCCTGGAAGGCTTATCTCTTTGATACCTGTGTCAGAAAATATTTGTTTCACTCAAATATTGGTTCCCCCTGGACCCTCCTTGGAACAAATAGTCAGGAATAGGAGTATTTGTTCCCCTCACAAATATTTCTTCCCCTACCATACACTTTGTATTATCAGTTATGTTTATTCTATGCACATGGTATTCACATTTCCACAAGCAGCCTATGCTCAGCAGAACTAGGTAAGCTTAATGGAAGATGAGACTGAATGTAAATTAAGCAAGAACTAAGCTAACCTAAGCTGAGATAAATTTTGTGAGCTAACAAAAAATTGAAAATACATGTACACATAAATACGATACAAAAATACAAGCAAATACACCAAGTCAATGATCACATACAAAATTAATACTGTAAAGGCACAAATTTTCCTGAGGTATTAATTTTCCCAAATTTTCCCTGGTGGTACCAGTCGGGAAAATAAAAACCGGTAAATTTCAGTGGCATGCAGTGCACAGAAGTACAACTGCACCAGGTCTCACATGATTGATAATTCATTACAAGGTTCCTAGAAAACTTAGAATAAAGAAATGATAAATTCCAAACGAACAAAAAAATTCATAGCACCACCTGTTGAACAAATTAAGGTCTCGGGGTCCCCAGTAGTTTCCTTACGTAATTTCAAGGCAATTGGCCGAGATTTTTGAAGATTTTGCCAAAAAAAAAAAAAATTTTAAAATCACTGCAGCATGACCACTTGAAACTTGGTAGAGACCTACGCGGAGAATAATCCCACCAAGTTTGAAGCGAATTTGGCGGACAGTTTCAGAGAAGTAACTACTTCTGGTAAGTAGGCCTTGACCCGAGAAACATACTTCACGGACACTAATAAATATAAGTTCATATGATCCAAGGCTGCCTTAGAGTGCCATGTGGCCAAAAGATTTTGCCTGTGTACACAGACTCTGTGAAGGCACAAGGTACTGAGGGCAAAGGGCTGCTTAGCAGGCAAGTCAAAAGACTGACCACTCTATAAAACTGTGATTCATGATAATTGTTAAATAAGTCAGTCCATATGACAAGACTAGTGCCTTGATGACAGGAGGAAGATTGCTGAAGTGATTAAATA
Source organism: Hermodice carunculata (assembly GCA_964020975.1). NCBI lineage: Eukaryota > Metazoa > Annelida > Polychaeta > Eunicida > Amphinomidae > Hermodice > Hermodice carunculata. The sequence continues at coordinate 76,746,344 of OZ026620.1, read as the reverse complement.
TGTCACTTGTAAATAAATTCATCGCAGTGACTCAGATATCTAATCAATTTAGTTTTTTTTTTTTAATCCTTTAAAGGCACTTTATGCCCAATTTGAGTCAACTTTGTCATGGCATAATTGAGATAAGATTTGGCACACCGTGTATCTGTTCTTATCAACACTTGCTTAGTCTTTATTGAGATAAGCTTGTAAAAACTGATGACCAGGTTTCATGATGCAAACATGGGCATACAGACAACTGGAAGAAACATAATGTTGGAGGCAAGAAGAAACATTATGTGTGGGAAACTTGATAACTGTTCAAGTGTATTTTGCAATATATGTTGCACTACAAATAACTTTTTTCCTATTAGCCTTGTAATTAACAGGACAAGTTTGTGTCTTTTGAAAATGCACAATACTGTGCAGTGGTACCACTCTTGAGAGACCCCTCTAATGACAGACTGCAAATCTTTTTAAGACCACTCTCTCAGAACACTGTACTATCTTTTCTATGTTGTTGTACCTCTAATGAAAGATATATCTGTTTTGAGAGACATCATTTTGATCCACCGAAGGGGCGGTCTCTCAAAAGAGGTACCACTGTACATGTATATTTCATATGTATAAAATCAAACAGGTTACCAAGACCTTGAGGAAAGGTGGGTAGATACATAACACATTGTTGAACAAGTTTTGCTTTATCATATTTTTGCCAAAAAGCCATACTCTGCACAGAGGTCCACCAAAGTACTGGGAGCTCTTCTACTATTTTATCTGGACCACAGATGTGTAAATATTATATCTATGGAAAACTCCTGTTCTCACCACTCACTCTGTATTTATTTAATAGGTTCACTGCAGTATTCCAATTATGCTCCCAAGGCACTACAGGGAATTTTAAGAACGTGACCATTTAGTTCAGGCCCATGTTTTTAATGCTTCAATACTATTTGTATATATAAGAAATGGTGACAATTAACAACATTTACATGACTTTTGCATTTTCTAAGTGCAAAGGACGAAAGGGAGCATTTAAGGGGCGAGGAGCGTCAGAAAGGGGTAATAAGGTAAGCACATGTCTTAGAATTATTCTCTTGTTTTTATAACTACCTTGTGCAAACATGCCTAACATATTGTAATGTACAGTGTATACACACATTCTTCTATAGGAATACATACCCCCTGGAATGATACATATAGCGCCCGCTATGAAGAATACAAAGCTTTTCACGGCTGAAATAAGATAAAGGAAAAGAATTGATGAGCATAGTCAAATGAGCATTGAATGCATCAAGGATTTCATTTTCTATTGATGGGTTGTTATTGGAAGTTAGTTTTTTTTTTTTTTTTCTGGTGAGAAACTGTACTGAGGCATGAATTCTCTCTTCTGGCACTGTTCCATGGCCTTATAATTGCACTTTTGGTAATCGGAGATGCAAGTTACACAAGTGAAAATGCAACTTGGATTTTCTTTTTTTAATTCATTCATTCTTCATGCTCCAAATCAAAATCAGGATGATACTGCTAGAATTGAATATTGTTTTCACTGCCAAAAGACTAAATTCACATTCTGTCTGTTGAACTTAATGAGAACATGGAGAACGTGATGCTGGGTCTTTCAAGAAAACAAACAATTTAATTTCTATGATAGAACCTCTTTTTTCATAATTAAGGCATTGTATTGGGCACATGTACTTATACATACAACAGGTGTGTAAACACAGCTTGATAGTAAAACAAGACCTGCTTCCCAAGGTAAGGACAAATTTCACTCCTGCATATAACCAGTGCTGGTCATAAACAAAGATAAAATGTATCGGTGGACAAACAGTGTATCAAGGTTCAACATAAATCTGCTACAGATTTTAAAGTTTGATGCCAAAACACTGTCAAATTTTACACTGTAGGCCATACTGCAAAGTTAGCAATAGTAGTGCAATTAAGAATAATAAAAAGGATTGATTGGCATGTTCACTTACTTTCTAATCTGCCAAGCTCTATCACTAGTCCAGTCAGCAGTAATGCTGAAGAAAAAATAAAAAGAAAGTTGTAGAGTAAAACCTGTCTTGAAAGACCACCCTTTGGGATGACCAAATTGTGCTCTCTCAAGACAGGTGGTCTTTCATGAGAGGTGTAAATAATATGTAAAGTACTATGTAAAGTATCCTGAAAAGGAGGTCTTTCAAGACAGGCGGTCTCTCATTGGAGTGGTCTCTCAAGAGAGGGACCACTGTGTTCATGTCAACATGTAAACGGTTTGAAACTTAACTACATATATGCACCCCAGGACTACTGCAGAGATGTAATCCCAAATAAGAAAAATGTGATTCAAACAATATGGAGATTTTACGGACAGGAAGCTGTTCACTCTACATACTAATCACCACTTCTATCACAGGTCTGCACGTAAAGAATTTGCATATTATACAATACATGCATGCATTATTTATGAAACAGATCTGCAGCGGTTTTTCATGGTAACTGCATAAGGCAAGAGGTAGAAGGCAGCACTGGTGAAAAACGAGGTCATCTGACCTTTTCTGAAACAATACACTGGTAAGGGTAGGTCATCTGATACCTCTTGACCAGTGCTATCGTCTGCTACATGTACTTTCTGTCCCTGGGCATAAACTATTGGGTCCACCATTATCCTGATATTGCTGCACTCCACATCCCAATTTATTTATTGATTTATTTTTTATTTATCAATTTTTTTTTGCAGCCCACAATTCACTTTGTTAAACCTTTGAACAGGCTTTATTGTGAATACAATTATCTTATTCTCAAAATATGACAATATCCTACTGAATTCTAAAGGAAATGTCCCAAGATGATGAAGCCGAACCAACTGGGAGAAAAACTTACCAATGCCTGCCAATGTTAGAAAGAATGATGCAAGAACAACCCTCCAGTTTTCCCTTACTTTTGGATGTCGCCACCACCTGTTAAATCAAGAAAGAGTATCATCCATTATCACACCGCACAACACTACAATTACCATGGTAACCCATCATAAATATTAACTACTGGTGCATACTGCTTTGAAGAAATCTTGCCAACAAGAGCCCATCAGAATAAGCTAACTTAGACAAGACAAGTCTTTATTTCTGGCCAAAATGGCACCGCAAGAGGGAATGGTATCCACAGGTAGATTTAGAAGGCTATGCTGCCTTTTTTCTCTCCAAAAACTTCATTGTCAATATAAAACAATATCTTTTGGGCTTTTACACTCTTCTTCGCCCCACCCGCCCACAGGGGGTGCGGCACTGATACTTGTTGAAATATCTGGGTCTGCTGCTGGTGTCAAAACACTCATGGCACAGGAGAATGTTAAGGGTAAATATTGATCATTGTCTACCACTCACTGAGTTGAGACGACTGAAGGAGGGAGTGGGGGGTTTCTAGTATGCTGGTACACGTGATAATTTTAAAAACATATGTAAAGTTAAGAAATACTAGCAGGTGCAAAATACAGAGAATAAAGGGTCTACCAGTACACAAATAGGTGATTAAAATACAGCTACACAAGGACAACATATTTATGAGTTGAGTGCTCCATCAAGATTGATAACATCCCTCATTACAGACTATGTAAAACAGTTATGTTGTAGTATATTAGTACTTGAATCTGTGGAACTTATATCTGGTCACATGAATAATAAGCTACATGTACTTTTGATGAATAAATAATCTTAATACATGTATATCATTTTTAAGGGCACCTATAATATTAATCAACACACCTTTTGTCTTGGAAGGTTTTGACTGAGACTGTTGTACTGTCTGAAACTGTACTGGTGACGGAATGTGTTGACTCTGCTCGGAGTTTGCTGGAACAAAATCACACACAGTCATATGGTAAATAAGCTCTAGACGTTCACTCTTTCACCACTAACACATTCCTAACAGATCTTAAACTCCAAACTTTGATAGATATTCAACCAAATCTTTGAAATCATATCAAAACTGGCAAGCTTTTGTGGACATCTGAACTGTTATAATGACCTGGGTGTGATTTTTAACTACATATACTCATGGCCAGGTTGTCCTGCCCTTTAAAAGGCTGACGTATATAACACAGTATTCAGTTTCTGCTGAATCACAGAGCAGAGAGTTGGAACAGAGACCAATTCCCCATAGCTAGTTAACAAACTTCATTTATGCCTGCCCTGGGGTTGAACAGAACTCATTCACCTTTGATGAGTCCAGTTATGTACAAAACCGGTCAGGCATTCTGACAAACCTCTCTTAGCGAACACCTCCGTATACCGAACACCTCTCTATACTGAACACCATTTATCGGTTCCAAATATATACTTTCAATGCTATCAAACCTTCCTATACTGAACACCTCACTATACTGAACACTTTTTTTCTGGTCCCAAGGGTGTTCGGTATAGGGAGGTTTCACTGTACATGTATATACTTTCATGAATACTTGCCTTGTCTGTCTATGACTGTTACAACACCTGCATCTGTAATAACAAATCTAACAGGAACAAGCACCCAACCTAGACCAAGAAAAGCTGTTGACTTGGGCCATTTTGTCTTGATTGGTCTAACCTACAAATTTTCAACCAAATTATAATAAATTCACTGCTGTTGAAATTGGTCCAAAACATTGAAGCATATATGACATTCGATCACCGGCAGGTTTCACAGAGCAAGGGGTCACTTGCAAATGTCAAGAATTTGAAACATGACATGAGTGATAGAAGTCATTTGGGCCCAATTTTCATGTCACATGTAAATCTGGTTGAGATCCCGTCTAAGTGGGAATTTTACATAGCGTGACATAAAAGGCCCACTTTGTAGTGGCACTGCAAGCAGACTCTGCCAATGTCCGCCAGATACACTAAATGCAGATATTCACTCATTTGAAGGCTACATGTAAAGCAGTGCTTTGGTCTAGTGCAATTTTCTGCATAACTGACTCTGGGATCTCATTTTGCTTATTAGGCACTATAATATAACATGTTCATAAATTCCATCATGTTCCATGTCATGTGTAAATCTGAATCAGGTCACATTAAATGGGAATTGTACATAGGGCGAGCTAATATACACAATTTCCACAATTAGGCTCCCTCTATTGACACCAGCGAAAAGTCAATCCACTATTGTGTTTAACATAGACGATTACTTACAGTGAGGCTTGGCCCATAATCTATTGCCTCACAATGTGCGAAGAGCATATACCTAGAGATAGTAATTGGTCAACATTCTCTTGTTGGCTTGATTATCCTGTTAAGTCAGATTATAAATACCAGGCAGGTGAGTGAATGATATCATACAATGTAAATCACACGACAATATTTATAATAAATACAATAGTATGTAGGATTTGTGCATATGGGTACACATTTAGGAAATATGGGCATGTTCAGTTTCTTTTTTACTGTTGATAAGTATCTGAGCACCCCCATACATTGACAAGAGGCTGTTATCTAACATACATGAATATGATAAATAATCCTTGTTTCAATGCTATGTGTCTCCCACATACATTGTTTAGGCATGTACAAGCCTACAACATCCACTTGCAACAGATCTATTGTCATTTTGTTATTGGTTGGCCATATTCCATTGGATGCATGTGAAACATGGGCATATTTCATGAGCAATAAGTCCAAAACAGTCAGGCTCATCACAAAACACATAAATGAAAACAAAATAAAGCCATTCTTTTCAATTTGTCTAATACATGCAGGGCCAGAATTTCGCAAAATTTTGCAAGAATCTATTTGGATTTTTGTCAATTAGTTTTCCTTTTAAGCAAAGACAAGTTTAGGAAAATCTTTACGAGAATGGATTCTCGGATTCTTGCCGAAATTCTGTTATGCAATATATGTTTTATTATAGGACAAATTAAACAGAAACTAACTTGATACACACACAGTGGTACCTGCAGTATGCAACCACTGCCGTCAGCAGCAACACTGCCTTTTGTGGTCACTAGGCTCGGACATAGGAGTCAACTTCTTTGTGGAATTTACCTGTAGTGATAAGTCACGTGCTGTATGGGGCCACTTTTTTCTTGGCAGAAGGGGAGGCCACATACAGCAGGTACCACTGTATTTCTACATACCGGGCTTTTTCCTTAGCAGCAGGCAGCAGACCTTCTCTGGAACCATCAGAGCTCTGGAACATAGGTGACACAGTTGAAGCACACACCACACTGGCAAATATGTTACAGAACGCTCCAAACAGAAAAGGCAACATGTGTGTGTTAATGGGGTCATCTTGCATACTATGGAAATCTGCATTTTAAAACCAAGGTCTCAGTGGATGGGATTTAAACTTTGCAATTCAGTCACATTTGTTGATGTTGGTCTGCTCATCATGCTCAACCCACTTGCCCTCGCCAAATAGCAGGGGTCAAAATTAAGGGGTGTTCAGCTGCCTGGGATTCACTGGTTGCCCCAGGGACAACTCTTTGTTTTCAACTAAATTGAATGTAGGATTCTGATATATGAAACGAGACAAACAGAACAATTTCAAGTGACATGGTCAGCGGATGGTTGCACACCTCTCAATCCCTGGCTTTCACTCTACAGTTTGCCCAGGAATATGTATTTTCAGGATCTCGCCCCTCTGTGGGCTTTCTGTAATACTCTACCAGAGGAAAAGACTTATGGTATGCATACCATAGTATGAACTAAGCCTATGGACCATAAAATCATAAAAATACACAAAGAAAAGTGAGTACAAAGGGAGATGACACCATGAAATTTACCAACCTACGAGGAAGCTAATTCTAAAGCAAATGAAACAAATTATACAGCTTTTGTTTCTGGTTGAAAAGAGCATGATATCCCCAGATATTTTGCTGGGAAAGTAAAAAGGCAGAAACAGACATCAGACATGCTTACTTTCCACACTTGGCAATTTCTTACATTTTTTTCATTTCTTATCAAATTTGCTCTCAGGTACCATATAAATATCTTAAGCTTTGCAATCTGGTGCAAAATTGATTTTCAAATGTGTACATGTATTACAAAGAATACATAGCTGTGTAACTTTTGTTTTCCATGGTAATACTGTGACACATTTGGTGCACATTTAAAATTTACTATTTACAGCTCCCCAGTGGTTTGTCTGTGGAAAGGCCTGCATAGATTCCAAAGTTTTACAGTTTATGAGAACATATCTTATGCAAACAAGTAAGGAACAGAATGTTGCATACATAATTGTTATGTTTGTAACACTGGCGATTAATTTGGTTTTTCAACTATTCAACTACCTGTACGGATATATTATTTTAATTATAGTCACACTGAAGCTGTTATTTTTTCATTAAATGTAATGTGTCAATAGGTCAATACAGCAATACTTTTGGGTGGCTTGCAATATAGTGCAGTCAGATATATGACCTTAATGCAAGTCTTACAGATGATCATTATGTACTCTCTGTTTACTCTGGTTCCATATTCTATGGTTGTATGTGTTGATCAAATTAAATGATTCACCAACTCAACCTGTTAGTGTTAGAATTGTAAGGATTGACATTGGTCAACGTGAATTGGCAGCTTATCCTGCTTATAAACGGCAGGAAGAATTAATGATCATTTCATGTGTAAGCTGTAGAAGTGTAGTGTAGTGTTGACTGAGGGTCGGTAAGGGGTTTCCTGTACTGGGGCGTTTTATTTACCGTACTGGCGTATTGGAAGCCCTCTTGTTTTACGTACTTCGTACTATCCAAAATTTTGAAAGATTTTTATTTTCCGTACTGCGTACTCTAGAAAAATAATTACCTGTACCTGGGCACCGAAAACCCCCCCTTACCCCCCTTCTTGACTGACTACAAGGCATACATGCACAGTGTTTACTGTAAAAGAAGCGACTTGGTGGTTTGGACTTCGAGCAAACTGGCATAAGAGTACAATATTTTGCACATTTTGATGAATATACAAGTCAGGTGTACTGTAGAATATATAATATTAACGAAGTGTCTACAGAGCCCCTGCACTTTTTGTACTTGCCTCTCGACTTCCATTCGTTTGTTCGTCTATTCTTGAAAGATATTTCTTAGCTCTTAAAGGCACTCTTTCAATCGTCGTGCCATATGTTCGGATAGGATCGTCGTCGTCGGATTCAAATGCATCGTCAATTGAAAATTTACCAGTCGCCATGATCATTTGACGTTTCTTGTGCGCACTTTTTCTGCGCTTATCCCCTACATCAAACATAATGTTATCATCTTTTCCTAATATAATGTCGTTTTCCTCCGTAAAATAGAATCGAACTATCAAATTCCCGACAGATCAAGCGCATGTTTTAATTTTACAACAAATACGAGGTTCTGTTTCGTCAAATATGTAACACAGCAAGACGTTTCTTTGGTAATGGTGAAAGCGGCCAGCCGTCCCAGCTGTCAGGAACAGCTCACGAGATATCGGCGTGGGAAGCCGCCTGACACAGTGACAGCACAGGTGACAGATCCGGCGGTGTAATAAACTTTTGTTTCAGTACAGTTTTTTGACATCAGGAAGCACCTTACTTTAAAATGCCTACATTTACCCTCAGTACCAATTTACCTACAGACAAGATACCTGACAGCTTTGAAGCTGAGATCACAGATATTATTGCAGAAAATTTGGGAAAGCCTGTGCCGGTAAGATGTATACGAACTAGATATCTCTGATTGCAAGCTATCGCTGAGAGGAAGCCTGGTCTATCCCCCGCACCCATTTTGGGGGTCCGACTTTTTCCGCAGCATACACTTGCATGGGGGACAGTTTTCAGTTTTGAGAACATTTTTGGTCATTTTACTTCTTATCAGGAAATAGCATGAAACATGCAAAAATGTGCAAACAATTTATGATCTGTAAATTTTGAAATTTGTTTTTCAGTTTTTGTTTGAATTGTCAGTTTTCACCCATGCACTTATGACAAGGGTCCCAGTACCCCCAAAATACACTTCATAGAAGCCAAAGCAAAGAGCAAAAGAAACCAGAAGGCCGTCAGTGCAGTGTTTGAATTTTTCCACAAAATGCCCACTGTGGACAGAGTCCGGAATTCCGTTTTTCTTTTTTTTTTTAACACAAAACAATCCTGTTATTCTTTCAGTATATCTGTGTATTCATCAATGCAGATCAACGCATGACATTTGCCAAGACACGAGACCCATGTGCTGTATGTCGACTTGAGTCTATTGGCAAGATTGACAAGGACTCAAACAAAAAGTACACCCAAGTTCTGATGGAGAAGATAAATTCCAGTCTTGGCATTGCTATGGACAGGTAAGCATATGTTACTACATGTATATACATGTAGTAGTGTCTATCATGTTCACTGTGTGCAGTTTGTGACTTTCAATTTGCATAACCTATCATGCTTGGATATACATTTACGCTGACAAAAGCAGACACTGCCAGGTGAGAGGTGTTTCGATGCGAGTGGCCATATTCACAAAGATTAAATATATTATTTTAATCTGATAAAAAAATTTAGGATCAAAATTAAAATCAGCATGTTACATGAACAATTTTAGGGTGAACCAATCCGATTTCTGGCTGAGGTACAAAACATATATGATTAACATTTCAGGATTATGGCTTAATCTTAATTTGATCCAGATTTTGATCCAGCTTAAGTGACAAAGTACTTGAACTTTTTTGGCTACTGTTTCTGGGGTTACAAGTTCTGCATATCACCCAGATTTTTTGGTTTCGTCCACAAGAATTATTTTCATGCTCAAAAAAAGTCTCTGGGTGGCAACTGAAAATGAGTCATTAAGGATACAGTCGGGCACCTGAAGCTCCGGACCTGAAGCAATGACTCCTGAAGCTCCGGACCTGAAGCAATGACTCGGTTTTGTTCCATGACTGCTTACCACAATAAATGACATAATAGCACCTGTGTGGTGTCCTCACTGGGCAGAGTGTGTGTGGGTTCATTTCAACACCAGTCCTATTTTTAATTGTTATCAGTATGGATGGGTGGAAAATAAATATCCTTCCCTCTTGTTTAGGAATGGGTTTGTGTTATCAATGGTGAAGACCAATTATTGCCATCTAAGCAGGTGAGATGGCATTTTGGCTATCTTGAGTAATGAACTTAAACAGGCACTGCTATCGCTGGGCCTCTTTACTAAGATAGTCAAAATTCCATCAAACACTTTCTTTTTTTTTTATATTCTTATATCTAACAACTCAAAATTGCTACACATCTCAATTGACTCAAAATGACACATGGCATCATCATTTAACAGATGTAGAGGACAGGATCAAGTTCACAAAGTTTCATTGCAGACAGTATGTGGGGTGTATATGTTTTGTCCTTGCAAGTACTGCCTTCAGCAGTGGTAATCACTGTCAGTTATGAAAGTAAAAAAACTAATGGATGCACATTGGCCTTGGGATTGCATCATCAGTTGCTTTGCCAACTCAGAGTAGAGAGACTGTAATAACAGCATAGCTGTGAACATTATATTTGAATCATTTCTTTGCTTTCCAAAACCCATATTATGTAGATGACATAGTCATTAAACTTGGCATTTAATACTGGACCATCCTACTGTACCCTTATTGGCTGCAAAACAGTTCCCTGCTGAGCAGACCATATTTGACCTTTGGGTTTACTAGCCCTGGGCCTTACCCAGACTTGGGTCATATCACTGACAAATAGGGTTGGGTATGGTTACTATTTTCTGTATCACGATACTTTACGATACAGAGCCATGTATCATGATACATATCATGATATATCATGGGAGTGTATGAAGTGATCACACTCTTTGAATTTGCATACAACAGTCAGTATCACAGCCTCCATGCTGGTGTTTTGATAAATCATTCTGGTGTGTCTACATGCACCAGCAATGAATTGATGATGTAAGCTGTGAAATGTATTTTGTTGGCTGTTCATCTCCATACAGGGAGGATTTTCTCGAATTTCTTTATATGAAATTCACAAGTTATGATAAAATTTATTGTATCATGAAAATAGATACACAAGGATCGTATCATGATATAGTTCAGTGCAGCGTTAGCATCGCTGTATTTCGGTATTTCGATATACAGTCCCAACCCTGCTGACAAAGGAAAAGGTGCTGCGAGTAGGAAGCTTGTTTGCTTTTCTACATGCATGTATTCTATCAACTTAATATCTGCATGTATGGATGGTGTGATTATGACTGGTGCTGCCATCTGTGTCACAGATGAACCTGATATACTGTATATTAAGTGGAAGTATTCCCGGGTGGAAAATATCCCGACTTTGTTGAGGATGAAAATTTCACAGTTTTAATTTTCCTGATTGACAATCTGAAAACATGTTACTTTTTGCTGCCATGGATAACTAGCAGTCACTGTAAAAACTTGCCCAGTTGTTATTTTCCCAAATGGTTTTAATTGGGAAAATCTGGGAAATTAAATTCCTTGGGAATATTTCCACTCATACAGTAGTTGTCCGAGATAAAAGCATCTTTGTTTCCTCAGCTGATACTATTGCTGTTGTATTTTTGCAGGATGTATATTACGTTTTGTGACCTGGAAAGACCAAATGTGGGATTCAATGGGAAAACTTTTGCCTAACTGGCTACCAAATGTGGGATTCAATGGAAAAACTTTTGCCTAACTGGCTACCAAATGTGGGCTACCATCTACAATGTTCCAAGACACATAACACTTGTCATCTTGAGTTATGCAAGAAGGGAAATAAGAGACATGCCATGCATAAAGATTCATTGTTTTGACATTCATATTATATGTACAGAACACTTGATTTTCTTAACCTTCTAATAGACTAAGCTCCGTGTTTCCATTTACAATGAAGACTACATGAACCTTATCCCATTCAGCAGGCAGTTGATTTTGATAACACACCAATGTCATCATTGAAACCACGTGAAGTGCTCTTATATACATCCCAAAACAAATAGAATAAGAAAAGTGTGTCTCAAATGAGTGAATCTTAGCATGGTATGAAAGTTCAATATGGTGACACATGTATGTATATGGGTAGAAAAAAACCTGTAATACAACACCAGACCCTTGAAAGACTACTTGCTGAGGAAGATGCCTGCACCAGCACATTTTAAACTGTCAGCCGAATATGTAAGTAATTGTCAAGTGTATGTTCAAAGTATTATCTGTAAAATATTACTTTGTGAAAAGTTCACTACCAATACTGCATTTCAGTATTGTGCAGGTCTATGAAAAATGTCTGTCACGGAATTCTTTGTGAACATTTTCATCTATGTGACCTGGTGTCCACCGTTGCCAACCTATAATCAGTTTTGTGAACCTGGTGAATGTATATTTTCTGGAGATTATGAAATGGCGAGGGCGGTAAGCAGCAGAGCCCTCCTAGGGGGCTCCGGGGGCATGCTCCCTGGAAAAATATTTCAAAAATAGACATCGAAATATGCATTTGATGGTACTTGGATTCTAGTTTCAGTATGCCACGAGATGCAGCAGCTTAATTGCCTTAAAAATGTCACTGTGAAAAGCATATTTGTTAAAATTTACCATATTATGTTTTTAGAATGCCATTTGTGGTGATTTTCATAAGATTCTTGGAGTAATTCAGGAGTCGGGAGACTCCCGGATAATTCGGGAGGGTTGGGAACACTGCATAAGCCACTATGTAAGATCTGGCGTTATCCCTGTTGTACAGTTACAACAATAGCATGTGCCCCTGCTGATTCTTCTTAATTTTGGTAATTTGTTATGTGTCAAAAAATGACAGCACCACAATGTAGTGAAAAGATGTGGTGGAGATCTTTTCTTGGTACCTTCCCACTAAGTCTGAAGAGAAACCAACGTACAGTTCGAAAGAAGTTGAAAAAGCAAAGAAATCACAAAAGTTGGTAAAAAATAGAAAAGAATCGTAATGCCACCTGTTGAACAAATTAATGTTTAGGGGTATCCAGAGGTCCCCCTATGCAATTCCAAAGCAATTTTGCAGAAGAAAATTTTTCAGTATTTTACCTGAAAATGCCACTTCCCTCCCCCCCCCCCCCCCCCCCGCCCCCGAAAAAAATAAAATAAAATAAAATAAAATAAAATGAATATATAAAAAAAAAGACAAAAAAATAATGAAAAGATCTAAATTCACTGAACCATGACTGTTTTGTGCATATGTGCCACTGGTAGAAATTAGCCTAAGGTACATATCCATTAACTTTAAAGTGAATTTGATGGTCAGTTTTGGAGAAGAAATGAAAAATGCGTATTACCTTTGTAATCCCATTGACTTGCATAAGAATGCATGCAAAAACTGACAAGTGCCTGAATTTATAGAAAAGAAAAATGCTAAAAATCAGGGATCCAGAGCATCACCAGATGGTGAACAGCTTTATTTGACCCTTCCATAAGCTACAGGTCCATCAAGATTTGAGACAATCACAGTGACACCTTTGGAGAAGTCAAAAGTAGCAAATATGCACAAAAATTCATTAAAAAAATGGTTAAAAAAGGAGCATCACTGTTAAACAGTAAAGGTCTATGTGTCTACAGAAGTGTCCATGTGCAATTTCAAAGCAACGTACAATGCTGTGTGGCTGAAAATCTCTGTATCAACATTTTCTTTCCTTGTAGCATTTTTTTCCACTTCTCTTCATGAGAAACACTTATTTTGAGAAAATTTTTAGCAATTTTGAAGATATTTGCAACAACATTTTGCTACAGTGCTCCAGTTGGACAGCCTTGATGAGGGATGTTCTCATGTGGCAGCATTGGCTCAGAGGCTATATTTTTATAATACACCATTTCCTCTAATCAACCATTTGCCAATAAGGAGAGTCCAGGTTGTTTATCCCCCAGGTGTCTCCACTTGCAATTATTAGCAACCCGGCTACTTATAAACACTATCTAGGAGAACACGCCCCTTTGGCAAAGCAATTTTGGAGAGAAAGACTTTTAAGATTTCACCACATCATGGAGAATTAAAAACACAAAATAATTCTAGAAGTCACTGAAGCATGACCATTTTAACAACCTTGGTAGAGAAATACCCAAGGTACATCCCCAGTAACTTTGAAGTGAATCCGGCTGACAGTTTTGGAGTAATCAACAATGGGAATTACCATTGCAATCTCCTTTTGTCTTTTATTGTATTTGTGTCTTTTTGTCCAGAACCACTTTCTGGTAGTCACTGCCCTATTCCGCAGCCCAAAATCTTTACTCTCCATAAGCTAACCTGTCACTGTCTAACCTATATACATATGGAAATACTTTTGTCCATATTGCACACGTTCCTCTGCAGAGTTTTGACATAGGCTGTATTAACCCAAATAAAATAAAAGGGTCTTCAGCAGTTAACTACTCAGAACATGTTGCAGAGGCTGTACCCGCACATGTCTCTCTGAGTAGCGGCTCCTTGTCCAAGCTAAACATTCAGCAAAGACAACCCACATAATAATGAATAAATATGAATGTGGCAAATCATGAATTAGCTAAATAAGTAAAGTTCTGCTTATAAATGGAGAGCTTCAATATATATGCAGAATAACTATCAAACCAAATATGATTACTAAGTAGTAATACTAACAAGTTCAGATAAGAATAATATGACTTACCCCTGAAGTAGTATATACCCTTTCTAACTGTATAGGACACATTGGTCCAACCACTTGCCAGTGTATAACTGAGGTAGAAACAAACTGGGGTTATATACAATATTATATTCAATCCTAGTGATTATAAAGTAAACAGTAACAGCCAGACACCTGTATAAACCTGGGGGATTCCTAAACAAGTACAGTAACAATGGGCATCCTGTACCAGCAATGTAAAACACACTCCATGATGACACCTACTCCTCACAATGAAATATGGTAACCAGTAGGAATGGGTGCATTAACCAATGAGTACCCAAATGGGAAAGTTCATTGAAAATCAGGGATCCAGAGTATCACCACCAGGTGAACAACGTTCTTTGACTATTCCAGAGGCTACATTCCATCAAATTTTAGAACAACCTGAATGATGTTTGTCTACACACACCCTTCTTATGACCGAGGAGCAATTGTAAGGTATTTGGGGATGACCTTATCAGAGGGGACTCAGTAGTGAAGAATTTACCAGAAGTATTGGCCAAGATGAAGTGTGATCATTCTATTATTCTCAATAAAACTATCGCTAATGTACGTCAGTGTTTTAGTTCATAATTATACCACAGAGCTACTAGCTCCATGATTATACATAATATACATAAATCTTAATTTTGTCTGTCTAGCTAGCTAGCTAGCTAGCTGGTGAGCTATTTGTTTATTTTACTATGTTTTATTTTTGTTTTGGTTTGATTTGATTTTTTTAATGTTCGTTTTGGCTTATTTGAAGTGGGGTTTGTCTTTCATATTTAGCTATGCTTTATTTTTACTTTTTTGTAAGATTCACGTGGCTACATATAGAAATGTTGGACATGTCATATGCAAGTAGCTCTCATATTTCCTTATGTATGTGTCGAGACATGTCAGGGTTTTTTCAACATGTTTGTTATATATGATTCATATCGTACATGAATAAACTTGTTTCCAAACATTGTGGACGGGAGTCTGTGTGGACATCATCAGATTAAAATGATCAACATATGTGTGGTCATGAAAATACTTTCATTGTTATTGATTTAATTGGGGGAGAAAAATAGACTTGCAGGAGGTAGAGCTGGGATGAAATCAGAAAATCACACATTTTGTAAATTGGAATACATGAAATTGGTCAACCTGCCCAGCTGAATAAAAATACCCTCACGAGACAACAGCTGTTGGGAGATAGTTCACGTTCCAGCTTGTTATCGAAGTCCTGTTATTGTTAACCCATTAGGTTAACCTATCCCTGTGCCAAAATGCTCATATTTGTTCAATATTTTTTTTTCAAATATTGTTATGTTTACATCATTACTACTTTTACTGTGTAGGTCGTCACCTGATCACTTCAAAAACACCTCTAGTTCGGCAGCCCATCTGCCGCCTCAGTGATAATATGACCACAAATTTACAGTTCCACTTTTTATATCCTTAGTTATATGATACCCTCTATTAAGACCACACATCTCAGTCCCTTAGGTGGTTTTAATTGGGAGAATCAACTGTACGTTTGTCGAGCACAATGTAAAGTAAGTAAGCAAGTAAGTTTTTTTTACAAGAAAGGTCACAAGTGACCTATTTGTCATTGTACATGATAAATATAAAACATATGAGGTAATTAAACACAAAGGCACCTGGAAGATGCTGCAGGCTCTAGTCCTTAACAGTAAAAAACTACATAACGTATACTATTCACCAAAGGAGAGACGGTACACCATAGTATATAATCTATTCTATGCACCATTAAGTAGCAAGTTGCACCATATCGGTGGCATGCACCAGTAAATAATACCCAGTAAAACCTGCTGTATGTGATCACTCCTTCCGCCAAGAAAAAATGCCCACATAGACCAGGTGACCCGCCACTGCATGTAAATTTACAAGGAAATTGACTCTTGAGTCCCAGCAATGTGACCACAAAAAGTACCTTCAGTATAAGGTGAAATAACATACAAATAAGAAAATAATAGTTATATATATATATATATATATATATATATATATATATATATATATATATATATATATATATATATATATATATATATATATATACACGTAAGTTTGAACTTATTGTCTAGCGTGTCATAGTTACCGAGTCTTAACATTTGTGCAAGTATTTGTAAATAATGTAACTTCTATGTGGTGGAAAACGAAATCTATGCTCTTCTAATGTGTCCTGCCCATAATGCACGGAGAGAACATATGTGAAGAGTTATCACACTGTGCATAAAAGATTTGGAAAAATTGTCTTCTTGTGGTAGATTTATAACCTTGATGTCAACCAAGGAACCAAATATATTGCTTGCTTTAGGAAAAAATATTTTTGCAGCTAATTTTATTCAATTCTGTTCGGAAAGCATAAAAGTTAGTATAACTATAATAGGAACCCAAACTAATCTATCCAAAAGGCGACCCTTTCTTCATGCGAAAAGTAAGGCTGGCAGTACAAGTGCAGTAATCACAATTTGAAATCGGAGATATTGCACTTATGAAAGTAGTACTAGGGACATCAAGTAAGTAACTTTCCATGCGATAATCTGTACACCTTGAAATAATTTGTGGAGTCAAAGTTTTTGCTCATCATTGATACTTTGTAGGCTGTTAAGACCATCTGGCATGTAAAATTTGTACAATTTCTCTTTAAATTCACCAATAAAGGCATTCTCATTACCAATGGTTGCTCCACCCAGGCATCCAGCATACCAACCCCTAGACAGAATGGCTTGGATTTTCGAACACCAGTTTAATTGCCCCTGTCTATTTAAATAGAGCAGAGTGTCGTACGCCCTTCGCACAACATTGTTGGAGCATAATTTCAAAAGTTCAATCCAACACTTAATGGCACGACCTTGGAATTTTAAAGCGACTTGTGTCCAATCTACACTAGGATGCCCAGCTGAGCGCAAGGTTGCGTTCATTGCCAAATTGGAAATTAAATTACGTTAACTGATGTCGTTTGGCAATGCCACTGAAAAGACCAAACATTGTGGATTGTTCGCGTATGTTCCTTGTCAAGTCCCATTCTTTGGATTACAAACGCGCACACATTTTACAAGGGATGATCGAACAAATCCTGCCATGTGCAGAAAGTTAGTTGTGCCCAAATGTCAGACTTGGGATGGTATTTGGCTCCACATTATTTTGTTTACCTTCTAGTTGGAAACTATGCTCCAGGCCTTGAGGTGAGAACCTCTGTACTTTAATTCACATATTAGATTTACAACTTTATTGAGCAAACTGCGTTGCATGGGTGTTGAACAACACTTGCCGACTATAATAGATATTTCTATCTAAAAGCTGACCTTGTGTCTGAAAACACGCAAATATCAAGAATGGTCAACTGGTCTTCGACCCACACCAGTCTCTCTGTGCTTATTAAATTGATATTTTTCACACATCTTGTCAATGAATGGTAAAATTATCGTCGATTTCCGACAATTGGGCACGGCTCTATACTCCCAGGGTTGGGATCTGTTTTCGGACATCCAACATTTGTTTTAAAAAATTGCCTGTTGAACGACTTCCAAGAAGCTTGTTACCTTGTTTTGCCACCATATTTCACTACCATACTCGAGGATGGGCATTATTTGTGCATCAAACACAGGGGTGGGCTTGCCCATGGTATAATACACCGACGCTGCTGTACATGGTGCTTTGGGCGTGTTCCCTTGTATTAGAATGGGTAGTACGAAAATAACTTGCTTCAGTAGAGATGAAAATTACCCCCAAGATATTTATGCTGTAATACCATTTCCACAACTGAGTCATCGAACTGGAACACTTCATGATTAGCATTATCATAGGTTCAAAAATCATAATAGAAGACATGCATATTAATTTCCCGCCACAAGTGCATACCTGATTGCCTCGTCTCACTTGGCGAGTTATGGCGAGATACGGGTCCGTACCTGTGGGGACAAGCGGGGTATTACTAATATTTTGGAAATAAAGGATACTTATTAAAGGCAGATGGAATTTTTTCTTATATGTGGCTCGGGAAGTACTAGATGAGTACCAGTTGGCATTTGTGAACTTAAATTTCTGAAAACAAAAAGCTAGTTTTGTTAAAAATGAGCACATGTGCCAGTGATGTGACCCGCACGTCCCCCGTGATCACCTGGCGTCAAACCCGTGCTTTGTGGCGGAAAATCAACATGCATACATCGTATTTTGGCTTTGGGCATCCTTAACCACTAGGAGGTGCCATTTTCCACAAAAGTGAGCGAGACCATTATGTTGTTTCTGTAGACCCGCTGTTGTGCAGTTACATAGCTGTGGTACAGGTGTTCTGTTATCTCCGTTTCTATACACCAATCGCTTACTGATGCGATTTTACATTATCGGCGTGTTATTATAGACGTATATAGTAACCAATGCGATAGAACTGCGAGCACACTGATCCAGAAAACAGTGAGACACAGCACGGGAACAGCAGCCAGTTTTATAATTATCAGGTCACCACAATGCCTTATTTGGTACTGAACACAAATGTGCCAAAGGAAAAGATTCCAGAAGACTTCCATAGCGATCTTGCTGACTTGGTGGAATGCCTTGTGAAGAAACCTGCCGCGGTAAGTGTATACAGTATAATCACCACGTAACACCACCTCCGTAAAAAGACCCATTTACAGTCCTTTTTTTTTTTTCTTTTGTTTATCCTTCATTAAATTATATTTAATAGAAAGACCGTTCCCTATTAAGGCGACATTTCCAGTCTCGTAGTGGTCTTGAAAGAGAGGTTGTACTGTATTCAGCTGACGAACAAAATAGTAAAATAACAGAAAAAGAAAACAACGATAAAAGTCGTAAACACATATTTAAATGTTTGTCATTATTGTTATAAATTTTATCTGCGAAGAGGGACTGTTTGAATACGATAGATAACCTTCGGGGATGGCTCGTCATTTTCAGAATACAAACTGCGTTGGAGGGAGAGGGGGTTGGGTGGAGTACAAATGCTAGTTTGTACTTATAAATACTCAACAAAATGATGATTTTGTGACCACAACAATTTTTATATATGTCTCAGGGTCCTGGGAAAAAAACTCACTGAAATTAATTAAGTTGTGAGCCCTGTAAATGTAGTTGATGAACTTCCACTTGAAATAAAATCGCAAAAGTATGCAAAAATCCACATGAGTTTTTAATTGAATCCCAATTTCAAGTTGACAACATCTCTGAAATGTGAGAAGCTCCGTAATCTGGACACCCAGGGAATGCTACTTGTGCTAAATAGAAACAGACTTATTGTGCAAAACCATTCTAAAAACATTTGCCAAGAAATGTTGACTGTGCAGTAGAGGTCCATTTTATCTACCATGAAAGCCAGGCAAATAAAAAGATGCTTCAGAAATTCTGTACGCCAATTGTGTCCAGGACGGTCATACCAGGCCACGTTGTCATAGCGACACTGCGGGCAGAGTATGTAACAGGACGGCTGTATGAACAGCCCATGCTCCGCTGACCTAGATATTCTTCACACTTGTGGTTCTGTGAACTTGGGATAGAACAAAATAGGTAGACACTTATGAAAGGTATAGCCCTACCAAGTTTGACATAATGATCAATAGGGAAGGTGCATTTACAAATAATATCCCGAATTGAAAAGAATCATTAAAAATAAAAAATCCACAGCAGTGCCACCTGGTGAACAACTTTGTTTGACCATTTCACAAGGAACATATCCACCAAGTTTCAGCTAAATCTCAGGGACAATCCTGGAGAAGACGTTGAAAATAGCGAAAACACACAAAAAAATCGTTAAAACATAGACAAAAATTGCAGCACCAACTAGTGAACTAATTAAGAAATAGGAATCCCCAGGAGTGTTCCCGTGTGATATCAAAGCAATTGGGTGAGCAGTTTCAGAGAAGATTATTTTAAGCTCAGCTGATATTTCAGCTGAGCTTTTAGGAGGGTGAGGCGTCCGTCGTCCGTCGTTGTCCGTTCACAATTCACATTTTCGACTTCTTGTCAAAAACCGTCAGCCAGATCCACTTCAAACTTGGTGGATATATGCCTTGGGTGAGTCTCTACCAAGTTTGTTCAAATGGTCACGGTCCAGTGATTTTTTTATTTTTCATGATTTTTTTTGTTCATTTTTGGGGGAAATCTTAAAAAATCTTCTCTGAAACCGGGCCAATTGCTTTTAAATTGCATAGGAACACTTCTGGGGACCCCTAGACCTTAATTTGCTCATGAGGTGGTGGTGCATTTTTTTCTATTTTTTTTTTTCATGAATTTTTGTGTGTTTTCGCAAGTTTTGACTTCTTCTCCAGAACCGTAACTCAGATTAAGCTGAAACTTGGTGGATATGTTCCATATGAAAGAATCAAACAAAGTTGTTCACAAGGTGGCACTGCTGTGGATTCCTGATTTTAAACATTTTTTTTTTCAATTCGGGTACTTATCGGTAAATGCACCTTTCCTATTGATTACTATGTAAGTCAATGGGCATTCTCATGCTTATTCATATTTTTGACTTCTACAAAACTGCTTGCCAGATTCACTTCAAACTTGGTGGCAATGTACCTTGGGTGGGTGTCTACCAAGTATGTTCCAATGGTCATGCTCCAATGATTTATGGATTTTTTATGATTTTTTGTTTTGTTCATTTTTGGGGGAAATCTTAAAAGGTACTGCTCGGTAAATGCACCATTCCTATTGATTACCATGAAAGTCAATGGGCATTCTAATGCTAAGGCGCATTATTAACTTCTGCGAAACTGTTGGCTATCTTCACTTTAAAGTTGGTGGCAGTGTACCTCAGATGTGTCTCTGCCATGTCCATTCAATTTGTCATTCTCCAGTGATTTGGTATTAAAGAGAGTCATTAAAGTCAAATTTGGGTGCTATATAATATGTCAAGATCTTTTTGAGGTACAGCATTCATATTATATATGATTATAGTCCTCTATAAAGGCAACGTTTTGTATGGGGTTGGGTGACCTTAAGGTATTTCTCAAGGTCACAATGGTTGTTGAATTAGCTTTCCACATGATATATCAAGAAGTTATAGAGCTATGACTTTGATATTATACAGGAATAAAGTCCATTACAAGGGCAAGTTTACTTTGAAGTTGGGTGACCTTGACCTAATTCCCAAGGTCACAGAGCTGTTATAGTTGATTTTGCTTTTGGCATTATACATCAAGAAGTTTAGAGCTAGGACTTCATATATAACACAGAGTTATAGTGCTTGGGAAATTGCTTGGCAAGCATGAACATCACCTCCACTGAACTTAAGTTGAGCATAGCTCTGCTCAGATGGAAATTATTTTTGGCAACAAAGTATAGGTCAGCTGAGCATGGGCTGTTCACACAGCCCTCTTGTTTCAGATTTGTGCAAAAAAAGAACAAAAAAATCATAAAAAATCCAAAAAGTCACTGGAGCGTGACCATTTGAAAAAACTTGGTCGAGATCCACCCAACGTACATGGCTACCAAGTTTGAAGTGAATCTGGTTGATGGTTTCGGAGAAGAAGTCGAAAATGTTAATTAGCATTAGAATGAGCATCGACTTACACAGTCATCAATATAGAAAAGGTGCATTTACCGATAAGTACCCCAATTAAAAAAAGAAAAAATCGTAAAAAATCAGGAATCCACAGCAGTGCCACCTACTGAACAACTTTGTTTGACCCTTCCACACGAAATATATCCACCAAGTTTCTGCTTAATCGGAGTACCGATTCTGGAAAAAAAGTCGAAAATAGCGAAAACACACAAAAATCATTAAAACATAGAAAAATGCAGCGCCACGTGGTGAACAAATTAAGAACTAAGAATTGCCATAAATGTTCCTGTGTGATATCAAAGTAATTGGGTGAGCGGTTTCCGAGAAGAAGATTTTTTAAGGTTTGCCCAGAAAAAGACCCCCCCCCAAAAAAAAAAATAAATCACAAAAACTCCAAAAATCACTTCAGTGTGACCATTTGAACAACCTTGGTAGAGACCCACCCAACACACATCCCCACCAAGTTTGAGGTGAATCTGGCAGAAGATTTTAGAGAAGTCGAAAATGTAAATTCTGGACGGACGACGGACCCTCACAAAAGCTCAGCCGACTGAAAAGTCAGCTGAGCTAAAAAGCCAGGACACAATGCTGTCTAACAGGCACGTCAGGGCTATGTTCAAACAAGCTCTAACGCTGCCTTTGCGGGCAACCAAGACCTTCGGTCTAACTTCTTTCCAGCCAATATTAAACTCTTCAACGTGGAATTAAAGTCTGCAAAACATGTGCTGACATACCATCAAGCCATACAATCTAGAAAACCAGAGACACCCAGAGCAGATTCTTGCCGCAAAAATACTATATCAGTCAAACGCTTTGCAGAAGCTGGGCTAGGCAAAAACAAAAAATGAGATGAGAGGATGAAAAATACGATGTATGAAAACCTGAAACAAAAGGCACAACATGTTATCGAATTCAAAGAAAAAACGCATTGGCAGTGGAGGTCAGGTACTGCATGAGGCAGCCTGTGACTTTTGGGGGCAGGTGGTTTAGGGAAGACTGTGACAGAAAATACAAAATTTGGTATGTGGCCAGAAAAAAAAAAAAGATTGGGTATTCTGATGGCAAGACTGCGTGGATAATTGCTACAAGGCTACACCGAAGTTCAGTATAAAAAAAAGACTAAAAAAAACTCTTAAATGGGCCTAAATGAAGCTCAGAGCTAGTCACTACTAGAATTCGTGCTTCTGATGTAGAGGATGTGGGAACTCAGGCTAACTAACATGTCTTGTAATGTGGACAGATGGAGGACAGCTTGGACTGTCAGTATTCAATCTCTGCCCTGCAAATAGGGCGTGATTATATATCATTGTTTACCACTTTTATTTAGGTACCTAAACGGATAAAATAATTATGATTTGAAATTTCTCCTTTAAATGTTCGTGGTCTTAATGACAAACAAAAAACGCATTTTTTTTTTTTTAAGAGTCAAAAATGTTGATTAAGCTCTTCAAGAAACTAACTGCACTGATAACCATATTAATGCCGGCTCAGAAGGTAATGTTTACCATGCTGTTTCAGATTCCAGTCACAGTAGAAAACTTACAATTTTATTGCCTGTCAGGTTGAGCTACTAAACATTCAAAGAATTAATGATGGGAGGAGATTGTTCATTTATATTGAATTATTTGAACAGGCTACCACATTGGTCTGTTTAAAATGTGTGTGGTCCAACTAATTATAAGGAAAAAGCCAGAAAGGATTTCTTTCACAGATCATTTAAATGGATTAAAGAGCACACAGTTAATGACCATGCTATTTTTATTGCTGGTGTTATAAACTACTGCTTGAAAGATTTTGGTCGTTTTCCTGATACTCATATATATGATAAAAGTCGTCAAGTTCAACAGGATATGTTACTATAAATGAATATGCATGATTTTGGTTTACTAACCAGGTAAACCTGGATTTGCATATCATGACAAAAATCTAAAACAAAGAGCAGACTTGATTATTTATTAGCATCTAATGATTTTTTCTTAGTGAGAAGTGCTCAAATATAAATCGTATTGTTAATGCCGATCATGGGGATATAACTGTAATGTTTAGACAGCCTAATAATACGCGCGGTAGAGGCTATTGGAAAATGAATGATTCTTTATTAGAAAACATTAATTTTTGGCAAGAAATTAAAAAAACTAGATTGTAACACATCTTTAGAATATTGTATACATGACGTTGCGTCAACATTGTTACTATGCGAATTTGTAGAGATAAAAATTAAGGAATTTACGGCGTGTATTTTATACAGAAGCAAAAGTCTAAGATTAGACAAATTGAATGTCTGCAACAAGAGCTTGATCTTGTGTTATCACCACTAAATGAAAATCCTAATGATGATAAGGTTATAAAGAGATAAAGCCTCCTAAGTGAACATTTAGACAACTTTTACGAAGGGATAGCTAAAGGTATTAAAATTCGCACTCGAGTAAAACGGGCCGAAAGAAGGTGAAAAAAGCTCAAAGTACTTTCTGAGGCTAGAAAATAAACGGCAGAGTTTCAATGTTGTAAAAAGATTTCGTGATAGTGAAAAGACTGATGATGATGATGATGATGATGATGATGATGATGATGATGATGATGATGATGATGATGATGATGATGATGATGATGATGATGATGATGCTGCTGCTGCTGCTGCTGCTGCTGCTGCTGCTGCTGCTGCTGCTGCTGCTGCTGCTGCTGGTAATATTTTGGAAATAACCACTAAAAAAATCAATTTGGATGCCATAAAAAAAAACTTTTATGGACATGATGTTTGAGACATTTGAAACTTGTGAGTTATCAGAATCTGCTTAAAAAAGGCTGATGTGGCTTGAATTCTGAAAAATGGGGTAAAGATGTTTTAAAAATTATAGACCTATCAGCTTGACCAATTATGATTACAAAATTATTGCTTTTGTTTTCCCAAAACGTTTACAAAATGCGATACAAAAATTAATTAATACAGACCAGTCTGCTATTATTAAAGAGTGGTATATAGCTTGAAGTGCTAGATTGAGAGAAGATATGGTTGATTATTTAGAAGTGTTCAATTTAAAGGCCGGGGTATTATTATGTTTGGACTTTGAAAAAAAAACAAAAAACATTTGATTCAGTAAACTGGGATTTCATGATTAAAACTTGGATTTGGGACAAATTTTATTGAGTAGATAAACTTTTTATATAAATGATCTAGAACTGATTATAAAACAATTGTTGGCTTTTCAAAGGAATAAAATTATATCGCGGAATTTGATAAGGTTAGCGTATTTCTGCTTTGTTGTTTATTCTAGAAGTTGAAAACATACCGTGATTAGAGATGATAAGAACATTACAGGTTACAAAATTAAAGGTGAAGAAGTTCGCAAATCTCAGTGTGCTGATGAGTCAACAATTTTTGTTAATGATGTTGACTCCATAGTGCATGTGGTTTCCTTAATTCCGAAGTTTGGTGTGGTAGCAGGACTAAAATTGAATTTAGATAAGACAGAAGGAGTGTTGTTAGGACCTTTGAAGGACATGTAAACTCAGTTTGATGGTATCAAGTTTACTATTAAACCTATCAAATGTCTTGGAATTGGTATTGGTCATAATAAAAAAGAATGCTATGACAAAAATTGGAATACCAAAATTGCCAAAATGGAATCTTTAATGAATGGGAAAACAGAAAATTTACTTTTTCGGGGTAAAGTTGTTGTTAAGGCATTAGGTTTAAGAAAAGTGACGTACGTGTTCAGTACTGTTACGGTTCCACAGGAGGTTTCAAAAAGGTGAGCAATGTGTATTTAATTATATTTGGAACAAAAGAAACCGCATTAAGCATGATACAGTTATCGGTAAAATTAAAAATGATGGACTAACATGATCGATTTACAGTATTAAATACATGCTTTAAAATGTGCGCGGATCCATCGACTTTTGTTCACAGAAGGGAACTGGAAAACTATTCTTGAACAACAAATTGACTTGTTTAATTCAGATTTAGATAATTATCTTAAATATGATTTTACAGATCCTAAAAAATCCATCAAATGTAAACATGACTTTATAAAGATGTTTTTCAAAGTTTTAACAAATGTAAAAGATATTGAGGGTATTGAACAAAAGTCTGATGATGTATATTTGTCTCAGGTATTATGGTTTGATGAATGTTTTTTGATATAAGGAAAATATCTCTATTTCAAAAGTTGGATAAAAAGTGACTTCGTCTATGTGAAAGATGTTTTGACAAAGATAACTTTTTGTCAAAGAAAAAGATTTTGCATAATTAACTGATGAAAGTAATTGGATCTGCAAATTTTTACTTGAAAAAGTGTAATAGATAGGTTTTTGAAAATTTTTGACCCGATAAAGGTACATTTCATTAAAATGAAAAATACATTTCATTAATTCAAACATGGAAGAACATCATGGATAGCGAATGACCAGAAATCAAAATATCAATTTTCCATGATATTTTGGTTAATAGAAAGTTTAAAAGATCTTACATTCAAATTTAACTTAACTTATATTTTTACTTAATTTATTTTTGTAAGACTTGCATCGCATCTTTATTCATCTCTGACTGTATTCAACATCCCATGACTGCTGGGCCACAATATAAACAAGCTTTTTGCTTATTGTGTTTTTATCTATCTATCTATCTATCTATCTATCTATCTATCTATCTATCTATCTATCTATCTATCTATCTATCTATCTATCTATCTATCTATCTATCTATCTATCTATCTATCTATCTATCTATCTATCTATCTATCTATGCAGAAGAAGTTTGATTTGGAGCATTATACAATTAATTGGGAAAATGAAATGAACCTTTATTGACTGCGCTTCAATACATTAGTAAGCAATCTGTCAAATACAAGACATAAACAACATAAACGCACACACTAAGCACTTACAATACAACACCATACATCAAAAGCAAAGAAAAAAGGCAGGGGGATTAAACAGAAGGGATGCATATGCGCAAATGTAGCGTATAAACTGTTCTGTACGAGAGTTATAATGCTTTATACCTTATTACAGTGCAATCCGGAATGAAAGTTTCAAAGACTTCAATTAATTCTGGATCTTTTAAGTTCAAAATAAAACCAAACATATCTTGAGCACTATATGAATCAAAATCGGCAAATATTACCTTTAATGTGTCTAGTAGTTTTTTCCGGGGATTTCCAAATTTGGTACAAATCATAACAAAATGATACTCATCTTCGATCTGCCGACATGTTTCACACAGACGTTCGTTTGCAAGAACTTTGTTCGTGCGCTAATCTCTACCAATTTCTATAGAAAAATATAAACAAAAAATAGTACGAATATATTGCTGTAAACTAGCTAAATGCAATTATAAGATTTTGCATGATTTAATAATATTTTGTCAACAGTTAAACTCCTGCAATAAAGACATGTTTAGATTTTGTAAGTATTGTAATTGTGAAGAATCAGTATTAATTTTGTTCTTTCTTTACTAACATTATTGCTTTTAGAATTAAGTCGAAACACGTTGTTCTTGGTTTTCGTGACTGTCACCAAACACTAGCATTTTATAATTTGCTGTTTTCTGTAATTGCAAGAAGCATTTTTGTTGTTTGTTGTAACAATGTACATATGGTAAATCTGGCTATAAAGATACAAACTTGTTGATCAACATTTGGAAAGATATCTATGTACATAAATCTTTATGTTCCCAGTTAAAACTTTATGATCAATGGACTAGTCATTTTGAGAAAATTATTATAATTATTATTTTTTTAATAATACCATCGGAGATTTTTATCATTTTAAATTTGTACCTGTAACACACATTTGTATAATTTGACTTAATGATGTTATCGTTATATTGAAAAAACAAAGGTAAAACATTAAAAAGTGGAATACAACCTACTAAATGGGAAAAGGCTGAAAATTTATACGCATGAAAATAATTTACATCCAAGCCCGCAACCACGGGGGAATTGGAATGGTTTGTGGGTTTGGCCAAACCCACTTTGTTACCCTAGCGAACATTATCTACAGGAGCCAAAAATTCACAATTTTTGGTACAAAATCCACCAAAAGGCAGAACCCAGGGGACCATTTGGGAAAAGTTTTCAACCCTATAGCAGGCCCACCACCCTCTTTCATAAATCCTCCAGCAACCCACCCTTTAGAAAATCCTGTTTACGGCCTTTATACATAATTAAGTTGCATTTTAAAATCAGGATTGAAAGGGCCTTGCAGGGGGCCTTGACATTCAGTATTCAACACAGGTTTGACCACCATTCTTTTTATTCGATGGAACGACGTGAAACCGGGCACACGCAAATGCACGTGCACATTTGATAAAGCAGAGTGAAATCAAGGACAAAGTAATGTACTTTAGAAAAAGTAGACCGTAAAAAATTGCATTATTTGATATATTTTTAGTAAATATAGCTTTTTTCAATATCCAATTACTTTCCTTCGATGCCGCGTAAAATAATATACACATTTGTCATTCCATAGTAATGTTATACAGAAACTCTAAATATTAATTCATAAATTCAGAAATCACTTGAAAATCCCTAAATTATTCTAAAATTCAAGACTGGTGCATGGATCAGTGGAAGAGTTGAAGACGTAAATTGCACAGAGGATAATTTAGGCAACAGTGGTGGACCCATGAAATATGTGGGCTTGGTCTGTGCACCTCCTTGGTTTACTTTTATATGGATAACGTCAGCAGAACGTCATCAATTTGGAAATTGTAGAGTGGTCAAAAATTGCCGCAGCCTCTAAGCGTCCGCTAGCCTTGGACTCGCCCAAATAAGAGCGCGGTTAGTCACTGATGAGGCGTCGCTCTGCCGACTGACCAGAACCAGGGACGAGTATTACTCCAAGTCCCTTTGAGAGCTGATAAAACCACCTAGGTATGATATAGGCTTATATGCCAAGGAACAGGAACAAGGATTCATTCTGGTTTCCTGGACTCAATTGTCTGAACTGATTATAAATATGTGAAGGGTACTTCCGTGCTGGGTTTCCATGCTTGACGCGTCTTCATTGGAATTTTACTTGAAACAACTATAAGAATTTTGTAAACGAAAACAGGCCTTTATTTTACATCCCACCAAGGGCTTGGTATCTATCATTAACTCTTTCAGTCTCACATTTTGGACTAAGTCACCAGCCTTCCTGGGCGCGCTTTGGACGCATTGCGCTCAAAGCGCGCCGAGGAAAGCTAACCCGGACCATTACATTCTGTGGGACAATAGGCCTGCTGGTACTGAAATAAAAGGCCTGTTTACAAAGAATATTAATGTAGTATCCATGTGATATAAGGCAGAGAAGTTCATCTTGAGTTCTTCGACTTAAATCGCAGCTGGCAGTGAAGGCTAATTTATAACAGTGTTTGTGCGCAGGATGACAGATGCCGTAAAAACCGTGGTATTACGTTTATGGAAATATGTCCTCGTCTTTTCGGTAATAGATGCTAATCTTACTCCTAACATACAATGTTCGTCAATATGAATATGAAAAATTTTAAAATTAAAGTTCAATGTAATTATTTTAAAATACAGATATTTGTGCGCTGAAACAGGATGCCGTAACTCAGGTAAAAATAGAGGTTATGCCTGCATTGCATGTATGGAGTTACCGCTGCTGTAACACCAGTCGTCACGTTGCTTTTTTCACGGTACTGTCGCAACCAATCATGCAATACAGATTGGGTAATCTGCTGCCGTGGCCATATAACCGCATGGTATATGTATGGTATATTATGAAATACTTTGCGGACCAAGTTCGAGATGGTCTCTATCAAGTGTGGACATGACATGATGCATATCCTAATAACGTACATAAAACCAGCGATTTCAGAACTTGTGCGGTCCGCAAAGGGCGTGTTTGGGTCTTTTGAAACTGTGAAAATGTTTTTGTGTCTTTTTGTGTGTGTTTTGTATTTATTTATTTTTTATTTTTTATTTTTTTTTTGTAAATTGGATGGGAAATTAAAACTGTCTGAAAGTTGGGCAGCAACTTAGCAACAGTTTTTCTGGGATTTGGGAAATTATTCTTCTTCCCTTAGAAATGATCATTCTTCTTTTTCTTCTCCTGCCATTTTCATACATTGATTTTCAGGTCGTTCAGATCCAGATCAATGCAGGCCAAGACATGACGTTTGGTAAGACAAGAGAGCCCTGCGCATGGTGCACTCTGGAAGTCCTAAACCGTATAGACTTGGAAAGTAACAAAATATACGCCAAGGCTCTGACCGACCTACTCCATCAGGATCTAGAAATTCCCATTGAAAGGTGGGTGGGCCTATTTGTCCAAGGGACACTAGTATTATACTGCGCGTAAACAAGCTGACATAACATGGATGCCCAACTATAAAAACCAGATCACTGAACATTAAGGAAAAAAAAAAAAAGATTGTCAATCAAAAGATGCCGTCACTTGCAATATGTCCAAACTATGTATTGTTCAAAATAAACAAGTTATAATATTCAGATTTTAAAGTCATTTGACTATTCAATTTTGCGACAATTTCATTTTTAGCGTTGGCAATGCAATCGTTTGTTCACATTGTTTGTAAACGAAGTTAATTATGTCTGTGTGCTAACACAGACATTCTGTTTTTGTCTCTTTCTTTCTTTCTTTCTTTCTTTCTTTCTTTCTTTCTTTCTTTCTTTCTTTCTATCTTTCTTTCTTTCTTCCTTCCTTTTTTCCTTTTTTTCTTTCCCAGCAACTTTGTCCGACAATTTTCTCGGACACTATTACATTTGGAAACTCCAAACTTGTCATGATTATAGCTCCAGACCTGAAGTCATATCTTTTTATGAGGAGGGCTGATGATTTGGAAAATTATGCAAGTAAGGGCTATTTAAAAATCTTAATCTTGAATATCTTAAAAATAATTATAAATACAGGAAACCAATTCAACTTCAATAGGAGACATTCATATTAACTGCAGTCCTCTTCACTTCCTGTGTTGCCAGGGCAACAGACAAGCTGACATGACATGGATGTCCAACTATAATAACCAGGTCATTGTTAGGGGGGAAAAGATTGTCAGTCAGAAGATACCGGCAATTACAATATATCCAAATAATGTATTATTCAAATAAACAAGTGATGATATCCATATTTTAAAATCATTTGACTATGTACAATTTTACGACAATTTGGTTGTTTAACATGAGCAATGTGATCGTTTGCTCACATTGTTTTGTAAATGTAATTAATTGTAAATATTGTAATCGCCGGAATACAAATTAATTTGCATTCATTAGAATGTATATAGAAGTCAGTTGACTCAATCGTTCAGTCACAACTGCCCTTCGGCGAGTCACTGAAAATACAAATGATAGACTATCCTAAAAAATGTGTGTTTCTACTGGGTTAGAGTTTGTAGAAATTGAAATGCAGGTGTCGTAATCGTGAAAAAAATCACTTTTCTGCAATATTACCATGTCGCCGGATCTAAAGACATAAATTAAAACTTTATCTCAAAACAAAATGTTAGAAGCCCAGTTTTTCTGTATCTTTTAACTTGGTGAATGCTATGGACCTGTCTGATTTTATATAATAGCTCTCTTGAATCTTTACGGTTTACAATTATCATGGCATGGTTCCATTTAAGTATCGCCAGATCTCACTGTTTTACATTATGGTACTTACCTGGGGATTATCATGAATAAAATGTGCTGAAAATTTTTCATCTTGTATCTTAGTTTTATTGAAAACTAGTCATTCAACAGAAATGACGCATTTGTGTTTTATTATGTTACGCATATTGCCAAGAAGCACAATGAAAAAAGTGAAAACATGAATATAAGTGGTCTCAGGTACATGTCGTGTGTTGCGTCGTTGGCATCGTGTGTAAGCAGTTTGGAAAGGCAAGTTGAAAGTTGTTTTCTGATGGCAACCCCCATGTGGCAGCTGAAATGTTCATGCATACTAGTTTGGACTTCGAATTTGGGTAAATTGGTCACATGCGAGAACCCATGAACCTCGACAATATGTTTATAGATTTGGATGCAAATTTGCGCGGTAAACATATCACAGCAGGTAACATTTAACATTTCAACTTTAAAATGTGCATCTAAAGCAAAATTTGATTTTTTTTCTTTAGGATAACCCATCACAAATAATACGGTCAAAGAACATGTTAATTGTGCATCATTTACATATATATATATATATATATCTTCGTTGAACGACAATCATATCTAAGCAGGAAATGTCAAAATTGAATAACACATCAGTTAAATATAACAGCATTTAATATACACAATGACGTTTTGAAACAACCACATTGCTTGCAAAAGCAGATGTTCCTTGCTGAGTGTGCATTGGTAACCATAGGCCTATACAACTTCACTCTCCCCCTTAAAAAGTGTCCCCTTGAGGTGTTCTGGCTAGCTGTTCGAGTATCATTTCCATCAATCTCAATTTATTAATTAATTACGAAAAAAAATGTTCTTCAATAATTTGGCTACCTGTTACGTTAGAAAACATTGGATTGAACGGAAAGATCTGAGCTGAAAGTTTGGCAACAATCAGTACGATAAATAACCCTTCATTCTGTCAAGGGACAGAAATTGTAGGCACCGGTAGGCCTTCTGTTAATTTGTGAAGTTTTGTTGCAGGATGTTCCTGGTGTTTGTGGATCGTGGTGAGAATAACGTTTCCTTTAACTACCAGGTCGGGGGTTGGGGTGACAAGGATTATACAAAAGACGGCAGCTTGAACCCAAGTAACAAATTTTTACGCCGATAAAGTATTCACTTTGGTGTTGCGGTTTCGGAAGAAAATTTTGGACATTGGGACCAGATTTCTTGGCGGAAAATGTGTCATATTTACGTTTTAAAAAAGCGCGATTTTTTGTACAAATAAATGGCAGAAAAATTATTATTTCTGAGTTTTAATTTTACCGTACCTTGTAATAGGCAAAATTATGACCTGTACCAGCTAACTACAATCTATCCCCCCCTCCCTCCACCATGTTGAGAAATGAGGCTTTTAAAGTTCCAAGAAATGACTATTTTCCAACATTCCAGAAATGTCCAGAAGGAGGAGGAGGAAGAGGAATGGGCTGATATATAGATAGAGGGCACACTTAGGCAGACCGCAGACTTATGGAGACCAAACACTGGTCCCTCTCAGTCTAGTCATCTTTATGCTTATATGTATGTACACATGGTCACTCTAATACTAAAGAAAATGCTGACACACATCTGATACTCAGTTAATGGGACACCAAAAATGTTTGTTTTTAAGTTAATTTGTTAGGATTATGCCAATTATACAAGGTATTTGTGTGGTCCCCCTTATACTGCAATTTAGGCACTGGTCCACCTAATGCATATTATATATATATATATATATATATATATATATATATATATATATATATATATATATATATATATATATATATACATATGTATATATATATACATATATATATACTATTATATTACATAAACAACGGAGTATTACAACTATAACAAAACTTTAGGTTATAACCAAAAGTTTTTTGTTATAACCAAAAAAACTTGGTTATAACCTTACGTTTTTTCGTTATAACTAAAAAACTCTTCGTCATAACCAAAAGTTTTTTCTGTGTAACTAAAAAACATTTTTTTCCTTTTTAACCACTTTTTTTCCTCGTTATGACTAAAAAGTATGTGAAATTACGAAAAAGCTCTTGGTTATAACCAAAAGTTTTTGTTATTGTTTTTTTTTTGTGGCCATAAGATGCTTCCGTTATATATGTGTATATATATATATATATATATATATATATATATATATATATATATATATATACATATATATACATATATATACATGTACATATATGTATATACATATATATATACATACATATATATATATATATATATATATATATATATATATATATATATATATATATATATATATAATGACAAGTGCCAAGGAACTCCATCTCAAGTGCACTTGCCCGCGATATTTTTCACTACAAACAAAGGCATATAGCCAACTTACTGAAGTCTCAGAATTGAAGGATCATAACCAAACACTGGACATGTCAGAAAGTAAGCTGAGAAACACATTGCAACAGTGCTATAAAATACAGTTTTGGGTTCAACTGACTAGTTGCTGTGTTAAGCTTGTCATATGGTCCTCAGTGCCACCAGTCAAACATGCTGGAGATGTAGCTCAGATAAAACTGGACTCATCCACAATTCACATTTTCAACTTCTCTGATACCGTCGAAAAGATTTTTTAAAAAAAATGGTGGGGATGTGCCTTGGATGGGTCCCAAGTTTTTCAACAGGTCACACTCCCGTGACTCTGAACTTTTATTATTAGCACATTTATCAGCAAAATCGTAGAAGATGATTTTTTTTTAAACTGCTTGGCTTTGAAATTTCACAGACATTTTGGTGGGCCTCAATTCATTAATTTAGTCACAGGGTGTTATGGTGTTTTTTAATTTTCCTTTTTTAGCAATTTGATTGTTTTTGAAATGTTTAATTTCTTCCATACTGCATGCTGGATTCCCATAAGCACTTTGTGGGAATTCAACATGATCAGGTCTGCACTGAAAGTGAGTTCACTCAATGAAACTTTTGGAGACTGTTACAGATGGTGCTGTATTGAATGTTGTGTAATTATTGACCACTGCTCCACTACCTCCACAAAATCAAGGATTTGTGTCAGTGATATCCATAGAATATCAGCTAAAAGCTCAGCTCAGCTCAGCTCAGATTGGACTCACTGTAAATAAAGTTAATTTCATTATAATTCTATTTTTGCTTATTTCACTGATGCTATAAAACAAAGTAAATAAAAACCAAAATGTAAAACAGTATTTCAACAAGGGAGGTGGCAGGGTGACGTACGGTACATGTACTCTGAATTCTGGATGAGCTAATTTTTTGCTACTTTTTTGGTTCACCTTGCTTCCCTTATGCATGAAAACTGCACATTGATTTTTTTTTTTTGCTTCACATAAAAGTACAAGTTAAGACTCAGTGATGCTTGAAATTTAAATTTAAAAAAAGCATGAAAACTAAACATCTGTTTGTACATGTATTGATTGCCTGAATTACAATATGGCATACAACTTTATGGCATTTTGAATTTGAGAGATGTTGATCAAACCGTATATCTTGCAAAAGTGCTTGATAAAACTATACATTAAACTAAAGTTTCCCACAATCCATACTGTAATTCAACTTAGAGCAAATGCTACCAATCATTTCCATTACTCATTTTGTTAAGAGACTCCTAATCATAAACTAATATTGGTAAATTTGGTTGAAAATAACCTTTTCCTGAACTTTACCATCACTCCATACAACTTTTCCTTGTAGAAGATAAAACTGCCTCCCCCCCCCCCCCAAAAAAAGGAGTGTTTGGACCCTTTACATATTTTAAAGTAGCCAAATCGTTTATTAAAGGCATTACTGGTTACTTACTGCCATCTAGTGAACTAGCTTTTCATGTCTGTAAATTAAATGCGAAGCCACTGTAATTATTTTCTTGAACGACATATAGCTTACTATTGTTCTCCTGGGGTTTCCTGTTCACATAATTATAATTTAGGCTTATCAACAACACAAAAAAAAAAAGGCAAGAGAAAGTTCTTTTGAAGGGGCCCTCTGACTTAGCAAATGTGAGTGACGGGATATGGCTATTACAGCACATGCTTTAAGGAGTGATGTCACAGGCTCAACAGACCAGTACAAAATATATATTGAAGGTAGATTGGTAGCAGTCAAATTTATAAAAAATAAGAATTTCTATTTGGAATTCCAAAACGAATGTAATGTAATTCCAACATCAGTGCAGAATTGTACCACCAAATTTGAAGTTTCAGAGGGAAATTTTTTTTAGCTCCCTTTTAAATGTTGCATGGAAATTAAACTGCAAAGCTTTCAATTTAAATTTATACACAGAATAATCACAAACAACAAAAGTCTCTGCGAGTCCAATAAACGCAATAGATGTAACCACAGTGACACAATTGAACATAGATTCTATGATTGTAATAGTTCCCAACAATATTGGCACGCATTCCAGGACTGGTGGTTTACCATCTAAAATGTTCAAGTTGGTGTAAATGAAGATGTACTCTTCGGGTACATCAGTTCTCCACTCCAACCCACCCTTAATTATTGCATTTTATTAACAAAATACGTCATACACAGCCAGATTCATAGAGAACTTTATAGTCTAACCTTTACTACTTTCCTGAAAGTCTTGAGAATAAGAATCGGAGTGTTGAAAACAATCATGATGAAAAATAATAAAATGCATATGTTTAATAGAATCAGGACACATATTGAAAACAGCCTCAGGAATCTGTAATCCTTCGTATTACAGTGAAACCTGTTTTGAGACCCCTGTAATTAAAGACCACCTGCCTTTTAAGACCATATTTCCAAATTTGCTTTTGCTGTCTTTCCGATGTTACTGCACCTCCATTGAGAGACCACCTTCCTTATGTGACCACTTTTTGGCCTGCCCCAGGGGTGGTCTCTCAAAAAAGGTTTCCTGTATACTATTTTTGGGGAAGTATGGACAAATGGACAACCGACTGCTGTAAAATTGATGAATAATTTTTTTTTTTTTTAAGTGATGTCACAGGCTTTGAGAATGATGCTGTTACACCCGTTTCTTGAAAAGTGGTCCACCTTTATCCATCTATTTTTTGGTGATCCACTTTGCCTTTAAATTTGTCTTCAGGAATGCAGCAGTGTCTGTCG
Organism: Hermodice carunculata; assembly: GCA_964020975.1. Lineage (NCBI taxonomy): Eukaryota > Metazoa > Annelida > Polychaeta > Eunicida > Amphinomidae > Hermodice > Hermodice carunculata. Next base: position 76,709,602 of record OZ026620.1, on the reverse strand, counting down.
CAAAAGACCACCCCTAAGGCAGAGCAGAAAGATCTGTCAAGACAGGTTATCTCTCAGGTGAGGTATAAACTGGATAGACAGTAGGCGATACATATGGTCTCCCAAGAGAGGGTGGTCTGTAAGCACAGGGACTATTATATTATCATTTACGCATTGTATGGAGGCATGGAATTTCTATAAGGAATCATTAGACATATGCAGCTGTGCAAATACTGCAGTTCAGTTATTTTCACTTCTTCCATCCTTCTCCCAAGACTGACAAAAAAAAGTCAGAAAATATAAACAATTCACACATTTGATATAAATTGATAAGAAATATTTTATTTACAAATAAATACATCCACCTCAGTATATAATGACCTACACCTTTGTTTTTAAGGACAAGACATAGAACAAAGACCTTCAGATTTATGATTTTATTTTATTTTATTATATAATTTTTTTTGCACCATTTTTTTGGTCTATTTATTCAACTATTGTAATATTGGACACTGCAGTGCATGATCTTTGGGACATGATGAATAAATGCAAATGAGGTTTTAATATGTTGCAAGCAAGTTATGGATGATTGAAGCAAGGTTTTGAAGTGCTTTTTTATCTTTGGACGTGTGTGCCTGTGACAATGCAGGATGAAAGTCCCACTGTATGCGAACGTTAGTCATATAACTGTCTTTTAATTTGGAGGACAGATACATGTGTGCTACTTCAAAATGATTCAGAAACAAGAAATCATTCATAAACATTACTTTTCAGACCTGCAGACCTTCATGTTGATTTGCTATATATCACTGACAAGGAACAACCTGCTGCTAAAAGTACACCCCGTCCCCAAAAGAAAAAAAAAATGAAAACAACTTTGTCAAGCTGGGAAGCATCTGTACTCACCAAGCAAAAATGTACCAGTTAAACTATATGTATTCGGCATACTATATCACGGGCTATGTGGGTGTACTGTGGAAGATCAGATCAGTGTGAAAATGAAGCTTCAGATCGATTGCGAGTTCTTGTACTTCATACCGGGTAAACCTTGTGCACAACCATGATAACCCCACATAAAATCTTCCATCTTTCCAGAAGAATCTAAGTGTACGTGTTTGCGGAAAGAGAATTTTTCCCAAGAGTGATTCACATGTTGACTACAGGTTAGTACTTCTGCTCTTCAAATTCTATTTTTTCCCTCCTGAAACTCCCCTGATGCTTTCGTAGCCAATGCTGACTAAAGTCGATGTGCTCGGACTTAACGTAAAGACACTAGACTCCTATTCTTTATAAAGCAAATTTCCATTCAAGTACCAGCATGCCTACAGTTGCAGAGATCATAAGAATGGTGGTCCAGGTCAACAGCTTTCCTTGGTGCACTTTAGGCGTGTTTTTGTGTGATGAGGAAAGTTGTTGACTAACTTAAAAACACGACACTGAACGAGACAACACAAAGTATAAATTAACCCTATGGTTAATGTACATGTATACCCATCACAGTCTATAAACAGAGAGGCAATATAGTCTCATTGCAAGTCCCTGACGTACAGATGTTGCTTCGTTTGTAACTGACAAACTGATTCAATAATTTTCCACAGTGCATGGTGGGTGCCGAGTGTTCAATCCAAGCAAAAATATTCTTGACACGGGCAACGCTATCCTCAACAAATTATTCAATATGCTTTCTTCAGCAGGAAATACAAAGTATGAGTGAAATCATTTAAGCAGAACATATAGGTCCAAAGCACTTTGGGCCGTCTTATGTGAAGTCACATCTGGGACAATGAAGGCAACATTAAAATAAATCACCAGAAATGGTATATTTATGTAGTTTTGTCATCTATTCATCTGTTTATATCTGCAAAGCAGCAAACTGCATCTCAATCAGTTGCATACTCCAGAATTACATGGCAATTTGAATCATTATTTTACATCCAGAGGAATGTTTAATTTATTACTGGTAAAGTAACAGATATGTAACAATAACATTATATATTTGAAACCTGTAGAAACGAGGCACATTACAGGAGTTGACTATGGCTTCTCGTGGTTAAGAGGACCTAGAACTGAAATGTGCTGGGGCCAGATGTTTGCAATGGCATATTAATGTTGGAAGATATCAGCCTAGATAGCTTATCAGGCATTAGGTCTAGACATCTTCCGGACAACAATTGCAGTATACACATGTAGAATGGAAGATATCAGCATTGATAGCATATCAGGCATTTATACTTATACAGTAAAACCTGTGTTAAGTGGGCGCCCTTGGCATCGGGCAAAAGAAACCACTTCAGACAGGTGCCCACTCGGCGCAGGTCCATTAACATGGGAAGTATAGGGAACTGGGCTAAGCAACGGTGCCCACTAAACACAGGTGACCACTAAGCGGAGGGGCCCTCTCGGACAGGTTTTACTGTATCTTGAAGACACAATTGAAGAACATATATACATATATATATATATATGCACAGACTTCCATCAAAAAAAGCAATATCAAGTTTTACACTTGGCTTTGAGTAAGTCTACTAAATACAGTGCTGTGGTCAATACCGTTTCTCTTGCCAGATAATGATGCCAGAGCTATCAGAGAAATCTCTTGCCCCATTCAATGATGCTGTGAGATCTATCAGACATGCCTTGTCCATACAATGATGGCATGAGATCCACTATACAAGTCTCTTATCCTGTACAATGATGCCGAGATCCATCATAGGAGTCTCTTGCCCCACACAGTGACGGTGTGAAGTCTGCCATAGACATGTCTTGTTCATACAATGATGGTGTCAGATCCACTATAGAAGTCTCTTTTAATAATACCCTGTACAATGATGGCGAGATCGATCATAGAAGTACAAGATGAAAGACAGAAGGTTGCTCTAGAACATTCATGCAGTTTATAATTTATTATGATGTTTTATACAACTGCCTGTACAGTGTATGATCATGTTTTTTCCTTCATTCTGTGGAAAACATCTTTTTCATATATTACAAATCGTAGTGTGCAACTATTCATTGTTCATCAATGCTAAGCGAGAAATACACTGACCGATCACTAACCAGCAGAAAGTTTGAAGTGGATCTGGCTGATGGTTTTGGAGAAGAGGTCAAAAATGTGAATTGCATCACAAACTCAGATTGTACTTGAAGTCAAGGAAACACTGGTTTTTCTTTGAGTGCCTTGCGTCATACTCGATGGAAATTGTGGAGTTTGCTCAGGGTATGAAATGAGTTATGTGATATTTGTCAACTCTTCATGCACAAGACCTAACCATTACATGCCACTTTTAGAGTTTTCATTTTCTATGTACATGTGTGTAATTTTTGTTCCATCACCCGAGCGTAGATTAAGTTTAACTCATGCATCAACATCACAATTTAAACAAACCTGCATTAAGGGGAGACACTTCCTCTTGGGATTAAGCTCCTGGATGAAAAAATGTTTTTATCAGCATGATTACCATGCTTTCTTTTATGTCAAATAAGCAGATTGCACTATGTCATAAAAAAAGGCATATAGCAAGAAAAGACATTGCTGGCAAGACTCCCCCATTTGGCAGGAGTCTCTCACTTTTTTGCTAAATGTTTTTACTTAAAGTATTTCAAATGAAATTTTGCTTATTCCGTACAACTGATTTATTTCTCTTTTACTCGTTATGCTTGCACTCAGTAGCCACAAATTTCCCGATTTGTTGTCAAAGGATGTTGGCAGGTACACAGCTATCATTAGATGGTTAACCATTCTCGTGAATATGCAGCAAATAAATTTCTCACCAAACTTCAGCCTGAAAGTACAGAAAATGATCCTTATTACAGCAACAGATCCACAATTGAACACCAAAAAAAAAAAAAACCTGTACATGTATCCCCACATTTGACAGCTGAATACTTAAAGCAGGAAATGCACAATTAACATGCCTTCACTCCCCAGGTTTGTGAGGAAAATGAGGTGCTGGCTTCCTCTTGGTCCTAGACAAGCTCCCACAAAATTACAGGAGCATCATCATTTCTGCTGTTAAAACATGATGTATTCGTATTAGTTGCTGGGCTGATCTTGCCTGTATTGTTCAATGAACCTGTATGTGTGGACAGATCTCTAAATAAAATATGACAAAATGTGTTGCATTTATAAATATGACAACTTGGACATGTTTTTTGGAGTTCGTTTGGATTTTTTTTTCTTTTGCACTTTTCAGAAAAATGAGTCATGTTTTCTAAGCCCTCACTGAGCTTTGAATCATCATAAAGTTTAAAATTAGTTTTCCTCATTTCCAGAAATGTTAGTGCTGCCACTGGGGTGTCCAGTAGTGTGTCTCTGTCATGGTGGATGCTTCTCACTGTTGCCTGGCAACAGGACAAGCAATAATGGTGTGAAATTGGCATGCATGTGTTACATTTTAACTTTGTACCTCCTCCTTGGTTTTGTTTCTGTTTACACCTTTTGAGATGTTAAAAGCCCTGGACAATTCTTCTACATTTCTAGTCTTTGGTTTCATAATAGATGGACAGCATATATCACATGGTCATCAAATATCTGTGCATTTCATTTCTTGGTTTTGACAGTAGGTGGCACCACTAATCCATCCAGCTGTCGTCTGTGACCTGTGTCATCTAGCCAGTCCTGCAAACACAAAAGATTTGGGCAATGTACACAGTGAGAAAACTTACTCACATGAAACAAGCTTGCTTTTGGACACTACTTCAGACATATCCATCTTGAAGCAAAAAGGGCCAGCACTCTAGTGTTGAAAAGTATGATCGCCAATTTATGATTATCTCATCAATAAGTGAATATGACTGGTGATTTTCTGTTCTGTCAATGGACTGAATGAAAATGTTGATATGTTTCAGTTACAAATGAGGAATACTCTTTCCAATTCAAACTTTTCAAAAAAGCGACAATAAAAAAACCCATAAAACATTAGCATTTATTTAATAGAAGAAACAAGTGGGCAGGAAAGTAAATGCCACCATCTGTGCCATGAAGAGTGATTAATATAGGCTTTGCCTGCTTCGCAATCCATGTAAAAGATATGGGTTTGTACTTTTTTTATAGAACAGATATGTAAAACCTCATGATATCCACATGAAAAATATACATTATATTATGTACATGCTGCATTTGTAATCAATGTATATGCATATACATATTAATAAATCAATACAAATTATATGCAAGATTTCCCTCGTACATCTTGAACAAAATTGGTGGGTGCAGGCATTTTTTTTTAAAACTTTATATTGCAAGGAATATTTTTCAAAAAAAAGGAAAAAAGTAGCCCCCCCCCCACTTTGATGAAATGAGAAGGGTGGAGGAGGGGTTTGAAAACTGATTTAACCCTGTTCCAACACTGGCTGGCAGTCAAATGCCTTCTGTATCAGTGTTTTCAACTCATTTCAACTGCAATGAAAAACAATCTGAATGAGAATTGTACATGAAACCTATCAAGATAACATCACCCAGGTCAACAGCTTTCCTTGCCATGGGCTGGGCACTAAGTGCCCAACCCATGCCAAGGAAGGCTGTTGACTCAGTCTTAATTTCAGGCAGAAAAGGTTACACAGTGTCTCAGAAACTCACCCTTAGTATCATTTTTTTTTATACTTATTTTAATGAAATAAGTGGAATCGGGCATTTGACCATATATCCTTGCAAAATATACTTGGCCACTATTGGTGCAAGATTTACACAGCTTGTCAAAATATACATCAAGTAAAAACTAGATGAACCCCCTCTCTCACCTGGAAGCGTGACTCTACTACACTTTGGAATACTTTGCGCTGTTCTTTAGTAAGCCCTGCGTCTTTCACCTGCCTCTGCCAGATGTCGATCTGTCTTTCTCTCTGAGCCAGGGCTTTCTGGTACTTGGTGGGCAGTGGAGCAGGTAAAGCCTGGCCAACAACAACAAAACTTTCACTGTGAGCTGAACGTGTGTATCACCTTTTACGTACAAGTATACAAGCAATGTGGCAGACATACTATCATGGTAATGAAAATCCTTCACCCAAGCATCTTGTACAAGGCAAAACCATTACCAGGAAGACAAGTCATGCATATGATTATAATTGTTTTTTTTTAATTGTGGACTTTGTTGGAGGACTGAATTATGAATATTAATGATAATTTTTATAACTATTGAATCATGATCAACAGCAAATACAATTTCTGATATCAAACAATATTCAATTTATAAATTGAAAACAGACATCATATGTATATATATATATATATATATATATATATATATATATATATATATATATATATATATATATATATATATATATATATATTATATACATGTATATATATACATGTATATATAATATATATATATATTATTATATATATACATGTATATACATTATAAATATATACATGTATATATATATATATATATATATATATATATATATATATATATATATATATATATATATATATATATATATATATATATATATATATATTATATATATATATTATACATATCGGTGGCAATAAATATGAAAACGCTGATTTAGTATTGTCATATTTTTGTTTTACTTGAAAGTAGCACTTAATTTGAATATGGGTATTAGACTATTAGTATTAAATAGCATCAAAATATCAAGTATATATATATATATATATATATATATATATATATATATATATATATATATATATGTATATATACATGTATATATATATACATAATATATATAATATGTATATAATATGTATATATATATTATATATACATGTATATACATTATAAATATATATACATATATATATATATGTATATATATTATACATATCGGTGGTAATAAATATGAAAACGCTGATTTAGTATTGTCATATTTTTGTTTTACTTGAAAGTAGCACTTAATTTGAATATGGGTATTAGACTATTAGTATTAAATAAAATCAAAATATCAAGTGTGGGGCACCATCCTTACTCCACACTTTATTAAAAGCCGTCCACATAATTCTGGCATTACCTTGGTGTCCCCTTCCATTTCAAAAGGAATGGTGAAGATGTAGAAGTCCTTGGCTGCAAGAAGCTCCCATACTGCAGCTTCATCATGATGATCAAGACCTGTGGTTTAATTTAAGAAAAAAAATATCAAGACCTAACGAGCAACACATAGTCCCATGATCCCACATCAGAGACCAGAGCACAAAATGGAAAGACAGGGAAATTTGAAGTCTCACAAGATGAACAGCCATCATGTAGGTAACATAGCCCAAATAAGCTAAAATTTGGGAAGTGGGGTAGAGGTTGAGCTCAAGGTCTCAGGGGGTCAGTTTTGGTGCATGACACACCACTACAAAGTGCCCCCACACCAAATTTGGTACGTGTCAGGGCACGTGTAGGTGTAGGTGCCAGTGTAGAGGTAGAGCTGGGCCAACAGAATATTAACACCCAGTCACAGCTGTTATGGAGGCAATATGATGCCCTGCATAATCCTGTTTTATTTTGATATTCAAAACTTTTTTAACATTTTTCCTTTCACTGAATCTAGGCAAACATTTTTCACTGGATACAAATTCATGGAGCTTTTTATTCCCAAATAAGCAAAATATTACAAAATATACTATCTGCTATTTCAAGAAGAAAAAGATTAAATTCAGCAAGCACTACCAGAATTGTTCACTATGCAATACTGCCAAATGAAATGTAATGGTGCTGCAATTATAATTGACCTCGTTACGTTGATGCCAGTGAAATGAAAAGCCTTCAGGAGGTCAACTCCCCTTCCCAACCCTATTCTCACCCTCACCCCCCCCCCCCCAAAAATTAATAAATAAAAAATAACAAACAAACACACATGCACACACACACACTCAAACAAGTAAGTCGGCACATTAACCCTTAAAATGCTGATCATGACTATAGTCATTTTTTTATCAAAACTATTAAACATAATGGCTGAAAGATTCAAATTCCTCATGAAGATACCTTTCATTCAAATACCAGAAAGTCTAGTCTAAAGCAAAAAGTAGTCTTAGCAAACAGCTTTCCCCGGGACACTTTGTGGGCAAAAGCTGTTGACTCCGTCTTAAATCAGGTCTTTAAGGTTTAAGTCCAGACTATGAAGACAGACAAAGTTACACACTCAGACAAAAGGGCTTGTCCCAGTAATTCAGTGCTGTAGTGATGCCTGCTGCTCTCAAGTGTTGCTCCAGTTTGGGGTAGAACGTATGGTAGGGACCAAAGACAAGTCCTTCGCTGCCGCTGCAGATCAGGGGTCGTGTTGGAGTCAGCAGGTAAAAGGTACAGCCAGTGGAATTACTGTTGGAAACAAAACAAAAAAACAAAAACAAAAAAAACAAAAACAAAAAAAACCCAGACATGTTAAGGCATAATACCAAAAGTTCAATGTTCACAAAAAGAGTAAGTATTTTTTTTACAGGTTTAGCCCAGACCTCCCCCCCCCCCCCCACCTCCAACTAAAACTTTACCATGAAACTTAAGTTGATATTACAGTGAAACATGAAACTCCCTGCATATGACACATCCCAATTTTGATGCCATACTATTTTGCAACATCAACACAGTGTGATTCACTAATATCTTTGTTTGAATATGAATATCGATGTTGATTAATCATCAAATAAAGATATTTCACCATAACAAAACCGACTCTTTATCTCTTAATTTCAATTAAAGAAAACTTATATAAAAAAAGAGGCCCATGGGCCTAATGCTCTGCTGACCACCATCACCAAAATATCATTTTCTGAAGTGTATTCCCTCCATGAACTTGAATAATTGATCAAGGGTTGTCATATTATGCAATATCAAACTTCCACATGATACACATTTGTGGTACATTTGGCACCATTCACCGCATTTGTTTATCAAGATATTGAATTAAATGTCCTTTTCTCAGGCGCTGATCTATATATTCTATAAATTTGGCACTTCTAATTCCATTATTTTTCAAGATATGGAATTTTGCATCTTTCAAGACATTTAACTCGTAATTTCTGTCAAATTATAGGTGATGCCACTAGTATCACAAGCAACTGAGATTTTGACCTCTTATACAATCTCATTTAACTTCATGAAGATCCATCAACAATTATGGATGCTGGAATGGTCACAAGATTTTCACATTTTGGCCTGTATATTACATAATACTATAGGTGGCACCACCAGCGCTGACGTCGCCATAGATTTTCACACACTTGATAAGTTCTAAAAATTATATGGGCCTAACTCAAAAACTGTGGGGTGCAGAGCATTCACAAGATGACCCCTATACTCTAACTGGCCATTACCATTGACCTTCAACTCTGATAAAAAAATTGTTATGTTCAAAATGTGTGCCCTGCATCCAGCTTTTCATACATGGTGTGTTTGTTCAGATCCGATAAATCTTTTTGAGTTTAAAAAATAACCAAAAAAAACCCCATAAACATACACTTGGATAAGTGCCAAAGTAAATAATTATTGGGTCACTGTGACCCAAAAAGTAGATCACCAGGTACAGTTTTATGTACAATATAATCAAGTGCAATTTTGATCTGGAGAATCAATTCCCTTTAATTTACCATTACACTCTGCCATTACAAAATCACCTCTTCCAACTCTACAGGTCTGCCAACCTCACAAAATAGGTCAAGGTCACTAGTTTTATAGAACATGATAGCATTGAACATGGTTTATATATCCTATAAATTTGGCAAGTGTAATCCAATTGCTTTTTGAGATATGGAATCTGATATCTTAAAACACATTTTGGCTCATAATCTAAAAAAAAAATATAGGTGGCACTACTAGTATCACAAGCAACTTAGATTTTGACATCGTCCACAATTCCACTATATTTTATGACGGTCTATCACACATTAAGGATGCTATAGCGGTCACCAGATTTTTACATTTTGACCCATATATTACATAATACTACAGGTGGCACCACCAATATTGATCTCGACCTAGATTCTCATATACTTGTTAAGTTCTGAAAGTAACAAGGGGCTATCTTAAAAACTGTGGACTGTATTGCACTCACAAGCAAAAAGTTTACGGAAGGACAGGCATGAGTGATCCTATAAGCTCTGCGACCTTTGGTCAGCAGAGGTAAAAACAAACATGGGTCCCTCAACATGGGTATGATTTTTTCCACTTCAAAGTTTGCATTTCAATTGTTGCTTTCATCGGGTTTGTTTAATACAAAACTAAATGGAATTTTTACCCCAGCCCTCTAAATAAAACAATTCAGGTTTTTTTTTTCTTTTATCACCTGTTGATATTTTTCCCATGTTATGAAATGACAATCACATTCTTCAGTTTGCTTGAATACCGAGTCACCCCGCGTGACAATGATAAGAGGAAATGGTTGCAAAACTACTCATCTCTGAAAGGTTATTAATTCCCTGTGAGCCACTGAAGAATGACATGATCACATCCAACACACATCTCCCACTAATAAGCATAAGTCATGATAAACTTTTGAAAGATTACTTTTTTGTTAGGTTTCAAGTCATAGCTTGGAGGGGGGGGGGGGGCTGGTTGTTTGTACTCAAACATGGCATTTTCATATGGGAACCTTGTAGTTGTCATGGCTACTTTTTCAGCACACAACACAATATACAAAAACACAAATATTGTTTTGTACAGAGGATGCAATACGTGACTCTTTTCCCATAGAAATGGCGCATCATTTTGATTCACTTTATACTTTTCACAGAAAAAGCACAGTTGAAACACAAATCTATGTTGTTCTTTACAAACATTAAACATGAATCAAACTCTACAACTGTATTACCAGCAGATAATTTGCTGAATAAAGGCTGCAATCAAGGACTATGCTGTACCAAATCTCTGCCTTTTGCTTGTCTACCTAACAAAAAAGTAATCACAAGTTTATCATCACTCATAGTTTGAAAATCTTTCAATTTCAAGCATTCCATCACATGCCACCGTTATTGTTTACTCTGCAGGTTAATGCCATCATATTTTCACTAAGTTTCTATCCTTGTGACTGCATCGTTAGCTCATGTAAATTGGCACACTTAAAGATTCACGAACTTCACAGGTGTTAACACTAGCCTACCTGACAATAAGTCTCCTACAGGCTGCTATCACAGTCACTTGGTCACAACCATTGATGTGCACGGTTGTTTCCACAGCACCAAGTACGATAGTTGTATGTCTGCTCTTTTCTATACTCACAGACCTGAAAATGTCAATTCTGGCATTGACTAAAGAACTGTATTTATCCGATGCGATCAAAACATCCAATTTGGGAAAGGCACAATCAATAGCCAAAATTATGACATGAAACATTTTTTTTTTTTTTTTTGCGACTGAAAACATGTTAACCCTTTCCCTTTGAATTAAGATCAAGTCAACAGTTTTCCAGGCTGTTGACCTGGTACATACTATTCTGATGGGGCTCATCTGTAATTTGCCTCTTTTTTTAAAAATTAACATGAAATTAGTGAAAAGTCATGATTAAAGCAGACAACAGATTACCCCTCCAGTCAGTTTTGGGCAGAGCAAGGGAAAAGGACTAAATGACAACAAGAATAAAATTTTTTACATACGTACAAGTAAGTGTGTGTTGGTAACTCCAAATGATACCTCATGTACCGGTAATGAGAAAATATTACCATACAACTAACTCTAAAATGGCATATACACATGTACGTCTGGCCAAGTAAGTTTTTTTCTGTCAGGCATTTTTTCCTTGCAAACTTATGTTTAAATTAATCTATATGTTTATTACCAATAAGTTTTTATATTGTTTCTGGTTGCATTTAATTTTTTCCTCCCAGTTTACAAAGCCACATTGAAACACCTACAAACTGGGACCTCTTAGGAAACGCACAGTGAGTCTACAGTACCTGATACAACATGTTTTTTTTCTCTTGCCATAAGAGGTGAAAACGTCTGTAAATTTGTGCAATATTTACCTTACAGGTGAGAGAAGATATAAATACGAATAATGGCACCGGTGTATTTTTACACTTGCTCCCTCTAGAGTGCCAGAACACTAAAACAAACCCAACATGTAAGATGATTACACAACTGAACAACTTCTTTGTTAAACTGAGAGAACCACATTAAAAGAGAGATACACTGAAACAATGAGTGTAAATGTGTGAAGATGTTCCATTACAGTCATATAAATAGAGTTTCTCTTTTACAATTTACATTACAACCTATTAAACGGTTAACTATTTCAGTGCCAATCATGTCTTACGTCGATCTACTTAAGTCAAACTAGTCTGAATTATCATTAGGGTCCCAGATTCATATTCCTTGTAAAAAAGACCTTTCTTTCAAGTACCAATATGCTTTTAGTTCCAGCCAGAATACCCCAGGTCAACAGCCCTCCTAAGCAAACATAGCGCCCAATGCACACTGAGAAAAGCTGTTGACTCCGTCCAAAATTTGGCACTGTAAGGGTTAAAACATATACAAATGTATATGACATGCAAAACTATATCCTGGTCAATGCACTGAACTGTTACTTCAAGATTCCAATGTTATAAGTCTGTCTGGCAACAATACTAATATTTTTATATTGTCAATCATGAATTAAGACCTAAGAAAACCAGTATATGACATAAACATGTACTGGTACAGTTTTCTTTTTTTTTAATAATCATTTTCATGTTGACAAGCTATCAACTTACCCTGGCTACTGTCTGCTTCCCCACTCCTGACATAATAATGATCTTGTTGCTGAAAGTAAAAGTAAAAGTCTGATGACAGGTAGCTATGACATTTTGCAACATACACTTGGCCCTCTTAAATATTTTGTCTACGGTTTACCATGACCAATATTGTGTGACTGCCAGAAGATACAATTTTACCTGCAGTGAAGGTAGTAACAGCCCTGTTCTCATTGACCAACATCTCTTCTACTTCTTAATCATTGCAGTTTACTTCAAAAGTGATCATTCAACTGGTAAATCCTATACAGTGGAACCTCCTTAATCCAAACACCTTTGTACCCCAGTGAACTGTTCAGATTAATGAAGCATCTGGATTACTGAATCACTATTACTTGAAATGAACAATTCTGTTCCAGGAGAAGTGTTCAGATTAATGAGACATATGGATTAATGAGGTTCCTATTAATGAGGTTCCACTGTATACATATATGTATATATATGTGGTCCGCCAAGTAACCCTGAATGGCTGTAACGTGGTCATTCTGAGATGTTTAATCTACTTAGCGATCTCATAACACAATTACATTAGTTGTGAGCCTTCATTACCTCCTCTGCATACTAAAGCTCTGGATTTCTGTTTAAAAATGCATGCAACTTGGTCTGCACAGCAGGCAAAAGGTTTTAATACTGATATGAAAAGTTAAACCATGTCATAGGGTGGTTTAATGCTCCATGTACATGGCATATATTCTCTTTGGTGCAGTATATTTGCAACGGTTCTGCATCTAAGTAAGGTTACTCTAGCTTTGAGAAAAGGACCAACTCTGATCCAGGGTGAGAAAATTCCTATGTCCTATTGTCAAGGACAACTAAAATTTGAGACTGGACAAGTGAATATTCAGAAAAATAACATGTAAAAGATAGGGGCACTTTTCCTTGGACAAGAACACCTATGATGGAATTTTCTCACCCTGTGATCACAAGAGACTTTTACTGTGTATAGTGGTACCTGCTATTTAAGACCACCCCTACAGCCAACAAAAAGTGGTCTCATACTGCAGGTGGTCTTAAATTGAAGATATATTTAACATGTAAATACAGCAGAGGGTCTTGAAAGAGTGATCTTAAAAAGACATGCGGTCTTAAATTGGAGGTGGTCTTTAGAGCAGGTACCACTGTATAAAACAAAGTGATCATAATGGAAAGTTTCGGACTTCCATTCTACCCTGCACAAATGCAACTCTATAACCACGCACCCTTTCATTTGTTCCTTTGGCACAAAAAGAGCATTGGTAGCAATGCGTCCACGCTTCCCCTCCGCTTGCCAGTCTTTGCTCTCACCTGCGTCAATCACATACATTACACAGTGAGTTTTTTTTTTTCCCACTTCTCTGAGACACTTCGACACATTCACTGCCAATTTCAACAAGTCAGTGTGCTTAGAAGTAATATATTGATGTCAAATTCATATTCCTTGTACTGTACTTATTGTACTACATATAAAATATGTTTACATTAAAATAAGTACCATGCATTTTCTGTACATGTTAAATCTGTTATTAAGTATGAATTTGAACTGCACAAAGGAAGGAAGCTAATTTTTCATGTCCCAAAAAACAAACCCAAAATCCAGTCAAAATGTATGACAAGGTCCCAGCAGTAGGGATGACGAAACTCATACCCTATTTATAGACATAAGACAGGCAGGAACATTTACACACCATGGCATTTTTGAGGTTTGCGGTTCCAAAGGCCAGCAATGAATATTCTTACCCCATGAATTAAGAGATTTTTCATTTAATCACTTTGATTATCATACTGTATTGTCACAAGGAATAAAAGCATCATTACCAGACTGTTTCCCTGGTTTCCAACATATCCCAGTGGCTTCAATAAGCTTTCTTCTGTAAGTACCTTAACTCTACGGAATCTTAGCAGTTGATCTTTCAGATTTGTGTTCCTAACACTTCTGACTTAAAATCTAATACTTTCTTCTGCTCAGAACTTTATTTACTTAAAAATGCTATCAAAACGCACATATTTAAAATCACAAAAATAGAAAAAAAATTAAAACAACACCATTAATGCGAGAACTGTACATGTACAACAAAACAACCAACCTGCTAAGGGCCAAGACAATCGCCGGCCTGACGCAATACATGCTGATAATCCAAAAGGATTCTGGGTAATATGGGAGCGTAACCAGGACTGCAGGCTGCGTAGCAGGAAACTGCGAGAAATCTGCGTAAAAGAAAGAGTAAAGTTTAGAAATAAAAATTTCCAGCCAGAATCGTCAGCTACAAATTTGTACCTGGTTTCGCTGGGGACTTGATGCATGTCATCTGCTAAATTAGGTTTTGGGTGAAAAACACTCAACTTCATGATTTCATTTTGGTGCTTAAAACAAGATAAAACAGCAATATGTCACCACTGAACTGGGTATCTATGCATTGGGTACAAACACAATCTACACCATATCATCCTTTTAAGTGCCCTCTCCCTTATTTTTCTGGAACGAAAGATCCAAAATATTCAGAAATTCTAAATAATTCATGATCATTAACCAGTTGATACAGTTAAAATGTTACAAAGTTTGGTCAACAATTTGAGCTCACTTCAACTAAATTTGCTAAGTGCCCAGGCTGCTTGAAGGGAAAATACGGTACTAATTTGAAGACGTAAGCCGACAGGAAGCAGGCGTACAGAGCTGTCCTCTCACTTGTATGGCATACTTCACCTCGAAACTTGCACCAGTTTACTGTTTTGGCTCAGGATTACCACAATGACCCACAATGGCTTTCTGACGCCAGTTCAACCTTACACAAACTCACCTTTGAGAAGCCAGATTTTTGTTGGACTTGGGGCATCACAGCAATCTCATGTACAGGTCTGATAGTCCTAGAACATTAAATAATACAAGTACACATGCACAGGTGTTAATGCATGGCTCATTCTTGCGAGTACGACATAAATACCATCAAAAGTTCTCTTTCACCAATCAAATTCTACTGCGACATAGTAGTAAAACAGAAGTATGGTTCAATGCTGGTACTTAAGACCATTGGTAACTTTATATACTCTCGTGACGCATACCTTGTCTTCACCAAAAGTTTGAAAGAAACATTTCTCTCTTATTCTTTTGCTACTATATATTACATATTTACGGCAATATATTTGTCAGGGTTCAAAATCCACTATTTTCACTCCACAGCAGCCAACCATACCTTACACTGTAGTACAAGTGCATAATGTTCATGTTTACATCAACAGATCTGGAAACAGCTACAAGATCACAATTAAAAATATCTGAAGTCTTTTCTTTGCCAGCAAAAGGTAACACACACACACATATATATATATATATATATATATATATATATATATATATATATATATATATATATATATACTGAACCCCAATGAAAAGTATCCACATGCCAATTTTGAAGTATTTTATTGTTTATACTTGAAACATTTCATACCTAGACGTGCTTAGAACTTAACAAAGCATTCACTTTTCTGGCGTAAAAATAATGTCACGCTCTACCGACATTAACGTCACTTACAGGCAAAAAATGTCATTAACTGCCCTAATTGAAAGTCACACAAATTTTTCTGTTCAATATGGGATGTGGCCACCTCGAGCATCAACACATGCTATACATCTGCGGCGCATCTGCTGACCAGGGTTTGAATTCTGTGTTGGGGAACATTATTCCATTCTTCCTGCAGAGCTTGGATCAGCTGGTTTCGGGTAGTAGGCCTAGGTGTCCTCCGTTGAATACCTTGGCCTAACTGATCCCACAAATGTTCAATAGGGCTCAGATCGGGTGAGAACGCTGGCCATTCCATGACATTGATGTTGTTCTCATTGAGAAAGTTCATTGTTAATCTTGCAGAGTGTGCACGTGCATTGTGCTGCTGAAAGATCGCCAGATCTTGATGCTGCTCCATAAATGGGACCATGTGCGGCTCCAGCACCTCATCAATGTACCGCCTAGCATTGAGGATCCCTTGAATGACCACTAGGGGTGTCCGGTAGCGGTTGCTGATGCCTGCCCACACCATGACAGAGGGTCCACCCCATCGATCTGCCTGACGGACACAGGCATCTGCATATCTCTCCCCAGTCCGGCGCCACACACGTTCTCTGCCATCTGCTCTGCTGACACAAAAACGGGACTCGTCAGTAAAAAGGACGGTATTCCACTGCTGGCGAGTCCACCTGGAGTGTGCTCTACACCACTGCAGTCGTCTTTCTCTTCTGGGTTGGGTCAGCAGGTTACCCCTGTAAGGTCTTCTGGCTGTTAGGCCACTGCTCCTCAGTCGCCTCTCCACAGTAGAACTACTGACAGGACGGTGATTCACCCCTTGAGTCTCACGGGCTGTTTGGGCTGCTGTACGGAAACGGTCTCGCAGGTGCATCAGCCGGATGTGACGGTCTTGGCCAGGTGTTGTCACTCTTTCTCGGCCAGGCCTAGGCCGATCATCTACGGATCCAGTTTCTTGTTGCCGTTCAATTAGTCGTTGGATGGTGCGCCGAGTACACCCCATTCTTTGTGCGATTTGAGTGATTGGGACTCCACCCTCTGCAAGCCCCAAAGCATGGTGTCTTTGACCTTGGCTCAGACGCGGCATGATCGCCTCAACACACCTGAGACCACTGGCTTTTTTCTTGGCTGAACATCCCTTTTTAAAGCCACTGAAAACATCAGGTCATTTTAGCCATCCAATAGGAGTGGTGGTCAGAAGCCATATTCGGTGCACAAAAGTCACATGCATTATGTAACAACCCAGCAAAAGTTAAAAAGTTGTCCTGAATGACCCTGATGTAGGCTCCAAACCATGCATATATGCACACACAGTACTTAGTAACTTACAAAATTAATTTGTTAATTTTTTTATGTGGATACTTTTCATTGGGGTTCAGTATATATATATATATATATATATATATATATATATATATATATATATATATATACAGTGATACCTCTCTTGAGAGACCCCTCTAATGAGAGACCGCATATCTTTTTAAGACCACTCTTTCAGAACACTGTGCTATCTTTTCCATGTTGTTGTACCTCTAATGCAAGACCACCTGTTTTGAAAGACCGCATTTTGGCCTGCCGTAGGGGTGGTCTCTCATAAGAGGTACCACTGTATACATATATATATACTGTAAATTGCTTGATTTTGACATGTTTCAATTTTTACAGTTTTTGCATTGTCAATATTTCACTATACAGTCACTGTGGTACCTGCCTTGAGAGACCCCTCCAATGAGAGACTGCATATCTTTTTAAGACTGCTCTCTCAGAACACTGTGCTATCTTTTCCATCTTTTTATATCTCTAATGAAAGACCACCTGTTTTGAGAGACCACATTTTGACCTGCCCTAGGGGCGGTCTCTCAAGACAGGGACCACTGTAGTTGTAATTTCACTTTTTTGTGCTTCTGGCTCACCTGTTCTTGTCCACAGAACCAGCAATAAGGAAGCTGAGTGCCTCCATGGCTTCAAGGCTCAACATGGCATCATTAGGGGCCGAGCCTCCCCCATACGACTCTGTGTACACACAACCACATATGCTTTATCAACAAAAATACATCCAGATATGCACAAACGATACATTTCCCTCTTTGTAACAGAAGGGATACATCTGCTTTGTGACAGAAGAGGGGCAATACATTTGGACAGACATAAGTCTGACAAAAGCATCATTTACAGACACTCTTGATTGTCTCGCAATTTTGTCAGAACTAAGTCAGCTCACATACTGCTCACCCTTTGAGTTATCTTATTTGTCAACACACTAATATTCAATGAGTGGGGTGTAACAGAGCAAAACTTCCAGCTTATCAAATGTCCATAACAGCTCACTGGTATATATGTATATGTATATATATATACATGAGCAATTGACAGGGAAAGGCCAAAAATTACTGAAAACCCTCCAACCGCTGACTCAAATGCCTGAGCGGTTTAGCCAGTTGCCTAGATTATCAGAGGCTAGTTTAATGGCTGTGCATGCATGCTATATATATATATATATATATATATATATATATAAATTTCAGAGAATATTCATACTTTAATTTATTCAGTATCAGGCCATCCTTTTCCTGTACATTAACTAGGATTAAGATGAAGTTTGCACAAAAAAGTTTTTCATGAAAAGAGCTTTCATTCAAGCGCCCCCATGCCCAAGTTTAAGTCTGTGGTTCTGGTATATCTGCCGAGTTATGACACAGCTTCTGCTGGGCAAGCTGCACTTACCTAGCAATGCAAAAACCACTGCCAAGGACTGTACCATCATAGTACAGGATGATCTAAAACACTGACCCCTTGAATTAAGACTAGGAGTGAACAGATTTCCTTGGCATGGGTTGGGCACTCAGTGCCCAACTTATGCCAAGGAAATCTGTTGACCTGGGACATGTGATCTAGCTGGCTCTCCTCTACAATTCTCATTCAAACTGTTTTTCATTGCTCTTGAAATTAGTTGAAAACACTGAAGCAGACGACATTTGACCACCAGCCAGCTTTGGCCGGTCTAAGGGGATACAAAGGTTAATGATAACATGGCACACCACTTTCTGCTGTCTTCTCAACTATGGATTCAGTATCTGATGCAGATGGTCAGGGAATGAAGTTGAAAAACTGACCTGACTCCACCAGCAACTCCAGTACATCTGTCAGGTTATTAAGTAGGAACATCATGTGACTGTGTTCATCCATGCCCTGTTTAACGAACAAACGGGAGATGATTTGTCAGATTAAAACACATCTTCTATATAGGTAGTGAACAGGGCTACGTCTTCTACTTTCATGCGACTTTTGTCGACATAGTATTCATACTCTATTCCTCAGAGTATGAAACTGTCCATATTAAACACTGTAAAGAAGAATATCTGACATCCTCTCATTATCATGAACATCAGTTTTTCGACTTTCTACAATTGGAAAAAAAAAAAAAGTTAACTAGTACCCGGTAAAATAAACATATCTGTATAAAATTTAAATGGTCCATATTTTGCAAAGACATTTTATAACAGCTGCATCATTCGCTCATAGCTTAAACACTTACCTTTGACCCCGTGGGTGTTGAACGTCCTTCCAGGTCTGGAGATCGGGCCCTCAGGGGCCATCTACTTGGAGTTCAGGATTTACAAAATGCATAAAACACATTGAGCAAAGAAACACTAAAACACAATGGGTGACATGATCACTTTCAATGCAGTGTCAATTCTGTACGTTATATCCACCCCATCCATATTATGATACTGTATCTCCTAGGGGTAAGGCAACCACACGTTGAAAAAAATTTGCATCAGTTATTAAACATAATCAAACCATTCAAGCAGCTGATCCAATTGCAAGAAAAATACTGGCCCATACATCTACATATGCTGGATATACACAATACAAAAACAAACAGTTGGATAGTAGCGTTAATGACCATTTGATGATTTCAACTTATCATCCATCCATGCGAACATAATTTTTCATCTTTTCTTCAAGCTACAGTACAATTTATATATTCTCCAACATGACATGGGCTTTCTAGCATCGAGAAACACAAATATGCACGTACACGTGCAAAACCATAACTTATGTTGAGATTAGCAGCATGAGGATCAGATGAATCTTATATACATTTGTATGTCAGTTAAACATTTTATTTTACTTGTTGTTTTTAAGGATACTCTTCCCCAGATGAGACCAAAGAGGACCTCAGAGAGATCTTATGCAGGTGCTGAATGTACAAAAACAGCACAAACTGCAGCGTGGGCACTGTGCGCTGAGCACGAAGCTTGTCTGAAACAAAATAAATGTCTCCATGTCAGTCCAAAATGATCAAAGGTTTAAATTCTGCAGCATTAATGCCACTTACGGAGCCCTTCTGCAGGCAACAAGAATACTAGGAAGACAATATAAAATACTTGTACAGTAAAGTGAACATTCATATTAATCCGTCCGAAATTAATCATACCAAATACCATTATATGGACCATCGTCACAGCCTTTGGTTCTAGGAAGCTTCAGTTTCATACCAAACACTGAACATCAGGTCCATTTACAGGTGTCCTGTGCTTAACAGGGTCACTGAAACAACGCCTCAGTACATTCTGCACAGTGAAGTGTAAGGTTGCAGACTCTTAACATCTGAGCAGCTGTGGATTCTTGACCCTGATAGTCCAGATCTCTTTATTCTTTTTGACATACATCTTCACACACACTATATATATATATATATATATATATATATATATATATATTAGATTTAATTGTTACTATATCTGGAAAGACACAGGTAAAAATTTGGTAGATTTATCTAAAAGTGTGGAGGAGAAAATAACGAAACTGATCAAAAAACTGTTTTCTAATTTCTGAGTAACAGTATACACAATGGTATAATTACTCTGCTTGACAATTGTACCCATATTAAGTAACACCTTTGCTTTTTTTAAATTTTTCCTTTTTAAACAAATAATGCAAGTTTAAAAGCTTGGCTCTTCACAGCTTTAAATTGGACATTCCTAAGTTTCCAAACGTCATTTTCAACTTGAATGTTCAAATTAAAGAACGAAATAACTTTAGATCAAAACTGGAAAAACAATTCCCTATGAGCATATCAAACTGGGTACTCCGTACATTTGAGAATGATCAGATGAAAATATTTTCTACAAGTTAAAGGTATGTGACACTACATAATACATGTATACAATGATTTTTTTTTTTAAATTTAAAACTATGTTCCAAAAAGGCCAAGGACCTTTTTTGTATCCCTTTCCTATGAGCCTTATTTTGATGTATTGAAAATCATCAGAGCCTGCAGGATATAAAAAAAAGTACACTGTTTCCTATTCCACAAAATTTAAGGTAACACCTTCTGGTTTCAAATTTCAACTCTATCAATTTTATATATAACCATTAACAACAAAAACTTACCTAATTCCTCCGGTGATGAAAGCTGTGAAAACTGTTGGTCCCAGTAGAAACGCTGTTCTACTGGGGTATCTGTTACTAGGTCAAAGGTCAAGAAGTAGCTGTTGAAATTTGAAAAAAAAAAAAATAAATAAATAAAGCTGCTAACATCTTTCTGTTCAATTTGTGTACAATGACACTTTATTTGAAGCTCTGAGTGATTTATAATCTCACTTCACATAATTTAGTCAAATGACTTTTTCATCCTTACAAAAAGTTAATAATAATATGATTTGGTACACTCAGAATGTTAAACCATAACGACTTGAAATTTTCATTTCTACCCAATTCCAAATTCTTGAAGCAGAACTTGAATACTTCTAATTTCTGTTTTGCAAAATCTGTTTTTCTTTCTCAAATTGAAGATTCTACTATATTTCTCTTCATTTGCAAGACCTCATTTATGACTTTCTTATTCACATTACATAAAAATTCACTTAAATTGTATATGATAACACAGGCCCCAAAACTACCAAATTTTTAGCTGTTCCTTTAAAAACTATTCTTTCATAATCATGATAATGTCTATTGAGCTACCATCGTTGATTTGAAATGAAATGAGCGACTTGTGTTACTGTCTTGAGTGTTTAATGAATCTGATCTTTTTGTTTTATATCTTCTTAGATTCACGCATATATTTCAAAATTAAGTTGCACAATAAGCCTCTACATGGACCTTTCAATTGTCAAAACCTTTGAACTTTTGGGAGCTTTGCATCCTGGACCCCTATCCATCAGGAGCCCTGCCTCCGGATCCTGGTGGGGGGCCCAGATGGCCTCTGCACCCCCCACCCCTCATCCTACCCGTGTGCACCTACAGATTTCCACTTCTAAATTCTGTACGATCCACAGATCTGAAACAATTCTTCTTGGAACCTCTGCAATCAAGGCTCTGGCTTTCCCATACAATATTCTACATTATAGCACATGTTTTTTGTGTGCTACCCTCTAATGCTGATACAAGTTTCCTGTCACTTACTTCCATGCCAAATCTTCAGGCAGCTGTAGTTTGTTGCAAGCTATGTGCTTCCATACAAGGTAACTGGAAAAAAATCAGACAGAGGCAAAACAAACATAACAATCTTGGCAACAAAAAAAGGTTTCAGTGAGAAATAAATCCAAACATCAAGAGATCCCCCCCCCCCCCAATATTATGATTATAACTTACCTCAGACGTGGGAATCCAGATTTTCCCTTAGTTTTGGCATAGGCCACTGTCTTTTTAATATTCTGCAAAAATTGAAACATTTGTATAGGCATCACCATCACAAATGCATATGCAGCTGCATGAAATTGTAAGTAGACCAGCAAACATGCTCTACTTTAATGATCAACAAATTTTGTCAGTGTTCAATAAAAATGAAATAATATGATAAAAATACAAGTTGATGATATCATAAAACCTTGATGAGAAACTGACAATGCAGTTGGAGCTGTAATAAGAAAGGTCACACTCGGTAACTTTATGTGCATTTGACTGAATACACAATGCAAAGCACAGAATGCTTGCTGGTTTAACTCAGAGGTGTGAATTCCAACTGGACTTCATGTTGATGCAAACTTGAATAAACTGGATCCTTTTGCAGCTGATGTTATAAAATTTACATGAAATTCATTTTTTTTTACATAGATTTACCATGAGAAATTTGTTTGTGTTCGCACATACAGCAGTTTTACAATTTTACAGCTATTTAGCTGATTACTAGTCAATTTTGCACTTTGGCCAGTGAATTTTTGTGCTACGCTGGCGATAAAAGTAAAGATCCTTAGTTGAAATTTTAGAAGCTCTAGTTGAGTCATGAATTTTATGTCACTTCAGCTGGTGAGTGAATAGTTTAATTTTGAGCCCTGTACTATCTAGGACTTGTGTACATTGTAAAGTGCATGCACTTACCCCAAGTACTTGCATCATTTTCAGTTGGGTACCATTAATCAAATGGCAAAGCATTCAAACTAATGTTTTATGATCCTTAGGACTCTCCTTACCTGTTCAACATGTATGAAAGTTTGGGAGCAAGCTCTATTCCACTCTCAAATCAGAATAATCAGGGCTTGGCTTTGAAGACATGCGCGACACTTTCCATATCACGGTGAAAAGTGATGTGTTTCACTGATTAGGAATGTGAATTTGCATCTACAATTACAATTTACGGTAATTTTAAATGAAATACTTGCATTGAAGGAAAGTCTTGAGTGGGGTGAAACTGGCAAAGCACCATATGTGAAAGGTTCAGCCTTGACCCAGAGGGTCACAGGAGCAACATTGGTGGACGATGTCATCATGTCACTTTCCACTCAACTGCAAAGGATAAAGTACACTCAACATCTTGCTAATGACATTTACAAACCATATGCAGTTTAACTGAGCCGATATGGAAGTCTTCCGTCAACACAAAAGGCAATGTACATGGCAAAACAAAATATGTTCAGAGGTGTGTACATGCAGCAACAAACATTCTGTCAGAAGAGCAAACATGGTACCACAGTGGCCCCCTCTTGTATGGCCAACCCAAATGCACTAGAAAAGTGGCCTTATAGGAGTGGTGGCCTCTCGAGGCATCAAATACAATGAAAATGCCATACTTGCTGCATGGATCAGTGGCCTTTGTAGAGGGGGTGGCCTCTCTTTAGGGGAGCCTTATTGGGGGGGGGGGGGACCACTGTATATGCATGATCTAACCTTAAATGACAAAATTGTTCATATTTTACAAGAGTTGGTGTGTCTGTAGCTTGATGTCCAACAAGGCAGTTCGAATTCCTAAATGCTGATGCTGTTAAGTTCAGAGGGGTTTTTTTTGCCTTACAAAATTTGCTTAGGTGGGAGGAACAAAACTAAAAATACAAATGAAATGTTTTGTTTTATAATTTTAGGCTTCAGAATAAAGGGTATGAGCAACAAAATTACTCTTGACACACTGGTCATTGTTTTGTACTTCCAGCATAGAAAAACAGTATTAACTGATCCCCCAGTGTATTTAACATTTAGTCTCTCTGTACACATGCCTCTTTGTGTTGTAGTTGACTTTCAGAAAATGTCATGATCCAAGCGGTAAAAGACATAACAAGAACTGTCATGAGACATATTGATTTCATTTGCAGAAATTTTAAACAGCATACGCTCTATCCGTGATGGTTAGTGGAAATGAAAATTAAAGAAAATATATATATTTTACATTTTCATTTTTATCTTTTTTTTCTGATTTGTTGTTTGTCTTGTTGATTATAGTATAACGCATTATTTCCCAATTTTCAAGCTTCTATCAATAAGTATATTTTTTCAATATCCCTGTTTCTAAATTCAACTGGGAGTCCTTTACTAAAGTGTGAGTACTCAGGCTTTTCAAATTCATTTTTTACAGTCTAAATTTTCACATCCAAGTCAACTACACATTTGTCCACAGTGGAAAATACATGGATCTATAACGACTGGTCGAATACCATCGGGTCGAAACATGAGCTGGTCGCTGTACCAATTAGTCGATGTAACAGGTTGATGAAAGTCATCTCCTTGAATGAATCAATGGTCGAAATAACAATTGATCGAAAACATTATATTCGTCGAAAGTCGTCGAAATTGCTATCGATATTTCCCAGTGCTTCCGTAGGCAAAGTACGCTGGAAAAAAAGTTTGAACTTACCTAACACCAGATGTCGCTGTAGTGCGACCAGCGTGCATATGTGAGGGGTGTCACTCATGATATGGGCAATGGTATATGTGCAGCCAGGGGGAAAAAAACAACAACAAACTCGGCTATAAATTCCCAGACATGATTACAGTATATTCTAGTTTTAGTATCCATCCAGTATATTAAGTCCAAATATTGTCTCTGTAAGTCAATATTTATATGTTTGTATCAATGAAATATATTGTTTTAATCAACAATAATGTCCATGTCCATGACAATCAGAATACTATTATATGTAAATATAAATATGTAGATCTCATTGTCTTTGTATGTCAATATTAATATATGTCAATATTTCTGAATGTCAATGTTTATATATATGTATCAATGAAATATATAATTTCCACAATATATTGTCTCTGTTTTCAATCAACAATGTGCGTGACTATCAGAACATCGTATGTAAATATAAATATGTATATGTGTATATAAATATGAACATAAATATGAACATATGAATGCAAATAGCTTTGGTGTATATAAATATGAACATATGAATATAAATAGCTGGTGTATATAAATATTTGGTGTATATCAATATGTAGCCCTACTCAATACACCTTGTGCATTGATGAAAAGTGTGTATTATCTCTGTTAATAAATCTGATATCTGATGTTGTGTGCCAGGCCCCTAAGGTAATCCATGAGATTACCATTTCCATATGTTTGTACACATCTTGCAATGTGCTCATCTCTGGCTTTCTGTGTTTTACGTGGCGCACTTGGTCGGGCCCCAGCCTGGAGCTGGTGTATGTGCATTTGTATGTATGCCTGCTCACCTTTCAGACATTTTATAAACTCGAAGATGTTGGGATGTGCCTTCTTTACAACACTGGCAAAGCGCCTATGCCAACCCTCTAAATTATTTGTTGTTCTTGGCTCATCTTCAAGTGCCCTGTCATACACACTCCACACATTAGGTGGGAAAGGCGGACTCCCACGAACCACATGCACCCTTAAACCTCCCTCAGCAGCTGGTCTGGCAACTAACCTACCTATCTACGTATTTTCAAAGTAGCCTAGCAAGGGTTCAGCCTCATCAGAAATTACCTCCTTCAGCTGCTCAAAAGCCCCAGGTATATCATCCGCTGGAAGGAAAGCAAGAGCTGTGACCATTCGACACTGTAATGCAAACTCTATATCTTCAGTGTACCTAGTTACCAGACCTGATGACTGAATGTGTCTCCACACATTTTGACTAAAGTGAAAGTAGCAACCTTCCAGTTTCACACCAGGGGCAACTTCACTGATTGCATTCATGCATGCTTTTTCGTAATCTGACCTCCATGTGCTCAAATTGAATGGGAACCCGTCATACCTTATCTGATTTTTGATTGCTGAAAACATTTCAACGTACGTATCTTGTCTTTTATTTGGTAACAAACAAAAGGCTACAGGCACTATTTCACCATTGACGGGTACATGGATTGTGTATAGTTGATAGAAAAAGGGAGGGGTGACTTTGAATGTACCATCCCCATACCATGTTTCAGCAAGTCCTAGAAACTCTAGACCTCGTGATGTACAAAAAATTATGATTCTGTCATTCCCGGTGGTAGCATCATAAATGACCCAGTCCTGGCCATTCGTTGTCTCTCTCCATTCACCATTGAGCTGGAAATCTGCGACACTAGCTGGAAGGGGGGGGCATGTGTTTTCGCCTCTGCCTGTGAATGCGGCGTTGCATGGCCTTCTGGGAGGGTAGCTCAGCTTGTACATTTTCCGGAACATCTGCCATTACACGATTTATAATTGTAGAGGTGGCCTCTAAACTTTGGGCTCCCTCTTGCAATTGCATCATGGCTTTTTCGACCTATGTGACCAAATAAAACGGAACGAAATAACGAAACTAAACAAAAAGAACAGAAAGAGACAAAAATGTGCATTTTTTTTTATATGGTACATGCGATATGTAAAGTGACACCCCCCCCCCCGGGAAAAAAAAGATACCTCGACGGCCGCGGGATCAGGACAGTGGACATGTGGTTTGCTGGGGGTGTAAACTTCTTGGCGCTGTATAAGCCTACCGTTACATGCTCTGTTTTCACATTTCCAGTACTTGGCATTGGCTGTACGCCTATCAAGGGTGTACCTGTACCCCTGGAAGCACAATTTGTCTCGACCTCGTTGCGTCTTGACTGTTTGGGCTTGTTGAGCCAGACCTTCGGCGTCCGACATGGTCGGTGTTCAAATGGCAAATGCGTATAAAATTCATACAATTGGACAAAGTTAAACCAGACAAAATTGAAGTGTACTAATTGTTTTATTCAACTGTGAAAAGTAATTACATTTGAAAACCATCAACACAATGACATTTAATTTATGGAGGCAATGTTTGCTGTCCATGTTCATTCGCCTAGTTGTGTCATCGACAAACTGTCACAGCGACCAATTGTCTAATCGACCAGATGGAATTCGACTAATTGTTGCGTAGACGGGCTGTGACTTCGACGAGATTGGTTTTGACGAGTTGTGGTGCTTCGAAATACATGTATATACATGTAGTTATACAGGTGTAGTTATAAACAAAGAAGCAACATTGGTGAATTCAAAAACCAGCCTTCCATAGGCAGATCAGAAGGACCCTTTCATCTTATATAGACCATCATTTTTGTGCAGAAAACGTGTCATTTTCAGTTTTATGTTGTATTTGGGATGGCCTCACAAAAGGGGCAATTTCGGGTTTTCTTTCTGACATCCTTGGTGTACTTCTAGTACACAGCTGGGATAAACATTATAGCTAGCCTCCTTCGTGAGACCATGCCAAATGCAGGGCACGAGATGGTCTCACACGGAAGGTAAATAACATAAAAAAGCAAGTCTTTTTAACATCAATTTTAAGACCCAGGTGGTATCTCAGAGGAGGGACTATTGTAATCTCATTATATCTGCTTAGTCAGGTTTCTCATGTAGTATTTCAACATATACATCGTGTACATGTACCACATACAAACCATGCCTGGCTCAAAGTCTCCTTCAGTCCTGTTAGTTATTCATGTGGAAGCATCTGATTTAACAGCTTTTTTTTCTCTTTTTTTTTTTCTGTCATATATGTTGCTAGCACCTGTATCTTATTTAGTGAGCAAATGTGTTCCTGTATTTGAGGTGTGTAATGCAATTGCTGTGTGGTATCTTGATGTAAACAGCAATGTCACTTTGTGTTTACTATATAGCACAGAGAGTGTTATGTGCATACAGATTATTCTATTCCCATTTCATTGACAAGATTTCAGTGAATAACATTATGATATTCATATTTATACTGGTACATTATTTGGTGTGTGTGTTTACCCAAATGTTTGAGGCACATATGACAATAAACTGTAATCAACAAGTTTTGTATTTATTTGATGGGAACTAGAGACAGTTCACTGCAATATAATGACATGATAGAATATCTGTAGGCATTTCTTCCAGGACATGGTGGTCCAGTTGGAAGGGCCAGTGTTGCCACCATGCGAACATCCACTCATCTGGACATGAGACATACAGCCTCATGTCCAGATGAGATAGTGTTGATATGGCACTGGAACAAAACTACCTTCATTGAACCATTCTTTTTTAAGAATGGGGATTTGGTCGAGTGGATATGTGTGTTTCCCATTTCAGCTAGGCGACTGGTGCCAAAGGTTGCAGGTTCGAGTCCAGCTCGTTCCGAACATAAAATATACAACAGTCAACATTGCACATACTCTGGCCGTCTCTGCATACTTTTGAAAGCTTGCTGAAACAATTCTTCATCTGACCACTGCAAAGCACCACATGAGCCACATCACTTGGTGGTGAACTGACATTATAAAGATTTACATGTAGCCTTGTAGGTGGTATTTGCCTACTTTGCCTAAAAAATAAAATAAAAATACTTGGTGCGTGAATGAATGGTTGTAACTTGTGCACCTCGCTTTCACCACGTGGCATTCCCAATCCCTTCCTAGTGTTTCGGCATACGCACTGGAAACAAGCTTCGTTTGGTTTTAGGGTTTCACCCATAATGTATTAGTTTCAATGGTTCTGCATGTTTACATCCGAAACAAACTGGCAAGGTGGAGGTTGCAACTGCTGAACGGAGTCGGAAGCAGGAACAGACCCAGGAACGTTACTACACCAGCCTGAAGTACCAACCTATGGTAAATTAATTAGAAATCTACAAACATGCCAAACCAGTAAAGCATTCAGCAGACGGCCAAACGTCGAGGCTAAATCTGAAGAATTACCCCGGGCACGACAAGTTCAAGAGACAAAAAGTGGACCGAGTTTGTCAACTTTCAGTGAGATTTTTTTTTTTTTCTTCATGTTTCAGAATGGGTAATTTTAGGAAAACGTTCCTCAACTTAACATAAAACTGTTCGAAAATAATAGCTCTGATTCATGACTACCGTGTCTAAACTGAGCATTTTTACACTGACCATAATACCTACTGAAGCCGACAAAAGTAATTTGTAAAAATCCATCTCTCCACAGTTTGCATTACTTGGCAGCCATATTCACACACCGGTACGTCTCATTACAGAAACCAACGGAAAATGACCAACATCAGCAGAACACGACCGAAAGAAAGCTATTTTTAGTTCACATAATTAAAGTGAAGCTATCTGAAGACGAAAAGGTTTTTTTTTTGTTTTTTTTTTGTTTTTGTTTTTTTTTGTTTTTGGTAAATGATTTAATATTCAAGTATTATAATATCAACTGTTAATTACAACATGGACATGCTATTCCTAATAAGTAATATGCTTAGCAAAGAGATAACATAACTGCATGTCTTTGTTAATTCTCTTATCATATGGTAAAAAAAATCACACATGAACTGATCAATCCTGTGACACCAGTACCTATGAAGAACAGGTCTCTTGTCACCGGTTGCATAAAGAAAACAAGAGGACAGTGACCGTCATGTGCTCAGCTGACCTAAACTGCGTAGACTGTGAATTTCATTTGCTATCCCCATTTACTTGCATAGTAATCAATTGGAAGGCATGCATTAACCGACAGCTACCCGAATTGAAAAAAATGTTTAAAAATTGTTTAAAACAGGGATCCAGAGTTCACTACATAGTGACAATTTAGTTTAACCTTCCCACAAGCTTCATTGCCATCAAGTTTCAGAACAATCTGAGTAATGGTTTTTTTTTTATAAAAAGTCGAAAATAATGAAAAAACAAAAAACAAAAACAAAAAACAAAAACAAAAAAAACAAAAAAAAAAAAAAAAAAAAAAAAAACACACAAAAAAAAACAAAACACACACACACACACACAAAAAAGACAAAAAAATCACAGCGCCACTTGCTGAACAAATTAACATCTTGGTGTCTCTCAGTAGTGTCCCCATGCCAACTTTTCAAAGCAATTGGCTCGGCAATTTTGGAGTAGATTAAAAAAAAAGACATATTGCCAAAATAAAGAAGAAAATCATGAAAACAAAGTGTGATTTTTTGTTTTCATGATTTTCTTCTTTATTTCGGCAATATGTTTTTTTTTTAAATCTTAAAAGCTCTATCTTTATTTGACTTCGGAGATAACTATATCAGAATGGTGACAACGTTATA
Source organism: Hermodice carunculata (assembly GCA_964020975.1). Classification (NCBI taxonomy): domain Eukaryota; kingdom Metazoa; phylum Annelida; class Polychaeta; order Eunicida; family Amphinomidae; genus Hermodice; species Hermodice carunculata. The sequence continues at coordinate 76,678,781 of OZ026620.1, read as the reverse complement.
TTCAGATATATGCAGTTGTGTGATAAATAATTGTCATGCTCCTGAATTTTTTTCAACTGGCAAGAGGTGTGAGACAAGGATGTCCCTTATCTCCTCTGTTGTTCATTCTTAGCGTTGAATTGTTAGCAATTGCAGTGAGAAAAACCTTATTTCAGCAAATGTTTGTTCCATTATTCTCTTTGTGTGCAATATCATGACACAATGCTTTTCCAAAATATTCACCCCTGGTTAACTTCTTTTCATCGCCGTACGTAAGAAATAGAGCAGCCCTTATTCTCACCATACGATGTTTAACTCTTTTTAATTTAAGATGTTAAAAAGCCAAACATTAATGCTTTCACGGTGCCAAGGTAATTGCTTTACAGTAAACCCTCCCTAAGTGGGCACTTTGCTTTGGTCCCATTTCCTATTGACTATACTATAAAGCTAGCTATCTCCCAAATGTAAGCATTTCTCCAATCTGAATTTGCCTCAGTCATATGCGACAAGCAATAACGATAAATTTGCGAAAAGGCTCATAATTTCAATTTCCAGATGGTGAAAATAGAGCCGCCTCTATCCTCACCGTGAAAATATACCAAACTGTACCATCATCCCCATATGGTGAAAATAGAGAAAACCCTAACCTTACCGTACGGTGAAAATAAACAAAACTCCTTCCAAACGCTATTGTCACCGCACGGTGAAAATAGAGCAAACGCTTTTCTCACCGTACGGTGAGAATTTATATATATACATATATATATATATATATATATATATATATATATATATATATATATATATATATATATATATATATATATATATATATATATATATATATATATATATATAGATAGATAGATAGATAGATAGATAGATAGATAGATAGATAGATAGATAGATAGATAGATAGATAGATAGCTGCGACTTCAATAACTTACATCATCATTCTGGTGCTATGTCAATTACTTACTGCAGTGTAGTATTATTAGTGTTTTGACAATGCAAGTTGTAGTTCCCAATCAGCCCGTGTGTGGGCGCATCCGGCTGGGATATGCATATCAATTTATGTATATTTGGGGTCCGTGTGTGAGGGCGCCCCCTTACGCTTTTTACTTGGTCCGTCGGGCGAAAATGTGCGAATGAAGCGATTCTATTCTATTCTAGCCTCAGGCAAACACAGACCATCTTGACACCTCAGCTCTGTCGAGCACTAGTGCCAGTTGTGGGAACGTTAAGCAGATCTGTTCTTGCATGAACAGAAAGAGAAGGCCCCATATATCCTTGAAAAATGACAACACTTGTTCATTGGCCAAGCTAAAAAAATTACTCTAATTAGCATAATTTGAAATTCTACAACTTTAATTTTCTGTCCATTATATTGACAGTTGTCCCAAATCTATACATGCACATTGAAATTTTGTGGTTCTCTGTTATAGCACAAGGTGCTGTCCAAGAAGGCTCCATATATCCTTGAAAATGACACCACTTGTTCCTAGGCCAAGCTGAAAATGCCCCTAATTAGCATAATCTGAATTCCAGAACTTTTATTTACTGTCCATTGTATTGGCAGGTGTCACAAACAAATACAAGAACATTGAAATTTTTTGTCTATCTGCAATACTTTGGAAGATATGTAGCTTTTAAAATTTTGAATGGCCCTAATTTGCATAATTTCAAACATGTCGATTATTCCAAATCAGTTCGTCAACTCCCTACCAGCTCTGTTACCATACCATTCCAAGTTTAAACATGGTGGCTTGCACAGTGTCTAAGAAAGTGGCAGAAAGAAGAAAGAAAGAAAGAAAGAAAGAAAGAAAGAAAGAAAGAAAGAAGGAAAGAAAGAAAGAAAGAATTTTGAGAAAACTGTATGTCTGGGTTGGCACCCAGACATATCTAAAATTTGTTAATTTCTATAATTTCTATGATTTAGACAGCTGCAAATCTGACAATAGGTCCATGTTATAGCCCATTTATATAAACTTATTGGTAACATTTGGCATTGTGTCTCTATGTGGATTAGTTTCGATGATACTGAAGATTTAAAATTTTTAATGACCCTGATTTGCATATTTTTCAAAATGTCGATTATTGCAAAAGAGACAGCTCAACATCCACTCTAGCTCTGTTACCATGCCAAGTTTAAACATAGTAGCTATTATGTGGTAGAAAGAAAGAAAGAAAGAAAGAAAGAAAGAAAGAAAAAAAAGAAAGAAAGAAAGAAGGAAGGAAGGAGAAAGAAAGAAAGAAAGAAAGAAAGAAAGAAAGAAAGAAAGAAAGAAAGAAAGAAAGAAAGAAAGAAAGAAAGAAAGAAAGAAAGAAAGAAAGAAAAAGAACTTTGAGAAAACAGTATGTCTGGGTTGGTACCCAGACATAATAACGTCAACAATGGTTTGAAGTATAGGTGTGTCCAATGAAATTAAAATTTAGGTTGTGAAATTCGAAATCGTGCTAGTTGGGCACACCGAGAAAATTTTAAAATGCAGCACTTAAAACCTATGGAAGACAAAGTGACAATTTCAATTTAAACGATTATGGTCAAGATGAAATTTGATTATCATAAACATTAAACAAAATTTTAAAACATTTTAGATCTTATTAATTTTCAAGCACAGACATATCTGCTCTAAAGCAATCTTATTTTTCTTATTTTTCTCTTTTATTTGTCATTGTACCTGTGTTGAAAGAGCACTTGCTTTGAGATACTACATTTTGACCTGTCAGGGGGTATACGTTGAGAAATAGACGGTTTTCGGTCGCTTTCGGTTACTCTTGGTATCGCGGCTGTCTGTAGTCACCTTTCGTTTTTTCTGTAATTAGGCAGATTATTTACACTTTGTCAAACCGAGGTAGGCAGGTTTCCAATCATACTCTGTGTTACAAATCTATCTGAAAGCTAATAGCTCATTTTCACATATAAAGCAAGTCGTTTCATTGGTCCACATCATCAACGCTTGTGGAATGGCGACCGACAACATGCTTCGTGCCGGCTTCATCCTGATTTTTGCTGTTTTCTACTTCGCAAAAGGCGAAGTTATCAAAGGAGTCGTGCCACTGAACTCAGGAACATTTGACAAGGTATAGATTGCTTTTTGTTGTTGCAAAGTAAAAGGGGAAGTGCATGTTTGAGACTGCAACTTCGAGGGAGCCGCCCACGCTGTGCTCTGGTGACACTGGGGTTGGGGGGTTTTAAGTTGTGGTGTGTGTGCGTGTCAGTGTGTGTGCTTTCTCCTGAGATTAATACGGTATGCTGTCCAAAATGTGACATAGTCACCATAGGTGAATGATGCACAAATTGTTGTAAGTGGTGGAAAGTGTGGAGGATAGTTATCTATGTTTCTACAGTGTAAAGTTCATCAAAATTCCCTGTGTGCAAAGGTCAATTCTTGCCAGATCAGTCATCAATCATCAGGGACTTCCAGCGCTAAAACAATGATGGCATGATGAATTGGCTGCATTTTCGTAGCTCAAGTAACTTGTCAGTCAGCTGAGCCTGAGCTTATAGTCAGTCGATTGTCCGTTTTCCACCATCCATATACATTCACATAAATTTACTATGTCTCTTAAACTGCTGGTTGTCATCAATCTTGGTGGGGTTCTACCAAGTTTGGGTGAGTCTCCACCAAGTTTTTTTTTAAGTGGTCACGCATCAGTGACTTTTACATATTTGTCATGAATTTTACGTCGTACATTTTTTTTTTTGCTAAATCTTAAAAAATCTGAAAGTGTTTGGCAAATAGCTTTAAATTGCATTGCAACATTTCTGGGTACCCCTACTATAGTTGTCGAGATCTTTTGTGCAACAGGTGGCATTGCAATATTTTTCTTTTTTTAGTAAAGTTTTGTCTCTTTTTGCACCATTTTAACTCTTCCAAAATTATTACTCCAGTTATGCGGAGATTTGGTTGAAATGTACGTGGTGGAAGGGTGCAACATTCTGGTGTCTGTAACTGTAAGTTATTGCCAGATGTGGTGCCTTCACAATACACATGTTGCCTTTTCACCGAACAAATCCAAAGTCTCTGCCAGTCTCATTAGCACCTGCTGAGCTTGCCCTGGCACTTCAAGTAGTATCACAGGGTCAGTTTCACTGCCACATAATATATTTTGGGTTAGATGCCTGCTGGAAATCCGATATATGCTAGAGCATGGTACCAGAGATACAAGACTTTCAAGACCTCTTTTGATGATAAAGGGTGCTTTGTGTAATCAGGCTTCATTGATGAAAGAAAAAGCACATTTGTGCTGCCATCTAGTGGCAAAAGACTGACAAGGGCATGTTGACAGGAATACTATAAAAAGGTAATTTGCAATGGTAAGACTATTTTCAGCATCTTCTCCAGCATGAAAATCCAGAATTCTTCTTAAAGAATCCAAAGCATCTGCTGTACCTGCTCTTGGTCTATCATCAAAAATCACTCTCATCTTGACCAGTTTCATTACTGAAACTGTAAATAAAGAAACATATGAATTGCCCCAGGGGACTATGATAGCTATTGCAGAAAAGACAGACTTATACTTTCTGTATATCTAACATAAAATTGGAAAAATGAAACATTTTACACATGTCAGTGAGAATGTACACCAAGATACATGTATTGCCTATGATGTCATTCAATTTTCTCAATGGGAACCATTCCCATGTTACTCGTGAGAGTCCTGATTATAAGTATGAGAAAGAAGCCCTAGGCATAATTGAACAAGGAACTCATATTATGTATGCCTTGTACAAAGTTCTCCTGTTACTGTCGACAGACACAAGCACAGTAGTTATTCAGGAAGGAAGCGTGATTAACATGTCAATTATAAACTTAGTTGAATTAGCATGTCAATTATAAACTTAGGTGAATGTACTGTGTGCATTTCAATTTCCCACAGATAGAAACCAAAGGCACTCAGTGCTCAGATGTACTTGGACACCCGTAATTTGTGTTTTGTACAGGAAAATTAATGAAAGGACTCATGTCATATCAGTTAATTTGCTTCTATTGCAGTGCATCTGACATGTTCTGAAGAACACAGATGCAAATAACCATATATACATATATATGTATAATTTTTCCATGAAATATAGACAATAGAGGAGTTTAGGAACCCAGATGGCAGCAGTTGATGTTGTTCATTTGCATCCGTTTGCCAATCCAAAACTTCAAAGGGATTTGTTGTAATGCAAGTAAGTAAAACTATGCAAATTATCACCCTCAAGTGCTGCCCTCTAGGTCCTAAAGGGGTCTGTTGCTTTGATAATCAAACAAACACCGCCAATACATTCTATGGACTGACTGTCTTCCTTGAGAACTGACTCTCTGAAAGTTGACACTCATGTCATTTGATATTGTTGGTCATTTGTATGTGACTTGGTCCACTGTTCTATATCACAATTTGACAGTTAACACTCAACACACATAATGGCCAAGTGTATGACCACATAACAGGCATTCTCAAGTTAGTTTTTTTCCATTTTTTTCTTTTTATTCACAACTTAATACATCATACTTTTTTTTCATTTTGCATTCAGTGTTTTCCATCATATACATTTTTTTCTTTTATAATCAACTTAATACATTTTATTCCATCATCACATTATTATTATTATTATTATTAGTAGTAGTAGTAGTAGTAGTAGTAGTAGTAGTAGTGTGTCTCTTTTTTTTTAAGGAGTCATTGTTTGCATAAGTGGGGTGTTTATGTGTGGAATGGTTGGCAAAAAAAAAGCTAAAATAAAAAGTTTTTTTTTTGTTTTGTTTTTTGTTTTCATTGTTATGGTTGCAGCACAAATTAGAATTGGTCAGGATATGGGAAACACCCAAATTAATATTTGTGTATTAATAGTGTAAACATGATATTCTGTAAAGGGAAAACAGTTGTGAAGATATGATTTGTGTTAGCTTCAAAGTCTGGAAGTGATACACCAGTATAATCAGGGTGACTGTTAGGGGAGTTCTTCCATTGTTACATACATGGAACAATAGACTTCTAAGATAATCTGCTAGAAGTGACAAAAGTACATAATGATCATGTCTATGCTGAGCTATTAGAAAAGTTTGAAAATATATTGACTGGTGAGGGAGAACTGGCTGGTACACTTTATGCTGAATATTTAATACGTCAGCACAGGTAGACAATTTTGGAGAGCGGCTCTGCACCCGTGCTCAGGACTATTTAAAGTGAATTAAAATTTAAATAAGTGGAAAACTGACTCAGGATAGACCATGATAGGCTGTGTGTTGCAAAATGGTGTAAAAATTTCATTGAAGTGAATTTGACTGTGTTTTTTTTTTAGATAATACCACACCACAAGGTGGTCCTAGTGAAGTTTGACGAGTCCTATCCTTACGGAGAAAAACACGATGAATTTAAAAAAGTTGCTGAGGCTTCCCTATCACAGTCTGATCTTCTTGTTGCAGAGGTAAATATACAAGGTGAGTATACGTAGCCTTCAGTCGTACCACAATGCAGGAATGATCAAATGAAAATGACTGTAATGATATTGGTTTGAAGACAGTTGCACAGTGATACAGTGCTGAAACAGATTAAAGTCAATGCTGTAATGATATAAAGTTAAGATAATTGCAGTATTTATGAAATAGGTTGAAGTAGTTGCTGTAATGATGTCACATGTAGTAATGTTGTTATAGGGAAACATACAGTGTTGTTACTGCATCAGTGAAATGTTTAGACAGGTGGTTTAATGATGGAATAAGTTAAAGATAAGTGCAGTAATATTGAGTGAACAGCTTTCTGTGCCGTGTTTATGTGCTCATCACTCATCTCGTGCCACAGTTAGAGTATTATTGAAATCTGTTTAGTCAGGTGCTTTAAAAATGAAATAAGCCAAGATAAGTGGAGTAATAGTGAATAAGCAGCTTTCTTTGGCATGGTTGTGTGTTCGGCACCCATCTCACACCACAGAACGCTGCAAACATCAGACAAGACTATTCTGATTCTTCTCTCACTTAAAATTCCCATTCAGCTTGTTATAAATGTTAAAATGAGTCTAAAACACTGAAGCATTGACATTTTACCACTAGCTTATTTTAATCAGTTTAAGGAGAGAAGGTGGAAAGGGTTAAGTTTGTTTTATTTATCAGAACAGCTCCCACCACAAAGCACGGGGTTCACACCTGTCAATCACAGAGGACATGCAGGCAAATATCACTATCACAGACACGGCCAAATGCCTCTTTCTCATAAAATTAGTGTCATTTAAGAGCACAAATACGAAATTCATATTTATTTATTGCTTCCTAAATTGGTTACAAGAATAAGTTTCCATCTGCTTGTACTAAGTATTCTTTATTCCCAAAACATTAGTAATATCCCGTTTCCCTGCACAGGCAGTTGCCCATATCTCGCAGGCGAGACTATGGTTACTAAGACAACCGCATATGCAGGTGTGGCAGGAAATTACTATGCATGCCTCGTATTGTTAACATATGTTTCAACCTTTTCTTTGTCAAATTGGCCGAAACTGACCTGGTGCCATCTGTTGCTATGATTTTGTTTTGTTAATTTTCGAGTTTTATGAAAGAAAAAAAATTTGAATGACAAGTGTGAAGAGCTTATCAGAATAGTAATTCCTGGGTCTGCGGTTCTTGTTTGGTAAAACACGGAAACAGATGGCATTTGACATCTGCTCTGTATCGACTGATCTTCACGGGGGAAATGGTCAGGCAATTCTACAGCATTTAAGTTAAATAATGCACATTAGGTCCAAGAGAATGGTAAAATGAAGTGAATGTAAAGTGGTCCCATCCCCCTCCCCCTCTTGTGAGATTCCCCCCCCCCCCTCCAACAGAGGCCACTTCTCCATACATCAAGTATGGTATTTTCATTATATTTCCCCCCTCCCCAAGAGAGGCCGCCCCTCTCATGAGACCACATTTCTGGTGCAATAGTAAATTTCATTGTGATTTAAAATGGGGGGGGGGGGGGGGTAGTTCTTTGGTCAACTATAAAGATTTGGTGTGTATACACAGACATTGAAATATCTACCCGGTGCAAGAATATTTAGTGTTGGCCCAAAGTAACAGGCCTGAACATGGCATAAACACCTTCTAAACAGCTTTGAATGGTTCACCACCAGGAACTATAGGTTTGTACTTTGTCTTTTTGTCCATCATTCTGTCTGTCGCAAAAGCAAAGCTTGTCCAAGCCATATTTCCTGGACTGTAACCTCTTCGTCTGCCAAATTTGGTATGTGGACACTTCATAGGGTGGGGGGTTGTCACACGCCAAGATTAAGTTACCTTGACCTGGGAAACCATCATAGAAAATGCTTGTGTGGGCCATGTTTCCTATACTGTAATACTCACAGGGTTCGCACAGGTCCTTGAAGTGCTTGAAAGTACTTGAATTTGCTACATTCATTTTCAATGCCTTGAAAACCTTGAAAAATGCAGAATTTTGGACAAAGGTCCTGGAAAAGTCCTTGAATTTAATTTTTAAGCATCACCCAACGAGACAAGTTCTATTGTTGCCAAGAAATATGAATATTTTCCACAAACTTTAGCATTTATGAACTTGAATCACATTTAGATGAACACATTCTGGTGTCAGTTTCCTTTGAAGTGGCTGGCAAATTCCATTTGTCAAAATGCAACACTGCAAATTACCAAGTATCTTTTTGCTTTTAACTCCCTTTTAACCTATGTAGGTTTGACAATTCTTATTAAATCAGGCCTAACCAATTATGGGAGCCTTATTTACATGTACAGCCTACTTTCAGGGACAAATATACTGTATCAAACATACAGGTAATAAAGTACATCGCCTTCCTAGAAAAGAAACTGGGGCATTTGTGAAAAATGTGCATTGGGATAGGTACATCTTCAGTCCTAATTACCCTTATGTAGTTGTAGCAATTTTATAGACCAGATAGAGTCAATGTCAGGAATACAACCCATACTGGCTGTAGGCCTATGTAAGTCACAGTAAACTCATAAAATAATCCATATTGAATTTATCAACTTTCAGTAATATGATCCACATATTGGCTTCTTTGTAAGTTTGTGGAAAGTCTACTGCCTATTTAAAAAATTGAGTCTGATTCATGTATCTGGTTGGATAATAAATGTGGAATAATATGCATTGATCTTATTAGTAAAGGGTTGAAAATTGATGATTTAAACAATTTGTCTGTTGTGTTCTATTGCTGGATCTGGTCCTTGAAAACTTGCTTTAAGTGCTTGAAAAAGTCCTTGAAAGTCCTTGAATTTACTTTTCACGAACCTGTATGAACCCTGTACTCAGAGATAACAAAACTTGGTGTGTCACTGCAATATTGATCTGTCATGTGACCCTGTCAGAGAAAATGCTTGTGCAGACCATATTTCCTATACCATAATACATGGAGATACCAGTTGTGGTGTGTGGATACTTCTCTGGAAACAGTGTGTTAAAAACCAAATTAGGTCACTGTGACCTTGACTTTTACCCCATCATGTAAAATGCTTGTGCGGGTCATATTTCCCATACCATAATACTTATAGATAGCAAAATTGGGGTGTGGATACTCCTGGATACACTGTGTGTGGATACTCCTCTGGATACACTGTGTCACAGACCAAAATTAAGTCAATGTGACCTTTACATTTGCCTTTTGACCCTGTAATAGAAAATGTTTTTGTGTGCCATTTTTCCTATGTATGCCATATTAAGTACTTGGAAACTCCAAGCTTGGTGTGTGGAAAATTTTTGGGATAGGAGTGTCTCATACCAAAGTGTAGTCACTGTGACCTTGACCTTTGACCTTGTTACTTTTGCTGATCATCCTTTCAGACCTCAAATTATACTATTATTTTCCTCTTCGCTGCAGCTTTGCCATCTGCTGGCTGGTGGGGGACCAGGTATTCTTGTGCATTGCTTGATCCTGTTTATTTGATTATAGAAATTTTCAAAGGTGAAGCATTGTGACTATTTGTTCAATTTTATGCTTTTCATGTTCCTAATTTCATTTCCTCATTATTTCATTCAGATGTGTCATGAGCTGAGCATTTTTGCATGCAATGTTTGAAGAGCATTGACTGTTTGTCTCCATAGTTTAAACTATCTGTTAAATAACAAGCGTCGTTTTGAATTTCAGACTATGGTGACAAGGAAAACTCAGATCTGGCAGAGAGATTTGGAGTGAAAAAGGAGAACTACCCAGTGTACAAGATGTTTGTGGCCGGCAAGGATAAACATGTAGACTACACTGGGGATGTAAAGAAAGCAGATGAAATTAAAAAGTTCATCGTCAAAGAATCAGGTAAACTTGCTATGTCACTTCGCTGTCAAAATAAAGAACAAAAATTGTCAGGTTTAATCACACCGTAGACCAGAAAATCCTAACATTGTTATGGTAGCAGTAAATGGCACATTTGTATTTGTATGTGTACATTGTCTAAAAATGAAACATTTTCTCTGTTGACTAAGCATTACGTGGATGTATTGATGCTTGCTATATATTTTAGGAAATTCAGCTCAAAAGAGAAGAAGAGATAACATCGTGTTAGCAGCCAGGACTACGGTAGATAAATTATGCAGCACAGTATGAAATTTAATTAGCCCTTGTGTACACCTCCACTGAAACCAAGGGCGTCTATATTCTCACCTCCTTGCTGAAACACAATGATGTCAGCTGGTTTTGTGTTCATGAATGTTTTTGGTTTTTGCAGGTCTGTGGCTTGGCCTCCCAGCTTGCATTGAAAAATTCGACAACTTGGTAAAAGAGTTCTTCAAGGCCCCAGAAGGGGAGCAGCAAAAAGTTATCGAAAAAGCTCAGAAGGAAGTTGAACAACTGACGGATGAGAACACCAAAGCTAGAGCCAATGTTTACATAAAGACCATGCAAAAAGTTATAGAAAAGGGAAAAGATTTTGTAGATACTGAATTAAAGCGCGTCGAAAAATTAAGTGAAGGTAAAGTCAGTGATAAGAAGAAGCAGCAGCTGAAGGATCGTGCAAGCATTTTGACGTCAATACAACTACGAGCAAAAGATGAGTTGTAACATTAATATTTTCATGCAAATGTTGTCACTTTCATCATCTTATAAATTTATTCATACAGAAAATAATAAGTAAATTTTGTTATGAAAAAAAAAAAGAATAATCTGTGTCATAATGTTGTCAACGAAACTTTTAGGGGACAGTGCTTTTATTTTCATTGCTATGTTGCAAGCAATTCTGAATTTAGATTTAGAATTTTGTTGATGCAAAATTTTTTTTGTATTTCGGGTACTGAGTGTGGAGTGCCCAACAGTGCTCCTTTTCATGTTCATGAAGAAAAAAAAAGTGCTTGAGTGTAGCAGAAGTTAATACTACATTTCATTCTATGGATTTCTTACCTTTGTTTCTTAGACCAGAAATGCAATATTTTGCTGTGTGGTCGGTGGAAAATTATAGTGAACCTGCTTTTAAGATAACAGCTGCTTAGTGCAATTCTGCTGTGCATGAACGTTGTGTGAACAGAACTGAAGACTGATACAGAGTGGCCAACTCAACATATACACCTTCATGGATTGCCCGACAAGTTCTAAAATTCTGAGTTAACTCTTTCAGTGCCCGAGTCCACAGCTTCTCTTGGCCTGCATTGGGTTCAGTACACCCAATGTGCGCAGAGAAAAGCTGTTGACCTGGGATATTCTCTCCAGAACTGTAGGCATGCTGGTACTTGAATGAAAGATGTTTTTATGAGGAATAGGAATCTGGGATCCTTATGAGAATTCAGACTAGTTTGACTGAAGTACATCGACTTCAGTCGTGATTGGCGCTGAAAGAGTTGAATGGCATTGCGTTTTACCACACATTTGATTAAGTTACCTTGATAAGTCCAGGGTATTTGCAAATGTATTTGAAGTAAACAAACGTTGCAATTAGGAACCCCATTCCGTCATAGGAAAAGTACTTATTTTACACCTAATTTTACCTTTTGAAGTTCAAATGTTGTGAAGTTGGTTTAAGATATCCACATTGATTTCAAGCATGACAAGGACATAAAGTACTGTGCCACAACCGGAAATAGAACTGACTGGCTTTAATCTTCTGGTTTCTCTGTCAGATATCGTAATTTGTGGTGCCATCCATTGACTGCACGGCGGTGCTGGTGGCATTTCTGTAAAATATACATGTAGCGGCAGGAAAGTAGTGCCCGCCTACTTCCGGTTTGACAAGTGAACTCGCCATGGCAAACGGTTGGTGAGTTGTGAAACTATGCACGGTCTGCAACAATGCCACGACAGTGAAATTACATGCACCTTACTACTATGATAGAATGCTTGTCTTGCAACCACTCTTTTGAACAGCTTCCTAGCCTGATAAATAACAGGCTTTGTTCAGGTTAAATCCTTAGGTTGCTTGGAATGCCCCCTGTCAATGATTTAAGCTAACAATAGGACATATTGTTGACAGTCAAACTGTTTTGATATTAAGGATGGTTACCATGGAGACCCAGAAGCCAGAACAGGCACTTGAAGTTGATCTCCATGGAATAAGTTGAGAGTTTTTTACAAGAAACCGCTCGTTGGGTAACTGTTAAGCATGGTTTGTACCAGCTACTTCAGGTCACTTATTGTTTTATTTTATTTTATTTTATTTTATTTTTTTAATTATTTTCGTATATTTATGAGGGTGGTTCTGTTTGGCATCTGTGAAGCGATGAAGTCTGTGAGATTGTCGCTATGTGTATTCATACCCACCAAAAAGCGAGATAAATCAACAATTTTACAAGAAGGGCCACCAGTACAACTAGTCCTCTAAAAAGAAGACAAATATTTCCGAACAGGTGGAAGTAAGTGAAGGAAATAAAAAACATATCCATCAGTCAACACCAAATGGTGATGGAGAGAACGAGTGCAGTAACCATGGTAACGTTGTTATGCAAAAATGTGTCCACAGACAAATTGTATTTGTAACAGAACATGGTTGAGAGTTGATTTATGTAATTGGTAAGGCAATGTACTGTATATTTTTGACAAGAGTTGCAGTTGCTGAGTAGCCGTGGCCAAAGAGAACTAAAATTATACCTATCAGGAACATGGTTTAATTTCACCCACCAGCATATGTTCAAGCTTTATGCCCTATACACGTAGTTGTGATAATATGGTGACTGAGACCAGAAATTTCCTTCAAAATTTATTATAAACTATGGCATTCCATTCTCATGAGATTGATCATTTTCATTCAGAGTGCATGCGGCATTTGTCCAATGTATTGCACATCATCATTTATATAAGGAGTAACCACATGCCCTCAACTCCCTTTGAGTGCCAGACACACTTATCAGAATTACTACAACAATTGCACTCTCAAATCTCTTGGGGGGGGGGGGGGAACCCTTTTGTGCAAAAACCATCATGCCCAGTCTAAAAGTGGCAGTTTGTTACAAGTTAAGAAGATGGATCAACAGCTGTCCTTTGTACAATTTGGGTGCATTTTACCCAAAGTGTGCTAAGGAAAGTGGTGTGTTCAGGCTTAAAATTAGCTTTTAAAGGGTTAACAGCATCCAAGGGTTAACACCATCCAAGACCCAATTTTTCCACTCGAAAAGCACTAGACCATGATGTTCGTGTAGCATTGGTTTCAGGTCCGTGTTTACATGTTACCGAAAAGGAAAACGTAAGTAAAATGCTTACATACATGGTTCCGATCCTGTGTGGTGTCTTGATGTTGTTCCGTTGTACTTGACATGATGGATATCTGAAGTGATATATGAAAACAGAGTTTGCAGAAATATGACAGAAACTGAAAGGGCAAAGAAAACCTCCCAGCTTCTGGTTGTTGAAATTGAAAAAAGACAAAAAAAATTTAAAAAAAACAAAAACAAAAAAAACAGAAAAATGAAGGAAAGGTTTTGTATTGCAATTTAACAATTTCTGTAGATCTTACTTCAACGTGGCTCACCTATTCTGTTTTTCCTCATGTTGCATATCCTTTCAGAGTATGTGTATTTATTGCAGTATTATGTTGAAAACAAAACCCAACCATTGTGGAAATGCAAGGGGCATTGTTGCATGTTTCACAGTACAATTTTCATCCATGTGGCGGTTCTGCCTGGCCAGTTGTACGTATGTGTTGATTAAAATTTTTCTGTTTTAATAGGTTGATATAATATATGATTGGAATTACCAGAAATCAAAATAAATTTATAAATAGTTGTGTGTGGGTTTGACTTTTTGTCTTTCATAATAGATTATGTGCCTAGTTTGCTGGCGTGTTTTTTTACCAAGGCGCGGAGTTTATTTAGACATATAATAAATTTCGACAAAGAACCCCTGAGGCAATTAAGATCCTCCTCAAATCCACCATTCCAGAGTAAAACACTGCTTTAAACGTGGCACCTTGGAGGAATCTTTCCTTCAGGGTGGCACCCATATGCAAGCAGAAAGATGGATTGAAAAAAAAATAAAAGTAACCTATTCTATAGTGGTAAATTTCCATGAAGTATATCACCATTCAAAAGTATACTATGGCTATGCAAGAATGGCATTGTCCTACACTTCATAAGTTTGGAACTTGAATCGGACAAGTGTTATTAAAAATTCAGTATTTTTCAATATTTATACAAATTAACTGCTGATGAAAGAAGAGGGTTCATTGTTATTTTATGCTAGATGTATATGGATTCTATAATAAGTGTAATTGCTTGTGATATTGTAAATTAAAACCTATCATTATCACAAAACTTTGCAAAAGCCATGTCTGCTCCAGGAAATCTTTGCATTAGCACAGCGTGCTACTGTTGGAATGACCACGGTAGCTATTTTGCCATGGCCTGTTTTTCATGCTAAACAGACCCATGTCTGTTTCCTCCACTCCACTTGGTCTGCCGTTTGTCATCATGATCACTGCTTTAGCACTGCAAAAGTGACTTTATTTTCTAATTGGTCTACTTTGGAAACCCTGGTAATGGACTACAGTGTAACATGGCAAATCAACACAAGTGTAGAAGAGGTTATGAATGTATAGTGTTTTTCTCGGAATTCTTTTTCTTTCTTTCTTTCTTTCTTTCTTTCTTTCTTTCTTTCTTTCTTTCTTTCTTTCTTTCTTTCTTTCTTTCTTTCTTTCTTTCTTTCTTTCTTTCTTTCTTTACAGGCAAATTTGTCCGATATTTCATTTCAAAAACTTACATGTAGAAACTCCAAACTTGGCACAATTATACTTCCATAGATGAAGTCTCGCCTTTTTATAATGAGAAGTCATGTCCAAATTTTGCGAATGAGGGCTAATTAAAGTTTTAAATCTTCAGTGTCTTATATACTGTAGTAGATGTGGTTCCGAAAATATAGGAGTTTGAACACAGCAAGGCAAAATCATCTCAAATGGCAAGGTCAAATGTCAATTTTTGGCCAAAATGTAATTTTTGAGGTCAAGGTTTACCTCAGGTAGAGGTCATCTCCAGGTCAAAGGTCATTTCAAAGTCAAAGGCCACTTTTGATGGTGGCTTTCTTCTAGCCATAACTTGGTCAATTTTTATCCAATTATGATCATGTTGGGCTCAAACTAGCTATTGTAACACTGCACATTTTTCAAACTTACATGTGACTTCCAAAGGTCTAGGTCATTTGGATCTTTTGAAAGTTTCATCCAGTCATAACTTGGCCAATTTCCGTCCAATTCTTATCATGTTGGACTCAAATTGTAGCTATTGGAACACTGCACATTTTTATAAGAACATATAACCTCAAAAGGTCAAGTTCATTTGGCCCTTTGAAAGTTTCATCTTGCCATGACTTGGTCAATTTTCACCCGAACGGGTTCATGTTGGGCTTAAATTGTTGGTATTGTAACACTGTGCAATTTAAATGTGACCTGTAAAGGTCAAAGGTCAAGATCATTTGGACTTTGAAATTTGCATCCAGCCATTAGCTTAATGTAATGTGAAGTACCAAAGGATAAAAGTTGTAGCATTTAATATTTACAACTTTTGAAGGTACACAGACAGATTTGCTATAAAGCAAATGTTCTTTTCTAGTTTATTATGCTGACCTGTACTGTACATATTCACAGTCACGTTTATGCAAAAACATGAAAATAAAACAGCCTTTTGAGCTTGTAAGTCTGTTTGAAGGAAATTGTATAAATATCGGCGACATAACTCAAACGACGGTGACCTCGTTTAAAGGTTCTTACACGCGATTAATTTGACTTGTACAGTGTATCTGACATTCAAAACGAACAATTTTCTATGAATTTGCCAAACAGATGTACATTATTAACCATCATATACTGAGGTTTCTGTATAAAGGGAGAGCTGAAAGAAACCTGGGTATTGTAATGTAATGCAACTTATAAATTTATATCTTAAGTTATTTTATAAATTATAAACCATATCACTCATTTTCAACATTCTGAGCATGCAGTTCACATATGCGATCTTTTTATGACGGCCTTCTGCATCGACCAGTTTCAGTTTTAAAGTTCTAATATGCCAAAGATAAAACAACATTGTGCGATTAGGATCGCAGTCTCCCACAAGAGGGACTTTTTACGTACTTTTCCGCACTGAGCAGCTCTTTGGCTTGGAAGAAATTCGCAACATTGGTTTTGACGCTACGGCCAGTTTACAGTTACTTGCCTGCAAGAGATCAGTTACTTGCCTGCAAGAGATCAACCTTATTTATATTACGGACGATCTTTTTCATGGATAATATTCCTGTTCGTCTAGCATTTTCTGGACACCTGCTGACATATTTTAGTTCCGTAAATTGTATAATCCCAATTAAGCACTTTTTGTGAGACTTTCTTCTTTCATATTAAGAACTCTACAATCTGATGATAGATCCGTAGTTACATTTATTAAAACTTACTTCTCTCCAATGCATATCACCTTGCAGTACAGGTATTGGACCTTTACTATGTATTCGCAAGAAATACCTTCTAGCGCAATTGAGACACGTTTTCCTTCACCAAAATCTTGGCCACCCCAGCTTCTAGCACACAAGACTGAACTCCAGATTCATATATAGGAACGTAAAAGTTTGATAACGTATAGTTTACAGTCTTAAATTTATGAATTGCAGTACTAAAGCCTCTCCAGTAGAACTTGAAAAGACATTAGTATTTTCTAAATAATGTTGGTGCTAATTGATGACGACACCTATAAAAAATTTCCATTATGTGGCCGTATCAACCTTTTTACCGTATGTAGCAAATGTATCAGTTGTAGCTGTGTAGCTCTGTGTCAAAAATGCATGACATTTTATTTTGATATACTGACCTTCAAGAATCATTTATCACACCAACTTTCCATAAGATTTGCATATGCTGTGAAATTATCTTCCGCCTGGGCAGATAAAACTGTGTATAATGGAAAACACACACACATATATATTATGTATATTACATATAAATCTATCTCAATTCCAAGCTGTTGTACAGCTGGCCCTTTGATAAAACAATCAAACAGGCAAGGAGATGGGACATCTTTACACACTCCGTGCTTTGTGTCAAACCCTGGTGTTTGATAATCGGACAGCTGAATCGACGTTAGAGTGCAGAGATGACAGGTAGCTTACTCTGCTCTGGAGGCAGTAGCAAGTTATAAGTACAAAGAACTCAGAAATGTTTTATTGGACAATGAGGAATCAAAATACAAGAAAATTAACATCAGTACTGTACATTCATTAATAACAAAAGCTTATGAGAAGTCTTGTCAGGATGACCCAGCTAAGGATTGAGATCCGCTATCGCTGGGGCCACCTTTAACGGGTAACTAATTTACAGCATCTTGCACATGGATTGCTTAACTGAAATAAAAGAATCACTGGGCAGTCAAAACTTTGGATGATGAGGAAAAATAAATACAATACATTCTATTATCTGTTACATACAAAACAATCTTGCAGGGTACAGAACTCTTGGTATTCATTTATGTAGATTTTTTTTATATAACTAGAAAAACCGTGGTATGAATGGGAATAAATTTTATCAGTTATACAGGGAGGTGTAATAAGAAGTAAACTTGGGATGTAGTATCTAATGCAATCTTTTGATCTGGTTTTGTTGGGTATTGTGAGGGGAGGCACGACTCTGGTACGAAAGTAATAGGTATGAGTGGGTTGTTTAACTTGATACATGCCTTTGAAATAATAAGGAAGTTCGTCATGTGAATATTTGTAGTAAAATTTCAGTGCTTTCAACTTTCTCAAATCCTCTATTTTTAATAGATTTAGCTGCTTAAAAAGCGGGGCGGTATGTGTATTATAATTAGCATTACAAATTGTGCGGATAGCCTTTTTTTGAAGCATAGAAATACGCTCATATGAAAATCCCCATACAAGAATACCATAGTTTAAATGTGATAAAAACAGTGAATTATAAATATGCAAAAGGCCACAAAGAGGACATATATGAACACATTGGTGAACATGGGAGGCGTCTTCGCTTTTCCTGCATTGAGATGGATGTTGAAAGTTACTGCACTTTAAAACATGCGGCAAACGGTGAAACTACTTTACCAAATCTGTCAGGTTCTCCAATGGTTACTTTTCTTTCTTCTTTCTTTCTTTCTTTCTTTCTTTCTTTCTTTCTTTCTTTCTTTCTTTCTTTCTTTCTTTCTTTCTTTCTTTCTTTCTTTCTTTCTTTCTTTCTTTCTTTCTTTCTCTAAACTCCAAACTTGGCACGATTATAGGTCTATACATAAAGTCGTGCCTTTATGTTAAGAGGAGTGAACATTTTGAAAATCATAAATTTGGGCCATTTGAAAATTTCACTCTGGGAATGTCTTCCAAAGTATTCAGGTAGAGGTGCCATTCCAACTTAAGTTTATAGCTTGCTGCTGTAGGCGCATCCAATGAACCTCAAACAAAAGTTCTACATGTACAATTGTAATTTATTCTAATTAAGGGCAAGTTAAAATGTTGAATATCCTCAAAACTATTATAGGGGCCTGAAAAATTCATTGAGTACCTCCAAGCAGCCCTGAAACATGATGAAATAAAGGCCAGTTTTACTAGTCTCTTTAGTGATGCGACAAGCCTAATGAAAGCTGAGTATGAGGATAAAATCAAATTTCTGGAAAATAAAATTACTAAACTAGAGGACGCACTGGACGACCATATATATATATATATATTTCAATGTCAAACTTTATACATCAAAAACAAGTACGTACGTATCTCTCAAAGTGGATGAAAATTCTTTTATAGTTTAACCCAAATGGCGACTAGTCAACAAGACAGGACGTTGAGAGATCACGTACAAAACATTACTAGCTATCCTGGAGACAATGAAACTTCTTCCCTTTAGAGCCTCGAAAGTTGCTCAATATTAAGAGGCTCTATCAATACCAGAGAGAAAAACATTACATGGGCTTGTAATGACCAGCAAAGAAAGGACATATCAATTTATCACCTAAATGTTCAGAGTTTAAGAAATAAGGTTGATCAACTAGAAACTCACGCATTTGAGCAAGATTTAGTTGTAGTCACTGAAACCTGGTTAAATGAAAGCATTTCTTCATCACAGATCTCTAATGCAGGTTTTCAGTTGCCTATAAGAAATGATCGCAGGTCAGGTGTAGGAGGTGGAGTTTGTATATATGCGGCTAGTAACTTGAATATACAAAGTTGACCAGATCTCGAAATAAATGAACTAGAATCCATATGGATTGAAGTAAAAACGACGGAGAACAGAAAACTGCTTGTGGGCGCATTCTATCGACCACCAAATGATAATG
Organism: Hermodice carunculata; assembly: GCA_964020975.1. Classification (NCBI taxonomy): domain Eukaryota; kingdom Metazoa; phylum Annelida; class Polychaeta; order Eunicida; family Amphinomidae; genus Hermodice; species Hermodice carunculata. The sequence goes on along the minus strand of OZ026620.1, from coordinate 76,659,140 downwards.
ATTTTTGGAAACTATTTGAAGAATCCATTGAAGGGACAAAGAACGCCAATATCAGTGCATAATTTAGTAATTACGGGTGACTTTAATGATGATCAGTTATTGCAGAACTATAGACTTGGAAAATTGGCTTCTATTTTGGAATCTTATGGCCTAACGCAACTTATTTCCTCACCTACTCGCGAATGTTACAGAGACTACGTCCACTTTAATAGACATAATCGCAACGAGTTGTCCTGATTTTGTGTCAACTGCGGGAACAATTCCAGCTGATTTTAGTGATCATCATGCAGTTTTCTGTTCTCTAAGATTTAAGTATAAAATAGATCGTACATACAAAGAAAAAATTGGCTGTACGATCGAGGTAATTTTGAAAACTTAAACCACTCACTGAGGCAGGTTGACTGGGATACACAATTTGATAACTGTGATGTGTATGAGAGTGTAAACAAATCGGCTGAAATTTATATAACCCAAGCCGGTGAACATATCCCAACCAGACAGATAACCGTGCGTCCAAATGAACCCAGATGGATTTTATCTGAGGTACGAAAGTTGATGAGGAAAAGGGATCGATTACGTAAAAAGGCAAAAGATTTTAAGAAAAGGAATGGATATGATAATCCAGTACTCTGAAAAAATTGTAGGACTGCAAGAAATAAAGTATTTAGTGAAATTCGTACATCAAAACAAAATAAAAAAGAGGAGCTGGTATTCAAAATAAGTTCCAGTAATGAAATAAACTCTAAACTTTGGTGGAACATTTTTAAACAACTTCAAAACGAGCAAGGTGATCGGTCTTGTACTCACCCCCCACCTTGATTGATGGTGAGGGTAATATTAAAACAAATAGCATAGACAAAGCAGGAACTTTTAATACTTTTTTGTAGAACAATGCAGAAGCGGTACAGATCTAGACCCGATCCCTGAGGTGAAATATTCCACACAATCTCGTCTTAATGACGTTATTATAGATGAGACTACTGTTCTCGGTGTCTTAAAGTCTCTTAACGTAAATAAAGCGTCCGGGCCAGATCAAATAAGCTGTAAACTGTTGAAGAGAACAGCCGAGTCCATTGCCTATCCGCTATCCTTAATATTTAAAAAGTCTATCACTGAATGTGTTTTTCCTGATCAATGGAAAGACGCAAATGTCATCCCTGTTAACAAAAAACTGTCAAAACAATTTTGAGAAAATTTTAGGCCAATTTCAGTTTTGAGTTGTGCTGGCAAAGTATTAGAAAGATGCATATTTAAAACCTATTCAACTATTGTAAAGACAATGATATCTTGGTACGTTGGCAATCGGCTTACCGCGCGATTCAACAGTGTGCCAACTTCTTGAAATTTATGACATTATTGCTGAAACCCTAGATCAGAGTAAAGATATAAATTTTTTACTTCTTGATGTAAGCCGTGCTTTTGACCGTGTTTGGCATAAAGGACTACTATATAAATTAGAATGTATAGGTGTCACCGGCCTTTTACGTGAATGGTTTAAAAGTTATCTGTCTGACAGAAGACAGAGAGTAGTAATAAACGGAAACTGCTCAGAATGGAGACATACGGAGGCAGGCGTCCCTCAAGGCTCCATACTCGGACCCCTTTTGTTTTTAATTTTTATAAACGACATTGTTGAAGTTGTTGAATCTAATATTAGACTATTTGCAGATGACACGTTGTTGTTTGTAATAAGTGATTCAGGAGACGAGGATCTGGTGTCTATGCAATTAAACAGAGACCTGTCAGCTATTGCACTTTGGGCAGAACAGTGGTTTATTACTTTAAACGAGTCAAAGACATACAATTTACGTATTAGTGATCGAAATTCACAAAATTTCCCCCTTTATATCAACGGCAAAAAAGCCACTGCGACAAAAACACACAGACATCTAGGAATAACATTTAATGAACGTAGAACATGGAATAATCACATAGAAATTATTTATATAAATGCTATGAAAAGGGTCGACTGCCTCCGTAAACTTTCCTACTCTCTGGACAGGCGATCTTTAGAAAAGTTAGATCTTTACTACATCAGACCTTGTTTGGAATACGCGGATGTTCTCTGAAACAACTGCACTGCCATCTGTGTTGAAAAATTGGAAAAGGTGCAGGTAGCTGCCGCAAGAGTAGTAACTGGGGCAACGAGACATGTATCCATAAGGCGACTGTATGAAGATGTTGGTTGGGAAGAGCTTAAAGCAGGAAGGGAAAACCATAAATTGATTATGATGTATAAAATTGTAAATGAGTACGCACAGCAGTATTTGTTTGAGAGATTACCTGAAACCCCTGAAACTAATTACGATTTTCGATATCAGAATACTATCCAACCAATACCATGCAATAACATTTTGCGAGAAAATTCATTTTTTCCGTCAACTGTGAAACTTTGGAACAACTTAGATCCCCAGATAAGAAATACAGAATCCTAACTATCTTTTAAAAAGAAAATTGGCATCCCAAACGACCGTTCCCAGTTACTACTACTGCGGCAGTCGATCAGGGCAAGTACTGCATGCAAGATTACGCATGGAGTGCAGCGCCCTCAACCATCATCTTAAATTTAAATTGCAATTCATTTATTATGCCGTGACCTCTACCCGAGGTGTAGGCCAAGATCATATACATTAGATGTTTACAATGGTGGCAGGTATCATCAAAAATAAATAAATGCAGACCAGTTTGAAATATATAATATAATAATGGAGTAACAAATTAAAGTTAAATGAACCGTGGAGGACCAGATTATAATAATTTGAAACCTTCATGTAAAAATTTACTAATATTATGTAAGGTCTTAATATCTGATGACATTAGCTCTTTAAACTTCAAAACATTGACATGTTTACGATAATATATTGGTATGAATTTTTTCCTAACGTGATCCAATGCTTTACATTCCAATAGAAAGTGAAACTCATCGCCAAGTTGATTACTTTGGCATAAATTACAAGATCTTTGATGTCGAGGGATATTAACATAGCGCCCGGTTTCTCAAAACTAAAATTAGATTTATATAGTCTATAATTATAACACCTCTCTGTTGCAAAAATTTCCTCACTCCACTCCTGCATATATTGATCGTTCAATCTCAGATTAACAGCTTTAGTTAACCAATTACCATTACAACTTTCAGGATTTAACCAAATATTACTCATTCCACATCCATTAAGAATATCATGTACATATTTAATCCAAGGATACCTATTGCCTCCATTATCATACAGATTTTTCAAATTATAATATAGTTTTGATGACAGTTTAGTGTTTTTTCCAGTTATAATTTCATGCCAAAACCCAATAATTCTACTCTTTACAGAACAAGAGACTGGATATCTCCCAAGTTCACCATATAATATACAGGTAGGAGTTGACTCTTTCAGGCCCAGTATGTATTTACAAAATTTACGTTGCAATTTTTCAGCAAGTTCCAAGTTCTCAATTCCCCATATTTCACATCCATATAACATTACAGGGAGCACAGTACTATCAAATAATTCTAATTGGAGATCAATAGGTAAACCCAAATAACGTACTGTTTTTAATAAAGAAAACATTGCCTTACAGGCTTGGTCATAAAGAAATTTCTTGCATTTAGAGAAATTACCATTATAATCCAGAATTACATCCAATTATTTAAATTCAAGAGAAATTTTAAGTTTGATTCCATTATATCTGAAGTCAAAATTGTCAACTTTTGGCTTACCTTTACTAAATATCACAATTTCAGTTTTATTAATATTAACCACCAATTTCCATTTATCACAATAACATTTCAAAGCATCTAGGGCCTGTTGCAGGCCGTCTGGTGTATTAGACAGAATAACGGTATCATCTGCATACATTAATAAGAAGGTTTTTAAATAATTCATAACCTCATACTCCTCAGAAAAGGATAAAGATTCAATATTTCTATCTTGCAAAAAAGAATATAGATCATTAATGTAAATTGCGAATAACAAAGGTGACAAATTTTCACCCCGACGTACCCCTCTTAAAGAGGCAAATAGTCTGACTTTTCACCATTAAAGACTATACATGATTTAATTCCTTGATACATATTAAACATAACATGAAATATTTTACCCTTGATACCTGCCAGACTCAACCTAAACCATAAGTCACTTCTAGATATAACATCAAACGCGGTTTTATAGTCGATGAAGGCACAATAAAGCTTCTTCTTTTTAAGTATCAAAATATCTATGATGCCTTTAATAAGAAATATAAGGTCAAGAGTAGAATAACCTTTCCGAAATCCCACCTGGTTTTCCAAAAGTACACCGTGTCTATCAGAAAAATCAATAAGCCTCCTATTAATTAATGCACTAAAAACTTTTCCAAGACAGCTGAGAATAGTAATGCCCCTATAATTACCTGGGTCTGTAGGCTCTCCCTTACTTTTACATATAGGCAAAAATCCATCCTATTAACCAGTTATTAGGTATCACACCAGTATTAAGTACTCTTTTGAAAAGTTTAACATACATAGGCAACATTATATCTTAAGATTTTTTAAACATAATTTAGTTAGTGATCCGACATGTTCTTGTGGTCTAGGTTCAGAAACAACAAAGCATTTTCTATTGGATTGTGAAAATTACAAAAATATTCGAGACCGCTTATTTAGAGAGATCCCATTGGCTTCTAGGTCTAGTGTATAAAAACTCTACTACGTGGAAATCCCCATATCTCTAACACACAAAACGAAGAAATTTTCCGTTTGGTACACGAATTTATATCAACTTCAAAAAGGTTTGGACGTGCATGGTAAACATTTCAAATTTTCAACGTTAACTTGTGGTGGTATCATTCTAAATTCAATATATACTTAAGTCTTAACAATCTTCTTACTTTAAAGCCGAGCCCAAGAATCATTCTAAATTCAATATATACTTAAGTCTTAATAATCTTCTTACTTTAAAGCCGAGCCCAAGATTCAGTGTTTTAATGAGTTTGGTTGGTATGTGCAAACATACTTAACAGTACTTGGGCAGTCATATCAGTCTTCATATTGTTATGTTGTATTGTGAGAGGAGAGGAATTGATAGAAGCCGCCGGCTTGTTCCCAATCCTGTTTTTTTCACGTTATGGAAAATAAATACGTTTAAACTAAACTATCATAGGGGCACTTCTATTTATAGGTTTTTGTTGTAGGCACATCCAATGAACCACAAACAGATAGAGGTTCCATTTCCAATTTAATTCAGGTTTGTGCTGAAGACGCATCCAGTGAACTACAAACAAAAGTTGCAGCATTTAAATTTAATCAAGTTTTGCAGGCACACAGATAGATTTGATTCTGAAGCTAATGTTTTTTAATTTTTTTGTACCAAAATAGATGTTCTCTTTGGGATAGTTCAACATTATCATCATTATTGAATTAGTACTTAGGGTACTAAATTTCATGACCCCCCTCCCTCCCCCCATATTAGTACTTTAAAATGATGATTTTCCCCCCAAATCATATCAAAATTGCACAAAACAGGCCAAATATTGACCATCATTTTCCATATCCTGTGAAAGTGTACAGACCCATTTAACCCCCTCCCCCCTTGCGTACTGTAAGTACTAATTCAAAAATGATGAAAATGTTGAACCATCCCTTTGTAATTTAAAATTGTGCCACTGTATCCATGTATTGAGAGCTGTAAGGAGAAAATATTCTGCTCTGACCTTGAAATACAAAGTATCTTTACATGTAAAGACAACTGTAATGTACATATGTTTTTATATAACCCATCTTTGACAATTACGTGAGGGTATACAAGGTTTATTGGATAGAACACAATGTGTTGAATATACCAGGTTATTTTTTTGTATTATCCGCTGAAACCATATGATCACTGTCATAGCTTTGTCAGTGAATAATGTATATTCGTGTGGCATTTGTTCCTCATCGTATATTGTAATACGGATGTGTACACTTATCGCTTGAATCACTTTGACCCTACTATTACCTTGTAATATTCTGTCACTGCGGACATCGTAAATTATCATGTAAATTATTTGAAACATGTATTAACCCATTTAAGTAAGAAACTTGTAATATTTAGCCGACATACTGTTTCAATTGAGAAAAGAAAGGGTTAAATCGAACGGGTCAAGTGAACACGTGGTTTGTGGGAACGAGCGACACGTGTTATCATGGTTATGGTGTGACACGCCATGGACTTACTTCCTAATATTGGTATCTACACAGCGCGCCTTCCGCCAGCTTGATAACAGTCGGACAGCTGTCATACCGTGCTAGTCATCATAATGATAACGATCAAAATGAATAAAACATTTGTAAAAATATAAACTTATAATAACAAAAAAATTATCAGTGCTGCAGGTGATAGTCTCATCACATGTGTCATGAAGTTAATCGGTTCCGTTGTGTTCCACTTCGTGCATCAATCATAGATGGAGCTATCACTTTCTATGTAGGGTAAATTAATAAACTGGACAAAAAATATCTGCGTTTATAATGTAATGTATTAGTATATCACACATTTTGTTCGGTATCTTGAAGATATGTCTATTCATATCTATGAGTGGAATAGTCCCTGGGATGCAATAGGTGTGAAGACCATCAAAGCAGGAGCTTCCAATTTAACCATATACATGTATCTGCATATGGGCCAAATGGGAGAGAAAGTCAAAAGCCACTCTCTGCAGAAAGGCTAACCCTCCGCCCGCCACCACCACCATCAACATTGTAATGTCAATGACCCGCCTCTTCTGTTTGGGCACACTCGATCATTGTTTTAGCGCACTTTAGTCTTTACCTGTAAAATATGGGCAGAAAGTGGGCTAAGCATGCGGATAAAAGCATGGGGGATCCACGATTGGGTGAAACATCTGTTCATCGACGGACAAAACATCATGTGCCAGTGCGATCGGACGTGGTCAGGGCGAGAGCCGTGACAGCCGCATTGAAGCTGCGGAGAGTTGCAATATGTGGCGTGGGCCATGGGGGTCAACCACCAGACACACCAACAGGTTGTTCCAAAAGATTCCACAGCACAAGTGATCTGGTGATCTACCAGAACAGAGACAGCCAAAGGTGACCAGCAGGCAACAAGACCACTTTACCGTCAATGCAATGTGAAGTTGCAGGACATGCACTGCTCCAGACCTTCAGCAAGAGCAGTAAATAACCCATCCATGATCCTCGTTTGGGGTATACATGCATCTCTGCCCAGGCCATACACAACAGACCACATGCTGCTGCTAAGGAGTATTTGTTCACCCAGGAGCAAATATTTGGCACAAATGCGTTCCCGGCGGAACGAATATTCATTCCCATCCTTGAATATTTGTCCCCCCCCCCTCCCCCAGTGTGAGGAACTAATGCACTGCAAATATTGTTTCCAGCCACAAAGTGATGATTAATTTTGTGGGGCAACATTGACTAATTGTGTGTGCTGGTATATTTTTTTATCGTATGTATGCTATTTTTTTTCTCCATTTTTTAGCTTACAAATTTAGCTCAGCTGTGGCCAGCTTAATTTTTCCTTAATTTAAGTTCAGTCTCATCTTTCATTAAGCTTATATATGGTGTTACTTGGTTTGTATGTCCGTCCAAAAATATGAACTTGCCTATCTTGGATTTATGTCGTTTGTAAAGCCGACATTACATAGAGTTCTTTTTTTTTCTTTTAATCAAGTCAGCTTTGCAAATATAATGACCATTGATAAAATTGGGTCTGGTTGGAATTTAAAACACATATTTAATTGTGATTTTAATCTGTCGTTCATAATAAAAGATATTTAAGACTATCCCTCACTACCTAGTCACCTTAAACTGGCAGTAGTTACTATTTGAATGTTATTAATGATTCGTATTTCAGGATCATTGTGTTGATATATGTTTGTGTACTTGTATGTCCACACGTTCGTAGTGCAAGCCATGATATATATTAGGTTTATACATTTAGTTTGTGCCCCTCTCGACGAGCTTCCATTGAATCGTTCATTTAAATCATAGACCTATCTCTGTATGTGTGTACATGCGGCCTACCAGAGAGAATAATAATGGTCTTACTTGAACCTTCTCAAAAGGCTTGTGTGGGCAGGTTGGAGAGGGGGCAGGGAGCTGGGGATGAACTGAACATTTCATTGGGAAGGTGCACCAAGGCTTAGTCCAAAATATGCTGTGCGGTATAGCATGGCGCAGCTTGTTGTGGTGCGGACAGCGCACTCCAAGGGTCCTGGACTGGGGACATCAAACCTGTTCCTACAAGTCTTCCCATTCCGCAACCACGACTACGCGTTCTGCTGGGGTTTCTTTTGTATTCTTTTCAACAGTATTACAACAGTCTCATGCTGCGTTACGTAGACTGGGATACAGTTGTTTGTTTGTTTGTGTTTTTTTTTTCAGGACGATTCCATAATCTAAAAAGCAATCGGCCAGCTCATTTATTATCCACGACGTTTGTCAATCTCTGACCAATGTAGGCCTACTTATGATATATATATATATATATATATATATATATATATATATATATATATATATATATATATATATATATATATATATATATATATATGTATATATATATATAAATTAGTTACGTAACGTTACCTCTCGACCACCATTGCCATGACCTCTGTCTCTGGGCATAACGCCGAAGAAATCGAGTTGAGTTTCTGCTAACTTGATCCTGAAAACCTGACGGTCCTGTGGCGCCATCTCTCGGTCCATGTGGAACTGATGCTGATGTCTGGTGCACATGCACTCCTTCACATCCTTCCTCTTTTAGGCGCCATTACTGGCTTGCTTGTTCGAGTTGGGAGCTCTGTGAATTATTGTTCACCATCACTGTTCTAGTGTTTCACACGCTTTCCTTTCTGTGGAAAATCTTTTCTCAGTGGTCCAGAAATCTTCGGATGCCTAGATAGCTAATTTCTGATATGCCGATACCATTGAAATCATTGGGAGTAGCACTTGTTGTTTGGTTGAAACCTAACTTTCAAGATGGCGTCTCGACGTTCAGATCGCAGTGATATGAAGGACAGTGCCTGCCAGGTGATTGTTGCTTGGCAGCATCTGCATAATTTATTTCTAAGTATTCCCAGCCTTACAGATCACTTAATTTGACCTTACCGATGCAAGTGGAAAAAGTGGATCCAGGACTGGTAGATGCTGGCTTGATTCCTTTGTTTTCCAAGATGATGTTTTGGCAGGTTAAATCGCAGACAGACGGAAGACAGTTTACATGCTGTGGTTTAGAGACCACTTCTCTTTGCCCTTGTCGGGTAAATTGAGGGAAGTAGAACTCAGATGACTACTTCATAGTACCATGCATCACGATCATTGCTTGGTTGACCCTTAACATGACTTCGTGTGTTCTCTGAATACACATATGGGTTTTCTTTCAAGTTGGGAGACGACACTTGTCTTCTTCCTTGCGTCTACAGGTGTCGGTTTGCAAGAGATCACCTTATGGGGTGCTTGAGCATTTGACACTACCTGGGTGGCAACTATGGTTGCTCACTAATCTACACTTAGTCTTGGACATGTCTGCTTGGACCCAGATGCTGTTGATATGATCTGTGTCCTGTTTTCCAGCCTGTTGTTCTTTGGAGATTTCTTCAAAGAAGTCAGCCGTACATTGACTGAAGGTGCTGGGTTCTTAGTCCTTTGGGTTGAGCGCTTGGAGCAGAAGTCACGTAAACTGGTGTGTCCGTAGTGGGAACCCTTGGGTTTCCTGTCCGGGTATCCTGGAACCTGGGCCAGTCCAAGCACTTGGTGTTCGGGCCCTAGGACTGTAAGTCTGAGAAGCTTCTGGCACCTTGGCCAGTCCAAGTGCTCATGTCTGAGTGCTCAGATTGCAAGTCCTAGAAGTTTGGAAAACTACTGAGTTCCCAAGAATGGAGACCTTTGGGTTTCCACTGAGTCTTCCAGATCCTCGGCCAGTCTGAGCACTGGGGTCTGGGCACTCGGACTATAAGTCCGAGAAGTACGGAAGGTCTGGAGAACCACTGGTGCCTGGATGAGCCACTCCTGCCAGCAGATTTCTTTGTCAGCAGTTGCTGTGGACCCCAAGAGAAGAAAACCAATGCCTCAGTAAACTTTACCGGGCTCCCGGCTTCGAGAGCTCGGATTGTAATCCAAGACAGTGGAGATGGAAGGAAGACACCCTGATTTGTAGGGGCAGCTTCAGCTGTTAGTGGGCCTTTGGCCCCAGCAGTGTTGGTGCCTGTGGTGGCTCGGGTGACACCTTTAGCTCCCCCACTGGCAGCGTTGGCTCTTGTGGTTGGAGACTCTGTCTTCCTCCTCTCCCAACATCACTGCAGCTGAGCCTGGATGGACACTGTTGGCAGAGTGGCTCACTGCTTGTGTCAATTCTCTCTCAGCACCAGGACTCTCAGGGCCCCTCCTGCCAGCAGATTTCTAAGTCGGCAGTGGCTCTGGCCCCGGGAGCAAGTCCCCGAGATTGGAGATCTTTGGGTTTTCCATCTGGGTATTCAAGAACCTCAGCCAGCCCAAGCGCTCGGATCATAACTCCGAGATGTCCAGGGAACCTGGGGGGAGGGGGGGGCGGGGGTACGTCTCCATTAGTGTTTGACTTTTGCAGTCAGAGACTTTATCTTCCTCCACTCCTGCCGTCACTGCAGCTAAGTCGGAGCAGCTCGCTTCTCTCACCTTGAGTCTGTTTCCTCTTGGCACTTAGACTTTCTCTGATTTTGATTATGTTAAAGCACTCATTCAGAGCCTACTTCCCAGACTGCGTCTACTCACCCCTTGGATCGTGCTCCCTCTGGGATGCAACAACCTGGGAAGAGTGGACAGCACTTAGGGAAGGGCAAGCCTTCTGGTAAATGCAAGAAGATGGGAATGGCTATGGCATTCCTGACTCTTGTATGCCAGATTGTGCTGTCTCAGGATTGAGAACCATCCCACAGACAATTTGTTCATCCTCAACATCCTGAGACAGGGCTGGCCAAAACTGGCCTCCCTTAAGCTGAGAACCCTAGTGGTTCGAATCGCCCACCACGGAACCCAAAGCATTGGTGTTCCTAGAGGCAGTTCACGTGCTTCAGAGCAAGCACGCCATAGAGCCAGTAGAGGACCAAGGTTCTCCCAGCTTCTACAACCTACTCTTCCTGGTTCCCAAGAGGGAGGGAGGATGGTGCCCATTCATAGACCTGTTAACTGGAAGTCCCATCCCATACTTCACGGAATTATCTGCAGTTTGCATTTGTGGGCCAAATATTCCAGTTCAGGGCACACCATTTGGTCTGTCCATGGCACCGCTGGTGTTTTACAGGTTCGCACAGACAATTGCTGCTTACCTTCACTGCTGAGCCATTCACATCTATGTGTACTTGGATGGTTGGCTTATCTGGGTGCTTCAGTGTCTGGATTCGCAGTGTCACACACAGTCAGTGCTGGAACTCTTCCAACACTTGGGCCTGATAGTGAACCTACCTAAGTCCAGTATTTGGCCAGAACAGATTTTTATCTTCATCGGCATCCAGTTTGACCTGGTAGCCTATATCTGTGGTCCTTCGGAGGACATGTGGGATAGACTTCAGTCTTTGCTCAGGCACTTTCTGACTGGCAAGGTCTGTTCGGCGCAATAATAGCTTGCCCTGTTGGGCTCCAAGTCCTTGATGGACTCCCAGGTCCCTCTAGGTCATCGCCACTGTCGCTCCTTGCAGCATGCTCTGTGGGGCAAACGGACAAGAGACCAAGGCTATCAGGCCCCAGAGCCTATCCTCAAGGAGGATCAACCGCACCTTAAGTGGTGGACTGTGAGGGAGAGTGTCATGAGAGGACAAACGCTGGAGCCTTTTCATGCCCAGCTCACCATTTACAGGGATTTTTCTTGGTCTGGGTGGGGAGCACAAATGGAGTACCAGATGGCATTGGGCCCTTGGCCAGGGTTGTTCACGGCTCACCACATAAACTGGTTGGAACTGGTGGAGATTTGCATTGCACTTCTCCGCTTCTGAAACCTGGTAGAGCACAAACATGTCCTCATAATGCGTGACAACAGGACTGCAGTAGCATTTCCTCAACAGGCAGGGTGGGACACAGTCCAAGAAGCTGATGGAGTTGCCCAGACACATCACCAGCTGGTGCTACGACCATGACATCTGCACGCACACGAGGCATGTTCTGGCCAACCAACTCTCGAGAAGAGGTTAGCCAGCAGGGACGAAGTGGTTGCTCCTCCCCAGGGTCATTCAGGCCATGTGGGCAAGATGGGGAACTCCACACATAGATCTGTTTGTGACTCATGAGAATGCAAAACTGCTGGTTTGCACCTTGGCTGCCCCAGACCCCCAGGCCCTTGTGGTGGATGCACTAGCCATGGACTGGAGCTACCTGTGGGCATACACCTTTCAGCATTTCCAGGTCCTTCCCACGGTACTGCACAAGGTTCGGTCCCACCACTGCAATCTGATCCTGGTTGCCCCATGGTGGCCCCGCAGCAATTGCTCGGTAGACCTACTGGAACTGAGCATGGAGCCTCTGATACAATTACAGGCATGGCCGAAGCTTCTGGTGCAGCTGAGGACGAGAGTGTTCCATCAGAGCCCTCAAGTGCTCGACCTCCACGCTTGGTAGCTATCTCATTGCACATCTGTGACACTGGCTTTCCGGAATCTGTCTCAGGTAGAATTGCCAGCTAAAGGCTTCAGTCTTTCTTTTTTTCTAGTTGTTCACTCAGCTCGATGGATATTTTTTCTGACTGGTGTGCCAGTAAGATAATTCACCCCTGGGCTCCACACATTGGGGACATCTCCGACTTCCTGTTAAATCAGTGGGAGGTATTAGGCAAGAGCTAGAGAACAGTGGAGGAGTTTCAATCAGCCATCTCTTCATGATAGTGCTAGAGGATGGCATGTACACCTTTGCAGGCATAACCAGCTCCTTTGCTTCGGTTCCAATACTTGTTCATTAGGCCTTCGGATCCCATCAGAGCAGGCACAGTGTTCCAGCTCATAGCACTGTTATGGTCAAATCCGATGCAGGTGTATAGGTTGGCGCATTTCTCAGTGGGCCTTTTAGGGCTTTGTGCCTAGTAGACCTAATCTTGAACTGTATGAGGCAGTTCGTCCAGTCGCCCCGGCCTGTTGTCTATTCAACACAAGAATCTGCTCCCCACGGAACCATATATCACCCCTAAGGCACGCGCCAGTTTTGCGACTAGGTCCTGTAAGATCTCCAGGCCCGATGGAGCTGAAAACGATAACATCTACCCATGAGGCAGACAGTTGTCATGTTGGTGGGCGAGTACCGCGGGGTTCAGCGTGGTCCCATGCAGGTCAGTAAGGAGGGCTATAGGTCTAGGCCGGATTCTACTGTCGGTGGCCTCATATCTACGTAGGTCTGATATTTTCCCTACAAACATAATCTCCAAAAGAGGAAGGATGGTAAGGGGTGCATGTGCACCGGATGTCACCATCAGTTCCACATGGGCTGAGAGATGGCGCCACGGGACCATCAGGTTTTCAGGATCAAGTGAGTAGAAACTCAACTTAATTTCTTTGGCTTTAAGCCTAGACACAGAGGTCTTGGCAATGGTGGTCGGGAGGTAAGTGTACTTACTAATACTAATATTACACCAAATATCCCGTATATATATATACACACAGTTGCACAATTAACATTATCTTATCAGAACAAGTTTTCTGCCCCTTTTTTACACATTCATATTTGCATATCTGCAACCATAACCATGTGCACTCTTAAACACAGACTGTGAAGGGTAGTCCATATACATGTACCTAAATGTCTTGTTCTCAATATATATATATATATCAAGGAGAGAGGGTTTTGGAGAGGGCGGGCGCCTCCCCAAGCTAGGGAGTCATTCACAAATTATATTTCATATGGTGTATTCTGACGACAATTTTCAATATTCAAGTAACTCATAATTTGCCTCTATATTGTTTATAGCATGATTAAATTATAATGAAATACAACAGACAAGCATACATGTTGGTCAGATCAAGTCATTATGATTATGGCATTAAGACTGACAGCTTCACATCATGATGCATTGTACGCCCAAATGCACGAACTGTGTCTCTGAGTCATTTGTCACAGAAACAATTTGCAGTGGATCTGATAATGTATGACTATTGCGGGAACTTTTCTGCTTTTTTTTTTTTTGTATTTTTTGAAAATGGCCTGAAAGCTTATAAGGTCGGTAGGTGGTAGTCATGGTCCAAAACTGTGAGGGCAATACTAATACGACAGCTGCCCGCGCTGCCCCGTGCTGCGCCATGTCACGCCATGCCATACCGCTCCGTGCCGCCCAGAGTATTTTGGACTAAGCCGTGCACCAATATGACACTGCACACCGCAGCCAAAGGGCGCAAACCTTAACAACCAAATCTATCACCAAGTCGGACACCTCTTACTCACATCTGTGACTTCTCTCAACGTTTTATTTGCGCTCATACCTCGGTTACCTATGTGGTACAGCATTTAGCTCTCGAACTGTAAGATAGTACAGCCACTTTCAGATCTTGCTCGCCCGACCAGATGTTTTGAAATAACAGTCAGTCAAGGGCCAGACAAGCATGTTGAGAATACAGGGGTTGGTTTCACTGTGTGTCCTGATGTACCCTATCCAGGGGTCACTCAAGGCCCCGGGGACGGGCGTGGTAAGACTGGACGCGGTAACTTACCGCAAGGTAAGCGGCAAGATCGAATAAGGATAACATTCAAGCAGGAAGCTCAGTTCTGTGGCTGCATAACGTGGCCTGTAAATATGAGGACACAACCAAACATTTATAATTGTTTTGTGTGTGTGTTTTATACATATAAATTATAATATTTCGTTAGTTTACTTTTTGCGTTCATATACTCGTAAATGGAGTCGATGAATGGAAAATCAAATCACAAAATTTTGTTGAAATTGTTGCTGCCCCGGCAACGCCGAGTTTTAATGGATGTTGTAACCCACCTTTCCTTTGACTGCCTGTATCTATCGGAAAAGAAATCGACTCTCTGAAAAAAAGGCATGCAACCATGGAAGTAAAGAATGTAATTTATAGTCAACTTCCACCTGAAAGGCCTTCCATCAGTATTTCTTTGGACCAAGGTTGGTAGCACACCACTCATCTCTCGAGAAAAAGAAAACGGTCTTTGCTGTATTTTTTAAGCCTGCTTGGATATTGGTCGGTTTTATAGCACATTATTCTCCTTTCATATTATCATGCATCGACTATACACCCTTTTTTTTAGGACACCCTTCCCCTCCATAATTTTTCTGACGCAGTATGCAATGGCGTTTCGAGTCTTCAATACAGAAATTGCTTGCAGGCAGTTTGGCTGCATGTTTATGTCATAGGTCTAACAGCGTCATGAGCTGATACATGAACGTTCATCATCATTTTTTTTTCTTCTGATTAAGAGGTGTCACGTTGCTGCAAAGCTTCAGGTGTACGTTTTGAACAATTCACGAGATCGCTGACCGGCAGGTTTTGACCCCTTTATGCTCAAAAATATTTTTTTTTCTGAAAGTTGCACAACATTTTCAGTGAGCAGTCAATGAACGCAGTTTCTCTAGTTAACACTTTCAGTGTCATTAATTTGGCAGAGTCCACAGCTTCCGGTGGCGCATTCCTCAACTCGTTTTTGGCGCATTAAAACTGTTGACCTGGACTATTATATTCTAGTAATTGTTGGTATGTTGCCACTGGAATGAAAGGTCCTTTTACAAGGACCATGAATCTAGCACCCTTATTGTAGTTCAGAAGCAGTTGTTCTAAGTAGTTCGATATTTGTTGCAGCTGGCGCTGAGAGAGTTAACAGCAAGTGTTAACAGCCTTCAGACTTCATTTTTGTGATGTGAACGCGCCTTGATTGGACCAAACAGAACATGTGTTGTGTGCTGTGATGGCAACCAACACGTGACTTTTGTGTTTTATGTCTCCCCACTTGTTATCAATGTGTCATGACCAAAAAGTAGTCATTTGCACATTTTACCAAATATTCTTGTTGTGGCTTCTTAAAATAGCGATCAACTCATTCCTCCGGCCCCGTATCCGGGAAACTGAAATGAAACTAGAAACTAGCCTGGAACTAGAATAGAAGATTTGCTTCAAAGCAAATCTGTCTGTGTGCCTTCAAAAGTTGTAAATATTAAATGGTACAACTTTTGTGCTTTGATATTTAATATTCCATGAAGCTTATGGCTGGATAAAAATTTCCAAGTCCAAATGACCTTAACCTTTGACCGTTAATCTTTACAGGTCACATGTAAATTGCAAAAATGTACAGTGTTACAATACCCACAATTTCAGTCCAACGTGATTAGAATTGGATTGAAATTGGCCGAGTTATGGCTGGGTGAAACTTTCAAAGGTCCATATGACATTGACCTTTGAGCTTTAGGGGTCATATGTAATTTTCAAAATATGCAGTGTTGCAATAGCTACAATTTGAGCCCAACATGATCAAAATTGGATACAAATTGACCAAATTATGGCTAGAAGAAAGCCACCATCGAAAGTGGTTTTTGACCTGGAGATGACCTTTGACCTTGAGATGACCTCTAGCTGAAGTGAACCTTGACCTTTAAACTGGTATTTTGACCTAAAATTGGTCTTTGACCTTAATATGACCTTTGACCTTGATATGACCTTTGACCTTGACATCTGAGATGACCTTTGCCTTGCTATGATCGAACTCCTATACACTTGGAACTATATTTGCTATAGTATATAAGATATTGAAGATTTAAAACTTTAATTAGCCCTCATTTGCATAATTTTGAAAAGTATGACCTCTCTTTATAAAAAGGCGAGACTTCAAAAATGTGCAGTGTTACAATAGCTACAATTTGAGCCCAACATGATCAAAATTGGCTGAAAAGTTATGGTTAGAAGAGAGCCAGCATCGAAAGTGCCCGTTGACCTTGAAATGACCTTTGACCTTGAGATGACCTCTACCTGAAGTGGTCCTTGACCTTTAAAATGCCATTTTGGGTGTAAAATGACATTTTGATCGAAAACTGACCTTTGACCTTGACATGACCTTTATATTTGAGATGACCTTTACCTTGCTATGATCGAACTCCCACACACTCGGAGCCACATCTACTTCAGTGTATAAGATATTGAAGATTTAAAACTTTAATTAGCCCACATTTGCATAATTTTGAAAAGCATGACCTCTCATTATAAAAAGGCCAGACTTCATCTATAGAAGTATAATTGTGCCAAGTTTGGAGTTTCTACATGTGATACTTTTCAAATGAAATGTCGGACAAATTTGGCTGTAATGAATGAAAGAAAGAAAAGGAAAGTAAGAAAAAAAGAAAGAAAGAAAGAAAGAAAGAATTCCTAGAAAACAATATGTTTGTGTTAGCGCACAGACATAATGACACAAAATGCAAGCCATAAAAAAAGAGTACATGCCACACTCTGATAAAATTTCTAATTTCATGCATCGTCATGAACGGAGACGACATGGGAAAAATTTCTTTCTATTTCTTTCTTAGTTTCTTTCTTTAAGTTTTATGCATAATTACAAATGAACTTCTACAAATAGGGTCATACTTTCTTTGAAAAAAAAAACAGTATAAAAAACGCGGGCATGGTAGGATAGGATGAGAAAAATACAGGGATTTGGTCAAGTGGATATGTGTGTTTCCCATTTCAGCCAGGCGACTGATGCCAAAGGTTGCAGGTTCCAGTCCCGCTCGTTCCGAGCATAAAATAAATAGTAATTTATAACCATCTTGCACTAGGGACTATAAGTAGATACATGCTATACAAAATCATGTCGAAATATCCCCTGATTAATCATGTCTGTGTGTGAACACAGATATTTGATTTTCCACGTAAACTTTCTTTCCTTCCTTATCTCCATCCTCCATTCACTCCGACCACCCACCCTTTTTGTGTTAGAACGCTCTCGTCAGGAGCGACACTGAAGGATGGTTCTCTTTGTGTTTCTATTAGAATCCTCTCTTGAGGAGCGACACTGGGGGATGATCCTGTTTGTATGGTATTATAAATTGTTCATGGAACATTAAAACTTTGAGAGAGTCGAAATCACCATGACTACGAAAACTTTTATGACAGCTTCAGGGTTCTTAGAGATTGCACTTATCTTACCCAGACAGCGGTTCAACCGGTTCATGCCTCAACAATCACGAACCTGTTCTAATAGGAACCGGCTCGAACCGCGGTTTCAGCTGTGGTTCAGATTGATTAACCCATTAATACTTTATTAGTCGCCAACAATCGGTTAGGGAAGAACAGTGTTAATAAAAAATGAACACGCATTGGTTATCCTTATGCTAATTACAAGAAAATAAAGTAGAACTGATTTTTCTGCTCGCTAGCAAGAAAATAAAGGATCAAATGGGACATGTGAATGCGTATAAAAACTACAAAAGAAGATTTGCTTGGCAGCAAATCTGGGTGCCTTCAAAATGTGTGTGAGTGTGTGTGAGAGAGAGAAAGAAATAGAGAGAAAGAAAGAAATACAGAGAGAGAGAGAGAGAGAGAGAGAGAGAGAGAGAGAGAGAGAGAGAGAGAGACAGAGCTGCGCAAACATGCATATCCAGTGATAAGGCAGACCCAGGGGGCTCAGTGAAGAGCACTGTAGGCAGGCTTGCATATTCAGTAGACCCTGTCTAAAACCTGATCTTCAGCCAATCAGCAGTGAGCAGAACTGTATTGTAGCCACACTGGACCAAAACATGGGGTTCCCTAAACAGGGTTTGCATGGTGATTCTGAGCTTTTTTTTTTACACAAAAAGTATTGAGTGATGATTGTTCTATTAAATACTTCAACATGTGAATCTGACTTCACATCATATATAATTCATAAACACAGTCTGAATTATTTTGTGTCAACGTAACAAATCATTTTATATTCAACACAATGTACCCCATTTCCCCCCTTCCAAGAAGAATAATTCAGACAATTGACATGGCGAAAAAGCTTCAAAATTGCCACATTTAGTTGCACTTCTAGAACTTTGTTCATTGTCCATTGACAGTTGTCTCAAACCTACATGTGTAAGTTAGAACTTTGTGTCTATCTGCAATAGTTTGGAAGATATGGAGCTTTTAAAATTTGAATTGCCCTAATTTGCACAATTTTGAACATCATGACTGTTCCAAGTCAGCTGCTTAATTTCACCGGTAGGTCAGTCACTATGGCAAGTTTGGTGGTTTTCGGAATGGTAAGCTCGGAGAAAAACTCCGGACAAATCTGGTCGTAAAGAAGAAAGAAAGAAAGAAAGAAAGAAAGACAGAAAGAGAGAGAGAGAAAGAAAGAAAGAAAGAAAGAAAGAAAGAAAGAAAGAAAGACAGAAAGAAAGAAAGAAAGAAAGAAAGAAAGAAAATTCTTGGAAAAAGCAAAATGTCTGGGTTGGCACCCAGGCATAATTAATATTTACTAACAAATGAAAGTTTTGGTTTTGGAATTTTGTTCATGTTTTGCAATGTTCTTGAATTGCCGGTTCGAAGCGGAACCCTTCTTTAATCCAGAGTACCTGAGAGGCTACCTAGAATGTTGATAACAGTTTTGCCCTGTTAGCTTGTGTTTGCTTTTGATAATTAGTCTGATAAAAGGAATCAATTTCCCATTTAAGGGCTCTTGATAACTGGAACCGACCTGGTGCACATATGAAATCAATTATTGAGTTGGATTCTAGTCAATATACGCCCCATTCGTATAACTGTTTATTCATTAACGTTAGGTTCCTATACAGGGGGAAAAATTAGTGTATATGCATATGGGCCTAAAGTACGCAGTTGTGACTTTTCAAGAGACGTCACCTGCATGTTGCGGGGATTTACTTGAAATGGAACATTCGGACTCGACGTCAAAAAGATATGAAGTTTCAAATTTAGTTAGATTCCTGTCACAAAAGTAAACAGACCAAAAATATTGATAACAACGATTGTCGTTTTAGATTGTCCCGAAGTTCGACGCAGTTTTGATCAAGTTCGACGATCCGCCGCTGCCATATGCACCTATAGGTCCGCCTGCCTTTCTGAGTGTTGGGAATGCAGCCAGTTCTTACTCTGGTCTGCTCGTAGCATATATACATCTATTTGGTAAGTGAAAAAGGAAAAGGAAACCCCTCTCCAATGCAGTAAAGATGTTGCAGATTCATGTTCCGAATATCTGTTTTAACCAGTCAATAATAATAATAATAATAATAATAATAATAATAATAATAATAATAATAATAATAATAATGATGATGATGATGATGATGATGATGATGATGATGATGATGATGATGACAGTTGAAACGTTTAAACACATTCGTTCACTACTAAGTGAGACCAATAAAGGGACTTTAATAATACCAGTAATGCCCAGTGAGCAGGTCACACGTGCACTTTTCGAATATGGGTCATTGCTACTTGAATATCGGTCTGCATGAACTTTGTACCGTCTAGATTGACAAATTATCTCTAATATTGTACTTCTCACACCAAATTCATCTAATTTATGCATAGTCAAGAGGAGTACAGCCTATGTAGGCCTCTAGGATACATTCACAGAAGGCTATGCAACTTCCTCTCGTTCACACACACATATGTATATAAATATATGACCCTGCAATATATATATATATATATATATATATATATATATATATATATATATATATATGTATGTATGTATGTATATATATATATATATATATATATATATATATATATATATATATATATATATATATATATATATATATATATATATATATATATATATATATATGCGCCGACTCAGCAGTTGACGGGTTATTAGCATAGTTGGCAGCAATTGAGAAAATCCATATTCTATTTTCAGAGTATGGACCTGAACACGTAAAAGAAATGGCACAAAAGTTTAAACTTAAAAAAGAAGACTACCCGTGTTATAAGCTGATCGTTAACAACGAGGAGAAGGTGGCCGAGCTGAATCGGAAAAACGCATCATCGGACGAAATCAAGAAATTTATTTACAGGGAAAAAGGTATCGGGGGGGGGGGGGGAGTGTCAAGACGTGGGCATCTGTATGTCAGAATAACATACTTAATGTACATAAATCACAAGCAATTATATTGCTATGTTTGTGTGTCAACGCAGACATTCCCTTTTTTACAGGAATTCTTTTTCTTTCTTCCTTCCTTTCTTTCTTTCTTTCTTTCTTTCTTTCTTTCTTTCTTTCTTTCTTTCTCTCTTTCCTTCCTTCCTTCCTTCTTTCTTTCTTTCTTTTACCAGCAACTTGTCCGACATTTCTTTTGCACACTATCATACCAAGAAACTAGAAACCGCCATACATGGTCCTGCCTTTTATTTGAAGCAAATCTTCTTTTCTAGTTTGCAATTATATTGTGGGAATTTTGTCTTTCAGGTTATTGGATGGATTTGTCCATTGCCATTGAGTCCCTTGACCAGCTCGTCATGGAATTTGTGACAGCACACTCTGATACCAGGCGGCAAGACATTGTGGAAAAAGCTGAACAACTTGCTGTTCGGATAACTGGGGACGAACAAAAAGCTATAGCCAAAATGTACATAGCGTCATTAAAGAAGTTAATTAAAGAAAGTGTGGACTTCGTTGAAAAAGAAATTCTACGGCTAGAGAAATTAATCGCGGGAAAAATAAGCGAAAGGAAAAGGGAACAACTGATGAATCGCCAAAGTGTTATGGTGATCATTCAACACTTGATAACCCTGACAGAAGAACCCTTGTTGCCAACCATCATGCTGTAATATATACTTTATCTGTATCCCACACATGCTCTATTGTTCTTCAGCCGTTGTCAAGTCTTTCAACGAAAATATAATTGTAGGCCTCATTTATATTGCGATGATGGGGCCATTTGATGAAACAATTGAACTGCTGTCATGGAACACAGACTCAACATAAGGTTATTGTTATTCTCATTAGTACAGTTCACTGCATGGATGTACCACCATAGCCACACTGGAAATTGATATAGATGATTATGAGGATGGTTCGACGTTCCTGTTTAACCCATGTATTTCCATGATCTAATAAACTTTGATGCTATTTTAACATCAGATGAGAGTTTCAATCTGCATGCTTTCCATCCTTTATATTACATATGGGTATGATGGTGATGTTCTTTGGACTTGATGCTTGACGCCCAATATATAAGCAGCCAACACTACACCCCCAATGCAAATAGAGAATCACCATTATGATAGGGAAGTTTTAAGTTCTGGTCATTTGCATTTAGGGGCTGTCCATGTCCATAAATGTCAACATTTCAAGAATGTGCGAAACGTATAATGAAAAATAACATACTTTTAGCTCATCTGACTTGTCAGTCAGTTGAGCTTATTTTATGGTCCTTCGTCCGTCATCGTCGTTGGTGTTGGCGTCCGTCCGTCAACAATTTACATTTTTGACTTCTCAAAAACCGTCGGTTGGATTCACTTGAAACTTGGTGGGGATGTACTTTGGTTGAGTCTCTACCAACTTTGTCCAAATGATTATGGTCCAGTGAATTCGTTATTTTTAATGAATCATTTGTTCACTTTGGGAAAAATCTCCGAAAATGCTAAGCCAACTGCTTCAAAATTGCATTGGGACACTTCTGGGGAACCCTAAAGCTTAATTTGTTGACAAGATGGCGCTGCGATCTTTTTTATTTTCTCTATGTACTGTTATGTGTTGAAGCTATTTATAATTTCACCAAACCCGTCACGATTATTTTTTGCTTTTTGGCATGCATTCACTTTATCTTTTGACATTTTCTCCTAAACCGAAAATTGGAATATCTTCCGACTCATTGGGAACGTATGTGGATTTGATCTCCACCAGTTGTTTTCACCACATGGTGGTGCTGTCATTTTCTGATTTTTGACAAATTATCAAAATTCGTAAAAATCTGTAAGGGGATATATTCATGTCACCAACAGCAATGATGGTCTTAAACAAAGATGACTGGGGACCCAGGGTGCTGTTATAGTACGTGTGGCCTGTAGATTGACGCAGTCGGGCATTTCCACAAACTGACTGTATTTTGTTTGTTATGTCTGTGTGTGAACACAGACATATTGTTTTACCCAATATTCTTTCTTTCTTTCTTTCTTTCTTTCTTTCTTTCTTTCTTTCTTTCTTTCTTTCTTTCTTTCTTTCATATCTTTCTTTCCGCCAGATTTTTGTGTCGTCTTAAACTAAGACACCGTGCAAGCTAAAAACTTTAAACTTTGCATGGCTATAGCACCTGCAGGGAAATTGTGCATATTGTTCTGAATAGTCAAGATTTTGAAAATTATGCAAATTATGGCAATTAAAAAATTCAATTCCTTCTGGCTTCCAAAGTATTCATCCGATTTTGATGATGTTGGATCCAAATTGTAGACATTGTAACACTGCACATTTTTGTAATTTACATGTGACCTCTTAAGGTCGAAGGTCAAGGTCATTTGTACGGTTGAAATATTCATCCAGCCATAACTCAGTCAATTTCCATTCAATTTTGATCATGTTGGACACAACTTGTAGCTACTGTAACACTACACATTTTTATAATTTACATGTGACCTCTAGAGGTCAATGATCAAGGTCATTTGGACCTTTGAAATATTCATCTAGCCATAACTCGGTCACTTTTAATCCAATTTTGATCATGTTGGGCACAAATTATAGATGTTGTAACATTGCACATTTTTGTATTCACATGTCACCTCTAAAGGTCAAAGGTAAAGGTCATTCGGACCTTTGAAATATTCATCCAGCCATAACTCGGTCAATTTTCATCTAATTTTAATCATGTTGAGTTCAAATTGTATATATTGTAACACTGACATTTTTGTAATGTATATGTGACCTCCAGAGGTCAAAGGTCAAGGCCATTTTGTCGTTTGAAATTTTCATCTAGCCATAACTCGGCCAATTATCATCCAATTTTGATTTTGTTGGACACAAATTGTAGCTACATATGGGCACTTGTCTATGTGGGCAGGCGGGATGTTGTCCTGATATTTTGGAAATAAAGAATACTTTTTACAGGCAAATTCTAATTTCTTCTGATATCCAGATAGTTTTCATTTACATTTGACCTCTAAAGGTCAAGGTCATTTTGCCTTTTGAATGTTTCATCTACCCATTGTTTGGTCACTTTCCATCCAATTTTATTCATGTTGGACTCAAATTATAAGTGTTGCAACACTGCATATTTTTGTAATTGTGCAATTTTTTCACGCACACAGAAAGATTTGTTTTCAAGCCAATCTTTCTTTTCTAGTTTGTTTTGTTTTTCTTTTTTGTTTGTTTGTTTGTTTGTTTGTTTGTTTGTTTTAATTATGTGTGAGTAAACACACCTCAAATATAATTTCTAAGTCAGTGCAATGGCCCATAGCAGAAATAAGCCAATAGAGTAATATCAACCAATGAAGGTGCATCTCGGAAAAAAATAGTGCTTGTTTGATGTGTGGATGCTTTTAGTAAGAATATTTTCAAGTGTCAAGTTTGTACTGCATGTTATTTGTACTAGTAAATAAACTGTTCAAAGAAAGGTCTCCAATTCAGATAGACAAGTGAACATTTACAGAAAAACCAATGCATGTTTTGGCAATATTTGAATTTTATTACAGTACGTGTGTATCTTGGATTTGATATGTAACACAAATGCCGAAGAAACAAGCGTCTGTTTCATTGCATATGGAAAATAATCACACATAGTCTGAATCACAGGTTCGTATTAATGTCCGTTAGGGAACTGCAGCATTCAAGGCGAAGTGAGTGGCTATGTAAGGTTTATCACAGACTGCGTTTAAAGAGAACCACCTTTTAAAAATAATATGAAAGGTATTTTATAGAACATCCGTCGTCATTGCTGGCAACCTGGCAGTGCTCTCTTTGTCGAGGGAAGGGTCACTTGAAATAATGCTCATCAACGGACTTAATGGTGACAGAGGAGTGGTGGACTGTGATTGTGGGGTAGGCTGGAAGAGGACCTCTGCCTTTTCTAGGCTGATGGTTAAGCCAAGGAGATGGGATGCCTCTCCTAACTTGTCCACAATGATCTTGGAGGGCTGGAACCGAGTGCGCCATGAGGGTACAATCATCTGTGAAGAGGGCCTCCCAGATGGCAGGCTCTGATGTCTTGGTTTGGGCGTTCAGGTGTCGTAGGTCAGAGATCCATGTGCCCCGTACTTCAAGTATATGTCTCCATCACAGTCACTGATTGCATGTCTGAGGACGCAGAGGAAGAAGATATTTTAAGCACAACCTTGCTTCACTCCGCTTGAGATTTCAAAAGGTGTAGATGATTCACCACCAGACAGTGCAATCCCAGTCATGTCATCGTGGAAGGAGCGGATCAACCTGACAAACTTTCTGGGCAACCAAGCTTCATGAGGATGTTCCACGAGGCTTCAGGGTTGATGGTGTCAAACGCCTTGGTCAGGTCGGTGAACACAGAGTACAGGTCCAGGTTTTACTCTTTGCACTTCTCTTGCACTTGACAAACAGCTAAGATCATGTCAACTGTGCTTCAACCTGGTCTAAAGCCACATTGAGCCTCAGGGAGAATGGATTCAGAAATTTTAGACATCAAACAGTTCAGGAGAATGCGTGCCAGAGTCTTGCCAGCAGTTGACAAAAGGGAGATGCCTCGGTAGTTTCCTCATTTGGTTATGCTTAAAGACAACATCGTATAATATTACTCATGTATTATTGCAACAAAATTCTCGAGATTCTGCTCGCTGACGGTAACGTGAGACAATTGCACGATATTTGGGACATAATAATAATGATGATGATAATATTAACGTTGATTTCAGTGCAGTTTTCAATTGGATGTTTTGTACACACTATATATATATATATATATATATATATATATATATATATATATATATATATATATATATATATATATATACATATTTATGTATATATATGTATATATACGTATATATGTATGTGTGCATATATATGTATGTATATATATATGTATATACTAAATTCTCTGTACATGGATGTTCACTGATGCAAGAAATTGTACGATACAGTTTATCATGCGATATCACGTGTATGTTAACAAAATGTTATCTTTGTATAGGGCCTATAAGACTTGTGTGTCAACAAATATCTTGAGCTATGCAATACAAATATAGCCATTAAATCATACTGACGGGTGAAACTTTGCCTCCTACACAGGCTGGGGGGGGGGGGGGGAGTCTAAGAACCGTGTTCTTTTTTTCATACCCACTTTGGCGTGGAGTCGATACACCTGTACCTTACTCCTTTCAGCAGCCAAGGTTAAGCTTTTCTCGAAAATAATCATAGACATCATAGGCTACTTGGACATTTTCACTACAGGAGGTCGGCAATATACATTTTCAAAGACTGTACTTTTAATTCATAAACATTACACCAGTTTGTACACTCAAACACACAAAACTCCTGCACAACAACAAAAATATTCATTTCAAAATTATATTTGGACGCTACGCTTATTTATCACACGTCATCAAATTATGATGACGTGTCATTAGCCTCAGAAGTGGGCACCAGGTGTCACAAGAGAAAGTTGTGCCCGGAAAGCACGAATAACGTGGATTATCGTTGTGCTGAGTTGTCCCACCTGTTATCACTTCTCTTAAATCTAAAGCATTTGGTCAATTTCCCTGGGTTCCATGTAGACCACTTCGTTCTCTCAGAAGCAGTAAATACTAAAACTTGACAAGAAATGTGGTCGTCTTGGGCAGCAGTAGCTTTTCTGGCCGTGTGTCCACTGCTGGTGACAAGCCAGCAAGACACTAATATGCCTGGGCTTGTCAAACTTACAGATGGGACTTTTGACAAGGTGGGTAAAATTAGGTTTCTTGTTCATCCCGCTATGTGGAGACTAATAATTTTTCATGTCGTCTCCTTCATTTTTCCCCTCGGATTGTTCAACAAAAATTAAACAAAAGTGAACACAGCTATATTAAGGTCAAAATGAATCGAATAGCTGACATTGTAGTGGTTTCCTAGAAAATATTGGATCTGGGTACCCGTAGCCGAGAGAGCTCATCGGGTACCTAAATCTGCGTTGCCATTAATATGGCAATGGCGTACATTAACAACAGACGGAGCCACCTGTGCACCTCCACTAAGTAACCGATCAGTGCAGGTAGAGCCACCTGGGGGATTACCAAAGTTACACCCTCTGATTGGTCAACCACTGCCAACATGAAACGGTCTGTCATGCAAAAGACACAAAGTGGCTCGCTGTTTGGTAACATATGCTATTACTGGAAGATGGAACTCGCTGATCAAATGTCAGATAATGTGTGGTTACTTAATTCTTTTTCTCATACCTCTGCCTGTAAAACGTTAACCCAAAGTCAAAATGTGAAATGTTTCTTTTAGCTGAAATTCTGAGGAATAAGTAGAAGATTAACATAAATAAAGCATTGGTTCTATCATATAGCCACTTACATTTTATTGGAATTATACTGGCATTTTTGCTGGGCGTTGGGATGAGGTGAGGTTTTTCTTGGGAAGGGGGGGGGGTGTTTGTTTGGGACTTATTTTGGCGTTAATAAATTCAACTATGGGCTTAGATGCACTCAAAGAGGAAACGTTAAAACTTTGGTATAACGTCATGGAGTGTACACTATATTTCAAAATACCCTGTCACAAAGAGTCAGACCTAATTTGCCGATCCTGAGCACCAAACCCCGGCTGGGAACGAGGGTACCTTATCACAGCATATGACAAGACGACTTTTGTTCCCAGACAGGCTAACCTTCCACTATGACTTAAGTGTTTCACCGCATAAGCTTTTCTTTTCAAACTCAAACTTATATATCGCCACTGCCAATACAGTTTACAGCAGAGATTACCTAAGCACCCCATAGTTCACATCCATAAAGAAATATTGGAGCAATAAGTTTATGAAAGAAATTAACGTACAACCGAATAGTCACAAATTCACTGAATAAAGTTTCAAAGGACCTGTTAGCCTACAAAGCAAGCCTTCTGCTCTCCAGGCGAGTAAAGTGATAAAAGTGGAGCTCGTTTAGCATACAAGCGGCTTGCTTACCTTTTCACATATATACATATATGCCTTACAGCTCCAGCAAAAATTTCTATATCCAGTCAATCAGTCAAAGGATTCACAAAATATCGGTTATCTGGTAGCTGGAGAAAGCGCATATCTATTATTCTTCATTAGATTAGCCAAAGACCAATATGCTGTCACTACGAATGCAAAGAGGGGACAGGGGGTATTTCCGCATTGCCGCACTGTGGTATTTTATTTTCCGTTCCAGCTTACTGAGCCAAAGAAAGTCCGTATCTATTCTTCAATAGACTAGTCAAAGACCAATATGCAGTCACTAAGGATACAAATTAAGAGGTGGCAGGGGGGTATTTCCGCATTGGCGCACTGAGCTATTTTATTTTCCGTTCCAGCTTACTGGAAGCTTCATGTTTTCTGTACTTCGTGCTTGCATTTTTTGGGGAACATTCTAATTTTCTTCCCGGTGTACAGGGGTAAAATTATTTTCCTGAGCCAGCGTACTGGGACCACCCCAGCCCCACCCTAGCCTCAACCATCCCATTTACTTATACGATGTGCTTACATACCAGAAACAGTGCTACCATCAGCCGGACGGGGCTCAGACATGTGCAAAAGTTAACATTTGAGAGGAATGTATACGGTTGCAGAGCAGCACAAAAGCACTTTCCGAGTGTTGAAACGAGCCACACAAGTACATCAACAGCTTTGTAAACAAGGGAACACCAGACATATCTAGCGGCCGTGCAATTAATTTGCTCGTAACCAGCCCTCAACCATCCGCCCGTTTCTTTGGAAGGAGTTTATCCATTAAAGCATGTTTATGTTTCAGATAGTTTCCAAGTTCAAATACACCTTGGTTAAATTTGACACCTTGTCTTCCGAATGGACGCACAGTCAACTGGCGTGCCAAGACGTCGCACGTGACCTCGCCGCGAATCCGGATTTCCTCCTTGCAGAAGTCAACGTACATGGTAAGAACATTGCCAGTGCTGTTGTCTCTAGACTAACAACTCCTACAGTTACCATAGTGACGTACGATGTCATCATCATCATGATATTTAAAATTTGGATCACCTGATACGACAAAAAGGCAAACTTGGATGCTCCTTCTCCTGTAATATCCTTCTCGTCGGCGTCTTCCTCCTGTTTCCCCCTCTTCCTCTTCTTCTTCTTCCTGCTCCTGCTCCTGCTCCTACTGCTGCTGCTCCTCCTCCTCATTATACTTTATCACAATTGATGCTGTTTGAAACAGTATCTTTGAGTATTAACTTGCTAACTAATGCAAAGAGACCCCATTTCCGATTTGGGGAATAATAAGTCACAGATTATCATTAAGAAATGCCGTTCAGCTCAAGGAATCTATTTGAACAGCCAAAGATATAACTTGAGACATGATCACCTTCCGACTTTAAATTAATCTGATTTTTATTCAATAGCCAAGTACTTGTTTCGAAACGTAATTATGACGGAGTTATGACTGGGAAAATAATCAACTTCAGATTTTGATCTACTGTTAATCTGATTTTTATTTAATCACCAAATTCTTGCTACAAAAAGTAATAATAACATAGAGTTTTTCTAAAACCTAAACTGTTACATACGAGTAGACTTGGTTTTATTGTGTCATATTATCGGCTTTCCAACTCTCCTAACACATATATCCTACTGTAAAGATAAAAAAGGGGAAAGTTTGATCGTACTTTTTTTTCTTGCTTCATAGGCATTGGTTTTATAATTCTGTGTGACATATGTTAGTCGATTAATTGTTCACAGGCAACAGACTCTCAGTTATTTCAGGGATATAAAGCAGTTATCAAGATACACAGAAAACTTTTTTTTCTGTTTAATGCTTGGGGTCACATTATAATAAAGGTTACACAACTGACGATCTGAAAAACATCGGCCAAAAATTTCCAAAATCTGATTTTTTAATAATGAGAACAGGTCCAATTCTCCATTTTTTAAATTGTCCAATGTTGAAAGCGGACTACCAGAATGTATTTTTGTTTATTGATTGTAAGATTGATTATTATCATGTGTAACATTTTGAATTGTAGATCCAGAATATGAAAAGAAGACAAGAAAGCCAAAGTGTGAACGAGAAAAGGACCCCAAAATATTGGCACTGCGAGGTACATCTTTCAAATCACATAAAAAAACCCTTTCGCATCGTTAATAATCTTGTATGGATAAGGTGTATTTTGTCAATTTACCTATCACTAGTTCTTGACGAAAAACACACACACAAAAAAAGTAAAAAAAGTCCAAATTTATGATGTTGTGTGCATGTTTGGAAAGTATGTGAACAAGAACTCTGGAGCTCATTTGGTTCTATAGTTGTTACTTTTTGCCGAAGACATTGTAACTACATGTGTATATATATACATATATATATATATATATATATATATATATATATATATATATATATATATATATATATATATATATATATATATATATATATATATATATATATATATATATATATATATATATATATATATATACCAGTTCTCTCTGATTCCCATCTAGACCTCAGTTGGACCATTTTATATTCCTAATATTACCTAATCCCTCGTGGTGTTAGTACAGCCTTTCGAAGAATATTATATTTTACTTATATTAATTAATGCAACAAAACTTACGTATAGGATCCTTGTCTGTTAAAAAATCTTATACGTGTTGCAAAAATTAAAAAAACGAAAAAACAAAAAACAAAAATTAAAACGAAGCAAAGAAAAAGTAAAGCAAAGCAAAACAAAACAAAATAAAACGTAAGCACTGAACTGAATTGTTTTCCCATTTTAAAGAATGTTTTGAAACACGAACGGAGTAGTTTGGTTTTTTTTAAAAACCCAATGTATATGAAAGTTATATCTAGCTCTTGATACACTTTTAGGGTTCGGACCTCGGCAAAATCTTGAATTACACAAACGTTTCAAGTTCAAAATGACTGACTATCCAGCGTACCGTCTGATGATTCGCGGGCAGGATAAACCAGAGGTGTTTGAGTGGGATACGGAGGATGCTGATCACATCAGACTCTTTTTATTTAAGAAAACTGGTGAGTGTTTGGTAATCCCCAATTCGAATGGAAAAGGAAGGGAAACGAAACTGCACATGCAGACAGTCGTGCAAAATGATAAATGGCTCAATGTCTAATAGTTTGGGAAGCATCAGATCCTACAGGAGTGAAAAGTATAACTAGAAAGGATGATTTTCTGTGTAGCAAATCAGCGTGTTTTTCTTCAAAGCATATAGGTTTAAAGTTATTCAAGACTTAAAATTCTTATGGTGCTACTTAGCATAATTTAAATTGCTACAACTTTTGTTTTTAATTCATTAGGTGCGCAATGGTCATCAACCCCCTAGTATAAGTTGGAATGACATCTGTATCTATTATCGTGTTGAAAATATTCAAGATTCAAAATTTCGAATACTGCTAATAAGCACAATTTAAATTGCTAAAACTTTTGTTTTAGATTTATTACATGCGGAATGGTCAATAGCCCCCTGGTAGAAGTTGGAATGACAGCTCTATCATTATACTTTTGAAGATGTTCAAGATTTAAAATTCAAATGCCTCTAATTTGCATAATTTTAAAGATCCTTATTCTTCTGTATAAAAAGGCCCAACTCCTTGTATGGAGGTACAATCATGCCCAGTTTGGAGTTTCTATGTATGATAGTGTCGGACAAATTCGCTGATAAAGAAGAAAGAAAGAAAGAAAGAAAGAATTTCAGGAAAAATAGAAATGTTTGTGTTGACACACACACTTTAATTAGGAGCGAGCTTCTCTTTTTATGGCCCTTTTGGTAAATTTCATTGTTTATGTATAATACATACATACATACATATATATATATATCGTGTTGTTAATGATAAATACCATACTAATTCCTCCCTTAGTTTTACATTTCAATGCTGCACTTTTCTATGCTGAGTGAGAATAACTTGTATCTTATGACATGCAAGCTTAATAAACGACAAGCCAAATACAAGAGTCTTGTGCTGAGATGTTAAACTGGCCTATTACAGCTCATACATGCATTGCTGAAACATGTTCCTTCCGCTTAGGACTGACACGACCAGCTGTGCTGACCCAGTAGCCCAGTGACCCAGTTTTGCCTTATGACATATTTTGGGGCCCCAATGTGAAGTATCATGAAAAGAAGTCGGAGCACAAAACGTTTTATGCGGATACGAATGCATTATGGACACACACACACACACACAGACACACACACAGACACACACACACACACACACACACACACACACACACACACACACACACACACAAGGTATGTCTCATATCCAGCAGGATGAAGGTTAAATTAAGCAAATGTATTTCTTTTTGTCTTGATATTAATATGGCTAGGTCACGAGGAGATTCACGTGACATGTTAATTAGCGAATCAAATGTTGCCACCACTCCACCATGACTACAAGATTGCAAAATGTGACCGCCAATTATCACTTGAGTATGGCCCTGACAGGTTGTCAGTCATGTAACAGACAATACGCTCTAATTAAAGGACAAGTTTATGCTTGAACTTTAACGCGGAATGTAATATGTAAACAGGCGATCGTGTGCCCTGAGCTAGACTATCTATTGAGGGAAGTTTCTTCCCATTAAATGTTTTGAGTTAATGTAAAAAAAAAAAAAAGTTTCTAGAAGTAGGTCATGGCCTAGAAAAGTAGGTCAAGGTTACAAGAATATCATGCACCAGTCGGCAACCATGACAACATTTCCAAAACCAATCTAATTTTAATTTTAATTTTACGGGTTCAAACGCAAAAAACAACATTATTATTAAATAATAATAGTAATAATAATAACAACAACAACAACAACAACAACAACAACAACAATAACAACATCAATAACAACAACAACAACAACAATAATAATAATAATAATAATAATAATAATAATAATAATAATAATAATAATAATAATAATAATAATAATAATAAAAGTTGGTCAAGGTCACAATCCGATTTTTAACTTTAAAATGCATTTACCACACGATTGTACATAAGGAACTTCTGAACACAGAAGTTTTCACTTCATGTTTGCGATTATTTCCCCCCCCCCCCCTCCCCGAAATATATGGTGCATATTCAGTCCCCTGTGGTCGATACTTTTAATCAGCCTCTTCAATGAGTGACTGATTTAACTACCTTAATGATAATTACGTGATATTATTAGTTCCACTAAAACAGCCACTCCAGGAATCGTATTTACAATAGAAAAACTGTGAGTCTGTTATTTGGCAACTTAACTTGGAATAGCCTAAGTAAAACAAAATGAGCGAACTCGGATTCTGCAAATTTCTTTAATTTCACCGTATTCTTATTTTCGCTTATTTCGCAGATGGCACAAAACCATGAAAATAAAATCACAATGAAATAGTATTTTAACATTGTTTGAATGGGAATTATGTCCAAAACAGTGAAATGCCAAAAAAATACAAAAACTGTGAAAAATTATACACGTGAAAATAAAGCAATTTACAGTAATTGCAACAGTACTGACAGCTTTTTGACAAGTTGAGTTGACAGGTAGGATAAACGCGTGTCTTTGATGATTTCGAATCTCTATGTCCGACCAGCTGAGTATAAATTTCCTTTCACATGAGCCTGATAATTCTTTATAATTAAATAATCATCAATATTTTTTCATAATTTATATATATTTTTTTAAATATACATTCCATCATAAGCATTTATGAGAGAGAGAGAGAGAGAGAGAGAGAGAGAGAGAGAGAGAGATTGCTATGGTAACCTACCACACCCATTCATCCAGCAATTGATAAATTGATGTCTGACAAATCTTCAGTATTATCCATTAGTGTAGCAAATATGTTTTTCTACATCCAACCTCATTTTTAGTTCACATAAAAAATCATAAGAATTATCTTAGCTTACATCTAAGTATGATCCATGCAGCCAACATCAAGCAGCAAATTAAGCTTTACAATTTAAAACTTTTCACAAGTATTAGTTTGTCGTATCATGCGTATGCCTAAAACAACAATTTTCAAATATTGCAGGTTTATGGCTGTGCCCCTCGTCCTGCATTCGAGACTATGACAAATTAGCCGAAGATTTATTCTCGGCTACCGACGAGGAGAGCAAGAAGCAACCTATCATAAAGGGGGAAAAACAATTACAGAAAATTCAACCGACGTACCGGCATAGTGAGAAACAAATGAGACGGAGAGCCAAATTTTACACAAAGCTCTTCAAGGCCATTTTGTCACAGGGAGAAGAACTTTTGCAAAGCTTAAGGGAAGAAGTGTCGAAAGCATTGGATGGAGAAGTCAGAAAAAAGAAGAGAGACCTTTTAGAGGAACGCCAGAATATTATAAAACAGATGTTGCTGATTAGAGATCGTGTCAGGACACACACAGCATAGTTATTGCACAACTTTGGGTATACATGTATTTATTAAAAGGAACACATTAAATGTTTCGTTTGTATATTTTTACTTGTATTAATATTAAACAATTTCTCGACAATGTAGGTTGGAAACTTCAAATATTTATGAAAAATGATCAATATGTTCCAATATCTCCAACATTTTCTTTTTCAATATTCTTTGTTCTATCTTTTTGTTACATTAAAGAATATTGAAATGGCAACATTAAAGACATCTGAACACCTTGATCAATTAAATAATTTTGAGTAACACTATATTCAGAGTGCCCAAGTGTGGTATGAATCAGATAATCAATGTTATCTAATTTCTTCACAATGTCGATAGTTTTTGACGTGTCCAGGATGGAGAAGAAGAGGTTACTGTGCGAAACTGAAAATAAATAAAACTAACTTTCAAATTCTGTGCTGTAATTTTGTCTTTAATTTATTCAAGGCATGTCCGTTTTGTTGTCTGAAATTGTTTTTCTTTTAACATAAGCTTTGGTCATATTTGGGCTGGGAAACTTGTGTCACGAAACATGGGGAAAATAAAGAACCCGTATGTTAAGCAAAGTTCAGGTCTATAGCATGTATGTACATGTATGTATGTATGTATGTATGTATGTATGCATGTGTGTGTCTGCATGCATGTATGTATGTATGTATGTATGTATGTATGTATGTATGTGTGAGTCTGTGAGTCTGCATGCATGCATGCATGTATGTATGTATGTATGTATGTATGCATGCATGCATTTATGTATAAGTGCGTTCATCGTTCATGATCATATACACAAAAACACTTATATAGAATATATATGTATATATATATATATATATATATATATATATATATATATATATGTATATATACATATATATATATACATCTGAGGGAGGTCGGATTGATACTTAACAGTCAAATAAATGCCTCTGTGGAAAATCTTTCCCATTTGACCTGATGCACATATTTTACAGTTTGGTATGTATTCACTATGTGCGGACAGTAATCAGAAAGCAAATCTAAATCTAAACAAAGTAAAACAGAAAAGAAAATGTAGAATGATGCCTAACATTATACATGTTGGCGGGCATTCAAAATTATATATATATATATATATATATATATATATATATATATATATATATATATATATATATATATATATATATATATACAAGGGAAATTGATACTTAAAGTATTGTTTTAATATCCCTTTCTTCGTATAATTTTCACCAGAAATGTATGTGTTAATTTTGTGCGTAAGGAGTCGTATAAAAATCACGATTCCAGAAATCGAAAAACATCTTTGAAAGTGGGAGGGCTTCAGACCATTTGACAATTTTTCAATTTCACAAACTTCACGGAAAACAATACTTGATACTTAATGCTGTTTGTTGTTGTTGTTGTTGTTGTTGTTGTTGTTGTTGTTGTTGTTGTTGTGTTATTGAAGTGTGTACTGATTTTCAGAGGCATCAGGGTATGGACAATTTGGGACACCCCTTTTGAACTATTATTACGAAGAATATATAGATATAAATTCCGTTCCTTTGATGCGAATGTCAAAATGAGGATCAAATTCAGCAGTACGTTTGTATGACTGTAGAAGTCTGTTGTAGCTATATGGCGGAAACGGACGGGTCGAAAATCGTAAGTTTTGTATCTTACATATTAATTATCTCGTATTGGATGACTGCTTATCCGACAAGACAGAAATGCCTCAATATTCTCTTTCAATTTGATAATCGCTAATGCCCGATCGCTAATAAAACTTCCTCTTCCTTCTTTCTTTCTCTCTCTCTCTCTTTCTTTCTTTCTTTCTTTCTTTCTTTCTTTCTTTCTTTCTTTGTTTGTTTCTTTATTTATTTATATCTACATACTACTCCTTCTTTGTTTATTAGCAGTCACATTATCATGAAGAATACGCAGTCACATTTTCTTCATGGACTCAGGGATATGGACTGCCATGATTGACCATATGGGCCTTTGTGAACGGTGTACTTTCTAATGCATGAAAATTGTCAAAGCTGTTTGCCCAGCGAGATTAACTTTTGTTGTTATTATTTTTAACTTAAATAAAGAAAGCAAAATAGACGCATATTTGCTGAAACACACCTGTAATTGGCATGACATGTGCCTCGGCAGCGTTTAGGCGTAAGGCAACACACACCAGGTCCTGTAGGCCAACTGCATGCAAAAATTATTACATACCCACTCTTGCTGCATGTATAAATAAATCACTGAGGTATTAAAAGGCTACGAAATCTGGATAAAAACAACATGTTGGCGCTCGCATGTAAGATCTGTTTAAGTTTTTTTTTCCAAGAAAAGAGCAAATCTTGGACTGGATTTTTTGACACTTGATATAAAAGTTGCGTGGGGGAATTTGGAGAAACTACACTAGCACATAAATTATTTTGTCAAAAGATAGGTTATATTTCTATGAACAGTTAAGAGAATTCAGTGATAAGAAGCTGTCTATGTATGCCAAGGTCAAAATGTGTCATGGTCCAGAAAACTACTGCAATATTATCGATAATACAAATCACAGAATAGCTTTTAAAAAGATAAAAATAATCGCACACGACCTCAAGGTAGAACCAGGGAGATACGGTAACCAAAGAGTTCCACGTGAACTTAGAGTATACAACTTATGTCAGTCAGCGGAAGTTGAGGATGAAGAGCATTTTCTATTACGGTGTGAGAAGTTTAAAGCACAAAGAAGCGATATGTTTGAGTTGATTAAGCAAGAATGTGGGGATTTTGTACATCTGTCTGATCCAGATAAGGTCATATATTTGATGAATGTAGAAGGGAATAGAGTAAAGGGTGTGGCAAAATATTGCTTTGAATGCCTGGACGTGAAAAAACAACAACATCAATAACAGAAATGTGTAATAGTTTTTCTTTTTGTTTATTTTTATGCCTATAGCTTGAAGTTAACATACTTAAAGGTACAAATTCTGGATACAAAGTTATTTATTATTTGTTAGTGCTTCAAACTACGAACAACTTACAACAGCTATTGAACCTACAATCAGTACTCCAAACATTGGCTGGAAAACACAGCTAGGTGCTGTTAAAATGGACACTTGTTGGAGTACAAAGTAATTGCAGAATTAGTTTTTTTTTATTTTAATTGTCCCAGTATTATACAATTTTATGACATTATATGTTTGTGTATGATTATGTATGTGTATGTGGCATGTAACCCCACCGAGGGTTTGTTTATGCTAATAAAATTTTCTCTATACTAGGGATATGTCAGTGCGCAATAGGAGTGCTCATTGGCAGAACCCCTTTAAAGCGAGCCCCGTCAGTTAGTGCCTTCGTAGAGAGACCAATACCGTCACGCTATTCATATTGTGGATTTCTATTGACGGTGGACCCTTTGAGCGGGGGAATGTTTTGTTCTTTTTCTTCCGCCTTGAGTCGGGCCGCAGTGAGGAGAGTCTGTCTACGCAGGCAATGTCATCATGAGGACTCTTTTTAAAGTCTGTGTGTGAACACAGACTTCTTGTTTTTCCTAGAATACGTTATTCTTTCTTTCTTTCTTTGTTTCTTTCTTTCTTTCATTCATTCTTTCTTTCTTTCTTTCTTTCTTTCTTTCTTTCTTTCTTTCTTTACTTCCTTGTCGCATTTTGTGGTCAATTTTTCTCGGACACTACTGTTCCGAAAGTACCAAACTTGGCATGGTGATAGACCTATTAGTGAAGTTTTGCATAATGTTTGGAACAGTCATGATGTTAAAAATTATGCAAATTAGAGGCATATTTGTGAACATTTTAAATCTAACATACCTTCAAAACTTTCTAGATAGAATTGCCATTCCAAGCTTAATTTGTGGGTCTATTGCTAAAGCAAAATCCTACAGCATGCAAACAAAATTGAGAAGTTCAATTTTTGACAAATTTACAAAAATTTTCCAGAATACGCATAAGTCAGACACATCCTCCACAAGCTGGTGACTGTTTCCACAGCCAGCCAGAGATACTTGAACTGTGAAAGCCTGGCCTCCATACCTATTAGTATACAGGCACTGGTGCCAGTGCCTAGTGCTGTGGGCTTACCCTTCAATCCCTAGGGAAACTGGCTGTATTGGTAGAGTAAACTTGTCTGCATTGTGTTACAAATTGGGGGGAGGGGGATAGGGAGTTTTCCGTAGGTGCATACTGGGCATTTTTGCTATACTTACATACTGGAAGCTTTTCAAATTTCTGTACTTCGTACCAACCATTATTATTTGTACATTTTCTTATTTTCCATACCTTGAACTAGGGAAAAATTATTACTTGTATCAGTGTACTAGCTCCCCCCCTTCCAAAAGCAGGCTACATACTCTGATGTCTCCTTGGTGTAACTCCCTATCACAAGAAGCTATAGTGGTGGATGAGAGGCACCATGCATCATCGTCGTCATCATCATCATCATCATCATCATCATCATCATCATCATCATCATCATCATCATCATCATCATTAAAAGGTGCTATTTCAACTACAATTGATAGGTTAATGACATAGCAGCATCCAATGAAATATGAACCAAAATTTAGCATGTCTTTGTAAAGGCTGTAAAAGGAGATTCACATGAACTACCAGAAATCAAATTAAACACAGATCCAAACTCCCTGTAATGACCAACTGTAATATGAAAGGATTTGGGTCAGGGTCAGTGGGCACATTGAGGCAGGCAGAGATGGCATAGCTTTGTATTTCCGGACCCAGCAGTGACATTTGCTCATCAGTTGAATATCTTAAACATTGTTTCATAACCTATGTAAGCACTGCCCACTTCAAACAAAAATTCATCGTATTTCATCCCTGTTCAGCCTGCGCAAACTTGCAACTTAAGTTTGTCCACATCTTTAGTAAGTTGTTGAACCTCGATAGTCAAACATGCACATGTACCATGGTACAGATTTTTGTTAAGACCTATGTGAAGTTGGATGTTGCCTGACACATTGAGGCTGGTGACATTCAACAATTAAACACATAGGTCTATGTAAGAACTATGTGAAGTTGAATGTTATGCATGACAATGGATTAGGTGAGCTTATTAGTTGATTTTGGTAGAGATTGTCACGTAAATACTTTATATTCCTGAAAAAAATTAAAGTCAAAAATTAAAATCCTGCAACTTTGGTTAATGGTTCATTGGATGCGGCTTTGCCACAAACCTACAAATTGAAGTTGGAATGGCATCTCTTTATATAATATTTTGGAGATATTCAACTTTTTAATTTTTTATGCCCCTTATTAGCATAGTTTGAAATTCATATTTGACTTTCATATACTGTCCATTGTATTGACAGGTGTCGTAAACCTATGATCGTGCATTGAAATTCTGAGTCTATCTGCAATAGTTTGGAAGATATGGAGCTTTTAAAATTTTAATTGCCCCTAAATTTGCATACTTTAAAACATCATGACTAATATAAATGAGATGCACAATTTCATCGGTTAGGTCAGTGACCATGTTAAGTTGGGTGGTTTTTGGAACATTAGTGTCTGAGAAAAACTCCAGACCAACTTGGTCAGAAAGAAAGGAAGGAAGGAAGAAAGAAAGAAAGAATTTTTGGGAAAACAAAATGTCTGTGTTTGCACCCAGATACACAATTGCAGTGTTCACTTATACAGTGAAACCTCTCTACAGTGGGAACCCTTGGGACCAGAGAAAAGTGCCCACTCCTGAGAGAGTCAGTACTTCTTGGCAGTATGGATGAGCATATGTGCATGCGCATGCGCATGTACATGTACATTATTCATACATTCACATATACATGTACAGTGTGTACATGTTATAATTCAGGGGGATGTAAATACATGCACTAAAAAGTTCTCTTTGCTCCTTTATTACATAAACAAATTTTAAAAGACACTGTCATGAAACTACATGTACATGTACCTGTAGACTGAAACAAGCAGTATACTGTCTCAGAATTCCCTGTCTTTGCTATGAAGAATAGACCTCATAATGATAACAGGTTTCATCTCACTGGTTACAAGAAAACAAAGACATGAAAGCGTCCACTGAGATGACACAATTCCACACACTGTTTCAAAATTCACAAAGTTGTGAAAAGTCAGTGAGGACTGGAAGACAATACGTTGATACACCTAATATGCATGGCTAGATCCCTGCCTATGAGACAGGTTAACAAGCATTAGAAGCCCTGCATGCGTATTGTTGGGAAATTCAGTGAATTTAGCAAATATTAAAATTCCCCAACTTTCGTTTGCATGCTATTTGATTTGCCAGATGTCTCAAACCCACATGTGTAAGTTAGAACTTTGTGTTTCTCTATAATATTTTTGAGGATATAGAGCTTTTAGAATTTTAATTGCCCCTAATTTGCATAATTTTTAACATCATGACTATTCCAAACCAGAAGCTTAATTTCACCAGTAGGTCAGACGCCATGGCAAGTTTGGTGATTTTCGGAACAATGGTGTCCGAGTAAAAACTCTGGACAAATTTGGACGTAAAGAAAGAAACAAAGAAAGAAAGCTATGAAAGAAGGAAGGAAAGAAGGAATAAAAGAAAGAAAGAAAGAAAGAAAGAAAGAAAGAAAGAAAGAAAGAAAGAAAGAAAGAAAGAAAGAAAAGAATTCTACGAAAAACAATATGTCTGGGTTGGCACCCAGACACAATAAATATATAAATTTTTGAATTTCGGCTAGTTCAGGTTTGAGATATGTACAATTTCTTAAACCCTCAAGCAAGAGTATTGGATGGAATCAACAGCATTGATCGCGTGCTGAGTAAACCATTTGACCAAAGGCACACAATCTTGGGTGGCCTCCTCAGACGGTACATATATATGTGTGCATATATGAATAATGTGCATATACATGCACACATACTCATCCATACTACCTAGAAGGGCTGACCCTCTCATGAGTGGGCACATTTCTCTGGTCCCATGGGTGACTTTTTTCTAGTCCCAACGGTGCCTACTTTAGAGAGGTTCCACTGTATAAGTAAACACTTGAATTCTCTTTCTTTCTTTCTTTCTTTCTTTCTTTCTTTCTTTCTTTCTTTCTTTCTTTCTTTCTTTCTTTCTTTTTTTTCTTTCTTTCTCTCTTTCTTTTTTCTTTCTTTCTTTCACTATTTCTTTCTATCTCTCCTTCTTTCTTTCTTTGTTTGTTTGTTTCTTTCTTTCTTCCTTCCTTCCTTTCTTTCTTTCTTTCTTTCTTTCTTTCTTTTTCCTTCCTTTCTTCTTCACAACCAAGTTGGTCTCTGGAATATTTTCAAGCAGCATTTTTCTGAAAACCACCAAACTTGCTAGGGTGACTGACCTAACCAGTGAAATTGTGCATCTCATTAGGAATAGTCATGATGTTTAAAAGTATGCACATCTAGGAACAATTAAAATTTTAAAAGCTCTATATCTTCCAAAATATTGCAGATACTCAAATTTTCAATATGCATATATAGGTTTGTGACACCTGCCAATATAACGGACAGTATAAGTTAAGTAGAATTTGAAATTGTGCTAATAAGGAGCTTTGAAAAGTTTCAAAGTTGAATATCTCCTAAAATATTTTATATAGACATGCCATTCCAACTTCATTTTATAGGTTTGTGGCAAAGCCACATCCAGTGAACCATAAACCAAAGTTGTAGGGTTTCAATTCATGCAAATTAGGCAAATACACAAAATTAAAATGTTGAATAGCTTCAAAACTATTATAGATACTAGCTTCAGTCAAACTTCATTTTATACGTTTGTGACATGGCCACATCCAATGAACCAAGAACCAAAGTTGTAGCATTTTACTTCATAAAAATTAGGCTAATGCACCAAATTTAGATTATGTAGAACAATGGCAAAGTGTAGCATTTCAAACTGGTCTCATTTTGAAGGCACCCAGACAGATTTACAGTGAAGCAAATCTTCTGTTCTACTTTTAACTTAAATTTGAGCACGCGAAGCAGCGCTATGGATTTCAAAGGGTATCTGATTCCACAAACGGATAGTAGAAGGAGAAAAAGATTGATCAGATAAAGATTTTCTGGTCCGAAAAGGACAGATGTATGGTCCGTGACGGAAGTTATGATTCACAGCTGGAGGAGGAGTTTCAGGAAGAAGATCGTGCAAATAAGAACGGTTTGTACATGATAATAAATTTAGCCTTTTCCCGACGTTCTGCCAGTGTTTCCCACTCAATTTCTTCATAAACTTAAGAAGTAGAAGCACCTTTCATCGCACCAGTGACCACGCGGGCTGCATCCGCCTGGCTTCCAGCATGTCAGCAATTGCTTGTGCCCACCCATCCCGTATCGGGCTACCATTCTCGATTAATGGGCGAATAAAGGTTATATCAAGGAGGGTAGAAACCCTCTATCCTCTTTGGTTGTATAGAGTGTTTCCAGCGATTTCATGTACAAACGAGTTTACAAGCATTTAAAGGGAATAATATTTGGACGATGCTATTTCCACCGTACGGTGAGAATAGCGTTTGGTCTATTTTCACCGTGCGGTGAGAATAGCGTTTGGAAGGAGTTTTGTCTATTTTCACCGTACGGTGAGGGTAGATTTTTGTCTATTTTCACCGTACGGTGAGAATAGCGTTTGGTCTATTTTCACCGTGCGGTGACAATAGCGTTTGGAAGGAGTTTTGTCTATTTTCACCGTACGGTGAGGATAGATTTTTGTCTATTTTCACCGTACGGTGAGGATAGGTTTGGTCTATTTTCACCGCATGGGGATGATGGTACAGCTTGGTATATTTTCACGGTGAGGATAGAGGCGGCTCTATTTTCACCATCTGGAAATTAAAATTAAGAGCCTTTTCGCAAATTTATGGGTATGGCTTGTCACATAGAACTGAGGGAAATTAAGATTGGAGAAATGCTTACTTTAGGGAGATAGCTAGCTTTATAGTATAGTCAATAGGAAACGGGACCAAAGCAAAGTGCCCACTTACGGAGGGTTTACTGTAAAGCAAAATTACCTTGGCACCGTGACAGCATAATGCCATTAAATGTTTGGCTTTTTAACATCTCAAATTAATGTATATGAATTTACTCTACCCATTCATCAGTAATTCATTTTTGTTGCTTCGTGGATTTCTTTTTAATGCGATCCTTAACCAAAGTCATAAGAAGATAGATCTATAAGTTACGCTTAAGTTCCGTAACTTCCATCCGTGACAATATTAAAAAAAGTTCTTACCTTGTCTTGTTACCTAAATTTTTGCCTTTTCACATAAAAAACACAGTGTTGGCTCTTTAAAAACTATTAGATAATAAAAGCTGAAATAACACCTCAAC
This sequence comes from Hermodice carunculata, assembly GCA_964020975.1. Classification (NCBI taxonomy): domain Eukaryota; kingdom Metazoa; phylum Annelida; class Polychaeta; order Eunicida; family Amphinomidae; genus Hermodice; species Hermodice carunculata. The sequence continues at coordinate 76,615,454 of OZ026620.1, read as the reverse complement.
AGATCTCATAAACTATGCTCAAACTGGGATGTTATGCTTTTTTATTATTTCAGCAAATATTTGTTCCAATTCTCTTTGTGTGCAATATCATGACACAATGCTTTTCCAAAATATTCTTCCCTGGTTGACTTCTTTTCATCGCCGTACGTTAGAAATAGAGCAGCCCCTATTCTCACCATACGATGAATATAGACCAAACTCTATCATCACCGTACGGTGAAAATAGACAAAACACTATTCTCACCGCACGGTGAAAATAGACAAAACACTGTTCTCACCGTACGGTGAAAATAGTCACTCCGACAATATTTTACTATGGCCATCTGATGGTGAGAGAGTTTGTAACCTTTGTAATTATATGCAAAGCCAGTGTTATTATTTTCTTGATTGACACGAAGCCTACCGCTGTGTACTGCAGTTTCCTGTTGATATGATTAATGCAGGCTCATCGGCAACAAAAAACAGGAAAGGCAAGACAAAGAACTACAAAGGGATTCAATTGTCCTAGCAATGTGATTGAGAGGATCTTATGATGATGTCATAAGCTTTAATAGTGATGTCATAGATTTTATCCTTGGCATATGGCATGGTATGGTTACGCCCCTTCCTGAAAACTGGTCTGTTTGTATTTTGTACATATCGTGGGTGTGTTATTATTATTTTATCGCTCTTGCAAATTTTAGACAAAATATGACTAAATCAGAACTGGATCTTGCATTTGGAGCTTCAACAAATTTAGTAAATTCTAATGCAAGATGTGTAATTCAGATTAATTATGATTAAATAATTAATTGTCCAGGCACTTGTCTAATTGGATTAGATTCTACGCTGAATAAAAACTTGTGAACTTGTGGTCCACTTTCGGAGATCTATTCTTAGTACATCCTTATTGCCTTTAAGTACATTACTAGTTCATTGGCTTTTAGAACAATCTCACTAATATGCTTGGACCATGTTAATTCGTTTTTGAGGGTTATACCTAGACGTTCATGATAAGATACGTCCTCGAGCTGGTGATTTTGAAATAGAAGAGACGGGTATGGAGCTGGAGGTATTTTGTGCGAGACAATCATACTATGGGTTTTTGAAAGCTTTGAATGAAAGAAGCCATTGTCTGGACCAGTCATCAAGTGGCGATAAGTCCGTATTAAGTATGTCAGAGGCCAGTTGAGGATCGTCTACAGTCATGTAAAGTGAAGTTTCATCAGCAAATAACTCAACATTAGAAGAAATAACGTTGACGATATCATTTATAAAAATAAAAAATAATTGGGGACCCAGAACAAAACCCGTAAGGTGGCACGCATTTATAGTGCCCCAATTAGAACTTTGACGCTTGACACGCTATAGTCTATCAGACAGGTAACTGCGAAACCAGGCTGATAGTTCATCGGATATTCCATTTTTTTTTCAAGTTTGTAGAGCAGAGCAGAATGCGACACTTTATCAAGAGCTTTGCTTACGTCTAAGAAAACAACTCTTACATCCTTCCGAAGATCAATAGCTAAACAAAGCTCATGATTCAGGATCAAGAGTTGATAAGGGGTAGAATTACACGGAATAAACCAAGACTGGTGTCTATTATTGGCCCTATCGACGCTACAATGAAATGAACTAAACTAAACAGCTTTATCACGATAATCCACTTTCTTCGCGACGGCCATGGGAAAGTAAACCATATGTCTATGGATGAAGCACTCGTTTCGTCTGAGCCACGTCAACACACAGCCACTGCTTGTATTTGGCCACGTTGTTATATTGTCGCACATGTTCATTTATTGTTGAAAAGGACAGTTCATCCCTTTATTCTCAAAGCCAATACAAGATCAAGATGGTGAAGGCACTATGGTTAATCGGATTATTTGTGTCATCAGCTACTATTGTACAAACACTCATTTTATTCACTGGGATCACGCCTCTTAATTCTGGAAATTTTGATAAGGTGAGTGAAACTCTGGTACAGTAGTGTATCGTATCAGGTATTTTGATAAGATAGTACATATAGATTCTTATTCATCATTATTCTAGTCAACAGCATTAAAATCAAAAAATTATCAGAGAAAGGGTGAAGTATGTTGTCTTTCAGTAACTTCAATATGAAAAAAGGTTCATAACTCTGTAATTGGCGCCTAGTTAGAAATGTGTCCTGAACAACTTGTACAAAGTATGCAATGACTGTATTATTGCACTCACGCAATGACACGCTGTTGTCTGTCAGAGTTTATTTTGGCAACTTTTGCGTTGGTGATCGATGAAAAGGCTACAGGCAGAACAAAACCCGATCATGCGATTCTAGAACGGCACATGCGCTAATACAGGATTGACAAATACATAATAGAAAAAATCTGAAAATCTTGTAAGTTTCAAATATATGTTTAGTATATAAGTTCAGAAAGAGTGAAAATAAGGCAGAAGAAGTGACGTGTAGCATTCTTTAGTCTGTCCCGTGTTTTCTGCATTTAGCAAATGCAACTCGCTATTTTTGTTAGTCTTTCTTAAGACTCTTTCTTAGTTAATTTGTTATAAAACAAAATAGTTGATGAATATTATAAAAACAAATGAGGGGGCGGTCATCGCGTCGCGCTAGAACAAGCCAGGCCGCGAGCGGTCCAAGTTCACTCCTGTCCAGGACCGCCTCTCGGCCTGGCTTGTTCTAGCTCGACGATATGACCGCCCCCTCATTTATTTTTATAATATTCATTAGCGATTTTGTTGTATAACGAATTAACTAAGAAAGGGTCTTAAGAAAGGCTATGTTTTAGTGTACTCCATGAGAAAGTTAAGTAAAGGGGCGGGAGAGGGGCTGAATTACCTGGGCATGTAAAAATGTGGATTTTACCTTGAAGTTCTGTACATTTTCGGAAAGTCATTGCTTGGAAGCATGTCACGTGGCGATAAGGTACTTAACATCTGTAGCGCTGTAATGTTCCCACCTGCAGTATATACTTAATGGTGATTAAAAGGATAGCAGCACGTGGCTACCTCTACTCCAGAAAAGTGTACACTGTTTGTTTACAGGCCACGCTGAGAAGTGGGGTGGGCAAGAAAGAAATCCGATGAATTTATCATCGATAACTGCTATAAAGGCAAATACATAACTGAGATCATGTCATGTGAATACGTTTTTTTTTTGTTTCAATCTAGTTGGTCCCGAGGTTTAAAGTAGCACTGGTCCGTTTCGAAGAGGTGGGACCGGAACACAAGAGATCTCACGTGGAATTCTTGCAGGTTGCAGAGGACGCAAACAACTTTGATGACCTCCTCATCGGTGATGTGCAAATTGATGGTAGGGTCCTACAACAGCCCTTTTAATTGGATGATCGAAAACCTGTCGTGAAAACAGTTTCGTGAAATCGGATGTTAAAATCGTGAAAACCGTTTCGTGAAATCGGATGTTTAAAAAAACAAACAAACAAACAAACAAAAATTAAAAACTTATCAAAATCGATACCGGGGCCGTAGTTGGAATAATTTTTGTAAAACTATGAGTAAAAAATGGCTATTGCTGATGCATTTCGGGGGCCAGTATTATCCATAGTTGATGCATGATAAACATTGTAAATTGAAGATGCAGACATAGAGGTATGTGGCTGTATATTTCGATCTAACTTTTGACATAAAAATCCTAAATTGGACCCCAAAATGGTGGATGGAAGATATAAACCAACAGCTCTCCTAGCTGACAGCGTTTCGCTACTCTTCACATTGTTTCTCTCCATCTGTGGACCCCTAAGGTTGTTTAGGCGGCTCTGTGATCCCTTTCTATCTCTCATTCACTCTTAAGTTGCACAACTCGGTCCTTTTTTTTTTTTTTTTTTTTTTGCAACTACACTCTTTATTCCCATTCAACATCCAGGCTGGTTAGCCTCTCCGTGTTGAGCCCAACGCGTCGCTCCAACCATACTTTAATAGTCAACTCTTGGTGATAGTATCGCCTCACTATCTGTCTTGTCTTTGTCGACGTCTCCTCCCTTATATACATTGTTGTGTCTAGTACTGTCCTGTGTACGTCCTACAAAATGGATTTAATTAGGGCTTTACCGTCAGGTTCAACCTCCCCCCCCCATCCCCATCCCCCACCGCATAGGTTTGCCGCTTAAGAGTTAGATACTTTGCATGCAGAGCGCTCTCATGAATTAACCACTTGCAACAGTTATACGGTCCAAAAAGATAACAGGGTCGTTTTACAAGTCTGCAAAGATCGGTGTCTTTGTAATGGTGATGTTTCCAGATAATAGTGATAGTGATAGTCGGTGACAATATCACCGACTATGTATTATATGGTATAAGAAAGACAAACTCATCTGAATAAAAGTCATAGTAACGTCCAAAATATAGAATTTGGCGGATCACTTCGTGATACATGACGTTTTTAATCAAGGGTTCAGAAGTATACTGCGTTTTCGATAATATATATTTAATGCATAATTTATAAATCAACGATCAGATAATTTGAATGACATATTTACTGTGGATCACGGAAAATCTCGAATGATAAAAGTAAACCAGATGACCGAGTCAAAATTCCATGGAAGAGTTGTTTCATTTTAACTTCTTCATGCATAAGAGGATTTCTTGTTTAGGACATTATCAATCATTAATTCTAATCCCAGAAAACGTAAGTAATGCTTCAGCGTGACCTTCGACAAATTGTTACAAATATGCTAACTGTGAAAATTTTTGAGCGATAAAATGTGTCTTCCTTGCATTTCAGAGTATGGTTTACACATAAATACAGATTTGGCTGCCCGTTTCAATGTGGTGAAGAAAGAATACCCAGCCTACAAGCTCTTCCTCCAGGGACGGGACAGACCTAAAAACTTTACCGGCGACTCGGGCTCTGCGGACGAAATCAAGAAATTCGTTTTTAGAGAGACTGGTATGTAGCGTCTACGAAACGAAATTGAAAAATGTGTATGTTGGAGATTTAGCCTCGATCTCAAATAAGTGTTGAAACCAGAGCTTCGTTCCAATTATGCAAGTCATGACTGGGTTCAGTCACGGTTCGAAATTCCGGCCGTTCTGACACCGTGACAAATTTTATGTTATCATTCTGACTGCTCTTTGAGTAGTCTACTTTTCGTTTTCAGTTCACGTGAATTATCATGAAAGAATAAATGTTGGGATGTCGTGACTTTTTTTCATTTATTTATTTTTATTTTTAAATTTCGGATGTGGGGAGACTCGCCTGCATTTGAATCTGAAATACTTGTCAGGCACATTTCATAGATTATAATTTTACGTCTCTTAACAATGGAGTATTATATTCACGCAATGAGGGACAAAACGTTGGTAGTTTTGATGTCAAGATGTTGCACCTCGTTGGATCTGTTATATCCATTTGCCGGCATCTTATCCAAAACTTGTTATCTGACTGTGATATTATAAAATATATTTCTTTCAGGTATATGGATGGGGCTCTCTTCATGTCTGGATGATTTTGAAAAGATGGTAGAAGAATTCTTTGCGAAAAAAGGCGATAGGCGCAAAGCTGTGTTGGAAAAAATACGACAAGCTTCCACTGAGGTCACTGATGAGGCGGAAAAATATCGAGCAAAACTTTACATAAAAATTTTAGATAAGATAGTGGCAAACGGAAATAAATTCGTTTCTGAAGAACTGAAGCGCGTGAAGGAAATGACAGATAAGAAAATAGACCCAACTAAAAGGACTCAGTTGAATCATAGATCGAACATCCTTACCTCTATCAAAAGACGCATTAGGGATGAGCTCTGAGGGAAAGTGATGATTAAAACTGTAAATATCATTCTGCTATGCTGTAAAAAGTTGTATGATGACATTAATTACTGGCGACGTTGTTTTGACCAATTTGCGAAGAAAGTTACTCTTAATTTGGGTGTAAATTACCGTATGCTGCCAATAAGCTGCGCGATATTACTGACTGTATTTCTAGAGCTAGACATAATACCAATAAATCTATGAAAATAAATATCAGGAGTGTTGACAACTAGTTACTTTGACTCATGAGGGAAATTTTGCTGTGTTTCGTAGAAAGTGTAAACAACGGGAAGTTTATATTAAGCAAACTATACCGCGTCAATAAAAGGTCAAACATTGTTAATGATGGCACAGGTACAAATGGATAGAAAATAAATTATGGTTAATGGATAAATGCATGTTTTTGCACCCGTCTTATCTTAATATGTATGTGTGTTTGTGTGTGTGTGTGTGTGTGTGTGTGTGTGTGTGTGTGTGTGTGTGTGTGTGTGTGTGTGTGTGTGTGTGTGTAGAGACCTCTGGCATGAGGGCCTCCTTTTCAAAATGAGGCGACTTTTTTCTCGGATCCCATTGTAGAATCTATAGAGAGTTACCTTTCGAACCGCTTTTGTGGTCAATCTTCTTCCTGGTTACCAGTCGAGGCCGGCGTGCCTCAAGGTTCTATCCTAGGTTCCCTTCTTTTTTTTGATATATATATAAACGACATAACTGATGATATAACATGTGACATTAAATTATTTGCGGACGATACCAGTGTTGTGGAGATTGTCCAAAACCCTATTAGTATTACGTCTGCTGAAAGAATAAATACCGACCTTGGTAGAATTAATGTTTGGGGTAAGTTATGGCGTGTCACATTTAATGCCATCAAATCAGTTGCAGTCCTTTTTTCCACTAAGAATATTAGACAAGACCATCGATATCCTACAGTTTACCTTGGAGTCACTGCTATACCCGAAGCACATCAACATACACATTTAGGAATTACTTTGACCACAAACGTTACCTGGCATTCCCACATTACCCACATCATCAACAAGGCCAATCAAAGACTTGCTTTACCTCGCCGACTCAAATACAAACTTTCTCGCAAAACTCTGCTAAAGCTATATATTCAACCATGGTGCGGCCAATACTTGAATACGGAATTATTCTATTTGATAACTGTACTGTCGGCCTTTCAAATTCTCTTGAAGCTGTACAATACGAAGCTGCAAGAATTTGTGCTGGTACCTTTCGTCATACACCCCGTTTTCTTCTTCTCAGTGAACTGGGTTGGCAAACTCTCTCTGTCCGGCGGAAATACCAAAAACCAGTTTTTTTTGTTTTGTTTTTGTAAAATGTTACACAAAATTACACCTCAGTACCTATGTGACCTCATACCTGAGGATCTCACGCGCATAGCTAATCTCAACTTGAGAAAATGTTCTGATATTAGACAGATTCGATTCAAAACTAAACGTTTCGGCGATTCTTTTCTCCCGTCAAGCATCAAACTTTGGAATAATCTACCCTTAGACATCAGACAGTCACCATTCCTGGAAATATTTAAAACTAAATTTTAAAAAATACCCTTTTGTGTGTTGACATCCAGCCTGACTATTTTTCATGTGGAAAACGCTTCCCGAATACATGTCATACCCAACTGCGCCTTGGATTTTCCAGTCTTAACTCACATTTTCACAAATTCAATATTGTCCCGTCTCCTCTTGCACCTGCACTGCCCCGGACGAGGATACTTATCATTATTTTCTAGTCTGTCCCCGTTATTCAGTTTCAAGACTCAAATTATTGAACACTGTGTGTCATCTCTTGGCCCCTGGAGTAAAGCCTATCCTTGTTACCTGTTTGGCAAGCCACATCTTAATTACATGTTTCACCAAAGGTAGCAAAGATGTACCCAAGGACACAAATAAAGGTAGCCTATATTTAATGCAGTACAGCTCTTCATTACAGAGACCCAAAGGCTCGCATTTTAAATCTAAATGCCTGCTCATGGTGAAATTGAAATATCTAATAGTTTTCCTTATCTAGAACTCTTCCTATGGTGATTTATACTCGTATTGTAATTATATACACTTAACATCTTATTCCTCGGTGTGTTTTCCCTCCCAATGGTAGCATTTTTGTTGATATTCTCATTCTACTGTACTGTGTGTCTTGTAAATACTCTGTGTGTATCTCTTTGTACTGGAGAACCACTCGATTAGTCTTTCTTGTACTATTTTGGTGATCCAGATGAAATAAATATGTTTAAATCAAATCAAATGTTTTAATCTTCTGCAGAATCGACTCATGTTTTGATATAATTAAAAAACAAGCGCAAAAGCACTACGGAGTAACTTAAGGATGGGGACGATAAAGGTGCAAGCAATATTTTAAGAACAGGAGCATATTACGGGTTTCCCTTTTGATCCCACAGTGTGCAGGGTCAAACGTCTTCACGGTCGATTAGAAAGCACCATCCAAACAATCACGTAATAAGGCTTTCTTAATTGGCACCTTATACAAGACAGTGTCAGAAGAAAGATCTTTTTCTTTCTGCCTTTCTTTTCTTTCTCTTTAGTCGCCTTTCCTTTCTTTTTGGCCACATTATTATTATTATTATTATCATCATCATCATCATCATCATCATCATCATCATCATCATCCTCATCCTCATCCTCATCCTCATCATCATCATCATCATCATCATCATTATCATTATCATTATTATTATTATTATTATTATTATTATTATTATTATTATTATTATTATTATTATTATTATTATTATTATTATTATTATTTATAGTCCTAAAATTCTATAAATTGAAATAAGCGTGCTATGTCTACACATGGAAAATGTGACCTTTTTATAACGTACATTCTCATCCATGCAAGACTTGTCTTATATTATGCAGCTTTGGGGTAGGCAAACAGGTGTATGAAGAAGAGTCCAGTCTTGTTTGGCTAAAAAATAATTCTTTTTAAATATAAATGATGCTGTTTTTTCATGAGACTTTAGTAAATTATAAATCAGGTTGAGCTTGGAAACTTTCAAGTAATGTGATTTAATTCTGAATACAAAAATAACAAATGCTTAAATTTGAACAAGGTCACACGTGACTTAAACCATTTAAGTCGGCTTCAGTGAGTCAGCGTAGGTCTCAAGTTTCTCTTCTATCTTGTTCGACAGGTCATGTTATCCTAACGACATCTGTTGGGACTCGATTACGGCCTTCTATCTATGACAACTACTTTGTGCCACACACCCAAATATACCGACACACAAGAAAACAGTCACCAAGCTCGTATTATCACTACCGATTAAGTTCTCCACATAGTCATAATTATACAAACAGGAGCAAAGGTGTCACATCTTCCGTGTAGTTCTGAACCAAAAAAAAAGTAAACATAAACAAACAAATAAATGAGACAAAATTATAAGACCACTCCCATAGAATGCTCTTCCTACTAATTTAAGGCACATCATTCGCAATGTGGGATCTTTAAAAAGTATCGCCACTCTATATTGATAAAAAGTATATACATGTGTGTATATATATATAAAATATACATATGTATATATATTATATATATGTATACACATACATATATATATAAACATACATATGTATGATACGGAATTAATGATGACGTTATAGTTTTCAGTTTCTTTTAGATGTAACCCCTCTTTTATAAGAACTTATTTATTCTGTTGAATTATAGCATATTTTAAATTTTATCTGTCTCACATAAGCAAAGAATGAAACCGTCTTTTGGTGCACTCTAGTCAAGAAATAATGACCCCATACGTGTATGTATCGTATCTGAATTTCTTTTACTTGTCATTTTCGTGTGTAACTTCATTGAACATTAATTTAATTTTAACAGGTGCCCGGTCAGATGAGTTATTTCCCCTGGGGACCTTCATGCTTTGTCTGTTATTAAAACCTTCCCTTCAGGCACAAAATTATCCTTTGGCGCCGGAGTCCGCGTCGAACGCGCCTCTAACGCGGACCCCTTCCCCGTTAGAATGGCAACGAGTAAGTTTCGTTTTTGTAAGGGTTTGTGGTCGCAAAAGGTATCTGAGACAATGATAAGCTATAAAGAAGCATTTATATGTTCCAAAAAATGTAACATTAACCATATATTTCATATAGTTTACTGCACTTCAGTGGTAAAATATTATAATTATTACGTTATATTTGGGGATTTTCATCAAAAATCAGTTTCTATTTTAACCCATTGTAATATAAAAATCTAGTATTTCATATAAGTACAAACCAGATGTAATAATATTCCTTTTTTGATATTCAATGATCATTTTGGCATACATACTTCCAATCTTTTGCATCGTAAAGAAAAAATATGGCTCTAATATTTAGTATTTTACATAAAAAATAACAAAGATCACCAGAAATAGGCTGCAAAACTACTGAAAAGCATAGACGCAAAAGAGTTCAATTCATAGTTGGGAAATGGGGAAGCAATCAGATGCAGAGTTTCACGTATTATGAAATCATAGTACCTAAAACTAGGCGGCAGGTGGCGCAAGCTGTCAATACTAACACGTGTGCCCCAAGCCCAGGACATCGGTGCTTTCAGCGTGAACAACGGATCGGAGATATATTGTGTGTATTTAAAGCATAAATAGTCGGTTTTTGCAGGCAAGTATTGCACAGACAGTGTTCTGAATGACTTGATGATGTGCTAAGTTAGTTGTCAGTGCCAGTGGTGGGCGTGTCAGTCTGACTCGTTCAGTGACACTGTCAAGTGTCATCGCCAGTGGACGACAGCCTAGCCCTTGTACACAAACCAATCTTACATTTCTATTGCCGGTAGGGAGAGGTGTAACACGGGGTAAGATGAAACTTAGTGATGACTGCCCCCCCCTCCCCCATAAATGTATTTCCAATTTTTGCACCTGTGGTACTATAACACCTTTGGTTCTATAACATATAAATAGATAAGCCCACTTTAATTACCTAGCGCCAAGGGACCTCCCCACGCTCTGGTGCCTTGGCTTTTCCCGACTCCTGAGCCAACAGAGCTTGGGGAGGTCGAACCTCGGGGCTAACTTTACCATTGAAAAGCTAAGTTTGGTATCAAATTATCTGTTTGATTGGGAACGCGAACTCCCTCTCCAGTTAATATTTAATTCTTCTCAAGAAAATTTTTGTCTTTACACAATAAAATATTAAGGTAAGTTACCTGGTGTCATAAAAAATCCCCAGGCGGTGGAGGGTTAATTAGCATGGCGAAGTGTGACAGTGATTAGTTGTTGTGTATTCCTACAGGCTACAATATGGGTAAATGTACATTAACAGTTAGCCCTGAGGTAACCCCCCCCCCCACACACACACACTGTTGACTTAGCCAACAGAGCGGGGCCAACAGAGGGGGCAGGGGGAGTCCCTAGGCTAAGGGGCGAGTTGAAACATAATGGAAGAGGAATGTTGAAAGATGTTTCAACTCACAGCCTTATTTTCAGCTTGGCGAAGGGTAATAAGGAACGTTTCCACTTGCCCTTGGGGCTAGATGAAGCAGTTTCAACCTACCCCTGTACCCCTAGAGTCGGATGGAACATTTACTGGTGGGGTCTTTGGTCAACTTTTATTTATGTCCACATATGCATACTTATTTACACACACATGCATCCAGTAATACACAAACATACTATAAAGATTAGTAAACACATAAACATTCATATTTCAAAATTGAACAAAAATTAACATCAGGAGAGACTGGGGAGAGTTGGAACATGTAAGAGTCCAGGTCCTGTATCATCAAGTATGTTCTGTAAAATATTCTACTGTTACATTTAAATGGCACACAGGTCTGGCTAAAATGAACTTTAATTGACTTTTTTTCGGTAGGCTAATAATATTTCATTTTATTGAGATGTTCCAACTTACCCCATTGCATGTTTCATCTTCTTGTATGGGGCAATATGAAACATTTCACTTTTCGTTAGTTTTCAATATATATATCCTGATAATGTTTCACTCGGCCAGGCTAAAAAGCAAAGTCAAGTTGGGATCCTAAGAGGATCAGTAGTAGGACCGGTTTCGCCTGTGACTAGGCTCATCAGCTACTGAAGTAACGGTCAACCGCACGTAATATTTATATTGGACCGTAACACCACATTTCACATGTAAATTGGGTACGTGTGTTGTGCGAACGTTGCTCGACTGTCCAATAAAACCGGCCTACCTGTCTGGGAGGACAGGTAAGAAGAAAATTCCAACCAAATTTGGTTGTTTGAGAACTTTCTAACCATCCATGGTACTGAGGTCACGGGGTGCAAGATAACTGTACCGATTTAGGTCTGTGAAATGTGAAAATATATATATATATATATATATATATATATATATATATATATATATCATGATAATGCCTCATAATATCTGAAACAGACATGCAATGCTCATTTTTGTAGGACCCTTTTGTTGTTTAAATGTTAAATCTTAGAATAATCCAGTGATTAAATACTTTTGAAGATACAGGGCCTTGACTCGTAGGTGTTTCAGCTCTCCCATCAATTATACCTTCTTGGGACCCCCAAGATGAGCCATGTCAGCTACTCCCTCTGGTGGCAAAGGACAGGAAGGATGCATTGATATAAATTGCTTTATTTTCGTGTGTACAAATTTTCATGGTTTTGGTATTTTTGATATTTTAGTGCAGTTTTAATTTCACTGTTTTGGACATAATTCTATTCAAACAATGTTAAAATACTATTTCACTGTGCTTTTATTTTATCCGTTTTGTGCCATCAGTGAAGTAAGCGAGTACAGCAACATTAAAGCAATTTACAATGTACATATACATCTAGTTCATAGCATATTTAGTATGTATTTGTCACTGCTGTCACCTGACATCAGAAATTAAAAATGTTCAGTCTCGGACAAGGTAGAGTGATTATAAGAATGTAATTTCCCATTGAGGTTCTTTCTAAATCTGTTGTATTTGTTACAATGTAACATAAAATACATTTCATCTTCAAGTAGAAGGTTATGGCACTGGAAAAAGATTTTTTGTTCTACTAGCATTGCAGTGTAACAACCTCAGTCCTGTCTCAATTTTCCGGTAATGTGCACTGATTCATATTTTATAATTTTTTTCCATTTTTCTAGGGGCTTGTTCATTTTCAAATATTTCTCTGTGCCAAAAGTATTTTTAAATCTACAATATGTTCTTAATTTTTTGGAGTTCCTGTGTGTGCCTGTAATGTAATTTAGCCCATCAGTTTTATATTGGGACTGTAGCTTTTCATGTAATACATGTATGCTGTTCCCAATATCATTACTGCCAGCATTCTACCTGTAGCTGCCTGTTCCAAAATTTTCAAACGAAGTTTTTATGTGCTGAAGTGAACAGGAGTCACCACTTTGCAACAACAAGTAATTTTCTTTCAGACAGCATGATATGAGACTGTCAGCTTCACAGCTATGCACATTTGCCAAATATTTAACAGTACTGTGGAGTGGAAATAACAGAATTGGATAGCTCCTTAGTTCTCCCTTCACAGTAGCTATGGAAGATTTTCTGTGAACCCCTAAATCTACAAAATTTTGACATGTATTTATTGTATGGCATCAGAGTCACATTTCTTCATGAGGTTCTGTTCAGGCCTTGCATTAGACATGGAGCCCTCACATCCACATGTTTCAACAGGCAAGACAATTAAGTGTCTGAAATAATTTTCAAAACCACACTGACTTTTTCATTAATAAGGCAGTATCTTAGTTTGAAGAGAATTTTTCTTTTAGTTTGCTGATTGCAGCAGCAAAATTTCCTGAAGGAGTCAACTCAATACCCAAATAGCAGTAATTGTCACTTGTTTTCAAGCTCCAAATTATTGTTAGAAAAATCTGAATTTTTTTAAGTTTGTGTCCTCCCTTGTTGGAAATTATGATTTTGATATTAGTTAGGTTAGATTAGCCCCCAACTATCACAGATTAGATTAGCCCCCAACTATCACTGTAACTTTGTAATTTATTCTGAGCATTCTACAGCCCCTCATTTGTGTCTGAAAGTAATATAAGATCATCAGCATACGTTAGGCAATTTTTGTGGAAATTTTCAAATTGTATATGGTCATATTCAAACTATCAAAGATACTGGATGATGCAGACTGTTGTATTATAAAATCAGGGACGAGCACAGCCCAGGTGAAATTAGATATATGAAATGAGACTTTCTAGCAACAATTTATGCTATTTCAGCCTGCTAATTGACAATTTAGGAGGTCTACATCGTTGGTTTCATCCAACAGAACCGTATGAATCCTACTTGGGTGTTCATTCATTTCGTGGCATATTCTTGAAAGAAACTGGGTGGGAAGATGTCAGTTACTACCTCCTGCAAACACAAAGCTGCATATTCTCAAACTGTTGTGAAGCAAAGGGGCATTTATGCTGCTGAAAGTAGGTCAAGGTCACTTACTGTCATGTGGGCCTGTCGCCATCTTGGACTGTCTAATATTTTAAGAACTCAAAAGCCCATTTATAATACAAAACAAAGTAGCAAAAATATGAAATGAGACATTTTTGGCAATCTTTTATATGATTTTAGCCCATTAACCCTTTCCCCCTTGAATTAAGACTGAGTCAACAGCTTTCCTTGGCATGTGATCTTGATAAGTCTCATGTACATTTCTCAGTCAAATTGTTTTTCATAACTGTTGAAATCAGTTGAAAACACTGAAGCGGACGCCATTTGACCACCAGCCGGTTTGGGCCGGTTGAAGGGGGAAAGGGTTAATTAATAATTCACAGGGTCAAGCCCCTGCCGTGGTGCTCAGAATGCCTGCTTCCTTAGTTTGTGTAACTTGCCAACTTCCAATGTTCATCAGGATGCTCTGAGGTCCTGTTGTGACTTGTCATGCAACACTTTTTTATGCTACAACCGTGACGGTTGCTGGGATGAGCCAGTAAACATATTTGTAGTTAGATTTATGCGTAAAAATTGCTTTGAAAGCTGGTGTCTGGTCGCATTAACCGTCAAAAACGTAAATTCCACTACTGTCACTTCAGGCATATGCTACCATCGTTCGACTATATTTGCTTCTGGCAGTGAAAGGTTTAAGGAAAGGATAGGGAGGGGAGTCAGGTGAACCTAGACAGTAAGAGCAGCAGTTTCCTATACTCTTACTTGTTGGTTAATCTCACATTTCACCTGTAGTATGAAAACAACAAACTATGTTGACTTATATGTATGTATTTTAATGTAAGTAAATAAGTTATTACCTGGAGTGAACATTTTCTCCTTTCCTGCCTTTTCAAGACAAATGGCTCAGGTCATTATCAAACAATTTTTTAACATTTACTCACACTAAGAAATACGTTGCAGCATATTGAAACAAGCTGACAATGAAGTTCACGGACGAACACAGGTTTTTTTTTGTTTTTTGTTTTTTTGTCACCTGATGGTTTCAGGGCCAGGGTGCATGTTCACATACTGCAAGGAGGCCCAGATTGGTGGGTATTTGAAGACCCACAAGCCTCTGAGCTGTCAAATAGTTCTCCAACACATGGACACACACTCCCATCACATTAGCCACTTGTGTGTGTGCTATGTGTATACCAGTGTTATTTGCCATAATGATAAAACAGGACAGTGAAATACAAAAACGGACTGGCGTGGGTGAATGTATAAAACAGGGGTAGTGGCTGCAGGGGTAATCATCCTGGACTGTAAAGGTCAATCAAAATAAAACTGTGTGATCCATTTTGATCAATCAGGTTTCTGCATTTTAAGCAGAATTGTATATACCGGTGGGTCAGAATGATGGACCAATCAGATGGCCACTTAAATGGGCCTTCGGTCTTCTATCAGCCAATGTGGTCATCTCTGTCAAGCTTTGATGTGTACAAATCCTGTAATGAAATGGAAATATTAAGTTTCAAGGTCATTATTAAATTATGCGAGGCTAATCATTGTAGGCTGTTCATTTTTCACCAATGTGGGGCAACATTAAACCTAACCTACTACTTTTACAGTATTCTATGTTTTTTTCCAAGGGAAACCATTTCACACCTTGCTCTTTTCAACATACAGTGAAAATTCTCTATTATGACCACCTATGGAACTGACAAACATAATGTTTTGATTATACTGGAGTGGTCCCAATGTGGAAAGCAGAAAATATGAAAAACCACACTGGGACTGTTGAAAGGTACAATAGCAATAGGGAATGGTCACATTATGGAGAAGTCTTAATAGAGACACTCTAGAATAGCACTAGGAATTATTCAAGTGCAGTCAGTTGGGACAAAGTGACTTCAATATGCTACACAAACTCACTTTTCTCCAGCCAAACCAATTCTAATTTTTTCAATCGGTAGGCTGATGTGGCCCAATGAAGTTTTGATACTTGACCAAAACTATAGAAGTCTAAAATTTCCTTAGTCAGTTTGGCTAAAATGTAAATATTTAGCCTAACCCCACATATATTAGCCAATGGCTTCCTAGCAAATGGCTAACACCAACCCAGGAATAGGAGAAGGGGGTAAGGGGTGGTCCCCAGTACAAAGTACAGAAAACAAGAAAATTAAAAAATAATGGCTTGTACATAGTACAGAAAATAAAGGGGCTTTCAGGATGCAAGTGTGACAAATAAAAATGCCCTATACACTAGTAAAGAAAACCCCTTTACCCCCTCTATAGAAGCTGTTGGAAGTTAATCATGTATTGGTTTAACAACTTAAAACAATAGGAGGAGACCTTAGGTAAATGCGCACATGCAGATCAAGTTTTACCTTTGATAAAGAAAAGATTTGTGACTGATTTTCTTCCTTGAATTGAAATGTGTAATGGCCGAAAGTTAAGCAGTGTCATTAACAGACAAAGCAAGTATCTGTCACCAGGAAGTCTGAATGTGTTCCATATACAAGCAGATGTTACATGTGCGATATCTTGGGTATGGTATAACCCTTTTCCAAAACTGGCTGGTGGTCAAATGTCGTCTGCTTCTGTGTTTTCAATTAATTTCAACAGGAATGAAAAACAGTTTGACTGGGAATCGTCGATGAGACCTATCAGGATCACATGCCTTAGGACAACAGCTTTCCCTGGCATGGGTTGGACACTAAGTGTCCATCCCATGCCAGGGAAAGCTGTTGACTCAATCTTTAATCCAAGGAGGGCAGGGGTTAAGTTGCCAAAGTGGAAGCCTGCCAACTGTAGGAACTTTTCTCCCTACATGTTTTATTTTTCCTCACTACATCTTCCATTCTTGCTGTATTTGTGCATAGTATACACCAACGTAATGTGAGCATCCATCCCGAACCTCCCCACACACACCCTTTTGAGATAAAACTAGAGAACTCTGACAGTCATGTGCTCAATTGACCTTGGGTGCCCAGACTGGAGTGGTCCTGTGACCTTCAAAATAATACAGTGGTCCCGCTCCTATAAAGTCACACCTGTCCCAAATGCAGCCAAGAGGTGGCGTTATAAGAGGGGTGGCCTCTATTGAGGGGGGAAATTTAGTGGAAATACCATACTTGATCCACAAGAATGCTGGCCTTTCAAGAGGGGTGGCCTCTGATGAGAGGGGCCTTATAAGAGGGGGACCACTGTACTAAGATCGTGCACCTTTCATCTGCTTACAATATAAAACTCATCACATACATAGTGCTGGAATCGTCATTTTTGAAACAAAAAGTGACAGGATCCGCTATTGCCAGAATGTAGGCCAGTACATGTATGTAGTTTGGCATTTCAAGGCCACTCAAGATCAAAATTAACAACACCAAGGAAAGCCCATGATATTTACTTTCCCGTTATTGTTCAGCAGCAACCATAGCCCCATGATTAGCCATTACATGTACTGAGATAATAAAAAAGCCAATATGTCATTTTGACTTATCAGGGGCACTCAAGGTCAAAATTAAAAACACCCAGAGAAACCCCAGGTACTTTCCTATTAGTGTTTACTGGCGACCATGGGCGTAGGACCCACCATTACTGTGGTAAAAGCCAATATATCACATTTTGCTGTGATCCCAGTAGCACGTGTAACAATGTTAACAAACAGTAGAACCTGTCTATGAGCCCACTTCTGCTAAGGGACCACCTGTGCTAAAGGACCAGTTTCAACATCCCCATTAGCATATTTTATTTTATTTTACCTGCCTCAAGGCACCACCTGTCAGAAAAGGACCATTTTTCACTGTAGGTCCTGTGGGTGGTCCCTGAAGACAGTTTTCACTGTACATGTATCTTTCTGCTAATTCCCAATTCCAATAGTTCAGTAAAAATCTGGAAGAAAAACCACCAAGCAAGACCAGTGACAGGCAAAAAACATGAGAGAAAGTGTCAGACTGGCAAAAAAAAAAAAAAAAAAAAATCTGGAAATACCGGCACATGTAGTGCCCAAAATTTCTGCAGATCAGGTTGAACTGAAACTAGTGAAAACACTCAAAAATTCATTGAAAAACAGAAGAAAAAAATGCAGTGCCACCTGTTGAACAAAATTAAAGGTCATGGATTGGTAGGGTCTACTTTTTGATAAAGTTGGCATTGAGATGTCTGAGAAATGATATCTAATGAAATTTCTCAAAAGTTTGATTTTAAATATTGTTTTAATTTATCAAAATGAGCCAACTTTGCGAGCCATAAACTTAGGCTTTACCCTGAGATTGTGGTCACCAGTACAAGTTAAAACAGCTGCTGAACATTATTATTGTACCCATTTGCCAGCCAGGGTGTGAAGTGGAGTTACATTGATGCATTGGCCATGACAGCACAAAAGAACTTAACTCTTTCAGTGCCAATCACGACTAAAGTTGATCTACTTATGTCAAACTAGTCTGAATTATCATTAGGATCCCAGACTCGTATTCCTCGTAAAAAGTACTTTCATTCAAGTACCAGTATGCCTATAGTTCTAAGGAAAATGCCCCAGGTCAACAGCTTTTCTTGGCACACATTCATTACGCCCAATGTGCGCCGAGAAAAGCTGTTGACTCCATCCAAAATTTGGCACTGAAAGAGTTAAAAGTCCTAGTGAGTGTGATGATGAAGATGGTGGTAGCCTGAACTTGTACGGCACTTTCCCTGATGAGGATGAGTAAGTGTTAAAAGAGAGTGTCATTTTGGCAGAAGAGCAGAAAATCAAGCTGTGTCAGCGTGAAGCAGTCATGATGTAAGTGCAGTGACAAGTTGATGCCGGCAACACAATGTTAGAGCCTGAGGAATGAGCCCCTATTCCCTCCCTACCCCCCGTGAGTCTTGAAAATTATGACCGTTTTTCATTTCGTTTCTTATAAGATATTATTTTTCATTCACTTCACTTTTCATAGGATTTTTTTTTTCTCTGCACTATTTTTCCGAGAAAACATTTTTTCTCCTCTTGCTTTGTAAGAAAATGTTTGTTTTAAAACTATTTTGCTTCACTGTATTTTTTATAAAAAAAAATTACTTCCATATTCACTTTTTATAACTTAAGCACTTCACTTCTTAAGTACTGTATTTATACATTTCTTGTTTCACTTTACACACCTTTTCAAATGCCAGCTTTGGCTCATATACCTTTTAAACTTTTTAAGATCACGATTCTTCACTGTTATTTATGCCTTCCCTAGTCAAGTGCTGAGGGAGGCATTATGTTGCCAGGTTGTCCGTCTGTCTGTCCATACTTCTGGATTTGTCTGTGTCCATATGTTGTTTACATCTGCAGCAAACCTTTCATACCGCATTATCTTCAAAAGGCCTGAAGATATTTGTTACAGATGTGGATTATTGGACAAAGATCAGCTGATTAGACTTTTAAGTCACCATGACATATATATAATATATGTAAGACATGGCGACCTGCTTTGTGTGAACTTTAATACCTTGGTACGGAGGTGCATTCTAGGACAAAGATCAGATAATTAATGAGATCACATTGACCTTTATGTGGGGTTACAGTTCATGTAGCCCATTTATCCTCAATTTGACTTTGTAATTGCAAAGTGCCAGGATGGATTCTTCTCAAATTTGGTTCAGGGATGCATTCTAAGATTTAAAAAAATAGTAAATTTTTAGGTCACTGTGACC
The DNA here is from genome assembly GCA_964020975.1 of Hermodice carunculata. Classification (NCBI taxonomy): domain Eukaryota; kingdom Metazoa; phylum Annelida; class Polychaeta; order Eunicida; family Amphinomidae; genus Hermodice; species Hermodice carunculata. Next base: position 76,595,678 of record OZ026620.1, on the reverse strand, counting down.
TAATTTTTGGTTATTCTTGCCCATTTACAGTCTACCGGTATTTGAATTTGTTACTGCAAAATCTTCAGCGTACCAGAGCAGGTCCTTCCAAAATTTTGTAAGAGAGAGAGAGAGAGAGAGAGAGAGAGAGAGAGAGAGAGAGAGAGAGAGAGAGAGAGAGAGAGAGAGAGAGAGAGAGAGAGAGAGAGAGAGAGAGAGAGAGAGAGAGAGAGAGAGAGAGAGAGAGAGAGAGAGAGAGAGAGAGAGAGAGAGAGAGAGAGAGAGAGAGAGAGAGAGAGAGAGAGAGAGAGAGAGAGAGAGAGAGAGAGAGAGAGAGAGAGAGAAGGTAAATGTTGATGCAGGTAGATACTTGAGGTACCAAAATGCCTGACCGGTTTCGTCCATAACTGTACTCACCAGTTGAAACGGAGGAAAAAAAAGCTATTTTGTGTTTACTGTGACCTGTTTCGATACTGTCTCTTTGACTTTGTGGCCACAGTATCTTTATAACACTTTGATGGATTCTCAAGTTTGTAGAGATGCATTATAAGGCAAAGATTGGCCGATTAGATTTGATGAGTGATCATATGCTAACCCACCTATTGATTGTCAGTCTGTTACTGCAGTAATACTATGTCTTCAAAATATCAGGATAGATACTTGTCAAATTTGGTACATAGATGCATTCAAGGGGGAAAAATAGCTGATTAGATTTTCAGGTCATTGTGACACAACTTAGGTCACTCTGAGCTATTTACCATCAATATGACTGTCACTGAGCAGTATTTTCAAAATGCCTTGAAGAATTTTGTTCCAATTTTATTCATCTGTGTTAATAGGAATAGGTCATATTTTTAGAATTTCACTTCAGTGCAGCATATTCATGGATTACTGTGTGGTAAAAATTGATTTTTTTTTTCACATTTGGTGTGAATTGGGGGCATTATGGGTTTATGGGTAAAGTGGGACAAGGGGAGGCATCCCAGTGATTGCTTGCAATGAAAGCTCTGTAGTTAAACCCCTGCAGAGCCATAGGAATTGGATGGCCCAAAAAACAATCCCAGGTTTTAAAAAAAATCTGGATTAGTAAAATGAACTATCCGTCAATAAATATTGGCATTTATCATAATATGAATAATTAGTGGCGCATCTTTGACCATGTTTTGGTTTGGTCATCACTTGCTTCCCCACCGGGGGATTTACATGTATCAATATGATGTCACATTGTGCATGGTGTAACAAGAAGGCTAAATATATTTAGCCTTGTTGGGTATGGGGTCCTCAGTTGGTAAACATGGACCTGATTTATAAGACTTTTGGTCCCACCAAAGAGTGGGGCCAAAAGTCTTTGTTTCTCTAAGTCAGCACTGTTATTATTTTTCTATGGTACCCACAACTTAAACAAAGTTTTTAATTTTTCCTGGTGATAAAACTGCAGCCTGGTCTTTTTAACCTTAGTGTGGCTATTGATCGTGGTAAACAGTGCATTGCTGTGTGGTATGAGCAAGTGTGCGTGTGTCTGTGAAGCTGGGCTGGCATTCAGAGCGAACGGCAAAGACATGCCCACTAACATTACCATGATTACAGGTGTAGAATATATGCACATGCATCAGAGATAGGAATCGTGTCCAAGCTTTCTCCAGGAAAAAAGCCGCAAAACTTTGGCGTCGTGTGGCATTTTATCTGGGAAAATGGAATGTGATTTTAGAAAGCAATGCAGACTACTCCAGGAAAGGTAATTAAAGGACTCATAATTAAGTCACTCAAACATATCTTCTTTCAACTTCTCTACGGGCCTGTTTTATGATCTGTGGGCATACTTTGTATCTGTCGCATGATACTGTTGTCAGTGCACTAAATGAGCTGCAATGTTGACCTCACCACCAAACAGCGTAACAGAATTTTAGGTCTAACAACTTAGACGGAGGCCTACTGTGTGACTGGCAGATACTCAGAAGCTCTTGAAGCACATAAATGGGCAGAAAATGGCATTATAACAGGTGCACCAGAATCAGACATATGATATGAAAACAGAGCGTGTGCTATGGATGCGGACAAAAGCAAATTGATTTGGTGCAAAATTGACAAATCACAAACTCGACTTGCTATAAGTGTAGAAAGAATAGGTATTCAAAGTGAAAGATATAGTTGTTCATTGACGGTCAAACTAACAAACCCCTTGGACAGGAAAGACATTTTGAAGGATGCCAATAAACTGAAAGAATGTGGTGACATTTTTTGAAGATCTTTATCAGGGCTGTAGCCTGGGGGTCAGATTGGGCAGATTGGTCTGACCAACATTTAGGTCAGAAGTATCACTAAAATTATGTTAATGTACAGAAATTTAATACTTAGAATTTCCAAATTCCTGAATTTGGCATGACTAGCTTTAAATTGAAGGCCACAGTCCTGTCGGTGTGAACGTTTTTATTATTCAGAATCTGTCGTATCAGTCTGAAGTACTTTTCCATTGTCTATTCTTGCAAGTAGAACACACTGCACAACAGTTGCAATAAAAAAAAGAGCATTGTCAGGCACCATTTGTGTTTCATGATATGTGTGGGAAAGACTGCATGTTTTGATCAATTGAGGAAAAGTATCAAACATAAACAAATTCTGGTGTCTGTAAATTATTGCCAGATGTTGTGCCTTCACAATAGACATGTGGCCTTGTCAGGGAACAAGCCCACTCTATGTCAGGCCTGCTAATTAAAGTCTCATGAGCACCTGCTGAGCTAGCCCTGGTGCTTCAGGTCTTGGACGGGTAACCTAGGCCTAATGCATTTACATGTTAAAATAGCGACATTATACTGAAAGCAGCAAGTTAAAAGAAAGAAAATGAAGGATCATTTGATTAGATTTTTTTTTTTTTACAGTTGCATTTGTGTACCTTACCTCCATGATTGACTGTTCCGCGCCAAACATGTCTCCAAAAATACAAAAAAGTGATTTAAAATATTTATAGAGTAGCAGTGCCTTTCTAAAACTCACAGTTTATAAGTATTTTTCTGTCCAAAATCATGATGGGACTTCATTTGGGATGCTCTGCTCCTGTGATATTAACATTCAATAGACACAGCAACAGTATTCAGTACTTGATCAAAAATTGTGGATCAGTTGACCCGACCTTGAGAGGTTACTGTTCCAAGACCTATTCAAGTAGTGTCACTGGGTCACTTTTACTGCTACATAACATATTGTGGGTTGGACGCCTGCTGGAAGTCCTACATGCTAGAGCATGGTACCAGAAATGTAAGACTTGACCTATTTTGATGATAAAGGGTGCTGTTTATAATCAAGGTTTATTGATACAGTGATACCTCATTATAATGACACTCAGATATCCGAAATATTCAATATAACGACACAAATTTTCATGGGAAAAGATTTATTTTCTTTGTTATTTTACTCATTTATCTGACAGATTCAGCTATCTGACACATTTCTTAGGGAACAGATGGTGTCATTATAATGAGTTTTCACTTTAAAAGAAAAATAACAATTGTGCTGCTATCTGGTGTCAAAAGACCGACATGCTGTAAGGAATTACCATAAAACAGTAATTTCAAATAATGAAATCATCATACCACAAATACATAAGATTACTAGCATTGTGGGCTGGTGCCTGACTGCTAAAGGAATCACTGTTTTTTGACCGTGCATCGTTTGCCTGTACACAATGTTTCATCCGAACAAATACCTGTTCTACTTGGAGATTTTAATGCAAGAATCCCAGATCTAAATTTGTTTGAAATTCCCGACAGTTTTTATTTTGTTAATCCAGACAAGGGTACAAATGGACACAGAAATGCCTTTGTAACTTTGTGTGAAGCTCTAAATCTGTAAAATGTATCAAGATATGTTTTTTGGAGGAGGGCTACCATTCCACCAAAAAGACCAATGGATATCTCAAATTGACTGGGCCATATGATCAAAAGAAGCCATTCCTTATATCACCAACTTTTCTTTGGCCCATCAGTTACCTGTCACAACAGACCATGCAGCCTTGTCCATGGAAATGAAAATGAGGGCACAATATATATCCTCAATAAGGTGATATCTCTTGATGATTTCAATGAAAGTGCACTAGCAAAGACCATAAGGCTTGCTAAAGAACGTAAAAAAGCCCAAAGGATGCTGGAAGCTGCTAGGGATCGTACAGTCACATCCAGAGAAAGCCACCAGAGAATTATCAAAATATGCTAGTCTCTAGCTACTACCTAACCGTATGTCACACTCGACCCTGACTCGTCAGTTCACAAAATCTATAAAGTAAATAATATTCCAGAATACCAGTGGAAGGCCTTTACAAGACTAAAAGTGGGGTCACATGGGCTAAATATTGGAACAGGGCGATGGTCCAGAATCCCCCAAGAAGAAAGGCTCTGTCCATGCGGTAAAGTCCACAATGAAAAACATGTCATTCTAATGTGTTCCTTTTTTTGTCCCCTATCAGAGATCAATACAGTGATCTCTCTTTATACATCTACATGTATACGAAATTTGATTAACACTGAAAATGCAAAGAGTTTGTGTCCTTCCTTCAGTGAGGTTTTGTTGAGAGCCGAATCTCTTACTTATAATTGAATATAAATTAAACTCATATCTAGATGTTGATGCTGACTACAACCATACTGTCTCTGGCTGAAATACTGAGCTTATATGCATCTAGTGAGGATGATCAAATTACGTGTTTTTTTTTCTCTCAAGCTTCACAATAATGCTTGCTTATGTGTCACACCACTAAGAAAGTACATGTATGTGCTACTACCATGATTAGTTTAGATAAAGACCCAAGTCCTGTACAATGCATTTATGTTATCTGTGCTATAATGGATATGATGGTTTTTTTGAATCCCGGAAAATTATTCAATGTGTTACACATGTACAGTAAAACCTCTCTAACCGAGCACCTCTCAAAACTGAACACCATTTCTCGGTCCCAAATATACACTTCCAATGTAATCAAACCTCCCTATACCAAACACCCTACTATACCGAACACTTTTTTCCGGTCCCAAGGGTGTTCGGTATAGGGAGGTTTTAAATTATACATGTATATCTTGTGTATCAATAACAATTATACCACTACTAGCCAGGTGTGAAGTCACAAAGCGCTGTCCAAACACAGTGTTTACTGTCTGTCAGGTCTATTCTGCCCACAGATTGTATATGCTCCGATGATTGTGGGCTATTGTTTGGCTTGTATCCTGGTCATGCATGGCTATCATGCAGAACCCATGCAGGGCTCATCGGCTTTAGAATACTGCTTATATAAATAGATAAATAATTGGCCGTGGTGATCAAAGTGGATTATTTTTAGTGGATACTTTGTATCTGATGACATCAATATTACACGTTATCTCCGGTAAGTTAAACACCAGTACAGTAAAACCTCCCTATACCGAACACCCTTGGGACCGGAAAAAAGTGTTTGGTATAGGGAGGTGTTCAGCATAGGGAGGTTTGCTTACATTGAAAGTTCACGACCGAGAAATGGTGTTCAGTATAGAGAGGTGTTGGGTTAGAGAGGCTTCACTGTGTTACAAATTATCTCATGTAATTTATATCATAAAGGTACTTGTACATTAGGTATGATTCACCACAGTATTGTAGCAATTTGTCTGTAGAAAAACTCTGGGTATTCAGTGGATCATCACTATGATCCCTTCATGATCTCCACTTACCTTGCCTGGCAAGCAGACCCAGCTTTGCCACCTCTGTGGAGCCAGAGTACACAAGGCGTTTGGGCTGTGTAGCAGGCCAGGACATCAATGATGGTGGCTTGCATATGGAATATTCAGAACGACAAGCTCACCAGAAAAATAGGACCTGCCAGATTTTGTAAGGGATGAATTTTTTCCATGCAACTAACTGACAGCAGGGCCAGAATTTCAGCGAGAATCCGAGAAACCATTCTCGTAAAGATTCTCCTAAACTTGTCTTTCTTTAAAAAGAAAACTAATTGACAAAAATCCAAATAGATTCTCGCAAATTTTGCAAAATTCTGGCCCTGGACAGGTCATCTGAGGTTTATTAGATGGATGGTGATTTGTTGTGTATGCATCTATATGCTCACAATTGCCATTTTGTCCACTTCTTCCCCCAAACCGTAAGCCTGAGGTTCTCTTCGAACTGCTTGAGGATGTACCTTGGGAAAGTCTCTACAAGTTTTCGGATTTGCAGTGATGTCACCACTTTGGCAGACAGAAGTAGGTGAAAAATTATCTTGCTCCTCATTCACTTGCATGCTGAAGTGAAGGAGGGTAGGGGGGGGGGTTCAGTACGCTGGTACAGGTAATTATTTTTCTAGAGTACGCAGTACGGAAAATAAAAATCTTTCAAAATTTTGGATAGTACAAAGTGCGTAAAACAAGAGGGCTTCCAGTACGCCAGTACGGTAAATAAAAAGCCCAAGTACGCCAGTACGGGAAACCCCTTACCCACCCTCTAAAATGACCAGCTGCTTGACATCTCAAATTTCACAGAACCTGGTGCCCTTTGGTGAGATTTCATGCAACGTGTTCACGGAACTGAACAAGTTATAAAACATCTGCTCAGTTTCATGAGAATATATCTGGCCAAAAAGATGGACTTTGAGAGGGTTTTTTTTGTCAGTCTATTTCACAAAGAGTCAACAGGTTGTCCTGAGGCGTGCTCACCTACTTTTGTGGCTGCATGGCTTGCATTACTGTTGTTCACACCTAATGATTGGCCATTACAAGTTTGTGGATGCCAGAATGGTCAAGTTCTACTAATTTTTTAATTTTTAAGGGTCCGCCCCATGGGGGGAGGGGGTCCTTTATGTTTTCAAGTTGTCCATCCATCCAGATTTCCATCACTTCACGATTATTGTTGGTACATAAGTGTAACATACTTGAGATGTCCGTCTGGATGTGGACATTCTCGTTACTGCAAGATCTACAGAATGCGTCCATGTATTTTGCTAAAATTTGGCAATATGCTTATCTTACCTGGCAAGATGAACTGATTAGATTTTGGTGTCACCATGACCTGATTTGTGCAAACAACAGCCTAATTATGTGCTCAGTAGGACTCGTTACCGCAATATCCCCAGAATGCTCAAATTTATTTTACTCAAATTTGGCAGCATGATTATCTGGTATGCCCAGATTAACTGATCAGATTTTCGTGTCACCATGACCTGATTTGTGCAAACAACAGCCTAATTATGTGCTCAGTAGGACTCGTTACCGCAATATCCCCAGAATGCTCAAATTTATTTTACTCAAATTTGGCAGCATGATTATCTGGTATGCCCAGATTAACTGATCAGATTTTCGTGTCACCATGACCTGATTTGAGCAAATGGCAGAATTTTTTCCTGGAGGACCCATCAGTCAACGCTTTGCGTTGAAAGTACATGTATGTCTAGTTTATGAATTTTTTTTTATTTTTGGCAAAATCTTTTTAAAAAATCTCCAAAACCGCTCAGCCAATTGCATCGAATTTGCTTATAGACACTTCTGGGGACTCTTAGGTCCTAATTTGTTCAACTGGCCATGCTGCAGGTTTTAGCTCTGTTCATCTATTAGTCAGCAGAGCTTATATTATCTATTTACATTTGTCTGTCTTTTGTTAATTAACTTGTTTTACATTCTCACCTTCACAGAACCATCTTGTAGAATACTTCGATTTTACACATGGATGGCCCTCTAGTAGGCCTCTACCAAACTTGCAAAGGAGATGAAGATCCATTCATTTTCCTATCTATTTCATCCGAGTTCTTTTGTTTCTGTTTTTTGATCAAAATAGAGCATTTTTACCCTCACAGCTGAATTAAATGGCCTGGTGAAATGTGATCCACTCTTATGCAAGTAAGTGCACCCTGTGGTATGTAGGACAGTCAAAAATTTGTGCATAAGGTAGTGATGTTGTAGATCCCTGATTTTCAACAATTTTTTTTTTTTTCAATTTAGTCTGCTTATAAGTGAATGCATACCTTCCTGTTGATCAAAATGTAAGTCAATATGGATTACAATGGTAATTAATTTTGACTTCTCCAAAACGATTGGTTAGATTCACTTCCTTGCAAATTTTTCCAAATGCACCTTGAGTAGGTCTCCACAAAACTTCTTCAAATGATCCTGCTCCTGTGATTTTTGGATTTTTTAACGGTAAGTCTTGTTCAAGTTTTGTGACATCTGAGAAAATCTCCTCTGCAGCACACACTTAACTAATTGCTTTGAAATTGCACACTTCAAGGTATCTCTAGATGTTAACTTATTCAACATGTAGTGCTGCTATTTTTGTCTATTTTTCTTTAAAAAAATTGCCGAAACTTGGTGGAAATGTACCTTGGCAAGGAAACTTATAAATTCTCCAGGTTGTGATACTCTGGATCTGAAATTTTTAATGAATTTTCCACTTTGGCTTCTTGTCACTTAATATAGTGAAACCTTATTGTAGTGACACTCAGATATTTTAAAAAAAAATATAGACCCATATCTTTTACATGGATTGTGAAGCAGGCCAAGCCTATATAAATCACTCTCCATGGCACAGATGGTGGCATATACTTTCCTACCTACATGTTTGGTGGAGGAAACCAAAGGACATGGAGAAAACCACTGTGCACAGTCAGAATGGTAGGAACTCTTTCCACATGCTTCCTCGGCCGTGAATCGAACCCGGGCTGCAGAGGTGGAAGGCGAGTGTGTGGCAGCTCCGCCAACCTTGCACACAAGTGTATTTTCTTTGTTGTTTGATTCATTTATAAATCTGACATATTCAGTTATCTGACATTTCTTAGGGAACAGATGGTGTCATCATAAAGTTTCACTTTACATGCATTCTTATTGATAGCAATGTAAGAGAATAGGATCACTTCAAACTCGTGCCCAGGGTGGGATCTACTGAGTGGGTTCAAATGGTCACGCTTGAATAATTTTGGGGCTGTTTTATGATTTTTTCTTTTTCAAAATCTTAATTTTTTGGGGTCTGAAACAGCATCGCCAATGCTTGGAAATTGCATTGGATCACTTGTGGGTTCCCCTGCTGGGATATGAATGGGTGGCATATAAATGGTAGCTGAGGGCGGGCTGCTTTTGTCGCCTGATGCCACCAAAGATGCAGTCAGTCTGTGTGTCCACCTGTCCCTTACATTCACTCGACCCAAGATCTAATGAACTGTGCAAGATGGGATGATGAAATGTCATCCATACATGTGCAGTGCAGCTTCATGTTCACCTTGGGCAGTATTTTGTTTTTCTACTGCACATCACACAGAAGTGGAGCATATAGTAGTTGGCTTGAATCCAAGTGCAATGCCACAAAATGTTATTCACTACACAATGTGGTCCTGCTACTGGACCCATCATACTTTGCCTGGAGATTGAGACAACTGCACAGCGCGAATGCACAGGCAAGTTAAGGGGGCATTTTCTATAGGCCCTTTGCATGGAAATTGGAGAAGTGCTTGCTGGTGGTGTTGCCAAACCAGGGGACAACACAGCCACCCATCTTCCATGGATACATAGATGAAAATGCTCATTTCAGCATCCATTATACCAACCTAATGAAATTTAGTTTTCCAATTTTGACCACCAGGATCGCGCTACGAGATGAAACAGTATTTCGTGGGAAGTGGGACACCACTATCAGCAGGTCATCGACCATCACCATATTAAAGTGTATAGACGTGAAGAAACTGGGGAAGTTTGAAAGAGTGATTTTGGTCAAGATAAAAGTGTACTGTGCATGAAATATGCCTGTGTACAATTGCTAGGTACCAGGCTGTAGTGCTGATATGCACAAATTGTCGAATCTTGACAAGTGTCCATGGATGTGTGGGGTTACATTCCACAGTTTTACAGTTAAGCCTCTACTGTGGTCACGATAACGTGTCCATAGCGTGTCCCACTTGGTAACAGCAGACCAGCGTAACTATGAATTCAGTCATGCGCACGATCATCACGATAAGGTAACAAAAGGGAGAACTAGGATTTCGTTAGGCTCCTATTGTAGGGACTGCTCTGACCATTAGCGGATTAGCCAAATGCTAATGTTTCTTTAATTTTATTCAGCCAAGGTAATGTGAAAATGGCTAAATTACTTTTAAGATGAATTATCAAAGGACCGAGACCAAAATTTTTGAAAACTATGCATCTACATGTTTTTTCCAGTTTTGGCTACAGATTTTTGAAGTCTGGATCTGTCGCAGCATTTTTAATCCCGCAAGTGAGAAATAGGCGACACGTTGACAGCTAGTGCTCTGTATACATGCCATGATTGCTATACATCTGCTGACTTGCAAATGTGTTGCATTTTAGGCATAACTGCCCAGCTGCCTTGAAGGTGTGGGAAGAGAATGGAAACTGGTGAAGCAGTTCAAAGTAAACAACCGAAAAAGGGAAATAGAAATACTGCTTCGATACCACAAGTGCAAAAATGTTAATGATATGAATAAGAAAACATATCTACTTTCCATGTACACAAAGAAACTGGGTTTTAATTGTGGCAACCTTTAAAATCTAGGGTCCACAGAATTGACCTTGTGAAATGTTGAGGTACTTGGCCAGGTGGTTCTAGGGTGACTATAGCAGGTATCTGCCACTCTGGTGGGAAATCTTTTTTCAGAAAAATTTCCGAAAATAAGGTCCCAACATTTGCTCAAATTTCTTAAATTATAATGCACATACAAATGGCCCAAAATGTCATCAAAATTTCACACATATGGTCAAAATTTTCTCCAGGATGCACTTTCAACACAACCGTTAGGATGCACACATTTATTATTTTTTTGAGAAGGCCACACACTCCTACCAGAAATTTGGGTAAGTACCTCATGATGATGTTGTTCTTATCCCTTGACCTGTACATATATCAGACAGTCCAAATGTCAATTTAAAGAACCTGCCATTAAAGTTACTTTCTTTTTCTTTCTTTTTCTTTCATTATTTAGATTATATTAATCCGGGATAGATGTACATATCACATGCAGAACAAACATCCACTGGATAAAAGTTGAAAGAACCCAGGATCAGCGGCACAATGAGTGGCCAGACGGGACTGGGTCCACCACTGCACATCAACACCCCGCTGCTGGAGAGCCTGCCACTGTCTCAGCTGGCAGGCTGCAAAGTCTACGTTAAACTTGACAATGCACAACCGCCGGGCAGCTTCAAAATACGTGGTATCGGCCACCGCATACAAAAGGTACTTTTCGCATTTTAGACACGGCCTGATGAGAACAGAGTTTAATTATTATTACACAGTACATGCCGTGGGAGACTGCCTCCTTTGCCAGATAAAAGTGGTCAAGAATCACCATTTTAAGTGAGAACTTTTTATACAACAGTGGTACCTCTCTTGAGAGACCCCTCTAATGAGAGACCGCATATCTTTTTAAGACTGCTCTCTCAGAACACTGCGCTATCTTTTCTATGTTGTTGTACCTCTAATGAAAGACCACCTGTTTTGAGAGACCGCATTTTGACCCGCTGTAGGGGCGGCCTCTCAAAAGAGGTACCACTGAATATGTATTTATGTATTAATTTTGCTGATATTTCATGTTCATGCGTTCTTTACATTCATTTGGGTTGTCTTTACCATATGCAGGGTTTAGGCAAACAGCCGCCATCAAGTGAAAAGCATGTCCGGGAATTGAAGGCTGTGAAACATGCTAGATGGTTTCCCACTGATGACCTGTTGATAAATTCATTTCGGTGTTGAACCCTGGGACTTTAATTTCTATTATGTTACATGCAATTAATTTATAGGTCTAGACTTGGACAGTGACTGGATCTGTGGAGTGTTGTGAGATTGGATTGGGTTATTTTGGGGGTAGATAGATAGATAGCTTTATGTAGCACCCATGAAAGTAAATACAAAAAGTAAATACAATATAAAAGCAGTTAAGGTGCTTGGATTGCCCACAAAAGTCACAGGGACTTATTTCCAGTGGGGTCCATCATAACAACATTAAAAATATGCAATGTATTATTAAAATACAAACAACTATAAGTTTTAAATGTGCCGACAAGAGTAACCCAAACCTCAGAGACACTTACTGATCATATTCATGTGTCAAATCCAATGTGTGTTAAGCAGGTAGCAGTACCTAAACTGGGTATCAGTGACCACTTCCCAGTGTGCCTTGTCATAAGCTGTGACAGTGGTGGTAGAAGTAATGATCCTGGTCACACTGCTATACGTTATCGCTGTATGAAACATTTCAAAGCAGACCTTTTTATTCAAGATTTACAAAATACTGTGTGGCAAAATGTGTACAACTCAAATAATGTAAATGAAGCTGTAATTTTATTCATGGAAAACTACAACAAGGTACTGAACCTACATGCACCTGTTAAAATGCACAGAGTAAAACACATAAAGCAACCAGAATGGATTAATGAAGACATAATCCAGGCTATGAAGATGGGTGATAACTTCAAATCTATGGGTAATACAGAGATGTACAAAGTTTGGAGAAATCAGGTTGTTGAGAAAATCCACCATGCTAAGAAACATTATTACTCTACCATGGTAAAAGATAATATTAGAAATCCCAGCAGGTTATGGAAATCATTACAAAGTAGAGTTGGGAAGAAGAAACAGACTACACCATATTCTTTAAAAGTTGACAAAGAACTTTTGTCTGATGATACATGTATTATAAACTATTTTAACGAACACTTTTCATCAGCGGCTGAAAAGCGGCTACCAAAAGGGAAGACTTCTTACATGGATAAATCTTATGACGGTTTTCAAAGAATCATGGAATTTGTGAATAGCAAACTTCCTCATGGTGTATGCTTTAACATTTCTGAAATGGAGGAATCTGAGGTGATCACTTCAATTTAAAAAATGGACTGTAAGAAGTCCAAAGGCACTGATAACCTTGATGTAAAATTACTGCAACTAGCATTACCATGTATTTCAAGACCTCTAACCAAAGTGTTGAATTTAAGCTTAAATTCAAGTGTATTCCCAAGTTGCTGGAAAATAGCCAAGGTAGCACCTATTCATAGGGATGGGGACATTTTAGATGTAAATAACTATAGGCCTATATCTGTCCTCACTAGTCTATCCAAAATGTTAGAGAGGCATGTCCACTCCTATTTTTATCGTTTTCTTAATGATCATAATCTTCTTTGTTCCTGCCAGTCTGGTTTCAGAAAATGTCACTCATGTGAAACAAGTTTAAATAAACTAGTGGATTTGTGGTACAGAGCTTTAGACGATGGTCACATGGTGGGCACAGTTATGCTGGACCTAAAGAAGGCATTTGATTTAGTGGACCATGATATTCTCTTCAGCAAACTAAAGATGTACGGTTGTTCTCTGAATGCATATAAATGGTTTGAATCTTATCTTGATGAAAGATATCAGGCAGTCTGCATAAATGGAATAATGTCAGAACCACTGAAAATAACATGTGGAATCCATCAGGGATCTATACTGGGCCCACTATTTTTCATCCTGTTTATAAATGATCTACCACTGTTTTTGGATGGTGCTGAAATCAACATGTATGCTGATGACACTAATCTGCATGCAACTGGAACATGTATCAATGAAATTGAAATAGAATTAAATCAGAAGGTGAAAAAGGCTGAATTATGGTGTAATAACAATAGATTGGTTGCTAATGAAAAGAAAAGAAAAACAATGTTACTGTCTTCCAAGAGGAAAGCTGCAGCGTTGAAAAATGAGACGTGAAGAGTTTATCTTGGAAATTCTTTGCGGGAAAGTGTAAATTAGCAAAAAATCCTCGGGCTCTGTGTGGACAGGTTTTTATCATGGGATATTCAGGTTTTCAATGTGTGCAAAAAGATAGCCATGAATTTAAATGTGCTTAGGAAAATACGTTACTTTATACCATTCCATATCAGGAAAAAATTTGTGAATGCCTACATACTTCCTCATGTAGATTATTGCTGCACCATATGGGGCAATTGCAACAAATCTTTACTTCGTAAAGTTCAACGCCTTCACAAACAGGCTGGATATTTAGTCATAAATTCAAACAAATTTTATAGTTACAGTGATATGGTACAGAAACTCAACTGGATGACATTAGATGAACACATAAAATTTAAGAAATTAGTCCTTGTGTACAAGGCATTGAATGGCCTGTCACCAGAGTATATGAAAGAAATGTTTGCACATCTTAAAGATGTTCATAGGGTGAACTCAAGATCAGCTGGTAAGGATAATCTCTACCTTCCTTGCCCCAAAACAGAGTATATGAAAAGGGCTTTTAGTTATGATGGTGCAGCAACATGGAATCGGTTGCCAATTGAAGTCAGAAGTTCTGCTACCTTGTTATTGTTTAAGAGAAATTGTACCAAGTATCTGATGTCGCTGCCTGAAGCAGGCAAATAATTGTTCACACTGTTGTAACTTTGCTGTACATTGTACAGTAGTCCCTGTCATGAGAGACCCCTGTTGTGAGAGACCACCCTCTCATGAGAGACCACTTTTCAGATTCCCAAGTCCTGTACTTCCCATGTTAATTTACCTGTCCCGAAAGACCACCTGCCTCATAAGACCACTTTTTTGTTGTTATAGGGGTGGTCTCTGGTGACAGGGACCACTGTATATACTTAACTGTGTATCTCATTGATTTAAGAGGGCCACAGGGAAGATTAATGTTTTGCTATACCAACTGAGCCACCCTCTCAAAATGAAGATCTCTCTCTCTATATATATAATATATATATATATATATATATATATAAAATCTAATAAAACACTGTACTGTTATTGCACATAAAGGAGTAAATTACTCCATTTTTGAGTTCAGATGCTTCTTTAAATTAAATTTAAACATGGATTTGGATTGGGGGTTGGAAACAGACCTATGGTCTTGAATTGCAGGCAAAGTTACAAAGAATGTAGGCTGCCATACCCTCTGAAATTTGGTTACAAAAGACAGGTGGTCTCTGGCAGTCAGCGTCTTTAATTGCAGGTATACAGTGGTACCTGCCTTGAGAGACCCCTCTGATGAGAGACCGGATATCTTTTTAAGACCACTCTCTGAGAACATTCTTGTCATGCTATTGTACCTCTAATGAAAGACCACCTGTTTTTAGAGACCACATTTTGACCCTCCCTTGGGGGTGGTCTCTCAAGACAGGGACCACTGTGCTAGCATATATATGCAATTTTCCCATATTCCCAAGATGTTATCAGTAAAGATACAGCAAATTCTGTACATGCAATATGTGATGTTCAATGAGCTTGATATCTAATGTGTTGCTGTATCGTACAGTTTTCCTGTACAATATGGAATTCAGTATGTCATATCAATACAGTTTGTGGTGCCACCTAGCAAGAAAAAAATGATTTTTTTTGCTGTGATAGGATCAGCCACCAGGCAGTGATGCCTATGATACACACAGAATAGACTCATCAATAAACATATGACAGTATTTGAATATGCTGTGTATTTATTTATAGTCAACAGGTACGCTGAGTATACATGTATGAATATAATAAACATAATAATGTACATGTATGGCATATTCCATATCAGTACTCACATCGATGATTTGTACTTTCATATCAGCTCCCGCTATTGCTTGTACTGATATTAAGTTCTTCCTGCTGATACTCATATTGATATGGAACGGGCCATGCATTATTATATACATATCGAAATATATTTAATCCGTAAATTTCATACTTATGATGGGCATTAAAATTCCTAATAAGTGCTTGCCATTTGGCAGGAATTCCCCACTTTTTTGACATTTTGACAGAAACTTGACCAGTTTGGAACACCTCTCCTTTGAAAATCCATTGATTTTTTTCTTCATATTTGATTGAATATAAAATCTCTCTCGTGATAGGAAAAATCGGGTCATATCACAAATTATTACTCTGTGTGTTTGTGTGTGTCCCGACGGACAGTTTTCACTCGATAATTCAAAAAGTTTTTTGCTGAAGGCTTTCATGTTGCACATGCTTATAGTCCTGAATAAGGTTTTGTACACATTCGATGATGGGTGACCTTGACCCAATTCCCAAGGTCACAGAGCCATTTTAGTGAAAAGTTTTTGACATAGGCCTGTCAAATTGCCGATTACAGTCCTGCATAAGGTCTTGGACGAGTTTGAAGATGGGTGTCCTTGACCCAATTCCCAAGGTTATAGAGTAATTTTAGTGAATTTGACTTTCACATGGTAACTTGAAAAGTGTTTGACACAGACCTTTCTTGTTTTTACATAAGGTCTTGGATGAGTTGGAAGATGGACGACCTTGACCCAAATGACGACCTTGACCCAAATCCCAAGGTCACAGAGGCATTTTAGTGAATTTGGTTTTGAAGCGAACACTTGAAAAGTTTTTGACATAGGCCTGTCAAATTGCAGGTGATTACAGTCCTGCGAAATTGACTACCTTCTTTGATTTCAATCAATTTTTGCACGAACCTCCCAGTCAGCAGGTTGTCATGACACATAGGAAACCAGTTGGTTTTATCTGTGTTGCTAGTTTGGCAAAAACAACATATTTTGCTGTGTTTGATTCAGACATCTGCGTGTACCTGCTAATGTGCAACAAATCAGACCAAAGTAAAACTGCAGGTAATATGAATGTCCCAGATTGATAAGAAATATGCAATTATACTGTTACAAAAATGAAATGTATTTATGCAGGAGGAATTTGTATCATGTCAGCTAAACAGTGCATTGAATTTAAAAAAAAAGTGGATGATGCTGCATTTATGTTATGTAACAGTCAGTTTGTTTGTCAGATTCTGTAGCAATCAGGTAGTTATTTGTCAATACTGATGAGAGAATAGGTCAGTTGTCGTTTCTCTTGCCTGCTAAACTGTATTGGTTGCATGTAAAACACATACATGTAATTTGATATTTTAGAAGGGCCTGGCTCATTCATCTTAACTTTTTTTTATAGCATTCGTTACACATTTGAATTCTTGTCACCCCACTATCAAGTTTACTTGCAGTTCCTCCCAAACTGAGATCAATTTTCTGGACACCACAGTCCGAATAGACTCTCAACGTAAGGCATACACATCTCTTTACACCAAACCAACAGATACACACACGTATCTTCACTATAGGTCAGCACACCCCAAACATTCAAAAACTGGGGGACCTTACAGTCAATTATTGCGAGTCAAAAGAATTTGCAGCAAACCCAGAGACTATGAGGACAATTCTTTAAAAATCCTCAAATATTATGAGGAACGGGACTACCCTCCTGACAGTCTCAAAAAGTGTAAAGATAAAGTAGATGCTTTAGACCGGAAAGGCCTGCTTCATAATGATCAGGCCACAAATAACACCACCTCAAACAGTGATACAGATAGACTTTATCTAATCACTGGCTTCAACCCAGCCCTTCCCCCCCATCAAGGAAATTATCCAGAACAATTGGAAAATCCTTGAAGCTTCACGATATGCATCAGTATTAGGGGATAAAGAAGTCATTGTTGGGTTTAAACGTCCAAAGAATCTTCGCGATCATTTGGTCCGATCTAGACTTAGGACAACACGGGAACAAGAAACCAATCCTGCAATTTCAGGCAGGAAACACCGCAATGAATGCACACGCACAAACTGTCAATACTGCAAACCTCTGAATACAACAGGGCGTGCAATGAGCACAGAAACTGGGCGAACTTACTCAGTCCCCCTAGGAGGATGCTGTGAAAGCTCCAACCTAGTTTATCTCCTCACATGCAATATCTGCAAAAAACAGTATGTAGGGCAGACCCTTCGTCCCCTCAGAGATAGACTGAGGGAACATTTCCGTTACATTAGTAACCGCTCAATGGAACAGCCCTTAGGCAGACATTTTGCACAAAGG
The DNA here is from genome assembly GCA_964020975.1 of Hermodice carunculata. NCBI lineage: Eukaryota > Metazoa > Annelida > Polychaeta > Eunicida > Amphinomidae > Hermodice > Hermodice carunculata. The sequence goes on along the minus strand of OZ026620.1, from coordinate 76,577,897 downwards.
GACCATGATGGACTGAACATAGAAGTCCATATCCTTGAATACATCCCCACACCCCCTAGATTAGTACGCAGCAGAGAGCTGCGTCTAACCAGGGAAAAACATTGGATGCATCAATTACGCACAGTCGAACCATTCGGTCTCAACATTATGGGAAAGTGAGCACATTTGCTCTGTATTATGCTAAATTTTTACTGTCAGAGCTCACTTTCCCTTAATAAGCCAGTATAATTTCCACATATCTTGTGAAGTTAAAAAATGGAACACTGCAAATACACCTTCTTAATCAAGAAATTGTTACCCATGCACTTCTTAGTCCCTATTCAGGGCATCAGCACAATTATTCAGTTGTCCTGATTTGACCCAGCCCATTAAAAACTGCACTAACTAACCTTAGTTAAGTCCCAGATCGGATTTCCTTATTTGGGAGATACTGATTTTTAAATCAGACATAAGTCTGATTTGAAGATGATCATGATGACATAATCAGTCAATTATGGCCAATCACGCTTAAAACGTAAACACAATACACGTGCGCACGTAACAACAAGCGTAACTCCAAATAGGTATAAAAGGGCGCAGGCAGTCTTCCTAACCGTCCCTGACGAGTTGAATAAATCAACGAAACCGGTCGGACATCAGCCTCTAGACTTAACGGCCTTTTGCCTTGTCTAAGCTCATACTCTCATTTTTTTTATAGCAATTGTCAGATATAACAGCCATGATGTTCATTGATCAAAACAGAAATATAGATTTGCCTTAGGTGCATGTATTGTTCAAACTTTACAAATGTGTCAATATGTAAGTCAGCAAAAAAAAAAGTGTGCCTTTAAATCATGAAGAAGACGAGGCAAGTGTTGATAAGAACAGATACACAATGTGCCAAATAAGCCTGACGTGTTTTGTCCTTCACTTGACTCATCAGAGTCTAAGGAGTTTTTAATAAACGATTGACTACAGGTTGAGCATAACTACAATCTTATGCCCAGTAGTGGAGAGAGTTGAAATCTGTCAACTTCACAGTTATGTGGTTTAATCAAAAAATAAAAATAAAAAAGGCTTAAAAATCAGCTACATCAGTATTTTCCAGTTGATGGTTTTCAACTTGAAGCCGTGCAACAAATGCTGTTCCAATTTCAGCCTTTCACAATAACAAATCAACCAACTGTAAAGAAAATCTAGGACATGGCTGTTATTATTATGGGTCCACTCCAAGGATGTACCCATTTTGTATTCAGGCTGTGCATATCCCCTGTCCATGATTCTGTTAGTCTGCCATCTAATTATGAACACAATATCTCAAGGCTTGATGGTCACCTGAAACTCAAATGTCCTGCTTTTGTACATGTACCTTGACACCATTTCTTCACTTGATTACATTTTGGTGACCTTGACCTCATTTTCAAGGTCATGGGAGGAATGTATGTGCACAGGTTGACCCATCAGTCATTTTTTTTCTTTGTGTCTCCCGCCACCAAAGGTGGCACAGGGGGACTTAGAATTAGTAGGGATACGGGCTGTTTCTGTCTGTCCGGGAACATATCTCTTGAAGCCTTAGAGATAGAATAATGAAATTTATACCAGAGATGCATCATAGCAAGGGCATGTGCGCCATATTTTACTTTTAACCTTCCCTATTTTTAAAGGTCACAGGGCCCAAGAACATATCATTTTTTGTGCATCCAGACATGCTGTATACATACATTGTATAGCTTTCTGCTGTATATTGTGGCGGGGGAGATAGATCCTTTGGATCACTGTGCACTTGTTTTGCAGTGAGGTGCCTCTAGTTGCCCAAATGATATATAGCAAGGGTGCTTGGCAAACTCTTGAGACAAGAAGTGGCCTCTGTCTGTTTTCCAATGCTGGACCGGTTACATCATATAAAGTGGTTATTGGGGATGCTCTATGCCTCTATTATTGCTCCATTGCAGGCAGTAGCAGCCGGCTGTAAGAAACTGGTGGCGTCCTCTGGTGGTAATGCAGGGCTGGCTGCAGCCTATGCAGCCAGGAAGCTGGGAATCCCCATCACCATCTACATACCCAACACCACCCCACAGTTCATGCTGGACAAAGTCAGGGCAGAGGTAAGATGAGCCGGAGAGCAGAGTCTCCAAGTCTCCCGCCTCTGCGGGAGATCTCCCACTTTTTGTACCTTTTTACAACGTCTCCCACTCTCCGGCCTTTTATAAAATGTCTCCCGCTTTTTGTAAAAAAAATTTAAAAATTATTATTTTTCTATCGGTGGCTGTAAAGTTGTACTGTTTTGCCGTATTGTTGTACTATATACGCATGGAATATGTATATGATGGTGCCTAAAATGGTTCAAAATGCATGAAATGAAGGCGCAAATTTCAAGTTTGTTGGGGGGGGGGAGCATCCCCCCTCCTAGGTACATGTATGCTTCGGACCTTTTGTGCTCTCCCTCCTGCTTTTCAGTAACTGCAGGAGGGAAACATCCGACTTTTAACATAGGCTAGCTTGGAGGATCTGGCAGAGGCGAGTGATCTGTGAAACACACAAGTTCAGCATCATAACAAAAGTCTATACTTCAAGCCTTTATTGGGCAAAAAAAAGAAAAAAAAAGAAAGAAAGATGATTTCATTGTGTTTGTATGCAGAAAAAGTTTGACCTAGCATCTTTGTGCTCTAGACCTTGCATGTGTTAGTTTTCCCCTGCAGACTTAATTCTAAATACTCACTTGGAAGACATTCTTAAAAGAGCAGTTTCATTCAAGTTTTGACATGTGTGCATGTAAAATGAAATGGGTCCCACTCACTTGGACAGCACAAGAAGAACTGTATTTGAAATATGAAACCACCCTCTGCGTTCTTCCTATGAATATAATGTAAAAAAACTGTGAAAATTAGAAACTAATAAACCATAAAGACATCGTTGTTATTTGAAAAATATCTTAAACCGTGATATTTACTGTAGTTTATACATGTAGTGATTCAGCGAGCACATAACAGTTACTGTTTGTTGATTATATTTTTATTTACAATGTAATTTTCAGCAAGCCACAGTGATAGTCCATGGCTCTGTATGGGACCAAGCCAATGAGATGGCTCTGAAAGCTGCTGAAGACCCAGGTAGGCATCTGATTGGCTAAAGCAGTAGTCACATGGTGTTGATCTGATTGTGTGAGTAAATATGATTGGTTAATTACAGATACATGTGAAGTCTGATACAAATCCATTTCCATGCACAAAAGGAGAAAAGGCTGTGATGTGTGAGGACTGAAGGGATCTGGATTAATGTGAATGGTTATAATGCTAATTTATGTAACCGTTAGTTACAATGATTTGTTTTCGACAAAGTGGCTGATTCTCTGTCAGCTGTCGGAATTTTGCTCATGTCATATCAAATAACTTACCACATTACTGCAATTTCTGGCAAGTAAAATCTGTCGTCTTCAGGTCAATATGCTGGTATGTCTGCTCTGGATAACAAGTAATACGCACAAAGAGATATGTGTTATATACAGGTGTGTATTTTCATGTAATTTCCTTTGATTGATTGTGTACATGTGCGAGTTGCATTGTACATGTGCCTATCTACTTTATTTCCTTGCAGAATGCACTTATATCCATCCATTTGACCATCCAGACACTTGGTAAGTACTGTAAATTGCTTTCATTTCGCTGTATTCTCATTTTCACTTATTTCTCTGATGGCACAAAACCGAGAAAATAAAAACACAGTGAAAAAGTATTTTAACAATGTTTGAATGGGAATTATGTCCAAAATAGTTATAATAAAACTACAGTGAAATGTCAAAAATACAAAAACTGAAAATTTAAACATGTGAAAATAAAGCAGTTTACAGTAGATGATAAAGTAGAACACTTTGCATCAGCAGTGTGAAGCAACTAAGATGACACTCAAATACTGTAGTTCTAGAAATTTTTGTGGGTTTAATTTCATGCAAACTCAATTTTTCTCAAATTATAGAATTTTCGTGCATTTCAATTTTGCGCAATCCAATGCCATACAATGTACTGAAATACAAAGCAATTTATTTTCGTGCTTTGAGTGGTAGCGCAAAAAGCATGAAATTAAATCAAGCGCAAGAATTTCTAGAATTACAGTATGTGCAGGTGTTGAAACAAAAAAATCTTGGATAAATGTGGCACCAGCCTTGTAGAGAAATGCTATATAAAGACAGAAAAAACAAACGTGTTTCGAATTGATTTTTTTGAAAAGCTCTTGAAGCTTCTTTTGAGATAACAGTGTGCAAAATTTAATTTCAATGCATCATTGTTAAAGAAAAAGAGTGAACAAGCTCAGTCTGGTATTCTTGCAGGGAGGGAGTAGGGGTAGGAAAGAGAAAATTGAAAAGTTTCAGAGTATTTTTTCTTTTCTGTTCTTTCTTTTATTTTCTCTCCTCTCACCTCCTCTCCCCACCCCTCCCTTCTACTTTCTTTCTTTTGTAAGAGATAAAAAATGACAAGACTGTTCAGTTTTTCTATGACATTGTCTGTGGTATCACACAGGACTGGCCATGCAACTTTGATAGAAGAGGTGGCGGCGAGTTTACCAGGGCCCCCTGATGCTGTAGTGACGGTGGTCGGGGGCGGGGGACTGCTCTGTGGGCTGGCTCAGGGACTGGATGCAGTTGGCTGGAAGAATGTTCCACTGGTTGCCATAGAGACAAAGGGAGCAGAGTCCTACCATGAATCAATAAAAGCCAATAAACTTGTTACTTTACCAACTATCAGCAGGTAAGTCAATGAAACAAAAAAAGCCAATAAACATGTTGATTTACCAACTATTAGCAGGTAAGTCGTGTACAAGAGGCCCTAATATAGGTTGGTGAGCCTGTCTGCCAATCGATTTTCAGTAAAATATGTTTAGAGCAAGTCATACTTGCTTCTGTTACTGGTTGTCAGAGTGTAATTGAGCCCAACCTAAAAGTTAGTATTTTTGAGATTGCTGTCTGTTTCTCTGCTGAAATGAAATTTGTTTAGCGACATGCGAAAATGGTTTTCTATTCCTGCAATTCATGTATGCGATGTGAAATCTATGAAATCCTTTGTGTGCATGCGTCTGTTTGTTTTCGTTTGTTAATTTTGCCTCTCAGCATACACTGTCAATATAAAAGTTGACATATGTTATGATTAAAACTACATGTTGACATAAAATGCCAATTGGTGCAAGCTTTAACACATTTCTTTATTTAAAGTAGATGGTAAGAGTTTGTTTTTTTATTTTTGCAAGACCCAAAAACTTTGCTGTTCAGGTGCCATCATGCGAGATGATGAATTTGGTTTCAGCATAGCCAAGTCCCTGGGATCCCTGACTGTGACAGCCAGAGCCTTGCAGTATTATCATGAGAGACCCATCCTGTCGGAGGTTGTGACAGACAAAGACGCCGTGTCAGCATGTCTCAGATTCGCAGGTGAGCCATTTCTATTCACGCGCAGGCAATTCATAGTTCCGCAGATGTCCTCACTGTTAGGGAAAAATCGCCCAGTTTTTGGAGAACAGCACCAAAAAAAAAAAAAAAAAGCAAAAAAAAAATTGCTGGAAAATTGGATAAGTATTTAGTTGCATTGTCATGCAAAATTTTGTAATTTATGACCTTCCCCCCCCCCCCCCGAAAAAAACCCAACACATGTGGACACATGTATACCTGTATGTATACCAACAGAGGAAATGTCACAACGCTTTTACATTATATTCCAATTTATGTATTATGATGTACAGTGGTACCTGCTGTATGTGGCCACCCTTTCTGCCAAGAAAAAGTGGCCACATACAGCAGGTGACCTGTCACCACAGGTAAATTTTACAAAGAAATTGACTACTATGACTGAGCCTAGTGACCACAAAAAGCAGTGTGGCTGCTCATGGCAGTGGTTGCATACAGCAGGTACCACTGTACACAAATTGGGTTAGATGAGAGCCAGACAATGCAGAGTCATTGTTAATGCAGTGTGGGTTGGCAATAGGAGGTATTCTCATTTAACAATATCACCTGCAGATCTGCCCTGACCCTCTTAGTTGCTAGGCAATAGAACTATGTTTTAGGCATTATCGGGGCATATGTACCAATTTTGTAACTTAACCATCCAGAAATAACAGTTTTGCTACTAAACATATGAAATTTTCTAAATGTGTTTGGCATGTGGTATGTTTAAAAATGTTTTGAACAACTTTATCTTAAGCTGTTTGCTTTCTGGAGTTGTTATTTTTTGTTTTTGTTTTATCAGAGAAGCTGATTTAGCCATGCTTAATACAGGTACATGTACATCAATCTGCCCTCCTTCCTGTCAAGTCCCTTTGCTACACCCTAGGTGGCAGCACAGGATCTCAATTAATATGAAAAGCTCCTATTGCAGATAATATTTGTAGCAATATTGTTGAATTTAGTGTTTTATTGAGTCTTACTGAACAAAAACCAGAAAGTCCAACAAGGAGTGCAACAAATGTCATCTGTAATTGCCGACGCATGGTACATTTTGTTTCTCACATGCCTGAATATGATGGAAATCAGAAAAATATCTCTGAATAGAGTGAATTTCCAAGAATAGAGAGCTGCCATCTTCGTTGCTGATGGTATTACTTAGCACACTCTGGATTACTTTTCACATTCAACATTACTTGTACATCTATTCTTCATTTAAAATTGTTTCAGTACAGATACTCATATACATGTATCATTGATTATATCATGTTTGGAAGGCCTGATGTCACTCCTTACTAAATATGCAATCAAAAGTCCCAACGCCAAAAGATTTATTTTTGGTTCAAAGTAATGGACTTGGAGTATTATAGCATTTTTGTGAAGAAAACTTGCTATGTTTGCACAGGAAAATAACTTTATTTAGGAAAGAAGTTTGTGGCCCATGATGGGCCCCAAATTTGACAATTTTGCGCCTTTTTGGGCATCAAGCGGGCTCTGGGTTGTGACGTCACGGAAGGGAATCGATGTGGTACAATGGCAGATAGCGATAGAGAGAGCCTGAGTGGCAGCAACACAGAGAATGAGCTGGATCTCAGTTTTAGCTGTTCCTTTTCTGAAGAGGAACTTACTGTGGATGAGGGGGGAGATGTAGGATTACGCAGGGAGAAGGACAGAGAAATCCAGCCATACTGGAAGAAGCCACAGGCTACGACAAAGCTGGTCTTTGCAGGTGCAACTGGGACGGAGTCTGTGCCCAGCACTGATCATGCCATAGCTGCCACGGAAGATGACCAAAAGCTGATACTTGGAAAATTTAGACTGGCAAGGGATGCTTTTCAAAAGTCATTTTGCGAAAGTTCCTATATAAGTGAATGGTTGAAGTTTACTGAGTACTGCCAGATGTGGCCTATAATAAGGGGACAGGCCATTTATTCTGTCAGTGATATGCTGTCTTGTGTGCAATTGTTGTCTTTGTTTAGCAACGTCTACCCTGTTTTTGCCATACAGTGCTTTATTTTCTCCTATTCTATATGCAAGAGGGATTCATATAGGGCTATGCCCTTGTTCTGGATCATTTTGTGCAGTAAAATATATGTTTAAACCAAGAAGGCAGGCCTTCTTGGTTTAAACATATATTTTACTGCACTCCATCATTGCCAAAACCGGCAGTATATGCTGCATGCTAAGAGAGGTAAAAACGGTAGCACCTCCCACTGTGTGGCTTATGTGTATTCAAGCTGTGGTCAAGTGCTTATGTATTCCTCTCTGTAGAAGTTTGCGGAATGCGATAGTAGTCATTATTGATCTGTTTAGGCATGCACCAGCCTTACAGATACTTTTCAATGCAACCGTTTAGCTGCATGAATAATAACAATAATAATAACATAATGCTATGGCTTCCTTCTTCTCTGCCACAGTGCTGTGTCAGACAGCTGGCCTAGATCAAATAGGAGGAGAAAGGGAAAAAAAATGATGAGGCATAGAAAACCATGATAATTGACTCCTTTCACAGAGCCAACAAAGCATTACATTTTTCACCTCCAGCTGACTGGAGAGGGCATTGCAGGGATGAACACTTGTGGGTATAGGGTAATGTGTGTTAAAAGTACCAATCTTCAAAGTAAATTTGAAGTCAATTATAGTAACATTAACATAAATTGTAAAACTTTGTGATTAGTATGCCTGTCAATATCGGTAATGTACATTTTTATTTTGAAGATGTTAGAAACTTTTTACAGGCAAAAGTAATGAGACCCTCACACAGTATCTTTGAACTGACCACCACACATACATAGGTATCCTTTGGTTTCTGACACCTGTGGGGTTAATCACCAGATTAGTTTGTGAAACCTTTAAACTGAGTACATTTTGGCAGCATGTGCTCATGATGCCACAGCATATGGCTCTGTGGGACATAACATTCATACAATTCAAGCAAGTGTGGTGTTTAATGGGCAAAATGCCATTGTATCAGTTATGGCAGACACTTCACTTACTAGGCAAGCTTTATTGCCCTAAAATAGTCTTATAACCAATTGTTATAAGTCCAACATTTTATGAAAGGTTTCATTAATAGTTTAGAGGCCATTTTCCTTCCATACTTGGTGAGGAAAAACTTTAATAGATGGAGGAGGAAGTCATGCACACCTCCTGCTAATAATGTCAACCAATAAGATGGGAGCAAAAAATGATTGGCAATCACTCATGAGAGATAAATCAGTAACCAGGGCTAAAAATCAGTAACAATAGCATGTCATGTGAGAAAATACAGGAAAGCTCTTTTTTTCTTGCAAAAGTTAAGAATGCAGTAGTTGTCTCAGATCTAATGAGTGAATGAAGGGGTAAATACCGACACAGCTGCGAAGCAAGTTGGCCACTGTGTGATTGGTCAGTGACAGTGGTATGTGTGAGACTCTCGTTGAGGCCATGCCTCATAAATATGGACACAAGAATGATTTATTGGAATTCCTCCAATTTTTTTTTTTTTTTTCTAAATTTTGTGAGTAAAATTGTACGGAAGCATATTTCGAGGAAGCTATTGCTGAGTATCTTGCCATCATAACTCATTCAAACTCTTTGCCCAGCTTACCACGTGTGATGTATACTGATACCAGAAGGGCACATCAGGCACGCTACTCTGCATGGTATCAATATCAGCTTCCTGTGTCACATGACATTTTCAACCAACCAATGAAGCAAGTTTTGTTTATCCAACAGGAGCCTCCACCTGGAAAGGGTGAATACCAGGGGGGAGGCTGCTTGTGGTGCCACCTAGAGGTGACATATTCCTTTGACACAAGGTGATTAATGTGTGGCCCATGTGTGTTTTATGTTCGCAGATGATCACCGTATGCTAGTTGAGCCTGCATGTGGCGCTGCCTTGAGTGGGGTTTACAGCAACATACTGCAGCGACTACACAAGGAGGGTGCTCTACCAAAACTCGACACTGTCGTAGTCGTTGTGTGTGGAGGAAACATTGTGAATTTGGCTCTACTAGAACAATGGAAGACTCAGTTCGGTGTATAAGTGAAGATCATTTTCATCTTTCCATCACAGTATTACATTAATCTACTTGATTTTCCTGACTAAGAATGATTAAAATGGCAACAAAATGCTTTATTCACAGCGAACTATTGGCAATTCAGCCTAGAATTACAGCAAAGTAATACATCTATAACAAAAAAAAAAAAAAAAAAAAAAAGTGGAGACTTTGGTGAGAATAATGCCAGCAGATATGGACTGTAATTTAAGATATTTTAAGCATGCACATATACAGTATATTTGCACTTTTACCATGGGATTTTTATTGTGTGTGCATATGTGGGTTTAATGAGACCAAAAACTGTGCCCTTTTGGGCCTTATAGAGTATTTATTGGAAGTCTACAATTCTACATGTCAAGTAAGATGCATTGATCAAGAGGTTAATCAGGCCTTAGGGACTTAGGTTGATATTGTTGCTCTACAATTTATAGATTGTTCAGGGTTGGACTTTTACCTAGTGGCCAAAGAATAGATTTTACAGGCAATTATGCCCCATGTTTGATTTGACCGACTACGTTATTATACAGCCAATGCGTGGAGTTGCTTTTTTCGACAAAGTTGTACCACGGAAATAGGTATTTAGCAATAGACTTTAAACTCAGGAAGCAAGGGGATGGAGCTACAGTTCTGACTGTTAATGAGGCTTTTGTACAATTGCTTTGTTGCTCTCTACCACAGGAAAGGATAGAGAGTACAGGCCTTTACTGGGGCCACAGGGAATGACTTGATAAGACCAGACGTGACTTCTTTCATAATCCATGTAAAACAAAGGCATCCATCACTTCCAAGAAGGCCAGTCCCTATAGCAGCAGTATGTAGCTTCACACTGTATACTGCACAGAAAAAGTGAAGCCCCTTACCCGTTATGATATACAGTGAAACCCCATTATAACGACACTCAGATATCCAACATATTCAATATAATGACAAAAATTTTCAGGGGAAAAAGTCCATTTTCTTTGTTACTTGATTCATAAATCTGGCATATTCAGATATCTGACACATTTCTAAGGGAACAGATGGTGTCATTATAATGAGTTTTCACTGTATAATGGGAAGGGACACTTACTTTAAAAAAAATATATATATATATTCTCAATGCAGCAGCTGTATTTGTGCTACTAACACAGTATGTAATGCAAAGGCCCTAAGTTTGGTCTGTCTTGTTCAGGAAGCAAAAACAGAAACCTGATGGAAAAAAACAGAAGGAAGGAAATTTATAATTCCAGCTATTGTGATACAGAGCTCATCCTAAAAAAATAATTCTGCAACTACCTTTCAGAGTCATGTCAGACCTGGGTCATGCTGGGTCTTGTCTACTGACCTGGGTCATGCTGGGTCTTGTCTACTGACCTGGGTCATGATGGCCGGGCATTATATATAGACCTGGAATCTGGAATCAGGAATCATTTTATTTGACCATTATTTTCTATACATTTCAATCATGAGTTACAAGGTATGAATATTGCCCTGGAGACTCGCATTAATATCATATGTCAACTGCTATCACCATGAAGACAAGCAAATATGAATACGTACCATTTTTGACCAGCCAAATATAGAATTACATTAAATATAGCAGATTTTCAAAATTATCTTGAAGAATGTAAAAAACTATTGCATCAAGCAGAATGACTGTTTGACAAATACAATTATGGTAAAATCAGAAATACAATTATTGTCTTTACCATAGAACTACAGACAGAAACTTATGCAGAGGTATTAACCTGGGTCATGCTTGGTCGTATCTACAGATCTGGGTCATGTTGGGTCTTGTTTGAAGACCTGGGTCATGCTGGGTCTTATATATATTGACCTGAGTCATTCTGGGTCTTACATACAGACCTGGGTCATGCTGAGTCTTGTCTGCAGACCTGAGTCTTCCTGGGTCTTGTCTGTAGACCTGGGTCATGCTGGGTCTTATTTACAGACCTGGGTCATGCTGAGTATTGTCTACTGACCTGGGTCATGCTGGGTCTTATATACTGACCTGGGTCATGCTGTGTCTTGTCTGCAACCTGGGTCATGCTGGATCTTGTCTCCAGACCTAGGTCGTGTTGGGTCTTATATACTGACCTGGGTCATACTGGTTCTTAAGTGCAATTTGTACCTTCAATATTTTCTGTTAATAAGAAATTTGTGCAGAACTAGTATTAAGCAAGTGCTCATTTACTCCTGGCTGCTTTGAATGGGAAAGAATTAAACTCTCACAAGGATGAGGCTCAAGAGGATCATGGGAGTTCAGCCATTTCATGGAATGTGGGTGATTTCTGGGGAATAAAATGATTGAACTGTACCAATGGCTTGTGGTTAGTTTATAATCAGTGAAAAATTGGGTCCATGTACAAAAAGTTCTTGGTAATTCTTGAGGGTATAAAGGCAAGTTCGCATTGGCTTTAGTAATGAGGGACACTTTTCTTTTGATAACTCTCTAAATACACTCAAAAAGTCCATAAAGTATACTATTTTTGGAAAGAAAACAACATAATTAAAGATTAATTCTGTAGCACCGTTTACTAGCTACAATGTTTACACAGAAATTATCAAAGTGTATAGAAGTGATCATCATTCTTTGATACAAATTTGGTTTCAAGTCTGATATTTTAGTAGATTTTAATATCAAATTAGTGGTCAACTGCATACCCTATAAATGTAAAAAGAGTGTTTCAAATTTTGAACTTTCGTTGGCCACCTTTGATCAACTCTGGTGACAAAACGGAACCAAAATTGGAAAATCTGAGACAAGCTTTTATGACTCAATATGTTAACATCAGTTTGTGTTCAGACTTGAATGAGTTGAAGCGATATTTGCCCTAAATTATGATGATCACTTGTGTAATTGTTAAGAAACAGCAACAAGTGACAAAGCAAAATTGAAATGAATAGCATCCTGGGTTTGTTAGTTTTCTGAAAATGTAAAATTTACCATACTTTATGTTTAAATCCAAAGTTATATTCAGTGATTTGCGAAAGTCCCTAGCAACTTGCTGTATATCCTCAATGGGTGATACTTATAATGTGTATGAGGCTTGAAGAGCCCCAAGAGGTAATTCTCCCATCTTCTGGTCATGAAGTTTAAATTTTGTAGTGGGCTCAAGTGAAGTGATGTGGGCTTGAAAAATGTAGGCTACACGTTCATTTGTTTAAGAAATTTGACCTGGCAAAGCCACCACACGTCAGCAATTGTAATCAGGTTTTTCTTTGCAGCTTACCTTTTCTTGTAGTTTTCTTCTTTTTTTTTTTTTTGGTCCTCACATTCATCTGTCCACAATTCACAACATTCATCTGTCCACAATTCACAACATTCATCTGCCCACAAATCTGAACATTCATCTCTCCACAATTCCCATTTTCAACTTCTCCAAAACTGTTTGCCAGACCCTTTACAAACTTGGTGGGGTCTACCTTTGGTACATCTATCAAGTTTTGCTCAAATGGCCTAGGTCCACTACGTTTTGTTCATTTAGTTGCAAAAACATCTCTGTTTGGCTTTGCAAAAATGATTCAAAATTGCATTGGGGAAAATACTGGTATACCCTGAGACCATATCTGTTCAACAAGAGGTACTGCGTTTTTTTTTCTGTTTTTTTCAAATGAATTTGTATGTTTCTGTACTTTTTCTTCAAACCTTAAGTGGTAATGTAACTGGACTTTGGTCTCCACCAAAGTCGTTCACTTGGTGGCACTGCTGTCATTTCCTGGGTTTAAGCTCTGTTGACCAAAGGTCAATGAGCTGATGCAGTCTCTCGTATCTACACGTATCTGTCTGTTGGTCCAACCAACAACTTTGGTTTGTGAACATGAAGTAGTCCACACCTTTCATATTAACCCCATGTAACTTTCAGGATGGACCAAGTGTATGAAAATCTAGGCTGACTTCCAGAGTGGTGCTGCCACCTTTTGTATGATGCCAACTATGTGAAAATGTTGAAAACACTGTTTTTTCAATAAGTTTTTCATGTGCATCCTCACTTAACTTGGTAGGAAGGTTGATTAGGCAAAAAGACAAAAGCACACTAAAATTTGGTGGTGCCCGTAAAGCATTACACAAGATATGGATTGAAATATACTGAAAAGACGTTAAATGTTTTGAGAAAGAACATTATTCCCTCTTTAACAATAATTACCTTGCGCTTGTGTGTTTTATGTACTTCCCATGTCTGGGGCCAGTGGAAATTATTTTGTTCGGCTTAGGTACTACTTCACTGCATCACTCGTATGTCTCATCTTTGATCCATACTCATCAGACTAGTTTTTAGCTCAGCTGACTTGTCAGTCAGCCGAGCTTATAAGGTGGCCCATTGTCTGTCGGTCTGTCATCAATTGACATCCACAATTCACATTTCAGACTTCTCCAAAATCGCTGCGCAGATTTATTTCAAACTTGATGGTGATATACCTTGAGTGGGTCTCTACCAAGTTTCACATGGTCATGCTCGAGTGATTTTTGGATTTTTAAAAAAATTTTTTGTTCTTTGTTCTTTTTTTGGTGCAAATCTTAAAAAATCCTATTTTCCAAAACCACTCACCCGATGGCTTCGATATTGCACAGGAACACTCCTAGGGACTCATAGTTCTTAATTTGTTCACCAGGTGGCACTACAGTTTTTTCTATTTTTTAAAATGTTTTTTGTGTGATTTTCACTATTTTCATTTTCTTCTGCAGAACCGTCACACAGATTAAGCTGCATCTTGGTGGATATGTTCCTTGTGAATGGGTCAAGAAAGCTGTTCACTAGATGGATTTTTGAATTTTGACATTTTTTTGTTCAATTTGGGTACTTGTCAGTAAATGTATTTTTCCTATTGATTACTATGTAAGTCAATGGGCATTCTCTAATGCTAATTTGCATTTTTCAGCTTCTTCCCTGAAACTGTCAACCAGATACACTTCAAACTTGGTGGCAATGTACCTTGGGTGGGTGTCTACCAAGTTTCGTCAAATGGGCAAGCTCCATTGATTTGTGGATTTTTTATTTCTTTTTCTTACTTTGGGCAAATCTTAAAAAATCTTCTTCACTGAAACTGCTCACACAATTGCTTTGATATCACACTCCTAGTTCTGAATTTGTACTTGATGCCGGATTTATAGCGATTTTTTTCAATTTGGGTGCCTGCTGGTTGATGCATGCATTCTATTTATGTTAGTGAATGGTGATTGCAATGGAAACTCATATATTTTGCTTCGTCTCCAAAACCATCAAGCAGACTCACTTGCAACTGGGCTGGCATGTACCTTGGGTCAGTCTGAACCAATTTTGTTCAAATGGTCATGGTGCAGTGAATTTTGGATTTTTAATGAATTTTGTTAATGTTTTTTTTGGCAAATGTTAAAAAATCTTCTCAGAAACCACCCAGTCGATTGCTTCAAATTGCATAGGGACACTCGTGGGGACCCCCACACCTTAATTTGTTCAACAGGTGGTGCTGTGATTTTACTGGGGTTTTTTGGGGGGGGGGTTTGATGATTGGCAAGGGGATTTGTACATGTAAGCAACAGTGATCATGGTCTCAAACAGAGGTGACCTTGGTATCATAATTCACAGGACCACTTCAGTCTGTGCATGTAAGGTCAGCAGAGCACAGGACTGTTGACATCCCTCTTGCCTTTTATCCCCATGTGTAGGCATCATGACATAACAATCTGTAATTTATATCTCACTGGTTTTCTTGAAGATTGATATGAATGTGTGGGAACTTTTTAGAATATTGCTGTCACTAGTTGCAATGTTAAATTTATTAGTTCATTGACCTTCTTGGCAAGGGCAGAATAACCGTAAAATATGATTAGATATTCGTACGTGGTTCTGCATTTGACCAAGTTGTGAAGGTATGCCTTTTCTACGATTTTGGCGACTTTCGACAATAAACTAGATATAATAGTGGTATTTGCACCAGTGAAGGGACTGCCATTTACAAATATGGGACCGTTGAGGGCAGCAAATTTATCTCATCTTGGGCACTGGGTAAACTGACCTTGGGTTCAAAGTCAGCTATATAGAGTACTAAATCATTGAACATAAAATCCACCATCCAGAAGCAAATAAGTGGCTGTGTGACCTTGAGAAGTGGGTCAAGGTCACTTATGTTTGAACTGAACTTTGGCCCTAGAGGACTAGAATCATGTACAATTAATCTAAATCCCATGAATGAAAAAGCTTATAAATTTTTGCGCAGACACTGAATTTCACAAATGTGGCTGTGTAACATTGAGAAATTGGGTCAAGGTCACTCATTTGAATACTCACTAATGTGACTCCATGACCTTGGGAACTGTGTCAAGGTCAAACATCTCTCAACTTGACCTAGCCCTTACAGGGGACTATAATCATGTGCAATATAAAAGCCCTAACTCAAAAGCTTCTTAAGTTATCATGCAGACACCAAATTAACTAATGTGGCTCTGTGACCTTCAGAATTGGGTCAAAGTTATCCATCTTTCAACTTAACCTAGCTCTTACAGAGGACAATAACCCTGTGCAATACGGAAGCCTTAGCTCAAAAACTTCTAAGTTATGATGTGGACACCAAATTCACTAATGTGGCTCTGTGACCTTGAGAATTGGATCAAGGTCACTCATGTTTGAACTTAAGGTAGCCCTTATAGAGGACTAAAATCCTGGTTAATATGAAAGCCCTAGCTCAAAAGTTTTGAAGTTATTCAGAAATAGTCTGGACAGATGTAGCTTTACGACCTTGGGAATTGTGTCAAGGTCACCTATCTTTGAATTTGACCTAGTCCTAACAGGGGACTATAATCTTATGCAATATAAAAGCCCTCACTCAAAAGCTTCTCAAGTTACTATGCAGACACCAAATTAACTGTGACTAAGTGACCTTGGGAACTGGGTCAAGGTCATCCATCTTTTAACTTGACCTAGTACTTGTAGAGGACAATATCCCTTGCACAATATGAAAGCCTTAGCTCAAAAACTTTTCAATTTATCATGCAGACACCAAATTCACTAATGTGGCTCTGTGACCTTGGGAATTGGATCAAGGTCACTCATGTTTGAACTTAAGGTAGCCCTTATAGAGAACTAAAATTGTGCAATATGAGAGACTTAGGTCAAGAACTTCACAAGTTAGCATGCAGAATCGATCTGGACGGACGGAACCAGGGATCACTATGGGGGACTCGCCTTCAGCAGTCCCCTAATTACGGGGTACATGGGAATAAAAATGGAAAGTAGCTTCTGTGTAGAATGATAAAAGTTTATTAAGACTTTTTTTCTCCTCAGATGTCTAATAAACTTGATCGTTCTATACAAAAACTATGTTCTATTATATGGTTACTGGTAACCAATGTACCACAAAGGTGTATTACGTGGAAGTTTGATACTGCACAATGTGAATGACCTTGAAGTACTTTCTCAAGGTCACGCAGGAATTGCATTTCAGGAAATTAATTTTTTCGGATGGTCATTTTTCTTACATGTAAGCAGAGGATGAGGCCCATGGGCCTCATTTTAAATAATGAGATGATCATTAAATGTTAGTAAGTGATGCTAGAGTAAATGAAGGTAGAGGTTTTTTCCAAAACATGAGCTAGGTCAGGCTATTTGCTTTCCCATCTTGGAGTTTTTGAAGTTACAGAATAGTAGTAAGGGAACACGCATACCATTGTCAGTGCCTGCATCTCTGCTTTTTTCCCCAGCAAACATGTTGACAGATTCTCTTCAAACTTGGCAGGAATTTTACGCATTTTAAATCAGCTGAACACGGGTCATTCCAACAGCCTTCTTGTTTCACTTCATAGGCTCTTGTTCAGTATGTCGCCAGAGATCAAAACTTAAGAAGGTACTACTTATTTCAAGCTAATGGCTCTTGGTTTGTGAAAATTGTGCAGTGACCTTGCACTTTTTTGAAGTCAGAGGCAGATTTGTACCATAACTTTGTAGTTTGGCTATACATTCATATGATAAAGTAAAATTGTATCCTGCCCTAAAAAAAGATCAACGTATCTCGGGCAGCACTTGGTTTCTGTTGAATCAGAGAGTAGAGGGTTGGAACAGAGACCAACTCCCTGTAAACAGGAGCCAGGAATATTTATGTTTACTGCCAGGATGACAAAACTAACTGGCCTCTGGTGAGGCAACTGGGAGACAAAACCAGTCACTCCACAGGCATTTCAGCACATTGTGTGTCTAATGTCAACAACACTTGCCTGATCTTTGTTAAAAGCGAATCGAAAGATTCAAATCTTCATTTGCATAACTCTACTGGTTATAATTAAAGTTTCAGTGCATATATATATATATATATATATATATATATATATATATATATATATATATATATATATATATACACAAAATAAATACACACACACACACACACACACATATATATATATAAATAAATATATAAAATAAATTAAAAAACATATAATGATAATATGAAACTACAAACCACTTCTTAATAACATAACTTTTATTAAATAGGATCAAAGTTTAGGTTTTACAGTGAAACGTTTCATCATATACTCATTTCATTGACACACATATCAGCTGTGTAGACAGTTCATTATTGCAGGATTTGGGAAAAATGGAGGCTTCCATCTGAATGAGGCAATGCCAGTCTGCAGGCCTCTTAACTGGGTGTGAGCATACCATAACACTATGTATAGTCCTCTTTTGTGAAATTTACACCGCCCCTGTTGAAAGACACTTTCATTGGGTAACTTTAACTACCACTGCACAAAGCATGCATATGGGTTGTTTCAACTTGTTGTGCAGGCATATGTTATTCTCACCTGAAATATGTGTAGTTCCCGTTTTTACATCTCTAAAGCTATTTCCTATTTAAATTTGTATGTGTATAGGAGACCCTGCTGGGTAAATGCAATGTAACAGAGATAAAAGTTTATGGTCATTTCATGAAAGCAAGGCGGCAAAATGCAAACACATTTTTGACATCACATTTGCCACAAAACAAGGAAACGTGGTCTATTTAAGCTTGGGTGTTAGAAGTTTTTATCCACTTTTTTTTTTTTCATTCATAATGCCCAAAAGTACAGAGGCAGCCTCAACTCCCTCGGTAAGGGTAATTACTTTTTATACATGCATATTGAGCTGCCAAAAAAAAAAAAAAAAAAAGACAAGAATTGCATACAAAATATTCAAATTCCTCTACAAGACCTTTCAAGTACCAACATGCCCGATGCAAAATCTAGTCTTTCGACAGCACCTGGGAAAGTCGTGCTGCAGCTAACCTTACCGCCTGGTGCCAAACCGAGAGACCAAAGCTTTCACAAACTGGTCTACGAGGAGTTCGTGTTTGGATGGTCAATGCTTGTATTACAGAAATCAACTATTATGGTCTTTCCTGTTTCAGTACAAAAAGTACCCAAATGACCAAATGTCATCTGCCCACACTCTTTAAAAACTTTCTCACAATACTAAATAGTGTGAAGGTATTACATTTTGTGAGCACTTTAAATTTCGCAAGTTTGCCACTTTATGGTTTTTAAGGGTATTTTAATTTTGCAAAGTTCCCATCACGTTTCGAATATTATACTTGTGCACGGCAGTTTGCAGTTTTTACACAATCAGGAAAAAATGCAAAATTCAATACCAGTCAATATTAAGTCCATTTACAATATGCAGATGGAAAATTGTGAACACTTGTCGACCTCATATGTATTTAACCGCTTATCTTGGAGTGAGTTGAACCCAACTCATGTCAACCAAAACTTGACTCAATATGAAGGAAGACTGAAAAAGAAACTTAATCTACAACCTTGCATGATAGGGCTCTTGCTCAATGATCAATACAGCCAACCGTTGTTATACTCATTCAGGTGGTGAACATGAATCTTTTGATCAGGAATGGAGAAACTGTTTCCTGTGTGGTTTCTCTGTTTATAGTCAGACAAGGACTTAGTCTTGTTCAAAGTGCTGCCACCAGGTGGCACTGATTATTACCTCTCCCCAGTTTCCCTGTATCTTTTTCATCATTCCACTCTGTTGCATGGAGCACCACCTGGTGCTGAACATATAAACAATGCCATTGCACCACCCGTTTCTATTGTACATATGCCAGTGACTGTGTGTTGTCAAAGTTATAATTTGCCTTGAAACTGCCATGATATTATCTGACCACTGGCCATTACATCTTTTTGTAGACTAGTTTATATGGCACCCCTGTGATTGTTTCACTCAATCCAGGTCAGAGTAAAAACTGAGTGAATTTCTTTCTTTGGCACAGGTTGGGTGCAATGCGCCAAACCCACACCAAGAACAGCTGTTGACCGAGGGCGTGCCATCATGAATGGTCTTGCGTACAAAGTCGCCGCAAAAATGTTTTCTGGTGATGTGAAATCAAAGTAAAATTGTTAAGGCAGATGACAATTTAAATCTGGATGCTTTTTGGATGATTTCAATGGGAAAATGTTAACTTTGCACACCTTCATCCATTTGTTGCCAAAAGTTTTAACCACATAGAATCATATCGTCTGATCTTGCTGAATTAGTATAACCAAATGTCTGATCCACAGAGAGTGCAACTCCAACTACTACTTTCTACAAGTAATCCCCTTCACACGAATTTACAGTTCATGGGCTGGAAGCTACGACACTTGCTGCCATAGCTGGCCAAGCTCTGTATATTGCCTTCTACAGTTGGTCTCCCCAGGGACAACAATATTTCACAGATACTCAGGGTAGTTTATTAAGAGCTCTGGCAGTCTTCTTTTGGACTGACCAGCCAGTTAGTAAGTTATCATTACCACTTTGGCTATTGGCAATACATGTGTTAGTCTGTTAACTCATTCCATACCAGTCCCTGATTTTTCCGCATATTTACCTAGATTTAAGATGACAATTGCATATATAAATTTTTCATGAAAAGAGCTTTTGTTCAAATATCAACATGCCTATAGACTTAAGTCACTGGTTCTGGCACTGCCTGCCAAGTCATGCTGCAACTGCCGCAAGGGCAGCTGCAGCATGACTTGCCAGGCAGTACCAGAACCACTGACCAAGGCCTGTGACCATAGTATGGAATGAGTTAACATGGTAACCAAAGTAAAACAAAAAAAACCAAAAAAAAATCACTCTTTTCATGTAGCCGAAGGACAGGCTCAGTGGCCTGGACAAAATACAGAGTTGGGTCTGTTTAGCAGGCAATTATGGTGCAACTACAACCAGCACAGTCCAGTTTTGGTGTACAAAAACCGTATTCGAAATCCTTCTTTTTGCAGTCCGTTTACAAACTGCTTCCGGTGTGATGCACCGAGACCCCCCCCCCCATCTCTCAAGTATTGAGGTGTTTCAAGTCAACTAGTTGCTGAACATGAAACCCGATATAAGTTATTCCTAGACACTACTCATAGTATGGCACCACGTCGTAACGCACACAGAGTGCCGACTGTGGCAGACCATGATGACACTTACACCGGGTGCAATGGAGTGTTTGTAAGCGACAGATAT
The DNA here is from genome assembly GCA_964020975.1 of Hermodice carunculata. Classification (NCBI taxonomy): domain Eukaryota; kingdom Metazoa; phylum Annelida; class Polychaeta; order Eunicida; family Amphinomidae; genus Hermodice; species Hermodice carunculata. The sequence continues at coordinate 76,557,015 of OZ026620.1, read as the reverse complement.
TGCAAAAGTGAATGCTGTGCGTGGCAAGATATACAACAGGCACAGTGTAAAAGTGATGTCAACACATAAATATTCGCAGTGAAATGAGCCATGCAGGGGCAAACGCAGGGCACAGCCAATGCAGTTGGCGATGTCATACATGGGGTGCGACATGCCATGTCCAAAAATACACACTATACAGAGTGCACTTGGCCGTGTCAACATATACATCAGGTGCAGGGAGTACTATTTCAAGACTAACATAATGCCGCAAGTGTATTATGTTGAAACTAGTGTATTATGCCAAAAATATATAACCATACACTTGGTGAGCCGTACACCAGACTGAGATGTACACTGGATGAGCTGTATGCCGTAAAAACATGCATTGGGTGAGCTATATGCCATGACAAGACATACACTGGGGGAGCTGTATGCCATGACAACCAATACACTGGATGAGCTATATATATATATGCCATGACAAGACATACACCGGGGGAGCTGTATGCCATGACATCCAATACACTGGATGAGCTATATATATGCCATGACAAGACATACACTGGCTATGCCATGACAACAATATACACTGGATGAACTGTATGCCATGACAAGACATACACTGGGTGAACTGTACGCCATGCCAAGACATACACTGGGTGAACTCCATGCCATGACATACACTGGGTGTGCTCAATTCTTTGGTGCTGTGTGATGTTGTCCATTTCACCTTTGGTTATCATTTCAACACATAATACATATTAGAACATTTTCACAGTAAACTGTATTCCCATAATACTGTCAAAGACCCAGCTGTACTTACACAGACATACATTTTTTTTTCATGATTTTACTGCATGCTAATGCTAAAATAAAATAAATCCACATAAGTAATCTTTTTCAACATAACGCGAATCACTGCCTGTCCAGATTTGACAAGAAACCACAGCACTTCCTTAGTGGTCCTCCGTGATTCTTCATCCATATCAGCTGTACATTACAAGATTCGATGTAGACATTTCAATCTGGACATTTTTTTTTTTTTTTGCAGAACATTTCCACATAATGCACCTTTTTTGCACAGGCTATCGTGTAAGTGGTTTACATACCTAATACCCTGGTTTATCGCAACCTTTTTTACCCTCTTCAATACCCGTTCAATTATGTAGCTATAAAGACCACCTCTTGTGGCAGAACATTGGAGTCTATCGCTCTGATAAATTTACCTGTATATTAAGACCACTTTTTGCTGGCTGCACAGATGGTCTTAAACAGCAGGTTCTGCTGTACAGATGGCAACGGTGACTCTAATATGGTACGTGTTTATTCAATCGGTTGTGCAATAACAGCTCATCTTTTTAATGTATGTACACAGTTTATGTATTTGCCGATTCGTCTTCAAGACTGGCAGAACTACCTAAAGTAGCTTGTTTCATGGGGCAAGCTTCAAATGCGAATTTCACCTGAAAGAATTCTCAATTGCATAGAGTCACTGTTCACAACTCCTGAAGCACACTACACTCCTGAACCACCTGAAAATATGAAAGGAAACGGTTATTCCATAAACTCAAAACCAAAAATCTGCGGTTGCTTCTGGGTATCTCCCCATATGTGGTTTGTCAGCGCCTCCAGCAAACAGTCTGTGTTAAAACTGCTGATATTAACTTAAGTTTACATTTTCGTCATTGTTATATCGCCACAGCCAAGTATAATACATTCAGTTCAGGCACAGTGGCCAGTGCGGGCCTTCTACTCTTCAAAGGTCAAAGCTATTTAAAAAGGAACACCCTGCTGCTACATCCACCTGGTCTCAAATGACATGTAGCTTGTGACAAAAAATAAAGTTTGGGGCCCTTCAGTATGGTCCAATACAGCTGGTGGTCTAATTAGAGGCTTTTTTTTTTTTTTGGTCTTGCAGGTTTTCTGTAAAAACTAAAATGCTATGCGTGAGTATTTTGGCAGTGATACACTGCCATCTGTATCTATGTACTGCTCACACAAGATCGACCCTAAGCCTGCACAATGCACGACCTGGAGTCACCATTTACTGTTTTGTTACACACCACGACCCCCAGTGCTCACTACCATTTAGGAATCCTCTACCCTTGGTACCTGCTGAGAGCCATGGCGCCAAGTCAAGACAGATCACACGCAGTAGCGATCAATTAATAAAGCCATTGCTTGTTCAGGCCCATGTCACTGGTGTACGCAATGGTGGCCATACGTAGGAACGTTCCTACAATGCACAAGTTCACAACTACTGCATCATCCCTCCATGCCCTTATCACTAAGTACCATGCGCAACTTCATGACACTTGCCCCAGCTTGGTTTGCACAAAGCAAAAAGATGCTGTCAGTTGCATCGAAGGTGAAGTGAGCTTTCAACTTTTTCGTTTTTTTGCTTATGATTTCAACATTGATCTTGTATGATTATTTTCCTATCTGCTGGATGCAAGTTGGATTCCTCAATGTAGCATATACGTACCAACATGAAGAATTTTGAGTGTACGATAAATGGCTATCAGAGTTGCCTGATTACGAGGAACAACAGTGACTGACTTGGGCTTGAATGGCAGAACGGGACTCGAAATACACCCACACATATCCCCCTTGTTCTGAAACTAAAAAGACACTAAAACATTCAAATAAAGATTATTAAGACCATCCTTACGTTACGGACAACCACATCCAAAACATTTAAATCCTTAGTACACATTTAGTTAGTTGAATAATGTACATAGTTAAAGACTGCAGGCTGTCACCTTGGTGGCCAAAGTTTGCAGGTTTCTGTAATAGTAAAGTCAAGTAGCACCCCACAGACACCAGTTCGTCACTGATATGATTAGATAGAAGCCTTGCAGTACTTAAAAGCCAAGCTCGTGCTGCTACTGGAAACAAGCTGCCCCGATGCTGCTTCTCAGTGTGATCAGTACAGCTTGTCTGCAGCAACTGCATCCCAGCTGCAATAAAATCCTGCACATTCTGAGAGGCCCACCCGATCCAGTCACTTAACATTTGAATAAGTTAGTCCGGAAAATTTGGCCACAGCTGATTGGCTCACCTGGTTTTATCACACGGTTTATAAGCACACTACATATCATCTCATGCAAACGAGTCTGCTTAAATATTTTAGCACTGCTTTTTTTCCTCTCTCTTTCTCTCGCTCGCTCTCTCTCTCGTCATACTTCATCATAGAATTGACAGTAAATAGATGAAGAGCTGTGAGAGCTGTAGCTTAGACTTAAATAAGAGAAACCCAAGAACAGGCCCAGTGTTGTTTTCAAAGTCAATTGTCCATACATCTGTTCACATCATTCCTCTTCAGTCTATGACACCGAGATGTTCCCAGGTTGCAGAGATCGAGGAGTAAAGAGCCAGTATTGTTGACGAATGTGACAGCACCATATGAGAGCTACCCTGAGCTTCTGTGCCACTCAACATCAGATGAAGTTACACTCATATCATTCATGCATTGGAATCTTTCCATATAACCTCGAAAAATAGACGCTTTTTTTTTCAATAAAAATTCCTAAGATCGTTTCCATGGTTACATCATTTGTAGATGTGGTGGTCGCCCATGAGTACCTGGGAAAGCTGGTTGCTTATGTGATTTATTCTTAGTAGCAATAGCTGGTGATCTGTTTGCTGAAGTTTGCTGGGGTGAACCGGTATCCATGGCTTCCTCCGCTGCGCCTCCATTGGCTTGGTGGCCCGATGCTTGACTGCTGAGCAGAACACGAAGGATTTGCATTAAAAAAAAAGGAAAAAACATTTAAGTCAGAGCAAGTGGTAAATAAGGTCTCATGTGTGTTTTATTTCAATTTTTGGGGTGATCACACGGATATTACTCACAAAAAAGGACCTACTACATATCAACACTTTCTTTTGTAGAACAAACAGAATGGACAAAATAATGATTACCTCAGCTGACTTTTCAGTCAGCTGGGTTTATACGAGGGTCAGTCACCCGTCACTGACGTCATCTATTCACATTTTCAACTTCTTCTCCCCAAACCATTGGCCAGATCCTCTTCAAACCTGGTAGGGATCTACCTTGAGTGGGTCTCTACCAACTTTGTTCAATTGGTCTTGCTCCAATGATTTTTGGATTTTATATGATTTTTATTTTGGTTCATTTATTGGCAAAATCTTCAGAAATCTTTTCCAAAACCACTTGGCCAATTGCTTCAAAACTGCATAGGGACACTTTTGGTGACCCCCCAAACCTCAAATTGTTCAACAGGTGGTGCTGTAATTGTTTTCCTTATTTTTCAAAACAAATTTTTGTGTTTTTCCCTGTTGTTGACTTCTCCAAAAACATCACTCAGATTGTTCTGAAACTTGTTGGAAATGTGGCCGGTGGAAGGGTCAAACAATGTTGATCACAAGGTGGTGATACTCTGGATCACTGATTTTTAATGTCTTTTTTTTTTTTTAATCTGGGTACCTGTCAGTGAATGCATGCATTCCTGTTGATCACAGTAGTACCTGCTGTATGTCACGAACCCTTGTGCTTAGAAGAAGTGGTCATATATAACGGGTGGTTTTCACCACAGGTAAATTGACAAAGAAATTGACTCCTTGTGGCCCCAGAAATGTGGTCATAAACAGGCGGTCTCTCAGGACAGTGGTTACATACAGCAGGGTTCACTTTCCCATGTACATAGATGGAGATTGCAATGGAAGGTCACATTTTTGATGACTTCTCCAAAACTGCCAACCACATTCACTTCAGACTTGGTGAAGAGGTACCTTAGGTGGGTCCCTGCCAAGTTTGTTCAAATGGTCATGCTCTAATGATTTTAAGATTTTGTTTTCAAACAAATTTTTCTTCTTTAATTTTTCGGCAATTAAAAAAAAATTCTTCTACAAAACTGCCAATCCAATTGCTTTCAAATTCCATGGGGACACTTTTGGGGTCCTGTAGACCTTAATTGTTCCATAGGTGGCACTGTGATTATTTTTTTTTTTAGCTTTTTGACGAATTTTTGTGCATTTTCACTTTTCTCTTGCCTTCTCCTGCCAAAATGTAAGTTGGATCCTCTTCAGACTTATTGGGAATGTATGTGAACTTGATCTCCACAAAATTTGTTTACACATAGTGGTGCTGTTATTTTGTGACTTTTAACAAATTGTCAAAATTTGGAAAAATTGGTAAGGGCATATGTTAATGTTTGCACCTGTGATGCTGGTCTTAAACAAAGGTGACCCTGATATCAGTCTGTGCATGTAAGGTCATCTGAAAACAGGACTCTCACAGTCCTCTCGTTTTTTGGGGGGGCTGGGGTCACAAATGAAAGTACTGAATATTTGATAAAATTAAAGTTTAATACATCAACTGCTTATTCATATGCACTTTAAATTTCAGATAAATCTGTCTTTTCTGCCCAGGGTCTGCACATACTGCTACTTGAATCGGCCCCGAGGGACCCAGTGCCCATGTCTTGGTACGAAACTATTGCTCATTAAATACTACCAGGAATGGTTCAGTGGCATAAATGTTGTAAGCTTCAGGTTCTTTTTTCGTTTTTAAGGGTTCGGGTTTAGCACAGGGAACACTTTTTTTTTAAAAAATCTTGTCCATTGACATGACTTGTAAAGTAATGAATGGTAACATACATGCACTTACTGAGCATAAGGCCCATAAAAAATGCATTAAAAATCTGGACAGTCCCCAGAAGTGCCTTGAGAAATTTCAAATCATTTTACCAAGCAATATCTGAGAACATTTTTTTTTTTTTTTAAATTAAGGATTTCCCTGAAAAAATAGCCGTCACTGACCCTGGAATATATTTCAGTTGTAATACCAAAAACCAAAGCAATGATCGTTCTGGCACAAATACACAACCATCTTTGGAGAATGTTCCATTTCAGCAATCCTCAGAAGGTTGTGCTTACCTAGTGACTACTCTTGGACTAAAGCCTGAGACTTTTCGTGGCGACCTTGGATCCTTGACAGATATCCATGGCTTGGTCATCTCCTCCAGAACAGATGGAGCTATGTATGTAAATCCCTGCAAAAGTACAGCACGTGTCAGTCATGTCGTTTAGTTTCATCAATTTATCTATAGTTTCCTGTTCAACAGTCATATTATATTTATAATGGCCACAATTATCTTAAGACCCCCTTGGCCAGGGTAACAATATGACGACCCCTGGTGACCTTGAAAACAGGTCAAGGTTGCTGGCAGTGGTACTCAGCCAAGCGCCCAATGAGACACTTCTGCAGTACAAGTTTCATGACAGTAGCTCAATTTGTTCAGAAGTTATTGTGTCCACAAGAGTAATGGACAGATGGCGGGGATCCGCATCAATATGATGACAACAATACCCCATCAGCTGAAAAGGCTGGCGGGGGAAGTAAAGCTGAGTATATCTGATGTGTCACTTTCTTTACTTTTGATACAAAATGCTTTTGTACATTATTCAGAGTTCCATCCAGTGATACATTGTCCTGGCTACACTTAAGGCCTGTACCAGACCCCACTGGCACACCATGGGCATTACCTCGACTTGTTGGCGTTGGTTGGGTAAATGCTGCAATTTGTGTACATGCAAATTGTTCCAAGAACTCGCCTACATTTTGATGCTGGCAAACGATTCAGATTGATAGCTAATTGTCAAAAAATATCCACGATCGCGATACACACATATGAATTAATTTTCTCCTTTTCAAGAGACCTTGTCCGGGTTTGCATCAAGTTTTCCCGACGCACATTCAGTGCAGAAAAATAATCCTCTCTACACAAAACCTACACCGTGAGTAATTCTAGCAGCTGGTTACAAACGTACAAGAGCGACTATGGGCTTTTCTGGTGTTTTACTCTGTACGCTTTATGGCTATATTCATGTTTTCATTACCCTTAAACATATCATGGTTGAAAGATTCAAATTCCTCATGAAGATACCTTTCATTCAAATACCAGCAAGGCTAGTCTAAGGCAAAAGGGAGTCTTAGTCAACAACTTTCCTTGGGGCACTTTGTGTGCATTGTGCGCAAAGTGCCCAAAGGAAAGCTGTTGACTCAGTCTTAAATCAGAGCTTTATGGGTTAACTAAATACTTTGCAATTGATGCTACCAAAATGTAAAGAGTTCTACTCACCTACATGTAAATCACAAAATAATTTTTTGCCATGTAGTTACTGGTACATTTCAATATAAATGTGAAAGAATCCCCAACTAAAACCAGAAGTCCTCATCAACAGTCTTGATACCTACCCTTTCACCTTCCCACCCCCGCCCTTGTATAGACAACATGGGTCCCTTGACCTTGAAAATGAGGTCAAAGATCACCACAACATAGCCAGATCAAGAAACAGTGTCTTGGTACATGAGGTGAATTTGAGAGTGACATAACCTGTAAATCACGAGATGCTCACAAGAGATTCTGCTACAGGTGGAAGCTCGGACAAGCTAAAAACACAATACTCCCCCGAAGTTTTGTCTTGTGGGGCTATAACAATATATTCAGAATCAGATTTTTCTTTGAAATTGATATTAGAAAAAAAACTTTGAATCAAGCAGTAAGAAGGATGGAATCTACTGTTTCAAATTTTTTATACAGGCTTTCAACTTACTAGAATTTAGATTCACGAGAGGGATTAGTCTAGGGCTGTGCCCTCTTTCCCAATCGTTAAATTTATGTTTGTAACAAGAACAATGTACTTAAGTTGAATAAAATATGTTTAAACCAACTTACTAGAAACACCTGGTTGGCACTTTCACTGAGCATGGCGTCATCGGGAGAGTCTACCGGGGTCTGTCGTGTGAACTTTGTGTCAAATTGACTAACATCTTCCTCACTGCTCTGCAAAACATCACACAAGAAGACAATTTGCAGAAATCCAAGCCAACGTCCTACCTTTGAACAGTCAAGAAATAATCTGTGCATAAAAGTAAGAAGAACGATGATTTTGCACTTTTATTATTTGTGTAACATCAACCCTCCTGAAATAACTTGACTTACTGTAAAAGACGAAGCACACTGAGGGCGACTCCCACATGTTTAACATAATGGAATGCCTTATGGTTACAAAATACATGTAGTTATGGAATGATGATTGTACTGTGATACAACAATCAGGTGGAGGCACGTACCAGGACTGGCTTGTAGGGTGGCTCAAGTTTTCTGTTGAGAACATCATCCCAGACCATATGACGGAAAAAAGCATGGGCCTGCAACACAAGGCAAAATGTAATGTACACTGTAGGTACAATCTTCAATCTGCACAAACTAAGAAACACTGGAGTTTAAAAAAAAAAACCGAGCTAAACGACAAGGCAAATGTCGAAAATGACTGCAGGCTTTTAACATCCAAAATACTGCAACTAGTTTCGTGTCTAGCTGACACTCATCAGGAACAGAACTGGTTAAAAACTGCTGGTGCCTGGTATATATACCCAAGGTTAGCTAACGTGTGTTGCTACGTGAAACACGTGCCTTTGTTTATGTAGGACAGTAGCTCAGTGTGAATGACGGTGTCATCTTCACTGTGATTCAAAAAGCCGTGTTTTTGAATGGGTCTGGTTTTCCAAATATGGGAATGCCAGGAATTTAAAATCAAAAACTACTTATTGGTGTTAAAAAGAAGAAAAAAAGAAAAAGGCTCTTAATTTTAAGATGCTGCTTTGCTAATCCCAGTATCATGCAGTATGTGACAAAATTCTATTGAACGTAAATGACAAAGAATGGATCACAAGTTCATTTTAAAATACTTGGAAAATGGATAATCTACAAAATTATTCTGCATCTGAGACATGGAGGTATCAGCCGTTGTTGTTGTCGTCATCACCACCACCATTACATACATTTTTAAAGTAGAATTTCATACCTTGACAGGTTTTCCGTCATCTGGTCCTGAACCTAATCTTTCATTTACATTCTTCTTTAGTAACTGAAAAAGGATGAAAAGTGAAAGTCTATATTATAAATGTTGATATTTTACCTGCTTTCCAATGAGTTTACTCTCATCCTCCTATTTAAATTGACCAAAGCTAGCTGAATGTCAAATCTTGTCTCCTTTAATCTATTTTTACGGGGTTCATCCCTCAAGTGTGCAGAGTTACATTTTAATTGTGCACATTATGTTATCTTATTCCTGGTATCTTTATCTCCCCACCATGGTCAGGTCCATTTAATTTGTGTTATGTGAAAATATATTTTCCTCGTTATTCAAAGCTTTCATCTGATTTTAATGAAATTGACTTCTGTTTTCAACAGCAGCATTCTGTCTTTAGCAAAGTCAATTGCTAAATGCACATGCTTTGTTCCTAAGTATTGAAGAGTGCACGTTTCATGTGGCATAAAAAGTTTTGTCCCCTTTGCATGATGGATGCTAAATACTCAAAATCCCCCCCCCCCCATGTCTTTTCATGATGATAATGCATTCATACTATTGTTGAGCACCTGAAATTTGATAAATTTGATTTGACCTACTTTCTACATATTGTGATACTTTTACTACAAGTTTTTTTTTGCTCCCCGCAAGGCAAAAAATTGTGACCTAATTTTAACAAAACTGAGTTCTAGCAAGGCGGGTAGAATGACTCTATCACTCCTTGGTTCTAAGGACACCTTCTGCCTGAGGACGCATTTTACCTATATGGAATTTTATATCTTAAAACACATTTTGGCTAATAATTTCTGTCAAATTATAGGAGGCACCATTAGTATCATTAGCAACTTAGACTTTGACCTCCCCCACAATCCCACCAAATTTGGAAAATATCCCCCCAAAATTAGACGCTAGAGTGTTCACAAGATTGTCACATTTTGACCCCTATATTCCATAATAATGTAGGTGGTGCCACCAATATCGAAAGGGGCCTAGGTTTTCATACATCCTATAAATCCTGAAAGTTATATTAGGCTAACTTGAAAACTGTAGGCGGTATCACGCTGAGCAAAAGTTTACATACAGACAGACGTCTCTAGTATGTTACACTCATGTAGAAAAACATGACCCATATTCACAAATTTCAAACCCATCAATGACAGCAAAGACATTCCGGAGTCAACAAAGCACAACCATCCATTTTCCAATACCAATGTGAAGAAACAAATTTCACTCCTGACTTGAGACAGGCAGTCACCAATAAATGGCAGCTGATGGTTTTAAACCGGTCCTCTAAACCTTTGGAATATTCTTCATTAAATACCGACTATAGTGTTTCAAAATTGTATAGGCCTAACCACTCAAAATCCAAATTTTATCACTTCTGCCGGACAGACATGAGTGGTTGCATAAGCTCTGCAACCTTTTGGTCAGCAGAGCTAAAAAGGTTACAGCATCCATTTCATCCCTGTCTTAGCACTACAGAGCGTTATGAACGGGTCAGAAACTTGATCAATCCATTAATTTATTTACCACAAAAAAGATCATGTATGACCCACCGAAGAATAATAACCAGGTTAAGTTACAACATAATTTACTGATGTAATAGAACCTCAGGATTCACAAAAAACAACTCTCCCCCTCCCAAAAAAAAAAGCTATTAGTTGCCAGCACAGATGACTTTTGTCTTACTTACAAGTCCCCATTTTTTTGTTACTTCAGATATTACTCACCCTCTTCAGTAGACTTTTGGCCTCATTTGTTAAATATGGTGCTAGATTTAATTTAGCTTTTAAAATCTGAAAAAAAACCAGAGTGCATATTCGTATTAGATTTAAAAGTGGTCTGTCACACAATGAAAACAAAAAATACATATTTATTCTATGTTTTGAGGGTGAATTATCATATTTTAGAGTGAAATTCAAAAGTAGTAGCTCACTGTAGATCACATGACACAAAACATTGTTACAAGTACATCATTAGCGTTAGTCAGTTACAGTGAAACGTCATCATACTGACACTCAAATATCGGGTACATGCACTAAGTAATACACGTTTTAAGGAACAATAAGTTCATTTTCTTTGTTATCTGGCTCATTTATCTGACATATTCAGTAACCTGGTAGCTTACAAGGGGAACAGATGGGGTCATTATAATCAGTTTTCATTCTATGAAAGTGCCCCATAGGCGATTATAAAATGTAGGTACAAGGCACAAGACTCGTTATGGGGTTAAAAGATGTATCTTCAGCATGCGGAAGAGTGCTTTACTGCATGATACACATTATTGGTCATGATGAAACAATATGCGAGGCCAGTGCATCGAGTCAGCTCTCTTTATGAGGACATGCGAGGGATGGTTTACCGTGTCAAACCTCTAAGTTAGAGCGCTACTTTCTACACAGAGGCAACAGTTGTTCTCCGCCCACTTTGGGCACATTGCACCCAAAGTGCACCGAGGAAAGCTGTTGACCTGGGCCTTTTACTTTTTAGGGAACTGCCAAATCTAGACTAGGCAGGCTGGTCCCTGAACAGGGCTTTGCACGAGGAATTTGAAGGCGGAATTGCGATAATAATTGCGATATGCATGGCTATCATCATACCCAGTACTCAAAGGATTCACGTGAAGCACTCTTTGGAAACAACAGAAAATGCAAAGGCTGTTTTTCACTGTGTGTCCGGCTTGAAATCAATTCTCAAGAACTTTTAGTGATCAGCCTCAAATTTGACAGACATTTTGAAGACTTTCAGAAAATTATAAACCATGTACATGAAGATGATCGTTACTGGCTACCGTGTTGCCTTGGCAACACAGATATACTAGGCTGGCTTACATTACCTTGTCTATTGTTTTCTTCCTATTTTCAGCAGTAAATGGAGGCTGCAAAAAAAAAAAAAAAACATTAATAAGACTTTTAACAATAATTTCCACAAATTATGCATGATGCACAGCCGAGTGTATAATTATTGTGCGATAAAACGTTGTAATTAACAACCCCAAAACATAATGGTCATAAATAAAGACAAAGTAGCATTCAGAAGTTTTCTGCTCAAGTGGAGATGTTTTTTTTTATGTTTGCAGACAATAAAAGTGAAATCAGAGTTTCCTGGACATATACACTCTCCCTGTGTTATGTTGGTAACCATTCACCGTCAGTTGTGGTTAAGGTAATGCACAAACAAGTGGCTTTATGGAAGAAGTGGTTATTATTATAATTTTTTTTTTAACCACAGAGAATGCAATCTTTTGCAGACTGTTTCGTACTGCAAGAGTTTGATAGGAACTCCAGAGGTGAGGATTATCACACCTCTCGATCTTCCTCAAATGAATTAGAAAAACACATGCATGTTTATCAAACAATTTTCCCAAGTATGTGTACATACATTTTACATATCAACAGTTCTGTCCAGTATAATCCACATCTTACCACTGCATTTGGGACAAATAGTTAGGGACAATCATGAAGACAAAGTTCAACTTTATCCAGAAAATATTCTGCAAACAACTGAAAGAGTAACAGTTTAAAGAGTTCAAAATAAAGAAAAATTCAATTGTACATTTTAATCATTAAAGTATTTTGTCAGATTTTTAATACTTTCCATTGTTATCATCTATAGCTTCAATGAACAGTTTGACTGCACCTTGTGCCTCGGTTCCCATGGTAACATTTTGGTACATGTACACCTACTGTATCATAATTATCATGACAACATGTGTAGGCAACATCACTCTGATGCCAAATATCGAAATAATAATAACAGTACAGACAAACATATTGCAGTTTTAAATACAGTTGTACCTCCTTTGAGAGACCACCCCAACAGCCATCCATGAAGTGGTCACATAAAGCAGGTGGTCTCCCAAAGGAGGTTCAACTCTTGCACCACCTGCCCAACAACTTACCATTACTATGAATTCTCAGGCATAATTTAGCTTCAAGCATGACTGATGTACACACTTGTCTTATTACACCCCCATTCCATCTTGCAGTAATGTGGTAACTCACTTATTGCTATATTTTGGATTTCTGAACCTGTTTTGACAAATTATTTTATCAATCTTGTACAAAACAGCTGGCTTTTTCACTTGTCTGAAATGGGTAATTTCTGGACGGATAAGCGGTCTCTTGAGGGTCATTCTTGGTCGCCACTGGTTAGGTTCTGCAGGTGGTCTCCCAAAAGAGGCAAATTATCATAATAAGGTGTTTTTTGCACAGTGAAAATGGTCACATAAAGCAGGTAGTGTCCCAAAAGAGGTCTTTAAAAAGAGGGACTACTGTAAACATATCAGCATGGCTCAGATATCTGATGTAGTGACCTAGTTTCATTACATAACACATCCTTGGGTTCAGAAACACATTTGTGTACAGTTTCATCAAGTTATACAGTAAATTGCTTTATTTTAACATGTATAAAATTTCACGTTTTTTTTGTGTGTGTATTTTTGATATATTTCACTGCTTTGGACACAATTCCTATTCAAACAATGTTAAAATACTTTTTCACTGTGTTTTTTTTTTTCACAGTTTTTTGCCATCAGCAAAATAAGAGTACAGTGAAATTAAAGCAATTTACAATAGCTTGGACAGGAATTTTAGATGCTTGCATAGATAAACAGACAAGCTGTTTTCCTCTGGTAGGAAGGGGGGCGTCATTATAGTAGCCATCCCAGAATTCAGCTGGGCAGTATATATTAACACAGTTTGTTTTTTGTTTACAGTCTAACACCAAAAACGTTTTCTCTTCACATGAAACTTATTCAAAAAGAAGAGTCACACATGGCAATTTAAATCTGGCCCCTTTTTGGGGGATTTGGGCGGCAATGGGTTAATCTATTCAACAGGTGCTTCTGCGTCTGCCTGTGACACAGTGGGCCAGGAGGTGTGAAGGGGGGAAGGGGGGGTTTCAGTACGCTGGTACAGATAATTATTTTTCTAGAGTATGTAGTATGGAAAATAAAAATCTTTCAAAATTTTGGACAGTACGAAGTAGGTAAAATAACAGGGCTTCCATTATGCCAGTACGGTAAATAAAAAGCCCCAGTACGCCAGTACGGGAAACCCCTTGCCCACCCTCAGGTGTAGCTGGAGAGTACTCACGGCGCCAGTCAACATGTCGTAGAGTAGAGCTCCCAGGCTCCACCAGTCAACTGCCTTGCCGTGCCCGCTCCTCATCAGGATTTCTGGTGCCCTGAATAACATTTTGATGAAAAAAAAAAAAAAAAAAATTATATGACGCACAGAATTCTGAAACGGAAAACTTCAACATCGACACTCAACAAATGTCTGCCAACACCAGCTGTGTGGCTCGTCCAGGGTCTTTAATGAGCTTTATTCGTTTATTAATGAAAGAGGGCAATAAACCACATAAAGCAAGTTATACGTATATATATCTTGTGTGCAAGGTCTGTCTCTCATGGAACTTGAAAAGTGTCACACGTAGTGAGAAATGCCCTGGAAATATTTTCAGACAAAGCACATTTACTATATCTCGGCCCGCACTTCGTGGGATTGGGGTAATTATAACCTATTGTGAAGTTAATGATATATACGTTTCCAAAAGGTCACACATCAAGTTCTGCAGATTTAATACGAGAAGCTCATAACTGAACCCCACACAGGATGCTTGTCCCACGCAGCCAATTCCCAGTGGAAGTTCCATAAAAAATAATAATAATAAAAAAAATATTATGACGGTTTTCCTGTGTTTTTTTCACATTTTAGGCAGTTATCACTTATTTTTTTCTTCCACTGGTGTGTATTAATTCCTCCAGTATCTTCAACAGACACTATAGACAATGTCGTGGTGATTTCAAATGGAACTTAGAGCTTTGAAAACGAAGTTGTTTCAACTTGTGGACAAGATGCAGATTTTTCTTTTGTTGGGCGAGTTCCAAGTCAATGCATGTGACGAACCCACACAGCACAACACTCTAAACTGCACAACAATCACTTCTGCTAGACTCTTTCAGTGCCAACTATGACTAAAGTCGAACTGCTCTGAATTACAATGGGGATGCCAGATTCCTAATCCTGGTGAAAACACCTTTCATTCAAGTACCAGCACCCCAGTAGTTCCAGAGAACTAATGGCCCAGGTCAACAGCTTTCCTCTGCACACTTTGGGCACATTGAACCCAAAGTGTACCCAGGAAAGCTGTTGACTCGGTCAAAAGTGTGGCACTGAAAGAGCTATGATTAAAAGAGGGTCGGAGAATTTCATAAATATTTTCGTGCAATTAATGATATTGCACGTCTGTAACTGAAGTGCAGTGGACTCTCTCTGTTAAGACCACCTAAAGGACTGAAAAATGTGGGTCTTTATAGGGGAGTGGTCTGAATGGGGATATAACTTATTGAAGGATAAACAAAAAATGGGCCTGTAAATTGGGGGTCTTAATAGAAATGGTCTCCTTATGGAGGTGGTCTTAATTGGAGATTCCACTGTATCTCTACTTGTTGTTGCCATTTACTTCCTAAGTATCCCTGGTAAAATCAAACAGAACTGATTCACAGACTTACATGTATTCTATTGTTCCGCAGAATGTGTGGGTCATTGTACCATCATGTATTGACTCCTTACACAGACCAAAGTCTGTCAGCTTGACGTGTCCTGTGAACAGATTTCAATGTAAACTGTAGCATCTTTCAGGCATGACACTACAGGCTTAACCCTTAAAGTGCTAATCATGGCTATAGTTGTTTTCTCTTTACTGTTAAACATATAATGGTTAACAGATTCAAATTCCTTATCATGAAACCTTTCATTCAAATACCAGCAAGCCTAGTCTAAAGCAAAAAATTGTCTTAGTCAACTGCTTTCCCCGGGGGAACTTTGCACGTAAAGTGCCCCAAGGAAAGTTGTTGACTTGGTCTTAAATCAGGGCTTTAAGGGTTACCATATCCCTGCCTGATTATCTGGTAAACGTATATTTACCTCGGAGTATGCTCATCAAGTTTGCAGACACAAATTCTTCGTGTGAAGAGCTTACATCCAAATACCAACATGCCAAAATATTCACTTGCAATGCAAAAAAAAAAGTTGAGCCACGTTTCCAACACCACAGCATGGCAGCAGGTAAAATTTGCCCGACAGCAACTGGCTTACAGGTATTCCATCAAAATGCTGGTCTGCAGTCTAACATGACCATGGTATGGTGTACGCAGAAATTCAAATTTCAGGAAATCAAACATATTTTTCAAATACCGTATTCGTTCCAATAGAGGAATGCTGTGCCAATGCAAACAATTTCTGGATCAAACCTGTGGATTATGACAGTGCAATTTGCAAAGATAGCAGTCTTCACTCTGCATATTAAGCGTGGGAAGCTGAAAGCATTCTCAGTACTGCCTGCCATTTTTAACAGAGATCAATATTTTTTTGCAAAAAAATACAGCCAAAAAATGACATTGTATGTGGGGTCCACAAAGGGAAAGTTGGGGGCATGCTTCTATCAGGGCATGTGCTACAATTGGAATGAATACGGTATACAATAGCTTTGGATCCATATCACATGGAAAAATCAACACACTAATGGGAACCAAGTCAGCAGCCTGTTATTGTGTAGTTACTTGCGGTAAAAAATCATTTTTACTTTCAGGATTACTACATGTTTCTGCTGCACAAAAAAATTACCCTGTCCTTACCATATGCATCTAGAAGGATATTTTCAGGCTTCAGGTCACGGTATATTATGCCTTGACTGTGTAAGTGTTCTATTGCCAGTGTGATTTCCGATAAGTAGAAACTGAAACAATAAAAATATATCATCATGAGTAAGCTGCAATTAGAACTTGTAGAAAACTGATTCCTGTTTTAACCACAGCCCTTCAAATAAAGAGAGAGAGAGAGAGAGAGAGAGAGAGAGAGAGACAGAAAACTAAAAAAAACAAAAAAACCAAAAAAAACCAAGAGGGCTGAGAGAACAGCCCATGCTCAGCTGACTTAAACATCCATCACACTAGCAACTCTGTGAACTTGGGTTAGGATGAAGGTCACCCATGTGCTGAGTAAGTCTAACCTTTATAGAAGAACACTAACATGTGAAACACCAAGGTTCCAGTTCAAGTAGTTCTCACGTTATAGTGAAGAGTAAAATCCATGTATGTTGCACTGTGACCCCAGAAACAAGGTCAAGGTCACTCATGCACTGTCTAAGCATGACCTTCTAAGTTCATAGAGAAACATTAACATGTGCAACATCAAGGCAATAACTCAAAACAGATCTCAAGTTACCAAGTGACCAGTAAATTTCATGTCAGCTGTCCTGTGGCCTTGGGAATGAAGTCAAGGTCCAAAAATCACTGGAGCATGACCATTTACGCAAAATAGACAGACACTTATAAAAAGTATATCCCTACAAAGTTTGGCGCAAATCTGGCAAAAATCATTTAAGTTATAACCATTACCAAGAAATTCCTATGTTAAACTTTCCTATTCAAACCTTTTTAATAGATTTTTGAAAAAAAATCATGAAAAATCAAAAAATCACTGGAGGATGACCATTTCACCAAATTTGGTAGAGACCCACCCAAGGTACATTGACACCAAGTTGGCTGATGGTTTTGGAGAAGAAGTCGAAAATGTGAATTAGCATTAGAAAGCCCATTGATCTCCATAGTTATCAACCAGTAAGTACCAGAATTGTAAAAAATAATTTAAAATCAGGAATCCACAGCAGTGACACCTAGTGAACAACTTTGTTTGTCCCTTCCACAAGGAACATATACACAAACTTTCAGCTTAATCTGAATGATGGTTTTGGAGAAGAAGTCAAAAATAGCAAAAACACACAAAAAATCATAAAAAATTAGAAAAAATTGCAGGGCCACCTGGTGAACAAATTTCAGAACTAGGAGTCCTTAGGAGTGTTCCTATGTGATATCAAAGCATTTGGGTGAACAGTTTCACAGAAGATTTTTTTTAAGATTTGCCCCCAAAGCGGACAAAAAATTTCATAAAAAATACAAAAATCATTGAGCATGACCATTTGTACAAACTTTGTAGAGACCCACCCAAGGTACATTCCTACCACGTTTGAAGTAAATCTGGCTGACAGTTTTGAAGAAGTCAAAAATGTAAATTGTGGACGGACAGACGACAGACGATGGACGAACAACCATCCTATAAGCTCAGCTGACTGATAAGTCAGCTGAGCTAAAAATCATTCCCTGCATGCCAGAGTACAAGTCCAACCTGTGTACTGTATGAACTGCAAAGTTATAAGTAAATAAGGTGCAATATGTTGTCACCAGATGGCACTACAGTATATGTACAAGTCCAGGTCACACACTGAGCAACCTGGATACCAGAACGGGTCAACTTTACTTTGACTGAACTAATGGGTTAAACTTTACTTTGAATAAACTAGAGACCCACCCACAGTACCAGTCTTGGCTGCTTTGTCGTGCTACACTAACACTGATAATATCTAAATGCTGCACGAAGGTAAATATGCGTATCAAACTCTGCAAGTGGTTACATGACATTTCCTGAAATTTGTCATGTGTAAAAATTGGCAGCTTTTAAACAAATAAGAGATTTCAATGGGAAAATACACATTTATGGCTGTAATGTTAAAATAAGGGGATGATTTTCATCAACAGGGGATTTTTTATACATGTATATACTAGTGTATGCAAAATACGTTCCCTCTGCAGTCATAACCAGTTTTCAAATAAGAGTTTCACCTGTTTGAAATGAACATATTTTCCCTCAATCTAACTTCACAAAGGTATATACCAAATTGTTTTCTTACCAGTTATTCTAAGTGTCTGGTTATCCTTGAGGTCATTAGCCACAATTTTTTCTCAAATGCAGAGAAACTTTGGAACAAAAAAAAAAAGAAAAAAAAGAAAAGAAAATAAATAAGTAAAAACTAAAAATTCAGAAAAAAATGAACAAGTTAGGTGTCTATCAGGCAAATACCTGAACAGAACGTGGCAAAGAACTTTTCTAACTGAACTTTTCTTCAACAGTTCTGAACAGCAAACATGACAAACACCCAAAGTCTGAAAATGAAAGACTTCACTAAAGTAATGTTTTATTTTGGCCAGGAGAATGTTAAATCCTTCAGTGCCAATCACGACTAAAGTCGATCTACTAAAGTCAGATTAATCTGAATTACCATTGGGATCCCAGATTCGCATTCCTCGTAAAAACACCTTTCATTCAAGTACCAGTATGCCTATAGTTCCAGAGAGAATATCCCAGGTCAACAGCTTTTCTTGACATGCATTGGGCACAATGTACCCAATGATTGTCAAAGGAAACCTGTTGACTCGGTTCAAAATTTGGCACCGAAACAGTTAAACAGGTTGATGTATCAACATTATGTTTAGTTTGTGACCTGCATACAGGCCCTGAAATGTGATCACAGGTTGACCAAACTCGAATCCCCGAACACTTTTCCATGAAAGTGGATAGCCTGACCATATACAACCTGATTGTGCAATCTTGTTGCTTATTGACACTAGCATTCAATACAGAGAGAGAGAGAGAGAGAGAGAGAGAGAGAGAGAGAGAGAGAGAGAGAGAGAGAGAGAGAGAGAGAGAGAGAGAGAGAGAGAGAGAGAGAGAGAGAGAGAGAGAGAGAGAGAGAGAGAGAGAGAGAGAGAGAGAGAGAGAGAGAGAGAGAGAGAGAGAGAGAGAGAGAGAGAGAGAGAGAGAGAGAGAGAGAGAAGGAGAGAGATGATGATGAGGCCTACATATGTGTGTCACCGTGGCTTGTCAAGGACGTACCATGTTATGACTTGTAAATATAGCAAGTGGCCCTGATCTCCCACTCCAACACGCAAAAGCACCTGGATATAAAAATGTCCCCTCCATAATTTCCTGCATCTCTTGTTGACAGGAAACACTTTGAATGACACTTGCAGAGAACATATGCCACAAGTAGACAGCTTTCCTTACTGTGGGATGTGCTCAGCACCCAACCAGTGCCAGGGCACGCTGTTGCCTTGGTTGTATTTCAACCCATGAAGGGTTAAGTGCAATGGTCCCATTCTTATGAGCCCCCCCCCCCCCCACACACACACACACTCTCACCCCCACCCCGAGTGCACCAGAAATGTGGCCTTATGAGAAGGGCGACCTCTCTTGAGGGGAGAAACAAAATGAAAATACCATACTTGATGCATGGAGAAGTGGCCTCTGTAGAGGGGGTGGCCTCTCATCCTGGGGGGCCTTAACAGAGGGGGACAACTGTGGCAAGTTCTGGCCTGCACATATGACACCTGTTCCTATTCTGGAAATGACTGTGCATAAGTCGAAGCACTAATCGGTGATCCTGTCTGTGTGCACGTCCATCACATGTTTATCATTCCTATCACAAACTACGGTCACCTTCCCTGGCACACCTGACGTAGAACAGTTTTTAAATGACCTGGTAGATCAATCAGGAAAGTGGCACTCAAGTGGTTCAAGTCAGTAACTGCAAGCCAACAGAGACACCTTTCTTTTGACCAAAAATGGCACAAGGGGAAACTTTAGATTTAAAAGTTATTTTTGATGACCCGAAAAACACACGCTGACTGCAAAGTGCATGAACGATTTTGTCTCTCATGAAACCCCCAAGTCTGGCAAACTATGTTTTAATCATTGCAACCATACTTCAGCGGTGCAAATGCGAGCATCCCTGTCAACATCCTCAGATTTACAACTGGGGAGATCTTTGCTCCCATTCGGAGAGATTTGGTATTAACAAAGATTGGCATATCAAAAAGATGTAAATCAATTTCCGTTGGGAACAATTGCCAATACATGTATAGGCAAAATTTCTGTCAAAAAATCCAAGAATTAACACTACGGTATCGTCCCTGTCTAACTCCCAGGGTGCTTAGGAAAATTAACAGTGAATTTGCCTGAATAACAAACCTTTTTTGGGGCATATAACTGGGTAGAAAACATCAATTTTGCTAAAATTGTCTAAAATAGGAAAATTTTATAAGCCAGAATAGTGAGGGGGCACTCAAAAGGGCAAGGGTGCTAGAAAGGGATAATATGGTAGGTGACGTATCCTGAAAAGGTGGTCTCTAAAGACAGGTGTTTTCTCATTGGAGTCACAGTGGTCTCTCAAGACAGGGAATACTAGTACTCTTCATGAAAACTGGTCCAGGAATTACAAGCAAGTTTCAGGCCTAGTCACACTGTTGTTTGCAATAGGGTGTGGTTATCGAGAGAAAACACATGTCTTGAGACCGCAAACACCCCAACAGCTATTCTTCTTGGCAGGTTTCACTGAAGATTTTTTTTTTTTTTTCAGATATTGTCAAAACATCAGTGAGCATGACTTTTAGTGCTGGAAATACACTTCCAATTTTACCTGACTTCAAAACATATATGACTAACACGGCTGAGTTGGTCTAGGTATCTGCTGCTGTCTGAAAGAACCTCGAACTGGTCACAAAGTCCTTTAGTCACAAAAATGAATCAGCTTCAAAGGTGAACCTATTTGCCAAGACCTAAACCAACTACCCATTCTTGTTTATGACCATACAGATATTTTCTACATGTGCCTACTGGCTTTGAGTATCTTGTTCACATCTTTCGACTCAAATTACCAATGTACAATAAAAGGTCACCATCATGATCTAATATCAAGAACAATCAGGTCTGGCTCAAAAAAAAAAAAAAAAAAGTCTGTGATAGTCTTTGTTTTGTAGGGCACAATCGTCTATATTGACATGTGATACTACTACGACATAATGATCAACCAATTCATTGGTTCATTAAGCATCCATTAAGTATTCCGGACCTTCGCATGACTGTTGCTTCTGGGTTCTTATTTCTGAAGGACACCGGAACAGTCAAAGATAATGGAATGAAACTGACTGTGTGGTTGTCCTATATCATATCACTGAAGACAGATCTGTTCCTAGAGCAAAATAAACTGCCTTTTTGGAACACAGTGGAAATCTTAAATACACAGTGTGCGTGTGTGTGTGTGTGTTTCTGTGTCCATGTGTGTGCGTGCATATGTCATTACACTGAACTTTTAACCTATCCAGGCTCAATGCTCTGAAAAACTTCCAACATATATATATATATATAAATTTTTTTTTTGGTAGTAATTCTTACCAAATATCTACATATGAAATCATTTGTAAACTATACACGATGCGGAACTTCAATTTGACAGTTGCTTGTTTGTTGTATCTACATACTATCAGCTAAAATGAGTGACCTACCTATTCCCTGATACTTTCAGTCTAAACTAGCTGGATGTCAAACGTTATCTGTTTACACACACACACACACATATATATATATATATAATATATATATATATATATATATATATATATATATATATATATATATATGCAGAGAGAGAGACAGAGAGAGAAAGACAGAGACAGACAATATATATATGTTATCTGTTTACATATATATATATATATATATATATACATACACATATGTACATGTATATGTGTGTGTATAAAATACTGGATGCACCAACTTCCCTCCATTAAACCATTCAGTCTCAATATCATGGGAAAGTGAGCTTTCTTGCTCAGTCTTATGCTGAAGTTTTATTGTCTTAGCTTGCTTTCCAGTTATATCACCCATATTTTGACACATAAGCATCAAAATTTAAAAACTGCTAACCTCTACATGCAGGAGAGTCACCTACTTTTGACTGCAGGCCCTATTCAGGGCATCAGAACAGCCCCCCCTCCCCACCCACCCCCAGCTGCTCTTTCCATATTTGGAAACTCCCTCCCCCTTCAAAAATCTTCATTTTTGAATCCTATTGGTGACAACTCTGTCATTAACAGTGAGCTACATTCATTCATGAACAAAAGCACTTGTTTAACATTGAAACTGAATCAATGTAGTTAACTCTAGGGTATACATGAGAGGCGTCGTCAGCGATTTTTAACAGTTGTTCCCGACAAGAAGCAGTAAGCTCCGAAAATAGTCAAACTGCCTCCCTGTTACAACCCTTGCCCAGTCGTACAGTGAAACCTGTTTTGAGAGACCACTGTAATGAAAGACCACTTGCCTTTTCCAACATTATTTCCAAAGTCCCTTTTGCTATCTTTATTTAAGTTATTGCACTTCCATTGAGAGACCACCTACCTTTTGTGACCACTTTTTGGTCTGCCCTCGGGGGTGGTCTCTCAAAACAGGTTTCCCTGTATTTGTTCACACACACATATATGTATGCATATATGTACATTGTATGTATGTGTATATATATATATATATATATATACATACACACACACACACACACACACACACACACACACACACACACACACACACACACACACACACACACACACACACACACACACATATATATATATATATCACTGCTGACCCTATAAATCAGTGTACTTGTGGGATTTCTTCACCACACCCTATGTGTACAAATTCTAGTAACAGAAGGGACACATGGAGCCATGTTGTCCATCATTTGATGTGTCTTAAAATATGCGCGGGCTGTGTGCGATTCACTTCCAAGTGATGTCACTGGGCATGAAATATCTCAAAACAGTGACGACATCATGTCTTATTTCCTTCACGGAAGTTTACATGGTTTTAATATTACTTTAACTCTTTTCCCACCCAAATTGCCCAAAAGTGTATGGTCATCTGCCTTCATGTTTTTATTTAAACTTCTCGTTACTAAAAAACATTTTTGCTGAGACTGGTATGTCGGACCATTCATGATGGCATGCCCTTGGTCAATAGCTTTCCTTGGCCCACGTTGGGCATAATGCACCAAACCCGCACAGAGGATAGCTGTTGACTCAGACATACAGAGAACAGATTACCCTCGGCACCCCTAATCCTTTTTTCCCCAATTCTGTGATTCATTAATTTTTTTTTTTGTGAGACTTCACAGTAAAATACTTTGCATTCAATTTCCATATTGT
Source organism: Hermodice carunculata (assembly GCA_964020975.1). Taxonomy (NCBI): domain Eukaryota; kingdom Metazoa; phylum Annelida; class Polychaeta; order Eunicida; family Amphinomidae; genus Hermodice; species Hermodice carunculata. Next base: position 76,533,308 of record OZ026620.1, on the reverse strand, counting down.
TGTCTATGAAATGAAAGAGCAATTTTAGATGTGTTCTTGGGGGTAAGTTCTGGTGACAGAGACCACTATACATGAACGCTTCAGAAGTTTTACAACAAGTTTAAACATGATTAGAGGAATTTCACACTGGTTTTCAATAGGAACGTGGTCCATTATCAAGTGCATCTCTGATAAAAATTTGGTGAAGCTACGATGGATCCTTGTTGAGATATTATGGTAACATCATCCCCTTGTACGCTACTCAGATGGTCTTGAAACATATATTTTAAGTTTTATAAAAAGTTTATAAATACAACGACGAAGCTGGTTTTAAAGAGGAACCTCATCCATCATAAGATGCATCTCTAACAAAAATTTGGTAAAGCTGTGGTCAACATTTTTTTTGAGATATCTCGGTAACATCGTCAGGGTTGACTTGACAGCACTCAGACAGACTTAAAATAAATATATTAAAAGTTTCATAAAAAGTTTAAAATGACCAGAGGAAGCTATTTTTTCATAGGAACCTGGTCCATCATAAGGTTCTTCTGTGACAAAAATTTGATGAAGCTACAGTGAATATTTTTTGACATATTATGGTAATGTTATCCCCTTGCGCACCACTCAGACTGCCTTGAAATAAATACTTTAAAAGTTTCAAAATTACAAAAGGGAGCTGGTTTTCAGTAGGAACCTGGTCCATTATAACATGACATCTCCGACAAAAATTTGGTACCGCTACAATGAATATTTTTGGAGACATGGCAGTAACGTCAACAAGACAGACAGACAGACAGACAGACAGACAGACAGACAGACAGACAGACAGACAGACAGACGGACTGACAATGCAGGAGATGACAATACCCTCCAGCACTTTATGTGTCCAGGGTAAAAACCATGTGGAGTAGATCCTGTGATTTTTATATTTCTTCCATGCCTTGTGTCACATCACATGTTTATATACATACACACACACACATACACACACATGCATATATGCATATCTACACACACACACATTCTGTCTGGGACAAAACCGACTGTGTATCCAATATGTATCATCATTTGACAACATTCCCATACTGACAAGACATAGATCCAGTTACTAGCTCTGGCCACATCTGCATGACTGTTGTGCTGATGACTATGGCCGATTTCATAGTTAAGGTGTGCTTTTCTTGCCAAGTTAGGTCAAGCTAACCCCCCCCCCCCCAACTGCATACTGTAACATCTGCATGCGAAGCTACAGACAGTACCCCAGCATTCACCTAGTTTTCCTGAAATTAATAAATTTCCATGCATTAGCAGAACAGCCAGGCCCCTGCTGACATCTGGCTTTTCTTAACAGACAGCAGTTTTGAACACATATCCTCACAGTCGGATACTCCCATTCACCAACAATAGCTGCATGATGACCAACTTGTTTGCTGTCCTACCTTTTTTTGCAAACTACCATATATAGCATTTCACTGCCCAATCCTGGTGGCCAGAACGAGCAACTGGGTTTTGATAGTAGGCTATTAATAAGCTATCAATATTCACCATGCTGTGTCCTCCATAAATATGCCCTCGCGTTCCAGCTGCATGAACAGCTCTCCCCCACTGAGATATTCCAGTATTAGGTACAGCTTGCCACATGTTTGAAACGCGTAGATCAGATCTACCAGGAACGGATGCTGAAAAGAAACACAAATACAGCGATAAATAAACAGCCTTCTTGCAACCCATACAAGCTTTTGTCATAGAATGAAGTACAAGCTGCAATAAAAAGATTCAGAACTTTTGCCACTGCATTAAGATGGTTGGAGAAACAACACGAAAGATTTCATTCATAACCGCACCAGGGAAACCCCGAGCAGTGGCTTTGTGTTTCCGGACCACGCAGAAAAGCACACTGACATTTAAATCTGGCACATTTGTACATGACTTAAAAAAACCATGGTAATTTAAAGAGGAATTTGATAATACCATTTCAAATTCATTCCACTAAAATATACAAAATCTGAGGCACACAGATTTAATCGCACACCTAAACAGCAATAAAGAGACATGAAATTAATTTCCCACCAACATTTATTAGAAGTGCCTTTTTTTTTGCTTAAATGAAGCTTCCTTTTTTTCTTCATTAAATTCAATACACCATTAGTCAAAGTTCCCTCTTTCCACTTTGGGTGCATTATATCTGACCCAGCTAGCAATGAAAGTTGGCCCAACATTGGCCCAATGCTGGACCATCCTTGCCAACATTGGGCCAATATTGGACCAACCTTTATTGCTAGCTGGGGACGTACACTGTGGATGGTTTTTGATCTAGTTCCCACACGGTTAATGTTGACATAAAATAAAGTGGAGGACCAAGCAAATGCTTATATATAAAGCCAAGCATATATCTCTATAGCCTTGAAAATATTTTTCTCTCTAACAACGAGAAATACATCAACAAAAATTTGTAAAGTGTGGTTAATATTGGTTAGATATCCCAGCAACACTGTGAAAGTTGACAGACCGATGGATGATACTGAGGATGACAAGACCCTCTAGCACTTTAGATGTCTAGGCTGAAAATCTGTTTCAAGCGCAACAAGAAATATTTCAAGGCTGACCACTACGTCAGCATCACCTACCTTGACTGCTTCCATTATATTTTTGTCTGTGTCTCCTATCTTATGTCTGCCACCTATCTTAAACGCTTCCTGTCTGTCTAAGTCTATGTCACCTACCTGGACCACTTCCAGTTTGTTCATGTCTGTGCCTCCTTCCTTGACCACTTCAGCTATTATATTTGTGCCTATGTCACCCACTTTGATGGCTTCCACTTTGTTTATGTCGCATATCTTTACCACTTACAACTTTGTCTAGGTCTATGTCACCTGCCTTAACCATTTCCACCTGTGTATGTTTGTCATATACCTTGATCACTTCCACTTTGTCTATGTCTATGTTACCTACCTTGATCACTTCCACTTTGTCTGTTATGTACCTTGACCACTTCCACTTTGTCTATGTTACATACCTTGATCACTTCCACTTTGTCTATGTCTGTTACATACCTTGATCACTTCCACTTTGTCTATGTCTGTTACATACTTTGTCTATCACTATGTTACCTACCTTGATCACTTCCACTTTGTCTGTTATGTACCTTGACCACTTCCACTTTGTCTATGTTACATACCTTGATCACTTCCACTTTGTCTGTTTTACATACCTTGATCACTTCCACTTTGTTTATGTTACATAGCTTGATCACTTCCACTTTGTCTACATTACCTACCTTGACCACTTCCACTTTGTCTATGTTACATACCTTGATCACTTCCACTTTGTCTGTTTTACATACCTTGATCACTTCTACTTTGTTTATGTTACATACCTTGATCACTTCCACTTTGTCTCTGTCTATGTTACCTGCCTTGATGGCTTCCACTTTGTCTATGTTATGTACCTTGACCACTTACACTTTGTCTCTATGGTACCTACCTTGACTGCTTCCAGTATGTTTCTCTCTGCTTTAGTGTGAGCTGTGTCCTTGGCATTACGGACTATTGTTGCCTACAAAAGAGAAAATGAACTTGCATGACTATATAATACAAAAACTGAAGACGTGCTACATGCGGACCAAAAGAGGTGAATACGATGGGGTAAGCAGCAATCTGAGTTTGCATTGTAACCCTCTTTACTGCACCCCCTTGTCTTTGGTTACTGTAAGTATTTGTAGGGCTGTTATGTTCCACTCATGCAATGACATGACATGTATCTTGATACGGAGAAGTCGATATAATAGCAAAATGAGCCAAGTGGAGCGTAAGAGTCAGTCTGTCTGATGAGTATGCTCCACACCAATGGTTTTACTTTTGTCCGATAACTAGTTCCCTGTCCGTTTCCAATGTTTATCCCAGAGCAGCACCTGGAGTACCAGGCTATCCTGACCTTTGCACTGTGGGGACATGGATAGGGTAATCCTGCAGTCTGTATGTTCCATCTTTTCTGGGTGATACCAAATAGTAAAACCAGCCAAGTGGAGCATACGAGTCACCAGACTGGCCGATTGCTTGCATGAAGCCAGTCTGTGTGACGAATTTACTGCACGCTGCTGGTTTTACATTTATCCAGTAACTGGTTCCCTGTCTCTGTCTGTCGTTCATGCATATGATGGGCACAGGAACCAGGCTATTTTGACTGGTGAACTGTGTTGATATGGATTGGGTTATCCTCCAGTCTGGATCGGCCAGTTTTTCTGGATAATACACCTACAGTTTCCGGATAAAGCTGTAGTTACCTGGATAAAATATATTCCACAATATTTTTGAAGTATCATGCACAGATAATATCTGTGACTCAATCCTTTTCACTGTGTTGTGGATGCAAATTCATGTGTGCTATCATTTGACAGAGTAAAGTGTGCCATAATCCACTGACGCATAACACTAAACTCATGTGATCCCACGAGATGCCTAATTTGCAAGTGCGAAACCCTGGTAAAATGTCATCACTTTCATTTAGGATTAAAAAATACATGTACCCTTAAAATCTACAACCACCACATTGAAAGAGAAGATCTGAGAGTTGCTTCAAAATTAAAGATTGCTAAATATGTGCACAATTCATTTTAAGCGCTGTTATTTTATTTCAAACAGAGGAAGACTTTTTAAGATATATTAATTTTCACCCAGTGCATTTTGCATCAGCCGTTTACTTCCAACGCAACGGTGTGCCAGAATGTCATTTCACTCGCAGGTTCCTGATATATAACTTGTTCAGGTAGCAGATGAATACTACTACAATAAACTACCAGGCTGAAATTTATTAACGGTGAGAACAGTTTTCAGTGTTTAGAGATGGGTTGGTCGAGTGAGCGCAAACAAACAATTATTTTTTTTTTCTGGTCTTAGCAGTTTGTCTCTGCAGGCAATTATCCAGAAACCTCAAATGATCGCCGCTGGTCCTGCCTCTGATAGCCCACTCTTGTGAGCCATTGCAGGTCCTTTGACCCTTTCTCCCTTCGATCGCCAAAAAAACTGCCTGCCATCTGCTGCAGTGTTGTTTTTAAACTAATTTCAGCAGGAATGAAATACACTTTGACTGAGAGTTGTAGAGGAGACCCATCAAGATTGCATGCCCCGAGTCAATAGCTTTCCTTGGCATGGGTTGGGCACTTAATGCCAAAGAAAGCTGTTAACTCAGACTTAATTCACATATTATTAGCTACAGGTCCCTGCAATGCCAAATAGATCTTTTCCATGTTATTTGATCTCCATAGAGAGACCATTTGCTCCATGTGACCCCTTTTAGCCCTGCCACAAGGATGGTCACCACTGGATCATGTGCATGGGCAAATTACTTATATTGGTGATCACCACTGCAAGTGCAAATTACTCCTCTTGGTGGTGACCACTGCGAGGGCAAATTACTCCTCTTGGTGGTGACCACTGCGAGGGCAAATTACTCCTCTTGGTGGTGACCACTGCAAGTGCAAATTACTCCTCTTGGTGGTGACCACTGCGAGGGCAAATTACTCCTCTTGGTGGTGACCACTGCGAGGGCAAATTACTCCTCTTGGTGGTGACCACTGCGAGGGCAAATTACTCCTCTTGGTGGTGACCACTGCAAGGGCAAATTACTCCTCTTGGTGGTGACCACTGCGAGGGCATATTCTTCTTGAAAATTAACATTTTATCCTTCGTAAATGCAAATTAAACAACCATGGATTCAATTACACAAGAAGTTATAGCCTACAGATAAATGGTATACAAAATTATCACGATCACCCAGGCATTTGACACAGTTTGTTAGCTGATACACCAATGGGTTCTGATATGTGTGGGAGCGAAATGTCGTGAAATTACAGTGCTCCTTCCTTATAACACCTCTGAGATTCTGATATGGTGCTGCAGTCCCTTGGATCAGGATCAAACTTAAGTGGTTTCCATCACTGCTGTTTTTAGAAACCCCTCTGTTGTTATAAGGTGACTTTGCTATTGCACATTTTTTGCTCAGATATAAAAAGCTTTATCATTCATAGATGAAAAGTCATGATTCTTACTTATTTCTATAAGTGAATCTGACTTGATGTTCCGTATAATCCATCATTATTATGTCAGTTACTTAATCAAAGCCATAATAATTTTGTACTGAACACCATCTGGGCATCAATCATCCACCTTGTCATAGATGTCAACACACAAAATTTTTTAAAAAGGTATCAAAAAATTAATACAACATGACCATTTGGCAGATTCATGCCCACCAAGTTTAAAGAGATATTGGCTGACGGTTTTGCAGAAGTTACAAAACGTGAATTACCATTGTAATTCCCATTCATTGTCTTACATTGCACTCAATAGGAATGTACACATTAACTGATAAATATCATTCCTTAGGGCATGTCGCTTGCTCAGGAAAGCCGTTAACTCAGTCTCCAACTAAGCACTGAAAAAGTCAGGATTAGACATGAGTATTTTCAGCCACCATGCGCAAGCGCCGTACTTGCTAGAAAAATGCATCCTGATAAACTGTACCAGAGCAAAGGCAGCAGTGGCTAGTTTATATTCCCCTCCAGCTGACTGTGCCAGCCTAACAAGTGGCTTGGGCAGATAAAATTGTTTTGAATCAAAAGGACTATTTTAACAGCACTTGTCTTCCGAGAGATGTTCTTTGACGGGTGCTGGAATAGCATTGGAAAAGAGAACAAATGTACATTATTTGTGGAATTATCAGTCATGAACTGACAAATACGCTCCACCTGGCTAAGCGGCAGACTTCTCCAGGGGCCCGTATTCGTAATACTGTCTGACCCTACTGGCCAAACAGTTCAGAAATTGTGCCCGGTGAGTCAGCCGAGCAGGCAAACCACAACTCAATAAATAAATGAATGGAAATGTGGGACGCTTTTTGGAGCCAGAAGTCCCCCCCCCCTTTTTTTTTGGCAGGTGACCGGCTGAAAAAAAAAAAAGAGAGTTCAAATAAGAGAGCTCATCCATCTTTTCCCCTGCCACTGCATTGCCTCTTTCAATACCAACTGCAACTAAAGTCAAACTACGTACATCGAACTTCCCTAATTTATCATGAGGATGGCAGATTCATATCCCTCATAAAAAGACCTGTCGTTCAAGTAGCAGCAGGACATTAGTTCCTGAAAGAAGCACCAGGTCAACAGCTTTTCCCAGCGAGCAAGGCACCCAATGCACATGGAGAAGAGCTGTTGACTCAGTATGAAAACCTGGCGCCGAAAGAGTTCAGCTTTAAAATGTAAATGTCTATTATTTGAATTTTGTACCCCCCCCCAAAAAAAAATTAAAAAATGAATAAAGAGGAATACTCACATCTTCATATGTCAACAAAGCAGAGAAGGTTGCGTGCCCAGGCACACATAATGCTTCACCTATCTTTTTTATCTGACGAACGCAACACTTGACATCTTTAATGTATAAATACAATCTCACCGAGGCGTCAGTATTTTGACTGGGTGTCACAGATTAACATGGCTATGTGATTTAAGAGAGAATTGGATCAGCCCAGGCCACTAGACAATTAGTTCAAAGTCTCAACCAATGTGTGAGGCCACATAAATAACCCCTATCAGGCCAGTTACTGCTTTGCAAACAAAAGATTTTACCTAGACTTAGCCCTTAAAGTGCTAATCATGGCTCTAGTCGTTTTCTCATTACCGTGAAACATATAATGGTTAAAAGATTCAAATTCCTTGTGAAGATACCTTTCATTCAAATACCAGAAAGCCAAGTCTAAAGTCTAAAGTAGTCTTAGTCAACAGCTTGCCTCGGGGCACTTTGCAAGCAATGCACACAAAGTGCCCCAAGAAAAGCTGTTGACTCAGCCTTAAATCAGTGTTTTAAGGGTTAAAAGAAGAAGGATTGCTTTTTCAAATTCTTCATAAAAAGAAATTTTGTTCAAACACCAACATGGTTAGATTAAAGTCTGTTTTTTTTTTTCCATCAGTGTCTGACAAGTTATGCTACAGCTGTTTCATGACTTGCCAGGCAACACAACAACCCACACACCAAGGCTTTTTACCAGTGACGTATGGAATGAACTGTTCCATTACATCACCAACCTGAACTTAATGTTGTTCCTCGCCACATCACTTGGCATTTACATCGACCTGGAAAATAACAGACTTAATTTTCCATTCGGTCTCAAAGTTTTTCCTTTTCTGTTTTTGTTTTTATTCTTATAATGTCTGATTAAATAACCTGAAACTCTCCTCACATCAACCAAAAAAAAAAAAAAACTTGTCAACACAAAATGCCCCACAATAATCTGACCTGAGGTCATAGGTTAAACTCACTTTCAAAACATTATACACTGGTGAGGTATGTGTACATATGTTCCATTTAGGTAAGTTAATCAGCTCTTTGTCAATATGTGGCACTTTGAGGTCAAGCCAGCTTGCTCAATCAATATATGTCTTTCTTTTTTTTTTTTGAAAACATTAGGTCTAATATGCAGTAGGTTTCTCCCTTAGAAAAATGATGAGGCCCCTGGATTTAAAGGCAATCTTTTGAGGCTTTTCTCCAATGGAAGATTCTGTGGGAGACTATCTTGTTCTACAGTGTTTGCACTGGACAAAATTTTGAGGGTTCATAATCGTGTAGATTCGGGGGTAGAGAGCAAATTTTCAGTGGCATTGCATGTAAATGAAAAGGAGTTTTGACCCTTTCAATTATTTTCAAAGGGTTTTTGACAATCTGGAAGGGTAAAATACCCCCATATGGGGTTGAATGAAAACACTGTTCTATTGATGAAGAACAACAGGACAGTGGCAGTCCTGTGCTCTGCAGGCCTTGCATGAAGTGGTCCTATGACCTTTGGAATAATATCAAGGTCACCCGTCTTTTAGACCATCATCACCAGTTATAACATCAAAGTCTTTTGCTCTCACAGTTTTGAAGTCATCATTGTTGAAATAAAAACATGACAGGATACACTATTACAGTAGTCCCTCCTTTGAGAGACTGCCCCTAGTGCCACCCAAAAGGCGGTCACATAAAGCAGGTGGTCCCTCAAAGGAGGTATAAATAACATGAAAAGTACTACAGAGAGACCTGACAATGGTGGTCTCTCAAAGGAGGTGGTCCCCCAAAGGAGTGGTCTTTCAAAGGAGGGACTACTGTACCATGATTACCAAGAAGATATAAGTCAATGCATTAGCTTGACTTCTCCAGTTCACTTCAGCTCCAAATTAACACCATAAAAAAAAAAAAAAAAAAAAAAAAAAATTCGGGCACTTTCATGTTTGTTTCTATGAATAACCATGGACCTAGGATTAACCAGTTTGTGGTCAGTTTTTTTCGGACACTGTTACTCCGAAAAGTACCAAACTTTGCATGGTGATAGACCTAGTACTGAAGTTTTGCACATTGTGTGGAACAGTCATGATGTTTAAAATCATGCAAATTAGAGGCATATTTGTTGAAATGTTTAATCTGACATGTCTTCAAAACTTTTCTATCTATAGAGTTGCCATTCAAAGCTTAATATGTGGGTTTATTGCTAAAGTGAAATCCTATAGCAAAATTGAGAAGTTGACATACGTTAAATTCACTGAATTTCAACAGAATACACATAAATCAGACACATCCCCCCCCCCCCCCCAGCTAGTGACTGTTTCCAGCCAGGTTGTTATGCAACCAGAGATAATTGAACTGTGAAAGCCTGGCCTCCATACCTATCAGTACACATGCAGTTGTGCCAGTGCCCAGTGCTGTGGGCTTACCCTTCAATCCCTAAGGAGACTGGCTGTGTGCTAGGGGCCTTCCCTTACTCCCCTCTCCCAAGCAGGCTGCATAGTCTGAAGCCTCCTTGGTGTGACTCCCCATCAAAATAAGCTAGTGCAGACTGAGAGGTGCCATGCAGGAGGGCATCATCATCATCATCATCATCATCATCATCATCATCATCATCATCATTGATAGGTGCAATTTCAATTGACAGGATAGTGACATAGCAGCATCCAATGAAATATGAACTGAAGTTTAGCATGTCTTTGTAAAGGGAGATTCAGATCAACTACCAGAAGTTACTCAAACACAGATCAAAACTGCCTGTAATGACCAACAGTAATATGGAAGGATTTTGGTCAGGGTCAATGGGTACATTGGGTCAGGCACAGCTTGCATAGCTGTTCCATTTCTGCATCCAGCAGTGACATTTGCTTATCAGTAAAATATCAATAACACTGTTTCACAACCTTTGTAAACACTGCTCACATCTAACAAAGATTCATCTCATTCATCCATGTTCAGCCTGTGCAAACTTGCAACTAAAGTTTGTCCACACTGTTCAGTAGGTTGTCGAACCTATAGCTAGATACCGTGAATTGCTTTAATTTTGCTGTAGTCTTATTTTCACTTATTTCACTGATGGCACAAACAGTGGAAATGAAAACACAACAAAACAGTATTTTAACATTGTTCGAATCGGAATTATGCCCAAAATAGTGAGATTAAAAATACAGCGAACTGTCAAAAACAGAAAAAACTGTGAAAATTTAAACACGCAAAACTTTTAAGCAATTTACGGTAGTCAAACATGTACATGTACATGTACCATGGTATAGATTTTTGTAAGGAGCTATATGAAGTTGGACGTTGCCTGTGGAAAAATACAACTTGGGTTTGCTAATACAGTGAGGCTGGCGATACTCAGTAGTTAAACACATAGATCTCTGTAAGAGCTATGTGAAGTTGAATGCTATGTATGACATTGGATAAGGTGAGCCTACTAGTTGATATCAGCAGAGATTGTCACATAAATATTTTTATTAGTGTTTTTATGTTTCCTGTAAATAGTGAAACTCAAACACATTTGCTTATAAATACACGTATATCAATGTATATGTGTTTCACTTGTTGCAGTCATTTTATGCCCCAGATTTACAAAGCATGGGAATTTGGTGTTCATGTAGTTATTTTTACTTCATAGTATAAATGGGTTTAGCATCATATTTAAATGTCACGTTAAAAATTATGCAAATTAGAGGCAATCAAAATTTTAAAAGCTCTGTATCTTCCAACCTATTACAGATAAACACAAAATTTAAAGTAGTACATACAGGTATGTGACACCTGTCAATCTAATGGACAGTGAACAAAAACTGTAGCATTTGAAATTATTAATTTGCAGCACTTGTAATATTTAAAAGTTGAATAACTCCAAAACTATTATAAGCAGAGGTGTCAATCCAACTTCAATTTGCAGGTTTGTGTCACAGCTGCATCAAATGAAACATGACCCAACGTTGTAGCATTTTAATTTATCCAAATTAGGTGAATACACAAAATTTAAATTTTGAACAACTTCAAAACAATAATTATTATAGACTAAGGTGTCATAAAAAAATATAGTTGCAGGAGTTAAAGAAATACTGAATATGCAATCTTTCAAAGTTTTCTGGGCACACAGACTGACTTGGTGGCAATCAAATCAAATTTTTCTAGTTTTTGTTTGTTTTTGCTTTAGATTTTTAAAATTTTGGCTCTGTCAGAGTGGGCTGCTGTGCAACAGATAGAGCGGTTCAGTACATCAGACTGAGCTGAGATATCCCATATGAGAATGGCTGTTTCCATATTTAATACCTCTCTTTATTGCCCCAGGCCCCTCCCATTTTTCTGGCACAAAAATGGTGAAATATTGGAAAATAATATGTGCTTTATGACAATTTACCAGTTAATACAGATAAAACATTCCAAAGTTAGGTCAACAATTGCAGCTCATTTCAGTTAAATTTCCTAAGGGCCCAGGGCACCGAAAATGGAAAATACCATATTTGAGATTTGTAAAAATACTGTTGATGTGAGAAAGACCTCTTGTTCACCGATGCAAGTTTCTGATTATCTGATCATGTTTTCATGTGTGCCTCAAGTTGTGTGTGAATACGACAAACACTGCTTATTCTGCTTCCTATTCCCAGATTGCGATTCAAAGTGGACCTGGCAGGGGAGGCTTCTATTTCTTGAAACGATTATTGTGTTCCCTACAGGAAGTATGACAATTCCTTTTGTCTCTTTTCCCACACAATTCTCACAGCGACAGAGTGCCTATAATGTTACTTGAATGCTACTTGTGTCTCCACACGGGCAGGGATCTGCCTCTGCTCTGCCCAAGGTGGAATTTGAGATCGGGTCCCTAGGAACATGAGGTGATGGAATTACTCACCTTGTTAGTCGAGTACAGAAATTCAACACCACTATTGCAGCCCCTGATCACAGTTGCCTGCTGAATGACTTATCTCGCTGGTGTGAGAGGCATTAGCATAATTAGCGTGGGCACCCTGTACGCAATAAAAGTTTTGGGGGTGGGTTGGGGTGTTATGCCTGAAGACAAAAGTACAATTGATTTCCGTCTGCATTGTATTATAGTATTAATTTTCATTAAAAAACTCAGCATTTGACATTTTGAAAAAAAAAATAAAAAAAAATCCACTGCCTTGTGAATGTGTTTCCCAATTTTTATCAGAAAGCGAACCCTTTTCTAGCCTGCAGTGAGTCAAATACTGAAAATTGTGACTTGACAGCTTTCTTCATACATGGCACTGGAATGATCTGGCCAGAGTAGAATAAAAAATCTTCCGCAACAAGCAATCCCCAACTTACCAGATTCACTTATATCAAAAAGGCAGTCACCCTAGGGATAACTTGATGTAACTTATGACTACACCTTCCTACACCAAAATAAAGTCGTATACAATATGAAAAATCCACCTGCCCCCCCCCCCCCCCCCCCCCTTTGTTTTCTGGATGATATCCACATTGAGATGTCAGGCCTTTGCCACAAGTCTGTACATTTCCTCAACAATTAGTAGCTCACAAAGTTCAATTTCTTTCCAGATTTGAAATCCTTGGATGATTCCCTGCCTCAAAATATACACTTTTAACAAATGTGAAATAATCGTTTTCTTAATCTATGTTTCTCTGAAGTTACTGGTAGCAAAAAAAAAACAATGTTGCATATGTTATGTATCCTTAGGCTTGTCAAAGTGAAAGGAAAACAACAGTTATGCTATGAAAATATGGCAAAAAAAAAGTGACTTTATAGCATCGTGATTCCATTTACATGTCTATCAATTCCAGCCATCCTGGATACACTTATCTGTTCTCTGCATCGCCAATTGTCATTACCCAAGATGCATTGCATACAGGTGGGGAGGCACAACAGGGGAGAAGGATCTCGGCTCATCACCCAAATTGAATGGGAGTAAAGTGGATACCATGCTGAAATGCCAAATTAGATCCATTTTTTCACGTCAGACCAGGACATTTATGCCTGTGTACAATTTTAATGTGGCAGGCTGTAATGCTGACTTGTGGAAATTTGATACTTTGGATAAATATCCTTGAATGCATGGAGGTACATTCCACAGTCTTCCACCATGTGAAATCAATGCATTCTCTTTGTAGTTGGTACACAGGTTTCCAACACTTCTCAAGACATTTCCTCATGTCAGATGTACACTTTAATTTTATGACCACCATCCCTGGGTCTGTTGGTATTCCTGGAGGAACATAGCCTTTGCAACCTGATGTACAGTTTAAAAAGTGAGCTTTCAAAACCAAGCCAGCAGTCTCATGGTTATGTATATATAGGCTCTCAGAAATCAGATGATAAGAAATGTTTGGATATGCGTTCTAACCTCTATGCCATTTTTTGTTGGAACATGCAAGCACTAAAAAGCTAAAATTTTTACTCGCCGTCAAGGCAAAATTTTTGCCCAATGTACACTCCATCCTCTCTAAAGAATGAAGTGGGCACCATATGCATCAGTTGGGCCAGGAATAAAGTCAACTGACGAAAGTGGTTTTGTTTCAGTTGTTTAATTTTCAATGCATTTGAGAGTTAATCACTCCCATATGTACTTTTGTGATTTAAAGTGCTGATGGGCAGGTCACACTTGAGAAATGTAAGATGTGCGGAAGGTCTGGAAATATTCTCTTCATGGTTTTTTCACTATCTTTGAATGCTGTATTAACCCTTAAAGTGCTAATCATGGCTATAGTCATTTTCTCATTATCCTTAAACATATAAATGGTTAAAAGATTCAAATTCATCATGAAGATACCTTTCATTCAAACACGAGGCTGAAGCAAAAAGTAGTCTTAGTCAACAGCTTTCCCTGGGGTGCAATGCACGCAAAGTGCCCTGAGGAAAGCTGTTGACTCAGTCTTAAATCAGCGCTTTAAGGGTTAACCGAAGTGTCCCACTGAACAGCGGGTTCTGCTGGTCAGTGCCATGGAGATTGACCAGTGGCAACACATAGTGCAGCACACACATGTACTAGTAAACCAGAAGGGAAGTATTGTAATCACAATCCGTTTTCACAGATGAACATCTACATTTTGAAGACCGAGACTGACACGGAGTTCCCACTGACCACATCTTGCATCTACCACACACCTGTTTCCTGGCACAGCTTTTATACAATAACAGACCTCTCTGCTCCTGACTCACAACCCTCCACATTGCCTGCTGTGACCACAAAGTGGTCTTTGATGGTGTAGATTAACATGAGCTGTTTGGGAGACTTTGCGCAGTCTTCCTGTCCTGGATGATGGACCCTCTTTGATGGTGTCTCTCAAGATGGGTATGGACTACAGAATTGGTAAGCTTTTCGACTTGCACAGTACGCTTCATTTTTCAATAGGAGGTATTCATATTAACTGGGATCCTGTGCTGCCACCTAGGTGGCGGCGCAGAAAAGGGAGGGCACATTGATTTGTCCAACAAAACCAAATGTGCTTTTATGACCAAGTAACAAATTGAGAAAGCAAAAAGCTGCACAAAAGTCATTCACAAAGTTAAAAAACATGTATACAGAGGAACCTCATTAATCTGAACACCTTTGTACTCCAGTGAACTGTTCAGATTAATGAAGCATTTGGATTATTGAATCACTGTTACTTAAAATGAACAATTTTGTTCCAGGAGAAGTGTTCAGATTAATGAGACATATGGATTAATGAGGTCTGCATTAATGACGATCCACTTTACATAAGATGCTAAACATATTTAGGAAATTCAATTTTGTTTGGTAGAGAAAGCCTAGTTTCCAGATGGTTAAGTGACATAACTACTGCAACTGCCCTCCTTATTGCACAGGCATAGTTCTGTTGCCTAGCAACTGAGGTGATCAGAGCAGGTCTGCAGTCAATCTAGTTAAATATACATGTATGACTACCTTCTATTCAAACTGTCTGATTTGGTTCATTTAATACAGTTTGAATCTAATCAGGAAATTTTTGTCAGCCCAAGATTACATTTACAGACACAAAAGATTAAAATTCACACATGCAGACCTATTTTATTTGGTGTTTACTACACTTTAACTGCAGTAGATATTGATTCTTCTCACTCCTCAGTTAAATGTTATCTTGGGACTTGCATCAAGGCCCCACTCTCTGTCTCGTCTTGTGTTCACATGCCCCTTTTGTGAGTATGGCTCAATGTAACATTTTCATACATAAAAATTCAATTTCTACTTGACACTGAGCACTGTTGTGCCTCACTGTCTTGTACCTAGTCTTGTTCTCTTTTCTTTCTTTTTTTTTTTTTTATCTTTTAACTCATTCCATACTATGGTGACAGGCAGTGCTAGAACCACTGACTTAAGACTATAGGCATGTTGGTACTTGAATGAAAGCTCTTTTCATGAAGAATTTAAATATGCTATTGCCGTCCTAAATCTAGGTAAATATTATAAGGAAAAATCAGGGCCTGGTATGGAATGTGTCTATTATTATTATTAACATCATTTTTTCTTCTTTGGCAGGAGAACTTTACATAGGGCAATATGCCCTCCTTCCCAATTGTATTCTTTGTGAATACATGTAAAATATGTTGAAGCCCATGGGTAGCCTCTTAAAATAGATATATTTCCCACATGATATTTTAAGTATGCCTGCACACACTTTGCAAGCTGCCCCAGTGATGCTCACTCTTTTTTCTTTCTTTTTTTTTTTTGTGTGTGTGTGCAGTGAAATCTCATTATCACAAAGCTCGACATTAGACAAATTCACTTAATGGCACAACTTTGGCGAGACTTTGAACGGTGTCAAATTCCTTCGCTGTTTCAGTCATGTCCATAACATATTCAGATATTGGACACATTTAGCAGGGAACAGATGGGGTCATTGTAATAAAGTTTCACTGTTTGTGTATTGCCAGGATTAACCAGCTGCCACAAGGGCTGGGCAAAGTGGCGTACATCACTGCTCTCTTTATTAATTCCCATGCAACAATGCTGGGCAAAAGTCATAGCAAATATATTCAGATGTGCTTCCTCAGTTTACTGATTTATGCCGACTGATGTTTCAGGGCTCTCTGTCTGTGCATTCACCATGACAAAACTCACCAAAAATGGTGCAGCGAATATTACGGACAAAACAATTTAACCCTTTCTCCCTTAAACCAACCAAAACTGGCTGGTGGTCAAACGTCCCCTGCATCAGCGTTTTCAAGTAATTTCAACAGTTATGAAAAACTATTTAACTGATAATTGTATCTATGAGACCTATCCAGACCACATGCCCCAGGTCAACAGCTTCCCTTGGCATGGGTTGAGCGCTTTGTGTCCAACCCATGCCACGGAAAGCTGTTGACTCAGTCTGAAGTCAAGGGGGAAAAGGGTTAAGTTGTACAAAAGTCTAATGAAACTTGTCTAAGAAACCACCAAACACTCTAATCGGGAGACTGGTACCAGTGACAAGTAACATATGAAGACACGATGCATATGTTTCATGAAAACGGGTGAACCTGTCTTTCGTTGTTTCGTGCACTGTAAACAGGTTTCACTGTAGAGGTCTCATCAGTTGCAATCATTGTACATGCAAGATGTATGACATGCACAGTCCAACCTGTCTTCCGAATACTCAGTGAAACCTCTCCTTATGGACCATCATAATGTTGTGTCCAGATGGGTGAAACTTTGTATTTAAGTGACAAATTTCAAATTTACAGTAGAGCAAAAAATCGTCAACATTACCACATTTTGCAGCATTGCAAACAAGCACAAGTATAACTTACAAAACTAGCTTCAATACAGATTAAAAAAAACACTATTTTTCACACTAATTCATGAGATATATGACATTTTCATAATAGTTAAATATATTACTCTGTGCAAGGTATCACTATGAGGTTTTATAAAGGTTACTTGTGCACAATAAATGAACTGCATTCATGAACAAGCAATTCAGAGGTACCGCGGTTTATCTAATTCAATATTATTGACTTTCCTTGCGTCTTTTATGGAGTAAAAACCTGCAAATCGATGGAACAACACAGCAGTACAAGCAAAATTTCACATACATTTGTGTCTTATTCCATTTCCCCTTGAATGAAGACTGAATCAATAATATAGCTTTCTTTGGAACCGATTGGATGCTTGGCACCTAACCCCCCAAAAAGCTGTCGACCTGAGCACATTATTCTGACAGGGCTTGCATGTGATTTTTATTTAAACCTTTTTTTTCCTTCACACTATAAAGCCATTGAAGCAGACAGTATTTTACCTCCAGCCAGTTCTGGATGGTTCAGTCAGAAACGGGCTAATAACCTTTAGGAATAGAAGCCTCATATGTCCTAGTGTGAGGGCCTCTCTATCGATGTTCTTTACACTTTTGACATTCAAGATTCTATCTGGACAACCAGGAACCCCTCTGACCATTAGCCAGTTAGCCAAATGCTAATCCTTTCAGAATATATAAAAAAATATGTGTAAATGGCAAAAATATTTGAAAATAAAATTTTTTTGGACCACACCTTTGATAATTATGCCTACATGTGTATTTTAAATTTTAGTGACAGTTTTTTAAATCTTAAATCTGTTTTAGGACATCCCATTATCATCTCCCGCACTTCGGTGCACTGAAGCTATTTTTGAGAAAACTGACTGACCACATTGCATAAAGATGATGATGATGATTCTCGGTTGTCCCCATTGAAAAAAAATGAAAGTTTCACTTTAACATTGAGATGTCTATATTTGGTCCATTGAGGCTATTTTCTCATAAAGAACACATTTAGTGTGATATTGCTTACAAAACATACCTTTACAAGAACGATTTTAAAGTTTTATGGTCATGATGAAAGCTTAAGTTTATGGAATATCTAAAGGTTAATGGTGCTGAAGAACAATAATTATCAGGCTCCAGGAAAGACACTGATAATAGTGGTCTCTCCTAACAGGTGGCTCTTCCTCACAGGTGTACATGACAAAGACATACTGGTCAGCATTCATGACACACTCAGTCCGTGTGTTTTCTTTTCTTTCTTTCTGTCTTTTTTTCCCCCCAGCCAGATTGACCTATTACCGTGCCAGGTTTCCTGTTCGTTTTTAGCATGGTATCCAAAACAAGGCTTGGTAATTTGTCACGGATAATTTATTGCTGTCACTGACATACCGGTTCAACTCTGGACTTGTCAAAATTTATAAGATAGGTCAGGGACAATCAACATCCACGGAGTTCATTTTGAATGATAGTTGCCTTCTGACATATGTCCCCCTGCTCCCCCCCCCCCCCCCCCGTCCCCAAGCACTTCCCATTTGTAATACTGATGTGCGTATGCTATTACCATCAATATTGGTTGCCTGCTCAACAGCCCTTGACCCTTTGACTGCCACCTCAGTCCATTCTCACAAAAGGCATAATCAGGCGAGGTGACTCAGACAAATACGTTAACAGAATCGGGCACATGCATGCATAACAGCACAATTACCACTGTTGAAAACATACACGAGGAACTGAAATGGATATAAGTGATAAATAATGACGATGACACTTACCTTTTTTAAAACTTTCATTGCAAATATTTTCCCTTTATCTTTTCCAGACATTTTCCTAACTTGAAACACCTGAAACAGAAAGCAACTAGTGTTACGATTGAATGTTTGTTCTGCATGTCCAATGTCAGATAAAACTCGTGCCACCTGCCGCTGTATTAAAAGTGAATGTCATGAACCTAGATTTTAAAAAAAGGCAGAAACATGCAACTTTTACAAATAAATGAAGTCAAATAGCACACATCTGGACTTAACAGTCAAGCAGTTTTTTGTGGCACTCGCTGTTAGATATACATTTCTCCTATGTCTGAAGCCTATCCTGAATGGGTTATCCTGCATGGGTTTTAGGGAGAAACTTTTAATTATAATCTTTCATTTGGTTTGTCACTCGGTTGGTTTTAAGTGGTGGACAAATCTATGGGACACCACGGTGCATTTAATAAAATAGAGATTCCACCCACTTTCAAAATGGCATGGTTTTTAAACTTATTTCTCCAAAAGAACTTCGATTTGGTGAGTATTTGTCCTTTTTAGACATAGGAGAAAGAAAATCCAGTATAGGTTGCTCATTGGGGATAACATTGGAATCATTTGTTGGATTTTCATGTTTTCGTTCGACAAAAAAATGAAAATCCAACAACTTGTGATCCCAACGTAACCCTCAAAGGGCCACCCATACTGGATTCTCTACATCTAAATTGTAGGCCAGCTGTGTGGATAAAGTTACTTGTAACTTGCTGCTCCCTTGTTTGCCTACTCCAAAAGCTAGCACGAAAATAGTCAACCTCTGAAGACCACATCAACAGTTCTCCTTGGTTCATTGTGCCAGATTGCACCAGGGAAAACCATTAACCAATGGCATGTTATTGTTGGTAACAAACATCAACGTCTTGTCTAAGGTGTCACCACTAAATTGAATTTCACACAGACAACCATCTACTCATCTTAAGTTCAAGTCTGACTTACAAAATAAGAGGCATTCACATATATGATGAACAACAAATTTTTGACTTTGCCCCCACCTGAACGCAGTCATGTTGGATTTTCACCGCTCTGCACCCAATATCAGTTTTAAATCCCCCCCACCCCCACCCACCCCCCAAAAAAGCCCAAAATTAATTATTCAAATCACTCTATTTTATGATGGCAAAATCTGAATTAAAATTATATGAAATAGATATCAGCTGACCACAAATTCCGCCACTCTGGTCAAGTCATATCTTACAGTGCTGGTCATTAGACATTATACCTTTGTGCTGCCCTCTGTGGCCAATTTAGGGGTGCAACCTGAAAGGCATCTCTACTTTTTGCAAGACTTATGTAACTGTTCATATATAATGTACTTTGACATTCAAGAATGTTGATGGAAAAAAAAAAATCTTGTGACTGCTTCTGTTCTTGGAATATCAAGCATTTACATCATTATGTCACACTGGATTTTCATGCAATTTTGGACATTTTCACCTTACCCACCCAAAACACTAAAAAACATCCTTTTTTTACCTAGATACTACTTCATTTCATTTCTTTTTCACTTGCATGGTGCAAATGGTGTCTGCTTGTGGCAATAAACTATTTTTGGACACAAAAACTCTGGTGAGTGAAGCTTTATTGACCTCCATTGTACCCCCTACCCTTAAAAATGAAGTTTCTAAGATGGAAAAACATGTCTTTATGTAAATGTTGCTGTCATATAACAAATATTTTCCATGACAAGTACTAGCTGTTATTCCTATTTCACTACTAAACTCAATGCCTTCATGAAATAACATGGAGGTCGTTGTGATGACCTTGCTACCAATCTCAGTTTTGATCTTCAAACTTGACCTTTTAGGTCGTATTACAGTTGTTTTGAAAGGCGTGAGGCGAGAAGTTAGAATTGAGCACATTTTTATTTGGAAATCATTTAAGTAATTGCAACATCTTACAGGTTGATCAACTGTACCTGCATGCCAATTAAAGGTCACTAATTATATCTTCTGGTCAAAAATTAGAAAGAAAAATTGCCTATTTCAGTGGATACATCAAACCCCATCCTCATGGCCAATTGTACATCATAGATATAAATTTATTTTGTTCTCGTGTGCTAACATACAAAGATAGCCATGTTTGAATTTCTGTACGTACAAAGTCAGGTGACAAGGTGAAATTTGGAGGCATAAATTGTAACTTGAAGCTTGAAGGCCACATTTAAAAATTCACCTCTGAGCATCAGTTTGCCGCTAAGGTGACACCACTACATTGAATTTCACACAGACGGCCTTTATGACACATCCTGATATATCTGAGAGTAAGAGATTTAACTATAAGGAAGACTATGCTCACCAATTAAGTTCAAGTCTGACTTACAAAATGAGAGGCATTAACATATATGATGAACAACAAACTTCTGACTTTGCTCCAACTAAATGCAGTCATGTTGGATTTTCACCTGTCTGCACCCAATATCACTTTTAAATTTCCGACACCCCCCCCCCCCCAAAATATGCCCAAAATTAATTATTCAAATCGCTCTATTTTGTGATGGCAAAATCTGAATTAAAATTGTATGTAACAGATTTCAGCCTACCACAAATTCCACCACTCTGGTCAAGTCAAATCCTACAGTGCTGGTCATTTGACATTATACCTGTGTACTGCCCTCTGTGGCCAATTTAGGGGTGCAACCCCAACTAAGAAGCTGACAATGTATACAGCACTGGTGATTTTCTGGTATTTTAATAGGGAAAAGTTGCATGCAAATACATCAGTGTCAGATCCCCAAGGGTTGAAACCATGGTGAACGATACAAATTAACATCTGCATGAAGAAGACAAATTAAAGATTTGCTTCACAGCAAATCTGTCTGGGTACCAGCAAAATGAGAACAGTTTGAAAAGCTACACTTTGCCGTTCTTCAACATAACCTAAATTTTAAGTATTTGCCTAATTTGCATAAATTAAAATGCTACAACTTTGGTTCATGTTTCATTGAATGTGGCCATGTCAAAAACTGATAAACTTAAGTTTGAACGACACTACTATCTACATGTATATTAGTTTTGAAGCTATTCAAGATCTTAATTTTGTGCATGTGCCTAATTTGCATAAATTAGAAGCCTACCATTTTGGTTCATGGCTCACTGGATGCAGTTATGTCACAAACCTACAAATTGAAGTTAGAATGGTACCTCTGTGTTTAATAGTTTTGAAGTTACTCAAGATTTATATTTTGTGTATTTGCCTTATTCTACGACTGGTTCATGGTTTACTGGATGCATCTATGTCTCAAACCTACATGTGTAAATTATATGCATACATTAAAATTTTACGATTTTAGTTCATTGGATGTGGCTTTGTCACAAACCCATCCATTGAAGTTGGAATGACCATCCCCTATAAGTTTGCAAGCTATTCAAAATTTAAATTTTGCAGATTCACCTTATTTGCATAAATTTAAATCCCACAACTTTGGTTTATGGTTCATTGGATGTGGCTCTGCCATAAACCTATAAATTGAAGTCAGAATGGCATCTCTATCTGTAATAGTTTTGGAGATATTCAACAATTTCATTTAATGCCCATTATATTGGCAGACGTCATAAGCTTATACATGCACACTGAAATTTTGTATCTGTCTGAAAAAGCTTATGGATGGATGGACATAAGCAATTGCATAAGCTGTGCTACTTTAGGTCAGCAGTGGTAAAAAAAAGAATTTTTGGAAAAATAAAATATCTGGATTCACACCCAGACATAATGAAATGCAATCAGAGATTACTGGATGCATGCCCCCGCCTCATTAACGATCTTGCTAATCACAAGTCTCGTTTTGCCATGACTGTAGTCAATAAAAATATGCTACCACTGTGACCCAGATATTTGACCTAGTGACTTACTTTTGTTACATGACAAAACTTTAGGTCTAGATATATGTTTGCATGAAGTTTCATTAAATTAAGTTAAATAGTAAAGCGATTATAGTCTGGACACAATTTATAAGGATATATCTTTGTGATCAAGACACTTGACCTAGTGACCTACTTTTGTTACATGACACACCTTTATGCCAACACATACCTGTGTGTAAAGTTTCTTTAATCTAAGTTGAAGGAAAAGCAAATTACAGCCCGGATCCAAATAGTGGACGGACACATGCAAGGGTGCATAATACTTGACCTAGTGAACTACTTTTGTTTCATGATTTTTGGGTCAAGATGTGTGTGTATGAAGTTTAAAGAAACTAACTCAAAGAGTAAAGGAATTACAGTCTGGACATGATTTTATCACGATATACCACTGTGGTGCAGATACATGTACTTGACCTAGTGACCTACTTTTATGCATGACATACCCTTGTGTCCAGATAGACAGGTGTGAAAAGTTTCATGATTGTTAGGGAAAGGACAACAGAATTACAGCCCAAACATGAAGTGTAATGCAGTTTTACATGATTGTACCATTATGACCCAGCTTAAGGTCAAGATACATGTGTGTGGGAAGTTTCAGGAAACTAATTTAAATTGTAAAGGAATTACAGCTCGGACACAATTTCACAAGCATAGGTTATTGTGACCAAGACCTAGTGACTTACTTTTGGTACATGACACACTCTTATGTCCAGATCCGAATGGCGGATGGACGCACAGACGGAAAACCGATTACTATATGCCACTCCTCCAGTAGGAGGAGGGCGGGGAAAGGCATAATTACAGCATGTACAAGAGTCCATTCAAACATTCTCTGTTTCCCTATGCCATGTATACAGTAAGTCTCATTTTGGGAGACAGTTTTGTCTTGAAAGAGCAACTTTTCTGGATTTTTTGCTGAAATAGTTACATCCCTAGGGGGTGGTCCTTTAAGACAGGTTTTACTGTATATGCTTTTTGCCTCAATGATTCTTGTTGGTCCAGGTCAACTCTTGTGGTCACAGCCGACTCTCATATACTTGTACTCTATTTTGTGACTGGCACTGAATTTAGGCACGGGGAGGGGAGGGGGTGTGGGGGGGGGGGGGGGAGACAAAACTCAGTTAACATCATGTAGCTTTCACAGCCTTATACAATGAACTCAATATACTCCCAAACCATTAGTAGCTAGGTTGTTTCTATCTGACTCAGCTTTCACATTTGGAACATTCATTCTCCCAATTTCAGACATGAAAGTCCATAAAAATGTCTCAAATTGATTGAAACGTGGTCACCAAGTGTGGGAGAATTTTTCTTAGCCACATGTGACTTAAATTATTTGACTGTGGTTTCACTGTTTAGGGCAAGCACAAGCACACGAAAATTTCCCAGCACGGATTATGTATATCAGTTAATGCGTGCAATGCCATGGGTTAATGTCTACGGGAACAGATCTAGGCTTAAAAGAGCTGCAGTCAAAACTGGAAATACAGTAAAACCTCTCTGACCAAACACCTACGTATACCGAACACCTCTCTATACTGATCACCATTTCTCGGTCCCAACTATATACTTTCAATGCTATCAAACCTCCCTATACTGAACACTTTTTTCCGGTCCCAAGGGTGTTAGGTATAGGGAGGTTTCACTGTATAGTCATAATTAACTAAAACTGTGCCCTGGCCCTTTGGTAATTCATTTCAAAATATTTTAGCTATTTACACATTTCTTTGGCCATTTTCAAGAAGGGTTAGCATTTGGCTTGTTGGCTAATGGCCACAGTGGTCCCTACATTTAGTCCTATGCAAAGGAGTCTTCTATCACTCTTAGCAATTTGAAGCAGCAGAACATATACCTATATGCATTTTACGTATTACCTGGTTCACCTTTAACCAATCTTTGGAATCAGTCCTTATAAACAATGACAGGAATAAAAGGAAAACTTTTCACTTGTCCCCAGATAGGCAGCTTTTGTAAAATAAAGGTTTTCACTAAACCGCATATAAAATTTAGCAAAGTGCAAATTGAGCACCTTGTCAGTCATATATTTCAATTGAAATATGTGACAGAAACGACATGTTGACTGTCTTGTCTGCCACATATTTTAATCGCCTTGGACAATAAAAAGGCCATATTTCAAACCCTGTATAAATTGACAGAAGTAGAGACTGAACTTGAACCATGCAGCAGCGAGTCAACACTAACCCTCTGAGCCTCAACTTTACCACACGAACACTTTGTCCTCGTAAGGTCAATGTACAACTTTTAACAGACTGGCCACTTCTGCTCGGGATTTCGGGTCCATTGATACCAGCACACCATATCATGCACAGTGCATTTTTGGATATATACATATATGTAATACACTCTGCACATTTGTTATCTTAACGTATTGGCATTTCTATTTACATTACCACACAGATTATCGATTCTTGGCAAATACTGCTGACACTAAGCACAGATCACCGAGAGCCAACAAAGGCCACTGAAAAGTAAATTCTCACACTTTTGCTTAGAGTAAGACATATTATTGTGGATATATGAAAGTCTGCCATCGAACATTACACTTTAACTATCATATCAAAGTCTCATTTTCATGTAACAAAAAGGCAGGTATTTGGACCCTGCAATATTCAGCCATACCTGTCAAGTCTCCCCCATAAGGTGGGAGTCTCCCACTTTTTCACCCAAATTTTTTTATTTACTTGCAAAATTTTGAAAATTTGGCAGAATCTCCCCCATGAAAAATTTAGTATTTTGTTATATGCTTTGTTAAACTACAAATTTCCCCCATGGATTGTTCAAATTTACAAAAATCTCCCTATTTTGAGGTGTGGAATGTTGACAGGTATGCCATTAATTGATAGATCACCACATAAACTTATGATAACATGATTAATACTGGCAGTTGTTCGGATGTCACAGTACAACACGGGGTGGGTCTCATACAGTTCACACATCTGTAATGCAGACAATATTTCAGCACTTTAACAGATGGGTAATGAATTTTCCTGGGTGCTGCATGCCTTGTTTGCAGTAAAACCATGAAAACAACAACACCAGATACTTATGATGTTTCACAATGTTTCTGCTTTTAGCTTCCTTCCCCCCTGATTTTTCAACAATACAATTTTGTTAACAACACAAAGTACTTTCCGTATTTAAAACATACATTTTTGAACACTGAGCACAAAAGATATTTTCCAAGGTGTTTCTGGGCCGTGACATTTGAAGAGAATATTGGGAGGTCTGGAGCCAGATGATTTCCAGAACTAGAAACCCTGCTCCCAACAAGCAATAACACAATAACACAGTCATGAATTTGCGCCACCAAGATGGATGGTGCACCAGCAATTAAGGGCCCGCCTACTGTCTCAATCACACCTGTATTTCCCATCAACCCCAACAGCTACATTTTGTCCCTATTTAAAGCTGAAAACACACACACACACACAAAATCCTGGATCATTCTTTGACAGAACCTGTTTCACACACCTTGCCATATCCGCCACGTCCTAGTAGTTTGAGCAGTTGGAAGTCATGTGGACCGGCACGAGGCTCCCCAGGGTTCACTGTCATCTCGGATAATTCTAATGTTTCTAGATGTTCACCACTGAAAAAAAAAAATAAAAAATAAAAAAAATAATAATAATAATAATTTGATGATTTATAACCCAATTTCACAGTAGTGAAATCAGGATACTGTACTATTCTTAATTCCAATTTAGCACAAAGAAGACGTGTCGCGTTTTTTTTCAAAATGAGAGAAACTCCTGTTCTCATTATTTTAGCACAATTTTTACATATATCTTCATGCAGTATTAATGGTAAAACAGAATACATGTATCTGCATCAGGCCTACTTTAGCCTTTCCTTGCTATAAAAAAAAAGTTGGACAGATGCTTCAGGGAAGAAAACTGAAACAGGATTGTATAGTAGGCCTATTAATGCTTACTAACATAAATATTGGCTGCATCCTAGACAAATTTTGCACTTAAGTATACATGTATTAACTAGATTATTACTACAAAATCAAATTTACCGTCCTAGCCCCAGTATCTTATCAAAGTTGATGCACTTACTGGTTTGCAATGATTTTTCACATTTCAGAAAACAGTGTTTCTCGTCACACAATTAGTACAATGGCTCAGGTCTACTCTAACAAGATGACTGTGACAGTCCTGTGCTCAGCTGACCATATATCCATGCACAAACTAAAGTGGTCCGGTGAAACCTTTCTTAAAGACCATATAAACACTTTTCATAATGTCCTTCTTAACTCATATAGTTCAGAAGTTTTTTTTTTAAATGAAAAGCGACAAAATCTACTGTTACGAAGATATATGCCAATACGTGAATGTCTGTTTGACCTTTCAAGGTCACTCAAGGACAAAATAAACCACATGAAAAGAAAAGAGAACACATTAAAAATTCTTTTAAAAAGAAAGCAGAGCTGCAATGGTACCTGTTGAACAAATTACATAAGGTCTAGGGTCTGCCAGAAGTATCCCTACTCAATTTTTAGGCTACTAGCTGTACAGTTTTGGAGCTGAAGATTTTTTTTTTAATAAGATTTAACAAACAAGAGGGCTGTGCGAACAGCCCATGCTCAGCTGATCTTGACATTTATCACACTTGCAGCTCTGTGAACTTGGGAAAGGATCAAGGACACCCATGTTCTGAGTAAGTCTGACGACTAAAAAAGAACACTTAAAATGTGCAACATCAAGGTTCAAATAGTTCTCAAGTTATAATGAAGAGTAAAATTCATGTATGTTGCACTGTGACCCCAGAAAGGAGGTCAAAGTCTTTCATGTACTGTCTGAGCATGACCTTCATACAAAAACGTTAACATGTCCAACACCACAGTACTAACTCAAAACAGATCTCAAGTTATCAAGTAAACAGTAAATTTCATGTCAGTTGTCCTGTGAATTAGCATTAGAATGCCCACTGACTTACATAGTAATCAATAGGAAAGCTCCATTGACTGATAAGTACCCGAGTTGAAAATACTTAAAAATTAGGAATCTAAAGCAGTGCCACCTAGTAAACAACTTTGTTTGACCCTTCCACAAGAACATATCCATCACATTTCACTTTAATCTGAGTGACGGTTCTCAGAACAAGTGAAAAATAGCAAAACCATATAAAAAATTCATGAAAAAAAAAAAATAATAATAGCAGCGCCACCTGGTGAACAAATTGGGAACTACGTGTCCCTGGGAGTGTCTATGTACCATATCAAAACAATTGGGCGAGCAGTTTCACAGGTGAAGAGTTTTTAAGGTTTGCCCCAAAAAAGAACAAAAAAATTTATAAAAATTCCAAAAATCAATAGAGCATGACCATTTGAACAAACTTGGTAGAGATCCACCCAAGGCACATCCCCACCAAGTTTGAAGCAAATCTCGCCAAAATTATTTAAGTTATAACCATTACAAGAAATTCCCATGTTAAACTTTCCTATTGAAACTTTTGCAAGGATTTTTGAAAAAAAATCACCAAAAAATCCAAAATTCATTGGAACATGACCATTTGGACAAACCTGGTAGACATCCACCCAAGGTACATCCCCACCAAGTTTGAAGTTAATCTGGATGACGGTTTTGGAGAAGAAGTCGAAAATGTGAATTAGCATTAGAATGCTCATTGACTTCCATAGTAATCAATATGAAAGTGGCATTGACGGATAAGTACCCAAATTGAAAAAAATGCTTAAAAATCATGAATCCTCAGCATTCCCACATAGTGAACAACTTTGTTTGACCCTTCCACAAGGAACATATCCACCATGTTTCAGCTTAATCTGAGTGACGGTTCTGGAGAAGAAGTCGAAAATAGCTATAACACACAAAAATTCATAAAAAATTAGAAAAAAATTGCAGCGCCACCTGGTGAACAAATTAAGAACTAGGTATCCCTAGGTGTCTTCCCGTGTGATATCAGAGCAATTGAGTAAGTGCTTTTGGAGAAGAAGATTTTTTAAGATTTGTCCAAAAAAAGAACAAAAAAATTCATTAAAAATCCAAAAATCACTGGAGCATGACTATTTGAACAAACCTGGTAGACACCCACCTAAGGTACATCCCCACCAAGTTTGAAGGTAATCTGGCTGACGGTTTTAGAGAAGAAGTCGAAAATGTGAATTAGCATTAGAATGCTCATTGACTTCCATCTAGTAATCAATAGGAAAGCTGCATTGACCAATAAGTACCAGAATTGAAAAATCGTTAAAAATCAGGAATCCGCAGCATTCCCACATAGTGAACAACTTTGTTTGACCCTTCTACAAGGAACATATCCACCACATTTCAGCTTAATCTGAGTGACGGTTCGGGAGAAGAAGTTGAAAATAGCTATAACACACAAAAATTCATCAACAAGAGGGCTGTGTGAACAGCCCGTGCCTCAGCTGATCTTGACATTCATCACACTTGCAGCTCTATGAACTTGGGAAAGGATCAAGGACACCATGTTCTGAGTAAGTCTGACCTTTATAGAAGAACACTTACATGTACAACATCAAAGTTCAAGTAGTTCTCAAGTTATAATGAAGAGCAAAATTCATGTATGTTGCACTGTGACCCCACAAACGAGGTCAAGGTCATTCATGTACTGTCTCAGCATGACCTTCATACAGAATAATTAACATGTGTAGCTAACTCAAAACAGATCTCAAGTTATCAAGTAAACAGTAAATTTCGTGTCAGTTGTCCTGTGAATTAGCATTAGAATGCCCATTGACTTACATTGTAATCAATAGGAAAACTGCATCGAACGATAAGTACCCGAATTGAAAATCCTTAAAAATCAGGAATCCAAAGCAGTGCCACCTACTAAACAACTGTTTGACCCTTCCACAACAACATATCCATCACATTTCAGCTTAATCTGAGGGACAGTTCTGAAAACAAGTGAAAAATAGCAAAACCATACAAAAAATTCATAAAAAAAATTGCAGCGCCACCTGGTGAACAAATTGGGAACTAGGTGTCCCAGGAAGTGTCTATGAACGATATCAAAGCAATTGGGTGAGCGGTTTCAGAGGAGAAGAATTTTGAAGGTTTGCCCCAAAAAAGAACAAACAAATTCATAAAAAATCAAAAAATCAATAGAGCATGACCATTTGAACACACTTGATAGAGATCCACCCAAGGCACATCCCCACCAAGTTTGAAGTAAATCTGGTCAATATTATTAAAGTTGTGACCATGACAAGAAATTCCCATGTTAAACTTTCCTATTAAAACTTTTGTAGAGATTTCTGAAAAAAAATCATAAAAAAATCAAAATTCATTGGAACATGACCATTGGAACAAACCTGGCAGACACCCACCCAAGGTACATTGCCACCAAGTTTGAAGCAAATCTGGATGATGGTTTTGGAGAAAAAGTCGAAAATGTAAATTAGCATTAGAATGCTCATTGACTTACATGGTAATCAATAGTAAAGGTGCATTCAAAAAAATTCATTAAAAATCAATGGAGCGTGACCATTTGAACAACTTGGTAGAGATCCACTCAAGGTGTATCCCCACCAAGTTTGAAGTCAATCTGGATGACGGTTTTGGAGAAGAAGTCGAAAATGTGAATTAGCATTAGAATGCTCATTGACTTCCATAGTAATCAATATGAAAGTGGCATTGACGGATAAGTACCCAAATTGAAAAAAAATGCTTAAAAATCATGAATCCTCAGCATTCCCACATAGTGAACAACTTTGTTTGACCCTTCCACAAGGAACATATCCACCATGTTTCAGCTTAATCTGAGTGACGGTTCTGGAGAAGAAGTCGAAAATAGCTATAACACACAAAAATTCATAAAAAATTAGAAAAAAATTGCAGCGCCACCTGGTGAACAAATTAAGAACTAGGTATCCCTAGGTGTCTTCCCGTGTGATATCAGAGCAATTGAGTTAGTGCTTTTGGAGAAGAAGATTTTTTAAGATTTGTCCAAAAAAAGAACAAAAAAATTCATTAAAAATCCAAAAATCACTGGAGCATGACTATTTGAACAAACCTGGTAGACACCCACCTAAGGTACATCCCCACCAAGTTTGAAGGTAATCTGGCTGACGGTTTTAGAGAAGAAGTCGAAAATGTGAATTAGCATTAGAATGCTCATTGACTTCCATCTAGTAATCAATAGGAAAGCTGCATTGACCAATAAGTACCAGAATTGAAAAATCGTTAAAAATCAGGAATCCGCAGCATTCCCACATAGTGAACAACTTTGTTTGACCCTTCTACAAGGAACATATCCACCACATTTCAGCTTAATCTGAGTGACGGTTCGGGAGAAGAAGTTGAAAATAGCTATAACACACAAAAATTCATCAACAAGAGGGCTGTGTGAACAGCCCGTGCCTCAGCTGATCTTGACATTCATCACACTTGCAGCTCTATGAACTTGGGAAAGGATCAAGGACACCATGTTCTGAGTAAGTCTGACCTTTATAGAAGAACACTTACATGTACAACATCAAAGTTCAAGTAGTTCTCAAGTTATAATGAAGAGCAAAATTCATGTATGTTGCACTGTGACCCCACAAACGAGGTCAAGGTCATTCATGTACTGTCTCAGCATGACCTTCATACAGAATAATTAACATGTGTAGCTAACTCAAAACAGATCTCAAGTTATCAAGTAAACAGTAAATTTCGTGTCAGTTGTCCTGTGAATTAGCATTAGAATGCCCATTGACTTACATTGTAATCAATAGGAAAACTGCATCGAACGATAAGTACCCGAATTGAAAATCCTTAAAAATCAGGAATCCAAAGCAGTGCCACCTACTAAACAACTGTTTGACCCTTCCACAACAACATATCCATCACATTTCAGCTTAATCTGAGGGACAGTTCTGAAAACAAGTGAAAAATAGCAAAACCATACAAAAAATTCATAAAAAAAATTGCAGCGCCACCTGGTGAACAAATTGGGAACTAGGTGTCCCAGGAAGTGTCTATGAACGATATCAAAGCAATTGGGTGAGCGGTTTCAGAGGAGAAGAATTTTGAAGGTTTGCCCCAAAAAAGAACAAACAAATTCATAAAAAATCAAAAAATCAATAGAGCATGACCATTTGAACACACTTGATAGAGATCCTCCCAAGGCACATCCCCACCAAGTTTGAAGTAAATCTGGTCAATATTATTAAAGTTGTGACCATGACAAGAAATTCCCATGTTAAACTTTCCTATTAAAACTTTTGTAGAGATTTCTGAAAAAAAATCATAAAAAAATCAAAATTCATTGGAACATGACCATTGGAACAAACCTGGCAGACACCCACCCAAGGTACATTGCCACCAAGTTTGAAGCAAATCTGGATGATGGTTTTGGAGAAAAAGTCGAAAATGTAAATTAGCATTAGAATGCTCATTGACTTACATGGTAATCAATAGTAAAGGTGCATTCAAAAAAATTCATTAAAAATCAATGGAGCGTGACCATTTGAACAACTTGGTAGAGATCCACTCAAGGTGTATCCCCACCAAGTTTGAAGTCAATCTGGATGACGGTTTTGGAGAAGAAGTCGAAAATGTGAATTAGCATTAGAATGCCCATTGACTTCCATAGTAATCAATAGGAAAGCTGCATTGACCGACAAGTACCAGAATTGAAAAAATCGTTAAAAATCAGGAGTCCGCAGCATTCCCACATAGTGAACAACTTTGTTTGACCCTTCTACAAGGAACATATCCACCACGTTTCAGCTTAATCTGAGTGACGGTTCTGGAGAAGAAGTCGAAAATAGCTATAACACACAAAAATTCATAGAGAATTAGGAAAAAATTGCAGCGCCACCTGGTGAACAAATTAAGAACTAGGAGTCCCAGGGAGTGTTCCTGTGTGATATCAAAGCAATTGGGTAAGCGGTTTCGGATAAGAAGATTTTTTAAGATTTACCCAAAAAAGAACAAAAAAATTCATTAAAAATCCAAAAATCACTGGACCATGACCAATTGAACAAACTTGGTAGAGACCCACCCAAGGCACATCTCCACCTAGTTTACAGTGAATCTGGCTGACGGTTTTTGAGAAGAAGTCGAAAATGTGAATTGAGGACGACGGACGGACGACGGACCCTCAAAAAACCTCAGCTGACTGACAAGTCAGCTGAGGTAAAAATTAGGAAAAAATTGCAGCGCCACCTGGTGAACAAATTAAGAACTAGGTGTCCCAGGGAGTGTTTCTGTGTGATATCAAAGTAATTGGGTGAGCGGTTTCAGAGAAGAAGATTTTTTAAGATTTGCCAAAAAAAGAACAAAAAAATTCATTAAAAATCCAAAAATCACTGGACCGTGACCATTTGAAGAAACTTTGTAGACACCTACCCAAGGCACATCCCCACCAAGTTTGAAGTGGATCTGGCTGACCGTTTCGGAGAAGAAGTTGAAAATGTGAATTGTTGACAGACGACGGCCGGACGGATGGACGGACGACGGACGGAGGACCATAAGATAAGCTCAGCTGACTGACAAGTCAGCTGAGCTAAAAAATGAACAAAAATTAGAGACTACCTGCATGTATTTGCCCATCAATTTTCATAGGAATTTGAATGGTGGTTTTGAAAAGAAATTGAACACGTGAATTACCACTGCAGTCCCCATTGAACTGTATTTTATTTAATAATCAATATATATAGGAAGACATGCATACATTAACTGACAAGCACATAAATTGACCAATTTGCTAAAAATCAGGGATCCAGAATACCATTATTCAGTGACAAGGTTTCTTTTGACCTCCCACAAGCTACATTTCCACCAAGTTTCAGAGCATGGTGGTGGCAAAAACACTAAAATATAAAAAAATCGCAAAAATTGGCAAAAAAATTGCAGCACTGTAGGCCTACCCATTGAACAAATTAAGGTCAAGGGGTCCCCATAAGTGTCCCTATGCAATTTCAAACAAATTGGCTAATTGGTTTTGGAGAAGATTTTACAAGATGGTTGTATGAAATTTTTTGAAGTTTGAAGTGAGTCTGCCCTGTGGTTTTAGAGAAGTCAAAAATGTGAACTGTTTACGGACAGCAATTGATGGAGGACCATGAGATAAACTCAGCTGGCTGACAAGTCAGCTGAGCTAAAAATTACCTCTTGCAAGAAGGTCAGTATACATGAGCTGCATTACAAGAGACCACTTTTGGCTGGCAGTAAATACCACAAACTACTACACAAATACATCACTGTCATGTATAGGTACATATATATCTTCCACTGCTCCATTTCAGATGTCAGCCACAAATTTATGATAACCTGTTGAACATGTATGCGTGTCCACACAACATCTATTTTATAAAGGGAGTATGTCAGAGGGTTCAAGCAGCTTGGCGTAGTTTGTAAAACACCAGGAAATTCCCAATTCTTATCAGTACCAGAAGATTGAGAAATTCAAAATTCGAATCAGCAGGTCTTGCTTTCTTTGTGCGAACACGTGGTACCATAACAGGTCACCATCACCCAATACACATAAACATTAACAGGCAAGTGATATACACTAGATGTATACAACACAGGTTAAGAGTTAAGGAGTTTATTGGACTTACCTTAGATCTATGTTTGGTCCTGAATCCAAAAACCTTTGCTGAAAATATACAAAGTGAAAAGTTAGATGGTAATCATGGGATTAAAACCACAGATGTCTACATCCATGTATGCTGATCACTCCTACAGCTGGACCTTTTAAAAAATCAGAACATAACAGTTTTGACAAAATATTACAACATATATAGCTTGACACATTTTGGCTTTCTCTTGCATGAAAAATGTGTGTATTAGTGTGACAGGGAACATACGTTATTGCACATGTATGTATCATGCACCGTTAACGATATGTTCAAAATTAGTGCAAAATAAGGCAGCACGAAGTCATTGAAGAATGTCTCCAACACAGATATACAGGTCTCTTTAGCAGGTGAGTAGCCAATAAGAAGTATTGCCCCAACTTTGTAACATTGCCAGCTGACAGTTCTCACCTTAAACACTAAGGTAGAACCTGTAACATAAGGCCACCCCTTCTGCCAGGAAAGAAGGGGGTGGGGTGAGGGGAGGGGGCTCCCCATGTGCTGATGCAGGTAAGAATTTTGGCCCAGTACAAGGTATGAAAAAAATTAAAGCTAAGTATACCAGTATGGTTGTCCACCACCAGTTTTTACTTGTCCCGGACAACAGGACATGTATGCCAATTGCTGAGCCCTGGGTGGCCACATACAGCAGGTAGGTACCACTGTGATATAATTTGGCAAACAGTCCACCTCTTACAACAAAAAATACGACCACAACTTTTTCCTCCTCAAAATCCCTCAAGCATCTGGTTGTGCAATTAACGTTGTTGGCTTACCCATTTTTTCTTAACTCAGATTTGTTCCATCAAAGTTTAATAGGCAGTTTGCACTTGAAAGTTCTACAGAATCACATGGTCTAAACAGGTCAACATCTTTCCTTGACATACTCCAAGCACATTGCCAGAGATTCAACAAGGAAAACTGTCTGGTCATGTCTTATTTTGGCCAGGAAAGGGTTAACAATACATTGTTTTAACAAAGCAGAATGACAATAGGGAAGATACACAATGCCATGATTGTTGCTTTTGTATTTTGCTGGCCTACTGTGACCCATTAGGCTACAAAGATGTACATTTAGTTCCACTCAATAAACTGTGCGGTAGGTCCGTATCTGTGGTGCATTGAAAAAATTGTTTGTTCCAGTCTTATTATTTGACCTGTGACCTGTCATAATGTAAAGCCCAGAGGGCTGCTCTGTGCAGTACAAAAAAACATTAACAGGTCATAATCACACACTTTATCAAAAAAAAAAAAGAAAAGAAAAGAAACGAAAAACCTGATTAAAATACAACGAACGCACCCTTTAGTCTGCCTTGTCTGCATGCCAATAACTGATGAAGATAACGGGCGAATCCCCATAAGACCCCTCAATTACAAATATCTTGACCCCCCTGGTGACCTCAAAAATATATCAAGGTGACTGAATACCAATCTCATATAAGCTTTCCAGGAGATGCTTCCACAGTGCAAGTTTCGTGGTGGTAGCTAAATGTGCTCAAAAGTGATTGTGTCCAGACGGGAACAGACATACAGACAGACAGACATGATGACAATACCTGTCGGTCAATAAGGTTGTGGGCCCAAAATTATTTGAGACGATCACAATCATTTTGTAATGTTCAACACTGAAACAAAACCTTTACTATTACCAACTGACTGTGTCATGACAGACATGTCTTCCATTTGATATTATATTGTCAACAGGTCAAAACACACCTTCAAAATTTAGGAATCAGTCTGCTGAATTCCACATGAAATTTTGTCTGTGCACAACATTAAGGTGACACAAACAAAGCTAGGCACTTAGAGGAGTGCTGTCTTCAACCAAAACAGGAGAGTGGGTTGAAGACAGCACTCCTCTAAGTGCCTAGCTTTGTTTGTGCCACCTTAACTCAAATGTCTACTTTTTATTTGAAAATAATGTGTCTAGTGGTCCCCGTCTATTAACCCTTATTGTGCTTATTTAAGATTGATTCAACAGCTTTCCCTGGGACACTTTGAGCACATTGCATGCAAAGTGTCCCAAGGAAAGCTGTTGACTAAGACTACTTTTTGCTTTAAATAGAACTAGGCTTGCTGGTATTTGAATGAAAGGTATCTTCATGAGGAATTTGAATCTTTTAACCAATATATGTTTAACGGTAATGAGAAAACGACTTTTATAGCCGTGTTTAGCACTTGAAGGGTTAAGACCACTCCAATGACAGACCATGCCTTGAAGAACTACATTTTCAGGATACCTGTACTTTGCTCAATACTTTTCATCTTATCTGTACCTCCAACGAAAAACCACCTGTCTTGATAGACTACAATTGGGTCAATGTTAGAGATGGTTTTTCAACACAAGTTTCGCTGCACATGTAAAGCATCTTTTTTTTGAGTCTGCCATACAGCAACTTACACAAGAGGACTGACAGTCCTGTGCTCAGCTGACCTTGCACTCACAAAATAAAGTGGTACTGTGACTTTCAGAATTAGGTCCAGGTCACCTTTCTTGCAGACTATCATGCATAAATATAAAAGTTCATGTACCTACACACACTGCCTGGAAGCATATGCATGGGTGAAAGTTTTTAAAAGGCTCAAAACTGAAAAGTTTAGAGTCACTGCAAGGGAGCAACGCGACCAAGTGGGGGGAGGGGGGGTGGCCCCCCTCCCACAGTAAAGACTTTTGGCAAAATTGAAGTTAAAATGGTGCATTTTGAGGCAATGTAATTCAACTTCCTTTACCTAAGTGTTTTGTATCAAAAAGACATCTTTCTTGCTGTTCCCCTTCAAGTTTTAATATACTTGGATCATACTAGATGCCAGGCACAGCAGGAACAACAATCAAACTATCTAGTTGACATGAGCATACTGTCACTATCAGTCAAATTTTTGTACAGTGTACAGTCAACAGCAGAAGCAATGCACTTTCTGTGAATTAATTCCATTTATACAGTGCCATGCACTACCAAGGTCACAAATGGTCCTTTTTTCACAACAACAAAATAATGACAGTATTGCCAAGTCCAGGTGTGCATTATATACAATTTTTGATGTTTTGTGTCTACCTGAAAAAAAAAGGAAAGTGTTGTTTGTTTTGTCTTTTTGGGTGGCATTGTTGTGAGATCTACATCAGAGGCCCTCTTTGGTGCTTTGTTGGTTATTTTAGCAGATGAAGTGTTATCAACAGCTGGCTATCAACTTTCTCCATCCAGGCCCGTAATGTACTAATGATCGTCCTTCGTCATCCTTGGCTTCTTTCTAAGCTGCTCGCCACAAATTTTTAAGTCCTGCCTTCTTATCATCGGCTCTGCAGTCATGAGTTCCATCCTTAACAAACTTCATGATGGAGATGATTTTTCAGCACAAAACTCCTCGAAATTCCTCACGATTTCTTCAAACTTATTCAACAACGCACTGAACTTGAAATCAAAACATCGCACTCACATGTGACCCGCCACGTGGCCGTTTTACGTTAGTTCTCTATATTTCATATTAATGTCACAAAAGCGCTTGTGCTGCCCTCTATTGTCACAAAACGGTTCACAATGCTTTCTAATGTATTTCCCATGTATTTACCCCAAACAGTATCTTCTGTTATTATTTACCGACGAAAGATGGACTATTTACAGATGTTTAGTTCTAACCAAGAGTGGCAAGACTTAGTTTATAAAAATATCATTCGAGATTGACAAAAAAATGGCACTTGTAAAAGGTTCATGGCCCTGTATTTGAGCCCTACCCCCCTATATATTCACATTTTCAGATCTCCCCGGATTTAGACGTTTCACAAGATTGATCTCTCCAGCTCCCGCAAAAACGGAAAACTTTTTCACCCATGCATATGTATTGGCAAATTCAAACTAAGGTTGCAGTGCATCTGACCTACGGTTTTGGACAAGTTGAAAATGTGAAACAGTTGATGACAAACTGATTGACAGACAATATGATAAGACCAGCTCACTGACAAGTCAGCTGAGCCAAAAGCTGAAAATGAAACCCACCAGAATAGCATGCCATATATGTTTTATCATCTTTCTTTGATCTTCAACATCTGAACCCCAGTCAGGTAAATTATCCTGACAGTACAGTTTTTAGACACAAGGAAAGGGTTAACTAGACAAGAAGATTAACTTAAAGCAAATCTGTCTGTGTGCCTCAAAAGTTTTAAATACTACACATTCCATTCAAAGGCTTATGGCCAGATAGAAACTTCAAAGTCCAAATGACCTAGACTTTTGAAGGTCACATGTGAATTTAAAAAAAAAAAAAAAAAGTGCAGCGTTGTGATACCTTCAATTTGAGCCCAACATGACTGCAACTGGATGGAAAATGACCAAGTTATGGCTAGATGAAATTTCAAAGGCCCAAATGTCTTTGACCTTTTATCTTTAAAGGTCTCATGTATGATGTAAATTACAAGAATGTACAGTGTCACTACACAATTTAACATGTTAAGCTGTCCAGGAACCAAATCAGGTAAAAACTTACCAAGTTATGGATAGATGAAAATTTCAAAAGGCCTTGACCTTTGACTTTTAGAGGCTACATGTAAATTATGAAAATGTGCAGTGTTGCAATACCTACAATTTGACATGATTAAAATCGGATGAAAATTGACCAACTTATGGCTGGATGAAACTTTCAAACGTCCAAATTATCTTCACCTTTGAAGGTTACATGTCAATAACAAAAATATGCAGTGTTGCAGTGCCTACAAGTTCGAGTCCAACATGATCAAAACTTGATGCAAATTGACCAAGTTATGGTTAGATGAAACTTTCAAAGGCTCAAATGACCTTGACCTTTGATCCCTAGAGGTTACATTTACATCAGAAAAAAATGTGTACTGTGTCAAAATATTTACAATTTAAGCACAACATGTTCGAAACCAGATAAAAAATCAGTCCGGGTCGGGGTGGTTCTCCCATTACTTAGCATTACGGGAAGGCTCCGTGGGAAAGACCCCCATTTTTGACCACTTGTCACTCTCAAGACCCCCCATTTTCAAACCATCGATCCTAAAGCCCCCATGTTTTTAATATTGTCGCTCCCAAAGACCCCCATAAATTGTACTCAAGCTCAGTTATGGCTCTTTTTCCCCTTATGGGATGTGCACTTTTACCCTGGGTCTTTGTCAATACCAGCTCCCAAAGATTCCAATATTTTCTCCTTGATTAGCTCCCGTTGGGTCTGGGTTTCATACCCTGAGTAGAGCATATCTGCCCTAAAGTATGGGTAGTGCCCCCTGACAGCAACCCAGAATTTCCTGTTCAAGGACAAATTTTGATCAAAATGTTACCAAAATAACCTACTTTTTCATGAAAATAGAGAAGGGCGGTGAAGAAAAGATGAAAGGGGCACCACCTTTGAGCTTATAATGTAGGGAAAACACTGCATGTATTTAATACTTAACTTTTCAAATGACCCTAATTTGCATAATTTTCGAAACCATCAAGCCTGTTTGTGAAAATTCAAGACTCCATGTATGCAAGTACATGTATAATCATGATCATGCCAAGTAAGGAGTTTCTATGTACAACAGTTTTCAAATGAAATGTCAAGGAAGGAAGGAAAGAAAGAGAAAGGAAGGAAGAAAGAAAGAAAGAAAGAAAGAAAGAAAGAAAGAAAGAAAGAAAGAAAGAAAGAAAGAAAGAAAGAAAGAAAGAAAGAAAGAAAGAAAGAGAAAAAAAAGACAAAGAAATACTACAAAACAGTATGTCTGTGTGGGCACACAGACATAAATATCTTGGAACTACATGTACAGGTAAACACACACAACTCGAACCAACCCCATTGAGTGGCCTGCTTTCTCCAAACTTGAACTATGTGAGACATCGGAACAAGGTACCTGAATGGATTGTAACAGCTTTTTCCCTGACAGTCTTATTTACAATACAGTTAAGGCCACTGTAGTAACATTAGAAGTATCTGACAACCATTTGCCTCATTTATACAACTCATCTGGTACTTTAATTTTCATCAGACTGCAGATGACAGGTATTTATACAGGGTGGGGGCAACATTGTTTTTACAACACAGTTCATGTACTTTGTGTTTACCGTGTTTTTTAAGATGACAACACATCTTTATCAGAACTAAAAGTCAATATAGACATGATGGAGTGGGACCTTTGTTAGGTATAGTAAAAAAGCACCTCACCTGATGCACATACAACATAGAGGTACAATGTTTGCTACTGTGACTGTTTCATATGTATACATGTAATGAAAGACTTTGCAAGCATTTTGTATGTAAGCCCATATGTACATGTAGACATTTATAGGTTTTTTTTTATTACTGTAGTTCAAAAAATCTTTGTGCACACTTTGCAATTTTTGCTTGAAAATAGAAATTTTAGCATATTTTGATTTAGCATATATTGATGACTGTGCCTGATTAAAATACAAATATGTAACATGACTCCCCTAAGAAGTGCCTGTGATCCTGCAGTGTCGCACAACTCACAATTAATTGCAAGTACATGTATACCAAAACATTTCTAACTTGAATGGAAATTTTCGTCCCATTTCCACCATGGGCGATATGCTTCCCCAGGAGATTTTACCTTGCAGCCTGTCTGCCCTCGACAAACATGTATGTTCAAGATGCAAAATCATATCACTACTGTATGACAGCCTTGTAAAGTGCTAACTTGGAGTTCTGCAAAGTTCTCCATACAACTCTTAAACTCTGACCAAATTTTCTGATTCCACTGTGCATGCATTATATTTGCATAAATAGTTTAGTGCACTTTATTTTAACGCATTGAGTAAATGTGCCGTTAAATTAAGACCAGTGCTAATATTTCAGGAAATATAGTATTATTTAAATACGTGTAGTTTCTTTCATGCAATAACACAGATTTTAGGATTAATTAATAAAATTTAAGGGACATTTTGAAAAGCTTTCAAAGCTTTTGGTACAAAAGCTTGAAAATTTGTGTAAAATTTTTTTTAACCAAATATGCAGAGGTCTATTTTTTTAGTTCAAAAGAACTAGCTCCTATTTTCTTTTTTAATTTTAAGTAACTGCAATTCCCACTGATGGCTTTTTTCAATTCTTGAGCTCCCAAAATAACATTTGAAATTGAAATATCCCCAATCAAAAAGGAGGTTCCTCAAGTTCAGAGTAAGAGATGGCTGACTACTGTTGCATTACAAGTTGCCACACAGATTGGTTGGCATTCTAGGGCTGTCCTAAGTAAGAAATACTGGAGGAAAATTTAAAATGCCAGGAGCAAATTGTATTTTTGGCCATTGATCTGGGGGTCCCCTAGACCCTCAGCCGGGTCGAGGGGCAGTGCCCTGGTGGCGGCCCAAGGGGGGCAAAGCCCCATGAAGCTCCTGAATTGTGAGGAAAATAAGGGCTATTCTGGCAACAATTTTGAGACACTTGTACACCCTTTTCACTGAAAAAGTGATATAGTACAATGAAATCAATTAAAAAAAAAAAAAAAAAAAATACCAACCTACATCTACTTATCAAATTCTTGTGGCAAATTAAATTGTAAACTCATCTTTCAAAATTTGTTATCACATTTTTTTTGGTAACAATGCAACAGATGGACAGCCCAGCATTCCAATATACCTTTAGTGAAAATAACATGAAATTCCTCACACACTATTGTGTACCAAAACACCTGTTAATTCATTACAGTCCTTCAAAGCTTTGACTAGGCACGCCATACAGATGCTAACAGGTAAAACTGTCCCAAAATGGGGCTGTCCCAAGTAAACCTGTCTCCATGTGTGGAGTTCCAAATGCAAAGTTGTCCCATAACTAACTCGTCCCATTGCCGATTAGTACCAAAATTTTAAAATCATCTCAATTCCAATCTGTTTCCATACCAACCCCTCCCAATTCAAATTATCCCGGTAAGGTGAACACCAAATGGAATATGGAATAGGGAAAATGCACAAGAACATAACCTATTTCAATAAGTAACCTAGGCAACAGTAATATTGTTGTCTGTAAGCTTTTTATTATCCAACACGTCATCCATCTTGCCCCAGTGTGCCCTAGGGTCCCCTACAACAGGCAAAGTCCTGGTCATTTGTAATAGCACCCAAGTTTATGTACATGTATATCCTTTGTAATGGTCAAGATCCATGTAGATATATATATATATACATATGATATATGTAACCCTATACAGGCTACTAGGCTTATATAGGCTGCTACAGGTTATTTTGAATTAAACTAGAGCTATTGCTGAATAATCTAGCACTTAAAAATTTGAAATTGCTATCACTACTTCTGTGACCAATGCTTTGAAAAAAACCCCCACTGCTTTTGCATAGGCATATGAGGTTCTCAACTACAATTGTCATTTTTAAAAAAATACTTACATGTTTGACATACATGTATGTGCAATATATGTAGGAATATAGGTAAATAAAATAACAGTGGTGTATACCATGTACAAAGGTAGGCTTACTTCTACGCATCTGTGACAGCATCAGGATGAACACCAGGCTCGTCCAGGCGTACATTTGACCTTTCAGCGTGGTCATGGCCAACTGTCAACATTTGGCCATGTTAACTCATTCCATACCAGACCCTGATTTTTCCATATATTTACCTAGATTCAAGACGAGGATAGCATATTTAAATTCTTCATGAAAAGAGCTTTCTTTTAAGTACCAACATGCCTATAGTCTTAAGTCAGTGGTTCTGGCACTGCCTGGCAAATCATGCTGCAGCTGCCGCAACGGCAGCTGCAGCATGACTTGATAGGCAGTGCCAGAACAGCTGACCAATGTCTGTCACCACAGTGTGGAATGAGTTAACAGTGGGACCACTTGACTGCAAATCATACTTCTGTTTCAATACTGTGATTGTGTTGGTGGTGACCAGTCACCTGGGAGACAATCGGTTCCCCCCAAACAAAATACATCTAGTGAGACTTTGACTTTGAATAATTACTCTCAAAACAGTACCATTCAGGATTGTGTCTGAATGATCCATCCCCAAGGGACAGGACACCGAATGAGGCCTTGACTTTGATTTATCATCAAAACAGGGACATGTCCTATACACATGATATACAATGTATACAGTTTTAAATCTTTTGGTCCCATTTTGACACATGATTTCTCTGATGATTTAGACACTAAGCATCAATTTCAGTCTATTTGTACATGGGCTAATATGCGATGTCGCAAATTTCACAGTTGCAGTCATGAGACAAAGACTCTGCTCTTCAAAACTTTTTGTTCGTCATTTCACACAGATCGGCTCTGACAGGAATACACAAAGTTAATTGGAAATGTATAAAATGAGAATGTGTTTCAACAATTTCCTGAGATGGTTTCTTGGATGCCCTTCTCCCTAGTCCCTATAGTGCCAGTGCTATGTTTGCCCAGAATCGTGTTAAATCTTTGCAGGAATTGCTGTGTCATGTGATCCATAATTTTGTATATATAGGGCCTGTATTTTTCCGTTTTTAACCGAAACGGAACAGAATAATGAATTTTTGTCACCACTGAAACGGAATTTGCT
Organism: Hermodice carunculata; assembly: GCA_964020975.1. Classification (NCBI taxonomy): domain Eukaryota; kingdom Metazoa; phylum Annelida; class Polychaeta; order Eunicida; family Amphinomidae; genus Hermodice; species Hermodice carunculata. The sequence goes on along the minus strand of OZ026620.1, from coordinate 76,489,579 downwards.
GTTTGGCCTTAATGTGTTTTACATACAAAGATAACTACTGAAATGGAATTTGGAAATTTCTGGCTGGTGAAACGGAATTTCTAGTTTTTTTAAACGGAAAAATACAGGCCCTAGACTCCACTCATCTGTTAACACTGTGATACAAACTTTACTGAAATGTGATGTAAGATGGTGCTCAAGCATGTGGAACACATGGTGCGAACTTTTATATATGTAAAATGTAATGTTCAGTGAAATTGACTAATTTTTTTCCATGGAAGATTGCTACATGTTCCAGTGAATTCCTCCACATTAACCCTTAAAGTGCTGATTTAAGATTGAGTCAACAGCTTTCCTTGGGACACTTTGCATGCAATGTGTCCCGAGGAAAGCTGTTGACTACTTCTTGCTTTAGATTAGGCTTTGTTGGTACATGTATTTGAATGAAAGGTATGTTCATGACGAATTTGAATCTTTTAACTATTATATGTTTAAAAGTAATGAGAAAACAACTCTAGCTGTGATTAGCACTTTAAGGGTTAAGCAACACATGTACAGTGAAACCTCATCACAACAACACGCAGATGTCCCACATATTCGCCCAACCACCCAAGTTCCAAGGAACAGAAAATACATTTTCTTTGTCACATTATTTGATGCATTTATCTAAAACCTTTTAAGGCAAACATATGGTGTAATTAAAATGAGTTTTCACTGTATACAGGAATCTCAACCCTGATATCCCCAGTTAAGTGGATCAACTATATTCCAAGTCACAGTCACAGGAAACACACTTCTTAATCATGTTACGTAATAGCCTAAAAAGGGAAAACATAATTTTGAAGTTTTCTGCATATTTCTGCAGACATATTTGTTGTCAACTAGGTTTCAAAATTTGAAGCCCTCTAGCCCCAGCACAACTTCAAAAAAAAAAAAAAAAAAAACCCAAGTGCACAGTGATCCAAAGGATCTATGTCCCCTGCCACATTATACAGAAGAAAGCTATACAATGTATACAGCAGGTCAGTATGCACAAAAATTGATATGTTCTTGGGTTCTGTGACCTTGAAAAATAGGTCAAGGTCCAAAGCAATATAAGGCGCACATGCCCTTGGTATGATGCATCTCTGGTATAAATTTCCTTACTCTATCTCTAAGGGTTTTAGAAATCTGCTGCGAGAAACATGAAAATGCATATGTTCTTGGGCCCTGTTTTCAAGGTCAAAAACGAGACACAGCACACACGTCAGTGGTATGATGCATCTCTGGTATAAATTTCATAACTCTATCGCTTAGGATTCTAGAGATATGCTCCCGGACGGACGGCCTTCTCTAGTATGATACACTTATGTACAAAAACATGACCCATATTCATACATATCAAACCCAACGGACGGACACGGCCCCTATCCCCACTTGCTATATGTCCCCCGATGCTACCTTTGGTGTCCGGGGACAAAAAAGTTGTAATGTTTTCTCATTTTAGACAGTACTCAATGGACCATGTATACATTTGAATCCTCATATCAAACAATGGGAATCTACATTAGACTCTCAATTTCATCTGAATTTATGCCAGAATCTTAAAAAAAGAGAAAGAATTGTATCACAAACATATATATATATATATATAGATCACCTGAATGGCCCTATAGTTACATTAATTGAGAGGTTCTCCAGAGATTATGGATACACAGATGTATTTACAAAACTACACATGTATAAGAAAAAAAGACAGAGACAGAAAGAAAGAAAGAGTTACTATTAGTGACTTAATAAACAAATCCACCTTTTTTTCAAGAAGAAATTGATTAACACAGAAGATGCACAGTAGCAAAAATGAAGAGATTGTATTTTGCCAACAATGCCAAAAGTGGTGTCAACTTGCAGCTTAATAGTGCCTTGGAAACAGACACCAAGAATCACCAATTACAGACCATGAATACATTTACCTCCAAAGACAAAAGATGTAACAAATTTTAAGATTCATCATAAAATGTTTTTCAAACTTTTTGAAAATGGTTGAACACATCCAATTTCATGACAATTAAACCCAAAGAGGTTATGGGGGGGGGGGGGGGGGGGAGATATAAATGGCTGCCCAAGAGTCTTGTAGGAGGTTATGTTTACAAGAGATACTACTGAGATATATGTGGCTTCATACATTTAACAAAACAGATTCACTCAGATTATCATGCTTACACTGTTTTGTAAACAATACATGTTTACGGTGCCATGGTATCTTATTTTATCCTGCAAAGCTATGATGGAAGGAGTTAGTATTGGGTTCGAAGGCGACAGTTCATCCTCTTTTGGCACACATTATCACTCCCCTCATTCCTCTTGCCATAACCTCAAACCAAAAACTAATTCCATAGTCTCGAACCCAGAATCTCATTTCCCTGGCATAACCTCAAATCCAAAATTAATTTCACAGTCTAAAACCCAGATCTTACTTTATAAAATTGAAGCAACGGTATGCTTATCACACAAAATACATGGTACATGTACAAGGTAAGCTTGGCAATTTAGTTGGCCATTGTGTACATAAACCAGCACATAAAATCACAGCACTCCAGGTTTTGAGAGTATCATATTTCTTTCATGATAAAATTGGGTAAGTGACATTGCGCCAACATTTTTTAAAAAAGGGTTATCTCAGTTGAAATGTTACCAGTATATTCAATGTGACCTCAGTGTATGCAATGGGAATCCACACCTCTCGCCTGTGACAATTCTGTGCATGTATATCCAGCTGAATAATGTGAGTACATTTCATTTAACGAACACAAGTTTCCTTTTAAAAAGGAACCAGACTTGATTGGTATACAATTGGTACCATACAAATAACTGAAATCTAAACTAGGGGTTCAAAACATAATCATTTAAAATGCCATTCACTGGGTCAATGTCATTATGAAGTAACCAGACATGTACCCAGTACTGCATGTGTATGTTCTGCGCCTGGTCAAACAAACATGGAAGCTGTGCATAGCTTTTTGTGTAGTGATTGGCTGAAATTGCCATAAATCTATATATATATAAAGATATGTGTAAAAAAACGATGTATTTTTATTGACAACATATGGAAAATATATAAGTTGGAGCATCAAAATATGTGAATGGGCTGAAGTGGATTTTTTTATTTTTCAGAGGTCATAATCCCTCGACTTAAAACAACGCCAGACTGCGTACAGTCTGGCAAAAATCAATTCAAAATATACCTTCATTTACTGGCTGTGTCTTCTATTACAGCACAAAATATTTCACAAACAATGATCTTGTGATGCAACTATTAAACAGTGATTGTTCATGTGAGCAAATTGCTTTGTCCACATTGAATCCCACCAGGCACCTGCTGTTTAGATGAGCTGCACACGGGAATGCTAATCCGTTTTCTAGACAGAGGAACAGAATGGTCTCAAGATGTGCTCTGTAGAGTTACCTATGCTAATCTTTCCTGCTCACTCTGTCACTACATGTACATGTATGTTACCCTGATTGGGTCATGAATACAAGGTCAGATATAATATATATATATATATATATATATATATATATATATATATATATATATATATATATATACAGGGACCAATGGTGCCATTAGCCAAATGCTAATGTTTCATTCATTTGGCTAAAGAAATTTGCAAATGGCTAACATATTTTTAATGTGAATTATATAAGAGCCAGGCCGAATTCTGCAGTGATTACTCTTTTATTTGCCGATTTAGCTACTAATTTTGAAGGCCTCGATCTGCCCCTATATATATATATATATATATATATATATATATATATATATATATATATATATATATATATATATATATATATATATATATATATATATATATACTGAGTGTGCAATTCCACTTCTCTTGAAAACTGACAGATCAACATATGTGTGCACGCAATCAGTTTCATTATTTGAATCAGTGATCTGGGAGTTCATCAATCAGTATATTTTTCGGTTCAACATTGACCAGTGAATTTTTCCTGCCAAAATGACACGCAGTTTTACGATTTTGATCTTCTAATTAACCACTTACACCATGATTAGCTACAAGAATGCTTCATATGAGACAGATCTATAGTCGTTGCCTGCTGGATCACAATGACGGTTTCTTTATGTAGCTTAGTGCAGCAAACATAATGCTAAATTTCGACAAGATTTTGATCCTCCTGCACCTCCTCTATCTTGTTTCCATGTGGAAAGCTGACTGCTGGGTCATGCATGATCTCGGAAGTTGGGGGATTGCCAACAGTCATCACAAACAGGGAGCTGTTTTGGCCGTGAAAATGCTCCATATTGTTCTTCATTGATCACTTCAGCAGACGCAACCGACATGAATACGTACTTCAATCAAGCCCTTGTCCATTGGTAGTCCATCTGTATAACATGTCCCTCATACCCAAAGCCAACAAACAAGAACAGTATAACAGGTATAGATCTCAAACTTCAGAAATTAAGAAAAAAAAATATATATATATATATATACTTTTAGGGAGTTGTGAATTCACACATAGATCTATGCATTTTCCCTTGATAATAATATGACGTAAGATGTCCATGAAACTGGAAGTACAAATTCCAAATTTACAGGAACTCTCACCATCAGCCAAATACTAATGTTTCTTAAATTTGGCTAAAGAAATGTTTGTAAATGGCCCAATCTTCTCTTTACTAGCCTGTCGTACAACACTCTTTGTATGTATGATTGGTATGCTTACAAACAAGTCAGCAAGTATGCTGATTAAGTTTGGGGAGAACACTGTTCTTCAAGTCAGCTCATGATGTAATCACCATGACTATGGACTAGTGGGTGTTAAATTAGTTCCTGATGAGGCCCATTGGAGGTGAAATGCATCAAACTAACTTTCATCATACTTTCATGACTATAGTATCATCAAAACACACAGCACATTTTGATTCCCAATTGGCTGCACCAATGTGGAATTCCACTATGGGTCTGGCCCATCTTGGAATATTCCAACTTGGGTCAGATTCCATCATGGGTCGGAGCAGGTCACAGTGACCTACACATCTTGTCATTTCATCTTTTTCCTGCAAAGCATCTTATTGTGAAGTTTGTGCACAATCTACCCCCAGCATCCAAGCAAATACTTTGAGGTATACATCACAGTGCCCGACATAAGAATGAGTTTTAGGTGACTGAGTGGCTTTCTCCCTTTTGATGGGAGACACAATGAAATGGAACACTGACATTATCAATGTCACAAGACATCACTGACAACAGAGTGAGCGGTTTCTTACTGCAGTATGCAGGCCCTAAAAACTAAAGATGGCCACCATACTCATAGCAATGCCTGTCCAGCTCACCAAAAATCTTAACTTTTCAGGTCTGCATTTGCCAAAGTACTTACAGTTACATGTGTACATGCACCAACTTTTTTTTAACAATATGTCAAAAACAACTGCATTTGTGTGAATTTGACCCTTACGAAATTATCTTCATATGGAATTCTGTGCCGCCTACCCATTTCAACTTCAAGATCTGTATTCACTAGTGCACGCAATTTCACTAGTCACTTAAGCTGTTGCTTAACTGGCCGCATAAGAAACGCATATGTTAATGTAAACGTATCCTACTTCAACTATAGATCGGTCTTGTTATCTGCACTTTGTTACGGAGTCCTTGACCGCCTTGACCCACAAAAGGCTGTCAGGACTTGCCACCCTGACCAGCCTTGCACAACTAGTACTACGCCGTTACTCATAAAGCAAAAATCGGCCGTTTTCTCTCCAAATAATAAGTCTTACAACTAGGAAAAGGTTCAAAACACAAAAAGACATTCTCGTGATTTTACTTCGTGACATACTCTCCCATCTGGGTGTAAAATGCCGGCAGATATGGCACGTTTTCAGTCGCAAGTGACAGTTGTCACAACAGGTAAGTTCAGTCCAGTGAAGGGTACCTACCTCCGCCTGATCATCCCCGATTTCAATATACTCGTCCTCTGAAAGATCTTCGTCATCTTGTGGCGGGTCATTTAGCTCTAGATCGAACACCCCAGCCATTTCATGGGTGTACTGGGTGCCCAAGTATTCCCAATGTAACGAGAGAATGGTGGCGAGTTTTGGGAAAAACCCGGCAAACGATACAGAATGCAGGAAAGAGGGATTCCAAGTGACGCAGCAGGGTCACGTGCTCAGCACTTCCGTAAATCAAGAACCAATCAAATGATGTGTAACATCGACGTCTTCTCGTATGTCTTTTAAAAAGATTGATGATTCATTGAATTTATTTGGCAACATAACATAACATACAAAATTTCTGCATGCATTGCCATGACACGTAGGTAGAAGAAATGGGGCAACCATTTCTCTTTCTCTTACTTTCTTCCTTCCTTAGTTTCAATAAAGTTTTATGCATAATTACACACAGAAAGATTGGTTGAGTTTATTCGGTGTAATCTTAATCATACAAATGATCATAAATGAGCTTACATAAAATGATGGATAAATAAAACACACAGGTAACTAAGGCATAAAAATGAGCAAAACATAAGTTCATACAGGTAAAATCATAGTAATAAGTAAGATTAACTAAAAAGTTACCAATTTGCCTTTGAACAATATAAAAGAACAATATGACTAAAAAGTATGTTGATGATTCATTAAATTTATTTAATTTTGGCAGCACAACATAAAAAAATGTGAGCATGCATTGTCATGAAGGGAGACGACATGGGACAAATTTCTTTCTTTCTTTAAGTGTTATGAACTGTTACAAATGGGGCTATACTTTCTTTGAAACAATAACAGTATGAAACACACGGGCATTGCCATTGCAGGACAGCTAGGGAAAACACATACCAATTTATCACCATCTTGCACTAGGGACTATAAGTAGGAACATGCTCTACAACATCATGTCGAAATATTCCCTGATTAATCATGTCTGTGTGTGAACAAAGATATTCGATTTTCCACGAAAACTTTCTTTCCTTCCTTCTCTCCATCCTCCATTCACTCCGACCACCCACCCTTTTTGTAGTGGCACAGTTTGTCGCCCACAACGTAGGCGTAATAGGGCCTACCATGAAGCTGTAATATAGCTTCCTGGTAATAATCAGAAACTCAAAATTATATGAATCATGGAGAGCCCATGGATGATTAGATTCTGCACCTGTGTGGGTCGATGATGATGATGATGATGATGATGATGATGATGATGATGATGATGATGATGATGATGGAAACTTTACAAAGTGGGGCACAAAATTTGAATCTGGAATTCCAGATTCAGATGCCATTCAAGCTTTTCTCTTTACTTAATAAGACCGGTTTCATTGAAGGCATACAGACATGGAATGATGTGTTTATACTGAAAAATCTTATTGACTCTCAATTTAGTAGGCATGAGGGTAACAAATTGTACACCACCTTCATGGATCACCGACGTGCTTTTGATACAGTTAATAGAGATTTTCTTCTGTACAAGCTGTCCCAAGCAGGGGTAAGCAAAGAAGCGTTAAGACTTCTACGTTTCATGTGCACAAATACAATGGTCTCGGTTAAAGCTTATGAAGGCACAACATCATACTTTGAGAGCCATATTGGCCGAAAAGAGGGATGTCCATTGAGTCCACTTTTATTCAACGTCTTCATAAACGATTTGGAGTTGTACCATGGTACACATCATGCTGAAGCTCATGTTAAAATACAAGTCTTTGTCGTCTCTATTGTTTGCAGAATACTCTCAGCCAAAAATAAGGATGACTTGCACATACTAAGTAAAAGTTGGAGCTTGGAGATCAATACTGGCAAAACTGTTGTCATGGTTTTCCAAAGCTCGAGTAAGAACAAAACAAGTGATAATTTTGTATGCAGAGGTAATATACATGTGTAAGCGAATGTGACCCAGGGACGGATCTAGACTTTCTAAAAGGGGGTTCGAATTGCGGGTGCCGAAGGCAAGCTGCTCACTGCTGGGGTTAAGGGGTGCCACCCCCTGGATACTCTCATACGCGGTTTCCTGGCATTTGAGACTATATTTTCACATGGACAATTTGATGAGTGTGTATGTGTGTGTGTGTGGGGGGGGGGGGGGGAGTGTTTGATATCTAAGACACACAAACTTCATTAAACTGGTCCCAAACTTTTTACAGGATGGCAGGGCCAGTGCTTCAAAAATTCTAGTGGCCCTAGTCTGCACCCACTCATTCCGGTGAGCACACTTAATGTGACTGCGACAACATTATGACTGCAGTTATTACGTTCAAGTTAGTTCATCACATTTTTTTTCCGCCTGCACAACATTCAAATCTATACAGTGTAAGTCTACATTTTGGTCTGTTTCTTAAACTTACTGGAGTTTGAGATGCCAGTAGATACAAATATCACCTATAAGAATGAAAACAAAAATATTGTATCCGTATGATTCTTTGTACTGTCTCTAGCATTAAATTTAGCATATGTATTGAAAGCCACACTATATTGAGCAGATCGATACAACCAAACCAGAAAGGATCTACAAATATCTAACAATTTTACTAGGACAATATACTCCCAGTTACACTTCTGAACGTCAAAATTCGAGTTCCTGAGTAACTTAAGGTATCAAGATACGAATGTGTACATCAACGTTTTTGCTGCATGCTTTTTTAATTTTGGTGTACGTTGATGAAAGTATACAGTGCTGAAGTTGCAGAGTCTTACTCTACCAGTTGGTGCACATACAGATCAACGAAATAGTGTGCTAATTGAATAAACATGCAAAAATAACAGGCCTAGATATAGGAGGAAACATTTAAATTCACCTATTTCTCAGTAAAATCCAGTTTGAAGTTCTGTAAATGACGCTCTTTTATTCCAAACACCATACACGAACCCAAAAAGTGTCCTCCAAATTGTCCCTATTGAGCCCGTATTGGAATATGTCTTCAATTTTGAAAATTAAAACTTTTGGTATGCAAATTAGCAAATTTTAACTTTGCATTGTGACAATTTTACACCTGATGCAGATAAGAGCAAATCCAGGGACTCTCTTAGGTTTCATAGTATTTTGAAAACATGGACCTTATTTTCCCTGTTTTTCCATATGCTGCTTTTCTTAAATACACAAGATAAAAAAGAAAGCAACCTCAAAGCACTTGCCTATATGTTTCGCTAAATTTAACAATTAGCACAATAGTTCTTTGACATGTGCCCCAACCGACAGATTAAGACCAGACAATTCCAAAAATTATACTTTCACAAACTATATATATATATATATATATATATATATATATATAAAAGATGCAGAGAAGGACAACTCTGAAGGTGTACCAAAGCAAGGACGTCTATAAGCACGTCCCTGACCAAAGGAAACTACACAGATGCGTATCAGGATACGTTAAGAAGCGAAATGACTTGCCTCCTATATTACAATTAAGCGTGACTGAATTAGCGATCTCACGAATCTGTCGCTGGGTTCAAAATAAAATGGACAAAAGTCATAACCATAATAGAAACGTCAGTAGCATGAGTTACAATATTGCGTAGACCAAGCCTTTGGTGTAATATATAGCATTTTAATACCAAAAGCGCACATGATGTATGTTGAATCGCAACGATTATGCACATGTATATGAAAGTATGGACAGTTAAAATCATAGATGTTTAGATGTACCACCAGACAGTGAATTTAATCTGACAGCGGCGGTAATAGGTCAATTTCTCGATATTATCTTCCAATGTTTTGTTTAATTCCATTTTACTTTCCATTTTTTTCAGGGGTGGTGGGTGGGTGGGTGAGGGTGGTGGGTGTCGATTGACTAACCCCCCCACCCGATCCGTCAGAACTCCTCGTATCTTGGTATAATATTTAACTGTAGTGGTACATTCAGTCTCGCTACAAACAACTTGGATGATAAGACCAATATGTTAAACCGTGAAGAAATATGTGACCTCGCTATATCACTCCTTCTCAAAACGCAACTATATTTATTTGATACATATGTAAAACAGGTAATACTGTGCGTTTGGTTTAAACTTATTTTATTTCTTGAAAGAAAACATGATTGGGGAGCAGGCAATGCCTTTATGAAGACCTCTCGTTACTGTAAGTTTGTGAAGTGTGATAGAAAGTGTCTTCTTTTGATCATATTTCTGCTCTTCGTGAACCGCATGCACGTACGGGACGTTATTAATTCTAAACCTGCTAACAAAGTCATAGCAGACTTTTGTAAGTTTATTCTCGGTATCGGTAAAAAAAGGCGTTTACATTCAGCTGCATTGGCTGCACTTGGCATCTGCCCTTTGCAATTTGAAATTAAGATTCGCATTATTAAATATTGGTTAAGAGTAATGTCTCCCTTGGACGTTCACATTCTGAAACACTCGTACAACAATGCCTTAGAGCTGGATTCTAGAGGCCACAGTAGTTTGCTTACAGCAGTGGGACTTATACTCAATATGAACGGTATGGGTAATGTACGGATAAAACTGAATCAACCAAGAAGACCACTTTTTGACGTAACACGGGTTTTGACAAGGTTCGAAGAACGTCTTCATGACCAATATCAACAACGTTAACTGTTTTTCTCAAAATTACAGGATCACAAGGTCAAACATGGGTCGGATATACCAATTACAAACTTTTTATTCTATCGCCTTTTCGAACATTCTTATACAGCTAAAAACTGTCTCTCTAACGTCGCTAGCTAGTTTCAAGATGCACAGGAGTTTAACAAAAATTAGGATCAGTAACCATACGCGTGTCGATACTGGTGGCTATTCCAAAGAACTTAGTGAGCGCATCTGCCTTTTCTGCCCTAATTATATTACTGAAGAGGAATTTCACTTCTTTTTGCCGATAATCTATATGATGACATAAGAAAGCTCTCTTCACCTCAATAACAGCTAGTTTCCCGAATTTTCTGTCTTTGACAAATAAAGTCTTTGTGTGACTCTTAATGTCATCCCAGGATCCAGAACTTATGAAATGTGTGTTTCGGTACTTAACGGATTGCTTTTTGAGATTAGACACTACATGTGTTAATACAATTTTACTGTTTGTGTACTCTTGCACATTACTTTTAAACGTCTGTGTGTTCTTTGTATTTACGTACATTGTAAACATGCTTGTGTGTGTGTGTGTTTGGTTTTGTTTTTGATATCTAAGCAATTGAATTTTGGTAGAAAATTGTCGGAAAATACATGATACATTGCAAGTATCTTTTGTCGCTCAATTAGAAGGTAACGCTTGAAGGCCTTATGAAAACTTGTGAAGAACGTTTGAACAACTGTGCGACATATTCATAGAGTAAATATATTTTTAGGATAGTTTGCCCAGAAATAACATCAAGGCGATGAATTTGTAAGTACAGACTTGAAAAGTCCCTAAAAATCCATAAGAAATGCGACTTTCGTAAATGACACTGCACGATAAACTCGATGTCTTAGTGCATAGTACATAAATGAAGGAATCTATTACATCCCTTACAATTCATGACATTTTTGTCACTAAAAGTATAGAGAATTTGTATCGTAGCAAATCTATGTACATACAAAAGAGAACTTTAGCTGAGGGTTTGAATGGCATCTGCAATATTATTTTAAAGCTATTTCAATGGACAAAATTTGAGATACACATACAAAGTTGGTAAAACGCTTTCGATACCTGGGATTTCTGTGGTTGACTGTGAAAATAATAATTTTGATTTTTAATGAGATGTACAAATTTTGGTGTTATTTGATGATCGCATGTGTCAACATATAGAAAGAAACTAGAAAAGAAGATTTGCTTCACAGCAAATCTGTCTGGGTGCTTTGAAAATGAGAACAGTTTGAAATGCTACACTTTGCCATTGTTCAACATAATCTAAATTTCGTGTATTAGCCTTATTTTTATAAAATAAAATGCTACAACTTTGGTTCATGGTTCATTGGATGTGGCCATGTCACAAGCTTATAAAGTGAAGTTTGAATGAAACTTCTGTCTATAATAGTTTTGAAGCTATTCATCTTTTTAAGTTTGTGTGTTTCTCTAATTTGCATGAATCAAAAGCATCGAACTTTGGTTTATGGTTCATTGGATTGTGCTATGCCACAAACCCATAAATTGAAGTAAGAATGGCACCTCTATCCATAATAGTTTTGGAGCTATTCAAGATTTTCATTTTGCATATTCACCTAATTTGCATAAATCGAAATACTATAATTTTGGTTCATGATTCTTCGAATACAGCTTTGACACAAACCTATGAATAGAAGTTGGAATGGTATCTCTATGTATAGTAGTTTGGGAGATATTCAACTTTCAAATTTTTCAATGCCCCTAATTTACACAGTTTGAAATTCTACAACTCATATGCTGTCCATATTGGCAGGTCTCACAAAACTATATATGCACATTGAAATTTTGATTCTATCTGTAATCATTTGGAAGAAGTGGAGCTTTTAAAATTTTACTTGCCCCTAATTTGCATAATTTTAAACATCATGACTATTCCAAATGAGATGCACAATTTCACTGATTAGGCCAGTCACCATGGCAAGTTTGGTGATTTTCGGGAAAATGGTGTCGGAGGAAAACTCTGGACCGACTTGGTCGCAAAAAAAGGAAAGAAGGAAGGAAGAAAGAAAGAGAAAAGGAAGAAAGAAAGCAAGAAAGAACGAATGAATGAAAGAAAGTGTTTACTCATACAGTGAAACCTCTCTGCAGTGGGCACCATTGGGACCAGAGACAAGTGCGCATGCGCACTCCTGAGAAGGTCAGCCCTTCTGGGCAGTATGGATGAGTATATGTGCATGTACAGGTATGTTATTCAATCATGCACATATATATATGTACAGTGTATACATATTTTAATTCAGGGGGGTGGGTGGGTGGTATAGACATGCAATACCAAACTGTCTTTGTTCATATATGACATAAATAAATTTTAACAGATGCTGTCACAAAACTACATGTACATGTTCCTGTGAGCTGAGACATGCACTATACTGACTCAGTATTGGCTATGAAGAACAGGTTTCATCTCACTGCTCACAAGAAAACGAAGATATGAAAGTGTCCACTGAGAATACACAAATCCACGCACTGTTTCAAATTTCACAAAGTTGAGAAAACAGTCATTGGACTGGAAAACCATACTTTGATAGGTCTAGACAACTCAGCACTGTATGTAGTATATTTTTAACAGAGGGTACACTCAGACCTGTGATCCCTTGGGACTAATAAACCCAGCAGACTCGTTGCCTCAGGCAAAAAGACCAGTCTCAGTCATGGTGCACTGGCAACTCTGCCCAGCACTAGAGAGACCATGGAGCAGATTTGTTCTTGCATGAACAGAGAGAGATTCTCTGCATTTTATTGAGAACCTCATAACACAGTTGTTGGGAGTTCTCCCTCCCCCCCCCCCCCCGCCAATCTCATTTGCTACAAGACCCAAACCTTTCAAACCATACACCTAGCATGCATGGCTAGAAGGCTGCCTTTGAGACAGATTCAACCTAATTTATCATGATTGCCAAATGGTTGCCTAGAGACTTGTAACTAGCAGTACAGCAGAAGTCCTGGATGTGGATTGTTGGGAAATTCAGAGAATTTAGCATACATTAAAATTGTTTGACTTTTGGATTCAAGATGCCTAAATCCTATATGTGTTAGTTAGGAGTTTGTGTCTATCTACAAAATTTTTGAAGATATAAAGCTTTTAAAATTTTAATTGCCCCTAACGCATAATTTTAAACATTATGACTATTCCAAACCAGGTGCTCAATTTCACCGGCAGGTCAGTCACCATGGCAAGTTTGGTGGTTTTTGGCATAATGATGACCGAGAAAACTCCGGACAAATTTGGTCGTAACGAAGAAAGAAAGAACCAGAGAGAGAGAGAGAGAGAGAGAGAGAGAGAGAGAGAGAGAGAGAGAGAGAGAGAGAGAGAGAGAGAGAGAGAGAGAGAGAGAGAGAGAGAGAGAGAGAGAGAGAGAGAGAGAGAGAGAGAGAGAGAGAGAGAGAGAGAGAGAGAGAGAGAGAGAGAGAGAGAGAGAGAGAGAGAGAGAGAGAGAGGAGAATTCTTGGAAAAACAAAACGTCTGGATAATGATCTTGCAGATCTATGGGACCTCATTTGCACCGAGGGATCCTGTCTGTGTAAACACAGCAACGGTAAATACACATCTTTGAAATGGGACTGCCATTTCGCCCAAAGTAAGTGAGATGAAGGCATTGCCGGACAGACCGTAAGAACTGTTGGGGGGGGGGGGGGGTTTGAATGTTTGTGTTAACATACAGATATAGTTATAATACATGTTGATATGTTTTGTTATAAAGTATGTACCTAATATTTTAACAAAATACGAAAAGGGACACATATTTGTAGCTGAAGATCGCTGATACCATTTAATTTGCAAGTTTATGTTTTGCCACAAAAAGTAACTACAGGATTATTTTTGACGTGATTTTTATTTCGTTTGTACTGATTTATTGATTTAACAAGCAATTAATAATAACCAAAGTGATGAAATTACTTTTTTAATCGGGTTAACTGATAGTTTGTCACACTGACGCGCCAACAACGACCATTGGAAGACAAGTGTTGATGCTTTGATAACTCTGGAATCTCTTTGCTGTCATTGTTGGGTTTGATATTTATGAATATGGGTCATGTTTTCCTACATAAGTGTATCATACTAGAGACGTCCGTCTGTAGAACTTCAATTGTTAAGTGAGGGACTTGTAGAAGTCTGCTCCTTGCATTTGATACTCCATAACAGTGATTCCATCACTTAACTTATTACTTACATAATGTTACAGATTCATAGATATCACAAAAACGATATAGGCCTATTTTCTACTTTTGCTATTCACTCAGGTGACGAACTAGTCAGAAGAACCAAAATAGTGATAGGCCTACCAATTCTCTTTTTTATTTTTTGCAGAATAAAATTTGGATTGTGAGTGGTTGTGCCTATACATATTGGAAACACCACAGTCTGTATTTAAGGAAAAATATTTCAAAGGTTGAGAGGACCGGTTTAAAACCACCAGTTGCCTTTTGTGGGTGACTGCCTGTCTCAAGTCAGGAGTGAAATTTGTTTCTCCACATTTGTATTGGAAGATGAGTGTTGATGCTTTGATAACTCTAGAATCTCTTTGCTGTCATTGTTGGGTTTGATAAGTGTATCATACGAGAGATGTCCGTCCGTGCTAAAAATTGTATTACTATTTACCTGTTTATACCAGTGTCGGTATGGTGGCATAGTGTATGAAGCTTTTAAGTTTCAAAGGAGACGTCCGTAAACTTTTGCTCGTTAGCGCGATACCGTCAACAGTTTTCAAGTTAGTCCACTATAACTTTCGGGACAAATCTTGGTCCCTTTCGATATTGGTGGCGCCACCGACAATATTACGCAATATAGAGGTAAAAAAATGTGAACATCTTGTGAGCACTCCAGCATCTTCAATTTTTGGCAGATCTTCAAGGAATTTGGTGGGATTGTGGAGGAGATCAAAGGCTAGGTTGCTACTGATACTAGTGGCGCCACCTATAATTTGACGGAAACTTTGAGCCAAAATATGTTTTAAGATATAAAATCTCATATCTGGAAAATAATTAGACTACACTTGCCAAATTTATGAGATTTGTAGACAATGCCCAGTGCTAGAGTGTTATATGATATCAGTGACCTTGACCAATTTTTGTGAGGTCACCATGCCTGTAAAGGTGAAAGAGGAGATTTTGTAATGGCAGATATATGTCAGCAGAGCACTCTTGTTTGAAAGATACATCTATCCAAAGAATCGCTGAATGGACATCACCGTTAAACTTTTGCTGCTATGAGGATTTGTAGGATATAAAGTCTTTCGTGTTTTTCGTTATTTTTCTTATTTTAATTGTTGACCGGGTTCTCGTCAAGCTTGGTGGGCATATGCCTTAGATGTTCTGCCTTTGATTTTAAGTGTTACATTCGATCGCAGTCATAGCGCATATTTCATAATGTCAACTTTTCAAGACCACTGGGCATATTACCTACAATTATGGCATGCAGGTATGGCCCGGCTGGATCTCTGGTAGCTTTCTTTACCGGGTGATACTACAATCGTTGTCTGATTTTTAAAAATCATTGTCACTGTTTATTTATTTGTTCGTTCTTACGTTGGTCTGTCTGTCCGTCCGTTTAGTTTCTTCTATCTATCTATCTATCTATCTATCTATCTATCTATCTATCTATCTATCTATCTATCTATCTATCTATCTATCTATCTATCTATCTATCTATCTATCTATCTACCAGTCTGTCTGTCTGTCTGTCAGTCAGTCTTGTCTGTCTATCCCTTTATCTTTCAAAATAACTTTCCCTGAAACCACTTGGGTAGTGCGATTGCTTTCCAAACAAGCATAGAAACACATTTTGGAACTTCAGACCCTGGACATTCATATTCATTTGCCCCATCAACAGGAACGCAACATTGAAATTTTCTAATGTTTCCAGGTTTAATGAGTCGACAGCAACTTTCTTCTTCTTCTTCTTCTTCTTCTTCTTCTTCTTCTTCTTCTTCTTCTTCTTCTTCTTCTTCTTCTTCTTCTTCTTCTTCTTCTTCTTCTTCTTCTTCTTCTTCTTCTTCTTCTTCTTCTTCTTCTTCTTCTTCTTCTTCTTCTTCTTCTTCTTCTTCTCGCCGATTTTTATTTGCCATATTAAGCAACTAAATGTGCCTTTGCAAAGATAATATATACTATAATTTGTAACGTATCAAACTTATGTCACAAATCATGGAACTCTGGAGAAAGTTGTCAGTTCATGGACGTACCATCCCCGGGGTACCGTCATGTACGTTCATGATCCATCACAAGAGACAGTCAATCAGGAAAACAAAATATGGAAGAACGAACTAAAATCATCATCATCATCATCATCATCATCATCATCATCATCATCATCATCATCATCATCATCATCATCATCATCATCATCATCATCATCATCATCATCATCATCATCATCATCATCATCATCATCATCATCTTTTCTCCGTCCCGGGATAAACTGTGGTTATACTTTCGATCACAGCAGAACCCTTTGATTCTGCTTTTTTTTGTTGTTTGTTTTTGTTTTTGTTTTTATACATGTTTGTTGTTGTTGTTGTTGTTGTTGTTGTTGTTGTTGTTGTTGTTTTTCTTAACCAGACATGGGAATATGTGGCCTGCGCTTTCTTTGAATTCAACATCATGCGTATCCATGAAAAGTGACGGTTATGTTAGAAATCTCTGGACACAACATAGAATTGGTTCGTTAAAGTAAAATGATAAATCATGACATTATTGATGGAGATTTATACACGTCTTTGGTGATAACAACGTGATTTTGGGACCTCCTCGTCGGCCTTTTTGCGACATTTTTGTACTATATATGCTAAAACATTTAAATTCCATATACAATATTCAAATTTTCCAAAATATGCACGCAAAGAGTGAATTTTCGGGTAAGATCATGCAGACTCTCTGTCTCAGTTGATCGGCATGGTTTCTTGCTAGCATCGCTTAATCCTCTGACCTCCACACTAAGACGGTCTCAGTTATACCAAGGAGGGTAGTTTTTTCTACCCTCCTTGGTTATACCTCAATAAGTGACCTGATGGTGTGATCGGCAGTCCCTGCCTAAAGTCCCCTATATCGGTCCTCATTGAGCGACGAGCTTTCAGTCACAACATTTCAACTGATTAGGGCCTACGGGAATATGCACCCAAACACAGGTGTGAAAGGCAGCACAAAAAGATTTATAGGTATGACGTCGCTTTGGACCCTAGAAACTCGACACACACACATCTTTCAAGTTTGAAATAAAAGCTAGACCAGTCAAAATACTCAACTAGTGAGGGACGCTCTGGATGAATATGATGATGATGATGATGATGATGATGATGATGATGATGATGATGATGATTACTATTAGTAGTGGTAGTATTCCTCGAGCGGAGAAAATAAAATATATATAAATAGCATACATCGCAATAATAAGTACATCGAAATCATAATGAAGAAAATAGAGAACTAAATTATGTCACAAAAATGGGTAAACCAAATCAGCTACTGTAAATTGCTTTAATTTCGCTGTACTCTTATTTTTGCTTCTTTCGCTGATGGCCCAAACCGTGAAAATAAAAACACGGTGAAATAGTATTTTAACATTGTTTGAATGGGTCAAAGCAGTGAAATGTTCAAAAATACAATATCCGTGAAAATTTACATACGCGAAAAGCAGGTAGCTGCCACAGTAAATAAAGGCCCGCAACCGTGCAAATCCCACTGAAAGCATTTCCCTTAGAAGAGCCTTTTCTGGACATCAACAGGCAGACCGCCATTACGCTTTAAATCACAGCTACTGTCTCAGTTTTGCTCATGAAGACTTGAAACCTGTTACTTTCAAAGGCTTAAAACTACAAAACGACGAAAAAAAGGTGACACCCGGTTTTCTTTCTATTTTTTTTTTAATTTTTTTTTTTTTAGATATGCATATTTACTCATTATTTCCAAAGCACTTGTTAAGATTAAGTCATAAATTAAAAAAAAAAATGATGCGACTTTTGTATGGAATGGAGAAGACCATTGTTGTATAAACACAAAAATCCTGCATATTGTTGACAGAACAAAATCCCAAATCCTCACCTTATCAGCTTTCAGAAAACATATTCGTTTTGTAGCAGTTTCATGGGGACTCTTTACATGCATGACTGGGTGATTTGTGACCCTGTGTCATAACGCATCATATATCCTTGAATGACAACAGAAACAGAGAATGCTGAACATACAAAAAGCAGGCATAAGTACAGTGGATAAGGTGACTTAAAGTGAAATACTATTTGTAAAATATTCAGAACGCAAGACCTGAAATTACAACGTGCGATTTAATGTAAATTCAGGTTGAAAGACAAAGGAATAAACACGATACACATAAAAATTTGAAACGACTAAACTCAACGTTTCGAGATCCTCCGAATACAATTGAGGCCCTTTTCCGAAACACACTTTCCGAAATAAAAAAAAAATGTTTAAATCAATATAACTATCAGAGTTATAACATATATGCACATGACATTTTTAACAAGGATGCTTTTTAAATAAATATTTAAAACCTGCATACAGCAATTATTTTGAAGTGTCATTGTAAAACACTTCCCCATTGTTCCAAAACAAGTGGGTTTTTTTTTTTGCATTTTTAAGGTCATCCATTATTTAAAATAAGTTTTCCCCGTAATGATATAATTATAAGATAAATATATGAATATGTTAGCTTGGATGTACGACTTAAGGCTGATCAGATTAAAATGCAATTGTCAATGTAACTGTGGTGACGAAATAGTCTTTCTCAATAATAAAAATAAAGGAAGCTACTTTTTTATAATGCAAAATGTGGACAAACTAAACAAAATGTAAGGACTCTGGCACCATTTTCTTTTTGTGCACGGGCGACACGACACAACGCAAGAGCCTAAACCCGTTGTCATTGTGCACATGAAATTTCTCATCCTTGAATATATGGTTTCAGAAATAACCGTTAGAGGCGCTAGTTCTCTGGCATCTTGTGTTCCACTTGGCGGCGTCCATGTCACAGCGGGGCTGAGGACACGTCGCGATTTAAGACACAAGCAACTGGACCAGGATACAAAAATACCCCATAACTTCGAATCATTTGAGGACAATATAGTGTTTTATGCCAAAGAGGCAAATCCTTGGACATTTGTGGCGTTTTGATGTTATTTCACAACGTGGAATGTTATTTTTGTGTGGTGAGGGATAGGGAGAGAAAATTTAAGAAATAACAACAACAACAATAATGATGATGATGATGATGATGATGATGATGATGATGATGATGATGATGATGATGATGATGATAATAATAATAATAATAATAGAAGGTCTGCCTTAGTATACCATCAGATGCTTAATTGTTAAATAAATGCAGTACTAAAGGTATAAACATGAATAAAATAAAGTATTTTGAATACACTGGAATAGTACTTTTTGATATCTTTTATTTAAGGACAGGTAAGACCCCAAAAGCATTTTTGAGTAACTGTGTATACTACTCACCACGGCTCATAAACTGAAAGGATCAATTCAAATATTTACAAAGTACACATTTAAGGAAAGGAAATCATATCAAATATGATTATTATTTCAACTTTGTGACCTAATTGTTGAATAAACATGCAAATGTGAGACCCCTACGCAGATGTGGATATAACTCTTTTGAAACTTGTTCAAGTTTTAAACATTTTTCTCAGAAATAATAAACACCAGTGCGGTCAAAAAGAGTGTCGGGAATTTCCATATATTGTTATATTTTCCAATTACGCACTGTCAAAAATATATAGAGCCAAAAAATGTGAAAAAGTCAGTTTTGGCTTTTAAGCTGAAAAAAAAAAATTAAAAAAAAAAAAAAAATTAGAACCCACTAGACGTTTCTGTGAAAAAAAAAAATGCAAATCTAATTGAACTTGTAAACAGTAATTTCCACATTGTATAAAGGAAATTTCAGTACTTTTTGTTTACCTTCTGGCAGTGTAACAGTATAAACATAAGCAATGTGAACAAGAAGTTCCTCGATATTGAACTTGCCCCGTTGCAGACTGAAACGTGCTGCTGATACTGTGCTTAAGATTATATTGTTGCATTGCTTACGTTACATCATGTATTTCGAACTTTAAAGCTTACTGTATCACAAACAACTGTGGCAAAAAAGAACAAAATAAAAAAATTCAAATACCCCTAATGACTCAAATGCTCTAGCAGCCACTGATGGAATCATGCTACTCTTTTGGCTCTGCGCAGACCTAAGCTCACAGAGCTTATGCGAGTGCTCATGTCCGTCCGTCCATAAACTTTTGCTCGTTAGCGCGATACCGTCCACAGTTTTCAAGCTGATCCAGTAAAACTTTCAGGACTTACAGGGTGTACGAAAATCTAGGCTCTTTTCGATATTGGCGGCGCTACCTACATTATTATGAAGTATATGAGTCGAAATATGAAAATATTGTGAATGCTACAGCATCTTTAATTGTCA
This sequence comes from Hermodice carunculata, assembly GCA_964020975.1. Lineage (NCBI taxonomy): Eukaryota > Metazoa > Annelida > Polychaeta > Eunicida > Amphinomidae > Hermodice > Hermodice carunculata. The sequence goes on along the minus strand of OZ026620.1, from coordinate 76,468,576 downwards.
GTGGATTGTTATGAAATGTGCTGAGAGTATGAAAGGGAGGGGTCCAAATCTAAGTTGCTAATGATACTAGTGGCGCCACCTATAGTTCGACAGCCAAAATGTGTTCAAGACATACAATTCCATATCTGGAAAAGTAAAAGTAATTGGATTAGACTTGCCAAATTTATAGGATACATAGTCCAAGTCAAATACTAGAAAGTTATGTAATTTCAGTGACCTTGACCTTTTTTGTGAGGTCACCATGCCTGTAAAGTTGTAAGAGGTGATTTTGTAATGGCAGGGCGCAGCTTGGATATCAATAGCAAAGAGATTTGAGCCTCCAGACCAAAACACTTGATTACATTGTACTGTATTTGGTGACCTACTTTTTGGAAAGTTGGATGTGGAGCACATGTTTTGAACATAACAATTTTTAATCCAAGTTGAAGTACAAGGTCAAATGGCCAGTTTGAATATATGAGTCATCTTGTGTATGCTCTGCACCCTACAATTTCTTAGTTAGGCCCTTATAACGTTTAGAAGTTATAAAGTGCATGAAAATCTTTGTCGACATCAATGTTTCTGGCGCAACCTATAGTATTATGTAATATACAGGTCAAAATGTGAAAATCTTGTGACCAGTCTACCATCCTTAATTTTTTGTGGATCTTCATGAAATTTAGTAGGAATGTAGAAGAGGTCAAAATCTCGGTTGGTTACCATACTTCTGGCGCCACCTATACTTTGACGGATTTATGAGTTAAAATATCTTGAAAGTTACAAAATTCCATATCTTGAAAAATGATTGAATTAGACAAGCCAAATTATAGAGTATATAGATCATGTCCGGTGCCAATATTTTGTGAAAGATACGTGAACTTGACCTATTTTTGTAAGGTCACCAGACCTGTTAAGTTCAAAGAGGTGATTTTTCAATGGTAGAGTGTAGTTTGGACTTCGTGAAAAAGAGAATTGAGCCTCTAGATCAAAATTGCACTTGAGTACATGATGTATAGAACTCTACTTGGTGACTTACGTTATTGGTCACCATGACCCAATGATTGTGTGACCTTGACCTATTTTTCAAGGTCATTAAGCACGTAAGAAAGGGACACTTAATTCGGTATACTAATAAAGAATAAGGCGAATGATTCCAAATGTGTATCATGTTTGATATTGCATAATATGGCTAACCTTGATTAGTTTTATTGTCAAGTTTGTGGATTGAATACATTTCAGAAAATGATTTTTGGTGGTATGGTGGTCAGCAGAGCATTAGGCCCATAGACTTTTTGTTTCCAATTTCACAAAACCTGGGAGACCTTTTATAAAAAGCGGGAGAGTGGAAGACTTTGTTAAAAAAAAATCAAAAAAAATCGCGGCTCTACCTGTGATTAATTATAGTGTTAACTGCTTCAATGTTCTTTGGCTTCCCTCGCGTCATGGCCCAAGTACAGTTAGCGACTCGCTGGTCAATATCTCTGACGACGCCTCGCGCATGAGTGTTGTTTTTGGTTACTCTTTCCTGACAGGGCAACTTTTCCCGATTGTTGCTTGATTGATAAAGTTGGATTGCTTGATTATATTTCATTCTGCAGGAAATAATTTTATGTGTTTAATCAGGGATATACATTCAAAACAAGGCAAAGATGCAGGGTAACTACTCTCCCTCCCTCTCCCTTCCCCGAACCGCACCACCCTTCTCCCTAGCTTGTCCACCCATCACCAAATGCCGGCTTGGCCCACAACGCAGTTCTGGATGAGTGGTTCAAGAATGGGCACAAAGAGGGCAGCACCATCTTCCACTTTCGTTCGCTGTCTCCACGGAACGAAGACACAAAGTCCGGGACTGGACTGAAAGGAGCATGATTTATTACAACGCTTTGGAGATCATTCCTTTGGAGGATATGATAAGAACAGACAAAAAAATAATGCCATACATCTTCAATGTCTTGCCCCCATCTACACTCTGGAGAATCAATAACACCAATATCAAACAGGTGAGCATTCAACTGACTGCGGCCCATGTGCAGTCTAGCGTGGATGACTGCCGGGAATCGTTTGCCAACATAATAAAGTTGAGTTTGCTTAACTGATTTTTGGTACATTCTGGGTAAGTTTCTGTTTGAAATCAAATAAAAACTCTGAATTTCGTACTTCAGAAGGAAGTTGGTTCCAAAGTTTGGTTGTGGCTGGGAAAAAAGATGCGTCAAAGAGTTCAGTTCTAGTTCTAAAAGGTGGTATATGTGGCGTCTGTCTGGTATTGTGTCTTCATTTGTGATTTGGATCATTGGGAATAATATTAGTGAGGTATTGTGGGACTAAATTGTTTTTTATTTTGTACATATCTATTAATTTATTCCTTTCTCTGCGTTTTGCCAATGATGTAAAACCAGTTTCTTCATATAACTTAACATTTGGTGTAGTCTGCATGGCACCAGATATGACACGGGCAGCAGCCAGCTGAATGCTTTCAAGCCACAATGCATCCGCCTGGGTGCAGCCATCCCAGATAATGCAACCATATTCCATTAAAGGTCTAATGAAAGAGACGTATATCATTTCTAGAGTCTTTCTATCAAGGCTATATTGCAAAGTTTTCAAAATGTTGAGCTGCTTAGTAGCTTTCGTGACTATCGTATTTATGTGATCATGCCACCTAAGATCAGATCGAAGTAAAAGTCCTAAATGTTTATGCTGGTCTACATTATCCAACTACATCATTATCAATACGCATTCTATGTGCTTTTTGGTATTAAAATATGCAATTATATATGATGTTTGGTGTATGCAATATTGCAACTGATGCTACTGACGTTGCCATCATGGTTATGACTTTTGTTCCATTTTATTTTGAAACCAGCGTCAGATTCGTGAGATTGCTAATTTAGTCACGCAAAATTAAAAGAAAAAGGAGGCCAGTCATTTCGCCTCTAAACGTATCCTGATACCTATCTGTGTAGTTCCGTTTGGTACAGCTTCACAAGCGTCTTTCTCTTAATCTTTTGTTTTTAGTTTATGAAAGTATATTTTTTGGAATTGTCTAGTATTAATCTGTCACTTGGGGCACATTCCACAGAATTGTTTTGCTAATTACAAAATCTAGTGACACATAGGGAAGTCTTTGAAGTGGCTTTCTTTTTATGTCTGTGTGCCAACACAGACATATTTTCTTTCTTTCTTTCTTTCTTTCTTTCTTTCTTTCTATTTTTCTTTCTTTGTATTTTTCTTTCTTTCCTTCTTTCTTTCTTTCTTTCTTTCTTTCTTTCTTTCTTTCTTTCTTTTTTTCTTTCCTTCTTTCTTTCTGTACAGGCAAATTTGTCCGACGTTTCATTTGAAAAGTATTTCACGTAGAAACTCTACACTTGGCACAATTATACTTCTATAGATGAAGTCTGGCCTTTTTATAATGACAGGTCATGCTTTTCAAAATTATGCAAATGAGGGCTAATTAAAGTTTTAAATCTTCAATATCTTATATACAATAGTACATGTGGCTCCGAGAGTATAGGAGTTTGATCATAGCGAGGTAAAGGTCATCTCAAATGTCAAGGTCATGTCAAGGTCAAAGGTCATGTCAAGGTCAAATGTCAATTTTGGGCCAAAATGTCATTTTTGAGATAAAAGTTCACTTCAGGTAGAGGTCATCTCAAGGTCAAAGGTCATTTCAAGGTCAAAGGTCTTTTCAAGTCAAAGGCCACTTTCAATGGTGGCTTTCCTCTAGCCATAAGTCGGTCAATTTTTATCCAATTTTGATCATGTTGGGCTTAAAGTGTAGCAATGGTAACACTACACATCTTTGTAATTTACAAGTGACCTCTTAAGTTCAAAAGTCAAGGTCATTTGGAACTTGAAAGTATTGTCCAGCCATTACTCAGCCAATTTCCATCTAATTCTAATCATGTCGGCTCAAATTGAAGGTATTGAAACACTGCACATTTTTATAAGAATATGTAACCTCAAAAGGGCAAAGGCCAAGGTCATTTGGTCCTTTGAAAGTTTCGTCTTGCCATAACTTGGTCAAATTTTATCTGATTAGGGTCGTGTTGGGCTTAAATTGTTGGTATTGTAACACTGTGCAATTTACATGTGACCTGTAAAGGTCAAAGGTCAAGGTCATCTGGACTTTGAAATTTGCATGCAGCCATAAGCTTAATGTAATGTGAAGTACCAAAGGACAAAAGTTGTAGCATTTAATATTTACAACTTTTGAAGGCACACAGACAGATTTGCTTTGAAGTAAATCTTTTCTAGTTTATTTTCTGTATTTAAGAGTAACACCCTATTGAAAAACAGGGAAATTAAGATCCATGTCTTCAAAACACTATGAAACTTAACAGTGTCCCTGAATTTGTTCTTATCTGCATCAGGTGTAACATTATGAGACTGAAAGTGAAAATTTGCTAATTAGCATATCTAAAACTTTTTATTTTCAAAATTGATGACTTATATCCCGATATGGGCCTTTGAAAATTTTTAGGCTCATGGTGTTTGAAACAAAAGAGTATCATTTTCAGAACTTCAGACTGGATTTTACTGAGACAAATAAATCTAAAATATCTGTCATCCTATATCTAGTTCATTTACGTGGGCACATTTATTCAATTAGCACAATATTTCGTTGATCTGTATCTACACCAATTGATACAGCAAGACTATGGAACTTCAACACTGTATACTATAAATGACACAGGTAGACTTGGGAAAGTGACATGGAGGCTGGTATAACAGTATATCTGTACATTTAAACACAAAGCAGTTATTATATGTAATATCTAAATCAAGACATAGTGTAAAGATTTACCCCCAATCCTTTTACTGTCTGTTGTGTCTTGACCTGGTTCACTTCTGCAAGCTGTGTGGCAGTGCTGCTGTATCTGTCTTGTCAAGCAATTGTATCATCTCTTACAAGTGTGTGGAGCAAGTGTATCGTCTTCCTTGTTGTGCAAGGTCCAACTACTCCTCCTTTTGTGCAAGAGGGATTCATATAGGGCCAGGCTCTGATTCCCACTTGTTTTATTCTTTTATTTTTTCAATAAAATATGTTTAAACTAACACTGTATACTTTCATCAGGCCACATCATTTTTTTTAAAAGCAGCGAAAACGTAGATGTACACATTTGTGTCTCGATTCCTCTGTCATACTGCGTCCATTAGTCTTGTTGAAACTGTCGTTCATATTATCATCTTGAAACGTTACCGTTTGGTGAAGGTCCCCTGAGTACAATGACAAAAATTTGTAGCATTTCTACCTGTGGTGGCCAGATCACATCAGTATAGGGGTTCGTGAAAAAGGTCTTGAGGGACTTAAAAAAAACTTTCAAGAAAAGATGGGTTTCAGTCCCTGTTTGAGAGTAAAAGGACACAGTTGCCAATATTGTTCTATGGCAAATGTCGAAGAGGGTACATTAGAGGCAAAAATATCAGCATTACACTCGGCAAAAGGGAAAGAGAAGAAGGGCAATAAGAGAGTGTGTCTTTTGTTCTAAATTGCGATCTCGGTCTCCTATCTTTAACGTCTTTAACATAAAAGAGGACTGTCTGTATTGCAATTAAAAAAATATAGACTATACTGTTGAGAAAAAACGCATGCCCTATGGTCGTAGAGTGTGGTCACATGATGTTATAACAACTACATGTCTCCAAAGCATAATTGCAAAGGCTAACGAGAGATATGGTAATTGGGGAGATGCTGTCAAATTGCGTATCTCAAATGAGATTAAACTTGTTGCTGCTGGGGTGAAGTATCACCATGATTGTCAAGTAATCTTTTATTCTGGCAAACCAATGCCAAATAAAAGGTAAATGTGATGGCAAAAAACCAGGCAGACCAGTCGATGCCACAAAACAATGCCCATTCGAAAAGTTGTGCCAGCACATACTTGATAATGATGAATGCCAGTATTCACTTACAGAGCTTGTCTCAATAATGTCTGGGTATTGAGATGGAGCAGAATGGTATGATCCAAAGAGACTAGGGCAGAAATTGGAGGAATATTTTGGCAGGAATATGGTTTGAACCTCTCACATTGGGAAGCCAACAGTACACACCTTCTTAGATGAAAGCAGTCGCATTCTAGGGCAGAATTATGAGTCAGGTGCCATGACCAAATAATCAATCATAGGATTCGCAGCTGCATTCATACGAGATGACATCAGGGCTAAAACATATGATACTTTTGTGTATCCAGCACTGCAAACCTTACATGATAGTGACAAAATGGTGCCAGATTCTTTGAATCAAGTATTAAGTGGCGTCATAAAATCAAAATCAGATAACCCCATTGTCTGTGAATGGTGCCACAAAGCAATAGCTGACGGTATTATATCAGCTTGTTACCTCGATCTTTTGTCTACCCCATACTATATATATTGTCAATATCAATTTACATCAATCACAAGTATGAATGTCGTGAGTTGGTTGATATACTGAGTATTTTAATATTTGCAGATGATTACCGAAAGGTTAAGCATTTGTATGATGCCTTGGTAACAAATGAACAGCTATATGATCTAAAAGGTGACCTTGTCAATTTGGTATTTGACAATGTTGACATCAATGTCAGAACCCTAACAGGACATGGTTCCTGGCATGTTCTTAGTGGTATTGCATATATTGCCCCATATGGTAATGAGGCTGTCGAGACTGCCCTGACACGATCTAATGAGAGAGCTATTGAAGCTGGTCAGTTTAGTCAAGTGCCAATCAAGGTGTACAGAAAGTCTACCCCCACCTCGCTACAGTTGAAGTCCACTAAAATTTGGCCCTTTGCACCCCCAAAACCAAACCCACCTAAAATTGGCAAAATGTTTGGATGCTCTCTGGTCAGCACGTTTTTCTCTTGATATTTTCGTGCCACAGTGCCAATCATGGAGTGGCTTTACACAGTGTGCTGTTAGGGGTGATAAACATGAGAAAAGTAGGATTCAGATTCTGCTATTTGTCAACCAAGATCCATCACAACCAGATACCATCTATTCTGCCTTGTATTTTGCACAGAGGTTGGCTTAAAAGTTTGGACTTGCAATTGGTCCTGTCACATTTGACCAGCCCTTCAATATCAAGGCAGCTGAAATTGTGCAATCTTCTTGTCGAGAGCTAAAGAACATTGTCGTGAGTTTGGGGGGGGGGGGTTCACTTGCTTATATCATACATGGGGTCAATTGGACACGAAATGGGTGGCAGTGGCTTAGAGAATTTGTGAGAGACTGTTTAATCTCTCAATAAAGTAATCCATGATAACAGGCCATCCCCTGCAGGCAAAGCACAAAGGTCTACTGAATTGTGAATATCCCACTGCTTGTGCAGAAAATGAGGCATCTATCCAACAGTTGATGCAAATTATGGGTGATTTGATGGAAAGTGCTGCCAGTCAATGTAGAACTGGCAAACTATGGGTTGAGTATTTGAAACAAGTCTCTGTTATTAGACATTTCACACGAGCAGAGCGCACTGGAGATTGGGATATACATCTTCATACAGTCAATGAAATGATACCATTGTTCCATGCAGCTGATCATATTGCATATGCCAAATGTGCACGTCTTTACCTCGAGTAGATGAAATCCCTAATTGATATTATGTCACTTGAGCAGTACAATATTTTTTTACTGAGAAAGGGTACTTTAACTTTCGTAGATCTGACAAATTTTGGAGTGGGAATTTTAGTGATCAAACAATTGAACAGGGTTCAATGTGAATGCTTAAAACTTCAAGAGGTAGCTCATGGTAGAGGTATAACAAATAGCACTGTGGCCAGGTGCATGCCATGCCTCGTTGTGTCCCTATATGTGATGCTCTTTAAAGTTTCGCAGGGGTTCAAAGTCACACATCAGAGCAGCGCATGGACTTGCGTCCTAGGAGCACAGCAAGGGATGCAGAAGATTACCAGACATTTTTCCAATGGCTAGAGGCACACTCTTTATTTTCATATGAAGACCAGGACTCCCGAGTTTGTGTAGCAAATGGTGTCATAGCTGGAAAAGGTGTTAATGCGGATTCCGCATTTTCTATTGGTTTGTAAGCAGGTCAGCAAATCACTGGTAAGACAAATGGTGAAATAAAGTTGAAGTGAAATGCTCGAGTTACTAGCATGAGTGGTGACAAAAGTTGCATAACGTTGCATGAAGTTGAAGTGAATGTGAATAGCACATTCATGAGGGCGACATGTGTGATCAAAGAATGTTCTGTAATGGAAGCATACCTCTGTCATTAATTTGTTAAGAAGCTGCCCCTATGCTAGGTAGGGTGTTTTTACCATTTTATTTCATTTGTAAGGTTTCAAAATGTGATGGTGGCCATCTTGGAGTTTTGAATGAAATAAAATGGTACACACACAGAAAAAAGCACGATTACACAGTATTTATATCATAATCTCGTTCTGTCCAGAACAATTTTGCTTTCAACTCTTTTTTGCAAGTGGCTGCCATTTTGTGTCCTTTGCCATACAAGCCACCCAGAGTAAATAGTGGGAAGGTGCTGTTAAATGGGCACTCATACAGCCAAAATAGATCTTTAATTTCCCAAGATAAGTCCATGAATATATAAAACGATACAATAAACCCTTTACTTGCGAAATTATAATTGGCATGCAGGGAGTCTGTCGTAGATTTTGTGGTAGCCATCTTAAGTTTTTGCGAATAAGTTCCGCTCTTGTTTTTTGTGCCTTTAATTGATTCATTGTACAGTTAAGCATGGAATTAGAGGCAAGAGTAAAAGTTTTTAAGTCTCTGGGCGAGATGAAACTTGATGATTTTCAATCAAACCAATTTTTGATTGTTCCTCCGGTAGCCATCTTGAATTTTGGAAAAGCCTCATGGGTGAACCTGGTGTACTTGGCATGGGGGTTATCAGGAAGGATTTCTGGACCTATCCTGAAAAAAGCAGCTTTCTACTATTTTTTGCTACCTTTTGTACAATCTTCCTGGCCTATAATGGGAGAGTCCATAGCTGTGTAACTTTGCTATGACAGATATAAAGACACTGGCTTTGTTAAATTTGCGGGGAATTGTTTCCGACAAGTAGCTTTTCTGTCAATAATTGAGTTTTTATAACATTTTCTCTGGTATCCTGGCTAGTAGAATGTAAGTCAAAGTAACTGTATTCAGCTTTTGACTTGATTTTCAGTATGTACATGCTTGGCTGTTCAGCATAAAAATCAATACATTCAGTGAGAGCAGGCTCAATCTGTTCACCAACAGTAGAAGTGACTGCGATACAAAACTCATTCATGAGGTTTGCAATTTCCTTTGACTTGTCATATATTATGCTATAGGTGTATCCAATGAACCCACAACCAAAAGTTGTAGAATTTTAATTATGCAAATTAGGGCACTTGAAAGTCTGAATTTTGGATGTATTAATAACTGTTAAAGGTAGAGGTACAATTCAAACTTTAACTCATATGTTTGTGCTATAGGCGCATCCAATGGACAACAAACAAAAGTTGCATACTTTTCATTTATACAAAATAGGGTCTCTTGAAAAGTTAAAATGTTAAATATCTTCAAAACTATTAAAGGTAGATGTATAATTCCAGCTTTAAATCACAGGTTTGTGCTATAGGCGCATCCATTGAACCACAACCAAAAGTTATAGAATTTTGATCTATGCAAATTGGGACATTTGAAAAGTTTATTGAATTTGCATTAATAAATATTCTGCAACTTTGGTTCTTGATTCATTGAATGCGGCTAGGTCACAAACCTATAAACTGAAGTTGGAATGGTATCTCTATCTGTAATGGTTTCGGAGATATTCAACTTTTAAATTTGTCAATGCCTCTAAATTTAATTAGCATAATTTAAAATTCTACAACTTGCATTTACTGTCCATTATATTGGTAGGAGTCACAAACCTGTAGATGCACATTGATTTTTTTTTTGTGTGTGTGTCTATCAGCAATGGCTTGGTGATATGCAGCTTTTAAAATTTTAATTGCCCCTCATTTGCATAATTTGAAACATCATGACTATTACAGACGATGTACACAATTTCACTGGTATGTCAGTCACCATGGCAAGTTTGGTGGTTTTGGGGGAATAATAATGTCCGAGAAAAACTCCAGACAAGTTTGGTCATAAAGAAAGAAGGAAAGAAAGAAAGAAAGAAAGAAAGAAGAAAGAAAGAAAGAAAGAAAGAAAGAACTAGAAAAGAATATTTGGTTGACAGCAAATCTGTCTGGGTGCCTTCAAAATGAGAACGGTTTGAAATGCTGCACTTTGTCATTGTTCAACATAATCTCAATTTTGTGCATTAGCCTAATTTGTAAAAATTAAAATGCTACAACTTTGGTTCTTGGTTTATTGGACGTGGCTATGTCACAAACTCATAAACTTAAGTTTGAATGACACCACTATCTACAGTGGTTTTGAAGCTATTCAAAAAGATTTCAATATTGTGTATTTGTCTAATTTACATAAATTAAAAGCCTACAACTTTGGTGCATGGTTCATTGGATGTGGTTATGTCACAAACATACAAATAGAGGTTGCAATGGTACCTCTATGAATAACAGTTTTGAACTTATTCAAGATAAAATTTAGATTTTGTGTATTTGCCTTATTCGCATAAATTAAGATCCATGAATTTGGTTCATGGTTCTTTGGAACCTCTGTCACAAACATATGGAATGAAGTTGAAATGGCACCTCTATCTGTGATAGTTTTGATGCTATTCAAGATTTAAGTTTTGTATATTCACCTAATTTGCTTAAATTAAAATTTCACAACATTGGTTCATGGTCCTTTAGATGCGGCTATGTCACAAACCTACAAATTGAAGTTAAATGACAGTTCTATGTCTAAATACTTTTGAAGTGATTTAATATATAAATTTTGTGTATTCACTTACTTTGCATAAACAAACTTTTCCAGTTTTGTTTCACTGGATGCGTGTATTTGCAAACCTTTAATTCGAGTTGGGATGTCACCTCTATCTATAATAGTCTGGAAGTTATTAAAAAGATTTAAATTTTGTGTATACACCTAATTTGCATGAATTAAAATAGTACAAATTTGTCCGGTTCATTGGATGCGGCTATGTTACAAACCTTTGAATTGAAGTTCGAATGACAACTCTATCGATAATAGTTTTTACGCTTTTCAAGATTTAAATTTTGCACATTTATTTAATATGCATAAATTGAAATCTTTGAGCTTTGGTTCATTGTTCATTGGATGCGGCTTTGCCATAAACCTATTATTTGAAGTTGGAATGGCATCTCTATTTTTGATAGTTATGCAGATAGTCAACTTTCAAATTTTCAAATTTTCCAATGCCCCTTATTAGAATAATTTGAAATTACACAACCTTCATTTACTGTCCATTGTATTGGCAGGTGTCACAAACCTATACATACACATTCAAATTCCCTGTCTCTCTGGAATAGTGTGGCGCTTTTAAAAGTTTAATTGCCCCTCATTTGCATAATTTTAAACATCATGACTAATTCAAACAATAAAATGTGGTCGTAAAGGAAGAGAGAGAGAGAGAGAGAGAGAGAGAGAGAGAGAGAGAGAGAGAGTGCGTTCGCACACACACATAATGAACTAGAAAAGAAGATTTGCTACACAGCAAATCTGTCTGGGTGCTTACAAAATGAGACCAGTTTGAAATGATACACTTTGCAATTTTTCAACATAATCTAAATTTCGTGTATGAACCTAATTTTCATAAAGTAAAATCCTACAACTTTGATTCTTGGTTTATTGCATGTGGACATGTCACACACTTATAAAATGAAGTTTGAATGAAGCTAGTATCTATAATGGTTTTGTAGCTATTCAACATTTTAATTTTGTGTATTTGCCTAATTTGCATTAATTGAAAGCCTACAACTTTGGTTTATTGTTCACTGGATGGGGCTTTGTCACAAACATGTATATTGAAGTAGGAATGGCATCTCTATCCACAATAGTTTTGAAACTATTCAAGATTTACATTTTGCATGTTTACCTAATTTGCATGAATTAAAATCCTACATCTTTTGTTCATGGTTCATGGTTCACTGGATGTGGCTTTGCAACAAACCTGTGATTGAAGTTGAAATAGCATGTCTATGTATAATAATTTTAGAGATATTCAACTGTGAAACTTTTCAAAGCCTCCTATTAGCATAATTTGAAATTCTACTGAACTGATTTTATTGGCAGGTGTCACAAACCTATATATGCACATTGAAATTTTGAGTGCCTGCAATTGTTTTGAAAATGTGGAGACTTTAAATTTTTAGTTACCCCTCAATTTGCATACTTTTAAACATCATGACCATTCCAAATGAGATGCACAGTTTCACTGGTTAGGTCAGTCACCATAGCAAGTTTGGTGGTTTTCAGAAAAATAGTGCTTAAGAAAATCTCCAGACCAACTTGGTTGTGAAGAAGAAAGGAATGAAAGAAAGAAAATAGAAAGAAAGAAAGAAGGAAGGACGGAGAGAGAGAAAGAAAGAGAAAGAATGAAAGAAAGAAGGAAGGAAGGAAAGAAGAAAGGAAGGAAAGGAGAGAGAGAGAAAGAAAGAGAGAGAAAGAAAGAAAATTCCAGTGTCTACTAATACAGTGAAACCCCTCTAAAGTGGGACCCTTGGGACCAGAGAAAAGTCACCCATGGGACCAGAGAAAAGTGCCCACTCCTCAGAGGGCCAGCCCTTCTGAGCAGTATGGACGGGTATGTGTGCATGTATATGTACATTATTCATACATGCACATATATATGTACAGTGTATACATATTATAATTCAAGGGGATGTGTATACATGCAATACAAAACTGTCTTTGTTCCTTTATTACATTAACAAATTTTAACAGAAGCTGTTAAGGAACTACATATACATGTACCTGTGAACCAAGACAAAACTATATTGTTTCAGTATTGGTTAGGAAGAACATGCTTCATCACACTGGTTTCAAGAAAACAAAGACATGGAAGTGTTGACTGAGATAACACAAATTCTACCCTCTATAGGTCTGGCTGACTCAGCTCTGTGTGTAGTCTATTTTTAACAGAGGGTACACTCAAGCTTGTTCTGCCTAGAAGTTTGAAGTCTGTATTCCCTCGGGACTGATAAGCTCAGCAGACTGACATCGCCTCAGGCAAAAACAGGCCAGCTAGGACACCAGTTTTAGTCATGGTGCATTGACAGGTCTGTTCTGCACTAGTGGAAACTATAGCCTGCCTGGTACATATGGCAGCATGGAGTCAATCTGTTCCTGCATGAACAGAAAGAGATTCTCTGTATTTTATTGAGAGCCTCATTACACTGTTGTCGGGAGCTGCCCCCACCCCCACCCACCCAATTTGCTACAAGACCAAAACCTTCCAAAGCATGCACCCAGCATGCATGGATAGAAAGCTGCCTGTGAGACAGGTTCAAACAAATTAATTATGAATGCAAAATGGTTGCCTGCCACCATGGAGATCAAGCAATAGGTCATACAGCAAGCAGTTCAAGGCCTGTATGTGGATTGGGGAGAAATTTGGTGAATTTAGCATACATTAAAATTCCCCAAGTTTTGTTTGTATATGCTATTGGATTTGTCAGTTGTCTCAGACCTATGTGTGTAAGTTAGAACTTCGTGTCTATCTCCTATAGTTTAGAAGATATGGAGCTTTTAAAATTTTAATTGCCCCTCATTTGTATAATTGTAATCATCATGACTATTCCAAGTGAGGTGCCTAATTTCATTGGTAGGTCATTCACCATGGCAAAATTGGTGGTTTTCGGAATAGTAGGGTCCGAGAAAAACTCTGGACAAATCTGGTGGTAAAGAAGAAAGAAAGAAACTAGAAAATTTGATTTGCTTGTTAGCAAATCAGTCTTGGTGCCTGGAGAAACTGCAATGCAATGTATGCAGCTGTGACACAAGCTCCAAATGTTTAATGGTATGTTAACAGTATGGCCAAGTTGGTGAAAAGTGTTGCAGAATGATAAAGGTAGACATGTCTAGCTTTGACCTTTCAAGGTCACACTCGATCAAAAAAGACAACACCAGATGAAAGATTATACGTCATTTCTTACTCATGTTCAATAGTAACTATGGCCCCAAAGTGCACTGTTTTCCATATACAGAGATTCCAATGCTGTGTGGCCTTGCTTTGACCTTTCAAGGTCACTCAAGGTCAAAAAAGACAGCACCACATAAAAGCCTATATATAATTTCGTTTCATGTGTAATAGTAACTATGGTCCTAAAGTGCACCGTTTTCCATATGCAAAGATTTTCATGGTGTGTGACCTTGATTTGACCATTCAAGGTCACTCAATGTCAAAACGGACAGCACCAGGACAGTCCTATGTATTGGAGTTGGAATGGCATCTCTGTCTATAATAGTTTTGAAGCTATTCAAGACTGAGATTTTGTTAATAGTTTTGAAAATATTCAACATTGAAATTCTATGTATTCTCCTAATTTGCATAAATTTGAATGTTACCACTTTGGCTCATGGTTCATTGGATGGGCCTATAGCACAAACCTATGTATTGAAGTTGGAATGGCATTTCTATCTTTAATAATTTTTTTTGAAGATATTCAAGATTTCAATTTTGTGTATTCACCTAATTTGCATAAATTCAAATCCTACAAATTTTGGTTCATGGTTCATTGGATGCGCCTATAGCAGAAACCTGTATATGCAGAAGTTAAAATCGCACCTCTATCTATAATATTTTTGAGGATATTCAAGATTTAAATTTTAGGTAATCATCTAATTTGCACAAATTCAAATCCTACATGTTTGGTTCATGGTTCATTGGATGCACCTCTATCACAAACCTAGATATTGAATTTGGAATGGCATCCCTATCTATTATAGTTTTGAAGATATTCAAGATTTAAATGTTCAAGGTGCCTTAATTAGCAGAATTTAAAATTTTACAACTTTTTGTTTACTGTCCATTAGGTTGGCAGATGTCACAAACTTATATGCTGAACTTTGAATTTTGTATCTATCTATAATAGTTTTGAAAATATGGAGCTTTTAAAATTTGAATTGCCCCTAATTAGCATAATATTGAACATCATGACTATTCCAAATGAGAGAGACAACTTCCCTACTAGGTGTATTACCATGCCAAGTTGAAAAAGTGTAGCTTGCAATGTGTCAGAGAAAAGCTCGGGACAAATTTGGCGGAAAGAAAGAAAGAAAGAAAGAAAGAAAGAAAGAAAGAAAGAAAGAAAGAAAGAAAGAAAGAAAGAATTCTTGAAAAAACAAAATGTCTGGGTTGGCACCCAGACATAAAGATACATGTTCATGTATAAGGTATGGAGAATGGAATTTGCGAATGGCGAAATTGGAGGGGGAGTATGTCCCTTTAGTTAGGCTATAACTTTTTTACAACTGCTCATGATAAACCGGGATTTCTCTCTTTTCTTTTTTAATGCAGCCTGACAGGCTAAAGTTCGTGTGAGGTTAAAGAAGCTTAAGTTTGTGTTGCAGGTTCACCGTTGCCTTTCTTCGCGTTTTATGTCATGATCCATGTTGTGGGCTTTGCCAGTTGCCCGAGGGAATGACCTTTTTTGACCCATACTAGCAACTGCGACCATGTCCATGACATCGATTAACTGTGGCCAAAAACGCATGGACTCACACAGAGCCCAGTATCATTGTGAGACCTCTCAGTGAATGAATTGCTCTTTCTTTCTTTCTTTCTTTTTTTTTTAGGTTAGGCCCACAGTACTAAATTCATGATTGTTCTGTGACGTCTTCTGACGTTCTGTGTCTGGCCCCTCAAGGCTGAATAACAAATGAGCTTATCTATGTCACTAAACAACCAATCAGAACGCAGAACGCGACCGCGCCTCTGAAGGCTTGTCACTAAACATTGCACACGAGATGTGCAGTGTATCGACGTGTTTCTAGTAGAGGGACTCGTGTACAAGACTAAACCGAAGATTCAATTTTAAGGTACTTCTTCAGTTTGTGGAATGATTCAAGGACATCCATTCCCTGATGATGTGAACGAAGCCGATGTTGGTGAGTATGGTTATGCCAGTAACGTGCTAAATAAAGCCAAATCATGCCAACAAGTTGAAGCACGAAAAATGTCGGAAGCCAACGCGGCTGTCGAGACTCCGTGCAAATCTGACACAATACAGGAACTTCTGTCGTCAGTTGCAAAATTGGCCCGTCTTGGCTCCCCGAAAAACAAATCCCATGTAGCTTGAAACACGTTACTTTGGAATAGATTTTGGGGGATTTTGTTATTATATTTTAATGTGGGAAATTTGAAATTGGACAAATATTATAAAGACGGAAAAATATGCTTTGGCGTGCAACAACGTTTTGAGAAAAATTAATGTATTGGCAGAACGCAGGGCGCCATGTTTCAGTTGGCTTCCCATTCCTACTCGTGTGCAGGGCGCCATGTTTCAGTTGGCTTCCCATTCACTACTCGTGTCCAGGTACGTGAAGTTATCTTGTTTCGCCCGGTTCTGGTTCATGTTTGATGTTGTTGTTGTCGTTATTTTATGATATTTGTAAAATTTGAAGAAAGAAAACCAGCATCAACTGTTTCACAGGCCACACAGCTGAATACTCAACTATTATAGACAAATACTGAAATACACATCAACGACAACATTACAATAACATAAGCCAAGCAGTAATTCGGAGCACAGCGTGCTGTGCACATCTTTGGAAATTAACTTTGTGTGCATAATCCAAGGCCCGGAGATGATCAGTAATGCCCAAAGTATACATTTCCATGATAAAAACTGATTGAGGGAGTGGCAAAATTTTGATGATGAATGGTGTGTTTGACCAATGAAAGTGTCCATATGCACATAAATTTGCTCTCAACATGGATGTTCGCAGAGAGAAATATCCCTGCACCCAAGACGTTACAACTTACATATCCATGTAAATTTAAGGCTAGTAAATTCAAACCAACTGTGATTGTTCCCACAATGTATCTATAGAAATAAGACACATTATATGCCATTGAATACCAAAAGCTATAGGTTTGTAGCTTATATTTCAATTATTTAACCTCAGTGAGAATAGAGTGATGGGTAAAATGAGGACACACGCTGAAACGGGATATGGTTCACCTAGGCTATTTGCATCGACCTGCTTTGGTCAGTGTTTGACAACAGGAATGTTCTTCAGACGTCTTTGGGCTTTGATAAATGGAGATTGCTGTTGTTCAAGTCCATAGGGTTAAAAGCAGAGCATTTGGGGCCACTACGTGATCATCTATCTTACGGTTCAGCAGAAAGAGGTCTTCTTGTATTTGTGTCTGTGTGCCAATACTTTTGAAACATGGGGAGGGCCGGTTCCACTGCTCACTGACTCAGTTGATTTTTGTTGCTCTCATTATTTCAGCGCTTCCTTCCTTCCTTTACCAAATTTGTGTGACACAATGTACGTCACTGGGATGTGTTGCTTACAGTCCTCGACCTGTCAGACATAACACTGTTATACTTCCATGTGGTGGCCATTTTGTCATCAATTTATGCTGTAGTATAAAGTAATATTGATTACTGTGACCCATAAATTAATGAAAGTTGTGCAGTACACAAGATCAAGTTAGCTATAGTTTCTCAGTACATGACCAAATCTTGTTTGTTCACTGATACTTGACACTCTGTTTGATGAAGAATTAAAATTTGTTTCTGGCTGGCGTTTGTTTTTTACCTGCAGATTTTTTTTTCATGCCGACAGCCATATTTTGCTAGTTACTCCCAATACTTATAGGTTATCACATGGTTGTAGCTGTATCACCCTCTATATCCGCCCCCGAGCACCCGTACGATACGGGTGCTCAGGGGCTGATACAGAGTTGATACAGCTACAACCATGTGATAACCTTTATATTTCCATTCGGTGTAAATAGGCCTAGGCTATGAAATGCAGATCCTCAGTCCCAGGGTAGCCAGCATCACCCAGATATCGTCCAATACTTTTAAATTTGGACAAAAGAGAGCCAGGCTCATAATCCTATCACCCCCGGTTCGTAGGCATTCAGTTCTTAAATGACCAAGAGAACAGTATTCTCACAGACCCCCTAATTATAAATTAAAAAAATATCAACCTTGTGGCAATCTTCAGGTTGATATTTCTGAATTTATTAGGGGGTGTGTGAGAATCCTGTTTTCTGATTGGCTGTATAGGAACTGAATCCCTAGTAACCATTTTGATGGTGATACTTACAAATTTATAATTAGGAACTTGTGGCTGCTCACATCTAATTGGTTATTCAAGGAAAAAGCCCCCATGTGCTGATTTTAGCCTCATTTTGAACCACCTTGCTCTGAAATACCAAAGCTCCCGTTTCCATACCAACCCAATAAATAATGATAACCAGGGCTGTATTTACACTGGATTGTAATATATATATACATGAATTTTAGTTCTAAGTGATTTTGATGTTTGAGAATGACCTTGCCGTACATGTAGGTAGCCAGTTGACTGTTGTCTGTGATGTTACTGTGCCTTTGAAGACTTAATTTTATGCTACCTGGTGTTTCAGGTACAAGGGAGGTCACAAACTTACATAAAATAATCTTTCCCATTTTATTCAGTGTGGTGAAAGTAGCAGATTCCGAAGTTGAACTGAGGACAATAGATTTTTTTTTAAACATAATACAGAGGACTTGCCGGACAGAAAACTCATCTGAAAAAGAAATTGACCATGTGTTAACCCGTTCCTAGTCAGAGTGAGACAGTACATAAGCTTCCTTGGTGCAATGTACCCAACCCATACCAAGGAAAGCTATTAATGAAGGGCGTGCTGTCATGAATGGTCTTGCATACAAATCTCAGCAAAAAAAGTTCTCTAGTAATTAGAAAATTTAAGTAAAAACTTGAAGGTGGATGACAATTTTAATCTTGGCACTTTTGGGCACTTTTAGTGGGAAGGGTTAAAGTGCCACCCAAACCTGAAAATGTCATGGAAAAAATTGGGGAAAAATTAAACAAAAAAAATGTAACAAAAGAAAGTAACTAGAAATACTCTGCTCTATTAATTAACACATAAAGTGTTAATTCCAAAAAAAACTGCAGATTTACTATATGAGGAAATATCCTTTTTTATTTCTATAGTCCCTAGTCAGGGCAATTGGAACAACAATTTTGCTGTTCCAATTAGTGCAAGCCTGAGAAAATCACCAGTTGACCCAGGTAGTCAACATTCCTTGCGGGTTTCCTTATTTGGGAAACCCCTTATCTTCAAAGAAAATCTCTTTGGAACAAACATCATATCTAGGAAAAATATGCACGTTCAGCCATCCATGAAACGTAAACAATAACACATGTTTTACGTAGCAACGATGGCTACCCCAACGTACTTAAACAGGCTTACGCAGCTTTTTTGTCAGTTTGGTTTTCAAAGCTGATGAGAGTACGAGATAATTGAAACTAGTCGTTTGTAAAGAAACCTAGCCTCAGCCATCTACGGCCTTTGCCCAGTCCATATTTGCTTAAAGTAACTAGAAAGGTCACACACAGACAGAAAGAGAAGCTCAAACACAGTTTTGAGGCCAAAGAACTGTGGCCAAAGAAAATCTCATACAAGTGAGTAGACTTGCTCAAGTCTCACTGGACTGTCTTCCGTATTTAATTTAAAATCAAATTCATTGCCAAATTAAATTTTAAGTAAACACACGTCGTAGCTTTACCTAGCTGATTGGCGTGGAACGTGTATATAACCAGATAACATTGACTCCAGATGATTAGCGCCGGGCGGTCTACACTGTGTTTCTTATCACACAGACAAGCGAGCGGTCATAATGCACTCCTCTTCAGAAGCTGTTAATTGAGCTACTGTGTAATGAAGGATTAATTGCAGTGAACCGCGTCAGGCAAAGGGCGTCCAGTGAGACTTGTCAAACTTGCCGGCTTGTCGCTGCTATGAATTATTCATGAGCAGTCAAGCACGTGACAGATTCAAGGCCGTCTCAAATTCCTTGTGTTGACTGTTGTTTATTTACATGCAAGCATGCACATTTTATTGTAGAGAAACGTCAGTTCTTGCCGATGGCTATTTCGAGCGGCGTTAAAATGAATATTTTCCTACTACGATGATTTAAATCAATGACCGGGTCGTTGCTTGTGACAATTTGAATGATGTAACTTTGCAAAACTGCGCAAAAATAGGGTGATTTCATCGTCTCTATCTCGATTTTTTTTGTCTCCGCGCCATGTTGTTTATATAGTTAGAATGCTCAGAACCTTGTCTATTTTAACAACAAGCTCTCCCATTGGCTGAAACAAAAGTATTTTAGCGGGAACACCTTCAAAACTGCTTCTATTTCAAACAGATGCGTCGTTATTTTAGTCGGAAACTACAAGGGCCCAGAATCGATCACATGGTGTTCGCTGTCTACTCAAAAAGTTTTTATATCGCTGTTTCGTTCGGTAGAACTCGCTGCCTCGTGTTGTGAAGTCTGGCTTGAAAGATGGGTGACATTTGTGTGAACACAAGTGATATAAACATATTTTATTCGTAGAATACAATTGGGAAGGAGGGCAGAGTGACAAGTGACGATTACGGACAATTTATTAAAGCAAGGAACAAAATTTAACGCTGTAAATTGGTGAGAATGATAACATATACTACCACTGTACCAGTCTTTGCGTACAATAGAGTAGAGGGTCCAATTTTTTCACGGAAAGAGAGTAAAATACGCCAGCCGCAGGTAAACATGGCTCGGGTGAAAATACCGCTGCCGCGTGTTTATCATGCTGACAGTTTGTCAGTAACTGCGATAAAGTGTGTTTATGGACTTTTCGTTTAAATTGACAAAAGAGCCACATAGAAATGTAGAGGTCTTACTCAACAAAACTTAAATCATGACGTGGATCATTTTGCATTAATGCAAAAATAAAAAAGTTGTGGCACTGATTTGACTTCTAAGATCCAGCGAAACCCCGGATGTTGTGACGTCACTCCCACCGAATCGATGGTAGTCCAGAGTGGGCTTGTGCAAGTTTGACAAGTCCCTGGTGTCGGCAGCCGGAGGGAGACGGTCAGCTTTGTCTCGCTTGAGTGGCCAGTGACTAGCCATGCATTCATCGAAGGCCACTTTCCACTCGCAATGATAATGGGATTAGAACTGACCAGGACTCAATAGCTGCCACTGTTGAAACCGACACGGCGGCAGTGTCGACCAGTTAAAAAAATATAATAATAATAGTAGGACCTACTTAATAACACCGTGTAGTTGGCATAATATTATTCTGTTAACTTTGTGGAGGGGAAAATGTGTCGCACTTCTGGGTGGGACCGCGGGATGGGAAAATAGGGACATGCACCAGGGACTTGTGCAAGTCTAACAAGTGAGGTGCCACGTCAGTTATGTTTGTGATCCCTACACATGGCCCAGGTGATGTCTGCAAGAATGGTCTTTGATATATGGCTGTATTAGTTTGAAACTACCCACAAACATGAGCCACAAAGGTCAGTCAGTAGACCGATAAAAATATCCAGACTAGACTCTTACATCACTGTCAGACTTGGTGGCCTGGTTTCGTGCAGGGCTGTTATGCCATGCTTTTCAGAACTAACAAATGTACAATTGCGCATTTTATGCTTGATTTAAGTGCCAGTGACCAGCTCATGATGAGCTAATGTTCATTGAACTTGTATATTTTTTCCAACAATAAAAAAAGATCAATATTGCATTGTATCGTACACATATATACATGTATTGGTGTTTCCATTAGGAACTTTTTCAGGGGGTCACAAGAAGGGAAATTCAGGGGAGAAGTCGAGATTTTCAGCAATTTTACATGTAAATAAACAAGACTTGTGACCCTTTAAAAAAATTTCAGATGGTTTTTCATATTTTTAATGGGTAATATACCCCAGTTTGGGGGTTAGTGGAAACACTGATGTACACAAGTATGCTAAAATATGGCTGCAGGTGCCTCTTATATATGGCCACCCCAAATAGCATTGTGGCTTTATAAGGGGGTTGCTCTGTCTTGAGGGGGAAGATATACATGTAGTAGAAATGCCATGTCTGCTGCACAGGGAAGTGGCCTTCCTGAATAGGGTGGCCCTTCAAGAGGGGGACCACGAATGCTGCTTTCCGCAGCTTGTGCAATATGGATGTATGGTATGGCTTTAAGAAAAAATACATTTCAAACTGTTTGAAACATTAATGAAGCAAAATGTCTTTCCAAGTACAGGCCCAGTTTTTTAAGTTAAGATACAGTGGAGGCTAGAGTTGTCAAGTCTAGTATGCATTGCTGGGGAATTTCTTGGTGATGTTTGTTGGCTGCAGCTCTTTTTTTTTTTTTTTTTTTCAAATCACTGGTACAGTTTGTATTGCACATATGGTTTGATTTAAGGAACAAGTAGGGCATCACAGCTTTCAAATTAAAATATTTTGGTCTCTGCACACATGATACGGGCATGCACCAGTGTACGTGCATGATGTGTGCATATTTTATTGCCTTCAATGTTATTAAAAGCTCCTCTCCTACCATTTCAATAGAATTTGGAGCCTTGGCAATGAAGCTAGATGATACGTGTTATAATATTTCTTCTTATAGTTGACTGATCCCAGTGCAACCAGGTGTCTATTCAAGCATTAAATTGTTATTGACAACATATTTTTTCCATATGGTCATGGATGTGAGCAAATGACGTCGGTGCCCCTGCTTGTATATAATTCTCCTTTACTGTCCAAACCAAGCAAGTCTTGCTCGTTAAAACAGATTATCATATATTGTAGATCAAATCAGTGATAAACATAAATGCATGTATATTGTGTGGTGAGTACATTGGGCCTTTTACATAAAATTTCAACAATCCAGTCACTTAAATTGTATAGATGCATACGCACATACATACATACAGACACAGGGAGTGGGACATGCTGCACAGCAGACCAGCTGTTGTGATCGACTGTGTGTCTGTTCAAGATCACACTTGCATTGCGCTATCTTGAGTCTGTTTCTTTGATAAATTGACCTGTATTTTCAGTCCACCTCCAGGTAAGAATCCACTTTTTGTTGGCGGTTGAGGTGGTCTTAATTGGCAGGTACGACACTCTCAAAAGCGCTGGATGTAAATTGTCATCTGCCGCGATGTTTTTACTTAAATTTCTTATAAGTAGAAAACATTTTTGCTGAGATTTGAATGCAAGACCATTCACGATGGCATGCTGGTCAGTAGCTTTCCTTGGCATGGGTTAAATGGGTACTGTGGTGATAATTTACAATTTTTGAGTTGCTTTATATAAATGTGGACCCATATCAGAAAATACAAAGTTTTTTCCCCAACTGGTTTTAAAGCAGATACCAAGTTTTCTTAGATATAGAAATTAGGGGTTGCGATGTCACCTGGACCAACTGCTACAGCTAATGCAATGAGAGCCAAGTGAAACTGACAAAAGCAAGGAAACCTGACCAAGTACACCTACTCCACTTTTACTATGGATGAAGCAGTGTGAATAGAAAAATTTAAATTTACTGAACAGATATATTTTTCTTATTTAATGATTAATATGGAAAGAAAAATGCAGAAATCAATACTGGCAAGCTAACAGCTTTGGTGGTTGTGTATTCAATTACTGAAGCATGCCTGAACTAATATACCACACTGATAAGGTCAAAGAGGGTGATTAACAGAGTACACAGGTTAGTATGATATGCCTGTTAATGTTGTGTATCTCAGCTTGGTGCCCCTTCATGGTTTGTGTATGGAGGGTTGCCCAGTTGACATCACACATCAGAACACCTACTCCAGATATAAAATAGCTCTAAATAAATACCTGCTTGAGAAAGAATGTTAAAAAAAATGTCAAATGAACACATACAATGACCATTAATGACAAAAAAGTAAATAAAGTATCACTGCTGTTCCGGTGGTGCGTGTGTTGTGCCAAGCTTATGCCAAATGAAAGCTATTTTGCCCATGTGACTTGGACCAGAAGTGGGTTGATAAGCTTACTTCCATCTTATAGCAAGGGGGGGGGGGGGGTGTACATACTGTCAGCTTTTTGCAGCAGCTATCAAGTGTAATTTGACCACCAGTTGTTTGCAGTAATGATTTTCATATGTCTGGATTTTAATCCCAGGTTGCACTGGCACCCAGCATGCTCCAAAACTGAACTGGGTTTTGATATTTGATATATGGTAAAAGCTGAATTCCTTGCCACACGCCTGTGTTGATTAATATGAAGGGATCATGTTGGGGAAAACGGTATCAAAGAGGAGGATGCATGTCT
Organism: Hermodice carunculata; assembly: GCA_964020975.1. Lineage (NCBI taxonomy): Eukaryota > Metazoa > Annelida > Polychaeta > Eunicida > Amphinomidae > Hermodice > Hermodice carunculata. Next base: position 76,444,424 of record OZ026620.1, on the reverse strand, counting down.
TGAAAATACCCAGCATAGAAAAGGGCCTCAGTTGAATCATATCTAGAGGAATGTAGCATTTACTGTTGAATGATCACTGGTGACCCATGATAACCATCGTGGTCTCCATCTCCTGTGCTCTAACTCCCCACAGCAATTAACTCAGCTTGACCTGTTTTTGGGGATAGACCTATGAGGTCAGCTGGGATCCCGTCTCCTAAGAGGGGATTTCCTCACCCGTGCTTTGTGACAATGTCAACAGAATTTGAATGGTAGCCAGTAACAGAAAACAGGGTTCAAATTAAAACAAAACACAGAAGTACAACTTTAACAAGTTGAGTACAGTTTATAATATTGGGTTCCATAATAATTCTTTGGTACCTGGCTTACCGGGCATGCTAACGGCTACATCCATTGGTAACGGTGATATCTGCAAAGAGGGGATTGACCAAGTGATTCCGTGAGCCCATTCGCTGTACCCAGTAATGTTATTAATGTGTCGCTGGGCCCAGACATTGAAGTGGATAACATTTTCTGCTGTTTATTGTGGCGGATGATCTGATCAGGTGTTGGTAGATGGGTCAGTCAGTGCAAAAACTGTCCAAGGAATATCTCCTAAACAATGGGTTCAGTCTGTTTCAAATGCAAAACATAATTATCACCCATCGAGGACTTTGGGACTTTGGATGTTAATATATTGATTATTCTGAAGTGGCAAATATGGTGCACCACATACATGTCCCTTGGTGCCCAGCCAAGGAAACATTTCCGCAGCGACTGCCGTTGGTGGAAATGAAAAACCCCAATCCCTGTTATGTTAATATTTATAATCTCTGTACACCCCTTGTGGGCAGATGGAATGTTCAGTTCACACTGACTTTTGACTTCAGTTACAAATTTACATCTGTTTTGTGATGTGGTATCTCTGCTCCAGTTTTTGATGTCAATGTCATTTCGTACTTCTCAGCTCTTGAACTCTCAGCTTGAAAAGTTGACAATTTAACTGTTGTGGCAAAGAAAGATAACATTTAAACTTATGTCAGTTAAGTTATGACTAGCTGGAGTCATTAATGCACCAGGGTATGCAATTTCTTTTAAATAAGTCAGATGGTGACAGTCGAGCCATCTGGGTGTTCAGCATATGGGTCTATCTGTGTATAAGTTAACATGTGTACATGTATTCAGGGGTAGAAATTAACTTTTTTTTTTTTTGAAGTTGCCCCTGGGCAACCACAGCATTTTTACAAGTTGCCCAAGCCCCCAGAAAGTTGCCCAGTTTCCCACCACATGAAAATTGTAGTAATCTTATTAAAAGACACTGATACTAAAAATGCTGCAAATATAAATGAACAAGAGCTGTATTTGTCACTGCTATGAAAAAAACATTTCCACACAAAGAAGAAAATTTTAGGAACTGTATTTCATGTTGGCACTATTTTTGGAAATGACATGTTCTGCTGAGGATAGAAAGTCACCCCATGGGAAAAAAAGCTCAGGAAATTCAGTTGCCTGGGGCACCTAGACACTCGCTAATTTCCAACCCTGGTATTAGGGCCCAGCTATTTGTTTTGGCAGGGGAGAATGCATAAATTTTGATAGCGGAAGAGAAATGAAAACAAAAACAAAAAAACCCATCTATTCCCACATTGTAACATCTTAATGGGAGGGGAAAATTATGATAAACAATGATAAAATTATCCACCAAGAAATAAATCTTCATTGACACAGAGAAAAAGTCTCTCCCCCATTGTTTCCAGGGATGAAAAGTTGTTCTGTTTTTTTTTTTTTTCCTCAAAAAGTCAAAGAAAAAAGTAATGTTGTTTTTTGCCCGAAAAAGCCTGTATGTCAAAAAAAAGAAGGGGTGGGGTATGATTTCAGTTATTTTTTTTTTTTTTCGGCAAAGTCACTTTCATCCCTGTGTTTCAGTTAGGCAGCCTGCCTGTCCTGTCATGGGAGTGTATGTGTACATAATGAGTCTCATTTTCTGTGATGACACAAACTGGCATATGATACGCATGTCCTGTGCCAGCTGGCCACTAAAGTGGGTCAGGAGTATTTGCTGTATAAAGTTTAATCCCATGTCATACAGCCTGTTGGCTCGAACTGTCAGTGTTTTGTGGAAAGGTTCATTACTACAGCATCGAAAGTTGTGTCCGAAGTTCTGAGGAGTGCAAAAATTTTGGGAAAATAAAGAACATAGGCAGCAGAGCTATTTGAAAAGACATACAAGTGATGGTATTGGCAGCAGTATTTAACATTGAAGATGATGTGGAAGGTAAGTGTATGGGCACCAATGCACGTAACTGGTCAGGTCTGTTTTCAGAATTGACGTAGTGTTGACGTAGTACTGAAAGTCCCCATGATTATTTAGAGCTTCTGCATTGTACAGAGTAACAGGAATTCAGCAGGGACCGGCCTGACTATTAGCCAAATGCTAATTTTTCTTGAATTTGGATAATAAAATGTAAAAATGGCTAAAATATTTAAAAATGAATTATTAAAGGGCCATTACAAAATCAGTGCTCATGATGCTTATATCCCCTATTTTGGCTATAAATTTTGTAAGACTAGATCTGTCCCTGATTCAGTACAGAAGGCTGACCCAGGAAGAATACATTTTGATAGAATGTTGTGGAGGAAACAGCAGGCTGCTTTAGCAGGATCTGACCGGATTTCCTTTTTTTATTTGAAGAAAGTTTATCGTGCTCTTATCTGTGTTTCCTTGAATGGAAGTCAATGTCAGGCAAAGTATCTGTCTGTTTTGTTGTTGGTGGCCCCTAACTGGGATACATGTACATTTCTTTATGAAACACATTGAGAGCCTGAGTCTTTACATTGAATGCAAACAGGAACGTCATTGAAATTTAAGAATTCAGAATATTTTCTGTCTCATCATTGTCTCCAAAGCAGGCAAAGTTTGGTGGTGTTTCCACATACAACACTGGATCTGCAGAACCTCCATGCAAGCTAGCCTATGTTAAAAGTGGGAGATCTCCCTCATGCACGTAATGAAAATCAGGAGGGCGAGTGCCAAAGGCGTGAAGCATAGCTAAGGGGGGTCTGGAGGCATGCTCCCCCAGAAAAAATTTGAAATTTACACCTTCATTTCTGCATTTTGTACCATTTTATGCACCATGATAGATATATTCTGCATGTATATAGTACAATACCATGGCAAAACAGTACAACTTTACAGCCACCGATGGAGTAATGCTGCCTTTTTTCTAAATTTTACAAAAAGTGGGAGACCTCCCGCAGAGGCAGGAAACTTGGAAGCTCTGTTATAGTAACGGAATCAAACTAGACTGCACAGTCCCCCTGGACTGAGACACCAATCAGCAAGCTCATCATTATCACCATAACAACCTTTGGGACTGTATTGTCAGTGAAACAGTTAAAAGTCATGAGGCAAAAATGACCAGAATCAAACTAACCAGCCATTTCATGCCATTAATTGGCATAAGTAAACACAAAAGAAGGATGTTACCTGCACCCTTCTTGGCCCTTGTAGCACTCAGGACAATCTTGAGGCATGCTGAAACCCTTGTGTTACAACCAAAAGCATAGGTACATCAGTTTGCCAGTGCATCCATGCAGCAGGGAAATTATGTAATGGCCATAGGTACAGTGACAGTTAAATCAGGGCATCAGTGTCCTATGTGTTCTACCAAGGAGGCTAGAAAATTCCAGCCTCCCTGGTTCTACTTTGCATAGCATCAGGCATGTTGAAAATAGGCCCCCACAAACTGATCAAAGCTGGCAAATAGTTTGCATTCATTACTATTAGATGGAAATAAATGGTTGAGTTATGGAATTAAATTGATGATTGGTGCTGCTATTAAAGCACATTCGTGTATGCCCTTTGTTATTTGACAAGGGCTGCAAGTCAGAATGCTGCCAGACCTCAGAGGATGGTAAGTGGCACAAGGAACCAACATTGCAGTGTACTTTAGGCAGTATTTTGGGCCCAGTTCCAGGGGCTCGTAATGGAAAAAAGGGTTGAATTGAAAAAAATTGGAATGTTGCCAACCGCACATAAACTGTGCCAGTGCCTACATTTGTATTATGCATAAAATACACATATGGATATGTCTTGCCAATCCACATGCAACCTTATTACTTCATTATTTACATTTTATTTCTTTTAGTTTGTATCATTGCTGGTTTAGGAATGCCACTACGGTTTGATTTTGCATTTAGACGTCCTTGTGTGGACATGTGGAGCCCTTGCCAGGGGGATGGGATAATTGGCTCCTTGGGACATACCAAGCTGTGCAGCTTAACTGCCCAGCCACCATGCACCTATTTAAGTCCTGTTGCAATGAACATTCAGTCAAGTGAAAAGTCCTTGGCCTAAATTAAATTCCTTTTTACCAATGGTATTTTCAAACTGTGTCATTTTTAAATAGGAATTTGCCCTTCATGATTTAAATGAATGTAATAGTGCTGAGTGCTACATGTATGTTCTATGAAAGGCAATGGCTGCAAGCAAATGCTGTGGTTATCAGGGGATTTTTCCCCAGGAAACTTTTGAAAGGGTAGGCGTTGCTAAAAGTAACCCCCAAAAAAGTAAAATTTAACAGGGTTCATATACAAGTTGAAAGCCTTTGAAAGTTTTTCAATTTAATTTCATGTTTTCAAGGCCTTGAAAATCCTTGAAATTGATTTTGAGGTAAACATTTTGTTTAAATGCATAATTTAGTTTTCATTTGCAGGTCTTCCTCTAACGTGGTAATAGTGTGTCAGAATACGGTCAAAAGGTCCTCATACATGTAGTATGAAAATGTTGCCCTGCATTGCTGGTGGCAGCGCTTGAAAAGTACATGAATTTCAAAACTACAACAGTGTATGAACCCTAATATAAAGCCTTAGCTTCCTAAATTTTGATATAATGGGAACACCAGCTTTAAAGCCCTGAATTTGATGGTGAAGCCCAGAACTTCTAGGGCTCAGGTCTTTGAGGACAGACGCCAATTATGTACATATCTTACATGTGAATCCAAAAACTTTGGGATGCCCATGACCCAGAATACTGTGTGCAGCCCATGCTGCCCAGTATTGCCACATGTGGTCAATTCTCAAGTAAAAAGTTTAAAAAAAAAGGGGAATTTTTTATTAGGCAAAGTGGTGACATTCCTGTGGCAACTGCCAGGCTAGTCATGAGCCATAAACTTAGTGGCTAAAAATGGTGTGATTTGGCTGACAAAATTTTGTAAGGTTTAGCCTAATTGGCCAAAGAAATTTCATAATGCATTTATATTCAACCTTCCATGCACACATTTGTGGTATTTTACTTAATTATTTAGATTTATTGCACATAATTTCAAAATGCAATATTTTGCTGAAAGGTTTGGCTTACATCAACATTTGGCTAAAAGGGTTAATATTACTTTATAGCCAAATGAGCTACAGTTGTAAAAGTCCTGGCACTATCCCATAGTGGAAAAACCAATTAATACAGATCCATGTATGTATATGACTTTGAACAGTAGACCCTTTTACAGTTTACACAACTTTAAAGTTCATCACGTATATAGAGCGTGGATAAATATATAAACACTGCACATGGTGACCGTAAATGCTCAGCAAACCAGAACTTATGCTGTGGAAGTGACCATAACAGTGCTGTCCACCTGAAAATTTCTGTAGCAAAATTTTCCGTCGTTATAGCATTTTTTTCACTGCTTTACATTAGAAACACTTATTTTGGAGAAAATCTGTAGCAATTGTGAAGAGTTTTGTTGCAGAATTTTGCTACAAGGCTCCAGTTGGACAGCCCTGCATGAAAAATGCGCATGAAACTTGAGGGATTCTTCAGCCATGTGCACTTTGTAGGCATTTACGATACAACCCCAGTTGTCAATGTTCCCCTTGTGCACATTGCTATGTATGGGTAAACATGTACTTATGTGTCTTCTTATGTTAGTACCCCCTGTCTGTATGTGTATTGGCGTGTTGTAGAAATGTTTAGACTATACCCAGTAACCAAGGTTAAGTGTCAATAAGGCTCAGACGTCATTGAATACCAGAAAACACTGACCCAAGCTAACCTTTACGTTTATACTACACTGCCCCAGACATTTCAGGACAGAGAGGGACGGCAGACCAAAGGTGACTGTGACCCTGACACAGTTTGGTTTCCATGGTATTGACGGCCATGGGGTGAAATGTTCCAGTTTGAGGTTATTGGGTTCACCGTTGTGCATTGTTCCATGTCTGTTTGAGACCCATACGATTCATGGAACTAGATCACAGCTGGAATGCATGGACTTCCAAAATTACTTGGAGCTGAAGTTTATAAATAAGCAAACCATTTATAAATGTTTGGAAGAAAACATAAGAGTCCATGATGTGATGACTGATGGATGAAGAAGCATACATGTATGATTTTTTCGGGGGGGGGGGGGGAGAACTGCATTGATATTGGAAATAAATCATAAAATGCAAGAGGTATACACCATAAAAAATGTTTTTTCAGAGGCCATTATGTATATTTGAATACAGGAAGGAGGTACATGCAGGAGGGGAATTTGCGAAAATTCCAGATTTGAGCAAACTCAGTTTTATTAATGACTGTTATTATTGATAAGCATGATAAGAGGGTCGTGTAGCCATGGTTGAAAAAAAAAGTCACTGAGAAGGGCTTTTTGTTTCCTAATTGATGAAAACTTAAATGCTTCTTGTTTCTGTCGTATGTTTCGATGTGTTCCAGCCCCTGTCCCACACACAGACTGTGGACATGCCCCACACAGAATGAACTGACTATTTGATTGCTGTATGTCTTCTTGTTCCTGGGGCTGTCTGTTAACCCATGAAAAGAGTTGTAATCCGATCCATACTGGTTAGAAAAGCACACACTGAAGTGCATCCATAATACTTGGGGAGCTGTTTTTGTAAATAGCAGTCAGTCTGTGTTTAGGGTAAGCTTGGTTTGTGGCTATGTGGATGCCAACTGTCCCTCATCATCAGGGAAAGTACCTGAAATTAACTGAAATTTTGACCTTAATTTACTATGATGGGTTAGGGTCACACCAAGCAACTGTCATCAACATGTTGCAGTTCTACAACAGAAAGGTGTTCTAAGACATATCCCAAGCCACACCGTACTGGCCAAGACTAGGTCACTATGGCAGAAGTTGTTTCTACCATGGGTACATTGTATCCTGATTTCTGATTGGCCAATAGGAGGTGATTAAGGTAGATTAAGGCTATTGCCATGGTCGTAATACTGTTTATCACTACATCACCATCTCAGCTGGGCAAGCTCAAACAGAGTTAATTAAACTCCTGACTAGTTTGCGGGTCATTGGGGGATAATATAGTGATGTACCATACAAAGTAACAGTGGTCCAATTTAAAAATCATCAAGAAAAGTGTTTTGGGAAAGATCTTACTGTGTCAGAAGTCTCTTGTGTATTTATTTTCTAGTGTTTTAAAGATCAGGAAAATAATCCCCAAATTTACAAAAAAAAGTGAATGCTAAATACTGCTCGATTACCTAGGAAACTATCAAATAAATGGGGAAAGGTCATGTCCTGTCTCCAATGATCTGTGACCCATATCCTTCCTGCCTGTGGCTCGCTGCCTGATACATAATCTTGGCTTGTTGTCAAGCAGGTGTGCTCAGATCATTTTTACCTGTCTGTGTTTTTAGGCACTCGTTTTAAGACTGGGGGTCCATATTCCTGGTATGTTGTGATACAGTGAGGGGACCCCTCCTCCCACCAAAAAGAAAGAAAAGAAAAGTGGGATGGATACTGATTAGAGCAGAGGCAATAAATAGGCAGGGTATGAGGTGTTCTTCTAAAACTTGAGGACAAGTGTCACCTGAGTTTACTGGGGTACATGCTATCATGCCATGGGCACATGGTAAAAAGTCAAAACAACCTCATACCTGTCAAGTTTCCTCATTGGCTGGAAACTTTTCTCAATAATATTGTTTCCTTCATGTGACAGCACCCCCACCCCCCACCCCCACTATTTCTTACCCAAGGATAGTTATAGGTACATGTATGCAATTAAACCATAAGAAAATCAGGATCAGTTCAGTGTACAGTGGTCCCCCTCTTGAAAGGCTCCCCTGATGAGAGGCCACCCCCTCTTTCTTCATAATACAGCAAGCATTATCTTCGCACTCCATTCCCCCCCCCCCCCCCCCATCATGATAGGCCCCCTCTCTTTTAAGGCGACATTACTAGTGCATTTAGGGTGGCCTCATGAGGGGGACCACTGAGACAAAGAAATATGAAAATATAAAAATTATATGCTGAGCACTGTTGATTCACCCATTGGACCCTTGCATTGTGTCTGAGTCAACAGTGCACTCTATTTTACTTCGTATGTTGCCAAATTATGTAACTGTAGAAATTCGGTAAAAAAAAATTCTCATGACTTCAGGATGATGTGAGTGTTTATTTACCCGTATTGTATTAATGACAGAAATTTTCTTGCCTGCATGGTCAGAATTAAATGTAGAGTGCATTTTGAGACTCCGGATAAAAGGGGATTTCATTCAAGTGCTAATATTAATTGCCTGAACTGTATCGTTGTTCTATTTCCAAGGTAAACAGAAAAATAACCGATGCTCATAACTCTTTCAGTGCCAAATTTTGGGCCGAGTCAACAGCTTTGCTGGGTGCACATTGGGCGCAATGCACACCGAGAAAAGTTGTTGACCTGTGATATTCTCACTAGAACTGATACTTAGTGAAAGGTCAGTCTTTTTACAAGGAATATGATACTGGGATCCTTATGATAATGTAGTACTAGTTTGACTAAGGTAGATTGACTTTAGTTGCACTTGGCACTGAAAGTGTTAAAACCTTTGTTTGAAGAGTTAGTGTTGTATACTGCTCCCCGCCCCTCTGTTTTGGGGGTGTACTGTTTTCAGCTTGTCAGGAAAAGGTGCAGAACTTATGTACAGTTCTGTGGCGTTTTCGGCAGCCTCATGGGCTATATTTTATAGTGTATATGTCACAATTACTCCACAACATTACCACTTGATTTGATATATATTTATCTGCCGTAAAGTCACAAGATCGTATAAAAACTTCCAGAAGAGATGAGCTTTATTTGTTACATTTATTTCAAGCACAGTTACATTTTTGTTAAATGTCTGTCAAGTGCATGACAGACAATGGATCATTACAACCGCTTGGTTGAAGCAATGGGAGTAAGTGCATGTATGCACAGTAGTACCTGCTCTAAAGACCACCTCCCATGAAAGACCACATCGTTTGAGGCAGGTAACTTACATTTCTTTAATTTACCTGCATTTTAAGACCACCTGCAGTATCAGACCACTTTTTATTGGCAGCAGAGGTGGTCTAAAACAGCTAGTACTGCTCACTGTAGTCCTGATGCACAAGGGTGTGTTTGTCTGTCTGTCAGTCACATGTTTTGTTTGTGCCATATATTTATAGGGCTCTTTAGGGGCGTTTCAGTTATGTGATATTCTCCTAATTTTCCCCATATTATGTGATATTTTTGCTTGTGTTTTTTGAAATAATTTTCAAAATTGCAGTTTCTGATATTTGAAAATTCTCAATTATCTGCTATTCAAATGTTTTCAGGTCCGATATGTGATATGAACACAATTTTTGTCCTTGTTATGCAAAAACCCCCAAAGGGGCCCTATATATGCATTGACCATTGTAGGATTGTTGTAACACTGCAAGTAGAAATCATTGAGATGCTTTATCGATTACCACATGGGTAAAATCCCATTCACAGTTGCCATAGCAACATGAATATTAATCAGTCTGGAATCATGGAGGATGAGGAAGGTAAGGTGTTGGCTGTGCATGTACATATTTGTTGATGGGTAGTGTATTTTTGAAGGTGCGGTGGCCCAGTGTCAGTTTAATGCCACCTGATCGACAAAAATAGCCCAACAGCTGTCTTGTGCATTGGCTTCCTCCAGTGCGAAGCTGAAAGTCAGGTTGCTCTAAGTAGAGGCCTCAATGAGAGGCCATCCTGGCACACCAGGAATACAAAAATGTAGTTATGAATGAATTTTTACAGGGACGACTAAGATTGCTAACATTGTCTCAGAGTGGGAAGGTATCTTCATCAAAGGTGGACCGCTGTCTGTGTGTACGTGAATATAGCTTTCGTCTATATACAGAAAATGTTTTAATCGTTCCTTTCTGTAAGATTGCAGCTGTAGCTCTATATGGAAAGTTCCAGAGCTGGGGACATGGATATGTGTACATCCACTGCCCATTGACCAGTGATTCCAAGCTGACCGCTCACATGATCATCTCTTTATTTACAGCCACAGTAAAACCTGCCAAGCCAAACACCTCTGATAGCCAAACACCCCTGTTTGCCGAACACATTTTTTTTTTCGGTTCCCAACTTTTTTGTATGTGATTTAATAGGAGAGTCAAGTGTTGGAACCTGCAATCCCTGGCTACCTGTCTACTTTGAACACCAAACATTTGATTTGGGTCCCAAAGCAACATTTAACCTGTCAAGGCTGAACACTTACCCCCCCCCCCCCCCCAGAAAGAAGGAATTGTTTGGCAATTCTTCAATATTTGATACAAAAACATCAGATTTTTTTTTTTTTTTAATATTCAACACTTTCATCATATTTATGGCATTCATGTATTCTAAGGGTGTCAGTAGTGTGTAGGTTCCGTAGGGAGACCTTATGCAGCTATATATACATATAATCATGTGGAAAAAAAAAACCTTCTGCAGCTGTATGTGCAATAAACTGGTTTAAACTTAATAAACTTGTAAGTGCATTCTGAAGTTAAGCAGTATGATAAAGGGTAATAGACATATTTTGTGCTAATGTTGGACAAATTTATGTCTATATCAAACTATGCACATGTGAATGCACTGTCTCAGGTACTCAGGTAGGACAGATGTACATACGGATGTACCAGTAACATTTAATAGTAATGTAGCCTAATGATATTGAAAAGTGCATGTACTGTTAGCCTAAAGTTTATGAATCCTATAAACTTTTTTCCCCAAGTGGTTGGAATTTTTATAAAGTTCTTTTTCATCTTAGACTTTACTCTTTGTTCAAGTTTTTGTAATCTATATTAATACATGTACAGTGAAAACTTGCTATAATGAGACTATCTGTTCCCTAAGAAATGTGTCAGGTGACTAAATATGTCACATAAATGAATCAAGTAACAAAGAAAATGAACTTTTCCCCTGAAAATTTGTGTTGTTATATTGAAAATGTTGGATATCTGAGTGCCGTTATAATGAGGGTTTTACTGTATATGTATTGCAGCTGGTAAATTCCCCAATGCACATGCATGTACAGGTGAATTCAAAGTTTACATGTGCAGGATGTAGCCTCAAGGCCACACCCGCGACCCTCTATTCGCCGAATACCTCTAATACCCAAACACTTTGGCTCGGTCCTAAGGGCTTTTGAACTTGACAGGTTTTACTGTGTGAGTTTGCCCTGCAGTCATAAGCTGATATTTACTATGATTACTGCACATACATGCAACTGTTGTGATACCTTGAGTCCTCTAACTTGGAGAATGTAAGATTTCCTGTTCATGGTAACATCTTTAAACTAAATAAAACATTTCATACCTCCTACCTTAATTTACAGTTGTACATTATTTCTGTATTAAGTTAAAACACCCACATGAAAGTTTTTTTTCCTTATACATCTTGAATAAAACTGGTCAACCGCTCTGCTTGGCCTGGGTGGGGTTCCTAGTGCCCCTGCCATTCCAGAGAAAACTGTTAACATCGGGTACTGCTCTGGTCAATCTCATCTACATTTTTCATTCTGTGTGTTTTTCATTATTACTTAATCAAGGTAATAAGGGAAATCATATGGAGCAGACGACATGTCAGTTGCAGTTTGTTTTGGCCAGTTTTTTTTTGTTTTTTGTTTTTTGTTTTTTTGTTTTTTTGTTTTTTTATTTGGGGGGGGGGGGGGGAGCAAGCCTGAAAGGTGAGTGCCTCATACAGACTGCTGGTGCCATCTTTGCCATCCATGAGCCCATCTGGATGCTGTCTGGATCACCACTGGAGAAGTTTTTGAGCTACAGCTTCCAAGCTGCACACAGTTATGTACCGCTGTAAGACCCAGGTTAAGTTCAAACAGGAATGATCATGATCAAGGTCACAGGGTTATTTTATCTTTTTTTTTTCTCTCTTTTCATGCAGAGTTTGGTGTCTGGATCATATTGGATTTTTTTTTCAGCCAGGACTGCCAAATTACACATGATTATGCACAACTGGAGGCTTTGGCTCAGTTTAAACATGGGTGACCTTGACACCATTTTCAAGGTCATAGGGCAGTTTTTGTGTGTTTGATTTCTTGATGATGCTTTCTTGAGCTGGGTCCTGATTAATGCTATAAAGCCTACGTTAACTCATTCCACCCTGATGACGCTTTTTCCCGCTAATATCTAAATGTCGTCTGCTAATTGTATTTTACTAATTTAGGGATTATTTTTCAATATTTTGGATGAAACTTGCGTGGAAGATCATTCCAAATTATATGCCCATGGTCAACAGCTTTCCTTGGCGCGCTCTGGGCGCATTGCGCCCAGAGCGCGCCAAGGAAAGCTGTTGACTCAGTCTTCTATCAGGGTGGAATGAGTTAAGCTCAAACATAGGTCACCTGCAGTGCCTTGGTACTCACTGGGCGATAATTGGAACTCACAGCATGCCAGTGACAACTTTTTTGCTCTTAGGTATACATGTACCGGCATGTACCTATATGTGTCTATCACCTCAGTGTTGTGGGTGTTGTTGAGACCACCTTGTTACCTGCCGTTAATGGTCAGATGGATGTGCAATATTAAAATTTATAGAAACATCACCACTAATCGGAATGTGGTGATGCATTACTTTATTCCGTCAGTGGTCAGCTGTGTTTACGTTCTGTCGGCCTATACAGGGAACATTTTTTATTGCTTTGACTGGGGTGCAGTTTTCTAATAGCCCTAATATGAAAATCACGCATGCAGTACACATCCGGGAAATGCATTTATACATCCAATGAGATCTGATTAGGCTTTTATTACTTAATTCAGCCCAACGTTCAGCACCAGATAGCCATGCCAAATGGCCCACATAAGTTGGTTATTACTTGTTATCTAATGCAGTTTTGGTTTTGAGCCAGTTTGTGTATTGCCTGAGGGCCACTTGGAGAACGTACCATCATGGCACTCAATTTCAGTCCGTCTTCATGTTCATCCCGGATGAGATGGAAAAGATTGAAATGTTTCCCAGGGATTCAGGTCTGAATCAGTTTTCTTTGCATGCTTCGCAAGACCAGAAATGGTCAAGATGGTTTGCTTGGAGTGGGACAACCATTGGAAGTTTCTAATGTCTTAAGATCAAGTGAATTGACTCATGATTTATTTTTCCAGGCCAGGCATCCCTTTTGGAACAGTTACAGCCTGTGGACAACAGCCCTCAGGTGAAAGCGGGACGAGAGACATGGACATGTGCGTGGTCCCCAGACTGCTCCTACTTCGCCTGGTCATGTGGAAGCCGCAAAGTTCAGCTGGTTCCATGGAATAGATATAAACACACCTCGTAAGTTGCAGACTCACTCAGGGATCATGTGCAGGCATAAGTAGAGCTGATGCATAGATTTATTCTGGGTAACGTGTTGGCTCAGTGGGCCAGGTAATGTGTACAATTACCCAGGGGTCAACTGTAGGCTGAATCAGGTTAAATGTGCAGACTTGCCCAGGGGTTCCCTGCAGGCTTTATCAGGCTTTATGTGCATATTTACCCAGGGGTCACCTGTAGGCTTAGTGGGTCATGTGAAGACTATTCAAAAGGTCACATGCAGGCTTAGTTTAGTCATGGATCACCGTTATAAAGCTTGCAATCAGGGTTCATATGTGCAGACTTACTGAGGGCCTATGTGTAGGCTTAATGAGGTATCAGTCATAGAGAGAGCATTTAACACTCAATGGGGGCTTACAAAGGGATCAGTACATTTGTTGATCCCTGTAAAAATCTTTTTGCACAGAAGAAAGGAATTTCTTTTATTCTTTATTATTTTCCTGTTGTAGTTTAGAAGTTAAACTGTTTTACATCAAAAAGGGAGGGAAAAATGTTCATAATGGGTGCGTAAAGTACCTGATGTATGTAGAACATGATCTATCAAGTAGATTTATGTACATGTGCTGAAATTTCAGTGTTTCATGTTTAAAAAAATAAATGTAAATATGTCAATCTAAATTCTGGGTAAAGTGGTCCCCCTCCGCCTGTACTGGACTAGAAAAACGGCCTCAATACAGAGGTGGCCTTTTTCAGGAGGAGGGGGATAATACAGTACAGACAAGGCGGGTATATCCTTTCTGCATGAGGGAGAGTAGCATCGTATTTGACAGAAAAGGCCTTATAAAAGGGGCACCACTGTAACAAAGTCATCACAAAGAATGTTACTGGTGAAATTCATGTTGGTTTATCCATTGATGTCGTGTGTTGATTGATTTGTCAGCCTTTCACAAGATGACACAGACCATGATGGAAAGAAGCTGTCGAACTCTGTGGTAAGGATTGATGCAGGGGAGTTAGTATGGGCGCTGGCGTTCGGCTCATCCATGGCCGACATGCACCCACATTCCATCAATCTCAACTGGTGGCGCTACAAAGTTGCGAAGGACCTGGTCCTGGCTACAGGTTTAACCAGTGGACGCATACGTACTTGGGATGCCAAAACAGGTGCGTTGTGGATGATTGTGTACAATGTACATTATTTAATTTTGGTGTGTTTTTATTTTTGCGTATTTCACTGATGGCATTGAACCATGATAATAAAAGTTAAAAGAAACAGTACTTTAACAGAAGTTTTGTTGGAATTGTGTCCAAAGTAATGAATTGAAAGTTTAGGTCAGTTAGATATATGTGCAATACAAAAACTAAAAGTTTATGTGTGTGAAACTAACATAAATTACTATGTTCACAGTAAATACATGATGTGCCTATACCACAAAGTATTACAGTGGATAAGCCATGTAAAATTGTTGCAGTGAACAGTTGGTTCTGTTGAGTTGCAAATTAAAAAGAAAAAACGAACTAAAACTAAATGATAGAGTCAAAGAAGATGAGACTGGATTCTGCCACACAACATATAACTGCACAGGATATGGGAATCTGGCCTCTCTATCTCAGGATCATGTGTGATGGTGACGTTTGAGAAGTCAGCAAGATTAACATGGAAAAGTGTTCTCTGGGACCGGCAGGAAAGCTTATATGCCCTGATTTGCACGTTTAATGGCACTGTGCCAGTTACGACCAGACTGCCTACAATGTCACATATTATAATACATGTATGTCCATTATGTATGGGCCTGGATGAATCATACATACCAGCTGTGTGGTTAGCCAGAGGCTTTCATGGAAAAAACCTGAAATGGTTCAACTCAAATACTGGTGGGCCAGAACAATTTGAAAGACAAAATGCTAAATAGTGGAAATAAAGACTCAGAAAGTTGAAAAGGTAAACATATAATTTATTTTTGCATATAGTTTGCTTCCTGGATTTTCAGTCGGTACCTAAGGCGTTAATGTCATTTGCATGTAAGTACTTGGTCTCGGAGGCAGCTGGTGTGGGTGTGGAGGGGAGTTACAGATGTCAAGGTTGTGTGTTATTATTGATGAAATGCATGAGGTCCTGAATAACACAAAACATGTTAAGGTCCAGGCTACAGGTCCAAACCGAACCTGAACACTTACTGCTGTAAATTGCTTTCATTTCAGGCTCCTCTTATTTTGGCTTATCTGGCTGATGGCACAAAACCCTGAACATGAAAACACAGTTACATAGTATTTTAACATTATTTAAATAAGGAATCATGTCCAAAATAGTGAAACTAAAGCTACAGTGAAGTATCAAAATTAAAAAAAAAACAAAAAACACATAGTTATTAAATACACAAAAACACAGCAATATACATTATTTGTATAGTAGAGAGTTGAATCACTTGTAACAGTCCAGGTCTTGTGAAAAGCTTGTTTTCTTTTACATTTTTGTAGGTATTGGTTGGTTGGTTGGTTGGTTGGTGGGTGGATCCAAATGGGTGGGGACGGTTGTTACTGAAGTTGCATGGCACAGTGCAGTCTGGATAAATGACTATGAAACTAGACTATGAAACTAGAGCTGATGCTTTTTCAATTGGAAAAAGTTCATTGTACATAAGGGACTTTTTTCAACACAGTTTTGTACATTAGTACATGTATGTGCACCACTGTGAGAACTTCAGGACCTTTATTTTGTGACCCAAATTTGCAATGAAGTGAAGGCCAAATGAGCTACATAATGGATCAAAATTGCATCTAAATGCATTCATGGACAATTGTAAACAAATTTGTCAGGGATAATCACAAAATTGGTCATGTGCATCAAAGGGGGAAAAATCAAACAAGCATGGACATACATGAAAGTAAAAGGAGAAAGAGCTACAAACAAACAAAAAACACAAAAACCACTTGGCAGTGCCCCGAGTCCTTCACTTGTGTGTGGTGAACGCAGAAATGCAAGTGAATGGCACCCATCTTCAAATTTTCAACTCAAGTCATGCGTGTAAGAGGAGAATTTAGGGTTAGGTGAAACTGAAAATAGTACTGAGTTTTGTACCACTCCTGCCCTTCCCTCACAAAATCATACCACAATACTGGTAAAACCGTCCATCACATTTTGTCATCTTTCAGGATGGAGACCAATACCCTTTCCTCTTTGAACGCTCAAATTCATTAAAAAAAAAAAAAAACCACACACACACACACACACACAAAAAAGAAAAACAAATGAAAATGTTGAGAAATATCTTTAGAGCTGTGCACATGTGCATCACTGAATAAAGTAGGCCAGTTAGCAAGTACTCTTTGAAGAAAATATGGTGCACCAAATCTTGTGCAGGCCACTCCTATGGGCATGCACGTACATGATAAGATACTACTGACATGTAGAAATCATCTTTTATGGCTGGTTCACAGTTTTTGCCAGTAAGGACGTCATTTGTGTGTTACTTGTACAGATAGATAAGTTCGGAAAATTTTTATCTTGAAATAAAAACTTCCTGGTTTCTTTGAAATGACTCGGCAGAAATGAGGAAGTTGTTCTGGTCAGTGAACTGTGGAAACATATGCAGTACCATAGGTGCATTAATAGACAAAATTACCCGAGTTGTTAATCTGTCAAACCGAATCCCCCGAGTTGTTTGCCTGCCTGCGCGCCTGATCACCCAAGCGCAAAGCGCGCGGGTGATCAGGCGCACAGGCAGGCAAACAGCGAGGGGAATTCGGTTTAGACAGATTAACGACGAGGGTTATTTTGTATTTATCCCCTACGGTCCATTAATAAAAAAAAAAAAACATTTATATAACTTATAACATTTTATTTCACTACATTACATTGGACTTTGACACAATCATGCCGCGCGTATGAATATAAAATTTTAAAAACCAAGAAAAGCAGTCGACCACAGGCCTAATGGCGGAATTTTTTGAACGGCCGTCGCTACAGAAAAAAATATCGACAAAATTAAAAGGACACTTTTGAATTATTTTTATACGGAATTAATTTGGTGGAGAGGGGGATTGGAAGGTCACGTTGACTTTGAATGTTGCACTAGCAAACATTCCAAAGTATGCAGCCGTGGAGCTCAACTGACTGTTGGCCGTCAGATTGTCCCCATCATCACTGACATCAGTGACGGCAGCATTGCCAGCATTGCCGGAAGAAGTGGGGTGATGGCTCCCTGCCATGCTAGCTGGGACAAACGATGAAGACAGAGCCTGGGGAGTGTTGTGGACAGATGTCAGAGGTCTTTGAAAAGAAGAATAATTTCCCTGGAGAAGGCTGCATGTGGCGTGCTGTTGCATAATTGTTCATGGGCTGTGCATTTTGTGCCCGCTCAGCTGTTGAATAATGGTTGGCGGGACACTTGGATGTAGGCCTAAAAGTCGACTGCACATCGTGTGTCTCACAGAGTGATTGTTTTTTCTGCCAATCATCAGTCCTGCATTTTTGGCCCTAGTTTCCATCACAGAATCAAGTTTATTCTTACCCATTGGCTGGGATTTAGACCACGGACTATCAGATTTTCGGCCGTGATTTATGGCAAGGTAATAAGGCTAGTTTGGATATACCAAATATGGAATTGATTCATTCCATATTTGGAAAACCTTATCTCTGATTTTACAAATATGGTAAAAAGTAGTCCTACCCATGAGATATGGTCAACAATATCACATGGGCCATATCCCATGGGTTTTCAATGTAATATGGTACAAAGTAGGGGATAAATACATTTTTCTCTCCTTCCACCCCCCTCCCTTTTTTCAGGGCTCGACAATTCACTTGTCTGATTGCTCGGGACAAGTCAGATTTCATCTTGGGCAAGTTATAATTAATAAGTACCTGCACGGTAGGGCAACCAATTTTTTTTTGCTGGGAACTCCTCAAGTTTGCATGACCCAGTTCCAAGTTGCGGTTGTTTACAAGGCTGGGGGGGGGGGGGGGTGAAGGTGACGGTAATATGTTGTCATGACATGTTTCAAGTTGGAGCGCTGTGTGCATGCTGAAGAAGTACGTGGGTCTAGTCAGAGCTTTCACGACTCGGGATAGGTTGCTTTTGTTTGTTGGCGATTACTGCAGTCTGTGTGAACATGCTAATGCAGACATGTGCGCTAATACATGATGATAATCCTGAAGTAGTAAACATTCCAGGTTTCAGCAATTACTTGGTCAGCAGTTGTATTAATCAGAACTTTATTTCTGTCAAAACAAGCAGATATTTTCACTGTCCCTGTAGCGTACATACAATTACGAGATCAAAGGTACTGGCCATCATTCGCTTATGGAGCAGGGTTACAGCAACTCACCGGCGTCAGTCTGATCTGCCCGAACGATGTGAAAGCTGCATAAAAAAATATTTAAACTTGCATGGCAAATTCTTCTGTGAATTTACATCAAATGCCATCTATCGGTGTTGGAAAAAATTAAAAATCGTGTAAAGGTACCGTGAGATGACTTCTCGGGCAAAAACAGCACACAATTGCCAGTCACGCGAAAGTGACAGCGTGGAGTGGATCTGCGATGAACTGAGCATCATCGTGGGACCCAGTCTCACGGACTGATTTGGAACACATTCAGGAGTTCCCTCTATCCCCTACCTTTGCGTATTTTCCTGTGACTCCAAATAATTGTTGCTATAAACACTGTAATCTTAATTTTTGCATGCTGCAATATAAACAAAGCTTCCTGTGTGTGGGTTCCCTTTGTAAATTACGGCAGATTCATACATGTTCAATGAACAAAAGCCATGATGAACACATTTAACACGACCGGGGATTGACTCCTTTTTGCATGTATTGCGAGGAACTTGCCAATACTGTATACGCAAATTTACTTCAATGTACCAATAGCATTCATGGTAGGTATGCAAATGATATGCATCCCATCACGGTGTCACAGGCAACGAGAAAGGAACCTGAAACCAATGCAACTATTTAATCTCTATTCAATTTTTTAACCCAGGATACTGACTCATATAGTCCCAGAAATTATGTTGTAATTCCCGTCATAAGTCATCCTATACAAATAGCGTACTTTTCAATATTTTGCCAGTTTCACTGTGTTATAACAGTCGCAGCTAGAATCATGGTAAATTTTTTATATTTTTTGTGAATTTGCAAGCGACAATAAGCGGCAAATGAAATGTAGGGTAAATGGTTTCTATAGGCCTTTGTCTATGGAATGATGAAAAAAAATTTAGATAGCATCAAGTTATATTCGTTGAAGTGGATTTTTCCTATGGACAAGTGGATTTTGAAATCATAGCTGCCCTGCGGAAAAATGATTTTTTAAAAAAATTGTCGAGCCCTGTGTCTCAGGACTACTGTAAGGAAAATTTCAAAACAAAGTATATTTATTTCATTTCCCTTTTGGTAGCTATAAAAAGTGCTGAATGATAATTTCCATTGACTGGCAGTGTTTTTGATGATGCCTAAAATGGCTCAAAATGCAGGAAATGAGAGGAACACACACATTTCTAAATCTTCTTGGGTGCAACGACCCCCTTGCTTTGTTTGCTGCCTTTGGCATATCTGCTCCCACTGATCAGTGCCAGCCAGAGGAGGGAGAGATTTTAACTTTTGACCGGGCCTACACTGTAGGTTGGTTATTATGATAGTGTTATACTACTATGAGTGGTACATGTATGTGACTTGTATGTAGTATTGAACTAAAGAAAAACAAAGGACCAGTATCGTATATTGCCACAATTATGTTACATGTGGAACTTAATCAGGGAAATGAATGAGAATTCTTTATCCCAGGTTATATGCAGTATACACACTGTCTGCATGTACGTCTACACTGAATTAACTGATGGCTAGCTAACCTTAAGAGAAATCTGGAGGGGGCTGGGGGTAGTGGTGTAAGAGAAGAGCAGGTGACTGTTATGTCGCAGGTGAAATTGAAGCTGAACTATATCCGTGGCACCACTGGGGGAATCTTATAACACATCTGTACAATTTGCTGCAAAAATGCAAGTAAATACGCTCATGTTTATATTCATGTTAAAACTGGTTTTTGCTGTTCTTCAGATTTGTCTACAAATATGGTCTGTTCATTTAGCCAAATGACAATTTCCAAATAACAGCTCATGTTCTATTTCATGCACAGATTTCATCATCCTTGTTTTGCTGTGTTACATGCCCCAGTTCCTTTCTAAACCAGTGCAGAAGGCAGTCCATGGAGCATTGGGTTTGTTAGGAGCAGCCAAATGCATGCCAGAAAGCCCTGAGTCATCCTTTCTAATAACTGCATCTGTGTGTCTGTCTTGTACAAGTAAAGTGGCAGAGAAGTTGTGTCGGTTGTAGTGATTGGGAAATGTGCACAGGTTGAAAAGTGAGGGTCGCACAGGAGGTGAAGTATAACAAGGAAACTTGTTGTACACTTCTATTAAAATAAATGATGTGTTTAAATTTTAATGTAAGTGAACTGCACTGAACCTCTCCCTTCGCCCAAAAAGATAAAAAAAAAAAAAGAACTATTTAAGAATTTTAAGGTCACACAAGTTAATCTCTGACACAGTTGTCTGAAGTACCTGCTTCCATGTTCATTGCACATGATGAAACTGCAATTGACATTTGCATCATCTGATGATACCTCCATTCAGTTGCTGGTTATTTACTGGTATTAAATTTGACCCGGCAGATTGTGTAAAAAGCTGTACAATTGCATCAACTTGTTGTTTTTGCTACATACTAAATAGGCCATGGGGTACCATGGCACAAAAATGAGCAAAGATATCACCAGTTTCCTAGCTTCCTGAAAGAAGGGATTTCAAGCCAAATGAAATCCCCTGCCAGTTGTAAACTAGGTTTCTCCCCAGGCTAGTGAAGGAGAGTGGCACTCTGGGGTCCCCCCTGCTATAATTTTACCTCCTTCCTCTCCCCCCCCCCCCCCCCCCCCCCCCCCGGGCTTGGCTAAAATTAAAAATAAATCGTACTTTTAGTGAATTTCTCAAAAATTATCTATCTTTATTAACATGAT
The DNA here is from genome assembly GCA_964020975.1 of Hermodice carunculata. NCBI lineage: Eukaryota > Metazoa > Annelida > Polychaeta > Eunicida > Amphinomidae > Hermodice > Hermodice carunculata. Next base: position 76,422,919 of record OZ026620.1, on the reverse strand, counting down.
GAGTGTTGACCACCCTGCCAAAATATTCATTGTGTGAGCTGACTAAAGCATTGTAGATACAACTGAAGTATGTAGGGAAATTTGCGTTTTAGTTTTTATGGAGATAAACAACTTTGGTTATGAAATGGGACAACACCATCCTATAATTATATACATGTATACTTCTGTGGCATTGAGTGATTTACTCAATTTCATATGTGTTGTAAACAAGTGCTGACCTATGTGTATGGCCTAGATAATTTTAAATCTCCCAGATATTCCTTCAACACATGAGTACTTGAAAAGCTCAATAAACCACAACTGTGTGATTTAGCACAACTGTGTGGTCCTCTGGATATTGCCAGGATGACCTGCAGTCAGATGGCTGCAGATGCTACTCCGATGACACAGTTGTCTTCAAAGAGGACAAGGTTAACAGAGAAAGTAGATCTGGGACCTTTTTGTTTTATTGTTTTTTTTTACATTTTTTTGTAGCCCCCATCTTATGTACGCCCTCGATCCTTCTCTTCTGGGGTGCGTAGGTAGCATATAGGAATGTTTTGTTGTGTTCACTGGAGTGGGAGCCAAGTGGGCCCTGCATTGATCCAGGCTCACCCATAGACTTTCTGTAGTGGTTGGACACAAAAGAGGGCAACATATACAATTGATGCATGTAGAAGTCAACGGGCAATAAATTTTCTTGGGAACTGGGAGACACAGATCACGTCATTATTAACCTTTTCACCACAGTAACCCTCCACAAATGCAAGGTCCTTACCTGTCATGCCACCGCCTCCTGCACAGGGTTAACATTGTGTGGGCATATTTTGTCACAGGCATGATGATTATGTCCACATGTTGTGTATCAATATTGTGTTTTGGTAGGATACTTGGAGGGATGAAAAGGCAAAATTTATCTTGTAAGCAATAACCGCTGTGGGATGTTCACATGACAGTTGCAGCATGCTCAGGTAAACATGGTAAAGTAAAGTATTCAGTGCCCTCTATTGGTTGAGTCCAACATTAGCCAAGTCATGTGCGGATGCTAAACTGATGCCTAACTGATGTGACCAATTAGCGCTACAGCAATACACATAACACACAGACTCTTGACTACTTTTCACCATACTCAGAACAAATGTACCACATGTCCACCAAAATTCATAGTATATGCATTATCCAGCCACCAAAACAGTGTTAAACAGAATAGGGAATCAAAACTTTTTTGGTTTATTGTGTGTCATTAGTTGAAATCCCAGCTCCTGTTGATCATGTATAGGGGTATATCATTTCCTGTCAAACTGTCATGAACAATAGCATGACTGGTCACAGACCACAGAATTTAGCTTTGGGTGGTTGGTATTTTGAACGAAAGCTCTCTTAGTATGACGAATTTGAACACACATAATTTGTATTATAACTCAAATAGAATACATGCAGAAAACAGTAATATCAAATCAGGAAGTGTTTGCTATCCTTGCTCTCTTTCTTGTCTGGTCAATATAATTATTGTTTTTTACTTTTTGATTTACAGACATTTATTCAGACCTGTGACAGACAACTGGATGTAGTTGCAGGCTCAGAAGTTTGTGATTTTTTCCATGCCCACCAGGTGGCGGGCCTTAAGCAATAAAGATACTGTATTATATTGTTGCAGGGAGCCTCATGCTAGAACTTGTTGATCACCGGGATGTGGTGCGTGACCTGAAGTTTGCGCCCGATGGCAGCATGATTATGGTTTCTGCATCACGGGATGGCATGCTCAAAGTCTGGGATCTGGAAGACGATGGAAACATGAAAAAGACCCTGAAAGGCCCTTCCAAGTGGCTTTATGCCTGTGCTTGGGCACCCAATTCCAAGATACTGTGCAGCGTAGGGGATTCTCGATCAGTAAGCGTGACTCCTGCGTTCTCTTCTAAATTTTTACCCACATGACCTTTCGGCTGATGGGGTATTAATGTCATGTGGATGTAGCATCCATCCCTCTGTCCATCTGTTACCCTTGGTTATGCAATAACTATTGAACAAATTGAACTGCTATCATGAATCGTGTACTGTAGAAGTATGTGATTGGGTACTTGGTTGAGTTCAACATTCAGCAACCTTTGACCTGTTTTCAAGGTCACCAGGGGTCAAGGTCTGAGGGTCTAACGGTTCTCTCGCCCATTATAAATGATTTATAGTGTGAAGGAGTATATTCCTGAAACAACAAAACCTGATCAACAGGGCTGCCCTTCCTGCTGAGCTGAGAGTTCAAAAATTGGGGTGATATCATAAAGTATAAGTAGATGAGACTTGAGAGGTACAATATCTCCATGGAAATCTATATGCTGCCACAAAATGTACATAAAATATCATACAGTCGAGGTCCATGGTGGAAGCATAAATGATAGACCTAATTTAATGGATTTATGATTGTAGGTCATTTTGTGGGACATGGTCAACTTCAAGCGCATAAGGAAACTTGAGGGGCACTACAACGATGTAGTTAGTTGTGACTTCTCACCAGATGGCGCTCTGCTTGTCACGTCCTCGTATGATACACGGGTGATATTATGGGATGCTTATACGGGCCAGAAGCTTAGAGAACTAAGGTAAGTTAAGTCTTCGCTTTTGATGCCAAAAGTCTTAATAAACCATGCATCAAAGACAAATGCGATTGAATGATAGTACAAAGTATTGGGGGGGGGGGGGGGGGGCAGAGTTTCCATTAGGATTTTTATCAGGGGGTCCCAAGAAGGGAAATTCAGGGACAAAACCAGATTTTCTCCAATTTTAAAATATAAATAAGCAAGCCTTGTGACCCTTTTTTTCAGAGGGTATTTCAAGGGTAATAGACATGGTCCTATTTGGGGGTGAATGGAAATACTGGGGGGGGGGGGGACAAGTTGTAAAAACATGTTCAATTTTGTTCCCGTACATTTTTTTAAGGGGGAATTGCATTTTGAGAAACTGTATTGAAATAAGGACACAAACCTTTTTATTAAACATACACACACACACACACACACACACACACACACACACATAAGAGGAAGTTTGAAACAAACTTGCAAATAACAATTGACAACAGTTTACATAACCAGAAAATAGCCTTGATTTTTCATGTATTTATTGACTTTTGTTGAATTTCAGACATCTTTTCCCCCCACCTTCCCCCATCTTTGCGGGTGGTGCAAATGATGCTTATGTTCGTGGAGTGTCATTCTCACATGATGGAATTCATGTTGCCTCTGTGTCAGATGATACGTAAGTATTTTGGTTCAGCCACATTGTCAGTGAACTTGGATGATTATTTACATGGAAATTGTATCAAATAATGTCCATGTTCAGCCGGTTTTTGTCTCACCAGCATAAGCTGTTGGCGAGACGAAGTAGTCACTTTCTGGAAGTCCGTCCGTCTGTCTGTCCGTCCGTCAACAAAAAACTTCGGAGTGGCTTGAATTATGCTGGCGAGACATTCATGCCCCCCAGGCATGGCTCTAGTTGTAATGGGTTGTGACATGTAAAAATAAAGGGTATTTGCATTCAGAGATGATGTGGGTCGATTTTTTGAGATGATTTTGTGTGATTTTGTGGAAAGTGGGATGTGCAAATTAACAGCACTACACGCTCAATTGAATGTTAACACCAAATGAGATTTAAAGTTGAAACTCGCCCATGGAAAGATGTCCCAAACATTTCCCTGCTTCCAGTCTGAAAAGAACACTTTGATATGCATTGGGGCATTGTTGTCAAAAGACTCATTGTATGTGAGATGAATCTTGTACTTGAGCCAAAGACCAATACAACAGATGTTTTACTTGCAGGTATGTTAGATTCTGGAACATATACGATGACACAGCAGCGCCAGAGAAAGTTGCCTGTATTCCAAATGTTTTATGCTGTGCTTTCTCCCCAGATGGTGCTGTGCTGAGTGCAGGGTCAGTAGAGATGTTTCTTTTTAATACTTTTAAATTTAAAAAATTGTAATTTAATTGATGAAAATAAATTGATAATGATTGATCAGTTTTATGTGTGTTTCAAGACATGTAATTTTTCATCTTGTGAAAATTAATTTATTTTTCTATGTGCTGAAATTATAAATATATAACCTGTTAGTACCTGTGTTTTTTTTCACAGAATCTTTAGTTGGTATAAAGATTTAAAAAAAAAATGTTTTTTTTTTTATGATTTAACTACAATAAGAGGGACCCAGCCTTAATAAGTGTATATTGTTGCTTTAGTTTAAAACGCACAGTTGTGTTCCACCTGATTTAACTCTTTGGACATTGACGGGCCTAATTGAAGTTTATATGATAGGAATAATAGGGCCAATAAATTTATGTTGTTCCAGTGATTTTGGGTGCCTACATACATAAAGCACAAAGGGAACAAAAGTCGTAGCCCTTTGCATTCATCAGTGTTTTGAAGTCTGTCAGACAAAGTCTAGATATAAGTCCTGCTCTTAGAGTGCAGGCTTTTATTCCACTAGACACACCTGCAGTTTGAAAAATACTGAGCAAGACGTTGATCAAGTATGCTCACAATCTCTGATGCTATTGTGTACTGGAAAAGAGGTTATCAGTCAATCCAGTTTGGTCTGTGCAGACCTCTTGCTGCGTCACCAGGTCAGTTTATCAAAATATGTTTGTTGACTGGGACAGACAGTTCAGTGCATAGCGTAATTTATTTAGCCAGGTGTGACATACCAGATGTAACCTGGATGTGAGCCAGATTTAACCACTTGTAGACAGTACTAGACAGATTTAATTGCGTATACATACTCATCTATAAATATACATGTACATAAATACATTATATATACAATACAATTACAATTATAATATATATATAAAGCACACAATGTAATATGAATATTTGGTTGCATTATCATGTAAAATGGTTGCAATTTTGGTGCAGTATATATGCATATAAACCTGTTTTGGGCTCTGCTGACCATAGTTGGCAGAGCGCATGCAATCACTCATGTCTGTCTGTCTGCCCATAAACTTTTGCTTGTGAGCAGGATGCAGTTCCACATTTTTCAAGATTGCCCCTTAGAACTTTCAGGACTTATCAATTGTGTGAAAAGTATAGGTTGAATTGGATATTGGTGGTGCCACCTGAGGCATTATATAATATATATGAGTCAATATGTGAAAATCTTGTCCACTCAAGCATCCTTAATGTTTGATAGATCTCTATGAAACTGAGTGGGATTGTGGAAGAGGACAAAATGGTTAATGGCAAAGAGAATTGAGCCTCCAGATCAAAACTGCACTTGAATACATTGTATATAAAACTCGACTTGGTGACTTATGGTTTGGATCACCTTGACCCAATGATTGTGTGACCTTGACCTATTTTTGAAGGGCACAAGTACTTAAGATAAGGACATTTAATTCAATATCTTGATAAAGAATAAAGGCAGATTACGCCAAATGTACTACAAATCTGTATTGTGGAATTTTGATATTGCATAATAGCGATGACCTTTATTATTTTCTCAAGGTCATGGAGGGAATGCATTGCGGGAAATGATTTTATGCTGATGGTTGTCAGCAAAGCATTTGGCCCATGGACCTCTTGCTTTTATCCCTTACAGGGCTCCATTATTTTTTGTTGATGTGTATCTCCGTGCCGAATTATTTCCAAAATCACGTAATGAAAATAAATTTGACACTCAGAAGAAAATATCGTAGCACAAGAAATGGGGAAAAACTTGGGCCCACATGCTGGAGAAAATGTTGCAGAATTTTTTGTCTAGATCCCATTCTCGCATAAAGTATTTGATTTTATTACAGAAAAGTTGAATCTACCTTGCACGACGAATTTTTAAGAGATTTCATGGTTGATAATTGACAAAACAGTGCAAAAACTCCAGCAAAATTGCATGTTTTTGCAGCTTCCGCAAAACTCGGTCATTTCATGTTTACTATGGAAGTTGTATACCGTTGAAAAGCTCTGAGTCTGGGCTACATTAGTAAGGACTTTTCCTATTGGTTAAATCTGACAGCAATGTCCTAAATTGACCTTGACAAGGCATAGAAACTGCTCTACTTCAAAGGTTCAGACGATCCTTTCTATTGGCTAACATTACAACTTCCGGTATCGGACCAATAGGAGCCCAGAGTTCATGCGCACTTATACTTCCTCTTTCTCATTAATATTAAGCACATAAGCCGCATGGAATGCATTTTGTGACAAGAAGCGGCAAAACTGGCTCTTATAGACGCAATTAAACCGAAATATTCTGATATTTTCATGTGATTTAGACGCAAAAAGTCCGCATGAAGCTTTCTGTTACAATAATATTGTAAAAGGTAAGGAAGGAAATTCACTGCACATTTGATGCTCTTCACGCCAAAACCTAGTGCAGAGACTCCATTTGCATTTTGGAAGATTTATTTTTGGCAAACTTTTTCAGTTTACATGCAACAAATCACACCGCTAATTGTGAATAAGTTGTGAAATAATTCAAATTTGCAAGATTTGACACCACGGAAGTAGATCATATGCGATAACCGTCATTTCAAGTATCTTAGACAAGTGACCCACACGATGTAAATAATGTTCTTAATTAAACGAGTATACTCAGTCCCAGCAGTGAGGAGAGGAAAGATGGAAACGACTATATTTGGTCCTGGCTCTGTAAGGGTTAAACATAAAGGAGAGAACAGGTGTTTTACTCTGATGTAAAGTGGTATTTAGACTGAAATATTCTTTAATTCTCCCATCAATTTTGAGGCAGGTTAGCACATATATATATATGTAATATGTAAGATGCCAAAATGAAGAGCATTTGAAATACAAGTAACTGGTTTGCTGACATTTGACAAGAGTCTGTTTAGTTGTCCATTCTGCTCCCATCCTCAAAAAAAAAAAAAAAAAAAAAACCCTGACATGTTAAAAGTGTACTAGGGATGAGAATAACTATTTTACATTCATGTAAAACACAGTACACAAAAGTACATTTAAATCCAGCTTTATTGTGCATATTCATACTCATGCATGTGTGACAACTTCAGGTTTACTGATAAGACAGGGCTTTGTAAGTTGAAGTGTAGATAACAACCATGACATGTACGGACAATGGCAGCAAGCATTAGGTTTTTATCAGCTGTTTGGCTGTTGGACATAATGATAGACTGATCAATATATCACTTTATAAATGTGCAGCTCAGCTGACTTGTCAATCAGCTGAGGTTATAAGATGATTTTGTCGTCTGCCATCACTCATTCTGTACCTCAACAAAATTGAACATTTTCAACTCCTCAAAAATTTTTGCCAGAGTCCTCTTCAAATTTGTTCAGATGGTCATGCTCTTGCAATTTATTTTATTTTATTTTTTTAATTGATTTATTTTTTGGGGTGGGTGGGTGGAGAATCTGGGAAAAATTCTCTGAAAGCCCTTGGACAGGTTGCTTCAGAATCAGACAGGGACACTTCTTAGGACTTTTAATGTGGACCTTAATATGCCTAGACCTCACGTGGGCAGAAATCAGGCCTAAAACACACTGGAGGCAGCATAAGTTCACTAGGTCATGCATCTGGGTCACTGATATATGCATGAACTATTCATCTCAGAGCTATAGCTATGCATCTGGGACACAGATATATCCATTAGCTATTCATCTCAGGGCTATAACTGTGTATCTGGGTCACTGATATATCCATGAACTATATATCTTGGGGCTACAACTATGTGTCTAGGTCACACAACTGTTTCAGGTCTAAGACATGTCTTAGTAAAAGCAGGTCACTAAATCCAACAGATTATTCTGTCAGTTCAAAGTTAGGTCACTCAGTTCATCTGTACTGGGTTCTTCTGAGCTCAGTTCAAGTTGGACTTTCTTCAGGTGAACATATGTATTTCTAGGTCAGCTGAGCATGGGCTGTCTCAGGCAGCCCTTACATTAAAACGTTTATTCATGAGGACATTCATGAATGTGTTGGAAGAGTTTAATAGCGCTCAGGCCAGTCCATTTATAATCAGGGGGTGCTTGGTTGGTAGCAAAGGCTGGGCTAATGTGGGTGTGTAGTGCAGATTAATGGCTTGATTGTATGGTTGCCAGGCAGATGCCAGGCCAGTGCTCTGTTGTTAAAGTCCATTTGTCTTTCAGTTGATTGTACCACCGCTCCGACTGGATTGATTGGCCACAGTCAGTCACATGACATGATGCTTGAAGCCCACATACACAGCATAATGCTTTAAGGACAAAAACCTGTTTGCCTTGTAGATTGGGAGAGGTTTGTACATATTGTGCAAGCCATCTTATCAAGGTGGGACCGTAGCCTTCGGGGTACAGTTCCTACGTTAGTCTTCACTAGTATGTATGGCACATAGCAAACAGGCAGGCCCTCTACATTGGCCTTCCTGACCTCTGGCCTTATACTCGTGGTCTCTTATCACTTAGCTTCTTTTTTTTTTTACCCCCTCACTGACCATTAAATGAAGTTCGAGGCAGAAAACTGGTCCAGATATATTTTGATTCTGTTAAAAGAATGTCGCAAAAAAAAAGTTTTTGTATGGAACTTAACAATTTAAGCTGGGAGTTGGAAAGCTTGCAGTCAGTGTGACCATGGCGATAGAACATTTAAACACAGTAAAAGCATAATATTGCAAAGTGCTTTGAATATGAAATTTTTGAAAGATATATTGACATGAAATTAATTTAAATGTTACAAATCGTATAAATTGCTTGGCTAGAAAATGCTGCTAAATCTATTTCGTATTATTTTGTTGTCTCACAGCAATGCTGTAGTCCATGTAATTTGTTTCCAAAATTGTTTATTGTAATTCGTGTCCTTTGGACCAATGTCAGTCGAAAGTATTAAGACCACACTAGGACCTGTGTGTATGTGTGTGGAATGCACTGGTGCTCAAGGCTGCAGCTTTCCACCTACCAGCTCATTTATAGATATTCTCCCATCTTGCTGTAACTTGATTTCTTCAAAAAAAAAAAAAAAAATTATTAAAAAGCCTAGTTTGATAAAGTAAGGCTTAAGTGTGATCATGGAGGAATCATCATCTTGGGAGAGGCAACAGCATGTCATTCTGACCAATCAAGCCTGTCTTGAAAGGATGCTGACCAATTAAAATTGGCCAAACGAGACGCTGACCAATGAAAATGGTCTGAAAAAGATGCTGAGCAATCGAAACTGTCTTGACAAGAATTCTTGTGGCTCTGCTGGTCCATTAGAGTGACAGAGTGGATGTAAAACCATTCTGTCTGTTCTGGAGAGGGTCACTATTTGAAGACCCGTGAATGCCTTTGAATTTCCTTTCATATTTTCTGGGCTTTGAAAGTCCTGGAAATACGAAGTTCTTATGAGACCTTGAAAAGTGATTTTGATGTCAATGATTTGTTCATATATGTGAATTTTGCCTTTTCAAATCTTCTGCCAGTGCTGCAATTGTGTGTCAACATACCATCAGAGGTCGCTGAATTTTGGCCAGTGCTTGAAAAATCTTTGAATTTCAAAGCTGCTAAAGTTCATGGACTGCGCGAAAGTACCAGGAGAACTTTTGATCTGGAAGTAGTAAATGTGACCCAAATTTAGCTGGTGGCAACATGTTTCATGAGAGATCTACAACAATATGCTGAGCACTTGGCAAATGTGGACAAAATTATTTTGGTGATTATCTACATAATCTAGGAAGATCGACTGTATCCTCCGTGTGCTGGGCGAAAAGGTTGAATATAAAACCCAAGTGATCGTACAGTGTATCAGCTTTTTAATGCGATTCTTCCCGTTGTATCAATTACAATGTGGCAGTTTTAATTTTACATCTCATCCCGTATTGGGAAGTCCAGCTCCTTTGTGATTTGGTGAGCAATAATTTTTTTAAGCAACCTAGGCAAGGTGCTGTGTGTCCTTGCAAACAACTGTGTAAATTGAGCATAGATTAAAGACACACAAAGTGGTCGGCAAAGTCCTATAGGATTGTTGGAGAAACCTTAAATTAAAGTGGGTTTAGATGAATCCTGCCACTTTATGCAGTAAGTGGACAAAACGTATGCAAGAATTTATGCGTCACTGGTACTGGGATCAGAAGGGCTTGGTGTCAAGCAATCAGCATGATCCCTTTATACAGACAGGGCAGTATTTGGTCATTGCACCTTGTGTGTCGCATTTTGGCCGAGATGCTGACAGAGATTTGACATCAGAAAGCAGTCGATGCCCAGTCCACTTGATGATTCCACCAATGTTTGAACAATTTAGAATCACACGATCACCCATTTGTTAATTTTTGATATGGGGTGAGTATACGTGTATCATACTAGGTGTTTCTCAGGCTTTCTCCCAAGTTGCCTGGACCATAAACCATCACAAATTAAAATTAAAAAAAAAAATGTTAATTGTGCATGCAAAACAGGCATCCTTGCATTCCCTCAAAACCTAATCCCGCTGACACTTCATACTTGAGTTTTTGGCCAAAGGATGTGTCCACTCACCAAAAGTTTTCTATCTTGCAGGACTCGTAATGGAAGTGTGGCCTTTTGGCTTGCCCCGATGCAAGTGACATCCTTACAGCACTTATGCCGCATGGCCATACGCCGCCTGGTTCCCTGCCCAGACACCACCCAACTCATGTTGCCCACTCGCCTACAGGAATTCCTACAGTACAAAGAATACACTGAAAGGGCTCTTGCATCGTAAATGGTAGAGATGTGTGATGAGCACTGAAAGGACTGGTGGTGGCACTTATGGATTCGGTGTACAGTAGAGCATATCAGATACACTATTCTGCATGGTGGCAGCGCCTGCTTCCTGTGTCACATGACATTTTTAACCAATAAATGAAGCAGGTTTTATTCATCCCCCAGGTGACTGCAACAGGTAGATACAAAGGGAGAGCGCCACCTACAGTTACAGTTGACATGCTCCATTTGCACTGAATCTGGCGTCCTGCCGAAGGTGAGGACTTAACTTCATGGTGCAGCTAGAACCACAGAATATGAGCCCTGGTTTGGTATATTTTTACACTGTCATTGGGCCTGCAGTGATGGTGTGTGTTTGACAGTGCTCAAACTGTGTATATGCCAATCTTGCTTAGAAGTTACAACTTCAGTACCCTCCACAAGTGTGCTTGTTTGTTTGCATAAAGTGTAAAATAATCACACCTAAATATGTGCCTGTAGATATTTTTGTTTCAAATCAACACATCATTCAGCTTGATTTTAGACTTCACGGGGAAAAGCTTATTCTGTAAAACAGTAAAGTGTATACTTTTTGGTCATTGTACTGAACCCCCTCTTACTGGTGAAAATTGTGTGGAACTAGGCAAAGTCATCTGGAAGGCTCTGGGTATAAGCTGAGGTCATATCTGAATGATCTGATATGCATAATGGCTGAGGTCATGTCTTAATGAGCTGATCTGTATAATGGCTGAGGCCACATCTGAAGACTCTGGGTAACAGCGGAGCTTATATACGAAGAATTTGGATAGCCGCTGAGCTCATGGCTTAAGGCCACGGGATGCACCTGGACTCTTAGGTTTAGGCTGTCTTCAGTAGCTGAGCTCAAGTCTCAAGGTTGCCGGTAACAGTTGACTTCATGGCTTATGGCTCCACACTCAGACCCTGAATCAGCAGAATAATGGGTGCTTGCTGAAATGGCAGTTTCTCACAGGAGTTTCCCAGAAGCTGTTTGTAAATTAGTGTTGTATATTAAAGAGTCGTTGACTGGTTGAATCCTGTAATGCAGGCTGTGCAAGATTTCTAAATGAGCTGTGAAACCTGTAACATGTCTACATAAGGTATTTATAGTATATTATCTATGCAATTTTAGCTGAATTACGTCAAGTTTGAACAGAAGGAACAGTGAAAAGCAATGGTGTCGTGTCAAGCTTGAGTATAGTCATGTACCCAGCGTTGAACAAATTAACAGGGGAATCCTTATTCAACCTTGCTCACTCAAATAATCCCCCCAAAATGGCTAATGTATCATTGAATGTGAGCTCTCTTTTAACATTGATTGCTGTTCATGCTGATGGGGAATGTGTCCATGCAGAGTGTGATAAGTGTCAAAATTCAGGTCTGTCAAAGTAGTCAGTGGCTGCCCTTGGCTTGAGGGGTGCACAGAGCTCTGGACACACATAGATGATTAGTCCTCTCTCTTGTGACCAAGAAAGATGTACATTGCCTCTTAGCCATACGAAATAACTTTTTTTCTTTTTTTTTTCTTGGTTTTGTTTGGACAAGGTTGCCTGGATGGGTTGGCAGACCATGTCATGTTTTGCAATACATTGCGATATGATTGCCCGCAAATTGTGCAGTCCTGTTACTGGACACACAACTCTTTCCACTTGTATCATGTGTAAACTTCTCAAAATCATTTATCATCAGGCGAGCCGTCATGAATGTCATGTGTATATGTAACGCCATTCTATCATCTAGAACGTTTGCATTCTAGTAGACATTGGAATTCTCATCAGTCATTTGGAATCCTAGAAGTGTTGGACTGAGGAATGTGCAAAAAAGACAAAATACACGTGGGATGTTTTGTACAAAAATATTTTAAAAAGTTAATATATATAGCTTTGATAGGTTTAAAATGCAACACACATATTAACGCTTAAAGTGCTAATCACGGCTATAGTTGTTTTCTCATTACCGTTAAACATATTATGCGTAAAAGATTCAAATTCCTCATGAAGATACCTTTCATTCAAATACCAGCAAGCCCAGTCTAAAGCAAAAAGTAGTCTTTGTGAACAGCTGTCCTTGGGACACTTTGTGGGCAATGTGTCCTGAGGAAAGCTGTTGACTCAATCTTAAATCAGCGCTTGAAGGGTTAATTTTCAGCAATAAGCATCCAACTGTGATGCAGACATTCTGATGGATACACCAGCAAACTTTTTCTGGAGATAAAGCATATTCAGTTTAACCCTGTGGGCCCTAAGAGCTGATATATTGGCTCTACATTCATTGAGTTACAAATTACGTAGTGTCCAGAGGGTTAAACATGATGATTTTCAGCTCAATGGAGAGAGAATATAACAGTTTCTTTTTTTTCTGGGAAAAAAAAAAATCCGAGTCTTAATATTTTGAAAGAGGGGTACACAGATATTGGTACTTGTTCCATAAACAACAATGGCTTGAGCAGACCTGCTGCTAATATGGTTGTGTTGTATTTATAACGCAGTTGCAATGCAAAAGAAATGTGCTTGAATGTACATAAATGATAAAATGTTTCTGTTGGCTTATAAATGTACAGTTGATAATAGTTCCTGGCAGATAACTGAAAGTGTCGCGATCGTGCATTCTGATATTGTAAGTATGTGTAATGGCCAGGCAAGAATGGATGTACTAGCTGGACATTTTGTCGTAGATATCAATGAAGACAGTTGCCATGGTTACATGGAATGAAATGGTTACGTGACAAGAATGAACTGATCAGTAGATCTCTAAATTGAATTGAAATAGCGTTCATAATTACCTGATGAATTCCTGTTTGGTATGTCAAAGACAAGTTTTAATCCATTCATGAATACAGTCTGACAAGTCCTGCCTAAAGCTTGGAACCTTAAGTTGTCTAAAAATATCTTGCCTATTCTGTTGTTGCTAGGGGATTGTAATAGTAAGCTGCAGGGAGAACCCCCTACAACAGCAGGCAAACAAAATATTTAAAACAGAAGGAACGAGAGAAATTTTGTAGATGGAATGAGGCGGCAAACAGTGTTTTGTTTGAATTGACTTTTTTTATAATGATCATTGTCAAAATGTCGTTCCCTTAAATTTGTTTGCCTAGTGTTTTTGAACTGGAAACCTCATGCATAAAATTACTCCTCAAAAATATGTAAGACGCATTCTGTCATATTCAGGGTTCTTGTGCATCATTAAAAGTCGTTGGATTTCTTGTTTTTAGGTGGATTTCTTGTTTTTAGGCCCTTAAAAGGCAAATTTTGATTTGTGCCATAAAAAGTCATTGAATTTTAATTTGGATGAGTTGCAAAAAATGTTTGCATCTTAATCAGCAATATCCCTTCCGAACTTCATTCACCTGAAACTTTGATTTTTGTTTCTCTCTTCACATGCATGCTCTGTACCGCTCACTGTGGAGCAGACAGGGAGTCGCCACACTGAAGTCTTGTCACAAGCTCGTAACAAGATGTGCATTACCCTAAATGGCCCCTCAAGGTTCGAGCAACCATGTGACCACCTACCCATCTGGCTATCACATTTAGTCAGTAAATTATAATTAAAATTGTCTTGCAACAGTCATTAAAAATTAAGTTTGAACTTCACAGGGCTGCAGGAACCCTGATATCGGGAGCAAACTTTCAGGTTGATTTTTGTTTTTTCAGTGCAAGGACACATCGGAATTCCCCCTAACTTGTCAGTGAAAAAATAAGCCGTGTCAGCAAGGTTTGCTTGTGGTGCATCTTTGAGATCTGACTTCCGTCTATTTAGCTGTGCAATCAAGCGTCGGCTCTGGGCTTATGTGTGGCTGGTAGGGCCTGGTTGACCCAAGCCCCAATGAGCATAATACTCACAGCACAGGGATGTATTGGGTTAAATGTACCATATGGTTGATGTACAGAATACCTGTGTGGGTGTGCTGGCCAAGACTGAACCAGATGTAGATGTGTACATAAATTCATGTCATGGTTAAGCTATCTTCAGTATTTAAGAAAGTGTGCCAGGAAACCAGTATGTGTTTTTTTATACTATAGAGGATATTTTTTGTGAAATTTGTGGTGCTTGCTGTGAAACATACAGGTACAAAGTGTGTGTGTGTGGGGGGGGGGGGTGGGGGGTGGGGGGGGGGGTGATAATTAACTGTTTCTTTTAGCAGTAGCTAGGTTGCTTTCTGAATTATGGATGGGAAAGGTAAAATGATAGTAGCTTAGCAGTTTTTGGTGGTTGAAGACAGAGATATTGGGAATGGTATCGGCTAGTAGACTACCGATATGAGATACTGCAGTTTTGCTGTGTAGAGATATGATATACTGAGGTCTTGCATCAGTAGCGTCTGTTCCTTGTTTCTGGGTCGTGTATTGCAGAATAAAATACATCTGTGTTGTGTGGAGTTAAAATTGAAGGATTAAAGAAGGGCTTATTATTTTTGTACCATTGCTAAAAAAATATTTTTTTTTTTTTCGATTACGAGATTCGGGAAAGCAATATTGCCATAAAGGAAAAATCCAAATGGCAAGAAATATATGTATACTTTGAGTGTAATATTTGGCACGAACCCACAATTATGGAGGTACATGTAGGTGTTATGCACATGAAGGAAAAACGTGAATAACTTGTAATGTTTTCTTGGTCTAATGTTGTTGCCAATGAAAAGGTTTTAATATATACAGTATAATACGAGAAATGACATGTTGCATGCTGGAAACATGTGAAAGAGACCAGCAAATGTAGCATAGTTAACATGTAAATGACATGGGTCAGGCTTGGTTGTTCCCCAGACCCTGAGGAGCCCAATTGATGCCTTGTAGTGTCACCTAGTGTCAAAAACATAAACTAATCCTGCCTTATGCACATGCAGCGTCGCGACTAGGATGTAACGTCATGTCACTTATGTTAAATCTGCATTTGTTGTTTTCTGTAGGGTGTTAAGAGTAGTGTGTGTGTGGTTTGAAAAAGAAACGCATTGTATCATATTTTGCACAGTGTGGCACCTGTGAACATTGTTACTTGTAAGTGTGTGATAGAGAATTTGATGAGTGATCCAAGCATAATGTCTTCGAGTGCTAAGCAAGGTGGTAAGAGTTCTCCTGTGTGTTTTCGATACCAAAGTGTGCTCTGCTGTAAGTTTGTATTGTGTATTTAATTGATGTGGGATGTAGTTTGTATTATGTATTCAATTGAAGTGGGGTGTGCGTAAAGGCGTTGAGTGAGGCATGGAACTCTCGTGTTTCATGATCTATGAAAAGGTTCCCCAACAGGAAGAGTTTCTTTGGTGTGCTTTGAAAGTATTGTTGTTGTATTTTGTTTTTGTTTTTTTGCTTAATTTGAACAGTTTGGTTGGGGGTGGAAAAAGTGAAACTTATGGCTGTGGTTGGAGCCGATAGGTTCCTTAGCTGTCACATATTGCATGTACATTGAAATCAGTTTTTCCCCCGCTCAGATTCTACTTTTGTTTGAATGTGAAAACAGAGTGGGCACTTTGTGTCATAGTGGGTTTGGCATGGTACAAATTGTAACCCAGAAATGACAAAGTGTAATCTGAATTCCCAGTTTTCTCAGAAACAGGATGCACAGATGTACACTTAAATTAGATTTAAGATGTAAATTCCATAATAGATAATATTTCTAGGATTTTTAAAAAAAAGTCCTTTTTTTGGGAAGGGGGGGGGGGGGTGAAGGGGGAGAGTATCCAGTCCAAACAAGACTGTTTTCTCATGAATAACCAGTATACCTAAAGTTGATAAGAAGACCAGATGTAAATATCACAGTTGTATATTGCTCATTGATTGTTATGTTCATGTAGGATCTAGAACCTGTATATACTTATGTGCCTCCAGCTTTGGGCATGATGTGGGCAATTATTTCATGGCCAATTTTTTTTTTCTTTTTTTTTTTTTTTACATGTACTCAATGCTGTGTAAAAAGCTCAAGTCTTTATAACTAGTGTGCGGTTGGGCACACACTTCTTGCAGAAACTACTAAAATCACCGATTTTCCTGAACCATTATGATTCCAGACTACCCCAAGGGTGTCTAGGTGCTTACAACATATGAATTATCTCCCACACTGAATTAGCCTGTGATCGAAGATACAAGAAAACTATGCATGCATTGTAATGTCCTAGTTGTGTCTTAATATTTATACGTGTAATTCTGATGGATACTTGCCATGAAGCCAGCTATTAACTACGCATTTAAATCAGATATTACATACAATAATGTAAGCTAATATATGAGACTGAAACATGCCACAGTGTATAAAACTGGGGTACCAGAATGTGAATATGGCCTAGCCAGGCTGCCGTCTGGTGCTTAATGTTGGAAACTGCAATTTATAACTGGGTACTAATCTGGATTTTTGACCACCACGTTGTTAATATTTAGAACGTGATCCAAATCATAGAAACTGTACACTTATTAAAAGATTGGGCTCATTAAGAAGAGTTTAGAAAGGTTCAGGTATTCTAATTGGTGTTCCATGCAAGTACAGGTGTGTTGTATTGAAAGAATAGAACACTTGAAGGAGCACAGGTGCACTATTTTGTTATAATTTAACCTTCCCCAAACCAGTCATGTGATGAGAAGCAGACAGTTACAAATCACAGACAGCAACCCTAAACCTGGTCAAGTTTTTAGCAAGCGTGTGGCTGAAATACCAATTTCTGGCACCAGGGGGTGTACCAGGTCTAAGGTGATGGCAAAAGTGTGGTGTAAAATATTGTTTGGTTGCAACACTGCAGAGCTTCAAAATACCCCATGAAATGCTTTTCATACATCAAACCAAACAAGCCTGTGTACTCATGTGCTACTTAAGTATTTTGGATATATCAGCATTTCATATCAAATATTGTTTGTACTTTCATATTTTCAATGCTACATGTGATTAGCTTGGAGGTCTGACTTCTGGTATGTTTCTGCATTTTTCGAGGGAAGAGAAGATTTGACGGAAAAGGAAAGCAATGTAAATTTAAGTTGTCCATTGTATTTAGCTCAAGAACCAGATGTAAATATACTTGGTAATAAACTTTTTCACTAGAATAAAGAAATGTGGCTTATTGTTTCATTCATTGTAGGAATTTTCCTGAAAGACTTAAATTTTTCCTTGGCCTGGTGAAAATGGGTCAGCAACTACTTTTATCACAGGCTTGGCATGGAAGTGCTCAAGCTGTACCAGCAAAAGTTGTTGATCAGTGAAATGCTATTTTGGTAGGCCTTGTGCAATTCGCGTTCAGTATATTTTCTCACAACTTTATGCTGAGAAAATAAAGCAAATGGCTCCAACTTGCAGGGAAGTAATGATGACTGGCCACTAAGAGTTCATCAGATCCCTGAATTCAGTGGTTTTGGCGTTGAAGGACTCCAAGAAAAATATTTTACATCTTCTGTGTAAGTGCTTCTTGTGCACTTCAAAGCATCCTTGCATGGAAAATTAAATGCAGCAATAGAGGCCCTCTTTTCTGCTCAAATTTAATTGAATGAGCTTGGTTATGGGCCAAGACGAGCATTCACGCTACAGGGTTTGATCTGTATTGAAGTTCTCGAGGGACTTTATTTAGTCTGGGGGCATTGCAGTCCGTGGCAAACCCAGATTTATGTCCTGATACATTATCGCAATAAAACTAATGGGTACTTGACCTCTCCAAAGATAAATACCACCAGAATCTTTTCTGACTGGTACTCCTGGTCTGGGGCCATTGCAGCACCATCTATAGCAGGCAGCTGACCGCCAGCCTCGATCTGACACATCAGTTGATCTCTTTTGGAGGCCATATTGTCTGTGGCGTTCCTTCAGTTCAAAAGAGAATGTGTCATTGTTGCAGTTTGACTCGGTGTTACCTTGCATTACTAGCGTTTGTTTCGTGAACGTAAGCTTCAAATTATGTGAGAGATATTTTGCAGCAGAACAACGAACTTTCGTCGCGCTGGTGTGTTGACAACTCCGTTCTCCTTTTACTCCCACTTGATGACTTGCATATGTGCAACACCTAACAGTTGGGGGATACAGGCCCTGTTAAACAAAGCAGGACTCCCACAGCCATTTGGTGGCTAGCTGGGACATGCATTGCGATTGTCAAGCATGTATGGTGAAATGAGGGGGATATGAATGTAGCGAAAGGAATGCCTGTGGTGTGTGCAGGGGATGGACACCACAAATGTGGGATAAGTTGTGCTGATGTCAAGACTGCCCCAAGACAGGCCCAACGACAAAGCACCAGACTACTTTACACCTCCTCAACCTGCCCTGTCCCCATTCATGATATTTCGCCATGTGTCATATGTTCCTACGAGACCAGCATTTGTTTCACAACCATGGGAACATCGTCACCCCCATCCACACAGGTTAGTGTTGTTCAGGACGTTAACACCACAGCAGGCAAGAGTGTAGGCACCTGACCCCGTAATGATGCAACGTGAGATGGGCCCCACAGTTCCTGTACAACCCAGCACAACACCGTTCAACAGGACCACAGTGGAAGCCTTTTTACAGGGTCAACTTAAACTTCTGTTACCAAGTATGATCCAGACTGTTGCAGCAGCATTGCCAACTCCGCAGGTGCCATCAACTCCAGTTCCGCAGAATACTGTATGGGACAGCACTGCACCAAGGTCAAGGTCTTGTAGCCCTGCAAGATTCTTAATGTCATGATGGAGAGATACAAACAGGCAAGCAAGTGGTGTTAGTTTGGGCGGTCCGCCCCATTTCCCCATTACCTGCCATTGCCAACATTTCGGCCATCGCCAATGGGGTCACCATCATCTACTGTGTTGAGACAACAAGCTAAGCCAGCAGTGATATGTGCTTCTGAGGCCGCCATGCCCTGGTCCAGCCAACCTCAGATGACTTGGGCCTGACCCCGGAGGAATAACAGCTTAAGGAGCGTATTGTCCCGCCCAAAGAGGGTGAGATAATTTCTTTGGAGGCAAATGTGAAGGAGTCATGTTTGTCTATCTCAGATATACCCTCTCATGACTTTTTTTCAGATGAGGAAGGAAGGGAGGAGCGTTATTTCAGAATGGCTTCTGAGCGCTTTGAGCACTTGCGTCAGAGGCCTGCAACGCCAGAGGTCTCTGCGATAGTTTTGCCCGGGATATTTATGTCATAACACATTAACTATAGACAACTAATGGGTAGTGACCACTAAGGTCATATTTCTTCAAAGTTAAATACCACCAAAAAATAAGTTTCTGACTGCTACTCATGCTACAGGGCATGTGCAGTGCCATCTTTACCAGGTAATTGACCCATGGCATTGACCTCATACTTCAGTTATTCTCTTTTGGCGGCCATGATGATGTGGCCTTGTTCGAGTCGAAGGAGAAATGTCATGTAATACTGTACTTGCGTGCTGTTAGATCACAATATTAAGTGGTCTTACTCCCCTCCATATTTTGATTCTTTCTGCAAACTTTTTTGTGTGTGTGTGTGGGGGGGGGGTGCATCGTATAGGCGACATCAAGAACTTGGCTCTCTTTTATGTCCCACTTGCGTCCATGGCGTGTGGGCACCAACTGAAATCAACATGTCAGAACCCAGCAAATGGGGCGAATCTGGCCATATGATGGCAAATTGGGATTTACATGCACAATGTAGGTCCTGCATAGAAAAATTCAAGGGCACAAGGGTTCTCATGACAATCCAAGTGCCTTTTGCCAAGGCTGGCAACATGTTTTTGAGGACAGAGTCCACAAAGCTGAGCGTAAAGCAGCACAAAAGAGAGCTCATCAGGACATGAATTTACAGCCCTGTGGACAGGTACTGACCTCGATTGCAGCCGTCACAAGGCCGGGCTTACTCTGTGGCACGCCTTGGGACAGTACTACTAACTTGTGCCAGGTCCTTGGCTCTGTCTTCATCAAGCCCGTCTCCATCTGCGCCACACACAGCCAGGATGGAGACCATTTCAGCAGTGCTATCTTCATGGGACAGTAGATTGAGGGGGCAATTTGGTACCATCTCTCTTTCACCAGTGTCTAGAGTGGCATGAGGGGATGGGGTGGGGGCATGACCCTGTCCCTCTTCACCTTGAGACTTTGTTCAACAGGGCAAATTGAGAATCTATCATAACTGAGGAACTTCAAGCCTTAATGCCTGAAATGCTTAGGTCAGTGTTACGAGCTGGGCCTGGACTAGCCACGCTACCAATGGGGCTTTTACCCATGGTGGGCCCAAGGACAGTACCAGCGGTACCCACACCAACCACAGTACCAGAACCAGCCTTCAGGGTCTCCAGACCTACTTACGGGATTTAAGCCCAGATTCTGCGGGGCAGGATGTGGATACTGAGCTGTCTAGCACGGCTGTATATACACTCAGAATGTTGCCCTAGTGATAGAACACTTTAGTCAGGGTGGTTTGGGCTCACCTTAGAAACTTCAAACACATTGACCTTGGCTGATGTTCCATGCCGAACGTCCAGAGGGCAAAAAGCCCATTCTGTTCAGCACCTATGTGGCAGACCAGATAGAATCGCAAACTAATGACTTGTACAGGCAGCGATCAAACACACAGGTACAGCATGCCAACTTACTTTCTAAGTCCACAAAAATCTATTGGACTTTTGGTGTGCCACACCAAGAGTTCCACAGGTCAGCTTTGATCAACTTTGCATAGACAAATAAGCTGGCCAGAAAGGAGTTTTTGTCGCAGAGAAAGTTCCTCACAAGCCAAAACAAGACAGTAGAGTCAGCATCCAGACTTTTTTGGCACCTGACGTGGAGGCACTGACATTTAGCATTGCTACCAGGCTGGTTCACTATACAGAGGTGCTACCAGCTGTGAAGAATGTGCTGTTGTATATGGCACAACTGGAACTTTCCAGAGCAAGGTAACTCAGGTACTTTTTAAAAAGCATGATTTGTCAAGAGACAAACCTGACGTTGCCTCAGAGAGTAATGCACCTCATCAGTACAAAACCGAGTGACTGGCTGATGCAGAGACTGTACACCAGTCCTATAGACTGAGTTAACCATGACCTCTTCGATGAGGAGGCTGTAAAAGAAATTGTGGAGAAGGCCCAGAATGAGTTTGTTCTGTGGGCTCAACAAACCATCATGAAACACGCATCCTGAGCCAAGGGTGCCTCCATCCATTGGGGAACTACAAGGGTGGTGGAGGCTGTGGCGAAGGCAAGAGAAAGCAGTTTAAGCATGGTGGTGGTTCTGGCTATGGCTGAGGAAGGGGCAGAGGACAGAACTGCAGTGGTACCAGAGGTGGTGGCGGACATGGTGGTGGATCTGCCTCAGAAAAAACTTCATCCAGAGACTGACTCTGCACCAGTCTCCTGGTCCAGGGTGATCAGACAGACAGATTGGCGGGTGGCTCATGGACTATGCGACAGGTGGCACCAATACACAGACAATCAGTATATATTTGAAATGTGGTAAGTGGCAGCTTTGTTCTTACTTTTATAAAATCACTGGTCCCCACCCTGATCAAATTGTCCAACTTCATTTCAGCACCAGGGTGATCCGCACTCAGCCTGCAGGCTTCAAGAGGTGGTGAACAAAATTTTGTCATTACGAGTCGCAGAGGTAGTGCAAAACCCAGCCTCATCAGGGTTTTACAGTTCTCTGTTCTTCATATCTGCCAACATTACAAAATTTCATTGGGGGAAACTTTGTGCGAGTCGACATGTCGATATGATGGGATTTCATGCGACAGACCTAAAATCCTCTTTGACATTTTTTCTTGACATATAAAATTTTAAAAATAAACAAAGAAATCCAAATAAAATAACACCTTTATTTTCTCTTCTCATACATCTGATGGTCAAGTGAAATGACATTAAACAAAACAAATACTGCATCACACTTAATGTAACTGCATCAATATCTGCAATTACAATGGAAAACTCTTTCACTACAAGGACATCCACACCACTTAACCATCCACTCCATCCAAATTTATATGTATCAAAATATTAAAAGCTGGCCCAGTCAGTATCACTTATGTGATGCACCATATTGCCAATTAAGTTTTAGAATGTCACTGTCTAGAAAAAAGTGTGAGTTTGCATAGTGTATGCACCACACTGGAAGTAATAGGTTTAAAATTTTCTAAAATCTTCAGATAAAAACGTTACCATTCATAATGACATGCACAGGCACTTAATCATTCACTCTTATAAATTTATATTATCAAACTATTAAAAATGTGAAGAATCAAGTCCAGCCTGGACAGTGAAAAAGTTCTTCACAGAAGAGGTAGTATTCTGTGCCTTAATCAATTGTTTATGCTTCGCCGCAGCAGCATGTTTTGCTAGATCATTTTTACCCCCATGATCTACTCTTACACTACCATTCATAATGACATGCCCAGGCCCTTAATCTTTCACTGTTATAAATTTATATTATCAAACTATTAAAAATGTGAAGAATCAAGTCGAGCCTGGACAGTGAAAAAGTTCTTCACAAAAGAGGTAGTATTCTGTGCCTTCATCAACTGTTTATGCTTTGCCCCATCAGCATGCGTTAGATCATTTTTACCCCCATGATCTACTCTTACGTCCATGGTACAAACTTTGCAATAAGTGTGATGATCCCCCAAACGGGACTTGGTCACCCACAGAAATTCCACCAGCCATTTCTCTGGATATCTGGCTAACTTTTGATGTCTTTTGTTAGGTGGTTCCCTTTCTTGTTTCTCTCTGCCATCTCACTATATGATCATCACGTAGAAAACCTTTGAAAGTAAGTTAGTAAGATAACTTTGAAATCAACATGCCATGTGTACCTGGTTGTACATTCTGTAGGACCCATGGGTTGAAAAGCGAGTTGGCCTGTCAGAATAGGTAGAAAAAGCAAGTCAGAATGGCAATGAATACATCATACACTAGGTGCGTCTTTGATCTTGACTATACATTCATAGTAATGGCTGTAATATTGACAATTTGAAGTGTGAAAAGTTTTTAGTGACATCAAATACCGACATGTTTTTTTTAAACTGGAATTTGTAATAAATGAAGTAACTTACCAATTCTGAGCTCTTCCATTCAGACTGCCTCCAGCACCTCTTATATTTACAAGGGTGATCGGAGAAATTGCCAAATATGCACATCACAGAGGCATTCGTCTGCATATATAACTGGACAGTTGCCTGCTAAGGGCATTAACATAGGCTATCCAGAATTCGGTAGTAATCCTGATGATTTACATGGACTTGGGCTTGTCAGTCAATTTCTCCAAGTCCAATCTGGAGCCCACTCAGGACTGAGTTTCTAGGAACTCGGTATCGAACAGTCCAGTTTCAGTGCTTGGCATCAGAGAACAGGTACCACAGGCTTCAGATCATTTTGGTTCTGTTCCTCAGCCAGCCGGCTTTACCCGCCAGGCACTGGAGAAGCTTGATAGGCACTCTCAAGTTCCTTGTGGACGGCCGCCCCGGAGGGTACTCCAGCAAACTTTTCTTCAACTTTGGGATCAGTCATCCCCAAGTCAGTTGATCCCAATCCTGGAATATGTGACATCGTCACTTCGATGGTGGAGGGATTGCAACAATGGCATGAAAGGCCAGAATCTGCAGCCTTTCCAGGGGGATCTAGTCTTCTTTACAGATGCATCACTTCAAGCATGGGGGCAGGTCATACTCTCTCATTGATAGCATCAGGCCTTTGGCCTCTGAATCTCAAAGACTTTCCAATCATTTAGCTGGAGCTGGAGCTGGAGGCTATTTGTTTGGCCCTTATACACTTCCACAGTCCAGTACAGGACAAACAAGTGCTGGTAAAGTCAGAAAATGGAGTGGCAATTGCTTATATCAACAAACAAGGAGGAACAAAGTTGTGGGAACTTCTATCCTTGACCAGCCAGATATTTTCTTTGTGCCATTGACACCATGTGACATATTGACATTGAGATGCTCCCACATGGCAGGGGGCCTCAATGTGAGGGCTGACAGGCTGTCAGGAAAATTGTAGGTCATAATCACAGAGCTGGTCGCTACACCCTCAAGTGATGCAAGCAATGTGGGAACGTGGGGCACACCTCACTTAGACCTGTTCACAACAAGAGAAAACAACAAATGCCTAACCTTCATGTCTCCCTTTCAGGATGAAAAGGCACGGACAGCAGATACCTTGTCCATCAATTGGAATAGGGTGTGGGCTTACGCATACCCTCCGACTCCACTACTTCCCATAGTGCTGACAAAGGTCTGCCTGTTGGAAGTAGAAATGATGCTAGTTGTCCCATGGCCAAAGAGACCATGGGCAGTAGAGCTACTTGAGCTGAACTTAGAGCTTCCCAGAGCTCTGGCACATTGGAACACACTTCTATGCTACTAGCCGGTGTCAAACATATTCCACTCAAATCAGCAGGTTCTTCATCTTCACCCTTGGTGATTGTCGCAAAGAGCCTTGAGCATACTGGCCTCTCTCACAAAGTGGTGGCTAGAGTCACAAGAGGCAAAATACAGGCCACTTCTGTGAAAATCTGTGACTCGAAGTGGGCTCATTTTGAACAGTGGTGTAAAGAACAGGTTCAGCAGGTGGACCGATGGAAAGCTAAAGTCAACCAAATTGCTGATTTTCAGCGGGAGTTTTTTTGACCAGGGTCTGGAAGTGTGGACTATAGCTGGCTATTGATCTGCAATTTTCTCTGAACTTGATCTGAAAAGCTGTTGGATTGAATTCAGCATGACTCTTTATGGGCCACTTAAGAGCTTCTTTGTTGATCCACCTGTACAGCAGAACATGTTCCCTCAATAGGATCTCTTGACAGTCTTAGCTGGACAATGATCCCGCCATTTTAAAGGAATGACATGCTGTGTGTTCCTCTGAACAAGTTGACTTACTAGACAGTCTTTCTTGTTGCTCTGGCTTCAGGAGCTTGGGGGGGGGGGGGAGATACATGCCCTGGACTATTCTCAGCTGAGATGGCTGCATGTCAAGCAAAAGGTTTACGTAAAGCCTAATCCTTTCCATATGACAAAGAATCATGCTCCTGATAAGCCACCTACGGCTTTTAAAGGCTTCTACATCAAGGCCCTATCGCCCAACCAGGAAAACCAGGATCCTGATAGGTTACTATGCCCTATCCATTCACTTAAGTTCTATTTGGACAGGGTAGAAGCTGCCAGAAAAGGTAGGGACCATTTGTTCTTGCCTCTAAAACCCAAACAGTAGGATATCCATGCCAATAACTTATCCAGCTGGATTACAGAGGCCACTACGGCTGCTTACATAGCTGCATGGAAAGTCCCTGAACTGCAACAAGTGCTTAGAGTCAATGCACATGAAGTACGGGTAATAGTGTTTTCATGGGATGCTCTAAAACATGTGTCTTTTGCAGACATCATGCATGGTGCCCTGCCACTGGTGATCCCATTCGATGATCTGTGACTTTTACTTAAGGAATTTATCCTGCATTGAGGGGGAATTACTTGCATTGGCAGTTAATCCTACTCCCTCTATGGGTTCACACTGAACAGGGCATGGCCATGTGTGACGGTGAACACATCTACTCACAAATTAGGGTGTTATTAGCTTGACTTGATAGGATGCTTTTCATCTTTCTGAGGATGATGTATCCTTTCTCGGGTTACTTAATCCTGGCCTTACTGCTGCAGCATGGCTACCTTGGGTAGAGAAAGATCTCTTTTCTGACTCCATTTTTATGGGCTACTTACACTGTCAGAGGCCAGAATGATCACCCACCATCCAACTCTGGTGGCATCTCTACCCATTAGTGGTCTATAGGTAATGTATTATGACATAAATCTGTAAAATGTAACTTATTTTTCATATCTATTAGTAATATTTACTTATAGACAATGTAGAAGCCCACCCAACCCCCACATCAGTTCATTCTGGGGTATTGATGGCCAAAAAATAACTGAAGTATGAGGTTGAGGCAAGAGGTCAGTTGCCTGGCATAGATGGTGCTGGTATAGATGGCCCCATAGCATGAGTAGCAGTCAGAAAAAAAGATCTGGTGGTATTAAACTTTTGGAGAGACATGACCTTAGAGGTCATGTCACCCATTAGAAGTCTGTCGGTGAGTATTACTAATAAATATGAAAATTAAGTTACATTTTACAGATTAGTGACCACCAAAAAACCAGTCTTGGAGAGGAGACTACAGGGCAATTGTTAGCTTACTTAACCACAGTGTCTCAATGTTCTAAAAAAAGAAGTCTAGCACTGACTCAGGCCTCAAGGATGAGGAGCTGGTGTTGTCCAATGCAGTGATTTATCCTCAGAACATTGCCTTGATTGTGGATCACTTTATGCAGCAAGGGCAGGCTCACCTAAAAAGCTTAACATTGGGCAACCAAAGCCCATGTAACATATGATGTGGGTTGATAATAAAGTAGCCATACCATTCAGTGCATATGTGGCTGAACAGATTCGATCACAAGGCAGGGAGCTGGAATGCTATAGTGTTCAGGCTCAACATGTGAACCTTCCAAGCTAGTTTGGGACTATAGTCGCTGAGTGCCCCAGGTTGCCTTCGATCAGCTGTGTGCTGATAAGAAGCCTGGCAACAAAGGGATTTTTGTTATGGATAGGGTCTTGCAATAGTGTATTCACGACAGCCCATACTACTATTCAGATTATGGCCAGTTCAGATGTAGAGGCTGTGGCCTCCTCGGGGATCATGTCCAGACTGGCTAGCTGTGTGGATGTACAAGTGACAGTTTGCTGTATTGTACTGTTTGCACAGCAGCTGGAAAGGTCTATGGCATGATTGTTGCCATTTTCTTGAAGACTTTTATACACCAAGAGACTAACCTGTCTTTATTGTAATGGGCCATGCACTTGCGGACCACTTAACTTAGCCAGCACGTGGCATAGCTACTATACACTTGTCCCATCAGCCCCGACCTATTTGACAAAGAAAGTGTAAAGAGCAATTGCGAAGAAGGCTAGAAACAAGACTGCCCTGAGGACTTAGCAGGCCTTAATCAAACATGCCACTGGTCCCAAACATGCCTGCACCCAAAGTCAAAACACTGTGTGGTACTCTGCACTGGAGCAGATTTTTCTGTTGGGTTTACTGCCGGTGGACCCAGACTGAGAAAAGTTTGATGCTAGTTAGCCGAAAACCATTACGACATCCGCAAAGGCCTTCAGACATTAGGAGGAAGATGCCCGAGGCTCTGTCCTTGTGGCGTCCTACTCGGATGTGCCCTTGGCCACTTTAGGGTTTTTCCTTGAGGACCTCAAAGGCTCTGCCCATATCACAAAGGCAGTGCGAGACTGGCTAGACCAGGTCACACTCTTCGCAACTTTGTTGTTGCAAGCTGTTGATCACCAAGTGCTTACCACTTGCAAGCTGGAGGCCAACCTTCTTTGTTCCAGAGGGACACCTACCTGCAGGGTCAAAACCTGCCTGACCCAATATTTCAGAGAGCCCACAGGGGGCCTCTCTTCTCTGGAACTCTGTTCAGAGGAGAGATGGCAGAAGGGGTTTGTCGGGAGCAGGACTTTCAGGCCCGCTTGACAGACCAGGCACACTCCAAGGCGCTGACCGACTCTGCTTGGTCTTTGTCATCCTTGGCCGCCTCAGCCCCGAAGCACAGTACTTCCCACAATACATCAACTCACCCCTTGTCTGGTGTTCCCGGGGGGGGGGGGGGGGGCACTAGGATTTGGGAAGGGTGGACAGCAATCCGGGAAGGGCAAGCCTTCCGGTAGAGGGAGACCTGTCGATGCTAAACACCTATGTGGAAGTCCTGTCCTTTTAGATGGAGACACACCAGTCAGTGGCAGCAGCTGTATGGTCCCTGGAGTGGCCGACCTCCCTGGATCTCAAGGACGGGTTCTTCCAAGTTCCAATGGGCTTCACAGAAGTACCTGCACTTTGCATTTGTGAGCCAAATATACCAGTTCAGAGCGCTTTCCTCTGGTCTCGCCATGGCACGGCTGGTGTTTACCAGGTTCGCAGAGACAGTTGCTACTTACCTTCACCGCTCAGCCGTTTGCATTGACATGTATCTGGATGATTGGCTTATCAGAGCGCTTCAGTACCTAGATTCACAGTGCTATTCATGGACCGGTCTGGAACTCTGCCGACGCTTGGGCCTGATAGTGAATCTACCCAAGTCCAGTCTTCAGCTAGAGCATATCTTCATCTTCCTAGGCATCCACTTCGATCTGGTAGCCTACATATGTGGTCCTTCCAAGGACAGGTCGGACAGACTGCAGTCTGTGCTCAGGCCTTTTCTGACTGGTTAGGTCCACTTGGTGCAACAATGGAGAACATCATGAGAGGACAGAGGCTGGGGCCTTTTCAGGCTCAGCTCACCATTTACACAGACTCGTATTGGTCCATGTGAGGAACCCATGTGGAGAGTCGGGTGGCGTTGGGCCCTTGGCTGACACTGTTTGCAGCTCACCACATAACTGTTGGAACTGGAGGTGATACGCTTGGTGATCCTCCACTTCTGAGACCTTGTGGAGTACATACTTGTCCTCATGATGTGCGACAACAGGACTGCTATAGCCTACCTCAAGAGGCAAGGCGGGATGGGGTCCGGGAAGCTGACGGAGTTGGCCAAATGCATCATCAGGTGGTGTTATAACCACAATGTCTGCATGGACACGAAGCACATCCTGGGACACACAAATGTCTTGGCTGATCAACTCTCAAGGAGAGGTCAGCCGGTAGGGACAGAGTGGTCACTCCACCCCAAGGTCATTCAGGGCATGTGGGCATGTTGGAAGACTCGACATGTGGATCTCATGAGAACTCGAAACTACCAGTGTACATCTTGCCTGCCCGAGAATGCTAAGCCCTAGCAGTAGATGCTCTAGGCATAACCTGTTGGTGTATGCCTTTCCACCTTGTCAGATCCAACCGAGGATACTGTGCAAGGTTGGGTCCCATGATTGCAATCTGATCCTGGTCACCCCCTGGCAGCCCTGGAGCGATTGCTCAGTAGACCTGTTGAAATTGAGCATCCAGCCTCCGCTATGTTTACCGGCATGGCCAAAGATTCTTGTGCAACCGCAGATGAGGGTGTTTCATCGGAACCCTCAAGTGCTCAACCTGCACACTTGGTGGTTATTTCACACCACATCCACGGCAGAGGCTTCTCGGAATCGGTTTCAGATAGAATTGCCAGAGGGGGGGGCTTCGATCTTCTTCTCTAGTTGTTTACTCGGCTCAATGAAAGGTGTTTTCAGACCGGTGCACCAGTAGGTGAATTCACCCTTTGGCTCTGTGTGTTGGGGATATCATCCACTTCCTGTTGTAAGGATGGGAAGTTTATACAAGAGCTCGAACATAGTAGAGGGGTTTCAATCAGCTGTCTCCTCAACCTTTGCCAACGTCTGGGATGTGTGCATCGGTAGCGATCCTTATCTGTCAGTGCTCATTGCTTCCTTCTGCACTGACAGGCCAGTGACGCAACAGGTCCTACCCCCCTGGGACCTGCCGTTGGTTTTAGTCATGCTGAAGAAGTGGCCCTTTGAGTGCCTTGAGGACCCTAGGCAGAGTTTCCCTCAAGTGCTGGCCTTGAAAACTTGTTTTTTATTTACACTTCCTTTGGAGGGCTAGGAGAAGCGAGATTCATGCTCTAGCTTATGACCATCTTCAATGGTCACCTGACCACTTCCAGGTGACCCTGATGCCTCACTTGGGCTTCCTTGCAAAGAACCAAGTGGCTTGAGATCCAGCTATGGCCTTAAAGGGTTTTACCCTATGTACAATGGATGCTGCTCTTCCTCTCGAGGAGAGAGCCCTGTGCCCAGTGAGAGCTCTTTGCTGGTACCTTCCTGCACAGACAGACTTAGAGGATGAAGGTCTGCCCTCTTTCTTCCACTGAGTAACCCACAGAAGTCTGCAGAAATTCATTTCATCGTGGATTAAGCAGACAATCCTTAAGACCTATGAGACTTCGCTGGATAGACCAGACACCTTACAGCTTGTCTCTGCCAGAGCTCACCAGGTGTGAGCTTTCAATGCCTCATGGCGTGCCTGCAGAACGTTGTGGTTGTAGACATTCTGCGGCTTTCTGATGGTGATCATCTACGCCTTTTGCCAAGAACTACTTCCGTGACATGATAGTGCTCCAGGAGGGCATGTATGCCTCTGTGGATGTTACAGGTTCCTTTGCTTAGGTTCTGATACTGGTAAGCCTTTTCCAGATCCCATCTGAGCTGCCACCATGTTCCAGTTTATGGCACCTTGTTGTTGCATCTGATGTAGGCCTATAGGTCGGCACATTTCTTAGTGGGCCCTGTAGGGCTCAATGCCTAGTAGATCTAATCTGAGACAGTATCTCACAGTTTCTTCCGATTTCCCAGCCTGTTGCTGGTTTTAACATGGGTATCACTGCCCATGGAACCTTATAATTGCCCCCCCCCCCCCATGCCAACCAGTTTTGCAACTAGGACCTGTTAGATCTCCCGGTTTGATGCTACCCATGAGGTGGACAGTTGTCATGTTGGTGGGCGAGCACGGAGGAGGGGGGTTCAGTGCAGTTCCATGCGGGTTGATAAGGAGGGTTTCTGGTTTAAGCCAGATTCTGCTGTCGGCAGCCTCATCTCCATGGTTGCTCTAAGGTTTTCCTTTCAGATGTCTCCTCCTGACATGGACAGATGGTTTCCCTTTAGCTACCAGTCCCCCTGGTCTATAGAGGTCAGTGTACCTGTAATGATTACCGACTGCCAGTACGTTTGTATATCGTCAATGGTGGTCGAGAGGAATGTTACATGATTAATATGAGATATTTGGAGTAACATCAGTATAAATAAGTATACTTACCTCTCGACCACCCGAAAAGCCCACCCGACCAACCCTGCTTCCTCTTACAGCTGATGTCAACTGACCACTCTTCAAAACAGAAAGGATGATACGGGGCACATGTGCACTTGACGTCACCATGGACCGAGAGATGGCGCCACGGGACCGTAAGGTTTTCAGGATCTAGTGTGAGTAGCAAGCTTCTCAACTCGATTTCTTGGGCGTCAGGTTGCTACGGATTAAGTTCTGGGCAGCGCGAAGGCTCCACCCCCACATGACGTCAGAGGGCGAAACCAGTAGCCCTAGTGGTTTTGCTCTCTGACGTTGTTTTGACTCATGTCAGACATAACATTTTTGTGCTGCCGTATGATCACAATTCTGTCATCAGTGCATGCTCTGGTGTTAACGGTGATCCATAAATGAATCGAATTTGCCGCCCCCCCCCCCAAAAAAAAATCAAGAATTAGCTAGAGTTTCTTACTATATGACCAAATCTTTTTTGTTTGCTTACACTTGACATTCTGTTGCATCAAGAAGTCTTTCTTTCTGTCTGGCATTTCTTACTTTACCGGGTTTTTTCAAAGCTAAGAGTCTTATTTTGCTGTTTTTTCTCCTAAAATTTCATGTTTTCTTTCATTTAGATTTTATAATTTCATTTTGAATCTACAAGGCAACAATTTTTCGTTGTTGGCACACATATCGATTTGTTTTTTGAAGCAGATCTTCTGGTCTTGTTTATCTAATGCTATTCGCAAACGGTGGAAGAGCGTAGTAAACAGAGAAGTTGGCATAAAACCCACTAGTTATAGGAACTCTAACTTCCGCATGTTTACGAAAAATGACTCTTTTTGTTTAACCATAGTTTCAAGGCAACGCATATTTACAAAATATATCTAGCATGTGAGACCTTACGTGTGAGTCCTGTTATCAAAAGTTGCTTATCCAGAAAACAAACTACATGTAATTAAACAGTGTCATTACCATATCCAAACCGTAGTCCTAATGAAACAAATCCAAGTCAATTCCGACCAAAGGCAATGTTCCTTGGTATGTATAGCTGAAACACATACATTTATAGTTCGTGCTTACCCGAAAGAGACCAAAACGTATGCGCAGAGGTCCATAGGGTCAAAAAAGTCATGTCTAGTTTTAACATGACAGAATGCAAAAAGTTTTGTTTAAAATTATGGGCCGATTTCCATAAATTGGCTTGAACAGGTGCATCTTTCATATGCACATAGGACCGTACAATTCATGAAAAGGGATCCAAATTTGCAGCACCTCAGAGAATTTGCAAGCACAGGCTCCTAATTTGTTGAAATTGTCAATAAAATTCATCATTTAAAAAGGTATTAGTTGCAACCACCATCTCAACAAAGATCCTCATCCATATGAGTCCACAAAGTGACACTAACACCAACATCAATCCATCAGAAAAGCCCCCTAGGCCTAAAATGACCATCAACAAGAATCCAAACAACATGATTATACAATTCGATATGTTTTAGACATGTAGTTAAAGGCATGATGTTGTTTTAAAGGAAATAAACTAAGAGTATTTTAAAAAGAAAAGTGTTTGAATGTGCAAATATAGTGGTTTAAAGTCAATACATTGTCTGAGTTGGTAAGTACGTTGGTTCAAATGTTAAACATCAGCCAGAAACAAGTGACATCAGGCTTCAAACCATAAAAACGTAGTAAAAAATTGCATTACAATAGCCAAAATTTGTAAGCATAGTAGTCACATTTCAAGTATGGTTTCCAGAAGTATTTTTGAAAGGAAATTCCAATGTTCAAGAAAGCATAGAATCCCACAAGTCATCTAATGAGTCATAATTTTTGGTAGTAATTTAGAATTTAAAAAATGTAGTATGCCATTGGAAGTCATCTGCAAGTTAGCCAAGCATAATGTACATCTAACTCATGGTTCTATTAAGTTCAAAAGGTCAAAATGTAAAACAGTCCTAATTGTTGTAAAATTCTACTACATTTATCATAGAAAGAATTAGGTTTTATGAAAAGAAAGAAAGGAGAGAGAGAGAGAGAGAGAGAGAGAGAGAGAGAGAGAGAGAGAGAGAGAGAGAGAGAGAGAGAGAGAGCCAAATATGCATAAATTTACCCATTTATTGAAAGTAACGTATCAGCTGTACATTAAACACTTTGAGCCAACCTGACATGACCTTAACAATAACAAATTAAATTCATCAGATAATTATAAAAAACAACATCAGTCCCACTACACTTGGAACACTTACTGTCCTGCAATATGTGCAGAAAATGCCTGGTGTTCAAATTGTTACCAAATATATAAAATTTCCATCAGAAGAGAAGCGGACAACAGTTTTCAATGATAGTGATGAGACCAAACCGAATACCAGCTAACCTTGTCACATCCAGTATCATTTGCAAAATTGTAAGACATGCTAGTGTTCATCGTCGGAAGGTCGAAAGCAGTTTCTTTCTAAGTTATTACAAAAGCTGACCAGCAAACATTTAATTCTATTTAAATGGAAGACGGTTGGAAGTCCTCTATGCACCTTTTGTTAAGACGAAGACAGCATGCTCAATTTTATATTACCTATATTAGGGTACAATTATTGAAAGAAAAAGTGAAAATTTTATGTAATCTGTAAGGCTTGGTCAAGGTACATTTGCAAGAAATAATACTAGGTAACAAAGTAATAGCCTTTTATCTGACCAGTGATAAAAGTATCTGACCAGTGATAAAAGTGTAAAACAAAATCAACCTCTACAATTTGTTTCAATACGAAATCAAACAGACATAAAATTCCACTAAACGGAAATAAAAAATAATTTTATTGTGAAAAACTTGTAACCTTAGTTGAAAACACGCCGTAATATTGTAAACCATGTGTAAGAAAATTTATGTGTCAACGGAGCGCTATTTTTTGTGAGGAGACACTTACCTTTTTATGCCATTTAACGATGTAAATATAAGTATGGGACGTCAGACTGTATGTTTAAAAGAAAATTTATATTTTGTAACCTTTCACGTATTCGTATGATGAAGGATCAAATAAAAGATAAAAAGACCAAAAAATGGAGAATGACCATTGAAACAAACTTTATAAGGATTCAGGCAAGTTAAATGGCCACAAAGTTTGAACAGCATTTGGCAGGCGGGTTTGAAAAGTGGGAAAAATGAAATTGTTATCTGACGACGCACAGAGCACCCTATACCCTCAGCTGACTGATAAATCAGCGGAGGTAAAATGGCATGGCATTGATCTTCTGTAACAATTATCACTGAATTTCATTTGGTTGACCTCAAGGCCAAATGGAAATGTTTTGGTGAACTTCGGTTTCAAGTGATGAGTCAAGAACTGTTGA
This sequence comes from Hermodice carunculata, assembly GCA_964020975.1. Classification (NCBI taxonomy): domain Eukaryota; kingdom Metazoa; phylum Annelida; class Polychaeta; order Eunicida; family Amphinomidae; genus Hermodice; species Hermodice carunculata. The sequence goes on along the minus strand of OZ026620.1, from coordinate 76,388,270 downwards.
AACTCGGCCTTTGAGATCGTTCATGGGGAATGTCCTCTATAAGGGTTAATGCAAGACAGCACATGAGCCACCTTGTCCCAATATCCAAAGCTACAGGGCTACTTTAGTGAATTTAATATTTGGGTGATATTCTTAATACTACCTGAGTCAAAAACCGTTTCCATGCCATGTTCTCGCTCTCGTGCAACCATATCTTATCCACTTTATGTTAACGGTCATGAAGTTTCTGAAGTTCAAAATCACAAACATCTTGGTATCACCTTATCCAGGGACGGGTCATGGAGTAACCACATTGATAATCTTTATGTTAGAGCTATGAAAAGGGTAGACTGTCTCAGGGGCATGAAATATATGCTTGACGGGAAGCAACTGGAAAAATTGTATTTTACTTTTATTAGACCCGTCCTTGAATATGGCGACATCTCGTGAGACACCTGCACAAAAGCCTGCTGCGATAAGCTGGAACGAGTGCAACACTCGGCAGCCTGCATAGTTGTTGGTGCGCCCCAAAATGTTAGTATCCAGTCACTTTGCAACGAAATAAAATGGCAACCCTTACGCATTAGACGTGAGCGCCATAAACTCATTCATATGTACAAAATGGTCAATGGCCTTGCGCCAAAGTATTTGTCAGAGAGAGTCCCCTTAGTTAAGGAACATACGTATGCTACAAGACATTCCAATGACATCCCGCAGATATTTGCCTCGTCTGAATTACGCCGACTTTCATTTTTTCCGAGTGTTATCAGTATCTGGAAAAGCCTAGATCCCGTAGTGCAAAATTCCCAGTCAGTGTTCTCTTTCAAGAAATAACTACAGAAAGGTGATTCATTTGCTCCAGCTTACCACTGTGGCGAAACCAGAAAGGCCCAAATTCATCATGCCAGACTAAGAATGAAACGTAGTTTATTAAACTGTGATATGTACAAATGTAATTTAGTCGCAAATGATCTGTGTTCTTGCAGAGAATCTCCGGAAACCGTGTCTCATTATTTCATTCATTGTAAAGTGTATCCGACACAGAGGGCTGAGTTGTTTGAGTCATTAAGTACACTCATAAACAGAGTAGCAACGGTACCACTTTTATTGTACGGAGATAACAGTCAAATTTCCACTGGAACAAATGCTTGTTCACTAATGTCGAACGATTTATACTGAGTTCCAAATGTTTTAAATATTTTGATTCTCAAAAACTACCTTTTCCTTTACAACTTATTTTACTTTAACTTTTCTGTATTATATACTTTCTTATGCAACAAAATGTATTATTTTGTCGATTGTATGAACGCAAGTGCTGTTTAATGCAGTTGGTGTCCCGAAAGCTTGTCATTTAAGAAGTCGTAGTCACATAGTCATGGTTTTGTAGTATTCTCAAGATTTTTTTTGTGTGTTGACAAGCATTACTGTGATCATCGACTGTAAACCTATGTAAGGGAGCGGAATTCACATAAGCTTCGGCTTGTTTTCCTATCCCATACATTGTTTTTGATGAATAAAATATGTTTAAATAAAAAACTTGAGCTACCACTTGGACATTTCACAGGATAAAAGCACTCTAGCAAGTCTAATTCGAGGATTCACACAGGAGACACTGCTCCTCTCTCCAAGGTGATGTCCTCCATTAGGGCTAGGCGAAGACTGTACAGGAATGACCTTGACTTAATTACCAAGGTCACATGGCTATTTATTTTTCCCTTCATTAATAACTCTTTGAGTCAGGATCTTGATGTCACACATGACGGGTACTGCACATCATGATGGACTTCTATAAAAGTCAAATGGACACCAGTTATATGTGACCTTGACCCAGTTACAAAGGTTACACAGTCATCTTAGTCTGTGTAGGAAAGTCAGCAGAGCACAGTCTTTTTGTCACATTAATGCGCTGAAATTCATAGAAGCGACGAAAACACATAGAGAACAAGTTTTGTTCTCCACAAAAGAGGTAGTGAAATTTGATAGGGTGTAGAATTGAAATTGAAACCACTTCACAGGTATACATATAATTTTTATTGAAACCAACAAAACGACGACACCTCATAACTTAATAATGAAATCCAGGATTGGTCCTAAACTTAAACAATACATGTAAGCGAAACCTGTATGGCATGTATTTGGTGTGAGTTTTATCACCAACAGTTCACCGAGTTAAGGATTTTTTTGTTCGTTTTTTTTTTTTTTTTTAAACGGAGAAAGAAGTCCCAGAAGGGGTTTCCATGTGTCTGCATGCTTGAGCAACATGCCTGAATGCGTCACTGTTCATTGATGGCACGTCAGACACAACACAGACTATGGGAATTTCATTTCTTATTTGTTGACGGATCTACTGGCTTGATGTTGTGTTAAGAATCAAAGGTTGATCATCAACACAGAGCATGGATCATTTGTAATATAAAGATATATTTTGGCGACAAAAACGTCATCACCAGAGACAAAAACATTTACGGTATGAATGCGACAAATGTGACAAAAAGATGGTTGACATTGTATTACGAAAACAGCACTCCAACCAGAACGTCTGAAAATTACTCCAACACAACAGACATGCTCAGCAATGATTGCCAAAGGTTTCGCGCCGCAGAGAAAGCCGTCTTTATTACTGTTGGAATAATTTTCAACTGTATTGCAGTGCCAATGCTGAACCATGTTCGCCGAAAGACCCAATCACATCTGTCTTCTCTGGCTTTACTTCTAGCATCGAATGATTTGGTCAGTTGTTGTAGTTTTGTGGTTTCTATCATCATCAATGCCGCTACATGTGACTTTTTTGGTGCTGATATTGGATGTAAAATACTTGGCCTGGTGGCTTCAACAAGCTATTACTGGTCTCTTGATATAGTTATGGTCATGAGTATAGAACGCTATATTTCTATAAACCACCCATTCTTCCATCTAAAGCACTGTTCTTTGTGCAAATTTTTGTTCATGTGTGCAATTACGTTACTAATGGATTTGGTACAAATGTCGCTCCCCCTAATAGGTTTGGGGTTACCGTACAGATACTATGACGACAACCGCTTTTGTACCGTTAACTTTGTCAGCCTAGCTGAAGACAGCCCTCAAAGACTACAAAATAGAGGGCTGGTCATGTCAGTGGGAATTGCAGGTATAGTGAAAGTTTTTATTGTCGTCTATTGCAATATTTCTGCTAGTGTGACTATTTGCTGTGGGCATTTCACGCCATCAACGGTGAGGCGAAATTCCAACAACGATCGTGCGATCAACAACGCCGTTGCCTTCTCGTGTTTTACTCAGGCCGTTGCGTATGCAAATGTTGTATGCATTGTGCCTTTCTTGGTAAGTTAAATTGGATTTAACTCTTTCATTGCAAATTTCGAGAAAAATCGATGCATTCTGAATTGACATAACGACACTAGATTGATATTCTTTGCAAACCTATCTCTCATTCAAGTGCCAGCATGGTTACAAAGACCATAAGAATAGTCCAGATCAACAGCTTTCTTCGGCGCGCTTTGGGCTCGATGCACTCAAAACGCGCCTGAAAGGGGGTAAACTCAATCAAAACTTGAGTCTGAAAGAGTTTATCTTATTTTTCTGTATTTTTACCTCTTTCAGTGCTAGTCACACATAAAGTTAATCTACTAAAGTGAAACTAGTCTGAATTATCATGAGGATCTCAGATTCGTATTTCTCGTAAAAAGACCTTTCATTCAAGTACCAGCATGCCTCTAGTTCCAGAGAAATTATCCCAGATCAACAGCTTTTCTCGGCGCGCATTGGGTGCAAAAGCTGTTGACTCGGTCCAAAATTTGGCACTTAAGGAGTTCACAATGGTCATTATAATATAGACTGAGAGACAAACGTATTGTCTTGCTAAAGCGCAATTGCAGTTTTTTCAAGTTTTATTTATTTCAACAAATATCCTGCAGAGGTAAACCAAAACTTGAACTACAAAAGAAAGTTTGGTGCTTACCTGGAAACAATATGCACAAACAGAAGAAAAATGATAATTATTCAAGACTCCCCAAGAAAAGGAAAATGATTGACGGCATCACGGAAAGTGACTGATCCTGGACTTGGTCAGCAAAAAGGCCGCATGAACAGCGCCAACAAGGATAATGTCTAATTCGGGGGCGGGGGGGGGGGGTACCTTTGGAAAACTTAGAGGTATGCATGGTACCATCTAGTGTTTTTTTTTTTTTTTTTTTTTTTTTTTTTTACATTTGAGCAGTCGTTTCTGTAATCTCAGGCTGCGTTGGACACCTGTTTCAAATGCAAACACGACCGCGCACTTGAAAACCTTTCAGTGATAGGTTTTATAATAGTTTTACTTATTCAACAATCACAGTTTGTATGTTCGCCTTAATTGCATAAATTAAAATCCTATAACTTTTGTTCATGGTTGATTGGATGCACCTATGTCACAACACTATAAAGTAAACTTGAAATTCAGCAGCTATCTTTAATAGTTTGGATGCTATTCAAGATTTGAATACTGTGTTTTCACTTATGTGCATAAATTAAAATTCTACAATTTTGGTTCATGGTTTATTAGATGCGGCTATGTAAAAAATCTACAAACTGAAGTTGGAAAGGCACCTTTATGTATAATAGTTTGAAGTTATTCAAGATTTAAATTTTGTGCATTCACCTATTTGCATAAATTAAAATTTTGCAATTTTGGTTCATTGGATGCGGGTATGTCACAGACCTACAAATTGAAGCTCGTATGACACATCTATCTATGATAGTTTTGAAGCTATTGTAGATTTAAATTTTGCATATTCATTTAATTTAGATAAATTGAAATTCTACAAATTTGGTTTCTTTCTTTCTTTCTTTCTTTCTTTCTTTCTTTCTTTCTTTCTTTCTTTCTTTCTTTCTTTCTTTCTTTCTTTCTTTCTTCCTTTCTTTCTGTCTGTCTTTCTTTTTTCTTTCCTTCCTTCCTTCCTTCCTTCCTTCCTCCTTCCTTCCTTTCTTTCTTTCTTTCTTTCTTTCTTTCTTTCTTTCTTTCTTTCTTTCTTTCTTTCTTTCTTTCTTTCTTTCTTTCTTTCTTTCTCTACGACCAAATCGGTTGGTACCCAGAGGTAACTATTGCATTGTTTAACGGCTCCCATTCCCATCGACTGACAGAAGAAACAATGAATATGACTCTACGCCCGGGATGAACTATGTTACAAGTTTACGTTCTGGTTATTGGTTGTCGTGGTCGACTGAAAAAAAAAAAACAATAAAAAAAACCAACAACAACAACAACAAAAAAAAAAAAAAAAAAAAAAAACAAAAAACCACGGGTCCAGTTTGAAGCTGTCAGTCCAGGCGCTACTCTTCACACGAGGGAGCTATATTAGCTCCATCACAACATGTCTGTTGCGTGCAAAATGTTTACTCCCGTGGTCATACGATGTAACCGGTGAACTGTTCAAACACGGGACAGCAGGAACAGAAACTTCAATTGATCTTCTGTACAGGCCATTTCAGTCATTCACGGCTAGAGTCGTGTATTACCATTACTTTTCATTGTAATTTACAGCTTAATAACTTTAAAACACTCCTTGGAGAACAGCAAAATTTGTGTGGTAAAATCATGTATATAGCTGAAATGTTCACAAAACTTTGTTCTTGCAGCTTTAAAATTAGTCTTTTCATTTGAGTTTAACTTAACATGCAATCCAATGGGAATACACATCTCCAGCCCTGAAGAATTCTGTGTTTTGGACTGTGTATTCAGCTGACTACACAGAGAATTGGTAACTGTGACTTCTCCTATTACGGGCATGAGTACCAAGACCATGAGAGAACTTGATTATTTATAACATCACGAACTGCCTACCAGGATGTTCCCTCACCTCAGAGGTAACCAAAACTGGTGAACCTCAACCGTGCGCTTTATCAGAGCAAGTGACAGAGAGTGTGATTCGTAAACTAGAGGACTGTGACAGTCATGGGACCTCGGACGCACAATCTTCTTTGGCCCTGTGACCTGTGGACCTTTACAATGAGCCAAGTCAGCATGGCAGCTGAGCATGCTCAGTGAAACGTAGCTTCTGTTTGAATCAGAGGCCATTGGGGCGGTGGGGGTGGTGGAAGAAATGACCTTTCCCCACTCAACTTGATTAGTTACCCTGGTAACAGAATCAAACTTACCTTTTTGATTTCCTGGTCAAATTTTACGTTAAAACTTTAACTGTACAACCTATTAGTAATAACAAACGCAAACAAAATACAAAATAAACCAAAACTTTTATCAATTACAGTTCTTTCCTTTCTTTGGTGTTTGACCTCTGTACATTGGTATGTTAGTGTTGGAGTGCTACCCCGTATGGCATGTGATCCAGATAGCGGCGAAAGCTCACTGAGCATGCTCACCTGGGATGCTGACTTGGCTGATATGATCAAGGTCACATTGTCACGTTCCTTTGCGACCACTTTCTTGTACAGATATATATTAACAGTTCTCAGGTAACAACTAAAAGCAACGGCTCAGTAGTTCCCAAGTTACAAACTAAAACAATAAATTTACTAGTCATGTGACCTTAGGGATTGGGTCAAAATCGACCATGTTCATATCATTTTAAGCTCAGCCCTTACAAAGGACCATCACCATGTGTAGAGCAAAAGATTTAGCTCTGCAATATTTCACCCGGTATCCAGATAACAATTGCAGTTGCCATGCATTTGGGAGAATATTTAAATACTTTTTATCCCTTATGTCGGGATCTGTGGGATTTTGTTATCAAATATATAAAAATAGAAGTATTGTAAGTGGGACTGTCGAGTTTTGTTTTTGTTTTTGTTTTTTGTAGCGGCCAATATTGGATCAGCCACGGCTGGCAAAACTACATCTGCACATGCGCGTGCTACCAGAAATCCTTTTCACAGCATCCTATTTGACAACAGCAGCTTACTTTTCACCCAAATTTGGGATTCAATGAGAATTTTACATCAGGATCATTTGAATATATGTGCTTAACCTTTCCTATATACGTACGCATGCATTCGCAAGGGGAGCTTCAGTGTACGACATTCCTCACGCGGTGTTACGCTACAAATTCAACCCGCAAAAAATGTAAACAAACCAGGTTGCAGTCTGTACCTTCCAAAATAACTTATAAACCCACACATGTCTTATGCCAAATTGTTCCTTACAATATTCTGAATCATCTGAGAACAAGAAACTATAGTCATCATTGGGAAAATTTTGAGATATTACCGTTTGCTACAGCCCAAGTACTGACAGCAGTCACGCCGCCTTGCGCGGTGACTCGGAGAACTCACATTGTGGCCATGTGTATTCAGTTACTACGCTGGGTATATTGAAAGCTGACCTGTCAATAAATACTGCACACTGTACCTGTCAGTTTCAGGAAAAAAAGTATGTGACAGTGGTCAGAATTATGTAAGAGACAGCCCCCCTGTACCTGTAAGGGTCATTTCTAATATGCATTCTATAATCCTTCTACCCGGAAGCCGGCCGAATTACTCACGTAATACCTTAAGGGAACAAGTCATCTCCACAATTAACACATAAATGATCTTTGAAGATTGGAAATATTGTTTTGTGTTCAAATCATACAAAAAAGTTTGAACTGGGGCCACTATTTTTCCTTAACAGCCACATGTAATGCAATAAACCAGAATGCATATGAGCAAAAACTGAAAACTTCTATATGCATGTTGCAGGGGTATGCTACCAAAAAAAATTCCTAATGATGCCAATAGTAAATTGTGGTTTTTATGAGGTAAATATTGTGAACTTCCATTGAAAATACATGTCATGTTGGTTTATAGACTTTGTAATTGAATACGGTGACTGAAACTGAACCTCCATACCCTCTCAGATACAGAATTTCGCCCATACTTGAAATCGCCATCCTTCTAAACTGAACCCTCTGTTCTCTTTAACAGTGATATCCTATTTTTGGAATTTTCATAGTCATAATTGTGCTCTCCATCATGAAATTATGCCACCAGAAACCCATCGGATCAGTTAAAATTGTGTGAGACATGAATCACACAGCAAAATGTTTGCGGACATCCCTAGTTTTGTACAATTGAGTGCTAATTTTGAGCATAAATGTGATTAAAATGATTAAAATGCACCTTTATGTATTTTTATTCATTCATAGAATATAATATTTCAATTAATTAAATGAAATAATGACAGTACAGATGTGATGAAGGGTCTTTCTGCTGCCCAAAGTAGTCACCTGCAGTGCCCTTTAAGGTGTTACCCTACAAATTCAACCCGCAAAAAATGTAAACAAACCAGGTTGCAGTCTGTACCTTCCAAAATAACTTATAAACCCACACATGTCCTATGCCAAATTGTTCCTTACAATATTCTGAATCATCTGAGAACAAGAAACTATAGTCATCATTGGGAAAATTTTGAGATATTACCGTTTGCTACAGCCCAAGTACTGACAGCAGTCACGCCGCCTTGCGCGGTGACTCGGAGAACTCACATTGTGGCCATGTGTATTCAGTTACTACGCTGGGTATATTGAAAGCTGACCTGTCATTAATACTGCACACTGTACCTGTCAGTTTCAGGAAAAAAAGTATGTGACAGTGGTCAGAATTATGTAAGAGACAGCCCCCCTGTACCTGTAAGGGTCATTTCTAATATGCACTCTATAATCTTCTACCCGGAAGCCGGCCGAATTACTCACGTAATACCACGCGTGTAAAGCGTGTCCAGTGGTACGCAGGCGCAGAATGCCAGAAATCCGTTCTGTTCACAGAGCATTTTTTTTTTAATTTTAAGGCAGTCTTAAAAAATGCAATTTCTCATTCCTGTTTGTTTTAAACATGGACATATTAAAGAGTTAATAGGTCCATGTTTATAGCAAACACCACTGTACGGCTTTATTACTTTGGTAAATATCAGAATACACCTCCTTATGAACTTAGAAATGTATCTTCACCTTGAGGCCAATTTCCTTTTTAAAGGAGACTTCTCTTGTTTGAGCAAAAAAAAACGCTGCCTGCAAATCAGACCAATCTCTGTGTTTCTCTCCACCGTGAGATAATGCGGAGCGTGGTCTGCCTTGGAGGCAACAAGTGATGGGTCAATCACGGGGTTTCCGTGCTCTGATGTGTGTGTCTGGAATTAGAATAAGAAGATGAACGATTGCTATTAAGTAGTCGATGACATTCATGGTTTTATTTCAATAGGTGCGACTTGTGGTTCACAGTGCGACGAACACCGGCGACCCCTACAGTTTGGGTACGAGAATTACGTCTGTTCTGTTGTTCCTGGCGCCCTTGGTGAACCCTGTTCTGTACGTTGTATCCAACAGGGACTGCCGCCAATATCTTGTACAGGCCGTCACCTGTAAACACGGGCCGACTGATTCCACAGAAACTTTAAATTTAAGTAACAGTGTCAGACGGACGAACACAAGTCAGACATCGCCGACGACGGCTTCCGAGTCCGCAGCTTCCTTTGGCCCGGGTGGGGCATTGTGAACAACTCTTCAAGTATTGTTGGATGGTTTTTCGTTGTAAGAATATTAAGTTTAGCAGTATACTGCGAGAAAAAAAAATCGATACTTCCCACAGGCTTGTTTTTCAATTGATCGTCATGTCGGATGGTGTGTGTCTATTAAGTTATCTCTATTCTGAAGGGTATCCAAGAAATATTTTATAAAGACGCGGATATATTTCGCAAGCATCAAATACGCATGTAGCTCAAGTATGAGGTATCCAGCCGCTATGTTGGGTTGGACGGCTGCCCATCCTAAAACAACACCGTCGATGTCTCAGAAATGGGACTAATATGCATGGTACATTCTGTACACAGATGACAGATTAAATTTTGTATGGATGGTTTTTTATGTTCATCTTTTAGCAGAGTTGCGTTGTGCGCAAGCATCGGACGACGTTTGAGTCTTGTCAATATTTTATGTGTTCTGGACAAGTAAAATACATCAATGCCTGCGACTAGTTTAATCTGAAACAAATTCAACAAATGAACACCAACAACTCCACAGGTGTCCTACACTTAAGGTTTCTGTTCATGTTATGGGTGCAAGTGTATCCGAAATACTGAACTGGAACATGAAAACGAATATTGTCTCAAGATTTATGGAAAATAAAACAGGGAATACCTCTGAAGAAATATGGAATGCTTGCAGGGCTCATGAATTTGCATGTCCGCTCTCCCGGAATAAGTCAAATTTCAATCAGGGCAAGTTAGAATTGCAAAACACTAGCCCCGGGGGCAATCACAAATTTTACTTTTATTAAATGATATTTGTACAGATGATCAATCCTTCTTGGGCAGGGGCCTAGTTAGATGCCAGACTTTCTAAACAGAATTGCTGAGCCCTGGCTTTGTATATTTGAACCATATAATTTGTCCAAGCTGATGGAGACATCACGTGAACAATAACTTTTATCCCAATCCTATTTTTTGATTTTCCTTTGTTGGTCTGCTCCTAGGGCTCTAGACTTGCACAAGTCTCACTGGACTGTCTTCCGTATTTTATTTAAAATCAAATTCATTGCCAAATTAATTTTAAGTAAACACACGTCGTAGCCTTATTCTGTTACAATACAGGTAATGAAGGATTAATTGCAGTTCACCGCGTCAGGCGGGGGGCGTCCAGTGCCTGGTGCAGGCAGCCGGAGGGAGACGGTCAGCTTTGTCTCGCTTGAGTGGCCAGTGACTAGCCATGCATTTATCGAAGACCACTTTCCACTCGCAATGATAATGGGATTAGAACTGACCAGGACTCAATAGCTGCTACTGTTGAAACCGACACGGCGGCAGTGTCGACCAGTTAAAAAAAAAATAATAACAGTAGGACCTACTTAATAACACCGTGTAGTTGGCATAATATTATTAACGTGTGTGTCAACACACACTTTTTTGTTTTTCCTGAAATTCTTTCTTTCTTTCTTTCTTTCTTTCTTTCTTTCTTTCTTTCTTTCTTTCTTTCTTTCTTTCTCTCTCTCTCTCTCTCTTTCTTTCCTTCCTTCCTTCGTTCCTTCCTTCCTTCCTTCTTTCTTTCTTTCTTTCTTTCTTTCTTTCTTTCTTTCTTTCTTTCTTTCTTTCTTTCTTCTTTACCAGCAAATTTGTCCGGCACTTTTCTCGGACACTATTATACATAGAAACTCCAAATTTGGCATGATTGTACCTCCATACAAGGAGTTTGACCGTTTTATACAAAGGAATGAAGATGTTTAAAATTATGCAAATTAGGGGCATTTGAAATTTTAAATCTTGAATATCTTCAAAAGTCTAATAGATAGAGATGTCATTCCAACTTCTACCAGGGGGTTATTGACCAGCGCATCCAATGAATTTAAAACAAACGTTGTAGCAATTTAAATTATGCTAATTAGCAGCATTTGAAATTTTAAAACTGGAATATCTTCAAAAGTATTATAGATAGAGATGTCATTCCAACTTCTACTAGGGGGTTGTTGACCATTGTGCACCAAATGAATTAAAAATAAAAGTTGTAGCAATTTAAATTATGCTAAATAGCACCATTAGAAATTTTAAATCTTGAATAACTTCAAAGCTATAATAGATGGAGATGCCATTCCAACTTCTACTCCTGTGTTATGGAATAGTTGTACATTGCCATACCAATATGCTTTGAAGACACACACACTGCTTTGCTATGCAGCAAATCATCTTTCCTAGTTCAGTTAACTTTGTGGAGGGGAAAATGTATCGCACTTCTGGGTGGGACCGCGGGATGGGAAAATAGGGACATGCACCAGGGACTTGTGCAAGTCTACAAGGGCTCTTCACTCATGTGAAAGTGCTCTGTCAAGAATTGTTCTTGTAGGTCATCAAATATCACTGCTAATCTTTCGAGCTGTTTGTACTTCTGGATATCAGAAAAGCATTTGATCTGGTTAACTCTCAATCATTCCACAGAACAGTTTGCCTGGACGTTCGTTTTCATGCGTCACACGTCCGAATCTCTTTTGATTCAAACGGGAATGCTTCAATTGTCAGTTATAGGGAACATCTTGTTTATTTTGTTTGTGAATGGTCTGACTCAACACAAGATTCACACTTGAAGATATATGTACACACACACGTACGTACTCACGGACAGACAGACAAATAGAGATAGATAGATAGATGAATGGATGGATGGATGGATAGATAGATAGATAGATAGATAGATAGATAGATAGATAGATAGATAGGTAGGCAGGGGTAGACAGACAGACAGGTAGATAGATAGATAGACAGATAGATAGATAGATAGATAGATAGATAGATAGATAGATAGATAGATAGATAGATGGATAGAGGATAGATAGGCAGGGAGGTAGACAGACAGACAGACAAATAGATAGATAGATAGAATGACACACAGACAGACAGATAGATATCGACTCGATACTGATTAAAACTGCAAAACATTTAGTTGGAATTGTTGGAGCAACAGACAGACGACATTCGGATACATGCACACACATACATAACTACATACGTACGTGCGAGCAGACAAACAGAGAAACACATGGATGGATGGATAGACAGACAGACAGGCAGGCATATGGATGGATGGATGGATGGATGGATGGATGGATGGATGGATAGATAGATAGATTCTACAAATTCAGTGTCTGGTTATTACATATTATATATTTCAGAAAGTCTCTGGCCAGTAGTCAACACTCTCTAGACGGCAAATTTGCTGATCTCTTGCCACCCCGCCGGGCGGCCTAAGGTTTTCTCGCCCTTGAGGAGAGAGAATGATACTAAGAAAGTCTCATACTGATCGAAAAACTGCGAAAAATAGAGTTGAAATATTAGTGAAACCACCGATACACGACTTATGGATCGACATCATTTAAGCTCAACTGACAGCTGACTGAAAAGTCAACCGGGCCAAGAAAAAACGCGCAGTGCTCTGAGGTAAAAATGTCACTTTTTCACACATATCGTGGCAAGAGCTCCTGGTTGTTGCCCTCCGCTGTCAGACGCATATGAATGAGTTGGTTTTTTTTTCTACGGTAAACGCTTTGCCTGCAATTCTTTGGCGTATTAAAACTTTCTCCCGTTGACTGCCAGTATCGCACTTGTAAATATTTATAGCCAAATACACCTTTCATTGTCAATAAGGTCAATAACCTTCATCATTGTAATATAATATGGAGGAAAAATCCAACAGAGTGAAGCCATGGGAACTCCAGCAGACAGCTGTCCCCGTGATGTATATGTTTTTGTGACCACGGAACGGCCGGGTCTCGAACCAGCAGCCTTCAGCACCAATTACCTGGCCGAAAATGGGAAACGCACATACTAATTGTACCAAAAATCCCCATTCCTAAAATGAATGGTTCAATGGAGGCAGGTATACGTGAATGCCATAATCGACAAGGCCCAGTTTATCGTATTTATTCCAGTACAAATGAAGTACTGTGTCCGGAGATCGGGGACTGTACATACATAAGCCCACCAGCATCAAAGGAGCATCAAAAACGTATATGTATGACATACCCCACTGGTACATTGTACACTTCAGACTTGTTGAGGCTTGAAAGTCGACTTTTGAACAGTTGTGATGTTATTAAAATTTGTGAACGATATATCTCCCGGTCGCATGTTTAGCATGGAGAGAGAGAGAGAGAGAGAGAGAGAGAGAGAGAGAGAGAGAGAGAGAGAGAGAGAGAGAAAGAGAGAGAGAGAGAGAGAGAGAGAGAAATACAAATACACTTGTTAAGGAAAAACGGCTGCATTATGCTTCTTCCTATAGCAAAACGGAACCATGATATCGTTTCAGTCTGATAATCATGAAATAACTTAAAAGACAGCGCTGTCGAACTAAGAGTGGTTTTCTAATGTCTATCCTCTACGTACAGCACATGTATATACGTCACCAAACCGCAGAGCCCTGTCCACCGGCTGTACCAGCCTTTCATGGTCCCTACTTCGCTGGAATTTTGCTTCTTTGTCTGATGCAAAATTATGGGAACATCTGGGACTACCACACAAGATACTGCCTAAAGCTTCCGGGTGCAACTCTCATAATAGAGGTTCGTATTGAAGTACAAGTTCTTTCTTTCTTTCTTTCTTTCTTTCTTTCTTTCTTTCTTTCTTTCTTTCTTTCTTTCTTTCTTTCTTTCTTTCTTTCTTTCTTTCTTTCTTTCTTTCTTTCTTTCCCGGCAAATTTGTCCGACATTTTATTTGAAAAGTACTACACGTAGAAACTCCAAACTTGGCACAATTATACTTCTACAAATGAGGTCTTGCCTTTTTATAATGAGAGGTCATGCTTTTCAAAATTGTGCAAATGAGGGTTTAAAGATTGAAGTCTTCAATATCTTATATGCTATAGTAGATGTGGTTCGGAGTGTACAAGAGTTCGATCATAGCAAGGTATAGGCCATCTCAAATGTCAAGGTCATGTCAAGGTCAAAGGTCAATTTTATGTCAAAATTTCGTTTTAAAGGTCAAGGTGTACTTCAGGTAATGTCATCTCAAGGTTAAAGGTCATTTCAAGGCCAAAGGTCACTTTCGATGGTGGCTTTCTTCTGGCCATGGGTTGGTCAATTTTTACCCAATTTTGATCAGGTTGGGCTCAAATTGTAGCTATTGTAACAATGCACATTTTGAAAGGTACTTGTGACCTCTAGAGATCAAAGGTCAACGTCATTTGGACCTTTGAAAGATTCATCTTGGCATAACTCGGCCAATTTCCATCCAATTCTAATCATGTTGGACTCAAATTGTATGTATTGCAACACTGTATATTTTTGTATGAACATGCCAACTCTAAAGGGCAAAAGTCAAGGTCATTTGGTCCTTTGAAAGTATCATCTTGCCATAACTTGGTCAATTTTCGTCTGATTTGGTTCATTTTGGGCTTACATTGTGGGTATTGTAACACTGTACATTTTAGCAATTTACATGTGACCTGTAAATGTCAAACGTTAAAGTTGTTTGGACTATGAAATTTTCATCCAGCCATAAGCTTTATGGAATGTAAAGTACCAAAGGACAAAAGTTGCAGCATTTAATATTTACAACTTTTGAAGGCAGACAGATTTGCTTTGAAGCAAATCTTCTTTTCTAGTTGTTATAATACATTTGAAATCTCAGTGCACTATAACGTAAGTCGAAATGTGCATACTTATCATATAATAATTTTTTCCTAATGTGCATTAAATGGTGTGACCAACTCATACTGATGGTCGTATATATGAAAGCAAAAAAATATGTATGTACGTATGTATTTATGTATGTATGTATGTATGTATGTATGTATGTATGTATGTATGTATGTTTCTTCTTTAGATTCCTCTAATTTATGCTCTGGTTGTCATGCATAAGAAAAAACGAGACGTTAACGCTCCTAAACATGCTCGATGGTTTCACGCTGAGCCCCGTTTCGATGTTGAAGCCTTAGGTTTAAAAAAGAAATGAAATCGAACGTGATAATAATATTGATTAGTGGAGGCATAGTTTTATAGAGAAACAGTGACTGGACTGGCTATGGATTATAGAGAGCCTATTTTTTTCATATTTATTTCTTTATTTTTGTTTCATTTTATGTCTGTGTGCTAACACTGACAAAATGGTTTTTCTTTCTTTCTTTCTTTCTTTCTTTCTTTCTTTCTTTCTTTCTTTCTTTCTTTCTTTCTTTCTTTCTTTCTTTCTTTCTTCTTTCTTTTTCTTTCTTTCTCTTTGATTCCTTCCTTCCTTCCTTCCTTCCTTTCTTCCTTCCTTCCTTTCTTTCTTTCTTTCTTTCTTTCTTTCTTTCTTTTTTTCTTTCTTTCTTTCTTTCTTTCTTTCTTTCTTTCTTTCTTTCTTTCCAGGTAAATGTGTCTGACGTGTCATTTAAAAAGTATTACACGTACAAACTCCAAACTTGGTACAATTATACTTCTATAGATTATGTCTTGCCTTTTCATAATGAGAGGTCATTTTTTAAATAATGCAAATGAGGGCTAATTAGATGTTTAAATCTTCAATATCTTATATACTATAGTAGATATGGTTCCAAGTGTGCAAGAGTTCGGTTATAGCAAGGCAAAGGCCATCTTAAATGTCAAGGTCAAAGGTCATATCAAGGTTAAAGGTCAATTTTAGGTCCAAATGTCATTTTAAAGGTAAACTTTTACTTCAGGAAGAGGTCATCTCAAGGTTAAAGGTCATTTCAAAGGCCACTCTCGATGATGGCTTCCTCCTCGCCATAAGTTGGTCAATTTTTATCCAATTTTGATCAAGTTGGGCTCAAATTGTAGCTTTACTAACTATGCATATTTTTGAAACTTACATGTGACCTCTAAAGGTCAAAGGTCAACGTCACTTGGCCCTTTAAAAGTATCATCTTGCCATAACTTGGTCAATTTTTCATCTGATTTGCTTCATGTTAGGCTTACATTGTGGGTATTGTAACACTGTATATTTTAGCAATTTACATGTGACTTGTAAAGGTCAAAAGTCAAGATCATTTGGACTTTGAAATTTTCACCCAGCCATAAGCTTAATGGAATGTAAAATACCAAAGGACAAAAGTTGTAGCATTTAATATTTACATTTTTTGAAGGCGCAGACAGATTTGCTTTGAAGCAAATCTCCTTTTCTAGTTTTTTCATTGCATTCTGTAAAATTATTTCAAACAATTTCCTCCCCCTATTTTCCTTATTGGGATTATTGTACCTATCCCCAAAAAACCGACTTTAAGCCCCAATGAGGCCAGCATTTTTGACCTATTACTACTACTTTTTCGTCTGTTCATTGAAAAAAAAACTAGTGGGGTTGTTTATGCTACCGGCAGACACAGTGTCAAACACACAATTCGGTTTCCTTAAACGTCGCGACACTGGTTTTTGTAACAGTTTTCTAAATGATATGAATGCCTTCTGTAAATGCAAAGGAAGCACTGTATACACATGTAGTTTAGATGCGGAGAAGTGCTTTGATCGCATCAGGCGTGACGGGCTATTGCAAAAACTTTGAGGTGTTTTACCAGTTGAGCACTGGCTATTTCTATATACTCTTTGTCTACCATGGTGAGGTGAAACGGAGAATACAGTACTTCATTTAGTATCACTGCAGGCACGAGACAGCGAAGTTTACTCTCTCCTGACCTTTTTAATATTCTTAGATTACTTACTGGTTGAATTGTATGAGACCGATGTTGGTGTGCGTGTCAGCACCTGTAAGTTTAACTCTTGCGCACATGCAGATGACATTACCTTGCTCAGCTCCACAGTAACTGGACTTCAGAGTCTGTTAGATATATGTTACCATTAAGCAGATCAGTGGCGATTCTCCTTCAACCCTGCTAAAACAAAATGTCTTATTTCTTGTCAGCATCCCTTTTCAACTATTAAATGGTGGTAAGGTATTACTAGTAATGGCTCTGGTGGTTGTCACGTGGACTGCCGTATCAATAGCTGT
The DNA here is from genome assembly GCA_964020975.1 of Hermodice carunculata. Lineage (NCBI taxonomy): Eukaryota > Metazoa > Annelida > Polychaeta > Eunicida > Amphinomidae > Hermodice > Hermodice carunculata. Next base: position 76,370,917 of record OZ026620.1, on the reverse strand, counting down.
AGATGATTTTTTTATGCTCTTGGAGAAGTTGGAATGGCATATCCTGGGCTAGATTCCCAAACAAAGTGTTATCTCTGGAACACGATTTTTGCCCCTGCTGCTCTGTGCAGTATGGAATGTATTAATCTTGATCGCTCATCTGTAAATAAAATGGAGTCTCTACAGGGCTGTCTCCTTAAACAGTGCCTGGGGATTGGGAAGCGACATCACCATACGTGTTTAGTGGAGGCTCTAAATGCCTGTCTAGTCGTTAATTAAGGAAGGTGCCACATTACCATTTAACAGTATTTTTTAAGTCTGACTCATGCGTACGTGATTTACATTTGTATTTCCTATCAGAATATTTTAAGCTGTACCAGGTACCCTTTTAGATGACGTAACTCGAAGTGGGATCTCTCCAGTGTTTCTGGCCTTTGGAAGTCGGCCTAACTGCAGGCCCAAGCATTCTTACAGCTAAGACAGCATCTTCTTTATCAACATATTGAATTCAGTGTCCTTTCTAAAGTGCTTGCTGGCCATGAAAAAAGGTTAACGTCACACGACATATTTCAAAATGCGACCACTTGCCCAAAACATTTGCAGTTCCATCTCAAACCATTAGTACAATAATGAATTTAATGTGTTTTGACGCCAGTCCTATGATGTTAGTTCCAATAATTCACCACCAGTGCCGCCATAATGACTCCTTATGTCATAAACTTTTGCCTGTATAATGTTCCTGTAATAGTATATGGATGTATGAACACAAAAAGATGTAATAACTATTAAAAAACAAAAACAAAAAACAAAAAACAAAACAAAAAAACCAAAAAAAAAAAAACAAACAAAAAAAAAAAACAAAAACAAAAACAAAAACAAAAACAAAAACAAAAAAATTTCCTGAAATGCAAACCCTCCATGACCTCGAGAAAGAAGGTCAAGTGTACCCATATTATGCAATATCAAAGTTCCATATGATGAACATTTATATCATATTTGGCAATGTTAGCCTTATTTTCTCTCAACATGTTGAATTCAGTGTCTTTTCTACAGTGTTTAATGACCTTGAAAAAAGTCAGGGGCACTTATAATTTTGCAAAATTTGATGACTGACTGAACGCATGATTGCTGTGAATCATTTTATTCCGTCGTAACCCATTATCACAAAAATGAATTTAATGTGTTATTCATACATATGACAGTACTTCAAGTTGATATCACTATGACATCACATGAAAAAAGAATCTTGTCTGTAAAATGCTCTTGTACTTGTAAGTAGATATATGTACATAAGTTCAGATGTAATAACCATGGTAAAAAATCTTTCTTTGAAATGGGTTCCCTCCATGACCTTGAGAAAGTAAGTAACGGTCATCCAAATTATGAAGTGTCAACTTTTTACATATACTCGTGATAAATAAAACGATAGCACTGGCCCTGTGTTCAACATTGAGCAGTAACATCTTTATTTTTACCATCAGTTTGTGGTAAATTTGGTATCATTAACGTCATTCTTTCTCAAAATTACTGAATTTTGTGTCCTTTACTAAGTCGTTAATGGCCTCTAAAATGGGTAAAGGTCACCTAAAGTTTCTCATTTGGCCATTGGCCTAACGTATATTTGGAGTAAAGTTTATAGTTCTGTCTCAATTTATAATTACAATATTGATTTCAACGTGTTTTCAACACCGATAATTTTAATTCCAATAATTACCGAAAGCGGTTTAAGGTAGCAAGATACAAATGTTTGCTCAACAAGCATTCTATTTCAAAACATAATGATGATGGTACAAATGAAAATAAAAATTGTCATACAGATCAACTTATTTTCAACTGTTTCTGTAGGACCCTTATATCAGTTCGTGCCTTGTTATGCCAATATATTCAAACCAGCTTGCGCAACACTCTTTCGACGAAAATAAAATAACACCCTTCTTTAATTAAAAAAAAGGGAAAGCCATATTACAGTGTATTATTTATTATGTCTTAACTGTGTTCTTTGATATCGAATTCTCAGTTTTATCTTTAAACTTGGTTTCTTTATATAAAAATAGGATCCTTTGATTCTTAGCTCTCCAATATTAAATATTTTTGTTATCTATGTAAAGATAAGCTTTAAATTCTTATTGAACCGTAATATATATATATATATATATATACTAACTGCAAGACTGGCGGAAAAGAACAATTATAATTAAAAGAAACAACAAAAAATTATACTGAATTAAACTTAAAATACACACTTACGTACACAAACTATATATATATATATATATATATATATATATATATATATATATATATATATATATATATATATATATATATATATATATTTCACCTCTGATGGAGCATGTTGTGATTTGAATGTTCTGAAACTTTACTACTACAATAGATTATTTTTTAAAAGAACAGCAAATTAGTGAGCCATACATGTACAGATCAGCTTGCCCAAGCATACACAAAGGTCAGTCGAGGTTTCAGCTGACATAGTGGAAATAGCCTATATGTATATGATAGTTATGCTGTTCAATAATTCACAAAACCCTTAGTTTCTTTCGCAGCCCTGGGTTTTGCAACAAAACATTGAGTTTGGCTAGCAAACCCAAAGGTTTTATCAGAGAACATTGGGGCTTGCTCAGTTACCGGTATTGAATTTTGATATGATTTTGAACAAACCCTAGGTGTTGCTACAAAAATCTGGGTTTTGTGTAGAACAAAACCCTGGGTTTCATGAACAAAACTCATGGTTTAGGTACAAAACCCTGGGTTTTGTAGGAAATCCTTGCGTTTTGAGCACGAATCCCACAGTTAAGAGCAAATCTACGAGTTTTGATAACAAAACCCTCAGGTTTTTAACAAAAACCGTCAACCAAAAGCTTGGGTTTTGTAACACAGTGAATTAACAGACCAAAAGCCATGGTTTTGCTGTCCATAAAACCCAGGGTTTTTCATTGTACAAAACTCTGGGTTTTGTAAAGTTTAAAACAACAGAACAAACACTTGTTTTGTGACGTCACAAAGCAGTAAGGTGGCAAGGGAACCAGGCTACCGAGGCAGCTCCTGAAGGGCCACACCCCTCCATGAAAATAATAATCCCAGGTTATAATTCATGGAAAATTGCATATGAGATATGATTATCGATGACTCGCCATCTTTCAATTTGTTTAAAAACATTCAACACGTGTTTGTGAACAAACGCCCATTCTTTACCAATCTGCTTTATTTTCTTGAAAATGTGACGACTTATATGGATGCAGGTGAGTCACTGGATGTGAGCTAATTGGATTTCCAAAAAGCCTTTGATAAAGTTCCACACATGAGGTTAACATAAAAACATCAGAGCCTTGGAATAAATGAGGCAATTTATAACTGGATGAGAAACTGATTAATTGATAGATTGCAACGAGATGTACTCAACAGGAAACAGTCACCATAGCAATACACCAAGAGTGGAGTCCCTCAGGGCTCAGTGTTGTGTCAAGTATTGTTTTTAATATCTGTAAACGGCATAGCTCAAGATGTGGACTCTCTAAGGGCCATAGTAGAAAAGCAGTTTAACGTTAATCAGATATTTAAATTTAGTTTAAATTAAACTTGTTAGCAGCAAGGGAGTTTGAAGCACATGTGCATTTAATCCTAAATGTGGCCAAAATTCCCATATGAACAAAGGCAGTTTAACGATTAACTCAGTTTAATTTTGCCAGTTTAAGGCTCAAAATTTAAACTTACTCAGAGGTAGGCTTGAGCGAAAGTAAATGGGTCACAGTGACCTGATATTTTTGTCAGTTTTTCTATGCTCCAAAACACACATGTACCAATATTTTGATAAAAAACAATGAAAACTTCTCCCATTGCTTATAAATAGGTCCGAGGGACCATTAAATAGGTCACAGTGACCTCTAAATATAATTAAATGGCAACCAGAGATTTCTGGATCCATGCCCTGTCGTCTCATTAATAACCTCGCTGATCACAGGTCTCATTTTAGAATGACTGTAGTCAATAAAAGTAGGCTATCACTTTGACCCAGATACTTGACCTAGTGACCTACTTTTGTGCATGGCACACTGTTTGTTTAGATGTACAGGTGTGTAAAGTTTCATGATCCTAAATCAAAGAACATCAGAATTATAGCCCGGGCATGAAGTGTAATGTAGTTTTACATGGATGTATAACCGTGACCCAGATACTTGACCTGGTGACCCACTTTTGGTTAACGACACACCTTTATGTCCAGATGCATCTGTGTGTACAGTTTCATCAATCTAAGTTGAAGTACAAGCGAAATATAGCTCGGACACGAAAAGCAGATGGATGCACACACGGATGCAAGGAAAAACTAGAAAAGAAGATTGGTTTCAAAGCAAGTCTGTCTGTGTGCCTTCAAAAGTTTTAAATATCAAATGCTACAACTTTTGTCCCGTGGTACTTCATATTCCATAAAGCTTATGGCTGGATGAACATTTCAAAGTCCTAATGACCTTGACCTTTGACCTTTAGAGGTCACATGTATATTACAAAAAATGAACAGTATTACAATACCTACAATTTAAGCCCAACTTAAACCAATCCTGGTGAAAGTTGACCAAGTTATGGCTAGACGAAACTTTCAAAGGACTGAATGACCTTGACCTTTGACTACTAGAGGTTACATATAAATTACGAAAACATGCAGTGCTGTAATACCTACCATTTGAGTCCAACATGAATTAAATTAGATGGATATTGTATGAGTTATAACTGGATGAAACTTTTAAAGGTGCAAATGACCTTGAAATTTGACCTTCAGAGGTCACATGTAAATTAGAAAATGGCAGTGTTACAAAAGCTACAATTTGAGCTCAGCATGATCAAAACTGGATAAAAATTGGCCAATATCTGGTTAGATGAAAATTTCAATGGTCCAAATGACCTTGATCTTTGACTTTTACAGGTCACATTTGAATTCCAAAAATGTGCAGTGTCACAATAGCTACAATTTGAGCCCAACATGATCAATTTGGGTACAAATTGATTGAATTGTGGCTAGATAAAAATTGAAAGGTCCAAATGACCTTGACCTTTGAAGGTCACATGCAAATTCAAATAATGTGCAGTGTTACAATAGCTACAATTTGAATCCAACAAGATCAAAATTGGATAAAAATTGCCCAATTTCTGGCTAGATGAAAATGTCAAAGCTTTAATTGAAAATGTCCGTTGACCTTTAGAGGTCTTATGTAAATTGCAAAAATGTGTACCATTACAATTGCTACAATTTGAGCCCAACAGGATCAAAATTGGATGAAAATTGACCGAGTTATGGCTAAAAGAAAATTTCAAAGGTCCAAATGACCTTGACCTTTGACCTTAAGAGGTCACATGTATATGACAAAAATGTGCAGTGTTACAAACATATTAATTGAAGTTGGATTGGTTACTTGTACCTGTAATAGTTTAGGAGATATTCAAGATATACATTTTCAAATGGCTCTAATTTGCATCATTTTCAAAACTGTTGAACTTCTTTGCAAAAACTCAAGACTTCATGTATGGAAGTATAGTCATGCCAAAGGTTGGGGTTTCTACGTGTACTTTTTAAATGAAATGTCGAACAAATCTACCTGGAAAGAAAGAAAGAGAGAGAGAGAGAGAGAGAGAGAGAGAGAGAGAGAGAGAGAGAGAGAGAGAGAGAGAGAAAGAAAGAAAGAAAGAAAGAAAGAAAGAAAGAAAGAAAGAAAAACAATATGTCTGTGTTGGCACACAGACATAATTACTATATGCCCCTCCTACGCGGGGGGGGGGGGGGGCACAATAAAACTTCCTTGTGTGTACCTATGCGTAAGTACATGTTATTTAAGAAAAATTGATCGAGACGTGTTGCAGATCTGCATCACTAAAGATACACAAATCAGTACTATTACTACGTCACGGTGACTCATGAAAAGGTCACAGTGATATGAAAATATAATTAGGTTATTTACTCTATGTACCAAACTTGAGAAATAATGTCTAGTTGTATTTGTGAAAAATCGGAGTAAGCAGAGAAAGAAGAATGGTTCCATGTTACCAAAAAATAGCACTGTGACTTAAAATCGTATATCATAGACCTTAAAAGAAATCTGCACTTAGATTTTACAATAAATGTTCACATGGATATTGCAATAACACATGTGGGATAGAAGAATGCAATGACAGAAGTGTAAACAGCAATGACATAGATAATTATGTACCAGAAAAGCATTCTGTGGAAAAAAGGTTTTGGCAGCAACTGGCCATTCGGATAAGCAAACAATAAAAAATAGCACCTCAGTGGACAAGATGAGTTTTTGCCATGCATTAAACATTGCACACACTGTGAATATGTCTACAAGTTAAAGACAAGTCTAAAAATCAAATTATGTTTATTGCAACAAGACGAAAAAAATTGTAAGAGATGCTAATCTCGCAACCAAAAAAAAAATAAAATAAAATAAAAGAAAACAAAACAAAACCAAAAAAAACCCCCAAAAACAAAAACAAAAACCAAAACACAAAAAACAAAACAAAACAACAACAACAACAACAACAACAACAACAACAACAACAACAACAACAATAATAATAATAATAATAATAATAATAAAAATAATAATAATAATAATAATAATAATAATAATAATAATAATAATAATAATAATAATAAAAAGAGCCGGACCAGATGAAATCTCTCCTACACTGATTAAAGATACATTCGATCAAATAGTTCTGCCTCTGACCATAATATTTAACGAGTCATTTGATAAATCAATTTACGCTGAACACTTTAAACTTCAAAAGTAATACCACTTTTCCAAAAAGCTGAAAAAAAATGCTTTCAAACTGTTGGACAATAGGTTTACTTAGCTGTTTTGTTAATTAATTGGAAAGTAGATGCACAAAAGATTATATACATTCCTTAAAATTCACAACTTACAAATATCAATTTGGCTTCCAGAATAATCTATCTACTCCCTTGGCTATTCTTGAAATAACAGACAAAATTCGTGAAAATTTAGATAAAGGCTTTCGTGTTTTAGGTATATACATAGACTTGTCAGAAGCGTTTGACACTCTTAATATTGATATACCTTTGACCAAATTAAACCACTGTGGAGTAAGAGGAAAAGCCCTGGACTGGTTCAAGAGCTACATACTTAATAAAAAACAATATGTTTGTATTATTGGTTCAATGTCGCACACTTTATCCATTTCCTGCGGTGTACCACAAGTCTCCGTCCTTGGACCCCTTTGGTTCCTAATTTATATCAACAACATCTACTACTCTTTTCAAAAAGAAGTCCGTCTGATTATCCGCAGATGACACCAACATATTTATTTCTGTCACAAACCTAAGGCAGTTGAAAAGGCAGGGCGAACAAATACTTTCAAACCTAAACAGATGGTTTTGCATCAATAAACTTACTAGTGTGGGAGCATATATCATGATTTTAAGTCCCGTGGGATTTTGATGAAGATTTTATGCCACCTATTCAGAAATGTTATTTATACCCTAAAGAACATAAAAAACCATGTTGGCACTTTGCCAACCTGTAAGATTCAAAATGGCTGCCATTTTTCAAAATGGCCGCCAAACTCCAAACATAATGATATTTTATGTTACATAATGTGTCCGAAATGTTCGATTTAATAGATCTAAGAATCAAATTTTAAATTTTTGTCATCCAGGAACATTATTTATGTCTTTTACTTAAACCTGAATATTATTAGACACCAAAATTTGAAATATCTGAAAAATTTTATCTATAGTTTCCATGTTTCTTAAATGTTTAGCGTTAAAATAATTGATTTAAATTTGGACTTTATTTTGATTGTTACTGGCATCAATGAGGGTATTATAGCACTGTAGTTATCGCAATTAAAGATAGCCACATTTTCCTCAAAAATTCGCTGCCCAACCGCCACTCCCCCCCCCCCCCCACAAGCCACTATGTCATTTTACATAATGAACCAATATTCTCCAACTAACATTATCTAAGAGTTATATATCATATTCCAACCATGTAACAACATTGTGTCATGATTTTCAATCTTGAAACTTAACACTAGCTGTTACCAACCAAATTTCAAGATGGCTGATATGCTAAAAATGCATGCATATAATCTATGAATCAAAACTTGTTGATATTTAACTATATCTCTCATTACCCTTTTAGTCTACATCAATACTTTTTCTTCATCTGATCCAAGATCATCAGTTCAAATCATTGTTCCCTATTATCACTTACCCGTTGTTTGAATGTATTTTGAAGGTCTGTATGGTAGTATTGGTGTGCTGATAGAATGATTCCCTGTATAGTAACTAAAGTGGTGGTCCAGGACTAATGCATGGTGGTGGCGTGCTGATGGGTGGATCTGCATGAGCTAACTGCTTGGAGAAATAGTGTCCCAAGTGCTTTTAGATTACTTGCCGAGTCTTCATTTATATTGAAAGACTGAACACATTCTTGCCATAATCCAAGCACATTTTTGCACAATGACTGTAGTAAGGCCTCTAGATATTCTTGATTAACCCCATTAATTCTGGGGTTTAATCCTCTAATTGCCCTACAAGTGGCCAACTATATACAAAGGCATCTCCTTTCATGTCTTTAATTAATTTTTTTCCACAGAAAACAGTTTGAATAACAACTATAGATGAGAGCTAAACAGAGATAACATGCCCCATGAATTTACAGCTTTTCAAAGCATGGAATAGGTGTTTAGTGCCCACCTCATAATAAGAAAATAGCGTTCAGATAAGGATTACCCTCGGCGCCCACATCGTTTTTTCCCCAATTCTGCATTTTTTTGATACTTTGCAGGTGTCATAATACGGTGTAACTGCACCAAAAATTTGATGAAGCTGTGATGAATCTTTCTTGAAATATTATGGTAACATTGTCCACCTCTCTCTCTCTCTCTCTCTCTCTCTCTCTCTCTCTCTCTCTCTCTCTCTCTCTCTCTCTCTCTCTCTCAATATGTTAAAAGACTCTACATAGACCAATACTCTGAAACCTGTACTATTCCAAATTGCTTTGTTTGTAATGAGGATTCATAAAGTATATTTGTATATAATAATGTTTTCCTTGTCTCAGTCAGTTCAACTCTCCTAACACACATGTGGTGCTTTGTTCTGAAGCAAGGTGTTAACTTAGCATGTAAATTTATTTAGGTGGGCCATGCAAGAGCCGATGTTTTCATCCTTAGCTGGGTCATCCTGACTATCTGTTCTCTGTGGTAATAATGTACTATTTCCCCTATTTTTTGTTTTGCATTTGTTTATATATATTTCTGTCATTATTACCTGACATTTGAAATGTATTGAATTTATTGTTGAATAAAAAACTCTGAATCTGAATCTGAATCATGATCAGAGAGCGTAAAATAAATATTTCAAACGTTTTATAACAAGTTTAAAAATAATGACAGGAAGCTGGTTTTCAATAGGAACATAGTCCTTTATAATGTGCATCTCTAATGAAATTTGCTTCTTTTTTTATAATTTTTATATTGACAACAGAAAATTATAATGTTCACAAATAAACTGGTTTTGTACATTATCTGAATCTGCCTTGATTCATTTCACGCTCTCGGTCAATGATTAAAAATTCAACCATAGAACTAAATATACATTAATTTTCTCCTCTCCCCAAACCTATCACCATCAATTTTTTCTGTGAATATTCAATTTATCATTACTTTTAGCAATCTCTGATGAAAATTTGATGAAGCTGCGATAGATCTTTGTTGAGATATTATGGTAACATTGTCTCCTTGTGCGCCACTCAGACGGCCTGGAAATAAATACTTTAAAGTTTCATACAAAGTTAATAAATACCCAGAGTATGCTAGTTTTTTTATAGGAACCTGGTCCATTACAAGCTGCATTTCCGACAAAAATTTGGTACAACTATGGTGAATATTTTTTGAAATATCAATGTAACATTGACAAGACGAATGAACCGATGGACTGACGATGTAGGGGATGACAATACCCTCCAGCAGTTTATGTGCCAAATGTAAAAACATACCAACTCTATTAGCCTATTTGCAGCCAGAGTGGGTTAACCACCCAGGTAACCATCTGAAAAATATCAAATCTGGGTAGTATCTAACAGAATGGAAACTTTTGTAATCAGAATGTATGTGTTTAGAAAATGAAATTTACTAAATTTGGTCGTAAGGTTTCCCCCCACCCTCAACCCAGTACATTCATCCCACCTAATAATAATGCAAAGTGCATCTCAGCTTATCCTACTAGCTGGTCATTGCCATGTACAGCACATGTAGAACAGTTCACATATCACTTGTGTACTACAGTTTGATCTTGTTGAACTTCTTGCCTGTGGCTCAACTGGCATAAATGATAGATTTTGGATGAAGTACCAAAAGTAGATCCAACATATTGATGACTCTGGAATTATGATGAACTGCTTTCCTCTTCATCGTCCAAGTGAACAAGCCAACTGCTATGGCAGACTGCCACTGTATATAGCAATCACCAGATACGGCCAGCTTCCACTGTGTAGGACAGTCACCAGCTGGACACCACGCCTCACAATATGAGAGTGACAATGATGAAGATGAGAACGATGATAGTTAAAATAACTATCTTAACCGCACAAGTGTGAACTTGGTAATGGAGATGACGATGTCATTTATTGTAGCAATACACTTTAATGTGTCATAATGTTGTTTCAATGTTTACTCACAATATGAGTGTGACAATGATGAAGACGAGAACGATGATAGTTATAATAGTTATCCTAATCATACAAATATGAACTGGGTAATGGAGGTGATGATGTCATTTATTATAGCAATACACTTTAATGTGTCATACATAATATTGTTTCAATGTTAACTCACAATATGAGAGTGACAATGATGAAAATGAGAATGATGATAGTTAAAATAATTATCCTCATCATACAAATATGAACTATATAATGGAGGTGATGATGCCATTTATTGTAGCAATACACTTGTTTCATAATACTGTTCCAGTGTAAACTCACAATATGAGAGTGACAATGATGAAGGTGAAAATGATAATAATTTAAAAAAGGTCCCCCAGTCACACAGGTATGAACTTGGTAAGGGAGGTGATGATGCCCTTTATTGTAGTAATATACTGGTGTCATAATATTGTATCAAAATGAAGTCATTTATTTCGGTTCGGTTTACATTCTTTTGATCCAATGATTTGATACTTTTCAGACAAATATGAGCCTAAATTGACTAAGACGCAATTTGAAGATAAAAATCCAACTTTATAGCCGGAAGTTATGAAAATAAATACCCAAATAAGGTGCTTTATACTGCAAGGACCTTTAAGGGACCTGTAATTGGACAAAATTTAGAAATTTGGCAGCCATTTCGAAAAATGGCGGCCATTTTGAATCTAACAGCTTGGCAAAGTGCCAACATGTTTTTTTTTCTGTTATTTCAAATGTATTTAACATTTCTGAGTAGGTTTTATAAAATCTTCATTAAAAGCCCACGGGACTTCGTATGCCCCCACACTATACAGTGAATGTAGATAAATCATGTTTTAGTATTTTCACTACCAGGCCAAAACACCCGGCAAAATTAAAAAAAAGGGAACATGAGAAACAACACATCCAAAAAGTGCAATTTTCGAAATACCTGGCAATCATCTTAGTTGAAAAATTAAATTGGAATGAACATGTTGATTACGTCCTAAATAATCTTATAAATTACCTTAACTGTTTCGAATATGTAAAAAATAGCGTTCAGAGAGCGGATTACCCTCGGGGCACATTTTTTGAGGCTTTGCAATCGAATACTATACATAGAATTTCCATATAGTTGTCCATGAAATGAAAGAGCAATGTTGGATGTGTTCTTGGGACAAGTTCCCACGTGCCCCAAAACCAGAGACCACTATGGTGTGCGTCACTCAGAAGACCATGAAATAAATACTTCAAAAGTTTCATAACAATTTTAAAAATAATAGTAGGAAGCTAGTTTTCAATAGGAATGTGGTCCACTATAATGTGCATCTCTGAAATAAATTTGGTGAAGCTTTGTTACATCCTTGTTGAATATTATGGTAGCGTCGTCCCTTTGTGCACCACTCATACGGCCTTGAAGATAAATACTTTCAAGTTTCACAACGTTGTAAATACAAAGAGGAAGCTGGTTTTAAATAGGAACCTGGTCCATTATAAGATATATCTCTGATGAAAATTTGGTAAAGCTGCAGTCATTTTTTTAGATATCACAGTAACATCGCCAGGGTTGACACCACTAAGACGACTTTCAAATAAATACATTAAAAGTTTCATAAAAAGGTAAAAATAACAAGAAGCTGGTTTCAAATTGGAACCTAGCCCAACATAAGATGCATTTCTGACCAAAATTTGGTAAAGCTGAGGTCAATGTTTTTGAGATATCGCGGTAACGTTGTCAGGGTTGACGCCACTCAGACGGCCTTCAAATGAAGACATTTAAAGTTTCATAAAAGGTTTAAAAATAACCAAAGAAAGCTGGTCTAATAGGAACCTGGTCCATCATAAGGTCCTTCTGTGACAAAAATATGGTACAGCTTCGGTGTATAATTTTTGAGATATTGCAGTCACGTCGACGACACGGACGGACGACGCAGGGGACGACAATACCCTCCTGCATTTTATGTGCTGAGGGTAAAAACCACATTCTAAGCCGTCGTGCAAAAATATTATACTACTCGTTCATCTATTCCAAAATATCACATGGCATTGAGATATATGGCAAGATTTCCGCATCAAACATTAAAAAAATTGCACGTCATACAAAACAAATCATTAAAAATCTTACTCAACTGCCATACTAGAACGCAAACAATCGTACTAGCAAGCTCCAAGTATTATAAGTTACTCATATCAATACATTTTTACCATAAATATTGTTCACAAGCCAATATACAATAAACATCCATGGATATTTTTGCAATAATTTTACTCGTTGAAAAAAGGTACACAACCAAACACACGGAATAATGTTTATCTCTACCTGCCATAGGTAAAAAAAAAAAACAGCATGGCCAGATCTTTGGAACGCCCAATTGTCTATTTGCCTTATTTGCATAAATTAAAATGCTACAGCTATGTTTCATGGTTCCTTAACTACATCTACATCACAAACCTACTCATGGAAGTTCGACTGGCGTTTCTATCTATAATAATTTTGCAGATTTTAAAATTTTGTTTATTCACCCAATTAAAGAAATTAACCAATAATTTACAGCCTTTTAAATTGTGTTTATTCAACTAATTTAAGAAATTGCATAAATAAAATTTCTAGCACTTAGGGTCATAGTTCTTTGGATGCAGCTAAGTCACAAACCGGCAAATGGAAGCTGAAATGACACCTCTGTCTATCATACTTTTGGACATATACAACTTTAACTTTTTGATGACGTGCCCGAAGTAGCATGATTTGAAATTCTACAATTTTTATTCACTGTCCATTAGAGGGGTAAAGGTGACACACTTATGTGTACATATTAAAATTTTGTATTCTATCTGTAATAGCTTCATAGCTTAGATCTACAATTTGCCTATAAAGGTCAGCACTCGACCGTGCAACGCACATTTCTCGCAAATGAAACAATACGGTACTACTCTAATGGGGAGGTAATAAAAACGCCTTACTTCTGGATGCTACCAAGGTGTTCGGTCGTCTTGTTTGAATTTTTGCATCAGAAGGGTTAATGTCCTCTGACATCTCATTTTCTTGCTATAGTGTACACCTTGCAGATGCTTTAGTGTGCACCGTTACATAATTAAAAACAAGCGTTTCCAGTCTTCGGTTAATCACTAATATTCTTCCAAATGATTAAATCTAATTGGTTGGTTTTACCAATGTTTATCCAGCCTATTTCAAATGTTTCTACTGATGGTGCAGTAACCACATGATCTGGCAGACTGTCCCAATACAGTTACAGCTCTATGTGTACAACTGTATTTCCTAATGTTTAGGTTGCATCGTTGATTTTTACATTTTAAAGCATTGCCTCTGGCTATGGAATTTGTGTTTCTTTCAAATAACCAAGATACTGCTGTCTTTTCATACCCGTAATTTGGACTGAAAACCTAAAATGTTTCGATCATATCACCTCTTGCTCTCCTATAAGCTAGTGTAGGAATGTTGAATCTCGTTAATCTTTCCATATGTGGTAGGGCTCTTAAACCAGGAACCAACTCTTGCTCTTCTTTGGATGGGAACTCCAAGCTCGATTTGAATATTCCACGCAAGACCTAACCAATGACCAAAACAACTAGGAGAATGTTTCAATATCCAAATATTTTCCTAATAAGGCCCATGATCTTATTTGCTCTTTGTTTATGTTCAGCCAGCTGACTTGTCAGTCAGCTGAGCTTATTTTATGGTCGTCCGTCCGTCTGTCATTCTGTCGTCAACAATTCACATTTTCTACTTGTTCTCCGAAACCGTCAGCCAGATTCTCTTCAACCTTGGCGGGGATGTGCCCAACGTGGGTCTCTACCAAGTTTGCTCAAATGGTCTCGCTCCAGTGATTTTTGGATTTTCTATGAAATAATTTTTTATTTTTCGGGGGCAAATTAAAAAAAAGAAAATCAACTCGGAAACTGCTCACCCAATTTCTTTGATATCATACAGGGGCACTACCGGTGACCCCTAGTTTTGAATTTGTTAACCAGGTGGCGCTGCGATTTTTTCCTAAATTTTTTACGATTTTTTTATGATTATGCTATTTTTGACTTCTTCAGAACCGTCACTCAGATTAAGCTGAGACATTGTGGATATGTTCCTTGTGGAAGGGTCTGTGGATTCCTGATTTTTAACAATTTTTTTTTCGATTTGGGTACTTATCGGCAATCCAGCTTTCCTATTGATTACTGTGTATGTCAATGGGCATTCTAATGCTAATTCACAATCTCAACTTCTTCTCCAAAACTATCATCCAGATTGACTTCAAACTTGGTGACAGTGTACCTTGGGTGGGTTTCTGCCAGGTTTGTTCAAATGGTCATGCGCCCGTGCTTTTTAAAAATTATCTTTAATGACTTTTTCTGGATAAATCTTACAAAATCTTCTTCTCCACAACCGCTCACCCAATTGCTTTGATATTACAAAAGAACACTCCTAGTTCTTAATATGTTCATCAGGAGATGCTGCAATTTTTTTCATTTTTTAATGAATTTTTAGTGTTTTCGTTAGTTGTGTCTTCTTCTCCAGAACTGTTTCTCAGATTAAGTTGATACTTTGTGGATAAGTGCATTGTGAAAGGGTCAAGCAAAGATGTACACTAGGTAGCAAGGTTGTGGATTCCTGATTTTTAATGATTTTTTTTTATTCAGATACTTATCGGTAAATGCACCCTTTCTATTTTTTACTATGCAAGTCGATGGGCACTCTAATGGTTATTCACATTTTGGACTTCGCTGATGAAACTGTCAGTCAGATTTACTTCAAACTTGGAGGCAATGTACCTAGGGTGTGTTTCTACCAAGTTTGTTCAAATGCTCATTCTCTAGTGATTTTTGGATTTTTTTAATGATTTTTTCCCCAAAAATCTTTAAAAAAGTTTTAATAAAAGAATTTAACTTGGGAATTTCTTGTAATGGTTATAACCTACTTCATTTTGGCCAGATTTGTGCCCAACTTGGCAGGGATGTACCTTTTATAAGTGTCTACTTATTTTATGCAAATGGTCTTGCTCCAGTGATGTTTGGACCTTGACCTCATTGCCAAGGTCACAGGATAACTGACACGAAATTTACTGTTCACTTGATAACTTGAGATCTGTTTTGAGTTAGGACCTCGATGTTGCACATGTTAATGTTTCTGTATGAAGGTCATACTTAGACAGTACATGAGTGACCTTGACCTCGTTTTTGCTATCACTGTGCCACATACATGAATTTCACTCTTCACTTTAACTTGAGAACTATTTGAACTGGGACCTTGATGTTGCACATGTAAGTGTTCTTCTATAAAGGTCAGACTTACTCAGTACATGGGTGACCTTGACCCTATCCCAAGCTCGCAGAGCTGCAAGTGTGATGAATGTCTAGGTCAGCTGAGCATGGGCTGCACACACAGCCCTCCTGTTTTTCCATTCTCAGATCATTATCACACACATCATCCGACTTCATTTGAACCATTCATTGTTTTGACGACAACCTGTGCAGGTTACAATACCTGTTTAGCTTAACCTCATCAGCATATTTTATTTTAGTATTTTGTCATTTCGCATGTGTATTTCAAAACAAACTGAGTACATTTTTTTGGTGGCGAGCGCCTAGGTACCATTGTGAGTGTTTTTTTTTTTTGCTGATGAAAATCTAATATATATATATATATATATGTATGTCATTTTCACTTACTGAAAATGTTGATTTATTTATTTATTTTGTCGAGGTGCTCTTTTGTAAGGTATAAAAGTTATTGCAGTGACATCTCCTGTGCCGTGACTGTACTAATATTTAACACGTCTTTTATTTATGAGGGGAACTCCTCTGACACAACGTCGCCAATTGAATTATTGTTTTCAATCGCCGCATTTATTTTTACCCGCGGGACCGGTTTTCTCGCTTTCCTTCAGAGCCCTCTTTTCGCTGAGCCAGGACAGACGTCCTTCACATGTGGCTCTGATATTCATGCCTTATCATAGCATATTGGTACACGGTGAGTCTTTTTTTTTTATCATAAGTTTTTTTTTTTTCTCTATGAAATTCACTCGTATTTCCTCCAGCTTTTTTGGTATATATATATTTCTTTTTAACTCACTTTTTGGGCATATTTTGTTTCCTATAGCACCATGGGCGGCCTTGTCAAGCGAGCCACACCAGTCACAAGGGACTCGTGGTTTTGCCTCCCATATAAGCAATGGTTTTGTTCCTGCTATGCCATGTTACTGTCTACTGCCCATTAGACCGCCATACACGTTTTGTAAGTTTTAGCTTGTCTTCGTTCTTTGAATTATCGCAGCAATATAGGGATATAAATGCGACAGTAAAATTGAATTTATATTTGTGTGCACATGACTCGCACCGGCAGACAATTTGTTTGAGCGCGTACATAATGCATTCAGCGTATTCAAATAACTTGAACGCAGAATTTGGTGTCTTGCCTGTGCATTAATGTTCTGCGTCGCTTACGTTCTGTTGTTTTTGGCGCTGAAGTTTTGCTGATTAATTGTGCCCACATATTGTAAAGATATGCACGTGCGCAGATGCATTAGAAGTTGCTTATCATATATGCTCATGACTCGACTGCATTTTGAAGAGCTTTTCTATGTAAAATATTGTCTAGTACGGTAACTAATTTTGCGGACATGCGACATGTATTATGACTTTTCTCTCATGGGACGTAAAATTGCTTGAGTGGAATATTAGCTATGTATTTTCTTGTGGTCGCGAAGTTAAGATTAATACAAATTCGCGTGTTCTTAGACATTGTAAATTATTCTAATATCTGTTTAGAATTCACGCGTTTAGCCTGACGTAAATATAAGGATTATGTGACACGCGTCATGCAAATTTAACTTAGAATGTGTTTGCCATCACGTTAGCGTGTACATTTCGCGAGTTCGCGCATGTAGGCTTACTTGTCCTAAAGTTAAACCATGCTTAATATTTGGCAAATGTTTCGACTTCGTGTGTTATATCTTGTGGTTGGTAAAGCTTGTTGTAATTGTATTTTTCTTGTTTTTTTTTTTAGCTTTATGAGACATGTGTAAGGTACATACTCAATAAAGGAATATGGTGGTCTAATTTGGACGTGTCGGGGATTCGTTCTGTAGAAGTGACATGTTTATAAAGAAAACGTGTACCTCCATTGTCAAAGGATCACCACTGGCAGAATCGGAAGTTCTCTTCATTGTCAAGGATCGTGGCGTTGCGCGTGGAGAGACTTTATTCATTGTCCAAGAAGGTCGCTGTGGAGTGGTCGCGTGGACGGAGGCACCAGTTTCAGCACATCGCCCAGTGCGCGATAATTATTGACTGTGTAGTGGTGTCATGTGTGATCTGACTGTCGCGGTATGCACATCTTGATAATTGCCTGTATCTGTATGCTGTGTTTTGACAGCATGGCTACTTTAGAAGAGTGTAAGGCTTCTCGTAAGCAATCCAAAGCTAAGGTTACTCGTTTTTGTAATAAACTTAACCAGGTAATTGCTGAGGAGGATGACGTCTCATCTGTGCCAGGTGTCATTGAGCAGTTGAAGAAGGCATTCAGTGACTTTTCATTATGCCATGAAGCTGTTGTTGGTAAAGACCAAAGTGATGTTGATCATGACGAGTATTTTTTTGCAGTTCAGAAAAACTATGTTGATGCTTTGTCCCGAGCTAAAGCGTTTAGGCATGAAAAGAGTCTCAATATTTCAGCACAGACGAGTGACAGTGTTCCATTAGCTGCATCGAGTCATGACCAAACAAATAATGATATGCTAAACTTGCTTAGTCTGCCTAAGGTCGAACTTGAAACTTTTTCAGGTGATCCCCTGAAATATCATTCTTTTATCAGGGCATTTGAAGCAAATGTAGATAAATGGACTCAAGATCCAGACAGTAAGCTTGCGCGTCTCTTGCAATATGTCAGTGGCGATGCACGTTTGGCTATTCAATCTTCACAGCTTGTAGGTGGCGCTGAAGGCTATAAGCGCGCACTCGACACGCTTAAAGAGTTGTACGGGTCAAAGCACTTGGTGACAGAGAGCATTATAAAAGATCTGCGAAAACATAAGGCCGCAAAATCGGCGCATGACATGCGTCTTTTGAGCCACGAGCTGCGTAACGCTCTTGATGTTTTGAGAAGTCTTGGTGCATTAGATCAAGTGAACGCTCAGGTCATCATTTTTGATATTGTGGCGCGTCTTCCAATTTTCGCACAAAACAGGTGGTCGAAAAATGAATGCAAATGCAGGCGTGAATCAGACTCTTATCTGAAGTTTGAAGACCTTGTCAAATTTGTAAAGGAAATTGCGGACGACATGAACGATCCTGTTTGTGGATCAGCGGCTAAAGCTGAGCGCTATTCGTTAAGGAAGCAAGTTAGCTCACATGCAGCACAGCTGCAGCAGGCTGTGAAGAAAAAAGGAGGTAAGAAAAACGGTGGTGCAAATGATAGCCATTCTTTGGTTACAGATGTAACAGAATCTGATACATCTCGTGAGGTCCGTGATAGGAAAGCACCACCATGCACTACTCCATGCAAGATGTGCAGGTCTTTGCATTCAATTATGCGTTGCCCTGAATTTCGAGCCCTGAAAGTTGTTGACCGTATTGAGTTTGTCCGTAGGAATAAGTTATGTAATAACTGCCTGCGTGATAACCATGCCACGGTTGACTGCAAGTCGAAAAACACTTGCTTTGTCTGTGGGCTCAAACATTCGAGCTTCATACACGTGGATCGTGTTTTCGCCACCAACCATGCCGTGTCTTCTAACACCACGTTCATGCCCATTGTTCAAGTCCGTGTGAATGATACATTGGATGTTAAAATGGCACTTGACAGTTTTTCGTCCAATTCGTTCTGCACGGAATCTTTGGCTAAAAGGTTAAATCTGAAAGGGCCTATTTCAAGCTATGTCCTTAAGACAATGAGTGGTACTACATCATGTAGATCAAAGCATGTCGGCATGAAGATTTCAGCTGGAAATGAATCCATGTTGATTTCGGGTGTGAAGGTTGTGGAAAACATCCCTGTGGCTCCTGCTTTCTTAGACCAAAGCAAGTATCCGCATTTACGCGATCTTGACCTGTCTGCAAATATCGGTTGTGACAATGTTGATATTTTGATTGGTCAAGATTTCTCAGAATGCCTTTTCCCCTTAGAATCACGTAGGGGTGATGGTTCTTGCTCAATCTTTGCCATTCGATACAAATTTGGTTGGACAATTCAAGGACAGACTGATGATAATCTGAATGCTGCTAGTAATGCTGTTATTTGCAACTTCATTTCAGCAGCACCTGTCATTGCAGATGCGAGATCTGATAACGTACCATTGGGGGATATTGAGCGCTTGTGGCACTTGGAAAATGAAGGCATGGACAGGCCTCAAATGTCCATACAAGATAAGGAAGTCATCAGTCTGTGGGATCAAACCTGTGTTAAGACAGAGGGCCACTATGAACTACCGATTCCATGGAAGGATCGGGGCGAGGGTCTCCCCAACAATTTTTCCCTTGCAAAAAAGCGTCTGGATAACTTGATCAAACGCCTTCATCGTGAGAACTTGTATGAAAGGTATGATCAAGAAGTAGGCAAGTTGTTGGACGATAGATATGCCGAATATGTTGATCCTGGGTCTGTCGATAATGCTGAGCGCATTTGGTACTTACCCCATCACTGTGTCATAAATCAAAACAAGCCTGATAAGATTCGGGTTGTTTTCGATTGCGCTGCAAGCTTCGAGGGACGTTCACTGAATGAACGTTGTTTTCAGGGACCAGATCTGATAAACAAGCTGCTTTTTGTTTTGCTGCGCTTCCGTCTGCATGGTTACGCTGTTCAAGCTGATATTTCGGCAATGTACTCCCAGGTCAGAATCCCATCTTATGATCGGGATGCCCTTCGCTTTCTGTGGATTAAAGACGGTAAACTGGTCCACCTGCGTATGACAACCCATCTTTTTGGCGGAGTGTGGTGCTCAAGCTCGAGTGCTTATGCTCTCCGAAGAACGGTCTTTGATAATCCAAATGTGGATCCTCTAATAAGAGAGGCCATCTTACGGAGTATGTACGTCGATGACCTCACTTGCTCCATATCCTGTAAGGAGGATGCCCACAGAATTATCATAGGAGTCCCTGCAGTTTTAGAGACAGGGGGATTTGAGTTGACGACGTTTGCCATAAATGATAAGCAACTGATGGATGAAATTCCTATTGCTCAACGTGCAAAAGTAGTGCATGATTTTTCCTCACAGTCTGTGGGAAAAACGCTTGGTATAAAGTGTAATGTCCATGAAGACTTATTTTTCTTTCATGTACAAGATGCCAAGCCAGGTGAAGTTACTCGCCGCACAATGCTGAGCTTTGTGTCGTCTATTTTTGACCCCCTTGGCCTGGTTACGCCCTGGGTGTTACCTGGGAAATTGTTGTTTCAAAGTGCCACACGTCTGAAACTTGGATGGGATGTTCCTGTTCCAGATGAAATGCTTAGTAGGTGGCGCTCATGGACCGAGTCATTAAGCAATTTACAACATTTCAGTTTTCCACGGTGCATCAAGCAGTTTGCTTTCGACAATGGATACTATGAGTATCATATATTCACTGATGCCAGTGAATCAGCATATGGCGCATGTGCTTACCTCAGGTCCATCAACACCAAAGGTGAGATATCTTGTCATCTCATTATGAGCAAAGGTCACGTGGCTCCGACGAAACAGTGCTCAATCCCGCGTCTCGAGCTACAAGCCGCTGTGAAGGGCGCCAGAATATATTCTATTCTGTGTTCTGAATTGGGCCTAAAATGTGTGCCAGTGTATCTGTGGACTGATTCCACGATTGTGTTAGGCTATATATCGAATGAGTCTCGTAGATTTCGCACCTTTGTTGAAAACCGAGTTAGTGTGATACGATCTCTCACAAATGTCAGTTCTTGGCATCACATCTCTTCACGTGACAACCCTGCTGATCTACTTACAAAGTATGGCTCATTGTCACGTGAGCGCACAGTTCAGTTATGGAAATATGGTCCATCCTGGTTGTCTGAGCATGCTTCATTCTGGTTACATGGGGATCAACTGCTGTTCCCTGTCCCAGAAAATGACCCTGAAGTCAAGATTACCCTCTCCAGTGTAACTGAATCACATCAAAATTGGTTACAGCGAATTTCAGAACATTACTCGTCAATAACAAACATGCTGCAATCTGTTGCTTGGTTGCGCAGATTTGTACTGCAAAAATTAAAACGTAACCATGATGGTTTTACAGGACCTTTGCGAGCAGCAGAGCTCAATGCGTCGCGTGTCTTGTTGTTCAAGCACGTTCAGATGCAAACATATGCACAAGAGATGGAAGATCTTGCTAATGGCAGGAGTTTACGTAAATCAAGTTCCATATTGGCATTGAATCCATTCCTGGATACTGATGGATTGCTGAGATTGGGGGGCAGGACAGGACATCATCCTATAATACTTCCTCATAAACATCCAGTGGTCACAGCAACTGTCAGAAATTATCAGGCCTGCGGACATTTGGGTACTGAATGGACCCTATCCTTGATCAGAGCTAAGTACTGGATAGTCAAGGCTCGCAAATTGATCAAACATATTTTGCACAGGTGTGTCCCGTGTAAAAAAATGTTCGCTAAGCCAGCATCACAGATAATGGCTGATTTACCGCAAGAGCGCATACAGGCTAATTGTCCAGCCTTTAGTTTTATCGGTGTGGACGCTTTTGGACCGTACATCACAAAGCAATATCGTTCACAGAGGAAGCGATATGGATGTATATTTACGTGCATGTCCAGTAGAGCAGTGCATATAGAGATGCTGTATTCCCTGGACGCTGAATCCTTCCTAAATGCATTCCGTTGCTTTGTATCACGC
The DNA here is from genome assembly GCA_964020975.1 of Hermodice carunculata. NCBI lineage: Eukaryota > Metazoa > Annelida > Polychaeta > Eunicida > Amphinomidae > Hermodice > Hermodice carunculata. The sequence continues at coordinate 76,348,389 of OZ026620.1, read as the reverse complement.
AGAGGGCTGCCTGTCAAAATTTACAGCGACAACGGAAGGAATTTCCTGAAAGCTGATAGTGAGCTCCGTGATGCTTTCTTACGTTTTTCCAAGCGCAATTTACAACCATATGCAGCTGCGCGAGGCATTGAATGGTCATTTAACCCACCTCAAGCACCACATTTTGGTGGTTTTTTCGAGAGATTAGTAGGATTGATAAAGCGAGTCTTCCGAGCCATCTTGCCCAACGCGAGTCACCTCACTGACGAAATCTTAGTGACCACATTCTGTGAGGCTGAATCCATAGTTAACAGCCGGCCCCTGACAAAACTCAGCGATGATCCCAGAGATCTTACTCCATTGACTCCGAACAGTATTTTGGTATTCCAACATGATGCTTACCAGCCTCCTTGTGAAGGCTCGGCTGCAGATGCTTACCGTAGGCGGTGGCGTTACGTGCAGTACCTGGCACGTGAGTGGTGGTCTCGCTTCGTACGTGAGTATCTTCCCGAACTGCACAGAAGGTCCAAGTGGAGAGTACCCACCAAAGATATTAAAGTCGGGGAATTAGTCATGATAGTTGAAACCTCTTTACCACGGAATCTATGGCCCCTTGCTATTGTCAAGGAGATTTTTGTCGGCCGGGATGGTAGAGTGCGTTCGGCCATTCTCAAGACACGAGTTACTGAATTACATAGGCCAATAACTCGACTTGTTCGATTGGAGTTGGATTGTGACTCCCAAAATGACAAATAAATAAAGCATTTCCCCTTGCTGGGTAAATCATCTGGTATTTAAGCTACCGTATTCTTGTCTTGAGCCATGTAGTTTTTGAAGATACTGCTGTTCATTCGTTCGCTTGCCGAGTCGATGCCATTATTGGTTTTGATCACTCAACCATTCGGTGATCATGTTATGTAGGAGTGATTCGGACGGTTTTCCCCTTTGGGATTGCCAGTCACTTGGGTATATCTCAGGAGGGTCTTGGGTGCCTAATTAGTTTGGTAATGGCAATTTTATGTCATGCTATTGCTAATACTACAGTCGGCGCAAGGAGGTTTGTGTTCATGAGCGGTCAAAATATCCATTTTTTTGCATCGGGGATGCGGATAAAATTGTTATCTTCATTTTTGCATGCTTCACTGTGTTTGTGAAGTGAATGGTTAAAGCTCAGGTGCATTTTTTCGGTATTTGCTTTGTTATACACCAGAAGTCTCGGGCTTTGATTACATTACCCCATGATAATTATTACGTCCGATGTTAACTTAACATTTGGGGTTTTCTTGTCATTATTTCATTGGGTTTTTCCTGGATCATGAGAATCCAGCGGAGGGGACTGTCATTTTCACTTACTGAAAATGTTGATTTATTTATTTATTTTGTCGAGGTGCTCTTTTGTAAGGTATAAAAGTTATTGCAGTGACATCTCCTGTGCCGTGACTGTACTAATATTTAACACGTCTTTTATTTATGAGGGGAACTCCTCTGACACAACGTCGCCAATTGAATTATTGTTTTCAATCGCCGCATTTACGCTTTCCTTCAGAGCCCTCTTTTCGCTGAGCCAGGACAGACGTCCTTCACATGTGGCTCTGATATTCATGCCTTATCATAGCATATTGGTACACGGTGAGTCTTTTTTTTTATCATAAGTTTTTTTTTTCTCTATGAAATTCACTCGTATTTCCTCCAGCTTTTTTGGTATATATATATTTCTTTTTAACTCACTTTTTGGGCATATTTTGTTTCCTATAGCACCATGGGCGGCCTTGTCAAGCGAGCCACACCAGTCACAAGGGACTCGTGGTTTTGCCTCCCATATAAGCAATGGTTTTGTTCCTGCTATGCCATGTTACTGTCTACTGCCCATTAGACCGCCATACACGTTTTGTAAGTTTTAGCTTGTCTTCGTTCTTTGAATTATCGCAGCAATATAGGGATATAAATGCGACAGTAAAATTGAATTTATATTTGTGTGCACATGACTCGCACCGGCAGACAATTTGTTTGAGCGCGTACATAATGCATTCAGCGTATTCAAATAACTTGAACGCAGAATTTGGTGTCTTGCCTGTGCATTAATGTTCTGCGTCGCTTACGTTCTGTTGTTTTTGGCGCTGAAGTTTTGCTGATTAATTGTGCCCACATATTGTAAAGATATGCACGTGCGCAGATGCATTAGAAGTTGCTTATCATATATGCTCATGACTCGACTGCATTTTGAAGAGCTTTTCTATGTAAAATATTGTCTAGTACGGTAACTAATTTTGCGGACATGCGACATGTATTATGACTTTTCTCTCATGGGACGTAAAATTGCTTGAGTGGAATATTAGCTATGTATTTTCTTGTGGTCGCGAAGTTAAGATTAATACAAATTCGCGTGTTCTTAGACATTGTAAATTATTCTAATATCTGTTTAGAATTCACGCGTTTAGCCTGACGTAAATATAAGGATTATGTGACACGCGTCATGCAAATTTAACTTAGAATGTGTTTGCCATCACGTTAGCGTGTACATTTCGCGAGTTCGCGCATGTAGGCTTACTTGTCCTAAAGTTAAACCATGCTTAATATTTGGCAAATGTTTCGACTTCGTGTGTTATATCTTATGGTTGGTAAAGCTTGTTGTAATTGTATTTTTCTTGTTTTTTTTTTTTTAGCTTTATGAGACATGTGTAAGGTACATACTCAATAAAGGAATATGGTGGTCTAATTTGGACGTGTCGGGGATTCGTTCTGTAGAAGTGACAATGTATATATATATATATATATATATGTACATATATATATGTATATATATGTATATATATATATATATATATATATATATATATATATATATATACATATATATATATATATATATATATTTTAATTGCTTGGCAAAATGATCAGTTTATAAGAATTTTCTTATGTAAGCAAGAATCATACTCAGCAGTTTCATTTAAAGTGACACAGTTGAATCCTTTCTCCTTTCAATTAAGACTGAGCTAAAAAGTAAAAGCGAATGGATATAATGCACTCATGCAAACTTTACCATACTTAAGCTGCTAGTACCCTCTGATGGAAAGTTTGCAAAGTATCTTGAATTAAGTACATATTGTCTGTATGCAATATGCCAATTTGCTGGTCAAGCTGTTGCCTGCACATGTTCAAATATATAATGCAGTAGCCTGTGTATCCCAAAAGGGATCCAGTGGTATCCAGATGTCAGAGCTTATTCAGTAAATTAGTTTTGTTCTATGGTACTGTACAAAATAGAAAATTGATGTTGCCATTTTTATCACTTCAAAATATTATATATATATCATTATGTTTGTATTTCCAATACATTGTAACATAATAAAGTATGAAATAAGAGATGTATAATTTGAAAGCGTACAGCAAAATCACTGATATCAGTACACGATGCCTAAGTTGACCTAACATTGCATAACATAATAATTTTATAAACATATGTAGATATTGAGAAAATGAACATGGAAAGCATTTAGGAAACTGAAATTTGCTGATATGTGATGAAACAAAGAATATGTAATGTCTGATTAAAATGTTCTGTGATTTAAATGTCTAAAACGTAAGTATTAATAAAATGACTTAATGAAGTATTACATGATACGTTGTCTTGGTTTTTGGGTACAAATATTTTGTGTCTTCTTCCTAGTACATTGTATCACATGAGCACACACAGAACATGAATTTTTCATTGATCATGTTTACTTTGAAAAAGTAGGGCATTACATGCTTGAGCAGACATTGTTTTAGGCAGGGCCAGTCCATTACAATAGAATTATGATTACAAAATAGCAATACGCCTTTTGAGAATAAAAGACAGTCTTGTAGATCTTATTCATGTGGGGCACATGTTGTTCCTGAAAGCTGGTGCCTGAATGGAAAGTCCAAGCAATATACAAACTTGAAGGACAGAAAAAGTAGGTTATCACAAGCAACACAATTCCATTTTAAGCATGAAAAAGTCACTGACATCCATCTAGAACGAAGTCGCATAACATACCTAGAATCCTTTGATTTGGCTTGCACATGTATGGATCTTTTCAGCAAAGTAGCAATTTCAGTGATGTGAAATAATAGCAAATTTGTTTACTTTTCGGAGTCCACATATATGATATGCAATTTAGCTAATGTGAGATCGTCTAATGTAAAGAAATTTTGAAAACTGTTCATAAATATATGATAAGAATGCTAGAAAAAAGAAAGATAGGTAAAATGTATTCAAAATATTTTTTAAAATTTTTATGGCTCTATCATGAAATTGAGGGGAGGGCTATATATTGTTACACTGTTTGACTGACGCTATTCAAAATATTACTTTAAATTTTATGCCCCTACCATGAAATTGAGCGGGGGGGGGACTATATATTGTTACAATGTTTGACTGAGGCTTCATCAAATTTATGTCAAGGCTGAACTGTATCATGAAGGAATATCAAATGAAAGTTGCGCGACTTCTGTTCTCAAAACAGCTTTTGGATTATTAAGACTTATTTCTGTGATTTCTAATAGACGACATTACCAACATATATTTTAAAAATTAACTAAATGTTCTATATTTTTTTAGGACTTTAATGAAAAAAGTTTCTTACCCGGTCTTTGGACATTTTTGTGTGTACTAGAATAGGAAGAAAAACCTTTTGCACATTGAAACCCATTGCTAAATATGTACAGAACAGACAAAAAAGTGACTTGATGGTGAGATGCCACGTATAGTCCATGTGTTTCTGGAGAGACACTAGGAACAAATTTAAACAAAATTGGTATTTTTTTTCCAGATAATTTAACTGTGTTTTTTGGACTGTTTGAAGTCCGAAATTCTGCTGTGATTGTCATAAAGTGCCCCGAGAATACGGTTCACTTCGCGCGGTGAAAATACGAGGGCTGTTCCAAAGTTCTGGGAAAAAGCCTGAAATTACTTGCGCTTGTGAAGAGCTCACGCTAGGGTATATTTCTTTCAATTTACAGTTTTTCTCCAATTTTGAATTCATTTACATTGCGTATTTACCTGTATCTTATTGGTTGCTGTTAAATTATAACTAAAGGCCAAGAAATGACCAGTTGAATGTGCGGCACGAGTATGAAAAATATTGGAACATTGTTCTGTTTTGTAGACTTGGACACCCTTTGTTGTTGTGATGCCTAGCTGGCATATTCATATCAGAAACGACGCCAAGTTTCTGAACTCTAAGCCGTATTCTGGGCAGAACAGTTTGCAAACTAGACTTGCTCAAGTCTCACTGGACTGTCCTCCGTATTCTATTTAAAATCAAATTCATTGCCAAATTAAATTTTAAGTAAACACACGTCGTAGCTTTACCTAGCTGATTGGCGTGGAACGTGTATATAACCAGATAACATTGACTCCAGATGATTAGCGCCGGGCGGTCTGCACTGTGTTTCGTATCACACAGACAAGCGAGCGGTCATAACGCACTCCTCTTCAGAAGCTGTTAATTGAACTACTGTGTAATGAAGGATTAAGGATTGTCTAATTGCAGCGCACCGCGTCAGGCAGAGGGCGTCCAGTCCTGGTGTCGGCAGCCGGGGGGGGGGGGACGGTCCGCTTTGTCTCGCTTGAGTGGCGAGTGACTAGCCATGCATTCATCGAAGGCCACTTTCCACTCGCAATGATAATGGGATTAGAACTGACCAGGACTCAATAGCTGCTACTGTTGAAACCGACACGGCGGCAGTGTCGACCAGTTAAAACAAAAAAATAATAGTAGGACCTACTTAATAACACCGTGTAGTTGGCATAATATTATTCAGTTAACTTTGTGGAGGGGAAAATGTATCGCACTTCTGGGTGGGACCGCGGGATGGGAAAATAGGGACATGCACCAGGGACTTGTGCAAGTCTATTTGCAAACTTACTTGAAGGGCATTGTTTTTAGCTTTGATGGATATTTTGGCCATTAGAAAAAATAAATGAAAATTCGATTTTTTATTGTGTGGGGGCATTTGGAGTCCCGTGGGCTTTTGATGAAGATTTTATGAAACCTACTCAGAAATGTTAAATACATCTGAATTAACAGAAAAAAAACATGTTGGCACTTTGCCAAGCTGTTAGATTCAAAATGGCTGCCATTTTTCAAAATGGCTGCTAAATTTCTAATTTTTGTCCAATTACAGGTCTCTTAAAGGCCCTTGCAGTATAAAGCACCTTATTTGGGTATTTATTTTCATAACTCCCGGCTATAAAGTTGGATTTTTATCTTCAAATTGAATCTTAGTCAATTTAGGCTCATATTTGTCTGAAAAGTATCAAATCATTGGATCAAAAGAATGTAAACCGAATCGAGATAAATGACTTTATTTTGAAACAATATTATTACACCAGTATGTTACTACAATAAAGCGCATCATCACCTCCCTTACCAAGTTCATACCTGTGTGACTGGGGAACCTATTTTAATTTATTATCATTCTCACCATCATTGTCACTCTCATATTGTGAGTTTACATTGGAAAAGTATTATGAAACAAGTGTATTGCTACAATAAATGGCATCATCACCTCCATTGTATAGTTCATATTTGTATGATTAGGATAACTATTATGACTATCATCGTTCTCATTTTCATCATTGTCACACTCGTATTGTGAGTAAACATTGAAACAACATTATGACACATTAAAGGGTATTGCTACAATAAATGACATCGTCATCTCCATTACCAAGCTCATACTTGTGTGATTAAGATAGCTATTTTAACTATCATCGTTCTCATCTTCATCATTGTCACTCTCATATTGTGAGGCGTGGTGTCCAGCTGGTGACTGTCCTACACAGTGGAAGCTGGCCGTATCTGGTGATTGCCATATACAGTGGCAGTCTGCCATAGCAGTTGGCTTGTTCAGTTGGACGATGAAGATGAAAGCAGTTCATCATAATTCCAGAGTCATCAATATGTTGGATCTACTTTTGGTACTTCATCCAAAATCTATCATTCATGCCAGTTGAGCCACAGGCAAGAAGTTCAACAAGATCAAACTGTAGTACACAAGTGATATGTGAACTGTTCTACATGTGCTGTACATGGCAATGACCAGCTAGTAGGATAAGCTGAGATGCGCCTTGCATTATAATTAGGTGCGTTGAATGTACTGGGTTGAGAGTGGGGGGAAACCTTACGACCAAATTTAGTAAATTTCATTTTCTGAACACACAAATTCTGACAACAAAAAGTTTCCATTCTGTCAGATACTGCCCAGATTTGATATTTTTCTAGTGATTACCTGGGTGTTTTACCCACTCTGGCTGAGAATAGGCTGATAAGGTATGTTTTTATACATTCGGCACATAGAGCTGGAGGGTATTGTTATCCCCTACATCGTCAGCCCATCGGTTGATCCGTCTTGTCAAATTTACCTTCATATTTCCAAAAATATTCACCATAGATGCAACTTGTAATGGACCAGTTTGCTATTGAAAACTAGCATCGTCTTATCACTTTTAAACTTTAAATCAAAGTTTTTAAGAATTTATTTCAAGGTCGTCTGAGTTGCGCCCAAGGGGACGATGTTACCAAATAATCTCCAAAAATATTCACCATAGCATTACTAAACATTTGTCACAGAAGAACCTTATGAAGGACCAGGTTCCTATCGAAAACAGGCTTCCTCTGACTATTTCTTAACTTTTTATGAAACTTTTAAAGTATTTATTTGAAGGCTGTCTGAGTGGCGTCAACCCTGACGATGCTACCGCGATATCTCAAGCAATTTTGATCCCACCTTTACCAAATTTTTGCCAGACATGGATTTTCTGATGGACCAGGTTCCTATTAAAAACTAGCATCCTCTGGGTATTTATAAACTTTGTATGAAACTTTAAAGTATTTATTTCAAGGCCGTCGGGGTGGCGCACAAGGAGAAAATGTTAGCATAATATCTCAACAAGGATCTATCGCAGCTTCATCAAATTTTCATCAGAGATTGCTAAAAATAATGATAAATTGAATATTCACAGAAAAAAATGATGGTGATAGGTTTGGGGAGAGAAGAAAATCAATGTATATTTAGTTCTATGGTTGAATTTTTTATCATTGACCGAGAGCGTGAAACGAATCAAGGCAGATTCAGATAATGTACAAAACCAGTGTATTTATGAACATTATAATTTTCTGTTGTCAATAAATTTAAAAAAAAAAAAAAAAGCAAATTTCATTAGAGATGCACATTATAAAGGACTATGTTCCTATTGAAAACCAGCTTCCTCTCATTATTTTGAAACTTGTTATAAAACTTTTGAAATATTTCTTTGACGCTCTCTGATCATGATTCAGATCTAGATTCAGATTCAGATTCTTTTATGCAACAATAAATTCAATACATTTCAATTGTTAGGTAATAATGACAGAAATATATATAAACAAATACAAAACAAAAAATAGGAAAAATAGTACATTATTACCACAGAGAAACGATAGTCAGGATGACTTAGCTTAGGATGAAAACATCCGCCCTCGCATGGGCCACCTAAGTAGATTTACTTGGTAAATTAACACCTTGCTTCAGAACAAAGCACCACCTGTGTGTAAGGACAGTTGAACTGACTGAGACCAGGATAACATAATTACATACAAATATACTTTATGAATCCTCATTACAAACAAAGCAACTTGGAATAGTACAGGTTTCAGAGTATTGGTCTATGTAGAGTCGTTTAACATATTGAGAGAGAGAGAGAGAGAGAGATAGATAGATAGAGAGAGAGAGAGAGAGAGAGAGAGAGAGAGAGAGAAGTGGACAATGTTACCATAATATCTGAAGAAGGATTCATCACAGCTTCATCAAATTTGTGGTGCCGTTACACCGTATTATGACACCTGCAAAGTCTCAAAAAAGAAAAAAAAAAACCAACAACAAAAATGAAGAATTGGGGAAAAAAACGTTGTGGGCGCCGAGGGTAATCCTTATCGGAACGCTATTTTCTTATCATGAGATGGGCACTAAACACCTATTCCATGCTTTGAAAAGCTGTAAATTCATGGGGCATTGGCATCTCTGTTTAGCTCTTATCTATAATTGTTAATCAAAATGTTTTCTGTGGACAAAAGTTAATTGAAGACATGAAAGGTGATGACTTTCTATTTAGTTGGTCACTTCAGGGCAATTAGAGGACTAAACCCCAGAATTAATGGAGTTAATCAAGAATATCTAGAGGCCTTGCTACAGTCATTGTGCAAAAAAGTCTTTGCAAATAAGTGTGCTTGGATTATGGCAAGAATGTGTTCAGTCTTTCTTTATAAATGAAAACTCAGCAAGTAATCTAAAAGCACTTGGGACACTATTTCTCCAAGCAGTTAGCTCATGCAGATCCACCCATGAGCATGTCAGCACCATGCATTAGTCCTGGACCACCACTTTAGCTACTATGCAGGGAATCATTCTGTCAGCACACCAATACTACCATACAGACGTGCAAAATACATTCAAAAAACGGGTAAGTTATAATAGGGAACTATGATATGAACTGATGATCTTGGATCAGATGAGGAAAAAGTAATGATCAAGACTAAAAGGGTAATGAGAGATATAGTTAAATATCAACAAGTTTTGATGCATAAACTCTATGCATGCATTTTTTAGCATATCAGCCATCTTGAAATTTGGTTGGTGACAACTGGTGTCAAGTTTCAAGATTGAAAATCATGACACAATGTTGTTACATGGTTGGAGTATGATATATAACTCTCAGATAATGTTAGTTGGAGAAGATTGGTTCTTTATGTAAAATGATATAGTGGCTTGTGGGTGGTGGGGAACATTGTGGCTATCCTGCATTGCGGTAACTATAGTGCTATACATACCCTCATTGATGCCAGTAACAACCAAAATAAAGGCCAAATTTAAATCAACTATTTTAACGCTAAACATTTATAGGAAACATGGAAAATATAGATAAAATTTTTCAGATATTTTAAATTTTCCTGTCTAATAATATTCAGGTCTAAGGTGAAAGACATGAATAATGTTTCTGGATGACAAAAGGTTAAAATATGATTCTTAGATCGATTAAATCGAACATTTCGGACACATTATGTAACATAAAATATCATTATGTTTGGAGTTAAGCGGCCATTTTGGAAAATGGCGGCCATTTTGTATCTAACAGGTTGGCAAAGTGCCAACATGGTTCTTTTATGTTCTTTAGGGTATAAATAACATTTCTGAATAGGTAGCATAAAATCTTCATCAAAATCCCACGGGACTTAAAATTATGATATGCTCCCACACTATTACCTAAAGGGAGCAATTTAACCATGATTGGTCTACCTTTGGTGTTCTTGAAGTAATATTATAAAAAGCGCCTTGTTTTTCTTGCAGTTGAAAATGCCAAATCCATCCTTTCCCGAATTTGTGCAGAACAGCTTGCATACTTACTTGACGGGCATTGTATAAGCTATCACGGTTATTTCGGTAATTAGAAAAATTAAACAAAAATGCGCTTCGCTTGCCTAAAGGAAGTAATTTAACCATTAGTCTACCTTTCGGTTCTTGAAGCAATATTATAAGAAGCGCCTTATTGACATCCTTCAGTTTCGAAGCTGCCGCTGGGTAAAGTTCATTACTATTGTATTTGTGCCTTTTTGTCCAGAACCACTTCCTGGTAGTCATTAGTCTATTCCGCAGTCTGAACCCTTTACGCTCCACAAGCTAACCTACCACTGTTCAACCTATATAAATATGGAAGTTGCCCAATCCATCCTTTTCCTTTTATTGGCACCCTTCAGTTTTGAAGCAGCTGCTGGGTTAAGTTTTTTTTAATATTGTATTTGTGTCTGTTTGGCCAGAACCACTTCCTGGTAGTCATTACCCAATTCAAGCGGGGGGGGGGGGGGGGGAGAGAGAGAGAGAGAGAGAGAGAGAGAGAGAGAGAGAGAGAGAGAAAGAGTGAGAGACAGAGACAGAGACACAGAGAGAGAGAGAGAGAGAGAGAGAGAAGGCATTCAAGCTGGCCGATCCTATTTGCGATCGATTAACTGATAATGTGATTGATAAGGCAAGCGAGTTTTGTATTCCAGTTCCACTCGATTACATGCGTCCCCCTGCCAGCAGAAATGAACCCTGACCACTTGGTAAACGAGTGCACTCAAACATACTCATCAGCTCACTGTTCGCTTCTATTGTTTATTTACCCGCGAGCGCGTACATTTTATTGAAGATAAACTTGAATACTTCCGACTAGCCTTGTTCCAATTTTTGCTTAAATTAGCATTTCCCTGGCAAATGGGAAAAAAATCGAACACCCTTCCGTTTATATCGCAATTTGAATGGTAAAGTCCAAAATTCGCGCAAAAACCTAGGTAACTATTGCCCGTTGGCAGCTTCCATGTTTCTCTTCGACTGCCATGATGTTTTGTACTGCTGAAAAGCTCAGGATTTTGTCTCTTTGTGTAACAAGGTCTCTAATTTGTTAAAAATAAAGAATTCCTGGGATATCCCTTCGAAGAAAGAGTAAAATATGTTACTTTTTAGTCGATGGAAGTTTCAGGGCCAGTCATTGGTTAGTTTAATCAGGTGACACGCACCGTCCAATCAAATGCGTCTAATTCCATGTGCTCCCAACATGTCCCCAAATTCAGACTATGAACACTACGCGTGCACGTATAAATTATTGGATCTTGGACGTATTGTTTACGCTTTTGCTTCACAAAAAGGATTTGAATGGAACAAATTGTGAACACAGAGTAAGCAACAGTGAAAATTTGTGACGGAAAGCAAGAAAATACGGAGGTTTGTCACCACACAGTGACACTTTTTAAATTTTTTTTATTGAGTTTCTCTCATACAAAAAATATGTAATACACATACATGTACATATGTATTATAAGACTCTTGTCATTAACATGTGTAACATTATAACAAACAGAAATAAAATGAAAGACAATCTTGCTTAATCCAAAGAAACCTGTTAATAATCAATGTAGCTAAGACAATTTGTTGGTAACAGCTTCCCGGAGAGCTTCCCATCTAGTTTGAAACTGTTGCAGTTTACCATTAATTACACTTATGTATTTAAAAACAGAAATGTTCCTTTTCAATAAATGTAAGAAATGTTCAAAATTAATGTTTGCAAACCCAAATCTCTGTGTGTATATATAATATTTACCATACAAAATGCAATCATTCAATGCATTGTTATCAGGGTATTCATAAAGACCAAATATAACTTCCTTTAGCTTCTGTTGGAACAAGATTACATCATGCATACATGTGATCCAAAAAACCCAGACAATTCAATCCAGAATTGTTTAGATGAGGGGCAGTTGCAAAATTTATGACATATTATCTCTTTTGTGTTTTACACACTTCACAAATATTATCAGTTGCAATACCCATTATATGTAACCAGTGTTTGTTAACAGTGATGAAGTGCAAAAGTTTAAATTGACATGCCTGTTATTTAGTTACTATTGTCGTTTTAAAAGATAAGGAAAAAATTTGCCCCAGAAATTAATTGTAGCAGGAAGTTCCAAAAATATTCCAGTCCACTTCCTGATACATGTAGGTTCGGCTACAGGCCCATGTTCTACTAATTCCCAATAAATATCTTTACACTGCATTTCCTCAATTTGTTTAAATTTACCATTTATACAAAATTTCAGTGTAACGTACCTGAGAGTTATATGGCGTCGACTTTTCAGTCTTTGCTTCAAACTATATGGAATAGCTGAACGTATTTGTAAATATTCTAAGAAATTTGGCTGAAATTCATTATTAGCATTTATCTGTTCAAGAGAAAGAAATTCACCATTTTCATCAACAACATCATTAATAAATTTGATACCTTTTCCATGCCATTTTCTGTAAAATGTGTTGTTTTTTCTGCACTTTTATGTTCTCATTAAACCACAGAATTTCTTTATGTACTGAAACTGCCGATGGCGGTTGGAAAAAAGACCTGAATTCATTCCAAGCAAAAATTTGAGAGTAAAAAAGGGGAATCCCGGTCCAAGTTGAACCAATAGAACAACGGCTTTGAAGCAAATCAGGCATTTTCACACGTGGAAAGTCCTCTTGAATGATGTGTTTCCACTTAGTTTGTTGTTGACTCAGTATACGTTTAACTCATGTAATAAGTAATGATTTTACTTTCATTTCAAAATTTGAAACTGTTAATCCACCACTACATGGCTTTTGATACATAACATTCCTTTTAACTTTTGGAATACTGCTATCTCAGATAAACATATTAATTTCCTTTTGTATTTTTTTAATCATGTCAGAATTCATCGATACTGTAGAGGTGCTGTACACTAATTTAGAAATGCCTAATGTTTTCACCACTAAATTTTTCCAATTAAAGACAGGTCTCGCATTTTCCAAATATTAAAGATATCCCGCATTAACTGAAATTTGTCATCAAAATTTTAAAACTGCGTATCTTGTTCATTGGTAAGGAATTTCCCTCCTAAAGTAGAGAAATCCCCAGTACTCTATTTTGCAGGGATGTTGTCAGGCTGTCTTCCAGTATTACTACCAATCCATATACATTCTGTTTTGTCTAAATTAACTTTGAAAACACAACACTCCTCAATATTTTGCAAAAAGTCTGACACTGCATTTCCATATTCCTCATCCAATGCAAAACAGGTGGTATCATCTGCAAGTTGATTCAATTTTATCTCTTCTGGACCTATAGTAATACCTTTTATATTTAGATTTGCCCTATTATGAATTGCTGGTATTTCAACAGCGAGTACAAACTAAAATGGTGATAAAGGACAGCCTTGGCGAACACCGCTGTGTAAAGTGAAAAGGGGTGAAGTATATCCGTTGTTGATGACATAACTATTAATATCAGTATACATTTTTTTCACCCATTTCCGGAAAACTTCACCAAAGTTAAATACTTGTGGAGCCTAATCAAGAAAATGCCATTCCAAGGTATCAAATGCCCTATCAAAATCGATCAACAAAATCGAACCTGGCATATCACGCAAGCTTGTTAACTCAATAATGTCTGAAATTTGCCTTATATTCTCCCCAACATATATGCCACTAACATAACCAGTCTGGTCCGTATTGACCAACTTTAGCAAAAATGTTTGCTATCGTAATGCCATCACTTTTGCAACTAATCTATAATCCACATTTAATAATGAGAGAGGGCGCCAATGTTTTTAGTACAGTGTTTTTATTTTTTTAGGTCTTAAAGAAATCACTCCTCGTCTTTGATCTACTGATAGCAGGCCATTTTCAAAGGCATAGTTGAAACTCTCCATAATTAAATGCTCTATGTCTGTACGAAAAAAAAATTAAAATTTAACCGTGAAACCATCACTGTCAGGACTCTTATTATTTTTAAACTGTTTAAATGCAATTAAACATTCAACTCTAGTTATTAAACCTTCACAATTTTGTTTCTCATCATGAGATAAAGTTGGAATATTTGGGTTATAAAAGATTCGACTGAATCTAACGTCATCTACCATATGGGTCACGAAGAGAGTTCTGTACATTACCATTAATTGTATTTGGGATCAGAATGGCTGTTCCTTTGCTATCCCTCCAACCATGCGAAAATATCATATTGGCACCCCACTCATTTTTTCCAAAATTTTTCATCTTCTTAACAACTGTGGGTTTCTTGCAAAAATATAATACCATTATGAAACTTCCTCAACTGATTAAATACAGATCTGCGCTTCTTTGTCTCAGGAAGCCCTCACACATTAAGCGAGTGTAGTATTATACTGTAGCAGCTAGACATCATTTAATCAAGTGTTTCGATACATATAAATATACCAGAATGCGTCAGAAATTCTAAAGAGTAGATTGAGAAAAACTGCTACTGTTTTGAAGTAAATACAAGTAAGCAGCAAGAAAATATGAAAAATTTTGAAGTACACCATACAAAGCGAATACATAATATGAAAATACTGAAAGGATCCTTGATGCAATCCATTCAAAAGTTATGTTCTAAAGCATAATGGAGACCTCAAAGTACTTTGGACGAACTCTTTCTGATTTACATAGACACAAACAAGGACAAAAACAGTTTCACATGTGTTGGTCTACAAACATGTGAACAAAAAAAAAAAAAAAAAAAAAAAAAGAGAAAACCAGAAAAAACAACTAGAAAAGGAAATTTGCTTCAAAGCAAATCTGTCTATGTGCCTTCAAAAGTTGTAACTATTAAATGCTATAACTTTTATCATTTGATACTTTACAGTACATTACTCTTATGGCTGGATGCAAATTTCAAAGTCCAAATGACCTTGACCTTTGACCTTTACAGGTCACATGTAAATTGCACAGTGTAGTATTACCAACAATTTAAGCCCAACATGAACCAAATCGGATGATAATTGACCTAGTTATGGCCAGATGAAGCTTTCAAAGGGTCAAATGACCTTGACCTTTACCCTTTTGAGGTTACATGTTCTTATAAATATGTGCAGTGTTGCAATACCTACAATTTGAGTCCAATATGATTAGAATTGGATTGAAATTGGCCAAATTATGACTGGATGAAACTTTCAAAGATCCAAATGGCCTTGACCTTTGGAGGTCACATGTAAGTTTAAAAATTGTGCAGTGTTACAATAGCTACAGTTTGAGACCAACGTGATCAAAATTGGATAAAAATGGACCAAGTTATGGCTTGAAGAAAGCCACCATGGAAAGTAGCCTTTGACCTTGAAATGACCTTTACCTTGAGATGACCTTTACCTAAAGTGAACCTTGACCTCAAAAATGCTATCTTGACCTAAAATTGACCTTTGAACTTGACATGACCTTGACATTTTAGATGACCTTTGCCTTGATATGATCGAACTCCTATACACTCGGAACCACATCTACAATAGTATATAAGATATTGAAGATTTAAAACTTTAATTAGCCCTCATTTGCATAATTTGGAAAAGGAGGATCTCTCGTAATAAAAGGCGAGACTTCATCTATAGAAGTACAATTGTGCCAAGTTTGGAGTTTCTACGTGTAATACTTTTTTCAATGAAATGTCGGACAAATTTGCCAGTAAATGAATGAATGAATGAATAAATGAATGAATGAATGAATGAATGAATGAATAAATATATAAATAAATAAATAAATAAATAAATAAATAAATAAATAAATAAATAAATAAATAAATAAATAAATAAATAAATAGATAAATAAATAAATAAATAAATAAATAAATACAATATAAACAATATGTCTGTGTTGGCACACAGACATAAAAAGTGTGCTGGGTGCAAGCGAAAATTCCCAGCAAAGCATCCAGCCCGGATGTTAAAGTAAAAATAAACGTACACTGTAAATCCACTTTTCTCACACACAAACGAGAACCCGAGGCAATATCACCAAACCTTCCTCAGTGCATTTATATACAAGTACGGCATAAAAAGCAAGAGAATTTGCATACTTGAGAAGAGACAAAACTGTAGAGCAAAGCAAACATTCCACGATGCCTGGCCACATAACATCATATAATACAACGTAAACACAATGCATGTATCAGTCTACCACATAAACCCATACATTGTATCGTGTACTCTGGGCATGGACCCTCACTGCTAGAATGTAATACTCACACAGACTCAAACTGGAATAGGTGCAAAATATGTAATTAAATATAAACCAGTTACCGGTTAGGTTAAGTCTGTAGTGTTAACAAGATGCATCAAATTATGCTATCAAAAGCACCACAGAAAGTTGACAATGGATTCAAGCAAACTTCCATTGACTGCTTGTGAGTTTTAAAAAATCCACATTTACCACTAGAGGGAGAGTCGGTGTCATACACTTTGTATGATGCAACAGATGTGTAAGCAACTTCTAACTTCTGTGTATTCAAGAATGTATACAACCGTTACACTTGCATTGGTACTACATTATAGTTCAACTTGCAGAGACGCAAAACTGTAAAACACAGACGAAAAAAAACCCCTGATACCTGGTCACAGTATGTATCCTGAGGGGCAACTTATAGACAACAAAGGCAAAATAAAGTGGCGATGTGCACGTACCAAGGCAGACACTTTCCAAAATATAGTGCAAAGTAGACCTACTTGATACCAGTCTAACACACAGACCCATATCTTGTACTATGCCACAGACCCTTCTCAGAGAGTTGTGCTAACACGAGACTCAGACTGAAAGAGATTAAAAAAATATCTGTGTTTAAGACCATGGGGTATCAAGTTAAATTTTGTTACAAGTGTTAACAAGATACATCGAAATTCAAAACAGGAGCACCACAGAATGATAACATTGGTGTGGAGCGAAGAAACAAGATTCCATCGACTGCTGAGTGGTTTTAGTCGGGTGGCCAAATCTGGATTCATGGCCCAACCCCCCAAATAGTACGCACACTTTTTTTTGCATTTTATTGGAGTTTATTATGTTTTCAGCCAGAAACTTTGTGATGCCACCTTGGAATCCGTGAGGGTTTTGAAAAATCCAAGATGGCCTCCATGACACCGACCAGAATACAAATTCAGGCTTAACTCTTTTTGCTATTAGCGCTAAGTGGTTGATAATGGAATTTTATGTATTTGTGGGGTTAGTCAATCCATATTTGGTATTAGTGGAAGGACAGGGTTTTAAGATATAGCTATAAATATGAATAATGGCAATCCAAGATAGCCGCCATTTCTAGAAAAACACACTTTTTGAAATATTACCGGTTTTCTTTTTGAGATAAGTGGATGATTTCTTTAAGTATGCTTTTGCAAGAAATAATCCATATAAAGTGTAAGTCTACCTCTCCAGTATTCAGAGAAAGCTGTAATTATTACAAAATGGCAATCCAAAATGGCCACCATATCTTCAAAGGCAAAAATTGAAGTTTAATTGTTTTTTGCCATTTGAGATAATGACTCGAAACATGACTAGATGACAACAACAGTTCATATTGAGATTAACATGCCTTACCCAGCATCACATTTCTAAACAGTCATAAATACACACAATTTCTGAATGAAATAGGCATTTATCTTAAGTTCTTTGGTAGATGGAATTGTAAAGTCAGTTGGTTACATCATCAGGAATTAACTAAGTAACCTTTCATAACCAACAGCACATCAAATTTAAAATTCTCAAGAACTGTCACTGGATGAGAGACTTAGAAGTTCAGTTTTCATTCAAAGAAGTGTACATGTCATTCAGTTTAGATATAGATATTCACATAACAGCCTGGTGTCTTAATATATAGTATCTTGACAAATTTCCTTTGAGTCTTTTGAGCTCTTTTGCCAGATCTGAACGCTTCAGTCTGAAGAGTTACAGTTGTATCCATCATTTATGTAAAAAATGTCACAAATACTGTAAATGTTTTACTCCTTGGTATCCTCAGGATTGTGTTCCTCATCTTAATTTGGCTCAGAAACATCTTTGGTCCATCTATTCTGACAAGTTTTTGTTGCATGGCAGTGACAGAATAGTGTGCATGGTAGTTGTCCATTGTAACATCCACACCTTGCAGTTGCACAGTTTTCACATCCACATCTTATCATTTGCAACACATTATTTGCTGCTGCTGGTACATTCTCTGGGATTGTCACTGGAATTAGAGATTTTGATTGCTTCTCCTTAATCCATCCAAATTTTGTAGGTTCTAGGCTCGGTGGATCCTGGTCTAATACACTTTTCCAAATAGAAGCTTGAATGTGTGCCCTCTTCACATTTTCAGCAAATGACTGTGAAGTAGGTGGCAGTGACCAGAGCTGCGGATTCATCTTTTATTTCATGTCTTTGCCAGCCCAACATCATAGCGCACATCACACATACTACCATTACTTTTCCTTCCATAGCATGCTGCAACAAAAGGAGTAGCCTCATCAATGACCTCATGGATTTCAGCACTTGCATCGCCAAGCTCCTCTAGTTTGAAACCCATCTGTAGCACCTTGACAACAGATGTAAAGATATATTTATCTCAATATGAACTGTTGTTGCTGTCATCTAGTCATGTTTTCGAGTCATGATCTCAAATGGCAAAAAACAATAATACTTCAATTTTTGCCTTTGAAAATATGGTCGTCAATTTGGATTGCCATTTTGTAATACTTACAGCTTTCTCTGAATACTGGAGAGGTAAACTTACACTTAATATGGATTATTTCTTGCAAAAGCATACTTAGAAGAAATCATCCACTTATCTCAAAACGAAAACCAGTAATATTTCAAAAAGTGTGTTTTCCTAGATATGGTGGCCATCTTGGATTGCCATTATTCATATTTATAGCTATTTCTTAAGATCCTGTCCTTAAACTAATACCAAATATGGATTGACTAACCCCACAAATACATATAATTGCATAATCAACCACTTAGCATTAATAGCAAAAAATGAATTCAGCCTGAATTTATGTTCTGGTTGGAATCACGGCGGCCATCTTGGATTTATCAAAACTCTCAAGGATGCGAAGGTGGCATCATTCAGATTCTGGCTATGGACATGCTCAAGATGAGTAAACTGCAAAAACAAATGTGCGTGCTATTTTTCGGGGTAAGGATACCTGCCACTGCACTATTTTTAAAAGATCCCCATTTTACCACTAGAGGGTAAAAGCACATTTGACATGATACAACAGCTGATTATGTAAGCAGTATATACAGTAGTATAACTTCTACATGTATGTAAAAACCAAGAATGTATTCATATGTGACGCTTTTACAATGAACCTATATACCTCAACTTACACCTCTCCCAGCAAGTTTTTTTTGCATGGGCCTAAAACTGGGCACCACTCTGCAACCAAGTAGAAATATGTGCCAGTGTGCATGCATGTGTGCTTGTGTGCATTCGTGAGGGAGCGGGGGGCTTTGATATTAACTTATGTTTAAGTAATATGTAATGACAGTACAGGACTCCACTGTATAATTGTGTAGGAATACATGCCATCCCTTAAAAACTAAGTAAGAATACATGCAAGTACAGGACTCCTCTTTGTATGCAGGGGCGTAAGTCAAGAATATATGCCAGCATAAAGACACCTTTATACAATTAAGTTTACAGAAATGTATTGTAAGCCAGAGGGAAACTCCAGAATCCTTACAAAAATACAGTGCATGCCTGGTACACAATGTGAATATGGGGACTGGAAACATATCATACATATGTGCATATGTGCACATATATACATCTATACCTGCACACATGCACAGCCACAAGCATCTCAAATTTATCTGCATACATATACCTCTTGTGTACAGCCCCAATACGGGGGCAGTATACAACACAGCATAATAGAAGTTACCTGCCATTTGTCGGATGCGCAAACCCACTATGTGGCTCCACTGCACTGTATATTACATGTATGCGTATCATGCTATACCAGATTTACAGTCCCAACATATGGGGCTCCACTACATAGTTACCATTTCTTAGAATATGCCAGGGATACTCATAATATGAACCTAATAATTATATTAAGCCCTTGACTCACCCAAAGCAATCAAGATTCGCACAGGTGCTTATGCTCACAATGTAGTTTATATATATATACATATATATATATATATCTGCTGTCCTTATAAGTTATATGTAAACTAAGCAGCGTGAAAAAAAATGAGCATGAGGGGCCTTGTGAATCCAAATAACAATACAAAGGCAGCCAAAACAGCACTTATCAATGATGTGATGAAGTATATCAGTCTCAGAGGCATGTACTCCAGCAATTTCATAGGAGTGAAATAAATAAGCCGTTCATTCCGTCATGGCAATACACAATTACCTGACACTAACACATTTGGACAGAGTCTTTAACATTGACATAAGTCATTTAGCCTGTTTGTGGCCCTGGAGCCCTTCTAGCATCCGACGACTGTTGTGGCTGCTGTTGCGACGGTACACCAAGGATGGTGTCGAAATACTGTCCATACTTTATCTGAAACACGTGATCATTACTGTCCTTCTTAAAAATCTTTCCGTACCAGGTCCAACAGTCCTTCACTCGTGGATAATTTCGCACTTCCCCTCTCCACTGACACAGGAAAGAGTAATCCACAAAAGCCCAACACTGCACCTACGCCACACCCCATCCCCAATACACAACAGACAGGCACCCACAGCTCGCCATCGGACAGAACTAATACCCACAACACGGGACATATGAACCCAGGATCTACACTTCTCCCCCCAGGAACTCAGCACAGCGATTGAACAAGCTTTTGAACCCAAGTACAAAGCCTTAGTCAATTCCAACTACAAAATCAAACAACTGCGCCATCACCTATCCCACCTCTCAGATGCCACTTCACCAGACCACAACCCTCTTAAACCCGATCTCAAGCTAGCAGCTGCAGAGCCATCAGAACACCTGGATATAGAGATAAACAAAGTCCTAGATACAGCAGGCCACCAAATAGCAACCACCATAGAACACCATTACCTAGATAGGCTAGATGTCCATGTGAAAGTTAAGGACCACCAGGTAGACATACAACAAAGAGATGGCAGCAGAGAAGCCCTCAGAGGCATCAGTAAAGCACATTTAGTCTCGAAACATTATGCCAACAGATTGAACCTCAACAGGCCTTACCCACCTAGGGATACTGCCTACACACTCCCTCAAGAAACAACAGACACCCCCAATACCCAGCCACTTACTCATTCCAACTTTACACACTCTACCACCCAAACATTCCCAATCATCACACACAAGGCCATTCATAAATCCATCCATACTCTACCCCACAATAACCATACAACCAAACAGAGTACACAAAACATACTCTATTTACTGGATATACCTACCAGCCAATCTCCCAATCTCAAAGGCCAGGGATTACCCCCTACCTCCCAAACTTTACAAACCTGCAATACAAACAGGGTCAACAGATGAGGTGGACCTACAGGGGCCCATCCAGGTTCCACCATGTACCAGAGGTACACATGCAACATACAACAGAACACCCACCCAGGAGCTCAAGCTCACAACCCACCACAGCACAAACACAACAAAGACCACATGACACAGGCCTCCGGCAACACAAAAACAAAAAAACACAAACATTATCTACCAACCCCATGCTCTTTCCACAGCCCACAAACACCAACCGAAACCACTCATTTTAAAATCTGCTCCCCAGATGACCCCCTCCATGGGCCACGTACCGCCGTTCCAATCACTGACTCCTCCAGCCGCGGACATCCACCCATCCCATCCCAGACACCTCCAAAGGGCCCCCTGCCTCCTTTCCACACCAAAACAGGCCCACCCCCACTACACGAGACAAGAAAAACAAACCAGCCACTCCTTAGTTCCCCAACAGACCGGACCCAGCGCAACCTACACGGCTATAGCCACCTGCAGCACCCCTACACCAGACTGCTACAAGACCAAACACCAGCCCCTCCATCCACAATAGAAACATGCCAACGAGGCACTCACAACCAGTTTTCCCCAGCCATACAGGCTTTCAACAGGTGCACTGATAGAGGACACTATGCTCCCTGCACTTCTTACAAAAACCAGGCAAAAACTGCCACCCACCCCGAGGGACACCTCTGCCCTTACTGAACAGGCCTCCTTGCAAGGCAACCAGCCCCCAGATACTCCAGCCAACCCCACATACAGGCCCAAGGACACCCCCCCCAAGCCCCACACCCAAGGCCCCCCACAGCAAATGGAAAGATGTGCTGATTTTATCTCTGTCCCGAGCCATAAACTTCCTAAAAACAGACCCATAATAGGCTCAAAAACAAAAAATGCAGACATACATCTAAACAAAAGCAGGTAGACAAATTTAACTTCCAAGACCTTATCATCAATCTTTCCACCTATAAGCCCACAAGGCTTGAACGTGAAGTTTTAGAAAAGGGACTCTCCTTTGCTCCCACCCCCAAAGTGCCCAGCCCAACCATGATTGAAGACTCGGTTTCAGAATTCATCAGACTGTAAGATTTGCAATACTATTTCCACAAAGATTCTTCCAGCAAAAAACCCCATCCTGGTTCAAACGCAAATCTAACTGGTCCCATTCCCTCCTCTAGGCCAGAAATCAAACATTTCTAGACAGACCTCACCAGAATCCTCGAACAGCACCTCCACGCGAACTCACCACCCAACTTTACAAAAGAACACTTTAAAGGAGTCAAAGCCCTACAGAAAAATGACCATATAGTTATCAAATTCGCAGACAAAGGGTCAGGAATAGTCATTGAAGACAAAGTAGACTACATCTAAGAAGCCCTCATACAACTACAAGACCCCACATATTACAAGGGAGTAGAATCAGACCCCTCAGACCAACACAAACAAGACAGACAATTATCTACTTTCACTTTTAGACCAACATCTCATTTCACAAGACAGCTTCAGGTACCGCCCTTCCTTTCCCCCTTACGCCCCTATCTTTCACCACCTCCCCAAGATACATAAGCCAGGTTTACACAAACCTGGCAGACCCATAGTCTCAATTGCGATGGCCCCACTAGCCATATCAATGAACTAGTTGACTTCCATTTATGACAGATTGTGCAATTTGTGCCAGACCTCCTGAAAGACACCACTTCCTTCCTTAACAATATTTCTAAGTTTGTTCCCCCCAACAATGACTTCCTACTTTGTATCCTAGATATTTCCTCATTAAATACCAATATACCACACAAAGAAGGCATCAACTTAGTTACAGAATTCTATCAACACATGCATATAATATCACACAACACTAACCAGCCTCCCCTCCCACCACAGGTCCTCAAAGACTTAATGTCACTCATTCTTACCAAAAACAACTTTACTTTCAATGGCCACCACTACTTCCAAACCTGTGGCACAGCCATGGGTGCCAAGTTCGCAGTCAACTATGCTAACAGATATGTACACAATCTTCTTAAGCAACTGCTCCCACAGGTCCAGGGCCCGATACCAACCACTTTTCTTACAACGTTACATTGATGACTTATTTTGTATCTGGCCACACGACCACAGTTCCCTCCTGGTCTTGTGAGATAGACTTAATGAAGCACACAACTCCATTAAATTTGAGCTCCACTCATCCCCCTCTGAAATCCCCCACCTAGACACTCTAGTTTACATTCAGGATGGAAAACTTCAGACTAGACTCTTAAGAAGCCCACAGACTAGCAGCAATTTCTCCAGAAGACATCCTGCCACCCCCTTCATACCAAGACTGCCCTCCCTTACAGCCAGGCACTTTGCTACCACCACATCATCTCTGACCCAGCCATCCTTGAGGTGGAACTGGACTCATTAGTATCAGCCTTCCAGCACAGAGGATATTCCACCAAAGACCTCAGACCCCAAATAGACCAAGCCAAACATACACCTATGGAAAACACACCAATACAAAACAGCCTAGAATACATCCCACAGGCCAGTAATGGTTCTGCCATTCCACCCCAACCTCCAAAACATAAGTAAGCCACTGAAACAGCTCTGGGAAAAGCACTTTCCATCGAAACCATTACTCTCATCCCTGTTTCAGGACTACCCCATACTTGCCTTCAAAAGACCCTGTAACCTCAAAGAATATATAGTCAAGGCAGCACTGCCCCCGTCTAGCCCTGACATCTCCTCTGACAAAGACAGGATCATCCCACCCCCACTCTCAGGAGTCCACAAATGCCCACTTCCCCACTGCCAAGCCTGCCAACATCTACACATAGGGACCACTTTCCACAGCTACCAAACCCCCACCCGAGTCCACCACATCCACAACCACCTAAGCTGCCAGTCTACCCATGTAGTATACCTGATCAACTGCACCAAATGCAATACATAGGCCAAAAAACACAGCCACTTTCAAAACGGCTACACCAGCACCTCTATACCATCCAAAGACAAACCCACACTTCTCTCGGTCTTCACTTCAACCACCCAGGCCACAACACATCACAGGATTTCGAAATTCTCCCAATAAAGACCATCTCCCACAAAAGCCATCTCGAAAGCGTGAACAGCCACATACTCAGATCCAGAGAAAGCCACTGGATTAAAACCTTACATACTCTGGCCCCCACAGGATTCAACCTAACTGGGTAGTATAACAACCCCCCCCCTATACACCTATATTATTCACATATAAACCCGTCCCTACCTGGTTCCCTTCAGGGTTTGATGGCTCAAAAGGTCAGGTTGTGCCAGCGTAATCTAGTCCCCACCAGGAGACAGGATACACGATGGTAAGACCCCACTTTTCATATTCCGCCATCTTTCGGTTCCAGGTCCAACAGTTCTTCACTCCTGGATCATTTCGCACATGGTTAAACACCTGGTACATTCCTTTGCACAGATCGTCAGTAATCCCAATATGCGAACCTTTCAATGCTCGCCTCTGCTTCATGGCCTGCATTTTACCACCTCGAAATCTAAAGCAGACGATCATTGGCCTGGCAGCAGCAGAGTTACCTACTCTCACCCTATGGGTCACGTCGATGTCCCTTTCACATAAGGCTACCTGCAGCTTGACTGCACATAGTTATGCAACTACCTTTGTGCAATCTTCTCTGATATATTTTTATGAAAACTTTACCCCTCGACTTTAAGGAAGCGCCCGTATATACATGTATGTACTGGCAGATCCCCGTAGGAAGCATGGCAAAATATATTCCTCTTGCCAAACTGGCATTGTGGACAAAATTAACTGTGCAACTCCTTCAGTTCCGCATTTTTGAGCTAGCCAACAGCTTTCCTCGGCGGACAAAGGTATGCTGTTGACTTATATGCAGCTTTGGACATGATTGGTGCTTGAGTGAAAGATCTTTTTACATGATACATGAATCTAGTACCCTTATCATGCTATAATTCAGAGCAGTGTTTGTTAAGTTGTTTGACTTGAGTCACAGTTGGAAAGAAAGTAATGCCCATGTTCCTCAAGCACACACTGAACTTGATATACATGTAAGAAGGCGTCATCGTGTGTGTTTGAACTGAGTAATTTTTATTCCCTCAAATGCCAGTTTAACCATTTGGTTTCCATCAGAGTGCCCGTATCATGGCGGTTGATTGGCTCCATTGCCTCACCTAACGATCAGAGATTTTGGCGGAAAAATTACTGATTATGTCACATATAAGCCAAGCGGTTTCAGAAAAGATTTAAAAAAAAAAAAAAAAAAAAAAAAAAAAAAAAAAAAAAGAAACGTGTGACACACACCAGATTTTGTTATCAAAAAGACGAGGAAACTTAATAATAACTTACTATGGGGGAATCAAAAGAGATATATAAAGTTGAAAGAAATACATTGATTGCAGAGTTCCAGAAAGGAAGCCTAAAACTATTGATGTGCAGAGCCTTTTAAAGACTTTTGAAATCAAATGTTACATCGAATATTATTTGGGAGCTTTGTTCCTTGGATTTTTTTCTATTTTGTATTGAACAATTTGGCCAAAGAAACTTAATATCTTTAAAGTTCAATTTGCGGTTTGCGCACGCACACACACACACACACACACACACACTCACACCAATAATCAAGCAACGAAAACAAAAATAAAAAAAATGCTTAAAATTTTATTTACAGATTTTAGATCCTCGGATCTTTAGTGGCGGCCGATAGTATAACCTGCCACATGTGTATTCAAACAATAAAAAGATTATGACATCGTGACACAAAGCAACTTGAGCCAACTTAGACTATATCCGGACTTACCCGCGTTTCCGAGTACTCTAAAAGTTTACTAGACCTTATGATCACTGATTCTCCTGGTTGTGTCTTAAATTCGGGTATATTACCACCCAATTCTACATCTGATCATGCCGTTATCTTTTGCTGAATCTACTCTCTGAACCACAGGGACCGGCGTTTGAAACGAACAATCTCGGATTACAAGAGGGTCGTCTTTGATAACCTTAACAGAGCCCTGCAAGATGCTCCATGGGATACGGGTCTAGCAGTCTTTGATTCCGTTGATGACGCGGTATCTTACTGGTCTGAGCTGTTTTCTGACACTTGCAAACAATTTATCTTGTCCCGAGATATAACAATTCGGCTTTAAGATAAACCATATTTAAATTCCTATATTAAGAGGTTCATGAGACTGCGGAACCGTGGTTGGAAGAGGCATGACACTCGCTGGTCAGCCTAGTTCCTAGTTTTAGTTTAAACGTACTTATTCAATCTGTATAGCTCTATAGTACATCGAGATGACTAATAGATAGGTTCTCCAGAACATGGAGACACACAGTATGTATGAACAAAACACACAGGACAAAACAATTGTTACCAATGTATAATATCAGTGAGAACTCAGTACAAATATCACTAATATTTGGTTCCATATAAAATCCAATTTAAGCCAGTATGAGGTTGAGTTCAATATTTGCCCAATGTGGGAAAAACGTGTGATACGAATAAATTTCATTGTCCGAACCAATGATCATAACAGTAACCGAAACATTTAGTCGTTAAAGCGCCTGGTTTCAATGATGTACAGCTGAAGTGCATTACAAATCTGAAAATTCTACAACTTTGTCATATCCAACAAGACTGAACGATTCTACCAACTTTATGAAAAGAACCACAGACTCACGGCAAATACTATTAAAAAGTCTATCCGTATCTATTTTATAAAACTTCGTTCCGACCTTGACCTTACGAAAGAAAAACATGGTAGAGAACAAGTAAATCCATCCGTGGTAATTAACTCTATCCACCGCTTGTTGACAATGGGAAAGATTGTATCAAGTAACATCGAAAAGTGTGGAACTTTCAATACACATTTTGCCAACCAATGCAAACTCCCGCAACAAGATAACCCCCAACCTCTCCCCCACTTTCATCTATACGACAACCGGTGTTCGCCTGAACATGTTTCAAATAGACACTGCTCAGGTCAAGAAAAGTCCTACTGTCTCTTGAAACTAGTTCTGCCTGCAGGCCTGACAATATAGGAGACATCCGCTTAAAAATAATACTGCTTCTGGAATCTGTCGTTCTGTCACTAAACTTTAACTACATGTACTCCTTACAGCAATTTTCCTTCCCTGGAAAAGATCCAAAGTCTGTCCAGTTTTTAACGACACGAAAAAAATTTTGACATTCAATTTGAAGATTTTTTTCTGATTTCGACAGATGTACATCGAACCGATCGACTGGCGAAATTTTAATTCGGAACGAAAAAAAAATAATGATAAACCTTCGAATATTAAACACCATACAAGAAGACAATTTGTGCCCGTCAATCATACAAGCTGTGCACAACGTGACGGTCGTTAGCGAACAGGCGCCTGCCTCAAGCTTTGCCATATCACTGATGCGGAGAGCACTGCATTGTGTTGGTAGCGCTTGGTCTGACGATATGAGTGTCAGCCAAAACCCCGGGTCAATATGGATTATGAACTGTTCATCAATGGCCAACAAAACCGTCTTTGTTCTTTATGTTTTGTTTTTACTTTTGAAGACATTGAAACAATGTGGCCATTTACGCTTTGATTTTTTCCGAATTAACTAACTAGCTAATTATAAAGTCTTTCGAAGAAAAAGAGTCACGCAAAATGTTTTGTTTGCATTTATGACTGAAACCATTACTCACGGCGGTCCATACGTTAAAGGTCCTATTGATTGATGGGGTATAACTTTCCATAGAATTTAGGTTCCAATTTGATTTTGATGCATTTAAAATGAGCCTCATTGGCAAGCCAAAAGCGCGGGATTTCCTACAGATCGTGGTCACTGGCACGGAACTGAAGTCACAAATGCAACCTTTCTCTCAGCCAGCGTGGGTTAGTCCACAGGACTGCATTAGTGCTAAACATGGCAAGAAAGGAGAACATCAGCAGCTATAATAAGCATGATGATGATGATAATGATGATGATGATGATGATGGCAATCTGAATTTATTCTGCACATTATCTGACGAAGATGAACGAGATTGAGTAGACAGGGTAATTGCGGCAGAAGAGCAGACAATCAAGCCGTACCAACAAACGACCACCCAAAAAAAACGAGACGAGAGAGAGAGAGAGAGAGAGAGAGAGAGAGCGAGAGAGAGAGATAGAGAGAGAGAGAGAGAGAGAGAGAGAGAGAGAGAGAGAGAGAGAGAGAGAGAGAGAGAGAGAGAGAGACAGACAGACAGAATGCATAAACGAGTTGAAAGTAAAAAAGAAAAGCTAGCTAACGTGTCCGTTTTTTTGCCCCGGTATTTTGCAATAAACTCAACTCAAACACAGCATTATATTTTCGACTTGTCTGGAGGGTAATTTTGGGCCGGGGAAACAGCATATCTCCATAGAAATAGTTGTTCAGTGATCGTCTGTTGGTTTTAAACGTGTTTTATTACATGAAAAAAAGGGATTGGAAAACAAGCCAATGGCTTTTGCATGTTCCTCTCTTGATACATCAAATAGTGCACTGAGTTACGACTAGCCAATGGTTGGTGGTCGTTATCGTAATATTTTGCCAGGTTCGTTTAGTTTTACTTTAAACATACTTATTTTCACTGGATTACCCAATGGCACATAGAATATAACTAATCTAGGG
This sequence comes from Hermodice carunculata, assembly GCA_964020975.1. Classification (NCBI taxonomy): domain Eukaryota; kingdom Metazoa; phylum Annelida; class Polychaeta; order Eunicida; family Amphinomidae; genus Hermodice; species Hermodice carunculata. Next base: position 76,318,981 of record OZ026620.1, on the reverse strand, counting down.
GTTCTCCAGACACGGAGACCCACAAAAGGATATATACAAGACGCATAGCACGATACGATGTACAAACATGTGACTATGCACTCAGGTACACATGCTGTAATACAATTAAACAACAAACTCAATATTTGACATTCCAATCCAATAAAAAAACATGAATATACACTGTATACACGAATATTCTTAGTGACAAGCTTTTGCATCCTCAACATAGGGAGCGACTGAAGGTGAGGTTATAGCCTGTTGGGCGCGGCCGAAGCACCAGGGCTGGCTGCAAACTCGCACTGCCACTGTGGAGCCGCTAGTGCGCCCAGCAGCTCGGGTGTTCCTTCCCGCCTTGTCATTGTCGACCCACCTGTCGAGTGTTGACCCATGTGTGGGAGCATTACACATGTATTCTTACAGACCTGTTGGATAAACCAATGATCTGAGGAATGAATATGCAAATGAGACATGATACAGAACATGGTAGTATTAAAAGTACATACATTGAACACACAAATACACTGCAATGGTATATGCTGATTTCGAGATACATATATGGGATAAGATACTACCCAGTTGCAATATAAATCAGCGTATTTCAACAATAAAATTTTGCATTGCTCTGAAAATTACTGTACATTCTTCTGAAAGTTCTTTACTCCCGAACAATAAAATACTACATAGTCTGTCGCTTGCAACATGCATGATAAGGCTTGGATTAACACCAGGGGCTAACAAAGGAGTGATGGGAAACAGGAGCTGCTTCATTTCCTGGACATATTTAGGGCAGCAGAGACAAAAGTGTTTAAAATCCTCGGTTGGGTGAGAGCAGGCACACGTGGGCTGTTGAATGATGCTTACCCTGTGGAGATCGGAATTAAGTCTAGAGAATCCTAATCGTAACTGGGTATCACAGATGCTAGCAAATCGCTGACTATGGGAATAGAAATCCGAATCAATGTCGGCCGCTAGCAGAGTGGCTTTGAGTTTCGACTTAAAGATTTGAAGGGAAAGGGAGTTACGGATATGAGTGAGGAGATTATTCTATAGTGTGGTGGCATCAGGGAGAAAGGAATTTTCAAACCGTTGGGTTCGGCATTTGATGAGGCGAAGGTTGCTGATAGGCCTATGGCGGAGCATACGGCCAGCAATGGCGGGGGCACGAGGAATAAGGAGGTTCCAGTTGTCCATTCTCCGAGTTACCTGGGCAAACGGTCGTTAAAGTATTTTGAAAACTAGACTGACTAACTTAACTTTAATGTGCCCGGTCAGTTGTGTCTGAAGCAGTTATCATCGTCAGTTACAAATCCAAAATGCGATACCATACCCTAGCTGGCAAGTCACGCACGTCGTGGTGAGCGCCATTTTGAATATGATGCAATACATTGTGAGACAGTTGCACAAAGCCAAAGTAACATTTGATTTTGATATCAAAGTGAATCGCGGCCACGTGTTTTCAGCCCTGCAAATGTGCGAGGATGAAAGTACACCGTATTCAATAGTCCCTGCCACATTTGGAACACTACAGACCTCTGGTGACAGAAACCAGAATGAGGCTGTGGGGAACACCAATTAAAGTCCCCATCCACTTACACATTAGATTTGCTTACTTTGCCAGCTCATATCTATTATCAAAAACACCTTTGAATGTAACCATTGTGTTATTCTGTTAGGGAAACGCTAGAACTACAACATAAGGGGAAAAAATCTTCATATATATAAATATATATATATATATATATATATATATATATATATTCTAAATCTCAATTGACTTGTTAGTGGAGCAAAACTAATCAGTGCAGACCCAATTTTCCAATCAGGACTCTAAAAAAGGGAATTCCGTCTTAAAATACCCACTTAGAAATGCATTTGGAAGGGGGCAACAGGTAAGTACCCCACACTTTACAACCATATAAAAAGATGGGGGCAATCAGTTTATCGAAAAAGTCTAGGTACAATCTAATATCAATTTTTTCACTGATTAGGGTACGTTTTTAACGGCCGAGAGATTTACTTGCTTTTTCACATAATTGTTTCACTGCTCCAGGGAAATTTCCATTTGCTGTTTATCCAATGCCAAGATAGGCTTATTTCTTTACAATTTCCAATTCTTCATTTTCAATCAAAAAGCTACTTGGATTTTTCTATGTTAATTTTTAAGTTTTATTCCTTACAATATTTACACAGTTTGTCTAGACAGCATTGTAACCCCTTCTCACTTTCAGAAACCAGTAACAAATCGTCTGCATAAGGCAGACAACTCAATTTTTCAATATGTAAGGATGCTGGGTAACATTCTTCCGTAAAAATAGTTGGTATATCATTAATACATAGTTGAATAAATCTGGGCTGATAACACAACCTTGTTTGACACCATTTCTCAAATACATCTTGTCCGATAATCCCGAGGGAAATTTAGGTTGTATGGATGATTTGTTATACATGGCGCTTATAATTCTATACATAAATCCATTAATATCACAAGTCAAACATTTATAAAATAGCCCATCGTGCCACACTGCATCGAACGCTTTTCGAAAATCTATAAAACATACATATAAGAATTTTTTCAGTGTTTACCTGGAATTAATACGTATTTATCTATTAAGGTTCTTAGTATAAAGAGATGATTGCTCGTGCGTGAATTTTTCATGAACCAATTTGATATTTATTGTCATACTCATGCTGTTTCATATGTTTCCTTATACGTTTCTTTAATATTGTACAAAATAGTTTTGATATACAACTACTTAATGAAATTCCTGTATGTTTGTAAGGGACTAAAAATAAACCTCCTTTGTGTATCAGTGTTAATAGACTGATTTTCCACGAGTTGGGAAAGTATCCAGAAACAAAGATTTTAAAGCATGTATTTGGTGTGACTTTTTATCTCTAAGAGTTTACAAAAGTGAAGGACTTTTTTGTTCGTGTGTCTGTTTTTTTTCTCTTTTTTTAAGGGAGAAGGAAGTCCCAGAAGGCTCTTCCATGTGTCATGCATGCGTGAACAATATGACGAAATACTTCACTGTTCATTGACAGCACGTCAAACAGAACACACACTTTTGGAAACTCATTGCAGATTTTTTGACGGATCTATTGGCTTGATCTTTGTGTAAATAATCAAAGATTGATCATTAACACAAAGCAGGGATCATTTGTAACATAAAATTATATCTTGGCGACTAAAACGTCATCACCAGAGACAAAAGCATTTACGGTATGAGTGCGACAAATGTGACAAGAAGATGGTCGACATTGTATTACGAAGACAGGACTCCAACCAAAACGTCTGAAATTTACTCCAACACGACAGACATGCTCAGCAATGATTGCCAAAGGTTTCGCGCCGCAGAGAAAGCCGTCTTTATTACTGTTGGAATAATTTTCAACTGTATTGCAGTGCCAATGCTGAACCATGTTCGCCGAAAGACCCAATCACATCTGTCTTCTCTGGCTTTACTTCTAGCATCGAATGATTTGGTCAGTTGTTGTAGTTTTGTGGTTTCTATCATCATCAATGCCGCTACTTGTGACTTTTTTGGTGCTGATATTGGATGTAAAATACTTGGCCTCGTGTCTTCAACAAGCTATTACTGGTCTCTTGATATAGTTATGGTCATGAGTATAGAACGTTATATTTCTATAAACCACCCATTCTTCCATCTAAAGCACTGTTCATTGTGCAAATTTTTCTTCATGTGCGCAATTACGTTACTAATTGATGTGGTACAAATGTCGCTCCCCCTAATAGGTTTGGGGTTACCGTACAGATACTATGAGGACAACCGCTTTTGTACTGTTAACTTTGTCAGCCTAGCTGAAGACAGCCCTCAAAGACTACAAAATAGAGGGCTGGTCATGTCAGTGGGAATTGCAGGTATAGTGAAATCTGTTATTGTCGTCTATTGCAATATTTCTGCTAGTGTGGCTATTTGCTGTGGGCATTTCACGCCATCAACGGTGAGGCGAAATTCCAACCACGATCGCGCGATCAACAACGCCATTGCCTTCTCGTGTTTTACTCAGGCCGTTGCGTATTCAAATGTTGTATGCATTGTGCCTTTCATGGTAAGTTAAATTGGATTTAACTCTTTCATTGCAAATTTCGAGAAAAATCGATGCATTCTGAATTGACATAACGACACTAGATTGATATTCTTTGCAAACCGATCTTTGATTCAAGTGCCAGCATGCCTGCAAAGACCACAAGAATGATCCAGATCAACAGCTTTCTTCGGCGCGCTTTGGGCTCGGTGCACCCAAAACGCGCCTGAAAAGGGGTAAACTCAATCAAAACTTGAGACTGAAAAAGTGTATCTTATTTATCTGTATTTTTAACTCTTTCAGTGCTAATCACGTGTAAAGTCGATATACTATAGTAAAACTAGTCTGAATTATCATTAGGATTTCAGATTCGCATTCCTTGTAAAAAGACCTTTCATTCCAGTACCAGCATGCCTCAAGTTCCAGAGAAAATATCCCAGACTAACAGCTTTTCTTGGCGCGCATTGGGCGCTGGTGACTCAGTCCAAAATTTGGAACTTAAAGAGTTAACAATGGTCATTATGACGTAGACTGAGGTAAGCAGGAGACAAACGTTTTGTTTTGCTCAAGTGCAATTGGAGCTTTTTCAACTTTTCCTTATTTCAAAACAAAAAACAAACAAACAAACAAAAAAAAAAACCCTGAAGAAGTAAACTTAAATTTAAACTACTACACAAACTTTGGTACTTACCCGGAAACACAATGTACGAACAGACGAAAAATGATAATTATTCAAGGGTCACCCACCAAAGTTTAAGAAAAGGAAAATTATTAACGGCACCACGGAAAGTGACTAATTCTGGACTTGATTAGCAAATTGAGACAGATGAACAGAGCTGACAACGATAATGTCTGATTCGGGGGGGGGGGAGGGAAACCTTGAGAAAACTTAGACGTATGCATCATACCATCTACTCTTTTTTGCATTTGAGCAGTCGTTTCTGCAATCTCAGGCTGCATTGGACACCTGTTTTAAATGTAAACACGACCACGCATTTGAAAATCTTTTTTGGTATTTGGGTTTAGTGGTACATAGCTGTGTTTAGTTTCCACTTTTAACTGAAACTATTATTCCGAAAATCACCAAAATTGCCACAGTGACTGACCTGCCAGTGAAATTGTGCATTTCATTTGGAATAGTCATGACGTTTAAAATTATGCGGATTAGGGGCAATTAAAATTTTATGAGTTCCATATCCTCTAACTACTGCAGATAAGTACAAAAGTTTCTTGTGCATGTTTAGGTTTGTGACACCTGCCAATATAATGCACAGTAAATCAAAGTTGTGGAATTTTAAATCTAATTTGTCATGGGACTCAGCTTATCTCGGACGCACAAACTTCATTGGCCCTATGACCTGTGGATCTTCACAATAAGCCAAGTCAGCATCCAGGCTGAGCATGCTCAGTGAAACGTAGGTAGCCCCTGTTTGAATCGAGGCCATTTGGGAGGAAAGAAATGACCCTTTCCCGCTCAACTAGATAAGTTTCGCTGGTAACCAGAGTCAAACTTCCCTTTTTGATCAATTTCCTGGTCCAACTTTAAGTTAAAACTTTAAATGTACATCATATTGATATAAACAAACGCAAACAAAATAAAAAACCAAACCAAAACTTTTATGAACTACAGTTCTTTCCTTTGTTTTGTGTTTGACCTCCGTACATTTGTATATAAGTGTTAAAGTGCCACCCCCATGGCATGTGACCCAGAAAACAGCTAAGCCTCAACGAGAATGCCCACCTGGGACGCTGACTTGGCTTATACGATCAAGGTTACCTTGTTACCTTCCTTTGAGACCATTATCATGTGCCGATATATATATATATATATATATATATATATATATATATATATATATATATATATATATATATATATATATATAGTTCTCAGGTAAAAACTCAAAGCAAAGGCTCAATAGTTCCCAAGTTAAAAACCAAAACAATAAACTTATTGATCATGTGACCTTGGAAATTGGGTCCAAAATCAACCATGTTCATATAATTTTAGGCTCAGCCCTTATAAAGAACCATCGCCTTGTACAGCACAAAAGTTCGAACTGCAATATTTCTCCCGGTATCCAGATACCAATTGCAGTTGCCGTGCATTTGGGAGAATATTTAAAAACTTTTTATCTTTTATGTCAGGATCTGTGGGATTTTGATGTCAAATATATAAAAACTGAAGTATTGTCACTTGAATTTTTTGTAACGGCCAATGTTGGATCAGATCAAGGAAGTTCGGCCACGGGTGGCAATACTACATCTGCACATGCGTGTACTACCAGAAATCCATTTCATAGCATCCTATTTGCCAATAGCAGCATCATTTTTACCCAAATTTGGGGTTCAATGAAAATTTTACATCAGGGTCATTTGAATTTATATGCTTAATGTTTCCTATACACGTACGCATGCATTCACAAGGTGGCCTTCAGTGTTCGACATTCCTCACGCGTGTAAAGCGTGTCCAATAGTACGCATGCGCAGAATGCCAGAAATCCGTACTGTTCACAGAGGATTCCCTTTTGCTTTTAACGCAGCGTCTTAAAAATGCAATCTCTCTGAGGTGATGTTTATAACACGGAATTATTAACTCTTTAATAGGTCCATATTTGTAGCAAACACCACTGTTCGGCTTTACTACTTTGGTAAATATCAGAATACACCTCCTTATGAACTTGGAAATTTATCTTCACCTTGAGGACAGTTTCCTTTTTAAAGAAGACTTCTGTGGTTTGAGCCAAGTAATGCTGCCTGCTAATCAGACCAATCTCATGTTTCTTTCCACCGTGAAATAATGCGGAGCTTGGTCTGCCTTTGAGGCAACAAGTGATGGGTCAATCACGGGGCTTCCGTGCTCTGATGTGTGTGTCTGGAATGGTAATCTGAGGTCGATATGAAGATGAACGATTGCTATGAAGTGTTCGATAACATTAATGGTTTTATTTCAATAGGTGCGACTTGTGGTTCACAGTGCGACGAACACCGGCGACCCCTACAGTTTGGATACGAGAATCACATCTCTTCTGTTGTTCTTGGCGCCCTTGGTGAACCCTGTTCTGTACGTTTTATCCAACAGGGACTGCCGCCAATATCTTGTACAGGCCGTCACCTGTAAACACGGGTCGACTGATTCCACGGAAACTTCAAATCCAAGTAACAGTGTCAGACGGACGAGCACAAGTTAGATATCGCCGACGACGGTTTCCGAGTCCGCAGCTTCAAATGGCCCGGGTGGGGCATTGTGAACAACTCTTGAAGTATTGTTGGATGGTTTTTTCATGGCAAGAATATTTGCCTGTGACAGTCAAGCAGTCTGCTGCCAGAAAAAATATCAATACTTCCCAGAGGCTTGTTGTTTTCAATTGATCGTCATGTCGGGTGCTGTGTGTCTATTAAATTATATCTGTATTCCAAGGGTATCCAAGAAATATTTTATAAAGACGCCGATATATTTCACAGACTCAGAACTCAGACCAGTTCAGTCAATATGATATGATGTGGATTACATGAATTTTAATGTGTGTCGTGACAAATTGGTAATCACGCAATAACCAAGAACTTGTAATTAAACTAAATGATATTGACCTTGGCTTAGGATTCTATGATCCGCTATCGCCAAGGCCACCTTTCGATAAAATCAAAGTTTTCAACAACTGGCAAATAAAGTAGGAACAGAGATTAGAAGCTTAAATATACAGGGTAAATATAAAGTCACGTAATTACCGCAAACATAACAGTTTGCAATTGTACAAGTGTCTTTATATTGCTTCACGAAGAAAACCTTTGTGTAGGTTGTGAAACCATTGTAAGAATGTGTGAACAGTTTATCATTGGTACAGGGTTGAGTTTTTTTTTAAGAGGGTTGGAAGGTAATTCCTAATTCAATGTTTTGTCAAATTTCTAGAAGGAATAGGAACCTGGCTGTCATTTATATGTCGAGTGAAATATCGATGAGCAGGTTTTGTAGCTGCAAATATGTCGTTAAAGTAGTCAGGGGTGTTTTTTTTAAAAATATCTATAGTAAAATTTTAAGGATCTTAACTTAAGAATATCTGGTACTTGTAAAAGGTTTAACGTTTTAAATGAAGGATTCGTGTGGGCATTATAGCTTGCCAAGCTACACAAGACGAACAGCCTTCTTTTGAAGTTTGAAAATACGGTCACACGAGAACCCCAACAGAAGAATGCAATAATTTAGATGAGGAAGAAAGTTTTCGTTAATTCGTACACCTAGGAAATCAAATTAGCTGGTTTTGTGGATGGGCACATTCTTTATTTCTTTATTTTAAGATTTAAGGTGAAATTTAATTTTCGTTGAGGGAAATGAAACACAATATGTTTAGTTTTAGCAATATTAATAGACAATTTGTTGGCTGACATCTAATCACATGCCTTTTTCAATTCGATTTCTTTGCTATTTGGTATAGTCAGTGTCATTGAGAGGAAAATTGAAAAAAAAAACTATGTGAATTGTTAACAGGCGTGTCGTCTGCATAGAAAAATCGATTCAAATTTTGAAGATGCCAATACATGGCATTTGTGTGAATTACGAAAAGAAGAGGACCCAAAATAGATCCCTGTGGCACTCCAGTTGTAATAGGTAGACAATTTGAAGAAACATCGTCGAATTTGACTTGTTGTTGTCTGTTTGTGAAGTAATTTTAAAACCAGTTTAAAGGGGTTCCTTTAATACCATAATGATTCAGCTTGTGGAATAGAATTTCGTGGTTCAGAGTTTCAAAGGCCTTTGATAAATCTAAAAATATCGTGACAGGTATGTCTCTAGTAAGAAGAATCTGAAGAAGACGATCTGTTAATTCCATAGCGGCAGTTTTGGTGGAGTGCAATTTTCTAAAACCATGCTGGCTTGCATAGAAAAGCTTTTTTGATCTAAAAAGTTCGTACAACTGATTATACAGTTTTTCAAAAAACTTTGAAAATAGCTGGCAGGAGAGAAATTGGTCTATAGTTGCCCAATAAAGAGTTATCGTCTTTTTTTTTTTTTTAAAAGTTAATCACAAGCATCAAATATTCATGTAGCCCCAGCATGGGGTATCAAGCCGCTATGTTAGGATGGAAGACTACCCATCTGAAAACAACACTGTCGATGTCTCAGAAATGGGACTAACATGCATGGTACATTCTGTACATCTATGACAGATTTAATTTTGTATGAATTTATTTTATGTTCATCTCCTATCAGAGTTGATTTGTGCACAAGCGTCGGATGACATTTGAGTCTCGTCAATATTTTATATGTTCTTGAAAAGTAAAATACATCAATGCTTGCAACTAGTTTAATTTGAAACAAATTCAACAAATGAACACCAACAACTCCACAGGTACCCTATGCACAAGGTTTCTGTTAATGTTGTGGGTAACCGAAATACTGAACCAGAACATGAATATGAGTATTTTCTCACGATTTATGGAAAATATAACACGGAATGCCTCCGAAGAAATATGAAATGCTTTGCAGAGCTCATGAATTTGCATGTCCGCTGTCCCAGAACAAGTCTAATTTCAATCAGGGCAAGTTAGAATTGCAAAACACTAGCCCCGGGTGCAACCACTAATTTTACTTTATCTAATGATATTTGTACAGATGGACATGCCTTCTTGGAGATCTAGTTAGATGTCAGGCTAACTATTCCGGAGGACTTCTACTGAAAAACAGAATTGCAGAGCCCTGGCTTTGTGCATATATATCTGAACTATACTTATCCAAGCTGATGGAAACATCACGTGCACAGTAACTTTTATCCCCATCCTATTTTCTGATTTTCCTGTATTGGTCTGCTTTTAGGGCTTTTTACTCACGTGAAAGTGCTCTGGCAAGAATTGTTTCTGTAGGTCATCAAATATCACTGCTAATCTGTCGAGCTGTTTGTACTTCTGGATATCAGAAAAGCATTTGATCTGGTTAACTCTCAATCATTCCACAGAAGAGTGCCTGGACGTTCGTTTTCATGCATCACACGTCCGAATCTCTTTTGATTCAAACAGGAATGCTTCAATTGTCAGGTATAAGTAACATCTTGTTTATTTTGTTTCTCAACGATCTGACTCAACACAAGCTTCACACATGGATATATACAAACATACGTACGTACTCACGGACAGACAGATAGAGATATATAGATAGATAAGTAGGTAGACAGACAGACATATAGATAGATAAAAAGACGGACGGACAGACGGACAGACAGACAGACAGACAGACAGACAGACAGACAGACAGACAGACAGACAGACAGATAGATAGATAGATAGATAGATAGATAGATAGATAGATAGATAGATAGATAGATAGATAGATAGATAGATAGATAGAAACTGCAAAACTGAGTTGGAATTGTCGGAGCAACTGACAGACGACATTCGGATACATACATGCATATGTATGTACGTACGTGCGGGCAGACAGGTAGACAGGTAGACAGGCAGATAGATAGATAGATAGACAGACAGACAGACAGACAGGTAGATAGATAGATAGATAGATAGATAGATAGATAGATAGATAGATAGATAGATAGATAGATAGATAGATAGATAGATAGATAGATAGATAGATAGATAGATAGATAGAAACTGCAAAACTGAGTTGGAATTGTTGGAGCAAATGACAGACGACATTCGGATACATACATAGCTAAGTATGTACGTACGTGCGAGCAGAGAGACAGACGGACGGACTGAAGGACCTACCGACCGACCAACCGACGGACGGACGGACGCACAGACAGACGGACAGACAACGAGACAGACAGATAGATAGATAGATAAATCGATAGATAGATGGATGGATGGATGGATGGATGGATGGATGGATGGATGGATGGATGGATGGATAGATAGATAGATAGATCGATCGATCGATCGATCGATCGATAGATAGATAGATAGATAGATAGATATATAGATAGATAGATAGATAGATAGATAGATAGATAGATAGATAGATAGATAGATAGATAGATAGATAGATAGATAGATAGATAGATAGATAGATAGATAGATTCTATCAATTGAGTGCCTGGCTATTACATATTAGATATTTCAGAAAGTCTCCAGCCAGTAGCAAACACTCTCTAGACGGCTAATTTGCTTATTTGTTGCTACCCCGCCGGGCGTCCTAAGATTTCCTCGCCCTCGAGGAGAGAGAATGATGCTATGAGAATGAAAAACTGCGAGAAATAGAGTTGGAATATTCTTGAAACCACCGATACACGACGTATGGATTGATACCATTTAAGCTCAACTGACAGCTGACTGAAAAGTCAACCGGGCAAAGCAAAAACGCACAGTGCTGTGAGGTGAAAAGATGAGTTTTTCAAACATACATGTATCGTGACAAGCGGAAACGTCCCACAGGAGGCAAATCAACACAGGCTCCTGGGTGTTGCCCTCAACTGTCAAGCGCATGTGAATGAGTTGTTTTTTTTCCTACGGTACACGCTTTGCCTGCAATTCTTTGGCGTATAAAAACTTTCTCTTGTTGGCTGTGAGTATCGCACTTGGAAACATTTATAGCCAACTACACCTTTCATTGTCAATAACCTTGATCATTGTGATAAATTATGAAGGAAAGATCCAACAGAGTCAAGCCATAGGAACTTTAGAAAACAGCTGTCCCCATGATGTATATGTTTTTGTAACCACGGAACGGCCGGGTCTCGAACCAGCAACCTTCGGCACCAATCACCCAGCCGAAAATGGAAAACGCACATACTAACTGTACCGAATCCCCATTCCTAAAAAAATGGTTCAATGGAGGCAGGTATATGCGTGAATGCCACAATCGACACGGCCCAGTTTATTGTATTTATCCCAGTAGAAATGAAGTATTGTGTTCGGTATTGTGCTAGATCTGGGACTGTACGCATGTAAGTTCATCAGCATCAAAGGAGCACCGAAAATATATATGTATGACTTGTTGAGGCTTGAATGTTGACTTTTGAACATCAGTGCTGTTATTGAAAATTGTGAGCAATATGTCTCCAGGTCACATGTTTAGCATGGAGAGAGAGAGAGAGAGAGAGAGAGAGAGAGAGAGAGAGAGAGAGAGAGAGAGAGAGAGAGAGAGAGAGAGAGAGAGAGAGAGAGAAAGATACAAGTATACTTGTTAATCTGATAATCATGACAAAACTTCAAAAAACAGCAAAGTGATATAAGAGGTTTTAAGAGGTCCATCCTCTACATACACTATGCGTATATACGTCACCAAACCGTAGCGCCCTGTCCACCGGCTGTACAAGCCTTTCATGGTCCCTACATTGCTGGAATTTCGCTTCTTTGTCTAGTGCGAAATTATCAGGCGGGGACATCTGGAATTTCAACAAAAGATAGTACGTAAAGCTTCCCGGCACAACTCTCACAATGGAGATGCCTATAAAAATACTATTTTTTCATTGTGTTTTGCAATATTATCTCAATCTGTTGTCCCCTTGCTTTCCGTATCGGGATTATTGTACCTGTCCTAAAGAACCCGACTTCAAGCCCCAAGCTAGCAGTTATAGACCTGTTGCTTTGTCTTCTGTTCATTCCAGACTAGTTGAGTTGTTTATGCTACCGGCATACAAAGTGTCAATCACAGTTTGGTTTCCGTAAACATTGCCGCAACTGTTTTTGTAATATTTTTCTAAATAATATTAGTGTTTTCTCCAAATCCAAAGGAAGCACTGTATACACAATGTAGTTCAGATGCGGAAAATTGATTTGATCGCAGTTGGCATGACGGGCTGTTCCATAAACTTGTGGTGTTTTACCTGTTGAGCACTGGCTATTCTCCATACCTCGTGTAACTCTTTTGTCCAGTTGCAGTGTTATGTCGATGTTGAGGCAACTCTAGATTTAACCTGGGATTGATTTTTATTCCATTTGCACACGTCAGATGTTGTGGAGGCTGAATGAGCCCTGACCTCACACTAAACCTGCCTTTTACTGGGTTTAACACCACAGACAAAAAGTGTGATTCCCTAAGGAGATCTTATAAAAGTTGTTTGTGTGTGTGTGTTTCTATTACAGAAGAGAACTTTGTATGATGGAGTTCTGGTTATCGTGAATCTGAAGGTAAAGTTAATGAAAGAAATAGGTGGTGATCAAAATGACTGTCTATCTGGAATGGATAGATTATCTTGAAATGGCCGAAAGGCTGTAAAGGAAGACAAGAATACTGCAGGATAAAAATAATCCGATTCAAAAATACGATGATGACGGATTCTACAGTTGGTAGAAAGACAGCTGCAACGTGTGCAGAAAAAGGAATTTTGATATCTCCCCCGTTTTTACGGAAGTGGTGAATTTTTGCGCACAGGTGAGGATTAATTTGGCGTTTCAAGTACATATAAGCATTGTGTGCTGGGTGCTGAAGAATTGCAGTAGAGCACTGGCTCCGTTGTACAGACAGCACGTCTTCTTCCGACAGAACCAAGACGCTAGGACAGCTCAGGAATTATTTTGTTGTCATTTTATTTTTACATCATTTTATGAAAAAGACAACACACACACACAGACACACAGACACATACATACATACATATATATATATATATATATATATATATATATATATATATATATATATATATATATATATATATTTACGTACATACATAATACATGCGAATGCAAATGCTTATCTGACGTTGCATTTCTCATCAGTGTAGCAATCTCTCCGTGCATATATAAATGTATATGAAAAATTGAGCTGTAATCATCTTATTTTCTCCGACTGAGACCGTATCGTCATGCACTTCTGCGCCATCAAATTCATTTGTGGAACTGAAGAATTGTTGTAGAAGTTTGACCACTTTTTGGAACAAGGATGACATTCCAACGGAATGCGTTCATCCTCCTGTTTTTTTCCCCTTTTTTTTCTTCTTCATCACCAAACCCTTGCGTTGCCGTTCTATTTAGGTTTTACCGAGGCTTCTTCAACTGCTTTTTCGTTTTCATTCTTCTTGACAAGCCATGTCTTGCATTGAATTTGCTTGTTATTATCCCAGACCTTTTCCTTCTTTCCCGCCATTCTGCCATTATTATTAATGTTCATCCTTGTACATATGTATCAGGGCACACTACCAGAATGCAAAAGTGGGACAACGTTTCTTTCAATGTGGAGGGGGGGGGGGGGGCAGGGGAAGAATTAACAATGGTAATTTAATGGAGTTGCGTGACACCAACCAGCTGGTTTGCTGACGTTTCACTTCAGTGTGGGTCACACAACCTGGGATTGACACCAGATTCAAGCCCGGATTTCACAGCTCCTCCATATCAGAGTTAACTCTGCGTTTAGCCCGAAGTTAAGGTGGAAGCTGTGAAGCTAGTGTGCAGTGACGCTGGCAACTTTGAGACAATATTACCCATTTAATTTTTTCAAAAGTACATTAAAACAATATATTTTCTGATTACTACATATCCATAGATTTGTATCCATAGGGTTTTTGCAGGATTAGATTTTTTTGAGATTCTTTCTGACCTGGTAAGATTTTCACATTTTTTGTGCAGAAGTCGCACAAAATTGAGTTTTTTTCAGGTTGAAATCAGAAGAAATTTGAAATATATATCCATGTCCAGGACTGAATTCAATGGTGAGTCCTGAAAAAGCATAAATAAAAAGTTGTAAAATTTTTAATTTAGTCCTGACAGGTTGTTCATTTTTCTTTCTATAAATGGCTCCAAAAGTCACACAAGGGGTTTTCAAAAAAAAAAAAAAAATCCTCGGAACTGCTCCTGGATACAGTATTTTTCTTTTGATGTACATTGATTTTAATATGATAGGGCAGTTCATACGTTTGTGAGGTGAGATACTTATTGCAGAGGTTGAGCAAGGAAAAGTTCCGAGAAAATTGCATTGAAAGAAAAAGTTGCCAATTCTTACACATTTATGACTGTAATATGACACATACTCATTTCTTCTGTCCCGTGTTTTCATTATTGTGTGAAATAAACTTGTAGCTTTATGTCTGTGATGATGTCATTAAAAAAGGTATATTGTGTGGCTTAAATCTAGACTTTTTAAACTTTGGAATATCGCACTAGGTTTGTTTGGGTTTGGGTTCACATGCGGCTTTCCATATTTGGGGCCCAGTAAGTGGATTGTACTAATTTGTTTTTACATCAATAGAGAATTTCAAAGTAATCAGAACAATGGTAGTGATTAGGCTGAACTGGCCCATTCTTCTCACCATGGCTAATAGTTTCCTGTTCCCTTTGAGTGACTCTTGACAATTGGTTTCCAGGGGGTCATGGACTAATGACTGTGCAAACAATGACATGCTTCATTATCATGCCCATGCAAACAAACCCCATGTGCTAGGCACTGCTGCAACTTTTAAGTGTAAACAAAAGTGTGAGATCAATTTTCTCATATAAATTTTATGTTCACACATCTGAGGTTTTAGGAGCATGTAGTTAAAGTGTCATACTATCGAAAAACATGAAAAAGTGTTTAGAGGTTATCCAAAGGTGTTGACTTCAGATCTTCCACCTTAACACAGACGTGTGCAACCGTAAAGGAAGTCAACCATTGACTTATCGAGTCACTCTCCATGGCGCAGATGTTGGCGTATACCTCCTACCTTGTCTGTGGTGGAGGAAACCGAAGAACTCGAAGAAAACCACCATGCATGGTTAATATATGGAGTAGTAGGAACTTTCTCCTCATGCTTCCCAGGACGAGAATTGAGCCCGGGTCACAGGTGAAAGGCGAGCATCTTACCGCTCAGCCAACCGTGCATCCCTATTTCTATTACCGTGCTTAGTCCTACAGTAACTGGACTTCAGAGTGTGTTAGATCATGGAGGTAGAAAGGGGCTCTGCCTCCATGGTAGATATTTGCTACCGTTACGCAGATCACTGGCGATTCTCTTTCAACCCTGCTTAAATAAAATGTTTTATCTCTGGTCAGCATTCCTTTTCAACTAAACCAAGATGGTGGTAAGGTAAAAATGAGATAGAAACTGTAGATCAGCTTGAGAGCTTTGGTGCACTGTTTACAAGTAATGACTCTGATGGTTGTCACATGGACCGCCGTATCAATAGCTGCAGATGATCTTTCTGTGCTCTCGGAGAAGTTGAAATGGCCTACCCTGGGCTAGATTCCCAAACAAAGTGTGATCTCTGGAACACCATTTGTACCCCTGATATTCCCTACAGTATGGAATATGTTAATCTTGATCGCTCATCTGTAAATAAAATGGAGTCTCTACAAGGCTTTCTCCTTCAACAGTGCCTGGGGATTGGAAAGCGGCATCACCATATGAGCTTAGTGAAGGCTCTAAATGGGGAACCTGCCATATTACCATTTAACAGTATTTTTAAGGTTGACACATTCGTACGTGATTTGAATTTATATTGCCGATCAGGGTATTTTAACCGGCTCAGGTGTACCAGGTACCCTTTAGATTACATATCTCGAAGTGGGATCTCTCTACTGTTTCTAGCTTTGAGAGGTCGACCTAACTGTAGGCCCAAGCATCCTTACAGCCAATAGGGCATCGTCGACACCTTAAGATTTTTATTGCACCATGAAAATTTTATTAAACCTTTTTGGAGAAGAACATATGCTGGTATCACTGCTAACATAAGCTTTTTAGTTTTGCGGTACATCCTTTAATTATGTAATTACTTCTGTATATTTTACTTATGTAGTCCCATTGTGTTATCTCGATGTACTATGTATGTTTTTCTTCGAATTCGGGGGTTTTGATAAAATTATTATTATCAATTTTATTATTATTATTATTATTATTATTATTATTATTATTATTATTATTATTATTATTATTATTATTATTAATATTCTTCTTCTTCTTCTTCTTCTTCTTCTTAATTATACATTTTGATTCTTATGAATTTGAATTTATACATGTGTGACAAATGAGTCAAACGAGACTCTTAAATTGATAAAGTTATGCTACTGTCGCCGCTGCTGTTACTACTGCTACTGCTACCACTACTACTACGACTGCTACAACTACTACTAGTACTGGTGCAAATATGTGTTAAGAGAAGTTACTGGCATTTTGGTGCCAGGTAAAGTAACTGGTATTTTCAGTCGGAAATCTGCAGTAACTTTCTTTCTTTCTTTCTTTCTTTTTCCTTCAATACCTTTCCTCGTTCTTTCTTTTTAAAGTAGGTTCAAACTAGTTTATTGACGGGTAGTGAATTTTACTACCCGGGTACTCGATAGAGGTTATTGAAAATTACCCAGTTACCCGTTTGGGTACCCGTTTATTTTACAAAGAACAAAATGCTCCGATTTTCACACCATAATCATTTATTAATTAGGTACTTTTTGGGAAACTGCATGTTGGCTCTGCAACAGTGACTTATTACATATTCAACTCTTGGATGAACTTGATATCTAACGTTTGTATTTCAGCCACCGAGAAATATTTCTATACTAAACCTGAAGTACGCTTGGAATCAGGTGGCGATGCCTTGTTCATGTTCACCTTTATGGCGCTGGTGGCCCAGCGAATGAAGTACGTTCGCTCGTTTTCACAGTTTGCGCAGAACGAAGCCAACATAAATGTGCAAAAATAGAAATGGCGTTATATACCTGGATTGCCGCAGCGGAGTAGAAGTGCAGAAAATTAGAAATGTTGTGACGTATCTGGCATTATTCGGATATAAAGTTGCGGGTATCCGGGTACAAGTTTATTACCCAGAAACCCGAAGGTTATGAATTTTGTGGGCGGGTACCCCAGTCAATACACTTGTTCAAACTCCATAAGCGGAGTTTAATAATATGATTTAATTCTCATGTGCTGACAAGATTGAGTCAACACCACTATGATTACAAAACAAAGAACAATATTATTGAACTCTTGAAAGCCATTCGTATGTCAAGTGTGTTGTACAATTTTAATTCAAGCCGATCCTTTGTATTTTTTTTACGAAGAATTGGAAAAGACACTCTGTATTCAGGTCATTTTCTAGGTATACGGTATAAATTGACTTGTTTTCAAAGAAGACCATGCGTGAAAATAAGTACCAAGTTAATCAATTCATGTGCCACAAGAGATCCTTTGGCTCCTTAATGAAAGCTGCTTTGTCTGTTTAGAGATTTCTATTTTACTTCGGATCGAATCTTTTGTAAGGGCACAGAAGTCAAGAAGAAACAAGAAGCCCATTGGCCTAATACTGTGCTGATCACTATCACCAAAAAATCATTTCCTGAAATGAATTTGCTGTGTGACCTGCAGACATAGTCACGCACATCCATATTATGCAATGTCAATCCGCCTCATGTTACACATTGTGGTATATTTGGCATCATTCAAATTATTCTTTATCAGCATATCGAATTTAGTGTCCTTTCTAAAGTGCTTACTGACCATGAAAAGAAAGCTTGGATTCCTTCCCTCCATCCCAACACACACTTTTCTTTGGCTTTTCTGATGTCTTGTATGCTTTTAATGTACCTTTTTCCCAGACTCCTCTTTTCCAGTCCTCTTTCCAACCCCCTGTAACAGTCTTACCTATATACACTCTCCAATCATCAACCTCATCATATCCTTTTAATTCATATCTCTCTGCTAACTTATCTATGTCTTTGACCCATCTTGTATTTGCCTTCATTACTTCATTGTAATCTTTTCTGCCCCACCTGTCTTCACTTACTACTTTTAGATATCCCCAGTATTTTAACTTAGTTTTGGCAAACCTATCTGTGATTTATTCCATCCTAACTCTCCTGGGACTGCTTCTGTTGCTGTACATGGTGGTGCTACCAGTATCCCTTTCCCCATCTCATTGTGTGCTTTCTTCATTCCCTGGATATCTCCCTCAGTTACTGAAATCACATCTAAGCCATACATCATTCCTGGTATAGCAGCTCTATCTCATAATGCTCTTACTGTGTATGCTCTGTTGAAACTTTTCAGTGTCGTAGCTTTTATCATTCCCTTTGTATAATTCACTTTCTACTTAATCTTCTCCACATGATAACTAAAGATGCCTTTACCCGATGCTTTTATCTTAATTCCCAGGTATTCATACTCGTCGACCTCCCCAATTTCGATCAACTGTTCTTTATCTTCTGGAATTTGGAACTGTCCAATTCTCCATTTTTCATTCCCATCTGGTTTCGTCCCAAGAGTCATGGCTTTACTCTTATTCTTACTGAATTCCAACCTCTATTTATACCCATACTCCCCTGCTTTGTTCACCATATATTGTAGTTCTTTCTTGGACTCTGCCATGAGTACAATGTCACCTGCAAAAATAGCCCTTGAATTTTCAGATAGCCTACCCTCCATAAACTGATCCCCCAACTCCTCAACATACAGAGTGAACAAAATTGCCGACAGCACGCATTCGTGCTTTAGGCCTATATCCAGACGTGCCTTCTCTACTTCTACCTTTCCGAATGATAGTCTTTATATAGCGCTTTCAGAATTTCTGCAAAATGTCCACCAAGTCCTAGTCCACTTAGTTTTTCCCATAGACCATCTGTCTATACCCTGCCATAAGCTTCTTCACATCTAGGAAACCCATGAAGACTTTCTTCTGCTTTTGTCTTGCCAGTTCGAACACCTCAGTCAATTTGAAGTTGTGGTCACCTACCCTTCTACCTGTTCTGAATTCATTCTGAATTTCCCCCCGAAGACCAAGCCTTTCAACTATTCTACTTAGTCTCTGGTACATTATCCTACTGAATATTTTGCCCACATTTGATGAAATCACAATGCCCTTACACTGGTCCAATTGGCCTCCTGGGCCCTTCTTTGGAATATATGAAATCCGAAGTCTATTCCATTCCTTTGGTACTTGTCTTTTCTCAATGACCCTTCATCCTCCCATCTATTTTCCATTGGTGCAATTTAACTTTGAAACTTTCTTGATACCCTGCCCAGTCTGTTTTCTCCTTAATATTCCACACCCATGTAGTTCTCCCCTCGGTTTGTTCTTTGGTACTGCATGTTAATGGAGACTACCATCCAGTTATGGTCACTGCCTATATCCAATTTCTCTTCATCATATATTACACATTTTTGTGTCATCTGAAATACTCATTGTCCACTAAAATATTATCAATTTTTGTCTGCATTTCACCAGATGCCCATGCCTACGTTCCTTTGCATTGTACATCCCTATTAACTATCCTCAGACCAAATCCCCCCCCCCCCCCGTGAAATTCAGTAACCTGGTTCCATTTCCATTGATTCTGCTATCCCCTCCCTCTATTCCTCTCATTCCACTTCCTATGTGCCCATCAAAATTCCAAGCTATGATTATCTGGTAGCCCTGCTGCTGAAAGTCACTAATCATCATTCTTATCCAATCATATATCTGGTCATGCCATTCATTGAGTAACCATTAACGACCCACATACACTAGACCTACTGCTACCTTATTTTCATTTGATTCTATTCCTGTCCACCGCATCTCATTTTTCATCTCATTGTCTTCTTCCCGTCAATCTTGTCATATCTCGTGCCACTTTTCCCATTCTTAATCAAAAAGCCTCCTCTTCTTCCTCCTCCTCCTCCTCCTCCTCCTCCTCCTCCTCCTCCTCCTCCTCCTTCTCCTTTTTTGTCTGCTTTCTCTCCCTGTACCAATCAGCTCATACCCTACTGGGCATGTCACTATACTAATCTCTTCCTTTCTGATATGCATTTCTGCAAGGGTTAAAATGTCCATTCCCTCACACTCTGTTACATCTTTTATCTCTGCCACTTTGTTTTTATATCCCCGGCAATTAACATATTCTATTTCCATGGTCTTTGTTTTTCTTTTACTCATCATCCTTGCATTTTCTTTGTCCCTGCTTCTAACACTTTGCCAAAGAGAGTGTTTGGTAGATGCCAGGATTCCTAGTTTCCCTGCTGCTGCACCCACTCACTATAAGCCAGCCCTAACCTGTTTTCCCTTGTCTGACTTGGGTGCAGACCATCCCTGGCGAACAACTCCCTCCTACCGACAAAATCCTCGCATACCTCCCTTAACGCTATACCCCTCTCCCTACACATCCTACCCAGCTGGCTATTGATCCCACAGATCCTGCTAGCCTCCCAGCGACTCATCCTCAACCATGGTAGAATCCCCATCACTAAAGGCTCACAGTCTAACTGCCCTATGCAGCCTAAGAGTCCCCTATATCTTTCCAAAACGGTCTCGGTACCCACGTACCTACTCCCCTCTCCTCCCTGTCCGACAGGTCATTAGTCCCAGCCTGGACTATGACCTTCGAGCACTCCCCACTACTCTTTACTATCCCCTGTAAACACACCCTCACCCTATTCTCCCTGTCCCTCCTACAAAAGGTCCTGTCTATCCTCATAACAATACTACACCCCCACCACAACATGCCTGTCTAATACTAACCGACACTCCTACTTTTTCCCTTCTGGCCTGCCTCTCCTCCCGCACTGTCTACCCTGCCGGCTGTCCTTCCTCCCCTCTACCCTCCTGTCCACTGGTCCCTGCCTCCTCCTGCGCTGTCTGTCTTATCGCCTGTCTCCCTCCTTCCCTGTTCTGTCCCTGACCACCTTCCTGTCCCCATACCATGCTAATCACCTCCCTTGCAGCCCTACTCCTATCTCTGGCCTCCTCCAACTTAAGGGCTGCCAACTGGACTTCTAAAGTCTCAGTCCTCCTACACTTCCCACACCTGTACTGAAAATCGCCTCCATTGCCTCCTCAAAGGTACAGAGCAGCCCAGTACAACTAAACTACACTCACATACAACACCCCTCGCACTGTATGTATCCCTCCCACTCTGCCCCCTGTTCTCTGTCCACCTCCCGCAACTCTGAACCTTCCCCCGCCCCCCCGTCTCCTGGCCCTTCCTCTGCTCTCCTCTCATCCCGCCCTCTTATCTGTTCCCTTCCTACCTCAGCCTGTACATCCTCCGCCTGCTCCCCCCTCTAGCATACCTTCCTTTCCCTCGCCCTGCAACTCTCCTACTCTGTGGCCTGCCACCACCGGACATACTGACTTTAGTTTAACTGTTTTTTTGTTTATCGCTAAAGGAAATTCAAAATGGCCTCTCCCACTCTTACTGTCCTATTTCCACTCGGCCAAACTTTTTGATTCAAAATACCTAAAAATAACCCGACTTTATCGCTAACTTTCCCTGCGATGTTTCTATATATTCATAAAACAAATCGAATTTGGTCAAACTCTGTCTAAAATTGCCAAAAATCCACTCAACTTACACCAGCTTCAAAAACCCAACCTTTTCTCACTAAATCTTGTGTGAGATACATTGACAGTATTTCAAATTATTACCACTATGACATCATATGAAATAAGAAACTTGCCTGTAAAATGCTCTTGTAATGGTACGTAGATATATGTCCATAAGTTCAGATGTAATAACCATCATAAACAAATCTTTCTTTGAAATGGATTGCCTGCATGACCTTGAGAAAGTACGTAACGGTCATCCAAATTATGCAGTATGAACTTTCTAAATATACTCCTGGTCATAAATAGATAGCACTGGTCCTGTGTTCAACATTGAGTTGTGGCGTCTTTATTTTTACCTGCAGCGATGCATATTTGTGGTAAATTGGTATCATTAGCGTTATTCTTCTTCAAATTCTGAATTTAGTGCCTTTTACTAACTCCTTAATGGCCTTTTAAAATGGGACAAGGTCACCTAAAATTTCGCATTTGACCACTTGCCTAACGCATATTTGGGGTAAATTTTATAGTACTGTCTCAATTTATAATAAACTGAGTAATCATTCAATGTGTTTTTAATACCCATAACATTTATTCCAATAATTGCAGAAAGTGGCGCCACCATGAACCTCATATCCAGCGGACTTTCGTCTGTATAATACTGTAGAGATGTGTATTCATAAATTCAGATAGCATGACCATCACAATCATTTCCTTAAATGTATTGCCTCTGTGGCCTTGTGAAAATAGGTTAAGGTCACCCATATTATGTTATATTTAGCTTCCACACACGACATTCATTTGTTGTACATTTGGTGAAATTAACCTCGTAATTTCTCAAGATCATGAATTTTATAAAAATCACCAAATACAAAGTCATGTTTCCCGTTCCCTTATAAGTGGCGACATTAGTATTGTTCAGGTTATACATAATCGTATTACCACCCAGGATATTACCACCAAATTTCATTAGGATCCACTGAAAACCATACATGACAGACAGGAGTGATCGCGTAAGTTCTGGGATCTATGGCGAGCAGGGCTAAAACGTGAACCTTGCAATTTTTTTAAGGTACAGACTTCACTGTTCCACTCTGTCCGGCAATGTGGAATTTTTTAAGTAGGCCATGTATGGTGCCGGTTGCCACGCCTACAAACAGGTAACGTAACAACTGTAGGGTTTATGGTATCTGATGAGCGTCTTCGTTAGGCGCCTTAACCGGGCGTTTGGTTCATCCCACAGCGCCAGTTCTGCTTACCAAAAGTGGCCCACTAGGCACTCGCATTCTGTGTCTGACTCCAATTGAGCGATTCAAACTTCTTACCCATTTAAAGTTTGAGAATAGGTTGAGGTCGTTTGAACAAATATCACGAATAGAAAGGATGAGATGGAAAACTCCAAAGAAATGCACTGTGGCAAAACTACATGCCCTTTGGCCATGTTGGTTAAAAACAAAAACAAATCGTCGTTTCGGTACATAGTTGAAAACTACAGCAACTACAACAGAAATAGGCATACTAGGGCGAGGTTTGGATATATTTACCCTAAGCCACAGGCAATCCATACATCTAAACATTATTGCAAATACTCAAAATTTTTCAAGCAACAAACGCAAATCTAAGTTTCCAAAGAAAGTCATGAGAAGAAAGATCAAATGGACCCCAATGCGGTATATTCGTTAAATACTACACGCATAGTATACTATATCAGGTCGGATTGAGAAAACAACGGTCCAAACTCTACCAGACCTGTTGCTGGGAGGGTGCCAAAAGGTCGCCACCACCACCCCGCCCCAACTGTGAAAGAAAGAAACAAAGAGACTACCTGACTTCTTTAACATATGTTCACAATATTTCCTGGCTATGATTCAACCCATCAGTACTTCTATGCATTCAAAAAGACATTCTACTTCAATTTTAACAGCTTTTCTAGCATAACGAAACCAGTTTCAGGTCCATGTTTGCTCATCTAGCATTCTATTTAAAAGCATAATGACGAAAATACAAAGGAAGGAAAAATTGCTGTACAGATCAATTGGTTTTTAATTGTTTCTGTACGACCCTTGTATCACTTCGTGCCTTGTTTTGTCAGAATATTCAAACCAGCTGGCGCAACACCCTTTCAACGAAAATAAAACGACACCTTTCTGTAATTGAAAAAAGGAGAAAGAAGCCATTTTACATAGGTTTCACAAATTCATTATGTCTAAATTGTGTTTTTTGATCCTGGAATTCTCAGTTTCATCTCAAAACCTGGTTTCTCTATATAAAATAGCATCTCTTGAATTTTAGTTCTCCAATATTGAATATTTTTACTATATATATGAAGATTAGATTGTCATTGAAGCAGTGTTATATTCTAAATGCAAGACTGGCGTAAAAGAACGATTATGATGAAGAAAACAACAAAAACGATAATGAGTAAAACTTAAAACACGCATTAACACATAATATATATATATATATATATATATATATATATATATATATATATATATATATATATATATATATGTATCTCCTCTGATTGAGCATGTTGTAATTTGAATATTCTGAAACTTTATTGCTACACTAGATTAATTTTTCATAAGAACAGCAACTTGGTAAGCCGTACATGTGCAGTTCAGCTTGCCCAAGTATACACGACGGTCACTCAAGCTGTTCAATAATTCACAAAACCCTGAGTTTCGTTCGCAACCCTGGGTTTTGCAGCAAACTCCTGAGTTTGGCTGACAAAACGAAAGGTTTTATCAAAGAACCCCTGGGTTTTGCTCACTTACCGGAATTGAATTTCGATATGATTTTGGACAAAGCCTTGGTGTTGCTACAAAAATCTAGGTTTTGTGTACAATACTCTGGGTTTCATAAACAAAACTCAGGGCTAAGTCCGAGGGAGGAGGGAGGGGGCACATACTCAACGTCAGTGTGTGTGTATGCCTCGCACATTTTTGTACAATAGTCTATTTTAATCCTACACCAGATGTAAGAAAGGTACCCTTTCTTAATCCTTTCATGAGTTGAAAGGAGTGCTACATTTGTGCATTTTAGAGACCAACATTTCAATTTTAAACACGTTTTAGCATATTCTTACTTCCCACAAAATTTCCCCCCAAAGAACTTACTACTTACATCCTATATCTCCAGCCTATATCCAAGAACTATATATTTTTTGAAAAATAAATAAGAAATTCAGTTCATTCAAATAATTGTTACCCCTATCCTAACCCAGCTGTGTACATTTTTTTTGGGGGGGGGATGCTTTTCTATTCCTGGGAATAATGAAAAAAGGGCCTTTCCCGCAGCACATACCCAGTACAATCCTACATGTGAGTACCCCCGCCCCAACCACAGAACAAAACACTGGGTTTCATGACGTCACGAAACTTTGAGTTTTGAAAAAGTGCAATACTCATGGTTTTGTGACCAACCATTCATGGTAGCTGTTACTTGCAAGGCTACTCAACGTAAAAATATCGCCAACTACAAGGGTTTAATTTGTGTGATCATTAACATCATTGGGGAGGGGGGGGAGGGCCCATCATAATTGATTGTCACTTGCATAGTCTAAGATTAACTTCTTTGCAACCCCATGATTATATATTTGCTTTTAGTTGTGTTGTGTTTTAATCAACCGCTGTATTGTCGTGCTCCCAACCCATTAACGAATCAACTAGATGATAGTTTTTGTTGATATGGATTCCTCCATGCCAAATAGTCCAGGAGATGAGACACCTTTATTTATGTTTTCGAGTGCATTTTGTTTGAACATGTTTTCTAAGGCAGAAATACCTGGAGAAATCATATCTGGCAGTCTTACAAGCTGAAACTGGTCCATTTTCTTTCCATGCAGCTGTTTTGGAGGGAATCTCGCCTTCCAAAATTGGCACAAAATTAAGGGGTAGGGGAAATTTAAACGGCCATATCTTCGTCCATATTGCTTACATCAGAATGTGTTACCCCTCAAAATGTTTGTATTTAGCCCCTCTATCCAATAAATCAAATCAAATTTGAATATGTTAATTAGTGACGTCAACAGAGGTCATAAGGTCACCAAAACGGGTCAGAGGCTATACCTCCTGGAGGCTCCAGAAAAAACACCACAAACTAGAAGAAACAAGACCAAAATGATTTATTTGACTTTTTTTCAGTAGAAAAGATAACGTTTCACACATCTGCCTACAGTAAATCTTTGGAAGACAATCTGCATTGTTTCAAACAAACTGATTCAAATTACATTGCTTTTTCATCAATTTTGACATTTTCCACTCTGGTGCATTGCTTGACATTGTAAAGTGGTCCGCAGCTGTTACGCTAACTTTCTGAACTATAGGATTACGCAAAGCTCGGATACATTGCTTATGGTCTTTTCTGACCACTTGGATGATAGAGAGGACTCAACAGATGAAGTTTGGTACTTGTGAATGGGACTATGAGTTCACAATGACAACATCTCTAGCATAACTTGTTGCCATTTCCAAACATAGTCAGACTTGCTGCAAAATAATGGAAATATATAGCATCCTTTGATATATCAAGAAAGCTGAATCAAGGGTTTTCAAGTGCTTTATAAATCATCTTCGATTTCATAGTCTGAATCATCAGAGTCAAAGGAATTTTCATACTCATCCTGGTCATCATTGTGTGATGGTTGGTCAGCTCTAACGTGCTCAGCTATGTCTTTTGGCATTTGGTCCCCAACAAACCAGACCATCTGGTATTTGCCATCAGTTAGTTTCCAACCACACTCAGTAGGATCAATTGAATCAGATATTGGATCCTGGAGGTGTGCATTTCTCCAAATCATAGTCACATTGCTTGTCCTGTTCAGCTTTTGTGAAAGAATTCGCCTGGATGGGGGAAGAGTGATAGCATCTGCTCCTTTAATTTTGGCTAGTGGTTCAGACTCCTTTCTAGGTGCATACTTCTCTCTGAAGATTGCGTACCTGGCTTCCCCTAGGTTAGAGACTTTTGCTTTGTTGTTGCCTTCTGAGATCTCTTTGCTTTCTCCCAGCTTAGCAAAGAGATATTGGTAATACTCTGACGACTCTACTTTGCCAACACCGTGTCAACGCATTTTTGGGCCCCTTTACATATTTGATTTTTGTTGCATTTCATGTGACATCTTAACTACGGTTTGATGATGTTAACAGTGCAAAATAGCAAAATTGGTCATGTTACACTAGACTAAAGGTAAAAGGTGCTGGTCACAGTGTTTTGTCACCCAGCATGAGAATAGATTCTGCGCAAAATGTTAAAATGTAGTCCTGAATCATGTGAATGGCATTATAATTGATGCGGAATTATGACCAGATGACTCGATCCTAAGTTTACCTTCTAATAGAAAATGGGAAATTTAAGTTGGTGCAAGTATGTTCTCGATCTGAGTATAAAAGTAATTTTTATGAATAGCTGAGCTACCCAAACTACATGTACACATACTTCTGTAAAATAACTTTAAATGGCTTTTAATTTCCAGTTATGTAGAGAGGGGCGGGGGAGGCTTTTGTTTCCCAAATGTTTTGGCCACTTGACCCCTAACAGTATCTAAGCGCCTCAAGGTGGATATAAATGAGGAAGAGGCTCTTTGATTCCAGACTATTGGGCCCCCTTTTGGTATCTAAATGCATTAAGTCGATCTTGAATATTTGGGCCCCCTATTTGTAAGTAAATGCCTTGCAGGGGATATAAATGGGGAGCAGGCCTTTTGGTTTCAGTATATTTGGCCCCCTATTTGTACCAAAGGGTCCCCCCTCCCCATTTATATCCACTCTATGACACAAACAAATAGGGGGCCCAAAAATACTGGAGCTAAAGGGCCCCCTCCCCATTTATATCCACTGTAAGGCATTTACTTACAAATAGGGGGCCAAATATTTTGGAACCAAAGGGCCCCCTCCCCATTTATATTCACTGCAAGGTATTTGCCAAACAAGGGGCTCAAATATCCTGGAACCAAAGGGACCCCCTCCCCCATTTATATCCACTGTAAGGCATTTACTTACAAACAGTGGGCCCAAACATTCTGGAACCAAAGGGCCCCCTCTCAATTTGTATCCACTTTAAGACGCATGCAAATGGGAGGCCCAAATATTCTGGAACCAAAGGGCCCCCCTCTCCATATATATCCACTGCAAGGCATTTACTTAAAATAGGGGGCCCAAATATTCTGGAACCAAAGGGCCCCCTCCCCATTTACATCCACTTTAAGACACAAACAAATAGGGGGCCCAAATATTCTGGAACCAAAGGCCCCTCCCTCCCCATTTATATCCACTGCAAGGCATTTACTTACAAAAAGGGGGCCCAAATATTTTGGAACCAAAGGGCCTCCTCCCCATTTATATCCACTTCAAGACACATACAAATGGGGGGCCCATATATTCTGGAACCAAAGGGCCCCCCTTCCCATATATATCCACAGCAATGCATTTACTTAAAAACAGGGGGCCCAAATATTCTGGAATCAAAGGGCCCCCTGCCCATTCACATCCACTTTAAGACACAAACAAATAGGGGGCCCAAATATTCTGGAACCAAAGGGCACCTCCCATTTATATCCACTTTAAGACGCTTACAAACAGAGGAAGGAAATCAGCCGAAAACCCACATCCCTGAGTCCATTCCAGAATATTTAGGCCCTCCCAGTATGAAAGAGCTTTCTTTTAAAAAAAAAATCTGGTGTTTTATTGTATTTTTTTCTTTCATATCAAGAGCCAGATATGCCGCGTATGTATCTCCAGCAATGCAGATAACCAGGAATCAGGGGAAAATGGAGACACCCGAATCTATACATGTGGGGTAGATTTGTGCTAAAATATGTGTTGCACAAATACAAAAAAAAACAACTTGGAGGGATTGTGAGATAATTCCTACAAGGTATTTTGAGGGGGGGGGGGGGGGCAAATGTTTGCAGGGAGGCCCATACGTTCGGCAAATGAATGGACCCCTGGGGGAACATCCGTTCGGGGGGGGGGGGGCAAGATTAAATGTCTTTCCAACAACAGAGTGGAGAAAATGCACTGTCCTTTTGCTTACCATCCTCTTCGGCCTACCGCCTGCCTAAAGCAAACAACTGGGACTTAACTAGTTAACTGCTAAAGTGTCAAAAACAAAAACAAAAAATAATAAACAGATTAAGCTGTAATTACAAACTACATTTAACCAGACCTTATTTTAGGAACAGAAATGTGGCTAGACAATTCTAACAAGGACAGTGGAATTTTCCCACCAAATTACAACATACACTGCAAAGACCAGAATACAAACGGAGGCGGCAGTTAAAGATAAAAAAACTGAAAAAACGTTAGCAGAAACCATATAACCACATGCAGTCATCCCATAAACATTTCAATATTGCAATCTACAAGAAACATGAAGGACACACCCAGTCAAAGATACGAAAATCTTATTCTATATATCTCATTAAATTATCGAAACTAGTTTTGTTCAGAAAACAGCAAACACTTCTGGTACATCAAATTCGGACAGAAAGACAATACAAGACCTAATTGCACTCAAGCACTGGTCAAACACGTGGGGCATGAAGTTCAACATCAACAAAATTTTGTTATATGATGCAAATCAATAGGACCAAATAACCTAAACACCACTGTCACCATTTATACCAACATCAACTTCGACAAGTAACACACAACCCATATCTCTGACTTATACTTCATGAAAAACTTAATATGTACATCACAAGCCGAAAAACACAGAAACATGTTGTTTCCAACAATGGTCATTGACTGGAACAATCTCACCAATCACCAAATTTCTGCAGAGACAATAGACACTTTCAAAAGCAGACTGTCTGCAACATGATACTTGGACTAATTGTCCTACACCTCTGGGAACTGTTACTCCACGAAAAGATCTGCCCAGTATTTATACACAACAGAACAGAACAGAGATGGGGTTTCCCCTCTTTCAGAACAAGGCAATGTGCTTGAGGCAGGAATTCCCCACTTTCAGTTTCACAATGCAATGTACATGATGTACTTGAAGCAGGGATTCCCCACTGTCAGTCGTTACCATGCAGAGTACTTGAAGTGGGGATTACCCACTTTCACTATGAGAAGTTCAGTTTAAAATAAATTTCACTTACTGTTGCTTGTTAGGCCTAATCACTGATTGATACATAAATTACCCCAACATACGTAAATATAATCAAATGAATTGAGCAATATTTTGAAATATGTTCCGCATACATTTATCTTTGATAGGTAATGCACAAGGGCAGAAGATGTCAATATTTGATGTAGGAACGAAAAACTTGAATCAGTTTGTTTTTAACAATGCAGATTGTCTTTTACAAAGATTTACTATAGTCAGATGTCTGAAGTATCATCTTTTCTACTGAATAAAAGTCAAATAAATCATTTTGGTCTTGTTTCTTCTAGTTTGTGGTGTTTTTTCTGAAGCCTCCAGGAGGTATAGCCTCTGACCCGTTTTGGTGACCTTGTAACCTCTGTTGACGTCACTAATTAACATATTCAAATTTGGTTTGCTTTATTGGATAGAGAGGCTAAATACAAACATTTTGAGGGTAACTCATTCTGATGTAAGCAATATTGCCGAAGATATGGCCGTTTTAATATCCCCTACCCCTTAATTTTGTGCCAATTTTGGAAGGCGAGATTCCCTTCAAAACAGCTGCATGGAAAGAAAATGGACCAGTTTCAGCTTGTAAGACTGCCAGATATGATTTCTCCAGGCATTTCTGCCTTATAAAACATGTTCAAACAAAATGCACTCGGAAACATAAATAAAGGTGTTTCATCTCCCGGACTAAAAACCGACCTAGACGTGCGGGGTACACTGAACGAAGTACAGAGTGTTCAACAGTTCTTGACAAAATGCCAGGCAACCTTGTGTGTTTTGAAGTGGCCCTCAACAACAACAACAGCAACAACAACAAAACAAAACAAAACAAAACAAAAATCAAAAAAAAAACAAAAAACCCAGATGACATTAGGTTACTAGAAAAGAAGATTTGCTTCAAAGCAAATATGTGTGTGCGCCTTCAAAAGTTGTAAATATTAAATGCTACAACTTTTATCGTTTGGTACTTCACATGACGTTAAGCTATTGGCTGGATGCAAATTTCAAAGTCCAAATGACCTTGACCTTTTATCTTTACAGGTCACATGTAAACTACGCAGTGTTACATTACCAACAATTTAAGCCCATCATGAACCAAATCGGATGAAAATTGACCAAGTTATGGCAAGATGAAACTTTCAAAGGGCCAAATGACCTTGACCTTTGCCGGTTAGAAGTCACATATTCTTATAAAAATGTGCAGTGTTGCAATACCTACAATTTGAGTCCAACATGATTAGAATTGGACGGAAATTGGCCGAGTTATGGCTGGACGAAACTTTCAAAGGTCCACATGACCTTGACTTTTGAACTTTAAAGGTTACATGTCCATTACAAAAATGTGAACTATTATCACAGCTACAATTTGAGCCGAACATGATCAAAATTGGATAAAAATTGACCGAGTTATGGCTAGAAGAAAGCCACCATCGAAAGTGGCCTTTGACCATAAATGATCTTTGACCGGGAGATGACCTCTACCTGAAGTGAACCTTGACCTCAAAATGACATTTTGACCTCGACATGACCTTTGACCTTGAGATTACCTTGACATTTGAGATGACCTTTACCTTGCTATGATCAAACTCCTGTACACCCGGAACCACATCTACTCTAGTATATAAGATATTGAAGATTTAAAACTTTTATTAGCCCTCAGTTGCATAATTTTGAAAAGCATGACCTGTCATTATAAAAAGGCCAGACTTCATCTATAGAAGTATAATTGTGTCAAGTTTGGAGTTTCTACGTGTAATACTTTTCAAATGAAATGTCGGACAAATTTGCCTGTAAAGAAAGAGAGAAAGAAAGAAGAAAGAAAGTTGGAAAGAAAGAAAGCATTCCTAGAAAAACAATATGTCTGTGTTGGCACACAGACATAAAAAAAAGAAAAAAAAAGAAAAAACAAACAAAAAAAGAAAAAATAAACAAAAGCAACAACAACAACAACAACAACAACAACAACAACAACAACAACAACAACAACAACCCCTTGTAATTAATTACAACTCGGCTCCAGGAAATGGTACTTAGTATGTTGGAAAACTTGTACCTATCAAATAAAATTGTCTGCTTTAACGAAAAATTTAAGTGGCAGCCACAGGGACATGCCCTCACAGATGTGATTTACACCCTTGGAGAGCTAAAAAGTAATCCTGAGTGATTTGAATGAAGATGGAATTAAAGAGTACCATGTAAAACTTTAAGACTTAGTCGTTTTTGAGATAATTATAACCACGATGTGATGTGTCAGTCGTTTTGTAATAAACGGTCACTTCAATGCAGGCAGCTGCACAACGTACGGTAGGTTATGGAGGCACACGGCAGATCAGAGGCCTTACGCCGCTAACCTTCCAGGCCGGGCACACGGTCCCAGAAAATTAGTCTTAATCTATTAACTTTCTGAAAAAACACTTATATATACAGTACACATCTCACATGTTTTCTAGAATGTTTTCTTTGAGTGGTTGGTCTATCCATATAATCAAATTGGTGGTAAATTTAAAAAAAACGTAGGTTTTGTGACAAAGGAACCACAATACCCAGAGTTATGACAACACAAGTGCTTGTATTCCTTTAAAAGGAAGTTGTCGTGAAGGTTAAGCTTGAATCTAATGGGACCATCGTGAATGTCTGTAGAATATCCGGCATAGGCCAACTATTCTAAATTTTCACACCATGATTACCAACTAGCATTGCTTGTGATACCTTTTGGTTTTATAATCTGCAAACGTGCCTGACAATGTGTTTTCCGTTGCTATCCGTTCTTTCAGTCGGTTCTGGGATGTTTCTGAATTTTAGTAATTTCCCAACAGAGGCAGTAGGCTGGTCCCGTGCCTCGCCGCTCCGCACCTGACTTTCTCCCGGGAGCGATCGAAGCGCTGCTTAATGAGCAGTAGGGTGGCCAGGGAACCACGCTACTGAGGCAGCTCCTGAAGGGCCCCACCCATCCATGAAAACAATAGCAGTTGCACTGACATGGCTGCAACCTAGTAGCCCTTCGAGATATCTGGACACATATTGGTGTTCACAATGTGGAGATTGTAGAAAATACACGAATATCAAGGTTAAGGGGCCAAGGCGACTAACCCCGACCTACCAAAGCGGTTCTGAAAGAGAGGCAAACTGGGTATGACATTCTTAGATATGCAAAAGTTTGCAAAAAGCAGACCCCCGACTGAATACAAAATATACCTTTCGTCTGACTTTACACATGAGCAGCGTGAAACTGAAAAAGGTGCTGAGAACGATAGACGTGAAAAGCTCCTCATCCAGGCCACCCTCACCGCAGGCTGGTGAAAAAAACTACGTTCCAGAGCTACCTACTTAACAAAAAACAATATGTTTGTGTTAATGGTTCACAGCCGCAAACTTTACCCATTTCCTGCGGTGTACGACAAAGGTCCGTCCTTGGACCCCTTTTGTTCCTAATTTACATCAATAACATCTACTGCTCTATTCAAAAAGAAAAGTCCGTCTGATTATTCGCAGATGACACAAATAAATTTATTTCTGACACAAACCTAAGGCAGTTGAAAAGAGAGGGCGAACAAATACTTTCAAACCTAAACAGATGATTTTGCATCAATAAACTTACAATGAATGTAGATAAATCATGTTTTAGTATTTTCACAGCCAGGCCAAAAGACCCGGCAATATTCCACAAAGGAACATTTAGAAACAACACATCCAAAACGTGCAATCTTCAAAATACCTGGGAATCATCTTAGTCGAAAAATTAAATTGGAATGAACATGTTGATTACAGCCTAAATAATGTTATAGAGTACATAACCTGTTTCAAATATGTTAAAAAATAGCGTTCAGAGAACGGATTACCCTCGGCGCACATTTTTTTATCTTATTTTTGAGACTTTGCAGTCGAATACTACACATGCAATTTCTAAATAGTTGTCTATGATATGAAAGAGCAATTTTGGATGTGTTCTTGGGACAAGTTCCCACTTACCCTAAGATCAGAAAACACTGTGCTGTGAGTCACTCAGATGACCACCAAATAAATACTTCAAAAGTTTTATAAAAAAAATTAAAAAGCAAGGTAGTTTTCAATAGGAATGAATAGGAATGTGGTCCATTTTAATGTGCATCTCTGAAATAAATTTGGTGAAGCTGCGTTGCATCCTTGATGAATATTAATAAGGGGACGCCTTTCCCATAATATTATCATGGGAAAGTCGTCCCCTTGTGCACCACTCATACGGCCTTGAAGATAAATACTTTAGAGTTTAACAAAGAGTGTGTAAATACAAAGAAGAAGCTGGTTTTAAATAGGAACCTGGTCCAGCATAAGATACATCTCTGATAAAAACCTGGTGAAGCTGCAGTCACTGTTTTTTTGTAGATATCGCGGTAACGTCATCAGGGTTGACGCCACTCAGACAGTTTCAAACAAAGACATTTAAAGTTTCATAAAAGGTTTAAAAATAACCAAAGGAAACTGGTTTTCAACAGGAGCCTGGTCCATCAAAAAGTCCTACTGTGACAAAAATATGGTAAAGCTACGGTGAATAGTTTTTTTAGATATTGCGGTAACGTCGACAACACGCACAGACAGACGACACAGGGGACGACAATACCCTCCTGCATTTTATATGCCGGGAGTGAAAACCACATTCCAAGCTATCGTACAAAATATTATACTACTCGTTCATCTAATCCAAAATCTCACATGGCATAGAGATATATGGAAAGACCTCTGCATGAATCATTAAAAACAAGCAAGCAAACAAACAAACAGAAAAAAAACCCTCTAAGTCATGCAAAACAAATAATTAAAAATCTTACTCAACTACCATCCTAGAACGTAAACAACCTTACTAGCAAGGTCCAAATATTAAAAGTTACTCATATCTTTGAATTTGCTGCCATAAATATTGTTCACAAGCCAATATACAATAAACATCGATCGATACTTTGCAACTATTTTACTCCTTGTAATAAGGTAGACAACCATAACACACGGAATAATGCTTATCTCTACCTGCCATAGGTGAAAAAAACAGCATGGACACAGCCTGATCCACATTCTTGGAACACCCAATTATGGAATCAACTCTCAAGTAATCTAAAAACATATATCCAGCTCCCAGGCCTTCAAAGAGCAATTGAACAAAATATTAGATTCAAACCTATAATTCTAATGACAACTAAATGAATGAAATTCAATTGTGTATAAACGAGCAGAATGGATCCGTTAGTGAGATATCTATTTTCTGTTCAAATCGTTCAACATTTTTATGCATTTTATAGTGATCTCTGAAGCTTAAAATAGAAGGAAGATTTACTCTGCCATTTTCTATTGCACCCTGCTCTTTCCTTTGCCCCTGCCTTTTTTATTAAGCTCCCTTCCTTTTTTCAGATATGTACATCATGCCTTCATAAATTGGAGCATTTGTATCCATTTTTTAGGACACATATTAAACTGAGCTCAGGGGACATGTAAAAGGCAGTATATTCACCTTAATTTGGATATAACTGTTAACACTTTGTTAAGATTTGCTTTAAATGTGTGCCCTTTTCTTAGTAGCTTACTTTTGATGTGCCCTTATGTAGTCCCCGTCCACGTCAACAAGTGCCTTTTTTATATCAAATTGTCCTGCCCTTTCGAAAAGCTGCAGAGACGGTGTTTTAAATAAGCAAATATATCGAATTGATCACTCTAAGTACGAATGTGCAGAAACTATCATTGAACTTTTTTTCTTAATCAAGCGAATTTAACTGGAAAGCACACGGGTGTTTGTGCATAAATAAAGTTTTTGATGTATGTTTTATGTATTATTATAGGACCAAACCAATAGGACAATCTCCCAATTGAACTTATTTTCAAATTGAGTGAAGGTAGCAGGGGCCATGACCAAAAACTACTGAAAGGTCATGCCATCTTAGGCTTCAGGTGTCGAAGACATTTTTTTTCCTCAAGACGAATTATAAATCATTGGAATGCACTCCCAAAAAATGTAAAAGAAGCTAAAACTGGGAATGGATTTAAAATACAGGACGATAGATATAGAGGTGCTATTAACGAGCCACACCCGACTCGCCAGCCCCTTATGGCCACCCATTTAAATAATACCTGAGTCGGTGGCATCACGTTAAATCGTTAAATCAGTGGTATCGGGTATGTGTTTCGTGAATTGTGGAAACCGGAACTGGTGGTCGCTTTATATGACCTCTCACTGACCCGAGCAGCGCAGGGACGTTGAATCTGATTCCAACCACATGACAGTGTGCCCCGGTCAGTGTGTAAATGTAGGGCAATGCTCAAGGTTGTAAACAGTGATCGCTTGAGTGTGCCGTCTGCTTGCCAGCAATAGACGACAGTCCATAAAACCAAGATGAGTGCCACTCGCTGCAAGTAAGCGTCGTCTGCGACTTTGTCTTTGTCATAGGATATAACATGGTATTTATGATTTCCGAGGGCATTAGGATCAGCCATTGACCTATTAAGCGCTTGATAGGTCCATGGCATGGGCATAGATCAGATGATATATACTAATGAATTTTCCAGCCATAATATGTACGACCAGACAGACAACGTCAGATGGGCGAAAGGCATCAAATTGTGCATGCAATTGCTGTAACGTAAGATCCTGGTGATCAATTTTAGGATCCTCTTAAACATGTTGAACATTCAGTGTTGCGCATCACAGACTCTTAATTTCCTCAAATAGCTGCCGCAGGACAGCTGTCACCATGGAGCTATATAGCTCCATGCTGTCACCGTAAAATATAAACGAGTTGCGTGACAACTTGCATATATTCTTCATACACAACCTACAATAATTCCACAAACGAGTTATGTAATAGCCATTTTTAGCTAAGCTGAGCTGATCTGCGGTCTTGGTACGTCGTCCGTCCGTGACTGGGTGATTTATCAGCAGACGGTGCTTACGGGATCCCCGCGACTCTTCTCTTCATCAAGTCATGATGTTTTCCATCTTTTAATTTTAGCGATTGAGATATTATGCAGTTACCGCATTCAGAAATGTATTTCTGAGATGTCCGTCCATCGGTCCATCCGTCGGCGTCTGTGAGACCCTCATATGTAAATATTCTCTTATATGTAAAAAAACAACCCCCCCCAAACAACCTGGTTGTATATTTAACAGTCAACGCTATATGTAACAACTTTTGTTCTATATGTAAAAATATTGCCTTCCACAAATGTAACTAACAACTATTGGTTGCCACTTATATAAAAACCCGCCGGTACTTTCGGACCTGTATCCACTATCGGGGCAGCCTTCTCCGTTAGCTCCATCTCTCACTCAGCACGGGCGCTTGCAGGTCCTGTACTAGTCCTGCTAGTAAATCATAGCCTGGGGGCGACTTCGGTGTGTGATACAATATTCTTTTTCTGGGGCCCACTGGCAACACCAACTGGTATTTTCAAGCGGATGTTTTTACATATGTAGGTAATGCTCACTCTGGAATCATCCCATTATATATTTGACGTTACATTTATTCGACAAATTGACCTTCCGTCAACAATAATCGCACATATATTTTGGATACTATAGTACACCTCTTCAAAATATCGAATCGCGGCTAACCCACAAACCTGGCGGCCATTTTGAAAATTGTGGATTCTGCACCCAATGGTTTGTACATGTGGATAGTACGATCGTGGGGGTTATGATATACATTGTATGAAACCAAAAGTATATGACTTGCACGTATTTAAGGGCATCAATGGAGCTTCTTTGGAATACAGTCCAGGTTTTCAGCAAAGTGAATAAAGCACATGTGTACAACTTTCACACTTGAGTGCACAACCGAGTGCAGGGTTGCATCAATAATGGTAATATATATGCTGTGGCCGCGATTCACCTTGTTATCCAAATCAACTGTATTTTTGTGTGACTGTCTCCGAATGCGCTATGTTCGTAATAGTGCATAGTCTGCCGGCTCGAGATATCCTGTCACATTTGGATTTGTTACTGACGATGATAACTGCTTCAGACACAACCGAACGGGCAGATTAAAGTTAAGATAGTAAGTCATGTTT
This sequence comes from Hermodice carunculata, assembly GCA_964020975.1. NCBI lineage: Eukaryota > Metazoa > Annelida > Polychaeta > Eunicida > Amphinomidae > Hermodice > Hermodice carunculata. Next base: position 76,280,671 of record OZ026620.1, on the reverse strand, counting down.
TAAAAGTGTTTTAACGATCGTTTGCCCTGGCAACTCAGACAACAGACACCTGGAACATTGCGAAATATTATGGTAACTGTCACCAAACAACCGGGGCTGTGCTGTTTCAATAAAGAAGCGTTGTTATATCTTATTGAATTCTGTGTTGCTATGCAGTTTCTCCGGCCCAAGTTAACCCTCCAGACAACTTAAAATAAAATGCTGTGTTGAGTTGACTTTACTGCAAAATGACGGCCACTTTCTTGATAAAATCTTTCAACCGGGGCCGTGGCTATGCTGTTTCACCAAACAACCGTGGCTATGCCTATGCAGCTATGCTCTTTCCCCGGCCCACGTTAACCCTCCCCTACAGACAATTTGAGATAAAATGTTGCGCTTGATTTGACTTTACTGCAAAATAACGGCACACGACGGCTACTTTTTGGATAAAAAAATTGAGCCAGGGTCGAGCAAATTTTATCAGGGAAGGGCGGCTTGAAATGTTTTATTATTATTATTATTATTATTATTATTATTATTATTATTATTATTATTATTATTATTATTATTATTATTATTTAATGTCTCAACTCTCATAAAAATTATATAAGTTCGGGATTCGGGCCTTTTCACTGACAGTGGGGTCAGTCGGGTTATCGGAACCACGCACATATTTTTGTTAGGCCTTAAGTAACTTGGACATTTGTTGAAACATGTTTAAAATGAATGTTCTTTCCCCTTTTACACATTACCTCCTTTGACGTCAGTTTAATTTGTTACCTGGGCACAGCCGAAGGCACTTGTTACTTATGTAAAAAAAAGTGTCAACTACATGTGTAAAAATGAAAAAAAAAAACAAACAAACAAAAAAAACAAAACAAAACAAAAAAAAAAAAAACAAAAAACAAAAAACAAAAAAAAAAAACAAAAACAACAAAAAAACGCTATATGTAAAACCAGACACAATGAGCCAACAAAAACATAAGAAAGCTGTGTGTGAAGGAGTTGTTAGTACCTCAGAACAGCGGCCAAAGTTCTACACTTTTTCCATGATGGGGGTCAAACACGTATATTTTTAATAAAAAAAGTTTCATTTTTCAAAGAAATAATGGGAAAAAGAACTACAATTCTTGAATCAATTAAAAGGAAATGCTCATACTTTTATCTAATTCATCATCTGGTGATCATGGCCTTTGCAACAATGTATCCTTTGCTTATTTACCGGTATGTGTGAATTTTTAACCATGGAGTTGGGCAGAGGAGTGGACTTAGTGTATCGGGGCATAATTCGAAAACATTAAAGCTAGTCTTTGCGGTTTACCGGGGCCCATAGCTCGACTACCTTAAAGCTAGTCTTTGACGGTGATAGAGCTGTAAAGCTCTCGTAACATTTTTATTACCTTACCAGGTATACCAAAGCGAGATATATTGGGAACTCATCTTAGTTGGGCATTAAATAAACTGTACTGTACGAACGTGGACATTACTATCTTTTGCCAGATACTTCTCTTGAGTTCGAGTTAGTAAGCATCAAAACTTGATCATTTAATCCAGAGTGATCCGGCCATGAATTGATTTTGTGCCCTTGCCAGGCGGATCCTCCACTTGGTTAGCTTTGTTATTGTACTGATCTGTATTAGGAAAATATTTGGATGTTAAAATATTTTCCTTGTTGCTGTGGTCGTTGGTTAGGTCTCACGTGGAACATGCAAATGGGGTTTGGAATCCCCATCCAGAGAAGCGCAACAAAGTTAGTTCCTGGTCTAAGAGACCTGCCATATAAGGAAAGATTAAAGAGATTCAGCATTCGTGCACTAGCTTATAGAAGAAAAAGACCATTTATATCACTTGTAACATTTTATTTCACTACATTACATGGGAATTTGACACAGTCATGCCGCGCGTATGAATATAAAATTTAAACAACAAAGGAAAGCGGTCGACCACAGGCCTGATGATGGCGGATTTTTTTGAACGGCTTTCGCTTCAGACAAAAATCGCGACGAAGAGACACTTTTTCATTATTTTTATATGGAATTAATTTGGTGGAGAGGAGAATTGGAAGGTCACGTTGACTTTGAATGTTGCACCAGCAAACATTCCAAAGAATGCACCCGTGAAGCTCAACTGACTGTTGGCCGTCAGATTGTCCCCATCAGTGACGGCAGCACTGCCAGCATTGCCCGAAGGAGCGGAGCGATGGCTCCCTGCCACGCCAGCTGGGACAAACGATGAAGACAGAGTCTGGGGAGTGTTTTGGACAGATGTTAGAGGTCTCTGAAAAGAAAAATAATTTCCCTGGAGAAGGCTGCACGTGGCGTGCTGTTGATTTCAGCTTGCTGTTGCATAATTATTCACGGACTGGGCATTTTTGTGCCCGCTTAGCTGTTGAATAATGGTTGGCGGGACACTTGGATGTACAAGTCGACTACACATCGTGCGTCGTACAGAGTGTTTGCCAATCATCAGTCCTGCATTTTCATCCCCAGTTTGCATCACAGAATCAAGTTTATTCTTACCCATTTGCTGGGATTGATACCACAGACCATCAGGTTTTCGGCATTTATGGCAAGGTAATAGGCCTAAAGCGAGTTTGTATATCCCAAATATGGAATTGATTCCTTCCATATTTGGAAAACCATATCTCTGATTTTACAAATATGGTAAGAAGTATCCCCACCCATGGGATATGGTCATAGGCCATATCCCATGAGTTTTCAATGTAATATGGTAGAAAGAAGGGGATAAAAGAACTTTATTTCGAGATGCACTATGACGTCTCACCAGGCTCAGGTGCAGAATATAATTCCGGTGAATATGCAAACTCTTGTATGGTTAGCACCATGCGCAGGCCCGTAGCGCTGGGGTGGTGGGGGTGGGGGGGGGGGTGCTGGGGTAGCGGGGGTCCGGGGTGGCAGGGACAAAAAGTCCAATAATATCAACCTTAGAAAGCAAAACCAAAACAACACCTTTCTTTCATTTGTTCGCCGTTTTGTTAATACATTAAACCCAGCTTCAGATATGCTTATTGAGACAGAACAGAACTGTATCTTGCCAATTTATTGGTATGTATGGAACTTACATTTAACAAACCTAAACACGTTTTGCTTCCGCTTCACATACATCGCACACTCGTAATGATCCGGCCAAGAACGAAGCTGTCCGTGCCAGTCGGATCCTTCACGCGTTTTGTTTTATTGTTATCCAGTTATTGTAGCTGTATTCAGTGAACAAAATAGATAAATAGAACAAAAAAGTTGAAATGTTTCATAAGTTTTATTAGCATATCATTGCCGTGCTTCGGTTTACAAACATTCACTCCAATAAAATTGCTCCCAGTTGTCACCTCCAGCAGGTTCGTTCACACAGCTCGATTCTATTGCCGGACATAATCGCCCGACTGCAAAGGCCGATTTTGTACTGATTTGCTCACCAAGAAATAACAGATCTATGATTGGTCACATGGCTGTAAAAAATCCCCCGACGGAATCTGTATCTTGTTCACACCAACCGATGGTGTAGTCGCCTGATAGGCCTATATCGTTGACATGTCAGAGTCTGATCGGCCGAGGGAATCGGCGGCTGATGCGGCTATGTAGTCGTACATGTTCATACACGCTGGCGAGCGCGATTTCGTGGGCCCTATCTTGCGTCTTACCAAGTTGGTTTGTGTGAACACGGTTTTTAGTGGTTCCTCCAAACTTTTAACATATAGCCTTTTTCACATTCCACAGTTTTAGTTGGCGGGTTTTTTTTTTTTTTTTTTTTTTTTTTTTTTTTACATATATACCCGGCAGTTTTATCTCAGCAGACATGTTACAAAGCTGAGCTTTTGTGAGGGTCGGTAGTCTGTCCGTCGTCCAAAATTCCAATTTTCGACTTCTTCTCAAAAACCGTCGGCCAGATTCACTTCAAACTTGGTGGGGATGTGCCTAGGGTGGCTCTCTACGAAGTTTGGTCAAATGGTCACATATCAGTGGGGGCTTTCTTTATTTTTAATGATTTTTTTTTTGTTTTTTTTTGGGGGGGGGGAAATCTTTAAGAATCTTCCTCTCCAAAACCGCTCACCCGATTGCTTTGATGTCACACAGCAACACTCCAGGGGACTCCTAGTTCTTAATTTTTTCACCAGATGGCGCGGTAGTTTTTAGCTCAGCTGACTTGTTAGTAGCTTAGCTTATCTGCATAGTCCATCGTCTGTCACCAACAGTCGACTTTTTCTCCAAAACTGTCAGTAAGATTCACTACAATTAATTTTGGTGGCAGTGTACCTTAGTTGGGTCTCTACCAAGTTTGTTCCATTGGTCATGCTCCATTGATTTTTGGAATTTTTACTATTTAAACATTTTTTTACGGCAAATCTTAAAAAAAATCCCTCTTTCTCTGAAGCCACTCACCTAATTGCTTTGATATCACGCCAGAACACTCTTAGGGACTCATAGTTATGAATTTGTTCACCAGGTGGCATTGCGAATTGTCGGTAAAGCACCTTTCCTATTGATTATATTATGGAAGTCAATGGGCATTCTTATGCTAATTCACATTTTTTGACTTCTGCGAAACAGTCAGTCAGATTGATTTCAAACTTGGTGGCAATGTACCTTGGGTGGGTCTCTAGCAGGTTTTTTTTTCGAATGGTCACGCTCCAGTGATTTTTTATTTATTTATTTATTTATTTATTTATTTATTTATTTATTTATTTATTTATTTATTTATTTATTTATTTATTTTGTCTTTTTGAGGCAAATCTTTAAAAAAATCTTCTCTGAAATCGCTCACCCGTTTGATTTGATATCACACAGGAACACTCCTCGGGACTTGTAGTTCAGAATTTGTTCACCAGCTGGCTCGATTTAAAAAAAAATTCTATGATTTTTTTGTGTGTTATTGCTATTTTCGACTTTTCCAGAACCTTCACTCAGTTTAAGCTGAAACTTTGTGGATATGTTCTTTGTGGAAGGTTCAAACAAAATTGGTTCACTAGGTGGCAATGCTGCGGATTCCTGATTTTTCACAATTTTTTCAATTCGGGTACTTACCTTGCCTCCATAGCAGCCATTACTGGGCGTTGATATTCTGTTGGCCGGCCGATAAGCGCCCATATGAGTAACTTTAGCGAGTCTGGGAGGCTGCTGTGGAGGCAAGTACTTACCGGTAAATGCACCTATCCTATTGATTACTATGTGAGTCAAAGGGCATTCTAATGCTAATTCACAGTTTTGATTTCTTCTCCGAAACCGTCAGTCAGATTGACTTTAAACTTGGTAGCAGTGTACCTTGGGTGGATCTCTAGCATATTTGTTCAAATGGACACGCTCTATTGATTGTTGGATTTTTAAAATGAATTTCTTTGGTCTTTTTGGGGGGCAAATCCTAAAAATTCGCAAGGGTACATGTACATATCAGCTGAGCACAGGACTGTTATAGTCCTCTTGTTTGTATTTTTTTTCATATTTTTTTAATGTGTTTTCGCTATGCCTATTTTCGACTTCTTCTCCAGAACCGTTTCTCGGATTAAGCTGAACCTTGGTGGATATGTTCATTTTGAAAAGGTCACGTGCTCATTAGGTGGCACTGCTGTGGATTTCTGATTTTTAACCATTTTTTCAATTTGGGTACTTATTGGTAAATGCACTTTTTCTATTGATTTCTATGCAAGTCAATGGGCATTCTGAAGCTAATTCACATTTTGGACTTCTGTGAAGAAACTGTCAGTTAGATTGACTTCAAACTTGGTGGCAATGTACATTAGATGAATCGCTACCCAGTTTGTTCGAATGGTCACGCTCCAGTGATTTTTTGATTTTTTTTGATTTTCTTTTTGTTGGAAAATCTTTTAAAAAGTTTTAATGAGAAAGTTTAACACGGAAACTTCTCGTATTGGTTATAACTTTTTATAAAAATAATTTTGACCAGATTTGTGTCAAACTTGGTAGGGATGTACCTTTCATAAGTGTCGACCTACTTTCTGCAAGTGGTCATGCTCTAGTGATTTTTGGATCTTGACCTCATTCCCAAGGTCACAGGACAACTAACATGAAATTTATTGTTCACTTGATACATTGAGATCTGTTTTGAGTTAGGACCTTGATGTTGCATATGTTAATGTTTCTTTTATTAATATTGTTTATTCCTGTCACATTCTTGCTCTTATTTTTGTCACAATATTGCTGAAATGGTAGTCTGGAAATAAAATGCACTAAAATAGCCCTGTAATAAATTACCTTATATTATCTTGAAAATTAGGCCATGATCACCCACATGCAATCTTAACCGTAGGTTTTAATAGGGACAGTCATATACACAATTTCAAAGACGTTGTTCAGATAGTTCTATAATGGTTATCACTGGAACAGTGATCTCATTAAATGGTCCTTCTCCCTTGGGAAATTATGTCAAAGTGACTCTTGTGTTTTGGGGTGTATTACTGGTTCATTTCAAGCCAACTGAACAAGTATTTTCGGAGAAGGCCTTTTAAGATTTTCGGTAAAATAAACAAAACTTCCACCTTTCTTTTGTCGTTAGAAAGTGACATAATAAACAAACTTGGTAGAGACCTGGTTGAGGTATATCCCCACCAAGTTTGAAGAGGATTCATTTGACAAAAATCGTTTAAAACTTACGAAATGGCAACAGTACTAATAGACCATGTCAGAAATGAGTTTCACCACCAGATGGCTCTGGGGTACTATACACCCTAGCCTGACAGAGTGCCCACTAGCTAACCATGGCAGAGTATGGGAGGTGGAGAGTCTTTGAGTTGAAACAGGAACTAATCAAGAGAGGAGCACCAACTAAAGGCAAAAAGTGTGATTTAGTAGAAGGTAAGTACTTGCTGATCAGTTTCATATATTATCTTACAGGAATTTATCCCAAGATTACAAGTTTAGTCACTTGACTCCAATGGGTTGAACCAGCAGTTTACATCACTGGTCATATATTGTTGTGTGTGTGTTGTCTCTTGGCCACACACAATTCTGTGACAAGTCAAATTATGAGACTGTGATTGAAAGTATAATTAATGTTCCATAAAGAGAGACTTTCATAGCCATACATACATTATTTTGAATGTGGAATACCCTGGTCAAAGTGCACATAAGCCACCAGTAGCCTGACCTGAGCCAAGCCTCTGGGGCCCAGCCAGTAGCTTGTATATTGGGTCACTCCAGGGGATTAGCAAGGTGTTAATGCTGCTGTTGTCTAGTTCCTCTGGGGAGAGTGCTTTATGGGTGTGCTGTGTATACAAGACACTTGTTGGTAATGTGTTTGTCCAGAATAACAATGAGGTAAAAACACTGCATACTCAAAGGCAAAGATGAAAAACTGAACAAGAAAAGGAAAAGTAACTTTGGGATGGGACATGCGCATTGGCGGTATGTTTTGTGTGCTTTCAGTTATGGTTTTGAATCCTTGGTCGGGCCATTGAGGAAGGGGTGTTTCTTTTTTCAGACTGAGTATAGGTTCAGAATGAAAATTGTTATTTCTGTCATATGCGTCAAGTCTGAAAAAAAGTGCAAGACTAAATATGTGTCCTGTCAACTGAACTGTATGAGGTAATGAAGGGCAGCCAAGCTGTTCAAATGTAAGGAAAAAGGTAAACTTTCAAACTGGAGGGGACATAAAGTTACTTTTCCTTTTCTTGTTTAGTTTTTCATCTTTGCCTTTGAGTATGCAGTGTTTTTACCTCATTGTAATTCTGGACAAACACATTACCAACAAGTGTCTTGTATACACAGCACACCAATAAAGCACATTCCCCAGAGGAACTAGACAACAGCAGCATTAACACCTTGCTAATCCCCTGGAGTGACCCAATATACAAGCTACTGGCTGGGCCCCAGAGGCTTGGCTCAGGTCAGGCTACTGGTGGCCTATGTGCACTTTGACCAGGGTATTCCACATTCAAAATAATGTATGTATGGCTATGAAAGTCTCTCTTTAAGGAACATTAATTATACTTTTAATCACAGTCTCATAATTTGACTTGTCACAGAATTGTGTGTGGCCAAGAGACAACACACACACAGCAATATATGACCAGTGATGTAAATTGCTGGTTCAACCCATTGGAGTCAAGTGACTAAACTTGTAATCTTGGGATAAATTCCTGTAAGATAATATATGAAACTGATCAGCAAGTACTTACCTTTCTACTAAATCACACTTTTTGCCTTTAATTGGTGCTCCTCTCTTGATTAGTTCCTGTTTCTACTCAAAGACTGTCCACCTCCCATACTCTGCCATGGTTAGCTAGTGGGCACTCAGTCAAGCTAGGGTGGATAGTACCCCAGAGCCATCTGGTGGTGAAATTTCTGACATGGTCTATTCATGGGAAAACTAAGACCGAGTCAGCAGAATCCTACTAAATTTCTTTTAATTGGAGGAAAATACAGCAAATTATGTTCAGACGAGATGGACAGTGAAATTGTGGATGGATGGCAGTTGAATGGCAGACGAGAGCTTATTATGTTCAGCTAATTCCAATGTCACCTGAGTTAAAAAGGTTTTATCATCATCATCATCATCATCATCATCATCATCATCATCATCATCATCTGATACACTTCTTCCTGTTCCTCTTCATCTTGACGCGAACGCGTTAACTCCAGAAATTTTGAGGTATGGATTTCACATTTCACCGGGTTATAGTCCTCTATAAGGGAAGGTGGGTGATCTGGACCCAATTTCTAAGGTCACAGGGTATCAGTGCATATGGTTTCTGCATGATGAATTAAGATGTTTTTGAGCAAGGGCTTTTATATTGCACTGGATTATAGTCCACTAGAATTCAGGCTCGATCAGGTTCGAAGATAGGTGACCTTGACCCAACCCCAAGGTCACAGAGCCACATCCTTATATGTGGGTCACTGCCATTAGGCTTAGTATGAGAAATTTGTAAGATTTGCAAGGGCGACAACTAGTAAAGGAAAATCAGCCTGTTTTAGTTAATAGCACTGTGTTAATACTGTAAATTAACAGGGCGCGAGCCAATGTTGCGTTTTAATGAATGCCTTCAGGAGAGAAGAAGCAGCACTTAAGGAGACCTTGGGCACCAACGCTCTTACCAAACTGAGATTCCAAAATCACGGTGGCGACATCTGTCGTGGAACGGCATATCAGACAGACCACGGAAAAATATTTGTCAAAGTATCTGCGTCCGAGCAGGTTGGTTGATACTATTATAATGCAGTTTGATCTCGCTCTTTCATATTAGAACATTGTCGGGGATTGATGTTTAACGCCCGAGGACCAGAATGGTGGTTCCTGACACACATGAGTACCCGTCGAGTGTTACATAGTCATATTCCTGAAGACTTGACTACAGATTTTTTTTTTTTTTAATAATTGTGTAATTTAGCTTATAATATTGTGATTGTACTTTTCTTGTATTGCCAAAAAATGCATATATTTCTTTGAGGGTCTTATACAGAACAATGACCCTGCTACACTTAAATATGAATATCTTCTAGAAAATTATGAACTATGCAGGTAGGGTAACAATTGTTGAGCTAATGGTGTAAAATATTTAATTAATCTTACCGGCTTACAAGACACTTGGAACAATTTAGGAAGCACGTTACCACATGATATTATCGTTAACAAATTCAAACAACGCCCGTGTAATATTTATGAATCAAAGTGGCTGGAATAGTCAAATATTAACGGTACCAATAGTAGTTCGTATAAGTTACATACATACTATATGTTTAAAAAATATATTTTGAAATGGAAAACTACCTTCTTGCCAACATACCAGTGTCCACACTTTGGTAATTTAAGTGGCCAGATATGCCAGACCTAAGACACCAGCTGAAGTTCGTACTTGTAAAAATCTGTAACACTGACACAGTTGAAAATAAATTACATTTATTCTAGATTGTAACTGCTTTGATGGAGGTAGAAAGCAGCTTTTTGAAAAATTGGCACCATGCCATTCTGGTTTTATACAATTATGTAGCGAGGATAGAATTAAATTTTAATATATCAATGGCATAATGGTTTGCCTTCGACGTCATACCAATATTCAATTTTGTTAATTGTGCTTTTAAAGATATCTGAATTTCTAGGCCATACTTAAGTTAACTATCTGAGATTCTGTGTTCATGTAGGCTAAACCGCATACCGGCATGTATATGATATGTGACCGTTATGGTAAGAAGCGCCCGGGTGTGTATGTATATGTAAACCCGTGTAAATAATTAAGAATATACATCTTTCACATTAATGTGACTACACTATACTGCTTGTATGGTTTATATCAATAGATGGTAATTTATGCACCGCTGGAAAAGACACGTGCAGTCCATTCACGGTCCAGTTAGCGATCCCCAAATGAATGTCTACCCTTTCAGATCTGCTGAGTGACTAAGTTAGTGCCTTGAGAAAAAAACAAAAACAAAAACAAAACAAAACAAAAAAACCAAAAAACGAAAACAAAACAAAACAAAACAAAACAAAAAAAAACAAAAAAACAAAAAACGAAAACAAAACAAAAACAAAAAAAAAAAAAAACAAAAAACAAAAAAAACAAAACAAAACAAAACAAAAAAAAAAAACAAAAAAAAAACAAAAAAAAAAAAAAAAAAAAAAAAAAATCGGCGGGTGCCAGCTGTGCAAACTACAGGAAGGATTCATCTCGTCAGCAACAGGACAGACAGAGCTTTAGTTTTACAGGGAACTTGTAAATTGAAAATAAATGATATATAACAAAGCCAGGTCTGGTATTCCCTCAAACGAGGGCTTATCTCCCGATGGGCAAAAGCGCTCGCGTATATCATATCATTCGCAGGAAATGTTTCCTTTGGAAACACCGTCTTTATAGACTGGGGGAGAGCCTCCAGATTAGTCTTTGTGTACTATTAGGCAATCCAGAGAAAATAAATATGTTTATACATATACCAGAAACGAGCACAAGCGACCATTTTGCATAGCAGACCAGGTCTGGGCATGGCCGAAAGGATCAGACCGCGGTCTGAAGAGAGCGCTGTCAGTCCGGAGGAAAAATAACGTGCTAGTGACATCACAACCGCAATGTTTTGTTTGTTCCTCCAGTACGGCCACAACTGGTCGAGTGACAATTTCCTGCAAACGAAGTCTCCCCAGTGCAATCACAACAGGTAGCGTGTAGATGCAAGGGTGACCAGATTAAAATGGGTCGGTATGGTTACAAATTTTGGACCGTACATATTTACCTGACCGTGTGCAAAATTTGATCTGCCTTTTTCACAAATTATCATGTTGACCATGTTTTGGTAAATATGAATATAAAAATGAAAATTGAATCCTTCAAAGTTTCTGTATTTTATATACAAGAAGTGATAAGGACAGGACAGTACATGTATAGAAGTCGGTTAAAGGATCTCTGGTGTGGATAATATGGTAATGTTACGGGACATTTGATTTTTGAGATAAATTCTAGGCATCTAGTAGAGGCATCCCTGAAAATAGACCTACGTACACAGAGAGAGAGAGAGAGAGAGAGAGAGAGAGAGAGAGAGAGAGAGAGAGAGAGAGAGAGAGAGAGAGAGAGAGAGAGAGAGAGAGAGAGAGAGAGAGAGAGAGAGAGAGAGAGAGAGAGATTTTAACACTGACCATATCAATTTTTGCACCAAAGAAGTACACAGATTTGATTTTAAAGAGCTATGAGTGGTCAGAACTTGGACAACATGTATTTTTCACGCTACCTTGTGCCTCTTTTCCATTCTTTATTTTGGTGTTCGTGTGTCCGACAGACGAGGGAGATGTTTGAGGGAGAAGCGGCCAGTCTGAGAGCAATACAGAAGACAAACACTTTGACAGTGCCGACGCCGATCAAGGTAATATGCCCGCCTGAATGTTTGATCAAGTAATCTTGTTTGTGTTTGCATATCTAAACATGTCTTTATTTTATAATTACTTATCGCAAGACGGACAAACCCCCAAAACAAGGGTAGGTCACCGGGCGATAGTTATACCCAGGTTTGCATTATGCAGGGTCCATAAACCTTTCCAGCTGAAAGAGCCCTGCTCTGAAAGCAGACCAATCTCCATAGTGTCTGTACTACTCTTGGATTTGTCTGTTTAGAAGGTAAAAATTCCTGTGCAAGTGAAATTGTTGTTGGCGGTCATGTGTTAGCTAAGCTGACTTCTCAGTTAGCTGAGTTAATTGGATGGATGGCGATCCGTCGTCCGTCATCTGCCTGTCCACTCACATTTCTCATTTGCGTCTTCTCCCATAGTTACCCATGTGAAAACACAATCGTTCCCAACATAAGTGTGGAACCATTTTACGACCGAAATGAAATAAAAGAGAGTCTCCTATTGGTTGTTTTATTTGTAAGCCAATCTGATTAGGTAAGATACAGAACAGTAACGGAAAGTTCTTTCTTGAGTGACGTACCTTAGCCACGCAATGTTGAAAGTGAACAAAATGGAGTCCAAACGGCTGCTGCAAGGACGCTAAACCAAGTAGTTTTTGAAAAAAATATAGGACTTCATGCTTTATGGGAGAAAAGAAATCCACATGGCCGCGTCATGGGGAATGAATTTAGACAGCACTCATTTCAAACCATTCACTGCTCGCCAATAGGGTTGCAGTGAACGGTTTTGAAACTCAAGCTCTCTAAATTAATTCCACATGACAAGGCCATATGAAATTTTATATTTCTCCCAAATCAGAGGCCATATTCACAAACCTGGTGGGGATGTACCTTGGTTGGGTCTCCACCAAATTTGTTCCAATGGTCACGCTTCAGTGATTATTATTATTATTATTATTATTATTATTATTATTATTATTATTATTATTATTATTATTATTATTATTATTATTATTATCTTCCAAGTTTTGCTTATTTTATTATTATTATTCGTTTAGTTATTTTTATTTAATTTTTTTTTTTTTTTTTTTTTGCAAACGGTTCTCCCAAACTGCACGACCAATGTTTGAAAGTACATAGCGATACCTAGACCTTTATTTGTTCAACAGGTGACGCTACAATTTTTCTCTTTTTTCACATTTTATTATGTTAATTGCCATTTTTTACTTTTCCAAAAGTGTAACTCAGATTGTTCTGAAACCAGGTGGAAGTGTCGCTTGTGGAAGGGTTGAATAACGGTGTTCACTAGGTGGCAATACTCTGGATCCCTGATTTTTTAATGGGTTTTTCAATTCGGATACCTGTCGGTTAATGCATCCATTTCTTTTGATTACTATGTAAGTCAATGGCTATTGCAATGGCAACTCACATTTTTTTACTTCTTTATAACCGTCAACATAGATTCACTTCAAACTGAGTGGGAATGTACCTTGGGTGGGTGTCAACCAATTTGGTTTAAACATATTTTTATTTCTGTAAGGATACAATTGGGAAACAGGGCAAAGCCCTATATAAATCCCTCTTGCACATGAAAAAGATTAAAGAAGGGGTGTTACGTATCACAGGTTCAGAGACAATTCACCATAAGAAAGAACGCCACAAGACGAGGACAGGTAGAGTGGCGGCGCCACACGAGCATAAGTGGAACGACACAAGACGTCACAGATAGAGGGTAGGGAGATGAAGTCCGCCTTCGCTTAACTTTATACACAGATGATACATTTCTGGTTTCAAGATTTTGACCATAGTATGAACTAAGTCACAGCTCCCAGTCTGCCTGTTGTTTTGATAAAGTTGTGGACTGCGTCAAAAATAATTTTATTTTGCTTGGAGGTACATGTTTAGGACCCATATAATAACCTTGAAACCGTAAATGGTGCAAAGGACATAATTTGGTTCTGAAGTGTATTTCTCTGAGTTGTATAAAAAGGACACTCGCAACAATAATGAAAAACATCTTCATTTCCGTTTCCACAGGCACACTGAGGCGAGTCTATCAGACCCTTTTTGAACAGATCTGAGTTTAGCTTGCTGCATCCAATACGCAACCGTGCGTGGGAAACAGCAAGCCTTCTGTCACCTCTGTATTATAGCTTGTTTGCACTTTTTTCCCTTGGTCTATTTTTTTCTTAAAAGATGTAAGGTCTTCGGAATTACTCACATCAGTACGCAAGTTATTCCACAATCGTACAACCGATGGAAAGAAAGAAGTGTTAAATCGGTTTGGTTTGCTCGAAAAACAGAGAGATTCGTACCAGATCTGACATTGTACCTGTTTCTTTCATTGACCAGGTTAGGAATGAGGTTGCTTAAGTATGAAGGAGCTACACCGTGCATGATCTTATAAAATAAGATCAGCTTGCTTTTTTCACGGCGGCGAGATAATGTTTCAAATCCTGTTTCTCCATAAATTAAATCATGGCTAGTCCTAGAAGTGGCCCCAGTAATAACTCTGGCTGCTGCCAATTGGACGTTTTCAAGTTGTTGAGACTCTTGCAGGGTGCAGTTGTCCCATACCACTGACCCATACTCCAAGAGAGGTCTGACAAATGAGAGATACAGAATTTCCAAGGATTTCCTATTGATACGAACCTGCAGATATTTAAGAGTACTCACCATTCTCATTCCCTTAGTTGTTATATTTTAGATATGGTTAGACCAGGACAGATCACTGCGAATTGTTAAGCCTAAATGTTTGTGATCAGAAACAACCAATTTGTTCAAATGGTTGCTCACCTACGATTTTTGAATTTTTAAGAACCATTTTGTTTATTTTAGGGATTTCTTAAAATCTCTCTGAAACAGCAAAGCCAATTCCTTGGCAATTCTAAAGACTGCTAAGCTTTAATTTGTTTACCGGGTAGCGTTGCAAATTTTAATGAGTTTTTGTGTGTTAAATACACAATCATGTATTTGGGACTTCTTCCCAAAAACTGTAACATACATTTTTTCTGAAACTCAGTGGAAATATAGCTTGGGGGAAGGGTGAAACTAAAATGTCCGCCAGGTGAATGTATTGCGCATCTCTGATTCATAACTTTTTTTTTTTTTTTTTTTTAATTTGGGTACTTGTCACTTAATATATAAATTCCCGCCGATTACAATGCGTTTGATGGGGATTGCAATGTCAAGTCATATTTATGATTTTTGTCTCCAGAATCGTCACCCAGATTCACTTTAAACATGGTCGGGATGTACCATGGGATGGTTTTTACTAAATTTTAAAATGGTCATGCTCTAGAGATTTTAAAAATTTTGATGAATTTTACTATTCACTTTTCGGCAAAATTTTAAAAAATCTTCTTCACAACCGCCAAGTTAATTGTTTTGAAATTGCATAGGGAAACGTCTGAAAACTGCTTGTCCATAATAATTACGTACAACAGGTAATGCTGTGATTATTTTTTACTATTTAAACAATTGTTATTATGTTTTCACGTTTCTTGACTTTTCACTTAATTCATAAGTTGGGTCCTTGTCAGACTTTGATATTCCCCATCTCTCATTTATACTGAATTTTTCAATTTGGATACTGAACGGTTGAAGCACACATTTCAACTAATTACAATGCACTTCAATGGGGATTGCAATGGCAAGTCACATGTTTTACTTTTTCTCCGAAACCGTCAAACAGGTTCACTTCAAACTTGGTGGGAATGTACCTTGATTCGATATCTGCGAGTTTTGTTCAAATGGTCAGTGATTTTTAGAATTTTTATGATTGTTTATTTTTTTTTTTGTTCCAAGATCTTCAAAAAAACCTTTTTCTCCAAAATCGCTAAGCCATTTGCTTTGAAATATCATTTGGGTACTTCTGGGGATCTTTAGACCGTACTTTGTTCAATAGGTGGCGCTGTTATTATTAGAGATGAATGAGTACAGGTCCAGCATTAAGCAGACAAAATGTGTTTCCCTAATAAAAGCTGACAAGTGAGAAGACAATAAACTTATGAGAAGTTAAAATTATCCCGAAAACATCATCTGTTACCCGCGAATACAGGAAATAACAAAGAATGTATATTTAGTCCTCTGTGCCATAGGTGCCAGACCACCCGGATGGCGGTGCAATGTTGGTGCTGGAATTTCTCGAAATTAAAAAACTAAAGAAGTACGCGGAGAAACTGGGAGAGCAGTATGCCAGGTGAGTGATTCATTATATTTTTTACTTCAAATAGGACCCCCCCCCCCATACGCCTGTCATATTTTATTAACGACTATGCTCGGACTAAGTGTACTTGAAAATGTTTCAAAAATGTGGTTTGCTAGTTCTGTTTGAATTTATATGCATACTAAAATTTTATTATTTAATTTTTGTATGTTTTTTTTTGTTACCCTCGGCACAAAAATGCCTGAGGATAATGCCTTACCTGCGTCGTCCTTCCGTCTGTCCATCTATCGGTCTGATTTGTCTACGATGTTACCCTTATAATTTAAAAAAAAATGTTCACCGCGACTTTACCAATTTTTTGTCAGAGTTGAAGATACGGATGGACCGGGCACCTAGTGAAAACCATTTACTTCTCATCATTTTTGTACTTTTTATTCATATTTTCTCAATGGCCATGCAGCTGCCGCCCAAGCCAAGGGACTACATTACTGATATCTTGAGAAGGACCGACCACAGCGTCACCAAATTTTTATGGAGAATGGTGTTTGGGTTGAGCAGATTTCTGTATATGAAACCAGCTGCGTCTGATAACTTTTTGGATTTTTTATGGGTTTGTAAATATTAGTTTTTTTTCATGCATGGCATGACAGATCAGGCTTATATCTTTGTACTGGTGAAACCTGGCCCCATATAACTATTAAAGATTAAGAGGAAAGTATCCATTGGGGGTGTCTTTTTGGAGTTGATAATTTTGTCCTTGAAAGGCCCAATTGGCATATTGGCTTATATCTTGATAACGGTGGGTCTAGGATGCATGGTTACAATGTAACATGAACAGAGAGGTACCCACGGGGGTTTCTTTTGGTGTTTATTTTGACTTCGTGTGACCTAGGTCGGGGTTGCCGATGGATGACCGTGCCCGAATGCTCAGGGTCAATTAAACTCTAGGAGGAAGCTTTTTTTGTAGAATGAATGAATTTCGGAAAGAAAGATCCCAGGCGGCCGAAGGTAATCCGTTCTGTGAACGCAATTTTTATCTGTCTAATCATTTGATTTGGATCGCATGGTAGGAAATGGATACAACTGTGTGTCTATCATGCAGGTCCCGCATACCTTACCCGTTTCGGAAGCCAGAACGTGAAGGTCTGTGTCTGCTTGCAGCGTTGATGTACATAAATACATGTACCAGGGATACCTGGACCAGTTTTGACTTACCAATCCCAAAGTACCACAAGAAGTTTATAGGTCAGAATTTTTAACGAAAAAAATAGGTAACGCTGGATTTCCCAACTGTTGTCAACAATTATTACATTTTTTAAAGAATCGCTTAACTCAGAAGTTCATTAGGAGACCTTTTTCGATAAATTAAACTAAAACTGCCAGTATTGACCGTGTATTGATAATTTGAAGACACCCAAACACGTATATACATTCAAAGTCAGAAAATCAAATATTGGTCAGATTATTATTTGGCGAACTTCATAATTTGAAAAGACGAAGTAAAGAACTTTACCCATCCTCCTCTAAGCACAGAGCATATGTGATAAACCTCTTGACTGTGTACATATTTTTTTAAACATACAATTCTTAGTATCATCTCTATCTGTATGTGTTTGTAAGTATTGTTTATGCTTCCCACAGGTTTGCTCATGAGGGATCTTTATGATGTAAACTGTGTTTGTACCGTTTTGGTGTTTTTTTGACCCATCAATAAAATAGCATGGATGTACGCATGAAGTGGTGTAGTTGCAATAGAGGTCATTCATTCGTGTCACATTAACCTTATGGCGAAGTTCCAATATTCTCCAATATTCTCATTTAAAACTTTCGGTAAAAGTTGGCCACACACACACAGACACACAGACACACAGACACACAGACACACACACACACACACACACACACACAAAAGCAGACGACATTTGAAATTCACGGTTGCTGACCACCAGTTTGAGCGCGAAGGTTTAAATGACATTCTAATGCAGGAGAGCAAGATCAAAATGTTATTACATCCCTCCAGTAAAGGGCACTTCAGTCAGGAATGCCAGGGTTGTGTAGCCCCATTATTGTCTATTGTAAAATCGTGCTCCTTAATACCTTAAAAAAAAAAAAAAAAAAAAAAAAAAAAAAAAACATATTTCGCACGGTTAATCTTTAATTGTAATCTCTCCTATTCCTTAAACTTTCACCGACCAGGATGCATCTCCATAACGAGCAGCAGGGAAAAAGACGGGTCACCAGGCTCAGCTCCGTCCACAAGGCTGACGATCCAGAGTATATAGATCAGTTTGGCTTCCCGGTTACAACATACTGTGGCTTCTTCCCGCGAAACAATGCCTGGGAAAGAGATTGGGTGGTCAGTACATGCCCCAGCTACGATACGTAACACCAAGGCGGAAAACAAGTCTTTGGTTCAATGGTAGATTATCTTCCGCAATGACATCGTAAGGGAACCCAGTATTGGCAGTTAGAAGAGTATTGCTTGCTGCAATACTCGATGCCGTAAAGTTAATTATGAATATCATTTGTCAGCATTGCTTTTGTGACCAGTGTGTGCCAAACGTAAATGTGGACCGTGGTACAACTGTTACCAGGCTATATCGTCCCGACGTCGTGCAAGCTCAATTTAGAATAAGAGAGAGTCAAGTTTGACCTCCAAGGATAGATATTGGTTTTGCATCAATTCGACTGTCAAACTGTGTTTTTAAATCGGGGTTCTGTGTTATAAAGGCTTACCAGGAATGAAATATCAAGTTCTTAATTATTATATGCATATCTGAATAGGACTAATCTTTCACAAAAACAACTATCGAACTCAGCTGGTGACAGCAAGGAACATAAGGTAGCCAGTTTTTACCTCAGCTGACTTGTCAGTCAGCTGAGGTTTTGTGAGGGTCCGTCGTCCGTCCGTCCGTCCGTCCGTCGTCCACAATTCACATTTTCGACTTCTTCTCAAAAACCGTCAGCCAGATCCACTTCAAACTTGGTGGAGATGTGCCTTGGGTGAGTCTCTACTAAGTTTGTTCAAATGGTCATGGTCCAGTGATTTTTGGATTTTTAATCAATTTTTTTGTTCTTTTTTGGGTAAATCTTAACAAATCTTCTTCTCCAAAACCGCTCACCCGATTGCTTTGATATCACATAGGAACACTCCCTAGGACTCCTAGTTCTTAATTTGTTCACCAGGTGGGGCTGCAATTTTTTTCTATTTTTTTGTGTGTTATAGCTATTTTCAACTTCTTCTCCAGAACCATCACTCAGATTAAGCTGAAACATGGTGGATATGTTTCTTATGGAAGGGCCAAACAAAGTTGTTCACTATGTGGGAATGCTGCGGATTCCTGATTTTTAATGATTTTTTCAATTCGGCTCCTTTGGGGTAAATGCACCTTTCCTATTGATTACCATGTAAGTCAATGGGCATTCTAATGCTAATTTACATTTTCGACTTCTTCTCCAAAACCGTCATCCAGATTTACTTCAAACTTGGTGGCAATGTACCTTGGGTGGGTGTCTACCAGGTTTGTTCCAATGGTCATGTTCCAATGAATTTTGGATTTTTTTATGATTTTTTTTCAAAAATCTCAACAAAGGTTTTAATAGGAAAGTTTAACATCGGAATTTCTTGTAATGGTCATAACTTAAAAAATATTGGCCAGATTTACTTCAAACTTGGTGGGGATGTGCCTTGGGTGGATCTCTACCAAGAGTGTTCAAATAGTCACGCTCTACTGATTTCTGGATTTTTTATGAATTTTTTGGTTCTTTTTTGGGGCAAACCTTTAAAATTATTCTCCTCTGAAACCGCTGACCCAAATGCTTTGATGTCGTACATAGACACTCCCAGGGACACCTAGTTCCCAATTTGTTCACCAGGTGGCGCTGCAATTTTTTAATGAATTTTTTTGTTTGGTTTTGCTTTTTTTCACTTGTTCTCAGAACCGTCCCTCAGATTAAGCTGACATGTGATGGATATGTTGTGGAAGGGTCAAACAGTTGTTTATTATGTGGCACTGCTTTGGATTTCTGATTTTTAAGGATTTTCAATTCGGGTACTTATCGTTCAATGCAGCTTTCCTGTTGATTACTATGTAAGTCAATGGGCATTCTAATGCTAATTCACAGGACAACTGACATGAAATTTACTGTTTACTTGATAACTTGAGATCTGTTTTGAGTTAGCTACACATGTTAATTATTCTGTATGAAGGTCATGCTGAGACAGTACATGAATGACCTTGACCTCGTTTGTGGGGTCACAGTGCAACATACATGAATTTTATTCTTCATTATAACTTGAGAACTACTTGAACTTTGATGTTGCACATGTAAGTGTTCTATAAAGTTCAGACTTAATCAGAACATGGTGTCCTTGATCCTTTCCCAAGTTCATAGAGCTGCAAGTGTGATGAATGTCGAGATCAGCTGAGGGACGGGCTGTTCACACAGCCCTCTTGTTTTTACTTCACCTGACTTGTCGGTCAGCTGAGGCTATAAGATACAGTGGTCTGTTGTCCATCCATCGCCCGTCGGCGTTTATCCCCTAGTCACATGTTCAACTGTTTCTCCAAAACCTTTAGCTATATCCTCTTCAGACTAGGGTGGGGACGTACCTTGGGTCGAGTTCTACCTAGTTTTTTTTTTCGAATTGTTATGCTCCATTTATTTTTAGATATTTGTTTTTGGTTTAGTTTATGCCAAATCTTAAAATGTCTCCGAAACCGCTTGGCTAGGTGCTGCAAACTTTTATAGGGAAACCTCTAAGGACCCCTGGATATTGATTTGTGCAGGGACCCTGATTTTTATCCGAAAGTAGCAAAGAAATTTCCTTTTCTTTTTTTTTTCCGGATCACTGCACCGTTATATAAATGTTATAATTCGAAAGCCCCGTAAAAAAGCAAAATGACACACGTGATTATTTTGAGGAGCGATGGTTGGAAAGTGAACTGATGAAGCATTTTTAAGCTCCAAGATATACTATCTCAGTTAAGAATAGTCGGGGTTCACTTGTATCCGTTGGCGTCGTGCGGTCCTGTTTACAAACACGCTATCCAGCTATTGCTAGGGGTGATTTTGTCATTGTATTTATGGCTTGTACTAAATAGAACAAAAAAAACAAAACAAAAAAAAAAAAAAAATTTCTGGGTACTCCCAGACCGGGATGGGACTTACCATGGGTTGAATGTCAATTGAGGACAGGACACTTCTAGACCTTAATTTGTTCATCACGTGGCGCAGCGATGTCTTTTTTCTTCCTTTTTGTTTTTTTTTCAGGGATTTTTGTGCATTTTTGCTATTTTCAGCTTCCAAAGCGCAGTTTGGATTCTCTTGCCACGTCATGGGAATGTGTACTTGGACTCGATTTCTACTTAATTTGTTCACCACATGGTGCTGCTGGCATTTTCTGGTTTTTGAAATTATTGAAACATGGAATTATCAGCAAGAGTGCGTGTTAGCATTGTTACTATGGGGAAAGCAGCAAAAGTTATATGCTGCTTTATATCCGGTAGATCCTGGGCCCATGATTACCATTAAACACTAATAGGAAAACAGCTATAGGTTTTCTTTTGGTGTCGAGTGACTGTAAAGGTCAAACTGAAATATTGGCTTATATCAAGTAGCTCCTGTCACTGTTCATTTAAGAATAATGACTCCAGAACTGCAGGGGTGACGACTGATATTGCAAGGGATGGTGATGGTCTTAAAAAAAAAAGACCTTGATGTTATTTTGAAGATCTCAGGACTTTAGTCAGACTAGCCATATTCAGCTGAGTACAGGACCGTCACATTTTTTTTTTTAAACATGAAAAAAATTCTCTAAAACCGCCTGGACAATGGCTTTGAAATTTCAGACAAACACTTCTGGGTAGCCCCAGACGAGGATGGAACTTGTTTTAGGTTGAATGTGGAAATCAGCTGGTGATGGACTGTTTTGTATAGCGTCTTAAGTGTGAAGACTTTGCTTCCAACCGAAAATGACTCCAGTTGTCAGATACTTTTTTGTTTTTTGTAGACCTTCTTCACACGTAACGTGTTGGGGCAGCATGTTGACATGTGTTTAAAAGAGGTAAGCTGATTATTTTATCTGTCTGTCTGTCTTTCTGTCTGTCTGTCTGTCTGTGTATTTATAAAAGAGGTGAGCTGAATAGGGAGGCTTCATGCTGTATGAGATAATCATACGATTCATTGTGCAGAAAATCTGTTTGTCCAAATTCTATCGCAAGAGATTCAAACAAACGTGCGACCCTTTTTCCTAAACTACATTTTTTTTCTGGCTTAAGCAACACGTGCCGGCCATGGGTTAGAATTGTACAAGGTTTACGTTCTGTATTTGTTAATAATGCCCCCATAAATTTAGAGATTTCTAAGTAATACTTTCAAGCACAGAATACGAAAAATCAAAGTTTGTCAAGAATATATGTGAATATGCTCAGGTACGAAATGTTATTATAGTGGGTGTAAGATAAACATGATTTTGATGTGCTTTTCATGTGAAATTTGAGTGTCTTGGGAAATTAATACAAATAAACTGTGAAAGAAATGTGCTTTAGTTATTAAAATGCATTTATTTTT
The DNA here is from genome assembly GCA_964020975.1 of Hermodice carunculata. NCBI lineage: Eukaryota > Metazoa > Annelida > Polychaeta > Eunicida > Amphinomidae > Hermodice > Hermodice carunculata. The sequence continues at coordinate 76,258,153 of OZ026620.1, read as the reverse complement.
CTGTAATGAATTTAAATATTTTATTTGCATTCACCAGTATAATGATAAAGAACTGCGAGAATTGTGGGAACAGTTATTGCGGCGTATTCCGCATCTCTTTATGGACACCGAAATTCAGCCGGCATTGTTACATGGAGACTTTATTTATTGCAATGTTGGAGAGAATGAAAATGGGCCCCGTAAGTAGGATTTTTTAATTTTTCAGTCGGTGGGCAGAAAACCACCCAGCTGAACATCATACAGACATTTTAACGGTCTCTAACGATAAAGAAGTATTTGAAGCACCGGGAACTTAACAAATATGATCACCAGGCAAGCAGAGTTTGCGGGGGGGGGGGGGGGATTCCTCATGTGCCTATAACATGTGTGCCCTCCTTAGAAGTTAAGTTTGTTTCTATAAGACACTGAACATGATTTCGCGCACACTAGCAGTAGTGTTGTAGCCCTCAGGGACCCGGCAATATGAAAATAAAAGGACCAGAAAAGGATCGGTGTCGTAAATGTCCGCAACTTCTCATTCAAAATTAAGTTACCACATCTTGAAAACTGGACCTGTTGAATCAACAGTTTTAACCAACACAAACTGTTGAATCAGCATCGATAGAATTATTGCTGTGTCATTTGAGCTTCCTATATATAAATTTTGGATGTTTTTATGAAAAAGTCAGATGCTGCTGACTTCACCGTTTCATGAAAAGTTGGCAGTATCAGGACCTATAAGAAGGCTTATATATACAGCAATCTTAAGGCGGCCTGAAGTCTTGTTGAGATCAATAAATTCTCTGACATTCTTTCTTAATGTGAAAGAAACTGTGGACATGTTTTTACTATGTATTACTACAAATGTCTTCGTGAGATTAACATCTTCTTGTGATCAGGATCCAGCTTGAGTGAGGTTCTAACTGGCACAGTAGGGTTTCCAACACTTACAAACTTGTCGCATGGGCCATGTAACTGTTTAAAGTACGGGACTGGGTACTTAAGTCTTTGTAGTGACACAGACATATTGTTTATTTATTTATTTGTTTGTTTATTTATTTATTTATTCATCCATCCATATATATATATATATATATATATATATATATATTATTCGTTTATTCATTCATTTATATGTCCTCATTAGTTCTCCTAGGACACCATATTACCGACTAATGCTAAATTGTGTGCAGTTATTGATATACATGCAGCAGTGAAATTAAGTACCTGGTTTGAAATAGTCAACATGTTGAAAATTATGCAAATTAGGGCCATTTCAAATTTAATATATTGAATATATTTAAAACTATTAAAAGTAGAGGTAACATTCCAACTTTAATTCCCAGGTTTGTGCTATTGGCCCATCGAATGAACCATAACGGAAAATTGTAGAATTTTGATTTATGCAAATTACAGGCACTTGAAAAGTTTGAATATTGAACATCTTCACAACTACCACAAGCAGTAGTGCCATCCAAACTATATTTATAGGTTTGTGTTCTAAGTGCAATCAATGGACACAAGCAAAACTTGTACAATTTTAATTTGTGCTAATTAGGGACACCAAGACAAGTCAAATGAGATAAACGTGTCTGTCATTCTTTTTTTAGGTTTGTGGTACAGTAGCACCCAATTAAGCTTTGAAGAAACAAAGACAGTTTTGCTTTTGAAGCAAATCTTCTTTTCTAGTTAGCCATTCTAATTACACTTAGTGAACGGCCCACGCCAAGGAAAGCTGTTGACCTTGGGCATGTGATCTTCATAGAGGTCATGCACAATTCTCCTTCACATTGATTTCTTTTATGTTAAATTAAGTGTACAATATTGAAGCAGACGCCATTTGACCTACGACTGGGTTTGGTCAATTTAAAGGGGATTACCAGTTATTGGTCAAATGTTGAGCAGAAATAGGAAATCAGCAGACGGGTTGCCTACATTTTGATAAATAAACGGATGATCGTAAATGCGTGTGAGTGGTTCTTAGGCCAACGTCGAGGTCGATTCGAAAATCAGCAAATGGCTGAACAGGATTTTGGTGCATGTTCACATTTTATTTCATACTTAGAGAGTAGCCCCATAGGCAGTTAAGTTGGAAATACCCCCAACAGATGGCCTGCATTTTGGTGAATGGTCGTAATTAGAAATTTCACAAATTTGGGGCACCAGATCTCCAGTGGAAGTTTTTAGAGCACGAAAGGCCAAAGACTCTTCCTCTTGCTCCCTCCCATCACCCATCCCACCACACCGCCGGTAACTGGACCTGAAGTGAGCTTCTTGGGTCAGGCAAAGAGATGGCAGCAAAAAGCCCAAAGAGTCAACTATCCGGTGTATTTCGGGGATAGGAGTGGACTAGTAAAGGGTATTTCCATACTGGCGTACCGTACCACTTCATTTTGTTCCCCGTACTGCCTTACTGAAAGCCCTTTCCGTTTATTTCCCTTAGCTCACCCTGGTCATTATTTTTGTAAAATAATTTTTGTGTATTCCGTACTGGGCCAAACTTTTTACATGTAGTAGCCTACTGGGACGCCCTTTCCCACCTACTCCCCCTTAGATGACCGATAATCAGTCAAAATGTACGTGTGCAGTATATCTTCTACAATGTTTTGATCAGGGAAAACTTATCCATAAAGTAAGATGTAAAGTGAGTAGTAAATTTCACTCATCAGATACGGGAGTGAGATTACATAATGACAGTTCTGAGATTAGAAACCCTACCGGTTTATAATACTCGGAACCATGAAAGCAATTGGTCCTAGATAGATTGTTGAAATACATCTGTGTAACTGTACGTCATTCCTCGTCCATATGATTCAATTCATACGATCGCAAAATCTATTCTAATATCAAATACATTTTCTAAATCAAAACTGAAATATTTGAATAAGGAAAGACATTATCTGTCCTCAATTTGAAGGTATTTGGTTCCATATCTATTGACCGAGATGTTTAATAGAAAAAGATGAAAAGACACTTGTGCAAAAAGACATAAATAAAATGTACCTTTGTCTTGTAGAGTATGAATGTACTTCTGAAATTGTAACGAACGTATTCTGAAAAAATAGTAGGCAATATGCCATCTATAATTTTAAACAAAAAATTGCATTCAAAAATTAATTCAAATTTCCAAATTCCATAACTCTATATTGATAAAATTAGAATCAGGGATCTCCTATGAGCATTAAACTCTTGAGTAACTCAAAACCCGCAACACTATCATTTGCTATTTAACCAAACAATCGAAATTACTTTTATAACCACCATAGCCCTTGTAACATTGCAACATGTGTAACATGGAAACACCTTTTTTATGATGAATATGGACAGAGATAACCTCAGATGCCATTTTGTTGCAGTTACTTACGATGCTGCTTGCCTCTATGGTCACCATGAACTGGATGTTGGAATTACAAGTACCTTCGACGGTCTGCCGACTGCATTTTGGAAACGCTACCACGAGATCATCCCAAAAGCACCAGGCTTTGATCAAAGAAACAAATTGTACAAACTCTTTTACATAATCAACCATTGGTATGTACAGTGTGATTTTAGAACTCACGCTTGATCAACACAAGTAGATGGAGAAACAAGTATAATCTGTATGTTTTTTTCCGGCTTAATGGTGATCATGTCACAAATTTCAGTACCGGAACCTCACTCTAAAATCCTTACCCAGTGGTACAATTTACAAACTTTCTGGGTGTATCACTTCATGTATTTTGACAAATCTTATTTTTACCATGGGGAGGAACTGGAAAGCTGAATGTTATTTCCTCCGGTTTATAATTCCATCGTTAACAGTCTATGTCAATACTGGGCTACCTGCTTTACTGATGTGTTTTAGTCAGATTGGTTCTGTCTTTTTCCACTTGTTTCCTCAATCTTTCTCTCCTCCCTTTAATTTTCTCATCATGCAGCATATTTACTCTTTGCAGGAATCATTTTGGATTACGTTACCGAGCTCAAACAATAAAACAGTTTAAGGAGTTGTTACCGTGAGGTCGGGGATTAATTGCGACCAATATACCATATGTTAGCCTCCTTGATGGAAAGAAGCTAACCGCTATACATTGCATAGTTATACCCGGCAATACTGGCAAATCAAAATTCAGAGATAGCAACACCAAGCAGAGGCTGGCAAAAGCAAACAAGACAGACACATCCAGTGAAGACTTACAAGTCGAAATAACACTCAGTCATACGCAGCAAACACTGGCAAGTAAAAACGATACGAGACAGCAACACTAAGCGAAGGATTGCAACTTTAAGGGCCAGACAAGCACACCAACGTAAGGCTGGTAAATGAAAATGAGAGACAGACACCCCGACGAAGGCTGAGAAATGTAAATAACAGACAGCCACGCCCAGCAAAGGCTAGTAAATCAAAATGACACACAGCCACACCCAGCGAACTTGAAATCTGGCAAAGTAGAATCATTACTTAACTACTGTCGATGTACTTATTTTCGCATGTATAAATTTTCACGGTTTTTGCACTGGATTTTTAATTTCACTGTTTTGAACATAATTCCTACCAAATCAATGTTCAAACCCTATTTCACTGTATTTTTTTCCCACGGTTTTGTGCCATCACCAAAATAAAGGAAAATAGAAATACAGCAAAATGAATGCAATTTACATTATACACGTACTTTGGGTCAACGTTCGCAATGGTTTTGATGCTGCATGAATGTACATGTTGTTGTAGCACTGACTTCCATCAGCTATACGTCACTGGCTGCAAGTAGATATCAAGAACAGAGGCGTTTAGCACGAGAATGGCCTCAGCAGGTAACAACGATTTGGAACTGAACAGAGCTGGTATCCATACTTCCTTATCTCTATGTTAACTGCAACCCCCCTCTCTCTCTTTATATATCTTACACTTACCCGCGGCCAAGCCTACATTGTCCTATTCCCCCTTCTATCCTGAATCACACTGTCTCTCAATACACATACAGTAAATGTGTTTATTTTCACGCACATGTAAATTCTACAGCTTTTGCATTCCAGGCATTTGACTGAAGTTTTGATTTTACTTTTTGGACACAATTTCCATTAACCCTATAACTAAAGTATTATTATTTTCATGGTCATGGTTTTGCGCAATCAGCAGAATAGGTGAAAATAAAATTACAACAAAATTTAGAGAATTTCCAAGAAAATGTATATTTTTGTCATGTTTGCCCCTATATTAACCACTTTAGCCACCCGTGACAAACACCTTACGAAACCTGAATGTGGTATTGTCACCACCACCCAACTGAAACCATTTTCAGCCTGCTGCGCCCCCTGTCGGCTTGGTCTCAGTCCACACAAGTGATGTATGTGCCCTTTATAGCCACATAAATTCTTCATGAAGAATGCCTAAAATGTGAAATGTAATCAGGAGAGAGCCAATTCAGACTTACCCAGTCCAAAGTCCATAACAACAAGCTGATACTCCACACGATATCCACGCACTGCCACACCACTGTCCTCTGGAGGCAGCACCGTGACTCAATGTCACCATGGTGGGGCTCTCGTCCCTCGCCGACGCTTTCTCTGGTTTGTCTGGCACTCATGAAAAACAACACACAGTTCTCACACTCTCAAATCACCATCAACAAGAGACCTGACCTTACACGATGCTTCTGTAATCGTAACTGAGGTTTTCAACACATAATACACAACAATGCTATCAATGTGTCTGTGGGAAGTATCACCTGGTATTTCCCTCAACTCCCATTAATAATCTTAGCAGTTTACTCTGCCAGGCTATCTTTTCGCTTCCTGTTTGCACTAGCTTGAACCATTCAAAGACTACCAGTTGCAAGCTCATTACGTGGTCACATATCAGCCCAGTCTATCGCCAATCTAAGGCTGCTGTATATATGCCAGTTGATTGCAACATGTCCAATCGTAGATTGTCATAGTCATACCATGTTTTAACGACAGCGGGAGCTACCAGTGCACTTCCATCAAGGAACAAAAAAAAAAAAAAAAAACCAGGTGGAACCCACATGGGGATAAACATGTCATGCAACAAGTACCCTTGTGCTGGTTGGTGGCTCTACCTGTTGGTGACATGAGCTAGTGTGGTGACTTACTTGCTCGCTCTACATTGATATACAGTTGTCCACTGCCACGCTTGTTTTCTGCCAAACGTGTTTCTGCCATATATCCAGCCTTGGTCCTCCTGTCGCACCCTGATCTGGTAATACAAACATAGGTCAAACGTCAAACTCTGTATGTAAATTACAGCGATTCAAAATTCAGTTCAGCATCATGTGAAACTTCTGTTTGAGACATACCCCGTTACTTTTCCTGCAAGGAACTCAGAACTCAGAAATCTTTTATTTTTAACCAACAAATGGTATCCATAAATCAAGTGCTTGATAATATAAGGAACTCCTTGTGATGGTCAAAGGAGGCCCTTGCTATAACATAATGCATGTCGCTGTCGCAAGAGCCACCCTTGTAACGAGCACTGTTTCTGGTTATGAACATGATGAATTTTTATGAAATTTTATGAAATATATTATACATCAAAATGACAAATAAATTCTTGTGACTTAGAGATTAATTATTTTGTTGGCAGACGTAACAATCATACACAGTACATTAATTTTTGGATTTGCTCACAAAAAAGGTTTGACTTAATCTGACAAATTATTAGGCTATCAGATTAGATTTACTTTGTTTCATATCTTCAACTTTATTGCAAAAATTCAATTAAAACATCCCAACCAACGGGAATTCTAAATACACTCAAGCACCAACTTCCACTAAAAGTAAAAATTACTATGTATAACCCTTTGATATTCCCTCACATAAAGTTTGGTATATTTTTATGGGGTTTTATGCATTCAAAAATTGAAAAACCACCAAAAAAAAGCTGTACGTATTGTGGTAAATATGATGCCCATACTGAGCCGGTGATGAAAGTCCTTAAAATATTTAAAGTTGTTAAATAAATCAAAACTCTATTATAAGTATAACAATGACTTGCCAACAAGATTGTGCTCTTTTCCATTTATTTCTACCGAATTCAGTAAATCAAACGGACAGTAGTATAATAGAAAAGACCCACACTCATAGTTTGCTTTGGGAGGTAAGGTACACAAATGCACCTGTAAAAAAAATCTAATCACATGACCCCCCCCCCCCCCCCATTTTCTTGGTTTCAACTTTCTACTACCGGTATAAACTTGAATTAGAATGCAAAGAAAGTTGTGGTTTTACGTTTTGAATAGGAGTAATAAGCCAGCGACTGTCGCTATTTTAACATGTAAAAGCATTTGGCTTAGGTTCTGGTCCAAGACCTATACCCCCAACATGTAGGCTTTTGAGTCTGCATGTATATGCCAGTTTTTCTGTGCATACACCTAAACCAAGTAACATCTTTCACTTTTTTTTCACATTTTCTAGGCACACAAGTAGCGTCAAGAGGAATAAGCATATTTGTTCGCCATATATGAGCCAAATACAATTGGGAGTAAATTATGGCAGGGTGGACCACTCTCTACAGGGGGTCATTGCAGGTACAACTAAGCTATGTGTGTCTTTTTAGAACAAAACATATTTGCCAATACCAGTTAGTTACAACCATTGCCTTCCACTTTGTGTTAATTACATATTTTTATAGTATTTCATATGACATGTGATATCAACACGGAGTGCCAAGCTGCACTGTCTGTTGGAATTGGGAAAGTGATACACACAAATGCAAGAGCTCTTGCTTCATACAATAAAAACAACTAACATCCAATCGTTTCATTTTAGCATAATTTAAATTGCTACAACTTTTGCTTTTGATTCATTACATGCACAATGGCAAATAACCCGTAGTAGAGGTTAAAATGACGTCTCTATCTATAATAGTTTTGAAGATATTCAAGTTTTAAAATTTCAAATGCTGCTAATTAACATAATTTAAATTGCTACAACTTTTGTTTTAAATTCATTATATGTGCACTGGTCAATAACCCCCTAGTAGAAGTGTAATGACATCTCTATCTATTATACTTTTGAAGATATTCAACATTTAAAATTTCTAATGCCCCCAATTTGAATAATTTCAAACGCCACCATTCTTTTGTATAAAACGGTCAAACTCCTTGTATGGAGGTACAATCATGCCAAGTTTGAAGTTTCTATGTATAATAGTGTTCGAGAAAAGTGTCGGACAAATTAGCTGCTTAAGAAAGAAAGAAAGAAAGAAAGAAAGAAAGATGTGTGTTGACACACTTTTATTATTCTGCTGCAAAAATTGAATGAAGTGATGACTCTCTCTCTCTCTCTCTCTCTCTCTCTCTCTCTCTCTCTCTCTCTCTCTCTCTCTCTCTCTCTCTCTCTCTCTCTCTCTCTCTCTCTCTCTCTCTCTCTCTCTCTCTCTCTCTCTCTCTCTCTCTCTCTCTCTCTCTCTCTCTCTCTCTCTCTCTCTCTCTCTCTCTCTCTCTTCGTTTCTTATGTTTAGACACCTGTACAAAATATCAAGATTGTCACAGTTTTGGCCCGGGAACAATTTATGAACATTTCTATCAAATGTCATTATTGTTTTTCTTTGAGATAAGATTCTTGTAAATATTGTACTAGTGATTTGATCCTTTCCCCTTGACCTTCAGCACAAATTTTGACATATTCTGTAAATTTACATAATTTCACTGTAATGCTACATTTTTTACTTGTTTTGCTCATGATACAAATCTGTAAAAAGAAAACCCCTGTGAGAAAGAATTTTAATGGATATTTTTCTCGCGAATAGTGAATTTAAAACTTGAGGGAAATACCTGGAAAAAGTGCAAATTCATACACATGAAAATAAGGCAATTTAGAGTACATGCATGCAAAAAAATGGCCCGCGTCCAGGGCCTTACCCTTGTTTTATTACTTTCCAAATTACTTGAACTTGAACTCTTCTACTTAAATTGCCAGCAACTTACCGAAAACTACACAGAAAAAATCCTACTTTATACATCCTTAAATGTTAGAAATTAATGTTAGATTTTAGTGGGTGATCGTCAAATTAAGATTTAATTCTGATACATCATTAAATGTTAGAAATTAATAAAAATTTAGTAAGTTGTCGTCAAATTAAGGATTAATTCTGATACACAATTAAATATTAGAAATTAATGTTAGATTTTGGTAAGTAATCGTCAAATTAGATTGACAAACAGATTCTGACAGTACCTAACTAAGTTGCAATATTACTGAAAATTTCAAACATATGGCTAAAATGCTTTTTGAAATACTGCCACTTGAAATATGGCTCATGCATGTAAAGAATATGCATTTTTTCAGGAGTGACCCTCTCCCCCCTTGAAGCTCATAAAATGTGAACAGTCAGTGCCAGATAGAGTGAAGGGATCCCAGAAAATGGGGGAGGGGTAGATTTTTGTCGTAGAGACCTAATGGCCATGGGTATAGATAGGCGTGTGCGGATCATCCAGATTCTATCATAGCGAGCGTCAGCGAGCCCTTACCATAAACGCATGTGAATGTAGGATGTATCATAGCGAGCGTCAGCGAGCCCTTACCATAAACGCATGTGAATGTAGGATGTAACAGAACGGTAAATTATCCAATCAGAAGAGTACTCAGTATCTGTCCAACGAAGTTGATTTATTTCGTCATCCCTATTGCGCGTGCGCACATGGGTGCATCCATAGCGTTTTTTAGGCACCCCGGGTAATTTTCGTAGTTTTATTTACTCCAAGGCACCCCCGGTAATTTTCACAGTTTTATTTACACCAAAGTCTCAAACTTACCGGCCTTTATGGAAATCGTGTCAACCATTCATAACTGGGCTTCAGAAAACGTTGTCGGCAGAGTGTAATAAATGATAATAATTCACCAACTTGCATGTTAACACCTCGATGGAACGTGGGCCTGGCAAACATGCTTCTGGGGCTGGAAATGGGTTTCCGCAGAATAGAAAAATTTGACAGGTGTAACTGAGGGTAACCTAGATAAATATCCCAAAGTATGTAGTATTTGTTGCGCATGTGGCGTCTCACCTTACTAATATCTGCACCCTGTGCAGTCACCAGGTCACTTCTTGGGAACTTTAAGATCGTAACTTCCAGTCACAGTTATCCCTCAGGGGTCCCAAAACGCCATGTTGCCAAAGCCTGCTCTGCTTTGGTGTTGTCACGCCACAATCCAACAATCACTCTCCATGCGTACTACCTCTTTGTCACAGGATACGGCACGAGTGTAATGGCGATATCAAGATCTTGGGAACAATAACTAAATTTGTGGAACAGTGTCTAACAAAATAAAAGGCTATACGGCACATAATTTCGTTCAGCTGTTCAAGGTAGCAGGGCCTCGCCCCTCTAGACTGGTTTACTAAATGGCCGCTAGAGGGACCTAACGACCAGGTGCTACTGCCTGATCCACCGACGTTATTATCGATACAACAATGCTGACGCTTACATCTTAGGCTATGCCTACAACATGTTATAAATAATAAGCACTGAGAAAGGTTAAGGTCACATCATGAGATTCAACTCACATTTGAAAGAGAGAGGAGAAATGTTGGACACAAATATCAGTTTAATTTTTTTGCGGGGTGTGTTTTTTTGCCACAAATGAGAAAATCATTGCTTGTCTGCAGCTTGGCAGTCTGCTGGGCGAACACATAACTCATCACATATTAAGATGGATTATCAAGCGATAATTACAGTGTTTTTGCCTACACTATCGATAATATGAACATATGGATAATAGGTACATCAACTATAGTTTGTTGTTGGCATTTTGCTTGCTTTTTCAAAGTTTTTTGTTTTGCCTTCAGGAGCGCCCACTGGCTGTCCCGTTACATATTATTGTAGCGAGCGTCAGCGAGCTCTTACCACAAACACATGTGAATATTAGATATAACAGAACGTAAATTATCCAATCAGAAGAGTACTCAGTATCTTTCCAACGAGGTTGATTTTCTTCGTCATCCCTTCCTGCGCATGCGCACATGGGCGCAAACATTGCGTATTTTAGGCATTTCGGGTAATTTTTGCAGTTTTATTTACACATAAGTCTCAAACATACCAGCCTTTATGGAAATCGTGTCAACCATTTATAACTGGGCTTCAGAAAACGTTGTCGGTAGAGTGTAATAAATGATAATAATTCACCAACTTGCATCGTTAACACTTTGATGGAACCTGGACCTGGCAAACACGCTTCTGGGGCTGGAAGTGGGTTTCCGCGGAATAGAAAAACTTGAAAGATGTGAGAGTAATCTAAACAAACATCCCAAAATATGTAGTATTTGTTGCGCATCTTGAGTCTCTCCTTAATAATATCTGCACACTGTGCAGTCACCAGGTCGCTTCTGGGGGCCTTCCAGATCGCAACTTCCAGTCACACTTATCCCCCAGGGGCCCCAAAACGCCATGTTGCCAAAGCCTGCTCCGGTTTTGGTGTCGCGCAACAATCCAACAATCACTCTTCGTACGCACAACGTCTCTGCCACAGGATATGGCAGTAGTTCAATGGCGATATAAAAATCTTGGGAACAATGCTTAAATTTTATGGGACAGTGTCTAACAAAAAAAACCTATACGGCCGATAATTTCGTTCATTTGTCAAGGTAGCACGCCCTCGCCCCTCTAGACTGGTTTATTAAATGGCCACTAGAGGGACGTAACGCCTGATCCACCGACATATATATATATATATATATATATATATATATATATATATATATATATATATATATATATATATATATATATATATATATATATATATATATTCCATAAGGATTAAAGCTGCGCTTGCTTTTTTCGGTGCTAGCCGTTAACATATGAATTGACCACTTCAAATTGATGCAATAGCAGCACATGCAGATAATGAGAGGCGTTATTGCTACCCTGAAGCTAGCACTCAATTCTGCCACGCAATTAAACCTGGCCAGCGTTCAGCCATCCTGCGATAACAATGCAAAATGTGGCATTCGCACTTGAAAACGGAATGCCACATTCCTTGTTCACCTCAGATCTGACCAAGAAACAATACCAAGACTTGCATAGATCACAATGGAGGAACTTTATGATGGAAGGCAGGGGCGGGCATCCTGTCGCACTGTCGCGAAAAAGGCGATATAGGCACCGATAAGTGTGAAAGGGCATTGTTCAATAAAGTGCGACACATATATTTACTCTACAAAATTTTTTTGAACGATCTTTGATTACGCACCAGTTCTAGATCTAGTCTATTTTTATGATAACTGAGATATGCTTTCTTGAACACTGGGTACCCTTATATAGTTATTGAGAAATGCGCTGTTGAAAGAGCTGTGCATCCTTAAAAACTTACCGAAAATGAGGTTAAATTGTGAAGTTTGATGGATAATGCATAGGCTAGCGGACCTAAAATACATGATTCATATTGCACAGTAGTCACGCAGATATAAAGGGGAAATTACAAAAAAGTACAGACATAATTTACAAAAAATTACTGACAATTATATGACTGATAAGATAATGAAAATGAAGTAGATCACAAATAATACTAAAATGTAGGTTGGCATAGAGTAAATTAAAATATACAAATAATGCAACAAAGCAAAGTTAAGGTATAATATGTTGGCATAAGTGATTATGATTGGATCAGAGAGCGTATTTATTCAGGGCAGATTTAAAGGGGGGGTAAGTTAGGTATAGGGAGTTCGATGCGACAGCACCTGTGTAAGTAAGACTGGGTATTTTTTTCCCATGTGAATTATTTGCTTGGGGCATGTACAGGGCAATTGCAGTGTAGCAACTAGTGGAATACGAGTGAACGGTGCTGCAATATGTTAATTTTGTGTAAACTTAGACATGAAAATATTTAAATGATTATTTCACAGATGTTCTACAGTTTGGATTTTGCCAAGATGGTGTATGTCAAAGGTTGGAGTCTGTTACCACTACCTAAAAACTTTCTGAAAGACCTGTTTTGGAGAACTTGCAGCTTATTTCTTAGCATAATGCTGCCGGTTAGAGTCAATAGATACATATTTGTTACAAGACTTTTTTTCCCCGATAAATGGAATATGTACCAGTTTTTCAAAAATACAAGGTGCTCTTGTATAGACTATGATAATCATTCATCTGTTTATCTCAAAAATTAAAATGTAGTCTATTTTTGTGATAAATGAAACATGTGACTGTTTTCAGAACAGACATTACTCTTGCGTAGATATAATGAGCCCATTGGCTGTTTATTTGTAGTTCAAGGCTATTTTTATGATAAAGGAAATATGTAGCTTTTTCAGAACACATGGCACTCTTGTGTAGATATAATTAGACCAGTGTCTGTTTAGTTAAGTTGCTTACTACATGTAGAGCTATTTAAACATCAGAAAACTTATATCGGTATAATTGCCAAGTGCACTGTTCATTTGTATGCAGAGTGTGACAGTGAAAATAAATGGACCTGAGTGATGTGCATTTTCAATGAGCCAGATACCTGTAATATCAAAGCTGCGATATTTCCTGAGCTTGACGTTAAATAAAGGTGCTGTATTTAAAACAAATTAGGCTGGTCGTAATTGTCATATGGCCCAACATGTTTATTCATAAACTTGATTGATCCAATATAATTATTTGAGACAAGAGTTTCCTTGAACTACTAGTATATTTTAAATGCTTTCTCCACTATCAACTGTCTGAACATCTTTATATTGATAAATAGGGTTAGAGTTTATACTATAATTAGTAGATAGTTTTTTTATGCAGGACTTTTCACTTTTTTCATTTCATAATCATGACTGTCCCCCATGGTCAATAATTGCTAAAATACAGTGCATATAACTCCTCAGATGTTTGCGAACTTATTATGTTGAATTTCTAAGATCCACTAAAATGTTTTAGACACCATGTATGGGATAGACCAGAAAAAGAAGTGCGTAAAAATGCATGTATTTGAGTGTCAGATACAACCCAAGTGCATCATGGGCCGCATTATAAATTTGGTTTGAGCGCTTTGCAGGAGGTCACGACGCCCCATCGGACCTTTCCTGCCCCTCCCCCCGTCTTGTTGGCTTTCCTCCGACGTCTCATGTGCTGCAGCAGATTTATCTGGTGCTACAATATTTTCAGGTGTGCCCACCCCTGGGAAGGGCATATTATTGCCAGCATTCAAAATTAAAATCTAGCTATGATATTGCACATTTGCTCACAGGTACCGGTGACCTCAGCTACGGCGCTTGTTTGCCACTCCCTCTGCTTATGAAAAGACATGATATAGGCAAGACAAATTTTGAAGGGCTAAAATAAAAACTGGTACTCTGCGTAGTTAATCGTCATTGATACAGTCTTCATATTTCAATAAGTTCATTTCATGAAACGTTAAAGGATATTTTCAAGCAATAGTTATAGTCAGCTGGGTCATGCACCTACAAACAAGAAGGCACCTAAACTTACAGATTCCCCTGGTCGCATATTCAAAATGTAATTAATTCACAGCGATAAGCATTTGTTCTTCTATTGAGCCGAGCAATACACACATCCGCCCCGCTTGCTCTGTGATATCTATGCTCGCCGCCGCGCATCGCGGCAGATTGAACTGGCCGCCCTAGTGGCAAAGCTGCACCCCATGTAGGGCATCACTGATTATATACATACTATAAATGTATATGGAGTACTAGTCAATCGGCTCAGGCAAACATACTGGGAGCAGTCATTATTTGGTCTGTAAGCATTGTAAAAATCAGGGGGCTGAGTACAATAACGATACCAAAAAGGGTAAATAGGCAACTGTTTATTGCTGGCTGGCATATCATGACAAGGTATTCATATATTACACTTGAATATCCAGTACTTGTAAATCGGCTCACGTAATGTGCTGGGATCAGGCATTATTTGATTATTAAGCATCGTGAGAATGAGGGAGATGAGTAAAATAACGACACTGAAAAGGGTTAATCGGCAGCTAATTATGGCCGGCTGGCACATTTATGACAAGATAAAATTATATACAGTGGTACCTGCTCTAAAGACCACCTCCAATTTAAGACCCCATGTCTTTTTAAGACCACTCTTTCAAGACCCTCTGCTGTATTTACATGTTAAATATACCTTCAATTTAAGACCACCAGCAGTATGAGACCACTTTCTGTTGGCTGTAAGGATGGTCTTAAATAGCAGGTACCACAGTGACTGTACTATAAAGGACTATAAACTAGCTGTCAATCGGCTTAGGCAAAAATGTGCGAGCAGTCATTGTTTGGCTTATAAAGCACTGTGAGAATCAAGAGGTTAAGTACAATAATGACTCTGAAAAGGGTTAATCGGGAACTGTTTATGGCCTGCTAGTACATTATGACAAGATATTCATATATATTATAAATTTATATGCAGTACTTGACAAGCGGCTCAGGCAAACATGTTCGGTGTAGTCATTATTTGACTAGTAAAAATTGTGAGAATGAGGCGGCCGAGTACAATATTGAGTTCCAAAAGGGTCAATAGGCAACTGTTTGTGGCCGGCTGGCACATTATTACAAAGCATCCATATAAACTGTATATACAGAAATCCACTTGCCGCTTAGGCAAACATGGTAGGAGCAGTCTTTATTTGGTTTATAAAGCACTGTGGGAATCATGAGGTTGAGTACAATTAAGACTCTGAAAAGGGTTAATCGGCAACTGTTAAAGGCCGCCTAGCACATTATGACCAGATATACATATATATTATAAATGTACATGTATGCACAGTACATGTCATTCGGCTCAGGGGAATATGCTGGGAGCAGTAATTATGTTACTTATCAAACATTGTGTCAATCCATATATTAAGTACAATGATGAATATGAAAAAGATTTATCGGTAACTGTCTATGGCCAATTGGCATATTATGACAACATATTTATTTACACTTTACACGTACGCCCAGTACTTGTCAATCGACTCAGGCAAACATGGTGGGAGCAGTAATTATTTGGCTATTAAAGCACCATTGGAATGAAGAGGTTGAGTACAATAATGACTTTGAAAAGGGTTATTCGGCAACTGTTTATGTCCGGCTAGCACATTATGACAAGATATTCATATCTACTTTAAATGTATATACAAGGTCGACAATATGCCTGTTGCATCATAGACACTTCATAATAATAAAAAAATGTTGTCCGAAAAGATTAGGTGATGGAAGAATGTGGCGTTCCATTTTCAAACCAAAATGCCACATTTTGCATTGTTATTGCAGGATGGCTAATCGCCGGTGGGGTTTGATTGCGTGCTGGTATTTATTGCCAGATTCAGTGTGCGTGTGTTATTTCCCAAACACTGAATAACTAGTTTCGGTTTCGATGACGCATGCAACAAAACCCCAAGCCAACAGAGCGTTGGGTAGGTCCTTGTGGCAAACATTCTACCAGTGATCTTCAACAGAACAGTGTCTGCGTTTTTGAATGTAAGTAAGCTGGGTCCTGTTATATTCAGGGGTATTCCACAGGAAACCTGTTGACCTGGACTAATATAATATGGAAGTAGGTTCAACATAGTAGCGAGCGGAGCATTTATACTAAGGGACCGACCATTTGATACTTGGGGGGTGGGGGTGGGGGTGGGGGGGCTATGCATTTTATTAAAAAAAATGGACTACCCAACATTGCTGAAAAAAATAATGTCCTTCGTAGTATCACCTGAACAAAATAAAGTACGTCATTCCTCTCTAAAAAAATACTGCTTTAATAAAAAGATAGTATCAATAGTGGCATTTAGATTTTTTATATACGTACATGTATGATTCTCGAAAAATTTGATCATCCGCGTTCCTATTTTCGTTTTGGCTAACCAAGAAAAAAAAACTGTTTATTTTTCCATCAAATTCCGTGTATTAGTGGGTCAATAGCTTTCCTTGAGAACTTGGGAGCCCACCATTTGTTGCGAAATGCCAATTTGAATGACGCAGAAGAGTGATCTTGTTGCATTGCTTTACAGGCTATATACATTGTGGAGATTATTCTGTAACCCAGTATGGATATGGCAATTCTATACATGTAAATGCAGAATATCAAATTATTAAGGAGAGTCCTGCAGTCATCACTCCACCCATTTGAGACTTAAGAGTAAATATCATAAAATATCTAAATATTAATACAAGAGAAGGATTTTTCACAATGCTGTTAAAGTTTTAATTTCACACGGCCATTCAGGTATCAATACCCTGTCCCCAGCAAAAGAAATGTGAAGCATCAATTGTTAAATAGTTCTTAATTAATTGAAGGCAATGATGGTAATTTTAGCATTTTAAAAGTACTATCCTGGTTTGGAAAGACACGTTGATAAAATTATCGATCTTGAATTTTCTTCCATTGGATACTATTGCGTGGGAAATGTATGTACATTAGTTTCAAACCAAGTGCCCGTAGACTTCCATCAGTCTACAATAGTCTTTTATCATGTGATAAGCCTCCCCATAGGGGCGAGAGGTCATACGATCTTCAGAGCTGAAAAAAACATGGTGGATGCCACTTGAAAGCTTCTCAAAAAGGAAAACAAAGTTCCTATGAGTGGGGGCTTAATTCACATTTCACAACAAGTGCCTCTATTCAGTTAGAGTAGACTCTGCCAAAGGTGACTATATCATGCACTCAATCAACTCAACAAAATATAAGAGATTTGGTAGATAAGTTTTTAGCACTTTATTGCAGTAACTTGCATAAATCAGTCTTCACGTAATGCACATATGCATAGTATGAATAAAAATCAAAATTGTATGTGAATGACTTAGATCAGGTTGCTATTATCAAGCCATCTGTTTGATACACCCAGGAGCTTGAACAAATCAAAATGGTCAATTGGTTGCAAGCATTTACGAGAATGGTAGGAAAACACAATATTTAACATGAATTTGGCTCGATAATCTTGTAATTCTTATAAATTTGGGACCGAAAGCTTGCGTCAATAATAGTAACAAAACCTGTTCAATTCTTGGGCTCTAGAGCACCCATGGGTGGCCAAGACATAAATAACTGTAATTAACCCTTTTAGTGCCACATTTGGACGTCGACTGAGTCAACAACTTTCCCTGGCATGGTCTGGGCGCAATGCGCCCAGGGCATGCCAAAGAAAGCTGTTGACTCAATCTTCCTTCAGGGGTTCATGGTTGGCAGGGCGGCCACGCTCTTGCCTTCCACCTCTGCGACCTGTGTTCAAATCCCGGCCTTGGCGGCATGTGGTTGGGGTCAACTACCAATCCGATCCTGAACGGTGGTTTTCCCCGACAACTTCGGTTTCCTCCACCAATAAAAGGTAGAAAAGTATATGCAAACATCTCTGCCTTGGAGAGGGATTAATATAGGCTTTGCCAGATTCCCAATCCATGTAAAACACATGTGTCTATACTTTTCCTTCAGGATGGAATGAGTTAATACCATATTTTCTGAACTGGTTCATCCAGATTGGGTATATATTTATCAACTATATTTACTAAACTAGTTCATCTAGATTGGGTGCAGACCACAATTAGCTGGTGGCTTGGCAGGGTATATATATAGATGTGGATATGAAGAAATAACAATAAGAAACACTACCTTTTGGAATGTCACTTTACTTTTGCAGAATCCAAAGTACACAAGAACTTGTTCTAGCATTACTATATTTTTACATGTATATCTTTGTATATTTGAGACAGTCACTACATTGGATATAAATACAATACTGCTTAATATGTTAGCATGTTTCAACTATATATATATAAATATATACATACACACACACACACATATATATATATATATATATATATAAATATATATATATATATATATATATATATATATATATATATATATATATATATTAGAAGAAACATACAGTATTTTGGTTGCGCAAATAAGAATACATGTTTGTGTTGATGATGTTGACTAGACAAGATGCTGTATTATCATATGTTTAGTAATAATAAGCAGAATTGATTGGTTTATTATTCCAAAATGTATAACCACGCTCAGTGCCTCATGCAGCAAACACATGGTATTTTCATCAAGCAGGTGATACGGTTTACATCGATATCGTTTTAGCGAGCGAGCCTTGCTTTCGCGTGCTGGCAGAAAAGTTTGTGCAGCACAAAAATCAAACAGGTGATGCGGTTTATATCACGGTTTAGCAGGCGAGCAACATGATTATTACTAAATATATGATAAAATCGTTATCACAGGCTAGCTTCACGTTGTACGGAGTTTTACTTGGCCTTAGTCAGCCATAGAACATTTGGGCTTCGCCCTATGTCGTATGGCTGGCAAAGTCAGGTTTAACTCCGTACTATGTTCAGAAAACCTGTGATAGCTGATAGTACCATAGTTCACTGGTAAACATGAAATGCACAAATTAATGTCTCCTTTATGCCTTCAATATACAATGTTAATTTTTCAAAATACCAAATGTTGTGTTTATTTCGTCTTCATTGATTGTACTGTAAATGTTAACCCTAAAACAGTTCAAGAACATGTGCATCCCACTAACTTCTTCACCCAAAAAAAAAAAAATGTACGTTGAGGTCAGAGAGAAAAAATTATGTACATCTTGTGTGCATTAAAAAAATAAAAGTAGGTTGATACAAAATGCATAGCCCCCCCCCCCCCCCAAGTATCAAATGGTCGGTCCCTAAATATGTTGGAAGCTTGTAACACCTTTCCCTGAACACCCAAACCTAGAGTATTGTTTTAGCATTGAAATGTGCAGATGACTTTAGGACTTGGACCAGTATAGACGTACATGCCTGGAACTCTCCAAGTGTTGTCTCCCTGCCATCACTGTGGACTGAACACGTAAGGGCCCTAACACATTGGAATTTGCGCCGGCCGGCCGAGTAATTGTCGGCCGGCACAAGCTTTCGTCGACTCGTACGAGTTAAACACGCACGGGCTTGTAGCGGCGATGAAACAGGTTAGCGAGATTGAGCACACTGACATTCAACCGGCCGATTCAGGTTCGCACGGACATCCTACGAACGTCGTGCAACTTTTAACGGTCAATGTGTTTCAGCGCCGCTCCGAGTGGCAAATCCGCGCCGATTTTCAAACACACACGATTCGATCTAAATTTTTTGATATTGCCGCAAGGGTTTCCACACTCGTGCAAATATTTGCGTCGCACGTGTATATCTACACAATGCAATTCTTTTAAGCCAGACACACTGAGATGACCTGAGATAAGCCACGATCGCTTGGGCATGTGGGTGCTTGTTTATCTAATAAATAATTATAATGATAATGATAATAATAATAATAATAATAATAATAATAATAATAATAATAATAATAATAATAATAATAATAATAATAATAATAAACGGACTGGATTCAATATGACCTACCGTATTTTCAATTGCTTTGGCGCTGAGTTTGTTCACGTGACCACCGACCTCGATCACATGATCTGCAAGCAGCATATATAGATTTTCAGCATTGTTCTGATACCTGTCACATTATTTGGTTATAGTTTTCCTTAATTACATGTAGGCCTAACTTAGTGAAGTGTTAATTTTGGGTAGGAGGCCCGTACTGCCTCTTGGCAAAAGTTGCCTTGTGCAAATTATTATAATGCGTAGGC
Organism: Hermodice carunculata; assembly: GCA_964020975.1. Taxonomy (NCBI): domain Eukaryota; kingdom Metazoa; phylum Annelida; class Polychaeta; order Eunicida; family Amphinomidae; genus Hermodice; species Hermodice carunculata. Next base: position 76,237,642 of record OZ026620.1, on the reverse strand, counting down.
CTGCAGTCCATTTGACAATTATGTTGTGAATATGCTTCATGACACTTAAACAGACGCAAAAATATCGTTCTCCCCATCAAATATGATAGATAATCGGTTGAATTTGTTCAGTCCTAGGCCCGTATTGCGGTAATCCTTGTGTGTCGAATCGTATAGATAGATTTCTTCTTCCCCACAAGGCTACTAAGCTGCTTCTCTTCGTTAAAAGACCTCCGATTTCTTGTTTTTGGTGTGTCTTTACCAATGTGAGAGGAGAATGTGCCTCCAGTCTCATAATTTTGTAAGTTTGTAAGTCAGGGATCCACACACAGGTGACAACACTGTAGAACTCTTTAAACATGAATTCGCGGGGGGGGGGGAGGGGCAAAAAGGCGATTTTTTTCATTTCAATATTTTTTATTCTGCCAAATAAAAAGAGAACTGTAATTCCATGTTTTGTTTTTTTTTAAACATACATGTTACAAACATTAAGGGATGATTTCCTACTTTGCTGCAAGTCTATTTCGGTGCAAAACTAACGGAAGTAGTTTTCTGCAATACTGCCGTAACAGGCCTGAATGAAATTCAACATTCACAATCATTATCAAGAAAGACAGAACAGAACACCACCCCAGCAACGATAGCCACTACAATTAAAATTAATAAAATGAAGAGAATGCCAAACGAGATCCTACTACCGTGATGTGCCCAATTGAATGTAGAGGGAGAGAGGGGTAATGGCTGTAAGTTTGTTTGAACAAATGGTTTTCGGTTGTCAAAATGAGGTTGATTTAGAAGAGATATAGCCAGTTCAGCAGGTATAATTTCAGTGATATTCTGAATATTAGACAACAACATTTGCAAAGCTTTGACTGATATATGTCCTACACGTTCAATGAGACCCGTAAGAGTGACTCCTTTTCCCATAACTACACATCCAGAAGGTACCCTTATCAGGTACGTACCTGGGTTTATAGCTTGTCGTTTCCCTGGCTGACCTTCACACCTCGTCTCGAAGGTCTCCCCCAGGTTACAACAATATATTCCCCGTAACTAATTTCAGTTACTTGTGTCAATTTAGATTGCCGGGTAATGCTTACTTTACATGTGTGACTGTGTTTTACATCACCTGTAATTAACGTTCGTGGACAATGCCACCTTTGGGTATTATATAAAGGTCCTGAACGACATACCATGGGCTTCCATCCCATACACCTTGTAGGGTGGAAGATGTCCCCATTCGTTGTGCTTAGTCCCACATCAGGATGGTCCACCAATATCCGGATAGAATACCCTTGTCGTGGATAAGGGACTGGCCAGGTGGCTAGATGATATCGATTATAGGTGTAACCATCTACCAAAGGTAATTTTGCCCGATAAATTAAAGCATCTTTTCCCCACACAGGGTATACATGCTTGTGTTCGTAATACCATTGGATTGGTTCGATTGGGTAGGCAGTTGAGGTAGTAGCCGTCTGCAATACCTCTCTTAATTGAGAGGGACTGAGGATATCCTCCGTCAGTCTTCCCAGTTCTAGTGAAGCCTTTTGTCGTGCATAAGTATGCAGCAAGTTTATATAAGAGCTAGTAATTTGTTCCAGAGTGGAAACAATCCGTTCAAAATAAAAGGCTCTTTCTAAAAGATGAACCTCCCTCTGCATAATATTTATAACAGTTACCGCCTGGTTTAATGTGGGAACCAATCTTCCAGAAATAAAATCAGTCACCTGAGAAATTCTGTGTTGGTTCCATGCTGCAATTCCTTGGGTTCGGTTCAACACGGTGATAGGCTTATTTACTTGATGCACCACATCCCTTAATAGAATTTGAGATTGTGAAATGGCACGTCGGCATTCAGCTATACTGTCATCGGTCACCAGTCCAAATAAGGTATGCCTTATCTGGCCAATTACATCGAACCATCCCCATGGGAGGCGGCGTGTTAGAGACTTCGGTGGTAGTACTTGACCCTGTGCCAGAGAAGATTTGAGGTATTTTAACCGTCCTGTCCAAGAGACACCTTGAGGTTTGGCAATTATGCCATTATCTACCGCCTTCTTGGCCTGGGCAATGACAAGATTGATGTTGTGAACAAGCCCTGGGTCCAGCTCAGGGTTATCAATAACAACCAATATTGTCCATTCTGCAGATTGGACACGGAGTTGTTGAGATCTCGTCACGAGTAATCCATCTGGCAAGGGTTTTATATCCGCTAATGAGGGTTGTACACACCAAAGTATTAAACACACATAAAGGCTGCCAATTCTATTGCAGCCAGACGTTGTCGCTTCTGATCCTCGGCACTTGGAGAACATTCTGTGGCTCGCCTTTTTACCTGTATTGATGGGGTTGGTGGTGAAGGCGGTGGTGGTTCAGTTGCGTTTTCATTCAACACTGGCCCTCTTGATCTTGTAAAATACCGATGAGTCGGCACAGGTGGGGAATGTATTATGGGAAACGCATGTGCACTGTGTCCTCCGCCAGTATTTGTTGGAGTCACACCACCCCTATTAGCTGAAGTTGGGTCATGGCCAAATATAGCAGGGCCGCGTTGCTCATAGTCATCCACATCCATATCTGTCTCCCCCCTCTGGTCTAAGCCTTGATCAGGGTTCTCGGGAGGCTGTGGAGTTGGATTGGTAACTTCCTTATTTGGAGGACGTACATCCCATTTGGGAGCAGCTGTGAGATTGGCACCTTGCCGCGGATTTCGGTGCGGTCTAGTTGCCACCTCATCCCAAGCCATATTTGGATCAACTAATAATAATTTATCACAGTTCACAGAATGAACCCTTCCGGTCCGTTGATGCCCGATCCAACAAACAGGTCCTCTAATCCTAAGGACTTCAAACTGTGGGTCCCACCCAGAGGTAAATGTCATCCGCTCTTGGGCTTTGACAACTACTGTATCTCCTGGCTGTAGCTCACCTGCATTTGCACGTCTATTCAGACATTCACGATTATGCTTTCGTGAGTCAGCCAAATGTTGTTGAGCAATCGTAAGAGCATCTGACAAATCTCTCAAACGACCTGTCACAGGGTGGCCCCCGGTAGGAGTGTTCAGACATTTAGTAAAGGGTAGTCTGCCCCTACGCCCATACATCAAATAAAATGGGGTATACCCAGTAGAATCATTTACGCTGTTTCTATAAGCAAATAGGGCCTGTGCTAATTTATTCTGCCAATCTCTAGCTTGATTATTTACTAGTTTCGTGATTATTTCCTTGAGAGTCCGGTTCAGCCTTTCAACTTTCCCATTAGTCTCAGGATGATATGGCGTGGTCTGTCGGTGTTCAATGCCATAGTCCTTCAGAAACTGTCGAAAGTGGCCAGATGAGAATTCTAAACCTAGGTCTGTTATTGCAATCTCTGGGGCGCCATGTCGAGGTATAAATTCCTGAACAAGGACACTTTCAACAACTGCTGAACACTTGCTAGGGATGGGGAAGGCTTCTGGCCAACCTGACAAGTGGTCTACCACCGTCACAGCATAGCGGTTACCTTGGTCACTTGGCAGGAATGGGCCGATAAGATCAATACCGACTACCTGCATACAGTATGCTGGTAGAGGCATCTCACTCATGGTCGGACGCTCCACTTGCTTCTGGTTCACTGCATATACTGAACAGAGTTTTACTCTCTGTAGGACCTCCCGTCTCATACCAGGCCAGACATAAGCCTCCCGAATGCGATTCAGAGTCTTCAAGAGGGCCATATGACCAACATCTTTATGACACCTATCAATTACCTTGTCATGAAAGGCCTTGGGTAATATCAATCTGGGATGCCATGGACAAGCTGGTGTTGGTCGCCTATTTGAATACAACAGACCATCATGTACTTCATAGTCTGACTCCAGAGTACCTGCTCCTACAAACAAATGAGGGAACTCCTCCTTCTGCGCCTTTTTGATGGTCTCTGCATCCAACAGATCTGCCTCAAGGGGAATGCGTTGCTTACATGCTTCACCCATGATGGCATCTGGGTCAACCCAGTCTACAGTATCCAGCACTGCTATGTCCATTGGTGCAGGCAAGCGAGACATCAAGTCAGCTCTTACATTACGGGCCCCTTTTACATATTGAATTTTTGCACCAAATTCTGCAAGGAAAACTCTCCAGCACTGTATTTTTGTGTTGCGCATCTCTTTGGTGAACAAGGAGCGTAAGGGCTTGGGATCTGTGTGAACAATGAAATCAGCACCATAAAGGTAGGCCCTTAGCTTGTCTATACAGTGTACTATTGCATAGGCTTCCTTTTCTATGGTCAATCACTTTTTTTGGGTGGATGACAATTGGTGAGAGACATACTGTATCACCCTCACTACACCAGAATTGTCATCCTGAACCAAAATACCCCCAACACAGGTGTCGCTAGCATCTGTGTATAATTTGTAACTCTTATCAGTCTGGGGGTATGCCATCACCTCCCGTGACATAAGCAGTTCTTTTAGATTTGCAAAGGAGTGTTGTTGTACTGGACCCCACACAAAAGGCTGGTGCTTTCGAGTCAGCTTCACTAAAGGTTCTGACACTCGTGCATACCCAGGGATTGTTTTTGAGTAATAGTTAGCCATCCCCATGAAGGAGCGAACTTGCTTCAAGTTCTTTGGGGCTGGCATTTCAACTATAGCTCGGACCTTCTCTGGATCACTGCGAATGCCCTCAGGAGTGATGATATACCCTAGTAATTTGACTTCTTCCATACCAAAATGACATTTTGAAGCCTGTAACTTTAGCTTGGCTGTTCGCAGTCTGTCAAAGACAGCCTGTAAATCTCTGGCATGAGCCTCCGGGGATTCAGATGCGATGATCAGATCATCTATGAAAACCCACACACACGTACCCAATAAATCAGACAAAGCCATCTCCATTGTCCTCTGAAAAATACTAGGCACATTGGCTAAACCAAAGCTGCCAACAGTAAAATTGAAGAGGCCACGGTGACAGATAAATGCTGTCTTATTTTGGTCTTCTTTAGCCACAGGGAGTTGATTGTATGCGGCTTTTAGGTCACACACACTATATATAGACTTACCTCCAAGTTGGTCAAAGATATCTTGTATGAGTGGTAATGGATATCTATCCTTTACAGTCACTTCATTCAACTTACGGTAGTCAACACAGAACCTGGTTGTTCCATCCTTCTTTGGGACCAAGCACACTGGAGATGCCCATGGGGAGTTACTGGGTACTATGACTCCATCCTCCAGCATTTGATCTACACATTCATCTACTATCTTGCGCTTGGCAAGAGGTGTTCTGTATGGCCGTTGCCGTATAGGCGGGTGATTCCCTGGCGTCAATGGTCACTTGTACTAAAGGGCACTGACCAAAAGGGCTCCCTTCTTCATAGAAAACATCCCTGTTTTGGGCGATTACTTCATCAAATTTTGAACAGCCAGTGCCCAAAGAGTTGGTACTAATTTCAACATCATGCATAGTTTGAAAGGGGCCATTCAAGTCTATGGTGGGCAACCCATTGTAAGGCTGTACTGGTAGCTGTTTCCCTTGCCATATCAACAATTGTCTTGCATAATCTACCACTGCTCTATTGGCAGCTTGTGCATCATCACCAATGATACACTGGTGTTTAATACCATCTACTGCTAACACTGTTAAATTTCCTAACCCCTTGAAATGGACCTCAGTTTTACCATGTACCTTAATAGGGGTTCCTGAAACAGTAAACAATGAAGTTGCAGGTTTCAATAACCTAATCCTACCACTATCATTACATATTTTCTTAAATACCACATTGTGCAGAAGCGATACACTAGCTCCAGTGTCTATGAGACAAATTATACTCACATTTCCTGCTCTTACAGACAAACCCAATCTGGAACTCGCTTGATCAACTCCTGCCGATTCTAGTTTTCGGGAGGAGCCTGGTTGGCTGCTGTTAAACCTCCAGGTGCATTCCTTGGACGTGGCCGTCATAGTGGACATCCCACACGGAAGTGATTTTCCCCACACAGGAAACACTCAACTTGTTGAGGTGATCGTGGATTGCTTCCTTGAGGAGTCCGTTGTTCAAATCTGGGTCCCTCATCACTGCTTTGATAGTCCCTTGGATTCCGCTTGGCAGATTCGAGCTTAGTCATGTGGGCAGACATTTTCTCCTGACCCTTCTGAATCTTAGTTAAGGTAGTCAAGATCTCGCTGATCTCTGTCTTTTCTGGTGTTGTATTAGCCACTGTAGCAACCTCCATTGGTACCTCTAGGCGATCATCCCTTTTTAATCCTGCATACCTTTCCAAGCCTGCTTCCACGCGTTCAGTGAATTGCATGGCTGCATCTAAAGTCTGGTCTTTCAGCTCTAAACTCAATTTTCTGGCTAATTCTGCAGTGCGCAGTCCACGCATATATTGACGAAAAATGATACGTTCTGCATCTTCCGAGCGAGTCACTGGGTATGCTCTTTGCACTGCTTCACGAAACCGGCGATTATATGAAGCCAAGGTTTCAGCGTCATTCTGCCTCATTTGTTCTACTTCAATGTGCAGCCTCTCTTCTTCATCAGCAGACAGAAATGTTCGCTCTATATGCGCCTTCACTCGATTCCATGGTACCCTATTGCGGTCCTCTGGTTGATTCTCTATAAAGCCCAAGATGTTTCCACCTTAAGGGGGCACAAGTGGTCCGTGTCACCAATTGTATTACACCGGTATTGTCATTCTCAAGTTGAGGAAGCAGGAGGTCTATGTCGTACAGAAAATTGCGAATCTGTGTACTAACTTCCCCATCACAAGGTGTGAGGTTTTCTCTCAGTAATTCCATGTTTTTTTTTTAAAAACATACATGTTACAAACATTAAGGGATGATTTCCTACTTTGCTGCAAGTCTATTTCAGTGCAAAACTAACGGAAGTACTTTTCTGCAATACCGCCATAACAGGCCTGAATGAAATTCAACATTCACAATCATTATCAAGAAAGACAGAACAGACTATGTGGTAAGTTTGATACCATAATTAAGAGTACGGCTTGGTGCATCAGAATACTTGTACTTATTTAGCGAACAACTTATCTCATATAATCATGAACGAACATTTGATGTTGGTTTGATTCGGTGATTCCGTCATGTAAATACCTAAGTTTTCAAGCTGGTTGCTACAGTTTACTAGTTATTTGTTCGTATTAGACTATTCCGGAAGATAGCGTAATCGTATATGGAATCATATATCGTACTATACTGTGGTGATTTGAGGGACCATCTCATAAATGCAAATTTATTGGCTGTTCATATACAAAACTACAATCGCTGCTAACTATGTCAGTGTCATCACTTTGTGTGCTCCTGAGGGTGTGCTCCCAAGAATTATTCTTTCAACCAAATAAGTCTACTCTTCTTTTTGCAAGTCCTGCGCAGAGCTCCACGATGGCAGCCATCTTCCACCTGGGGTGGCGATGCATAGTACTGATCACTCTGAAGAACTTAAGTAACCTTACTACATGTTCCACATATATCCGGTAGCTGCTAAGCTGGGAGTTAAATTGTTGACAAATTTGTCTCTGGTGAATTGGACGTCTACGGATTTGTGCTCTTGTAAAGGGCGTCATGAGAGGGTGATTGTTTGGGTAGATTTTATCTGCTAACAAGACGCACTCATATGGGAAATCTAATTCCAGTCCTGGTCGAATGTTGGGCAAAAAGCGCCACATTTGGGCATCGTTACAATGACCCCGGAATCCAGACCTTACAAAGCATATTTCTTTGTTATTGTCTATTATAATCTGTGTGTGAATGCAATGGCAGCCACGGTAACCAGAGAAGTAAAGTATCTGTGGATCAACAATGGGTCTGTATATACGATGGAATGTACCATCAATTGCCCCAACAGCCTCTTGTATATGAGGCCAATTACCCCTAAGATTTTACCATTCATTCACTGTGGGCCATTGTATTTGAGGGGCATATATTTGGTGCAAAATAGGCCAATAAAGATTAATAAGTTCTCAAACACGTTGGTAGCGTATATCAAACAGAAGGCTCAGCAAAGAGTAAGTTGGATAGCTTTTCAGCCACATAAGACATAACAAGAGCTGGTTTCTTGGAGAGAGAGGTCCATTTTGTACATAGGTGTCCACACTGGCCACAGGATACACTCGTGCCACCATGTCCAACAAAGTTGTTGGGGTTTCCCCACAAACAAGAAAAAATTCATGAGGGTGACCTTGGAACATTCGAAACACATCTCTTCCCCCAAATATTTCGTCATCATTTACATCAAATCTGTTGCGTGGAATGGCGTTTGTGTATAGTGTTGTCCTGGGGGGTCGCATGAGAACTACAAGTATGGACACAAAAGCCTTGATAATGCGGGTATTATTTGGCGGAGGAAATGTGATCCCTGGCAGTAATCTGGCTAATCTATGTCAACCATTTCTCACCATATATCTGAAAATTAAAGAAATAACTATCTTAGCTCACTTACAAGTTAAGTAATAAAGCAGGGATACTCCGCAACTATTTATATATTATCATCATTTTTTAAAACTTTTTTAAACTACTTTTTTACTATGAGGAAAAGATGGGAGGATAACATCCGAGAATGGACAGGCTTTAAACTCAACGAGTGCATGAGGAAAGCAGAGAATCGAGAAGGATGGAGAGAACTGGTTGCCAATGCACTGTTGACGCCCCTAAGGTCAACCTGATGACTATGGGGCAGATTGAAAGATAGATAAACATTATTGGCTGTTGAAAAGTCCCCCTTTGACCGACTGATTCAACACGACGGTACACTGATGCACGTGGGACTCCATGTAGGCCGTTTTCTATACCTCGCTCGGTCAGAGGACACCACATCTGGTGCATTTCATTTTTCACCAGTAAACTGTCGACTACTTTTGACAGCCATGGCAACAGGTAGGATATTTTTTCCCTACAAACTTTACAACCGTGTAACATACCTGAAAATATATTAGACTTGAACGACGGTCTTCTCCGTTTTATTTATTGGTGAGATCAATATGCATCGTATACCATCTAACGTGGTTTCCAAAGCCAAATGACAAGTCAAACGAAGGACTCATAGAATTATGTAATGTAACAATGCAGCCTTGACTGGTTCGTACGTACGTGCACTGTAAAGGCACACGGACGCTAATTTTACGATCACAAAAACTTTATATATGTGGTCTTCCGCAAGAATATAATTTATTTCTTTCATTTAAATTGTTAGAAAATGATAAACACCTTAAAAGTTGAGTGCCAGTAATTTCAATGAAAAAAGAAACTTTTAACTCTCTCAGTCCCAAATCATAGAGTCAGCAGTTGTCCTCGGATCACTTTGTGTGCAATGCACGCCATGTGTACCCATGAAAACTGTTGACCTAGACCATTCGTTTGTACTGAAGCTGCTAACTTAAGACCAAGCATGATAGTACTTGAATGAAAGGTCTTCTTATTCCTAACGAGACACTTGAATCGTGAGTCAACATAATGATTCAGATCAGTTCAACTTTAATTGTAATTTGCACTGAAAGAGTTTATTTAACAGCATACAATTAAATATAAGATTTTCTTAAAATAATGATTTAATATTACAGCTCATTCCAGGGCAGTAGTGCGCACCCCATTCGCCAAACAGGAAATAGTTTTACTGTTACGCTCTTATGAGGCGCATCAGGCAGACTGGATGTCTATCGTTGATACTGTGAAGGAAAATCTTCATATTCTGCCTGAAAATGCACGGAAATATTACAAAACTGCAGGCTTCAAAGCTGCTAAGGAAAGGCTTCAACATAAGTTCCGCCAGCTGCTGTCCGCAGACCGAATTGAAGATGAAGAGATACGGTGAGGAATTGTACCTCAATTTGGCCATGACCCTATTATATTGCCCTTTAATTCAATTTAGCTCCATCATATTATACATTTTTATACCAATTAATGTTTAATTCATCTGAGTTAAAAGTGATATCAAACAAAACGTATATTATACAATTAACATAATAAATATACAAACAGTATTTATTAGGAATATGGCACTGCATTGATATGAGAAAAAAACTCAGTTTTAATGATAATAAAATATTTTGTTTTAATAAAAATCAACCAGTGCTATCATTTTTGTATATCCTTTGACCACGGTTGAACAGCCCTTTGTATGGACCCCCGGCTTGTACCTGAGACAAGGAATACTGAGTCAGTATTACTCGTCTCAGTTTGACTCATGTTGGTCGTTCATTTTCAGGGAGCTTGTTGACACCATCAAGCAAGAGGAGGTTGCTCCGACAATGTCGACACTCCCTGATGTAACAAGACGACAGCCTCTGAGCCAGGACAATGTGGGTCGTAACCAGCCTACTGCCTCCTCATCCTCCTCTGGTGCTCTTGACATGCGTGTGTCTGATCGACAAACCGTAGCCCACAGCCAAACTACTGCCTCATCCTCCTGCACAAGCCCCACTGCTTCTAGCTCCCGTGATAGTGCCGCTTCAAGCCAACCGACTGCCTCTTCCGACCGTGGTGCCGAGAGACCAGTGACTAGAGCTACTCGAGTCAGCAAGCAACCGAGAGAGCCTGACCGACGGGAGAGGTATTTGGACACGTTTGAGTCCGATTCGGATGAAGAGAATCGTAGAAGTCTGCATGGATCTGGAGATGATCAGGAAGAACCTGTAAGGCTGCCAAAGAACACCAGACGCAAACGACCGAATAAAAAAAGGAATTCGAAGAGTCTCGTGCAGATGGCCAGGAAGGACCATAGAACGTATCAAAAATTTATGACAAAAACAATGCCTTAAGTCCTGTCAGCTCTTGGAGTGTCAGAGAGTGACGAAACTGACACAGTCAGCAGCGATTAAACTTTCGTGCATGTATACAGAGGACCTACAATGTGCATTTATAGTCCCTCCATGTAACTTACCGGCAAATAAAATTGCACATTTGATGTAATTGCATTTGTGTTGATATTATATTTTCCATGCCGGTAACTAACATTTGTGAGATTACCCATTAAATTATTACAGTATAGTACGATATACGATTCCGTATACGATTACGCTGTCTTCCGGAATAGTCTACTTCGTACTCAATGCTAAAATTCGAGTCTTCTTCTGAATCTGTCGATCTTTTTATCCATATCTAAGCCATGTGCATATAAAGTGATGGAATCACTTTTTTGCGTGATGGAATCACACAACGCCCACTGTTTTTGTATATACCACACCTGATGCAGGCGTGCATACTGCAAAGTAAATTGCGAATGATATAACAATTTCCGTTTTGATTATGGTTGAATAATTACAATACAAATTACAATAATCCATGCATCTTCAAATCCATTTTCAGAATTAATTTGCTTGTTTACCTTAAAATCATAATGCAAACGTGTTTTGTTTCATAGGTTATTGCGTGATTCCGTCACATCGCTTGTTTCTTTCCTGTTGTATAAAATTGCATAGGGTAACCATTGTGCCATAGCCTATATGAAACAAATCCACGTTTAAAACCCGAAATTGAATTTTTCTTTCTAGTACCCAGAACTTGCATAATATGCGTCATAAATCCACCAAAGTGTGCGTGAGGGAATCACCAAAGAATAGTTGTTTATTATCATTAAACTAGCATACTCAATCAAATTACTCTGTGAAAGTACAGTTTTAAATAAATATATGTTATCCTCACATTAGGCGCTAACCATTGGCATTCTGCAGATGAAATGAGGAAATATTGTAAGGCAGATATTCAAGAAATAAACAGTTGTTGATAAAAAAAATAATCCTCCCGTTAGGCCTACGTATACTGCCTCAACTTTAATACAATTGACAGTATTCCCCACACTGAAAATTACGATGAGTATGATTTAAAGGTGTACTTTTGATTAAATATTTCTACAAATTTTGCTGTAAATATTCAAAGATGGTCACAAAGTTTGGCTTAAGTAATTTGAGGGATTTCAGACTTTCATGTTTTGCCATTTAATTTTATCCTCTGGCATCATTCTGTTTAATATTCACCTTTCAGACAGTTTAGGCTGATTTGCTTTCTGTTAGGTTAAACCCCTAGCTCAGGGGCTATAGGTAGCGAGTGGCTACCCACGGCATGTTACAAGCTTGCCTAATTGTACTTGATATCTTGTTAAGAAAAATTATATTTTGATTGCATTTTCTTGGCTTTCATTCTTTTCTGACTTGCCTTACAAATTTAGCTGTTAATATGCAAAGGTTGTTAGAAAGGTTGGCTTCAATAATTTAAGAGACTTTAGACTTGACTATTTTGCTACATAATTTTATCTTTTGGCATCATTCTGCTTAATATTCACCTTTCAAACATTTAGGATAGCTTGTTCTCTGGTAGGTTAAACCCCCAGGGGCCATAGGTAGCAAGCAGGTACCCACCAAAGTTACAAGCTTGTCTAATTGTACTCAAAATTGGGTTAAGAAAAATTATGTTTTGATAACATGTTTTAGACTTTAATGCTAATGACTTTCATTCTTTTCTGACATGTCCAAGTACATATTAACTCAATGGAAAAAAACCCTCAAATTTGACGTGTTTACCAAATGTCATAAACCTGACCCATTATGTTGAAACATTGACTCAGTGTTGGCAGCAAAATAGAGCTGTATTGTTTGGAGACTTTCTAAGTGAGGAGTAGGTGTCATAATGGGATTTGTTTTACATTTCTAGTGCAGGATGTCCATTGTTGCAGTACTTGTTAGGATTTGTACAGGTGGTTTATCTGGAACTGTTTATGTTACAATCACCTTGTAAAGTTCTTCAGTCCCAAGAAGAGAGAGGTTTCCTGTACTTTCTTTATAATGTTAGGGCTTGTTGGCAAACGCGCTGACTCGCGTCACTTCAGAAGATTCACTGTTCCATAGTTCAGGTATGATAAAATAATACAGTCGCGCAGGCAACCAAGGGGAGAGACAACCCAACACGTCCGTTCAGTGGCCAAGATGGTAAGAAAAGCTGTTTATTTCTGATGTACATAGCTTATGTAGAATACACGTCACGTTTACTGAGTCACCAATATGCTCTCGTGGGTTCTTGCTTTGATAATACACTCATAACGACAATGACTAATGAACTCGTAATCTTCCTTAGATCTGCACCGAGAAGCGCCAGTGAAGTCTCGTACTGTTTAAAGAACGTATACTTTTACCAGTTACCTGTTTTCAATAAATACTTCAATGTTTACAATAATATCCGAATGTCTGGTTTACCAAATAGCTTAATGCGGTATTTGCGACTTCATGACTAAACAAGCAAGGATGGACCAGATGCCTTGTTGACTCTTCATCAGGTAATAACTAAATGACTATTAAACGACCAGAACGTATTTTTACAGTCTTATTGGCTTCTCACTGTGTGGTGATTAATGACTTGTTAATGACCCACGTGCATCTGAACTGCTTAAAGTAAATACTACATAAGATGGTTCCATCACCTATCCACAAATAACTATAATTTAGCTAGTGTCAAACTTTTACTGCCATTAACCCTTTCCTCTTACTTTTGAAATTCTTAATATTAGAAATATAATTAAAGTCACTTAATATTAGAAATATAATTAAAGTCACTGCAGGACTTTGATATTTAGAGGTTTACCAGAAAAAGTCGCTGCAGTACTTTACAACCTGAACTGAATATAATGCCCCAGTTTGTTTCTACTTCAGTTATACACTGGTAGGTTGTTTATCCAAGACCAGCTATCCAGCTAGAAAGGGTACATACTGGCTCAGGGGTAAGTCAAATTGTTCGTGTGTTAACTTGTACTATGCAAATTTTGTAATATTGTTTGGTTTGACAGGTATTCTCCATCATAATGAAGCTCCGCATTTATAAGCAAAACTTCAAGTATTTAGCTTATTCATAAACTGCCACGTTCATATTCATTCATTAATAATGTGGGTTGTCTTTGCTGAATCTTTAGCTTGGACAAGCTATTTGCATGTCTCTCAGAGAGACATGTACGGGTATAGGCACCTAAACATGTTCTGAGTAGTTGCCCGCTGAAGACCCTTTAATTTATTTTGGCTAATACAGCCTATGTCAAAATTCTACAGAAGAACGTGTGCAATATAGACAATAGCACTTCCATATGTAGATATGTTGGACAATGACAGGTTGGTTAGTGGAGAGTAAAGAGTTTGGACTGCGGAATAGGGTAATGACTAGTAGGAAGTGGTTCTGGTCAAAAAGACTCAAATACAATACAAATACAAGCCCATTGTCTTTATTTCAGTCTTGGTTAAAGTGAGTGTATAATAAGGCCTAAAAGATAAAAAGTATGTTTCCGGTTTCCCGACCTACCTGCCCTTGAACCCCCCGACCTCAACTTTTTTAGGTGGTCCGGCAAAAAAAAAAAAAAAAAAGAATAATGTACCCGACCTGCCTGTCTTCCCGCAAACCAGCTACCGGAATAGTTACATTAAATAGAAATTATCAGATGTTTCAGAAGTATGATGTTGTTGAAGTATTGATCGTAATTTTTTAGGTTGGCTTTTGGACATTATATGTGTATATTCCATGCAACTCAAACCCTAAGAAATAAATTTTCAAAAATTTATTGAAAAAAAAAATCTCCACCTACCTACCTGGAAATTGATCTGCTGGCAAAATAAAAAAAATCTCCCTACCTACCTACCTGGACTATTTTGAACCTAAAATTGGAAACATAAGTTTTTTTGTTTTTTTTAGGCCTAATGTTGCTTCCAAATATTCCATATGATATATGCTTGTTAGTACTTGGCCATTGCAAGGTATAACTGTATGGTCAATTTCGGAAAATATATATTTTCCAGGAGGCGTAAAACATCTTCTATACAATAAAACAACAATGGACAAGTACAGGTTTGAAACTAATTTCAGCTGTCCAATGTTAGCAGCTGAGCATATAAATGGTAGCAAGCGAACTCTGACAGAAATTAAAAACCTTTGAATGAACTTTTTGGCGGGCCTTGTGCTAGTGGATTTGTCAATTTGGTGATTCCGTCACGGCCAAATTGTGATTCCGTCACGTGATGTGTTTTACATTTAAGTCAAGATCACAGTAAAGTATTTTGGTTTTCATCACAATGGTGATATTTCAACATAAAAATAATTGCTATTGTAATATTTTTTCTGCAAAACAGTACACCGGGGGCTAGACTTTTGCACTGTGTTGTAAGTGAAATTTTTAAGGGCTGGTTTTTGTGTTTCCGTCACTCAGGCAATAGTGCTAAATATAATTCTAAAACACTTGCACATCTAAGTGGAATGATAAAGTCTGCAAGAGCAGAAAAATGCTTCCAATACATTATAATCGTAGAAGACATATTGTACATATAGGCGAGAAAAGTTTGGTCGAAGAAGAAAATATGTCATATTTTGGTGATTCCGTTACGCTGGAATTCATGCAAAGACCATGGTGTCTTTTTGCGAATTTGTGTCTGCCTTTCTGGTGTAACCATAATGTCAGGACCCGGCGACGTTTTATTGACATCTTTCGTTAATTTTGGTTCAGTTGATGGTCGAACACAACGAGTTCTTCCTTTTCCACGGCCACAAGGCATCATGTCAGATCAAGATCTCACGTTCTCCTCTTTTATGACCAAGACACATGGTCACATGACAGACAAGAGGACCCCCTATATACTAGTTTCTAAACTACAACAGGCTGAAACACCAATCGGCTTGGATTCGCACGACAATATCAAAAAAATCCGTACCACATTGATACGAGTTTCAAAACCGGCGAAATTTTCCTAGCTCGGGCCGGCGGTGAGACACATTGAACAAACACCTGTACGGGCGACTTGGAACACTCGCACGACGCTCGTGCGAGTCCAAAATCGCCCGGCCGGCTGGTCAGTGTGTTAGGGCCTTTTAAATGGGTCTGTCAACTTATTTTACCAATATCTATGCTATCCATTAGCCGTTTATATTTCCACAGCACAGCGTAAACTAAGTGTAGGTCTAATTCACTCTCAATGCTGAGATTAAGACTAAGTCAGCAGGTTACATCAGTTGCATGCATGCCATAGTCGCTACGCTAGTGCACTGAGGATGGTCAGTAATATCTTTGCTGATGAAACTGACTTTAACCCATTTACAAGGGTACCTGGTAAGTAAATGAAGGTCCATTTGGGAGGAATATACATCAAGCATGTCTACTTTTAATGAGTGAGGTCTGGACGAGAATTCTTGTGAACAGTGCTGAAATTGTTTGATTATTGTCAGTAAATAGGCCTAACTTTATTGAAAGAGATTATAAAGAATTTGCCTTTCAGTTAATTCTTTGGCAAACTTTGATTCTTTCATTTTCTTTTTATCTGTCTTTTTAATACCAGATATCATATATATTTTCTTTTTATCTGTCTTTTTAATACCAGATATCATATATATATATATATATATATATATATATATATATATATATATATATATATATATATGTAAAAGGCTGTTTCCCTATGTATGGGATTGAGAAGCCATTGAATATAAATTATGATTTTCACTTATGTGCTTATACTGCATTTGTTTTTACTGTACTATCTCAAACTTCATAAAATCCAAATTTCAGCAACTATATTGATAAGTCCTTAGTTCGTTTTATTTTAATAGTTATTAAAAATGATAGAAGAACATTAAGGTTCGGTATTTCTTTGTTCATATTCTGGTATTTCTCTCAATCAACAAAGAAGCATACTCGGCGATTGAGTTGACAGCTTTTCTTGGCGTGCTCTGGGCGCTTGCAGGTTACAGACTACAGTTGTGATTGGCTGGTTAGGCATCCCAACGGAGATAGTCCGTAATTGGGAAAATACTGTGTTTTCAGCATGCTGTAGCTTCTGTTTAAATAAAGTTAGCTAAGTCAGGTTTGCTTCATCGCAGAGTTGCTTCATTGCTGGTCATATAGGTGCACTGTCTTTGAGGCCAGGTGGGGACTTTATGGTGGGAAAGGACAATGATTTGACCCTGGCAAGAGCAGAGTTTATACACCTGTATAAAGCTGACATCCAGGTGTTGTTTCGTATTGCAATTATCATAAATTAACGAGCTGGGAATTGTATGACAAAAATCCGTCCATATTTTTCTGACATTTTTATCTGTTAAATGCCGTTCACAGAATTTCAAATTACCAAAATGCTGATTTTTTAGACTGAAAACTGCTAATATGAAAAATAGAAGGATTTATAACTGTGATCTGTGGCCTATTAGGGCTAACTCTGTATGTATTGGGACTCACATGGTCATGTTGTTATTCTATTATCGTCCATCAAGCAAGTTAAAAATGGGAAGTCAGCACTTTTTGACAGCTGCCTGGACAACTTTGAGTGATCCTAACAACGTTTACATGGATGGAGCATGCAAGATATGGTCCTGGGACTGTAGACCACAAGGCAAATGGTTCGGGCTATGGTATTGTGTACCTCAGGCCAGCTTATGAAAGGAGAAAAGAAGTTTTACACCCACAGATCGGCTGTGAATATCAAGTTTAACAGTCTCAATTTTCTAAAAATTCGCGAAGTAACACATTTATGTCACAAATCATTGTGCATAGACATGTTGCACGTATCAGTGGAACCACACTGCATAAATAATAACAGGATTCGCTGCAAGACATTTAAGAAGTGCACAGGCTATGCCTCCTTTGCTGACTGCTTGATAGATAGATAGCTTCCATAGCCCTTTGTATTTAGCAATACCTCATAGGTACCACACAGGTAATCATATGTGTGTATGAGAAATTAACAATGCTAATATGATATGAATAAATAATGCTAATCCCATCGATATAAAACGTAGTGACCCTCTGTTTCAAACTTTTAATTTTGTGGCATTGTCATTGTAGGCCTACAGCCTCCATTCATATGCAGAGCTGTTTATACAAAATCATGTCAAAGTGATTTTCGGCATACCAGAAAAAAATGCGCATTGTTTGTCAGTAGAGCTGTACAAATCTTAGGTAAAATGTAAATTTCTTTGTTTTTTGGTTTTGATTTTGTTTTTCCCCCCACCCCACCCCCTTTTATTTTTATTATTATTATTTTTTTTTTGGTAGACAAAAGCTTGTCATATATGTGTGTCATTTGACTGGGGTAAATCATTTAAAATCAGGCATGCTGACTTTCTTGAGCTGTTGAGTTCATCAGCATATTATTTTCACATAAATGAATCAATTTATATCCATGAATATGGATGACAGCACTTATGAACTGCAGATTTTATAACTTTTACCAAGCTAGGGTACATAGGTGGCAAAACATTTGAACTTCAATATACAACCCCATGTAATTATAAGAGTTTCAGAAAGTGAAATAAGGGGAAGAAAGTTAGCTTCTACGAAACACTTGCCTGAAAACACTTACGCCTGATAATTGGATTGATAATTGGATGCTTATCAAATTTAAAATCAGAGCACTTGTGAATACAAATATGCATTTGTGATATTGGAGTAACTGTGCAAACTTTTGTCATTTTCTTTCTAATATGTGCACATACACCAGAAACCATGTCAATAAACCACAACTTATACAGTCTACTGCAGAAAAAAAAGGCATAGCACTATTGGTTTGTGGAAGCTGGATCACCCAACTGCCCTCCTAATGTGCAAGCAAAGGGCGCGTTAAAATTCCATAATTTTAGTACCAAAAAACTTAATTTACTGAATACTGCTACTCTAATCTGTGACCTACTGGTCTTAAACTGTGCACTTTGATGGGCTTATAATGTTTAAACACTGAAACTTTTCCATTGTCTGCCATAATTCAGATAATATCAGGAAATTACTGCCATAATGACTGGTATTAGATGCTGACTTGGTGTAACTGATACTCCCCCCATTCGCCATTAATGCCTCAGCAGTGATAGATGTCATATTTTTTGTAGACAAATGTTACGAATCTATCCATAAATGGTAAAAAATCACCAATTTCACCTAAAAATTCATAAAATTTTAGCAATATATTCAAATTTTGGGTTAAAATTAAGGGGTCGGGCATTGTAATTTGATCTCTCATTGTAAGGGCAGGACATGCAGGCAAGTGATTATGGGTTTGCATCAAAGCCCATTGTGTATCGTATTCATATTGGACAGAAAAGAATTGATTGGATGCAATTATATAATTTTCCTCAAAATTTTAATTAATTATTTTATTTGTCATAAAAACTGATTTTTCAAATTTAAAGGTTGCTTGCAAAAAAGTTGATATTTTCGTTAATATTGAAGTTTGGTAAAGTTAATGCAAATCCTTTGCAGAAAACAAGTTGTGGCTTCAGTTAAACCAGTTTTGAAAATTTTGATAAGTCTTTTGCATGTTGCGCAACCCAACTAAAGCTGTTGACTATGGGGCACATTACCAAGAAAGACTTTCTCTGCAAATTCCACTCATTTTTTTTGGTGGACCAAAAGTATCAAAAAACTGCTAAACCAAACAACATTTAATCCGTTTTTGACGACCTTGAATCGAACGTTTTAAGCCTAGCAGCATGTGACATCGTCATTGTTAAATCCAGATCGATATCTTGGATATTCATAATGATATTAGACATTGCAATGGAACACATTTAGCCAGGAAATGTGTTTACATCTCCCACTATAGATATTATATGGAATTTAGGAATGCCAGTGTAAGTCAGAATTTTTATTATTTTTGAATTTTTTCTAGGATTATACACCAGTCCTTAATCAGAATGATGGTCATTTGATTTTCTACGTCTGGCATGTGTAAGCTAGGGATTGTATATTTAAAACTTATTCATCATCGTTCACGTTCATATTTATTTCCTTTTACTGTAATAGTGAGTTCTATTTGCAGAATAAATAGTCGAGACAATGAGCCACTTTCAGAAACCCATGTTGGGAAATATCTGCGAAACATATTGTCATAGTTCCCGCTGAGGACCCATGTTCATATTTTTTAGGCTAATACACCCTGCCAAAGATCAATACAATGAGATAGATGGATAACCTTTATTGGAAAGAGACACCATCTTTAGACCAGTGCATACATTGATGTGCTGGACAGGAATGCCTCGAGATGTTCGGCTCTGACTGCACACACGGTCATACTATGTACAAATACATAATAATAAATAGCAATAAATTTCGTACATTTACCTGTAATACTACTTTGCTACAGCACCAAAACATTAAAGGAAATATTTAATTAATAATAACACCAAAAAAAATTACAGCACCTAATTCTTACATGTTAGTTGTAAAAAGTCAAACAATTGTAGCATAGAATTGAGGTAGTAACTAAGTAATACTTAGTTAAAGCCTGTGACTAAATGAAATTCCAAGCGGAGAAAATTCTTAATTTATTGTGTGGAAACCAAATTTCCCAAACGGGCTCTGTGACCTTGGGCACTGGGTCAAAGTAACCCATCTATAAACTTGACCTAGCCCTTATAAAGGACTATTAGCGTGTGCAGTATTCAAGTTCTAGCTTAAAAACGTCTCAAGTTGTTGTACAGAATGCATGTGGACTGACGAACAAACAAATGGACAGACAAATTGATGGTTATATGCTTGGGAGGGGGGCATAATCAGAAAAACGGTTACCAAAATGGTCTGTCAAACATATTTAATACATAGGATGACAATGAATCCTTTCCAAAATTTCATAAACAAATTCATAAACTAACTTATTGGGCATACGTGTGGTGCTGTGGGCCAGGGATAGACACTACCTCACCATGCATTCTCTCGGCCCCGGGATCTAGTCCATGGCGATCTCGATCAGGTATCGCAACTGTTCCCCGAGCTCCAATAGCATAGTGGCAGACACGAATGCTCTTCCTTGGAGTGACATGTACTGTTACAGATTTCAGGTAATTTGAGTGGGCAACACCCGGCTGCACTCTTCCATGCATGGTGCTTTGTCGTTCCGGTAGATACAGCTGAATATCTGTGGTCCTGTAAAAATTGGGAGTACCGGTACATGCATTATCAATATCTGTGGTCCTGTAAAAATTGGGAGTACTGGTACATGCATTGTCAATTCGTGAAATAAACAGGATGCTTTCTCTCAAAGCACAACTGAATTTGAACCACAAATTCAAAAGATTGGAAAATTGACAATCTATTCCTGGGAATCATTTTGTCTGGTTGAAATTTGAAAGATTGCACGATCAGTCTGAATTATTAAAATGACAAATTGCTGTGCTCTTTCTGACCTCAGTTACTAATTTATCTTATTATATACACCCTGGGTATATATCTTTTTTTCACACACACTGGGGTACACTTTTGCTGCAATGAGTTTTGAAAAAGTCTTCCAAAATGAATGCACTTGGTTATTTCCATGATATCATATGGTGGTGTTTTGTCCACTTTATCATATTTGTGATTCCCCAAACTGCATAGTTAGTCGGGGAAAATGAATATCCCAGGTTTTCACTTCAATCAATATATGTTTAAATTGTAGAATGACCGTGAGGACATACTTAATTGTGTATAAAATTTTGAATCCAAAATACAATGTTTCTGTTGTTATATTATGATAGTTCTTTTCCTCAAAATGCATGATTAGTCTGGGGAACTGTTTATCTTAAAGTTTGGGATAAAGGTTTTACCCCAAACACTTGCAACCAGAAGGCCTTCCCCTCTCTCCTGAAGTAAATCACTGGCATTTTATTTGAGATGTCAGGTTCTTGCATGGGGTGCCAGAAGAGTCACAGTATCAGAGGCACATGAAAAGACTGGAGTACTGTAGAGCACATCAGCCTGAAGGTACTTTACATGTGGGGATAATACAAGCTCATGCACACAATTTTCATTGCTATACTGGTGACTGCATGGTGAATAGCTCATGGAACTGAGTTACTGTCATGATTGTACAATCAGCCTACAGATTTATAAAATTTAAGTTGTTATAAGCTCCTCTCGACCCCATTAATTCTGGGTACAGACTTTTTTCTGAACTGGGATTTTCTTTCATTTAGGTTAGGACACTTACAAACTTACATGAAACTGATTTATATCTCGTTATATTTGTGATTTTCCACTCCACAGTTAGTCTTGGGAACTATACATGCCAGGTCCTCTTCTTCACTTCAAATCATCATGGAATTGTAGAATGACCTAGAGGACGTACATGTTTAAATGTGTATAGACTTTTGAATCCAATATTCAATGTTTCTCTTGTCAGATTTTATCACGGTATTTTATTCTCCCGAATGCATGATTATTCTGGGGAACTGTTTATTTTAAAGTTTAGGGAGTAGGGATTACCCCAAACACTTACATCCTAAAGGCCTTTCCCTATCTCCCAAACTACATCACTGGCAGGCTTATTCTCGTTTGAGATGTCAGGTTCCTGGAATGCCAATTGAGACATAGGATAAGTAGCACATACTAAATGAGAAGACTGAAGAAGTGTAGAGTAAAGCAGTAAACCAGCTCCAGTTTATTTGACTGTCAAGAAAAATACAATATCATGAGTACAATCTAATAGCTAGTTTTGGAGACTGCATGGGTTAATAGAACATGTAGGTAGGTTATTCTCAAGGCTGTACAATAGGTCTGCAAATTTATAACCTGTTAGGTGTTAAGCTCTTTCTGACATCAACAGTTTGGGATATAACATATTTCTTTGTAACTTTGACGATAGTAAGTTTTAGCATACCAAACTAATCCTTGAAGGCTGTGGGTATAAAACTTATCCCGTATGTAGTTGTCTGTGAATTTACCGTTTCAGGTAAATCATACTTAAGACAATTTCTGGCAAAGCTGTGAGAACATCGATGAACAAATAACAGTACAGACGTTCATACCAGGAACTCTCCAAGTGTTGTATCCCTGCCATCACTGTGGACTGAACACGTAAGGTTCTGCAGACGTTCATACCAGGAACTCTCCAAGTGTTGTATCCCTGCCATCACTGTGGACTGAACACGTAAGGTTCTGCACTCAATCTCTGCCAGGCTGGTGTATGGAACATGTAGAACACAAGCACAACAAAGGCTTAGTGTTCCATGGGGGTAATTAAGCCTGTGCTGAGGTAAAATGATTGGAGAGTTCCAATAAAATATGAGGCCTGGGGATGCAAGGGGCTTCATATTAAAAGTTTTTGCTACCAGAAAGGCAGAGTTTGGCTTGATAGTGGAAAGCAATGTATACTTTGAGCTGACATGAATATTGTGAAGGTATGTACACAGGCACCAGTATACACAGTGGTTCAACTGGAGTCAACACTGTGTGCGCGCAATGATATTGCAAGTAGTACTACAGAGAGCTGGTTGCCATGGCAATTTGCTGAAAAATTACCAATTCATGCCCATGTTTTCTGGTGTTTATTTGATGTAAATAATTCTTACAAACATTTTGGTGTATAAAACATATATGTTTGTAATCCATTGAGTGAACTAGGATGTGGTAGCTCTGTTCGTCTGTGTTTCCACAGGTTGAATTACTGGCGTGAAACCATAATACTGGCAAGGCCAGGCAACATGTCAACAGGTAGGACCAATTTACCCACTGCTATCACATGTAGTTCATTCAAGGATTGACTGTAAATGAAAGTGAAGACTAAATCAACATTTTTACAGTACACACATTTTACTCAGTGCAGTTTCATACTAGTTATCACTATATACGGCATGAGTACTGCCAGTGACAGGCACATGGGAGTGTGTACGGTGTGTGCTGTGCCACGGAAAAGTAAGCATGGTGCATGCACTCAGTGATCTCCAACAGATGTTTTTTCAGACGGAGACCAATATTGTGTGTGAAATTGAGACCCACAGAATTTTTGCTGTCAGACGCATAAGTTCTTTTAACTGAACCTTGCATCAGGTGAAATGTATTAATAGATAAAATATATGGTTCTGTGTTGCCAAATTGTCTTTAATTTGTCTGGTGACCACCAGGTGTCATTTTCGTACAGCCCTAGAAAGAATTGCGCCGAAAACGTTTTTGTAATTTGATCAAAATGTAGTGCCTGGGACATAATCCATTCAAAGATTGCATTTTCCCTATAGGTAGGGTGCTGGGTGATTGCGTACTTTTACATACTTTTATTACTTTTATATATATATTATATAATTACCACTTTGATAAGAAAAACAGTATTTTCGGACCTGTATCCACTATCGAGGCAACCTTCTCCATTGAGCTTTGTCTTTGACGCAGTGGAGTGCCTGGCACTCAGCCAGTTGCTGACCCTTATTTTATTGCCTCAGGGCGACTTCTACGTCTGACACAAAATACTATTTCTGGGGCCTACAACTGATCACTGTTTGCCATTGTATTTACATTTTCAGGTAATGCTGACTGGAAAAGTCCCACTATATATTGTACATTACATTTATTCGACAAATTAACCTTCCCTTAACACTAATCACACACATATTCTGGACGCTATCCCTTCAAAATATCCAATTGACATGGCTGCCATTGTGAAAATAGGGAGTTCCGCACCCGATGCCAATGGTATGTAAATGAGCATTGGGACGATCTTTCCGAGTGGGAGTGGGAAAAGGGATATATGAAAACAAAAAATATATATTTTGCAATTATGTCAGAGCATCAATAATGATATATATGCTGTGGCCGTGATTCACTTTGATATCCAAATCAAGTGTACTTTTTTGAGACTGTTTCGCAATCAATGCATTAATTTAATTGCGCAATGTTCAAAATGGCGCTCGAACGTGCCGTGTCGTATTTGGATTTGTAACTAACAATGATAACTGCTTCAGACACAACCGAGTGGGCAGATTGAAGCTTAGATAGTAAGTCAGGTTTTAAAAGTACTTTAACGACCGCAAACGGACACCTGGAACCGTGCTGAAGACGTGGCAACAATTCGTTGTGATTTTCCTTTCCCACAATGCATTGCGCCATGTTTAAATCGGCGCTCAATGTGCGTGCATTGTGCATTTGCCTTCGTGTTGCATTTGGATTTAAACTAACGATGATAACTGCTTCAGACACAACTGAGTGGGCAGATTAAAGTTTAGATTGTAAGTCATCTTTTAAAAATACGTTGACGACTGTTTGCTCTATTAACTTGGAGAACGGACACCTGAAACCTAGCAATACCTGATACAGATACCGCACTCATCATAACGCTATGCTTTTTCCCTGGCCCAAGTTAACCGTCCAGACAAGTTGAAATACAATGCTGTGCTTGAGTTGACTTTACTGCAAAATAACGGCACATGTTGGCCAGCTTTTTTAACGGGTGGTTGTTTGCGGGGCGATTTTGCTGGTCGGTTGTGTGTTGCAGCTGGTCGAAGGTTGTCCAACTACCATTGTAGCAAAATTTTGCATCGCAGTTCTTGAAAAATGCTACAGAATTTGGCCAGGTCGGTAATTGCAGGCACTACTGTACCATGATTATACCTATTCCCATGCAGAACCTACCAGGGTGTATCAAATAAATGCAAGAACATTTTCAAAAATAACTTGAACTCATTCTTGATGCATGAGATGGGAGTAATGGAGAGGGACTGCTTTTATATTTATAGTTTAAGTATCTTAGTGTTATTAGGGACCTTCAAATTATATATAGCACATTAGCAGGTCCCTGGAGTTATAAAAATGACGCCTTTGGTGATTATTTTTATTTGGTTGATCTAAAGCATTTCAGCCACAAACCTGTGCAAAGCAACTTAATATTTTTCCCGATTTCATACTTGCATTTCTGCTATATTCATGTTGTGGTCCACCATGGAAAGTAGATAACATGGCGATTTTTTAAAATTCACTTTTTACTATTTTTTGCTAAGTCTCATCAGCTTTTTGTACAATCTGAGGGAAAATAGCCAAATCAGTACAATAATGACTAAAATGTTGTGATTTCGTCAACCATGTGAAGGCAAAATACTCAAAACTCCCAAGACAAACCATTTTGCGTGCTCAAATTCAAAATTTGTCGGGGGGGGGGGGCGATAATGCCCCAGACCTCCCCCCCCCCTCCAGCACGCCTTTGTGTATGTCACATTTGGGCCATTGAAAAAAATTACGGACATTTTTGGGCCACGTGGGTCTCTGACTGGGTTTGTAGCACTGGCCTGGGTCGACCAGTATTTATAAGTTGTTTTTTTTTGTTTTTGTTTTTATTTGTTCCATTAATTTTAGAGTTGTTCCTGTTTAGTAGGGTCTGTCAGGTTACCGGAACCACACATTTAGTTTTGTTAGGCGGTAACTTGGACATTTGTTGAAACATGTTGAAAATGTATGAGCTTTCCCCTTTTACACATTACCTCTCTTGACGTCAGTTTAATTTGTTACCTGGGCACAGCCGGAGGCACTTGTGTCATTATTAAAATACCATAGAGTTGTTAGGTGCTGGTAATATTGATTATGTGTTGAGTGTTTGCCACGTATCATATTGTCACAATATTGTGACAGACACAATATGCACATGGGTCATATGGATCACACTCAAATTTAAACACCAACAGTTGATCATCACATGTCACAGGTAATGCAGCTGGTTAAATGACTGCATCAGTACTGTCACTGAGTGTTGCTGTGCTGTACATTCACAGTCTGTTCATATAATTGTGCTCACTTGGCACAGAGTGGGTGGGGGATACCACATTCAACTTGGATAGTCTTTTAAGATTGCACAGTCTTGTACGTAAGATGTGGCGGCGTGTCATTCTGTTGATTCTGCGACGACACCTGCAATAGTAGAGTTCTCAGTGGATGAGTTTCACAAACTGAGAGTATATTTTTTTTAGGATGTATCTGGAACGCTCAACCTTTCACAAGCTATTAACAGTGAGAATACAATGCCCATTGCATGGCTGTGCATGGCACTGTGGGTTCTGCCATCAAAGCTTTTAACACATAATTTGTATTTGGGTACATGCTTCACAGTCCTGAGGTGTAGTGCCCCAACTTTAAGATGTGGCGGCGTTTCATTCTGTTGATTCTGCGATGACACCTGCAATAGTAGAGTTCTCAGTGGATGATTTTCACAAACTGAGAGTGTATTTTTTTTTTATGTATCTGGAACGCTCAACCTTTCACAAGCTTTTAACAGTGAAAATACACCGCCAATTGCATGGCTGTGCATGGCACTGTGGGTTCTGCCATCAAAGTTTTTAACACATAATTTGTATTTGGGTACATGCTTCACAGTCCTGAGGTGTAGGGCCTCAACTTTATTGGTATTAAGACCTAAACCGCTGCTGTTTCAAGCTTGCTGCTGAAACTTTGTAATCTAGAATATCTTGTAGCCGTTTTTTATCTTCTTTGGTGGGATTGAGGGTCCTCATGCCTGTGTTCTGTCCCTTACCATTACAAAATATTATTTTCTTCTGCACTGATTGTGTTACCGCTCAGCCGGTTTACTATGTTTTGTCTTGCTTGGACTGCAGCTTGATAAAATTTGTGTGTTGACGCACCATGCTTTTTTAATGCAAGCGTCAATTCAGTCTGACACCTTGTAACTAGCTTGTTGGCCAGATATGCACGATTGAAGTTGAAACTTCTGTCGGTGGCTTTTCCAACAAGGAATATACTGAGCCCATTATAATTTATCCCAGTCAAACCTTCATGACAGAGAAGTTTAGTAAACTCGTGCAGAGTGAGACTCTGGCAAAAACAAAGACCGGTGCAGTGCCTTGAAACCCCATATTAAACTACCAGCACTCTCGTTTTTTCCATGCTACCTCATGTTACATGGAAGGCGCCTTAAACTTTCACATGCGCCCTGGACCTTCGCCCTGAACAATATTCACCGGTCACCCGTCAGTCAGCAAATGCGAACCAAGAACACATCCTATGGGCCCCAAGCATATATATATATATATATATATATATATATATGGAAACCTAGCAGGGATAACTGATTTTACCCTAGTCCCTCAACTATCGTCCTGTGTAACACGCATATGTTCCAAATAAACCCCAGCGTAGACCACTAGGCTGAAAATCAACAAAAGGAAATCCAAACCAAGCATCAAATTGTAAAAGGAAAAAAAAAATTTAATTTTGATTAATAAACAAATACAGCTATTCTGTATTTGACACCCCCCTTTTTATTGACATGAATAAACCTACACGACAGTATACATGAAAAAATACTACACGCAGAGAATATGTATTGATGATAAGTATTTCAGACCCTCCCAAATATGAATTATTATCAACAAAGATAAAAACTAGAAGACCCGGAAGGACCCTATTTCCTACCACATACCATACAATTAGTACCTAAGCAAAATGATACTACAACCTTGAACCAAAGTAACCAGCCTCATGCTAGCCAATTTCTAATAATGGTCCAAGATAACATCATTTACAAAGACTATATCTAGTATAATAGGTGAACAAGTAATTAAGTAACAATGCCAACTATAGAAATATAGAAATTGAACCATTTAACAATACATTATATTAAACTTTTTTACCCAAATGATGCGCCTTTGATTATCAAAATTTAAAAAAGCACAATTCTAACATATAGATCATCGAGCTTGTATAAAATATGAATTTCACTGTTCCCATCGTGACTTGTAATTATAATACATTACAAATCAGCCTTTAACCTGACTAAATGATTAACTGATCGACGTAACTCGGTAACACATGTTTTCAGCAACACTAAACCAACCGTTCCATCTCTCCCCATGAAAAATTTTTCACTATTGCAAGAGACCATAAATTACGAGGCACTCTTTTTTCAAACAGCAGAACTAGTTCTCCTACTCTGACGTTATCGCTTGCAACCTGCCATTTCGACCTAGTGTTCAAAGACGGAATATAAAGTTTCAACCATTTAGACTAAAACATGTTTGGCAAATGTGGAGTGTATGTAACCCAACTTCAATTAGCATCTGAAACAGAACCTCCACCTGGCGGGACACCCGTGTACTTACGTAGCGTAAGCAATGAATTGGGAGTAATGGGTGTAAAATCATTGGGATCAGAGCGCATTTTTGTCAATGGTCGACTATTAACGATCGACTCTACTTCACAAAAAGTAGTTTGCAGTACTTCATCTGTGAGTCGCGATGTATATGGGAGTATTGCTCTTAAAACTCTTTTGACCACACCAATCAGACGCTCCCAGCCACCACCTCAGTGTGGTGCACATGGTACAGTGTATACGAACTCTATTGACTTTGCAACGGAAAACTGCTTTAAAGTTGACTGTGAGAGGAAATTAAAACCCTGAAGTAGTTCTTGTTCCCCTTTGATGAAATACCCCGCGTTGTCGCAATAAATAGTTGAGAAACAACCTCTATGTGACACTAAGCGACGCAGGGCATTTAAAAAGGAATATGCCTCAAGTGAATGCAGCATTTCAATGTGTATTGCTATGGAGCTCATGCATGTAAATATACATCCATAACGCTTCTTCTGTCCACGATAGGAATTTGTGTAGTATGGACCAAAACAATCTATTCCTACGTGGGTAAAAGCGGGAATGTTAGGCCTGATTCTAGCAGAATGCAAATCTGCCGTTAGCTGACATGCTGGTTTTGCATACAACCTTTCATACACAATGCATCTCTGTAAAACGCGTTGAACAGAGCGACGTGTTTTGGTAATCCAATACTCACTACGCACTAAACTCAACGTCCATTCGCATCCCAAATGCGCTTTAGCATGATAATGATGTATAATATGCTGAGCAATAGTACATGAACTTGACAATATGATTGGATGTTCACCTGTCCTGCCCCCGACTCTCAATATACCATTTTTGTCCAAAAATGGATTTAAGGATAGAATGCTACTTGACTTGCGTATCGGTAGATCTGAACTCAATCCAGCAATTTCTGCTTCAAATACTTGCTTTTGAAAATGTCTGATTACAATATCATGAGCAGTATTGAATTCACTTGTTGATAGTGAATTTTTATTAAATATGCACTTTGCTCTATACAAAACAAACTCGCGAAGCCATGCTACACATTTAATAATCTTGGTCCATGAAGAACAATATTCACAGATCTTTTCAATCCATGACTTGGGACTATCTGTGATCACTTACTTGTGTATCAAAGGATTTTATCTCATGATTATCCTGAGAAACCGAAAAAGATTCATAGTTTCTGTCCCAAAATCTTGTGAAACTGGTCAAACATTGTAGACCATGACACCACAAATCAATGGCTCCCTGATGGTCTATGGAAAAAGGCTTAGTCAACAAATCTGCCGGATTGTTTTGCAATTCTCAGGGATGTGGGTGGAGGATGAGAAAAAAAGAGGAAACATAAATGCCGGGGGTTTGGGGGCCGCACAGGCGCCCAACTGGGTCCAGGGGCAGCGCTAAAAACTTACATTTCCTGCCACCAAATTATAAATGAAAGGTGATGGCATTACTGATGCAACATGCTGTCAGTAAGAAATGAACTGTGATTCAAGGTTTACATATTTTCTTTTATTCAAACTTGTTCAATTTGTTATTGATCACATGGCAAAATCTGTTTACACCAACAGTAAGTTTCTGCCATGAAAACTCAGTGTTTGTAAACTTTTATTCACAAATGTTGCTTAATTGAGCGTGGATGATATCATTTTAAAAGCATGCTTGGTTTATTTCCAATGTAAACAGTAAAGCTTGGAAGCTTCAAAAACCATATTCACCTTTAACTATGTAATGCAACTTAACAAGTAAATAAGTTTATGAAAAGTTTCAGGAGATTCACAATCTAAAATACTGGATGTAATTGAGATTCACAATCTAAAGTTCATGTCCAGTTTTAATTATTGCACCTCCACAATCTAAAATACTGGATTTAATTGAGATTCACAATCTAAAGTTCATGTCCAGTTTTAATAATTGCACCTTCACAATCTAAATTACTGGATTTAATTGAGATTCATAATCTTAAGTTTATGTCCAGTTTTAATTATTGCATCTTAATATCAAATTCAATTGAATGAGATTAACAATCTAACTTTGTTTGACTTCTAGTTCAAACTACAACATATCAATGTTTAAGTTCATTCTTAGTTTTAACTGGTACACCTAATATCAAATTAAATTCATGAGATTCACTATCTACATTTGTAAACATTGGCATCTAGTCTAAACTACAACATGGATGCTTTTTCTTTCCAAATACACCTTAATATCAAATAAATTCATGAGATTCACTATCTACATTTGTAGTCATTGGCATCTAGTCTAAACTACAACATTGATGCTTTTCTTTCCAAGAACATAGGGGAAAAAAGTGTACACAGGAGAGTTATTATCATAGACCATCAAATTTCTAAGAGGTCAGTGCATTATCATAGAACAAGTAAACAAACAATAATCTATTTTCACAAATGAATGCAAACTCCCAAATCAAAGGCCTTAGTTACTGTGTCCAGAGCTGCATATCTAGCTTTAAGAGTCAAATGCATTCAGAATGTAATAAATTAATGCAAGTCAAATATGGCATTCACAATCCAACAAATTAATGGGTTCTGCATGCATCACATGTGAATGTTTATAAATGTCATCAAAAACACTTGAGTAATGATGTTTCACTGTAGTTATGACTTATTTGCCAACTTCTTGGAGTGGGCAACACGACTCTTTTTTGCCGCATTGGTCAAAAGTTCTTTGGCTTTTCTTTTTGTCAGGACTGATTTATTTGCGGTTACACCAAGAGTTTTTTGCTTTGCCTCCCTTTCCTTTATTCTTTCTTTTCTCACCTCCATGTACCTGGCATATGCTGACGTGATTTTTGAACAATTTGGGGTCAGCTGGCTCATGGAGGTGGTCATCTTTTCCATAGTAGGCCAGACTGCTCTTCCCACTGGCCTTCACAGCATACTTGACTGTTTGTATCGCGCTGTATGTGTCGACAGTCATGCGAGATGACCCCTTGTCCAGTATGTCCCCCATCAGGCTAAAGGAGGACTCGACAAGGGGCCCATGGAAGCACGAAAGGGCTGCTTTTACAATTTTGCAAACATTTGGATATTTGCCTGTCTGGTCAACCTTGGCCCACCAGTGGTCAACCCGCACACCTTCATCCTGTAACTTGACAATGTCAGGGTCAGTCTGGATCTTCCTCACTTCCTTCTCATATGAGTCTGCTTCAATACTGATACTGGTCATCAGAGAAGGAAGCTCCAGAAGCCCACGCTGACAGACACCCTGTCCCAACTTTGAAGGATCTAGAGCTACCATGCTCTTTAAAACTTTGTTGCATACTGGCATCTTCTCCTGCAAACTTTTTGCACAGGCAATGTATCCTTCCTTACACTGTCGCAGAAAGTCTATGATCATGCTGTCATCTCTCCGTGATGCTTTGACTATTGCCTTGGCATGTACACCCAGATACATGTCCCTGTCAGGCACACATGTGGCAGCCACATCAAGCATTTTGAGACCACGGGCACTAACATCTTTGACAAACTGAGGCTTCACAAAGAATGAAAGAAACTCTCGCAATAGTTCAACCTGTTTGCCATGTAGTTTGTGGATCAATGGCACCTTTGTCTGAAACATCACAACATATTGTTTCAGCACAGGCAGCACAGAAGCATACAGATAAAGAATCAGTTTCATCTTCTTCCGTTCATAAAACAGCTTCTGAACTATGCGTTTCTTTCTGTCCTTTCCCTCTTGAGTCATTCCACTTTTTCTCGCAAGAGTGTCTCTGATTTGATAGATACTCTCCTTTCCTTCCTTCTCAATTCCAAGTCTTTTGTAGATTTCTACCACATGTACCATGTACAGTGACCGATCGGCTGGACTGAGAAAAGCAAAGTAGAACAAAGTGTATGCGTCAAGCAAGCGTACAGTGTCCTGAGATATATCATGGAGGGACAGCCAGCGATGGGACACATATCTTTCTGGCACTGTGTATGCTATACCCAGTATGACTCAAATGTTCTGCAATGCCTCACGTAAATCAGTTGACCACTTAAAGTCAGTGTGGATATCATTTAGCATCCCTTCTGCATAATACTTGAATGGCTTGCAAAATTTCTTTGCAGCATTATGCGCATGATGGCAGCTATCTCCATCCACATCCAACAGATGTGGTGCATCCGAGTTACGCATTGCCGTCTCTAGTCCATTTTTAGAGCCACGCATAACTGCACTGGAGTCCATGAGGACAGACATGAGATTACTCCATGGAAGGTTCAGTTTCTGGAAAAGTTTCACCATTTCATTATGAAGACTTTTGCTTGTTACCTGCACAACAGAAACTGAAGCAAGGTGTTGCACAATAACTTCTTTCTTTTCCTCTGAAAAGAAACTAACTAGAAGTGTCAGCACACGTTGTACGTTTGAGCTAGTTGCCTCGTCGATGTTGAGGGAGAATGGAATTTTCCGTAGCTGACCAGTCAAGCTGTCCTCCACAGTTTCAGCCAAACCATACCTCAACTTGTATGTCGCCACTGTCCTTTCAAGTGCTACACTGTCCAGGGCCTTTGTATCTTAGGACATTTTCTTTGCAAATTCAACCAACTTGGGGGCCATGGCAAATGGCAATGAATGTTCTGCCAGAAATCCCAGTACAGTGGCCTCAGCTGTAACTTTTCTGTCAGCAAGGGGTACCAAGGGCTTGCTCGTTGGTTGCCTTGCTGCTACATGTCCCCTTAACATAGGGTGCAGCCCGTATGTCACTGTTTTCTGGTCCGGTGCACATCCAGCACCTGAAAGATATATTTGAATGAAAATTTATAAAATCTGAAAATCACAGCTGAGCAACAACAAAGCAAACGAAGACAAAACTTTGATTATAATATTCATTATCATAATGAGTACTTTCTTTTCTTGCTGAAAAAAAAATGAACAGGGGTTACCCTTCAAAAATGGATTTTCTTGAACTCCTTTCACCCTGCCACTCAGCTTGCCAACAGGCAGAAACAACTGTTCCCAAGCTCAATTAGCCCCCCCCCCCCCCAAAAAAAGGCACCCCTCTAAAAAAAACTAAGTCCAGACCTGAAAAAAATTTGAGCAGGGGTCCGGGTAGAAAAATGATTTTCTAGTTCCCCTTTTCCCCCTATCACTCAGCCTGCCAACTGGCAAAAGCTGTTCCCAAGCTCACTAGGATTAGGTGTTGTTCACCATTGATCTTCAGTGCCATAGTCAGGGATCCTGCGTCTTGAACTCCTGGCACACATATTCTCTCATTATCGCCCACAACAACACACTGAGAATATCCGTCGTCTGCTCTATGTATAGCAATATCAATGTCGAATGATAAAACTCACTTCAACCACCGGCGATTCGTTTACCTTTAAATCCTTTAAATCTGCAAACGTAAGGAGTTAACAAAATCAACACATACCTGGCAAAATGTAGTTTGTCTTCCGTGTGGTGACATGCGACTTGTGTGCCGCCGATTTCGTGTGATCCACGAGTGCAATCATCCCTCGGGATCCATACTTGAGTTCCCGGCGACATAACATGCAGTAGGCAATGCCTGGCTGGCATTTTTTACGGATGAAATCCCCAAGATACGATCCGTCCACCGCTTTACTTTGCAGCCATTCCCATTTCCACACATTCTTCACGCTACTGTCAATGGCCTTTATCCTTTCAATAGATGTGTCACGCTCTAAAAATTCACAATTGCCACTTGACACGCTGCCCCGGGACATATTGTCATAGTGGTAAATGGCGGAACGAAATAAGAGGACAATTCTCATTGGATGAAACATGTATGGCGCGAAAGCTTGTCCAATCAGTTCGCGTAAAACATGTTGCAGAAAGACGAGACCTTTCGTGACTCAACGATAGGTCACGATATTCATTATGGCAGCCCCCGTAAGCCCAAAATACGCTGTGTTACGCGTGAATCCTACCCTGCGTTATTTATCCATACTTAAAGTCAAAATTAAAGGTACAATTTTTCTCATCAAATTTGGGCAAATCTGGAAATTGTTCCTGGACCACGGGAAAAGCGGAAATCCGCGAATCCGCGGAAAACCCACATCCCTGAATTCTATGTAATCCCACCACTGAGGATTAGTGTGAGTTCTGATAAAGCTGACGCGATTTTCCACAAAAGTGTGAAAACGACGAGATACGTTCTTGATGTAGCCTAAAACAATTCTCGAGTCTGTCCAGAAAAACACCGGTACATTATTCATACATAGTTCACGTTTTAGAACAATGTATAAATTTACAGCACATTTTGCTGCTTGAAGCTCTAGCCTAGGCCCGATTGGCTGTTTTTAATTGGTGCAATGTGAGCCTTACTCAATAATAACCGACATGAAATTTCGCCAGTATGGCTAATGCATCTAATAAATGCACTGGACCCGCATGCAATCTGACTCCAGTCAGCCAAAAAAAAAGCACTTAATGAAACTTGTCAAACTCTGCCGGTTTCACACATCTTGGAAAACTAACGTAAGCTAATGTTTTACTCAATGAATGAAACCATGTACACCAATTTTGCTGTAAATAATCAGGCACACAGGTATCCCATTCTGTTTGAAGCCGGGTAGCTTGTTGCAACAGTAATTTACCGGTAACCACCCAAGGAGCTATGAGTCCAAGAGAGTCGAATATAGATGCAACAAAATTGAGAATGACTTGTCGTGTAAGATTCACAAAATTTTGAGCTGAACATCAAAACGAAAAACATCCTCCTTTATCATCCATTTTACCCCCAAAGCTCGACATTGTAAGCCTGACGAAAATTAATGAACTTCCTTTGTACGACTTCCAATAAGGATCTGGTCTAAAACTTGCTCGTTGTTAATTGCATATTTTGTGATTTCAAAGCCTCCAAACGGAAAAATGGCAGGGAGATAGAAAAACAATCCGATACACTTCATTGATGCTAAGCACTGATTGTGTAAGGTCGTCTACATACATGGAATTTAAAACTGATTCCTTGAATAAAGGATTTATATTAGGATTATCGAGGATAATCCTTCTAAGGGCATAGGTAGAAGATGGTGAACACCAAATGCCTCCAAATATGTTCACACGCATGCGCAAATGAATCGCCTCGCCCCCTTTATACAACAGAAAGCGTGGTGCATCACGATCGCATTCAGGTATTAACACTTGGTTATACATTTCCTTGAGGTCACCTTGTACTCCCTATTCATGTGATCTGAAGCGCAAAAAGATAAACAATAACTTGTTTACCAAGTCTGGTCCTTGTAAACAACGCTCATTCAACGAACAACCGGCACATTTAGCTGAGCAATCAAAAACAGTGCGTAGTTTTCCAGGTTTATGTTCATTAACTACACCATGATGTGGAAGGTAGAAAATTCTATTTGATTCGCTCAAAGGATTTCTAGGGATCACTTCTGCGTATTTGGAATCAATCAATTTTGAAATCTCTTGGTCATGTCTTGACAAGAGATTGTCCTTGATCAGGCATATGACAAGGTTGTCCAAGCGTTTAACGGCCATAGGGAAATTATTTGGAAGTGGTTCCTGAGGATTTTTCCATGGGATGGGTAGCTGATAATGGCCATCCACTAACTGCCAAGCATTATCCAACAGCTAAAGGACTCTTTTAACCTCCACAGAGAGTGAAGTGCTGCCAAACGCTCCATTCTCTAGCTCCCATAACTTATGTATGTCAGTAACGGGTGCAGAAACATATTACACATTGATTCAATAGTTTTTGCTGGATCAGAAACTTCAGTGTTATATGCAAAACAGATGTCATCTGATGCAATTGACACTGAAACTACATGACTATTAAAACATTCGTTTTGTACACTGTGCAATATGCTACTGCTAGATACAAGTGTAGAACTGTCTATTCTACTGTCGTGCCTGAATAGACCCGAAAGGTGGATGTGTCGGTGTAAAAGCGGTTGTATCGGAAGGTTTTTTTTCCCCTGTACCTGTAGCGGAATTGGTCAGCAAAGTCAATGGTGGGAGATCGTTGGCGAGGAAAGCGTCGGTCAATTTCAGGGGCTTGTTTCAGTGGGTAAAGTGTAAGTCTCGACAAGAAAATGAGGTTTATTTGACGGAATTAGTGATAAGGAACACATACATGCAAGATTTGACCATAACAACAACAACAACACTACATGGATTTTATTATACTCTGTCCCATTGAAAATTGAGACAGTCATTAGCGTCCGTATGAAATCAAAAGGAACACTTAAGACATCTTTCAACACATTATGTGTTACCTTGTTACTGGACCCAGGTCCTCGTATGAAATTTATATCGTATCCTGCGCTGAAATCGCAGACCCGTGAAATAAAGTCGTTGAAGCGGAACAAATCGACCCAATTCAAACATGGCGCCGATGTGTTTTCCTTGCCGTCGTCACCAAAGGACCCGGATGACGGGATTTCCCCAAGGGATCGCTCATTACTGGAATTGCGTGAAGCAGGTGCGACAGAAGACTCGTGCGCTTGGACGGCACTACATTTAGGCCTATCATAATAAGACTTTGTTTTATGTGTCTGCAATGTGTGATGTGTCATTGAAAGTAAAAGACATGTATACGTACTCACCTGACCGACGAATAACTTCTTTCCTCTTTGAAATGCTTGGAAACTTTTACTTTTCTTTTTGTATCAGGTCGGGCTCTATAAAATGGGCACAGGCTGCCAAAACCAACAATAATAGTGCTACAGCGTATACATCAGATCCAAGATGGAAAAGATGCTGTAACGTGCACTGAAATCCAATTCCTTGATACATTATCTTTGAATATAGGCCTACAAGGAAATTTTGGCCAGTCTGCCAGCTTTGGAAATTTGACGAACTTCATATTGCACAGCCAAATAAACCAGACAGCTTTTAAAAGATGACAATGCCTCTTTTTTAATTCAATATCAAAAATTCATATTGGAGCTCCATGCACATGAAGTTGAGTGTCCCTCCTTGGCCAGTCTGATTGTGAAGGAAAATTGATTAGCACTTGTAAAACTTGCTTGCATTCTGCTGTATTAGTTCTTCTTTGAATCGTATGAGCATGTATACATATACATACATACATACATACATACATACATACATACATACATACACTTCAGTTAAATCGACTCGTACTGTCTCTGATTTT
The DNA here is from genome assembly GCA_964020975.1 of Hermodice carunculata. Classification (NCBI taxonomy): domain Eukaryota; kingdom Metazoa; phylum Annelida; class Polychaeta; order Eunicida; family Amphinomidae; genus Hermodice; species Hermodice carunculata. The sequence goes on along the minus strand of OZ026620.1, from coordinate 76,199,795 downwards.
CATCCGCAATTCACATGTAGAGCTGTGTGTACAGTGTCAAGCCAATTGGATGTACCTACTTTTCAGGCCATAGTTTGTTGAATGCATCATCACAGTGAGCCCAAGCCAAACTGATGCTGTTGCGTTTCTAGTTGAGCGCCTTGTGAATATTATGATAACCCCATAGCGCTGACGGCCACTCGCAAATGTTCATTTTTCGCCTGTGGATGAAACAGGCCTGAATACCTACATGTATCAGGGAAAACCACACAGCTGTATATCCTGAAATTTTAATATATATGTCATATATGTACATCTTAACTACGGAATGAGAAAGTAAAATAGTAATAATAATATTCTGTGGCACTCTGCTTCTCTGCCGTGGTCCTGACTAGCTTAGTAGCTAGTCAGGTGGCCTTTAGTACGAGAAAAAAAAGTCCAATCCCACTGTCGCAACTCTGCGCTTGACATGCCCACAGCCCCAGCTGATGATGCCACCTGGTAGGGTCATGGGAGCCCTAATAAGGGCTACCTTCTCCCTTCCCTTCCTAAGTTTGCCCTCTATTCTCTTCTGTGACTAATCCTAAGATATTATTCCTACTCTCCCAGCACTGCACCAAGAAGCCTTTCACTGACTCTTAATCAACTCAACTTCCTGGAAAATCGCCCTTCAATCCTAGTACTCATTCTCTGCCATGTCCCTTACTTGCTCTAAGCTTTTACACTGCCCATCTCTTGTTCTCCATTGTACAAACAGCTGGTCTCTAAGTGCTCTATAACCTGTACACCATGTCATCATATGATCAATAGTCTCATCCCCATCCTCCCTACACATCCTGTACTTCCCATCACTCCCATTCGTCCACTGCTGTTTCCTCTTCTCCAGATTGATCACTCCTGCTCTGCCCTGAACTAACAGTCTAGAACCCTTGCTACCAACCCAGCATTTAGTCTTCACTGGGTTGTCTACAGCTCTATATGCTTTCAGTGTGCTTTTCTCCTCAACCCCTCTTTTCCACTGCTCCACATGTTTCTCCTCAATCACCTTTCCTATATACGATTTCCACGCCACTTCAATCTCATCCTTTCAACTCATATTTCTCAGCTAACTTGTCTATTTCTTGAACCAATTTGTCCTTTCACTAACAGCCTCCATGTACATCTTCCTACACCATCTTTCTTCATTCACCTGTTGCAAATATCACCAATAGCCTAGTCTAGCCAACTCTCCCAACACAGGCTCTGTTGCTACACACCGTGGTGCCCCAACCACACATTTCCCCATCTCCCTCTGTGCCTTCTCCATCCATTCAATATACTTTTCACTAATGGCTATCACATGTACCCCATACAACATCCCAGGTATGGCTACAAGTTCCCACAGCACCCTTCCTGTGAATGATCTATTGAAGCTGTTCCCTGCCGTGACCTTTATCATACCTTTCGCTCTATTCACATTCTGTCTGATTTTCTCAACATGGTAGTTAAACATTTCCTGTCTTGTGACCTTAATACAAGACACACTTGTTACAAATGAAACAACGATTCATACATATCTTCCAGTGAAACTGTGGTTCCGACATTTGAAACGACAATTCCACCACGTGAGGTATTGGTAGGCCAATACACCTTGCATTGATATTCCTTTTAATCTGTCATCTCGGAGGACTGGCAGGGCCAAATGAAAAGCGTGAAGACACGGATACAAAATGGTGTTTAATTCCTCAATACCGGTTAGGCTTGAAACATCTGACGTAAAACAGTAGACACTTGTTTTGACACACCCCGTGCACCTTAAACCATTTTCACCATTTAAACAGACATACCAACGTCTGACGCACGCCCCGTGTGTTCTGCTTCCAAGGATAACACATCCGTGTGTCTATACCATAGAAGTGTATTACGTCATTCAAACGGGTGTATTAAACCATACCAACGGATATATTAAGCCATTCCAATGGATTAAAAAGAAATATACTGAGCCCATTATAATTTATCCCAGCCAAACCTCCATGACAGAGAAGTTTAGTAAACACGTGCAGCGTGAGACCCGTGCAAAAACAAAAACCGGTGCAGTGCTTTAAAACCCCATGTCAAACTACCAGCACACTCATTTTTTCCATGCTCCCTCATGTTACATGGGAAGCGCCTTAAACTTGCACGTGGGACCTGGACCTGCGCACTGAACAATCTTCTCCGGTCACCCGTCACCCAGCAAATGCGAACCAACACATATCCTACAGGCCCCAAGCCTATATATATGGGAACCTAGCATGGATGACTGATTTTACCCTAGTCCCTCAATTGTTATCCTGTGTAACACGCATATGTTCCTAATAAACCCCAGCGGAAAGTCACATAGACAACCAGGCTGAATATCTGAATCAACAAAAGGTAATCGGAACCAAGCATTAAATTGTAAAAAGGAAAAAATATAAATTTAATTTCGATTAATTAACAAATACATCTATTGTGTATTTGACAGTGGTAACTATATGCACTTTGTATTTCTTTTCAGCTGCATTTTGGGGCATTTCTGCGGGCCAAGCAAAACTTGGCGTACTCCATATCGACTTAGAAATATTTAGTGCGCATGCGCAAATGTAATTGACAGGTAGTTTTAAAATGCCGGCAAGGTTCATATGTAGGCCGCAAAAAAACCGTGAAAATTGATGGTTACAGGAATAAGTACAAACCACACTGTAAGCAAATTTCTTTCAAGAGTAAGGTAAACTACTCAAATTTGGTTATGGATGAAATAAGATGGTCATTTTGCCCGCTATTTGCGTGATATTTGCGAAATCCCCTTCCATAACTCAGGGTTGACAGACTATAACCTAATCAGTATTTTTGGTGGACAGTGACTTTGCCAGTCAGTATGAATATGATGATGGGTTCGCATGGATCAGAATATGATGACAACCATTCTGCTGGTTGCCCCTGGGCAAAAACTGCGCTGTGCGTTGTGGCCCCATGGCTGATGGCCTCAATAGCTGCCTCCCAGACTCCCTAAAGTTACTGATCAGTAAAGACCCAAAAGACGTCAAGATTTTATTGTCAGCAGCCAGGTCTGCACAGTCCATGAGAACATTGAGTAAGGAAACAAAGGAACAACCTGCTCTCCAAACGATCATAGACCACATTAGCCGCCTCAATGATAAGTTTGACCAGGTGCAGGTTACTGTGAATACTGTAAACAAGAGACAGTCTAGGTCCACTACTCCACCCAGGGTACAGTTTAGAGACAGAAGTAACTCCAGAGGGCGTCAATATGATCGTTACAACACAGGGCAATTTTACCAGCCTAGCAACCAGATTCAAGATGGCCGTCTGCCACAAAGTGCTCAACAGATTCAAGATGGCCACTGGCCACAGGGTGCTCAGCAAATTCAATATGGCCACTAGTCACATGACTACCAATATGGTTTCCAAGGTGCTTCAAACCAATATGGCTACCCATAAGCTTCAAACCAATATGGCTACCAACAAGGATTCTACCCTCAACAGGGGCCTCCATCCAACTACCAGGGGCCTCCATCCATTCAACAGGGGCCTCCATCCAACCAACAGATACCTTCACACAACTTTGTCTGTAAAAGCTGTGGAGGCACATGACATTACAGAAGCAGATGTGTGCACTACAGATCTATTTGTCATAGATGCCAGCGAACAGGTCATATTGCTAGAGTCTGCTGCAGTCAACCACATAGTCAACAGCAACCACAACAATAGGACATTGAGCCTGTCTCTAGTTCTAAATCTGGGGATGGGCACCAAGGGACACCAAGGGATATTTTCACTTCTGATAATGCAGTGGCTGAAGCAATGAATCTCCTTCAGGTGAACTGTGTAAATGATGTTTTATTTCAGTCCAATGTTTCACTTACTTCAGCAGCAATACAAGAGACAGGTAAGCTTGATCATGCTGATTGTGATTCACATTCTATCAACAAGGGTACAGAAGAACAATGCACTGTCTTACCAACTTATGTCACAACTACTACCACAGAGACTGAAATGTACCAGAGTATGGTAAAGGTGAAAAATAGTAACATAGTTGCAGTCATAACATTGGTAGATTCGGGTGCAGCCATTTCATGTATTGCTAATGATTTCTTCCAGCAATTGCAGAAAAGACGGAAATTTCAAGTTGAAGAGTCTCATTTAAATGTAGTCCGAGGTGTTGGTGGATCAATGGTAAGAGTATTAGGCAAAGTTACCCTTCCCCTCTGCATTGGTAGTTTACAACTTTTCCAACAATTTCATATTTTGGAACCAATGAATCAAAATATCATTCTGGGGATTGATTTTTTGCAAAGTCAAAAGGCTAAAATCAATTTTGCAGATGATACTCTTGAAATTCAAGGAGGAATGACGGAGGTTAATCTATGTGCTCCTGACCCCACAAAATCTTATTTAGTGAGGGTCAAAGGTAATGTTAGCATTAAACCAAAACATCAGGCTGTCATACCTGTTCAAACAAGATATGAAGGTGACCACAAAAATGCTTTGGGCATAATAGAACCTGTTTCTAGCTTAATAACCAAATCCAACATTTTGGGTAGTCATTGTGTTGTCAAGCTGAATGGAAATGTCTGTATGTACCGGGTCATGAATCTAACAAACGTAGGTATCACCCTCAAACATAAACAGCCTGTTACGCTGTTCACACCTTCAGGGGAAGAAACTGTCATTGCAGAGATTGCAAAAAGCAGTAGTCCACAATTGCATGATATACAATCTTCGGTTCCAGGGGTTGAAAGTCATTTTACACCTGTCAAAAATGACATTTCTCCCATTACAGAATCAAGTCCACTGGCTCACAACCTGTTGACAGATGTCAAAAGTGACAATTCTCTTGTTTTCCATGCTTGTTCTTCTGACAGCCACATGGCAGCTGTCACGAATGACGTTTCTTTAGTTCCAGAGAATGTTCATAATGACAGCCACATGACAGCTATCACATATGACAGATCCATGCATCCACATGCAGTGTCACATGTTGACAGCCACATGACAGCTGTCACACATGACAGTTCCATGACTTCACATGCAATGTCACATGTTGACAGGCACATGACAGCTGCCACACCTGACAGTTCCATGCCTTCACGTACAGTGTCACATGTTGACAGCTGCATGACAGCTGTCACACATGACAGATCCATGAACCCACATGCAATGTCACATGTTGACAGCCATATGACAGCTGTCAGACATGACAGTTCCATGCCTTCACATCCAGTGGCACATGTTGACAAGTACTTGACAGATGTCAAAGATGACCTTCCAGTGCTTTCAAGTACAATGATAAAGGCTGTCAATCATATGCCAAATGTCAATGTCAATACTGACATTTCAGTTTCACATGTTGATGGTCCTTTAACAGCTGTCAAAAATGACAGGCATGCTCCTTCAGACTCAAACCTTGATGTCATCTTGGATCACAACAATGATTCATCAACATGTATTGAAGTGGCATGTGATCCTGGGTTTACCTTGGAAAGCTCAATGCTTGATGAGCAACAAAAGCAAGACTTTCTTTCATTCCTAGGAGAGAATCATGATGTTTTTGCCAAGGATCTCTCGGAGTTGGGCACTTGCAGTTTCTATCAATACAGGCTGGACACAGGCGACTCTAAGCCCATTAGGTGACCACCATATCGTTATGCTCCAGAGCAGAAAAAAGAGATGGAGATTCAGACAAAAGAAATGCTGGACAATGGCATCATTGAGCCTTCTTTTTCAGAATATCATGCTCCTGTGGTATTCGTGAAAAAGAATAATGGTGAGTAAAGGTTTGTGGTAGACTATCGGGGCTTAAATAAAGTAACCAAACCTATGTACTACCCCCTTTCAAAATTAGAAGAAGCTATTGATTCTACTGCCCAAGCAAAACCACAAATCTTCTCAGTGCTCGACCTTAGCAGTGCGTTTTGGCAAATTCCGCTAGATCTGGCCTCAAAACACAAGACAGCATTCATAACACACTCTGGAATCTTTAATTTTACAAAGCTGACATTTGGACAAAGTCTTGCGAGGCCTAAATTGGTCCTGTACTTTGGTGTAAGTAGATGATATATGTTGTTATAGAAAGATTTGGCACAACACAAGTATCATTTGGCACTAGAATTTGACAGATTGAGACAGAGTGGGTTGCGGCTTAAACCTCAAAAGTGCGAATAAGGGGTTGAAAGTGTTAAATACTTAGGACATATCATTTCTAAGGATGGTGTAAGTGTACACACTTCAAAGACAGAAGCTGTAAACTCATTTCCTGTTCCAAAGAATGTCACAGATGTATGAGCTTTTCTAGGTCTGTGCAATTATTACCGCAAATTTGTCAAAGGCTCTGCTCATATTGCCAATCCACTCACCACTCTTTTGCGCAAACATTCTAAATTCAAGTGGACAGACCAATGTCAAGCTGCATTTGAAACTCTCAAGAAAGCACTCCTGTCACCACCCATACTTGCTTTCCCACATTTTGACAGGCAATTCATTTTGTATACGGAGCCATCAAACTTTTCAATCAGTTTTATTCTTGGGCAACGTGATCCTCTGGGGCATGAAAGAGTCATTGCTTATGGGGGAAGATCCTTGCGACATGGGGAAAAGTGGTGGTCTACTACAGACAAAGAAGGTTTGGCCCTTATAGAGGGGATCAAACATTGCCATGTATATCTGGCAAACCAGAAATTCCTTGTCATTTCTGACCATCAGCCCTTGAAATTCCTGCAATCAAATAAAAGTAATGTGGGAAGATTAGCAAGATGGTCTCAAATAGTGTCATGCTACAATTTTGAGGTGCAGTTTAAGGCTGGGAGCCGCCATTCTAATGCGGATGGCCTTTCAAGGAGAGTTTATCCAGAGAAACAGGATCCTCCAAGTGAATCAGACAATTCTAAAGAACCACAAGTCCCTGTGCCTCTTCCTCAAATCAAAATCACATACATGCGGGATTCACCACATATTGGTCAGACTGAGTCACTTCTCCACAGTAATTCTGTTTTCACTCAGCTGACAGATAGGTGTCAGGTCCCAGATGCAAGTGTTATCAATGACACTACAGCCCTGTCATACCTTCATGACCTGTCTCAATCTGAACTAAGAGAGTTGCCACGGGAAGACCCAGATTTTAGTCCTCATATTCTATACAAGGAGCAGAATATTATTCTGGCTGATAAAGCCAACGCCAATTCTGTCAGATGTTTTGCCCAGGACTATTTCTTGGAAAATTGGGGTATTGTTCTACCTGTACTCCAAAAAACATATGCGTGACAGTAATGACCGCACAGTGAAACAACTCTGTGTTCCTAGAACTTTGAGAAATGAAGTTCTACAGAGCTTTCATGACACCCTGGCAGGAGGACACATGGGGTTCCAGAAAATGCTAGAGACAGTCAGGCTAAGGTACTACTGGCCACATATGTACAAGGACATACAGGCATATGTCAAAACTTGTCTTGTCTGTCAACAGGCAAAATCAAACCCGTGTGCCAAGAAGGCACCTCTCAAGCCTCTCCCTCCTGCTGATGTACTCAGCAGATGGCATATTGACATATTAGGGCCACTTACAACATCTTCACAGGGTCATAAATACATTTTCTTGGCAGTAGATTCCTTCTCCAAATGGGCAGAGGCCTTCCCACTGAAGACTCAGGAAGCCACTGAAATTGCCAGAGTAGTGTACAATGAGTTAATATGCAGATATGGTGCAATGGATGAACTTTTTTCAGACAGAGGCCAAAATTTCTTGTCTGAAATTGTTGCTGAGTTGTGTAGGCTCTTTGGTATAAAGAAAGTCACAACATCTTCCTATCATCCCCAGACAAATGGAGCAATTGAGAGAATGAACAGTGTCATTGCACAGGGCTCAAAATCATACTGCAATGCTAAACATAGAGACAGGCATGAGTAATTACCCAGTGTATTGTGAGCCCATCGGGTGGCTCCATCAACACCTGTACTCCCCATATTTCTTGCTTTTTGGTAGAGAGTGTAGGATGCCATTAGATGTGGCATTATTACCTCCAGAGACTTTCCCCTCCACCATCAGGGAACATGTCCGACGTGTCTTAGAAAGTGTGGAAGAAGCCAGAGAGCAGGCAAAAATGGGCATTCTTAAGGCACAAAGGTGCTGCAAATCTTCATATGAAAAGAAGACAGCAGTCCCCAAATTCCAAGTGGGAGATTATGTTTGGCTCTACTTTGTGAAAAAGACTGTTAGGTTATCGCCTAAACTGTGTAAAAAAATGGGTAGGGCCTTACTATATATGTAAAGTGTTTCCCAACTACACTTACAAATGTGCAGTGTTGATGGCAACAAACCAGTCCAATCCCTAATTCATGCGAATAGGCTGAAACCCTACCATGATCCTGACACTAGGCCTACAAATGCTCCAAACATATATGCAAATGCAGATAGAGAGTTGTCCCCTGAATAGATTGAATCACATCATGATTCACCTCCATCTTCTCAAGTGCGAAATTCAGATGCAGAGAGAAGAACTGCACAGGATTTAGCTACAAATGATACACAAAATGGTTCACAAGAGTCAACAACTGTAGATCAACCAAATCAGCCAACTCCTAGTACTGCTCATGATCCCCTTGAATGGCATCGTGTGGATAATATTCTTGCATCCAGAATGAGGAATGGAAAGAGAGAGTATAGGATCAAATGGGCAGCCAACAAATTTCGTGACAGTTGGGAACCAGAAGAAAATGTGTTATTGTCATTCAGGAATTTCACATTCACAGAACACAAACAGGGAGAAAATGCAAAAGAAGAGGACGTTATCCAAAGCCTACATAAATTTATTTGAATGGGCACTATCTATGATTTCAATGTTTCTATTATTTCTACAACAGCTTTTTTTTTTTTACAGTTTTTCCTAGTTGTCCACTTGAGGTACCCAAGTAGGCACTATTCCCACCATGTATTATGCCCTTCTATATAGTCCTTTTCTTTTATATCATAGTATGATTTTGGAGTCAAAATTATAAGGCTGCATTTTGATTAAAATTTTAAAAGGGACAGGATCATGTCAGATGAGCATCAATACCAGTCGATTTCTGCTTTATTTTTGTATATTACATATTTATATTGTCATAGTGTAGACCCATCCTTCAAAGCATGTCCTTTTTATTGTGTTTTTCTTCCATTAGGGATATTTCAGAAGGAACCTTCATACAAGTATGGCTTCTCTTTATTGGCTCTAGCTTCAGTTCTGCTCATTGTCTTGAGCTCAACCTGTGCTGAGGGTCGACATCCCAAATTGATCAGCAGGATCAATTATGGGGTTGCATATAGACACATCGTCAAGGTAGACAATTCAGAGCAGCAATGGCGCCACACAGTTCAAATACAGCTACCAACTATTCCAGTATTCAAGTCAAACATTTCCTGTCAGAATTCAGCTGGATGTTCTTCCCAGAAATCTAATGTGCTTTTTCAAATTCAACAACTTCGTAGAGAGACTATGGAAGCAGCAAGGACCACACTGAGACACATCAATTTCTTACTACCTTCGCGCAACCTGCACCCTCTCGCAGTATACGTTCATTCTTGCCATTTATAGGGAATATAGCAAGGGGACTTTTTGGAACAGCTACAGTCACGGATGTACAATCCTACAAAGTCATATTCGTGCTCTGGAACAACATGAAAGGAAGCTGACTGCTGCAATTATTAACCATGATGATGGTTTCTCCTCTTATATGGCAACTAATGACAAGCGCATGACCAATCTTCTCCAAGGAATCCAGTCTAATCATGAGTTGGTGGAACAACTTACTAAATCTATGCTTAGTTCCCTCTCTTCACTCAGACAAACCTGGACTGTCACAACTAAGATTCTGATTTCTGAACTTCAAGCCTCAATGCATTTACAAAAATCTTTAGACTCCATACTTTTGGGTATTCATGACCTCCTTCAAGGGAAACTATCCCCATATTTATTACCTGCCGACTCCTTGTTGCAGATCTTACGCCTTATTCATACTAACATTCAGCATCGTTTTTTATTCTCAGTAGTTACCATGAATGTTGAGTATTACTGCAAGTCTCTATCTGTAGTTTATGCCAGACAAAATTCCTCTCTATTCTTCACATTTAATGTTCCTATAACTTCCACTCACAGCCTATTTGATGTATTTCAAATTCTGATATTTCCAGTGCCCTTGAACCATACGACTACCCATGCTTCCCAATTATTTGACTATCCCAAATACTTGGCGGTTCAAGAATCAAGTAGGACCTTCATAGAAATTTCTGATGCTGAATTTTCATTGTGTGTTGGAGGCAACAAAATTGACACCCCAACCTGTGCCAGTGCCATATTTTTTCAACAAATGCAGTTCATTCCTAAATTATGTAATTTTATTTTTGTTTTTAATAAGTTGTCAAGTAATTTAATGGAAATTGAACCGGGCATGGTACTTTTGTCAAATATCCCAAATTGATAGTTAAATGCAAAAGAACAGACACATATGCAACACAAGGGTACATGTTTTGTGTCATACATGTAAAGTGCCAATGTGCAATTCAAGCAGGTAAATTCTATCTTCCACCAAGAATTAATAATTGCAAGCATCAGTCCCTTGGTAGTGTTACAAAGGTTTATCCAGTAAACCTTGCTTTGTTACAACATTTTTTCCAACAAAATGATCTACAGTCTATTTCTGGGGATACGCTGTCTACATCCCCTTGGGCATTCAAAATTCCTCACTTTCAACTGTTTGAACATAATTTTTCAAAAATTATTGCTCAGGATCACAAATTCATCTCAGCCTCAGTAGGATGGCAACTTTGGCGAAACAAAAAAAACAACAACAATTTTTCAATCATTAACTGATAACAATTCTTAGTGGAGAATGGATACCTAATACTGATTTTACTCTTTTTGATTGGCCAACCATTTTATCTATTGTTTCCTAATCAATCTCAGTAATAATGCTAGTGGGTGGTACTGTATTATTGATTAAGTTCAGGCACCTCACATTTGCCTTTCACATTTTAAATTCTGTTAAAAAGGCTGATGCAGTGAAGCTCATTGATCCACCAAGTTTGATTTGGAATCCTGAAAATTCGGAAAAACTACCATTAAATAACACAATTTCAGGTATTTCCACAAGTAATTCCTACCTACCAACTTTTCATATTCATTCTGGTTATGTAATTGCTACATTTATTTCTGTGTTAGTGTTCTTACATATGTACAATTATTTCAAAAATAAGTATGAATCTGCTCTTTTGCTGGAAGTAACTAATGGGACATCTTGTGTTATTATTCAGGTTATGAGACTTCCTCTCTGCTCTGCACTATGTACTATCAAAGCCAGTGAAGGTGTGGGAAAAATCGCAATAGTATGGAAAAAATGTGTCCCGTTCTTAAACATAAATTGGTATGGCTTGAGTATAATTTCACCTGCAGACAATAAATCTTTAACTCCCCCAGACCATATTAGGATTGGATTGCTAACAGCTTGGAAGATAAAGAACATATTAGCGTTACCCTTTCATGCTCATGTTTATTTGCACCATATGGGTTTAACCACTGTGTTAGTTATGGAAAACCCTGGGCAAAATGTGAATGAATTTATCCAACTTTATCCCAAATTGCCAAAAGAGAATGGCATGGTTTAGCTGATAATGTACACAAAGTACAGTTATGTCATCTTAATGATATGTATGAGGTACTACTTAATCATGCAGGAAGCACTTTTTTTTAATGACTGTGGTTTGTAACATACCCTTCATGGTTTCGTTTCCAAGAAATAAGAAAGAACATTGATCTGTAGCATGTCTAAAGGTATATTGAATTCCAGTACATGTATCATTGGATTTTAATTATTGACTCTGTACCACTGCATTGAATTCCGATTACTACAGGACATGTTTAGTATTTAAGTGTGAATTTTGGAAATGAAATTATTCAATATTCTTAGTATAATATATGTTATGCACACCTAGTTGCTCTCACACTTCATATGTTCATTTTCTACCTAGAACTCTTCATTCTGTAAGCCAATTAGCATAAGATGACATGCATACTGATTCATTCTGAAGTGGTAGGCATTCCAAATTTTAATTATTTAGACTAGGGATGGAAGTAGAAATCAGGGCACAAAGTAAATCACAACCTTAAAAGTTATGATTCCATTCATTTGTTATTCTTTTATGTGAATGCTCAGTATAAAGTATGGTAGAACTGGACATTGCTACAGATAGACGAGGGATGGAAGTAGAAATCATGGCACAAAGTAAATCACATCCTTAAAAGTTATGATTCCATTTATTTCTTTTTCTTATTTCTTATTTTATGTGAATGCTCAGTATAAAGTGTGGTAGAACTAAACATTGCTACACAAGGACAATGTAGTCTTAATGCATTCACTTCTCTCGTGATTTAAAAGCACGTGCCAATATTTAAAACTAATATATCATGATTGTTAGTATTGTTCCAATTAATGTATAAATTCTTAGTTGATTAACACAACATCTCTACAAGTAGATTATTCTATGTTGATTACCTTCAATGCCGGTACGCATATTTTAAATTTAACAAACACTTCATATTTGTGTTCCAAATCTACTTATGATTATTGCTTAAATTGCACGTGTGTTCATTTCTTCAAGCCAGAACAGACGAGAAATTTGAAATGATGTACCTTATAATTGTTATTATTATGCAAGTATTCACTTCTCAAGTGGTATGGTTCAATTATTGATAATAATATGATAGTATTTGTGATATTGAAACCAGCAATTAATTTTCACTTGATTGCAGTTCTTGGGGGTTAAGTGCAGAGACCTCCTTAGTGCCTGATGTGTATTTAGGGTAATGATTTTAACACTAATGTACATATTTTTTTTCTTTTCATTTATCTCGACCACGAGGCCGTGGCCAAGACAAACAGGGGGCATAATGTCACAGAGCCAGAATGGCCTGCCTTAAACTTATCTTTATTTTCTGAATTATTTCTAACTTCTCCTGTTTCAACAATGATGGATTTCTGAAATGTGTTTTAATTTTCAAAATACATGTGGTTTACATATTTATTATTTATTTATTGTCATTTAATTATTTATTTTTCAAAACACTTGAAGTCATTCGCCTAAATTTTGCCTTTGCAAGTGCAAGCATAAATAATATATTGTTCATCAGTATAATTGCATCTAGCAATCATTAGCAGTAATTGTTTTAAATTCTTATTCTAAGATCCAAAAGCAGTTTTACATTTTGGGTATGTAAGTGGCTCCATGCCTGGTTAACATAACTTTCAACTTTTGTCTTGTTTGGAAACTGTTTCTAAAATTGTCTGAAAGTACAATTAACTGGCATTTGGTATAGTCAACTTAGACACAGGTGAGAATAAGCCTGCAATGTAAAAAAATGGCTGGTCAGACAATTTACATGCTTGACAGGTCTCTGTCCAACATTGAATAACATGCCTAATTGGTACCTGGCCTAAAGATCTGAGTGTGTGGCAGAGGTGTCCATAATCCTCTTGCTAAAACAAAGGGTTACACACAATAGGGTTCACATAGTAGCAATCTGGGAAAGTTTAGATATGTCAATGTGTACTACATGTTCATTGGTTAAATGTGTTCTTTTGTAGTTTTCAGAGTTTGCATTAAATTGTATTTTATTGGTCAACATCTATAAGCCTCTTTCTGGTTTTAGATGCTTCATTGTAAACTTCAATCTTATTAGGTATTTGCGTTTTCTATTGTACAAAAATTACATTTGTCAAGATTCAGAATTAAAAATCAGTGGAGTTCTGCCTCCTAACCAAGCAGTTGTGTTTTGTTTGTGTGAGTGTTGGGTGCCTGGCAATTTGAGTTTGTAAGTTTGGGCCTTCACTGCATAGTGATCAAGCTACATGCCCCATCCAACATTGTTTCATTATTCACTGGAGAATTCACCCTGCGACAGAATGACAAGTGTTCGTTTGCATGTTGCTGTTTCCTACTTGTCAGAAAAAAAAATCTATACATATATTATAGAATTATTGATTGGACCACGAAATACTGACATACGGCGCGAGTTTGCGAAGCAAACGAGGACTGGATTATATCAGTGGCTTCAATCCGCAGCCGACAGAAGGCGTTACGTACCGGTTGAAAAATCATCTGGTCAGCCTCCTGTCAGTGACAGCCTATGAAGAGCCGAGGCCTCAGTTTGACCCAGTCGTTAGTTATCAAATTCGTGTTCTCCCAGTCAAGTGTAAATGGAACAGCAATATATGTCGATGACTTGCAGCACCAGTTGGTAAACTTACAAATACATTCCCTTTCCCAAGATAATCTATAATGTTTAATTGCTCGGTTGAAACAGAAGGGTGACCTTTTACCATATGACTTACATATCAACGTAAATATCGCAGCATGGACGTGATGGTTGAACCACTATGTATACCGGTGCCAGTATATATACCTTGATAATATTTATTTGAGCTCAAAGCATACACTGTTTTCCACAATTAAGCCAAAACCTGCTTTTCTGGAAGCAATGTTTGTGAAAATACAGCCCCTGGCATTCCTAGGTGTCGTATTTTAGTTGCACTCTCCAAACATTAGGCCCATGGGTCGCTTATTTATAATTATAGTTTCAATTTATTTTCATTTTAATTTTTAATAACTTTATTATTCAATTTATATTTGAACCGGTGTATAGACCTGTGATTCTGCAATGCTACGGATGGTATTAGTACCTTAGAAGTGTTCGATATCATGTAACGGGACATAATAAGGCTCCATAGCATGCTTAGAATTGGAATAGTAACAAATGTGTATTTGCATATGTTTTTTCCAAAACCACACGACCAACTTCAAACTTGTTTTGCATGTACTATGCCAGGATCTTTGTAAAACTAGGTTATTGATTGCTGTCAGTCATATACATACAGTTTTAATTCAGAATTAACTTTTTCAATGCCATATTTGGACTGAGTTAACAGCTTTCCTTGGTGCGACTAAGGGGCATTATGCCCAAAACGCCCTGAGGAAAGCTGTTGGCCTGGACTCTAATATTCTACGTAGCTACAGGCATACTGGTACTTGGAATGCCCCCCCCCCGCATTCTAATTATAGTTCAGAGCAGTTCGAGTTAAGAACTTCGACTATAGTCGCAGTTGGCATAGAAAGAATTAAAATGAGCTCAGTTCTGCTCATCTTAGTTCAATGCAAGCTGGAGTGTAAGCCTAGTAGTGCTCAGGTCCTGTCAGGGATTTTTTCCACGTGTCCAGTCAAGGTGAGTATGGGGTGTTCACAAAGTCTTATTGTTTCATTTCAGTGCCAATATGAGGATTTCGCTTAAGTTCATGCAGTTATTCCTATGCCTTCCCGCATTATATGGAGGTAAGTTGACTAATGTGATATTGAATTAGGTGCAACAGTATACATCCAGAACTAACTTTATCTGCTGTATATGCCAATGATCACAAATCTTTTTTTATAAACTGCATATTGTATCGTCATATGAATCTGTATACATATCTCCACAACTCACTCTTTGTAATATATTACATTGATTCACGCCTACTGCTACATGTCTGTATGTGGTATGTTTCAGAACACGTTCATTCATGCATGATGCCTAGTGCATAAACAAAACCTCCATTATGAACTAGCGTCAACCAGATCTCATGGCATGAATGAATGAAAAAATAAATAAAGACAAACACAAAGCTGATGAGCTAAGACTGGAAGGTGTGGCTCCAGCGTTCACACAGACATTCATTTAGCAGCAGTTGGAGGCATTTTGAGTGGCAGGGGATACTTTTCAATCGAATTAGAATGACCGCTGACAGGCTCTCTGTTCCCAAGCGACTTTTACCCCGCATTACGTTATCGAATAAATGTATCTATATACCGAATATATAAGAAACTAGAAAAGATGATGTGCTGCAAAGCTAATAAGTTACGATGCCCACCTTTTGAATATTAGCAGAAATATAAAAATGATGACAATTATATAAGTAACAAAAACGATATGTTAATCAAAATCAGTACAAAGTAAGTAAACCTATCTCTGCTGGTAATAACAATTGCTAAACAGTCTCCAGTAAATCGTAATCCCTGGTGAGATTATCCACAGGTACTGTCCCACAGTTCCAAGTCCTATGACAGCTGCCAAATTATCTGGTACAAATCCCACAGAGGTACGGCTTGGTTCCAATGTGGTACTGAAAGGTGTGGTGTTGATCCAATACCTAGATGTGCAGCTTGGTTCCATGTGGTACAATGAACACCAAATATAGCAGTCCACTCAACGACACTGTCTACACTACACAGGTACAATGTAAAAAACGGCTCGCAGTCCCAATGGCTTAATGACAACACACAGTTGATGTCAGATCGCCAGAATTATCTCTCCTTCCCAGTCAGGAAAGTATCTGCTTTATATATCCAGGAAGAGAAATCTCTAATTTCTTTGAGAGCTTTCCAATTAGTCATACATTCCAGTGCTTTGAGACCTGTCTGGATTACCTCATATGAATGTAGTTCACCATTCCAGCTTATCTCCCATGTTTACCAGTTACATGTGAGTCAGCCACAAAAAGGCCATTTCACTGACTCAGCAGTGACCCTGCAAAGTATCCCTTTAACAGGGCTCACACTCAATAAATACAGTGACCTCTCCAAATGAAAACAAACAGCCATACACAGAGCATCTTGAGCATGAATTTCTGGGCTTTTCCCCGTCTGTGTTGGGACAAGGTCAATGGCTCTTGAAGCTTCGAAACAAGAAGCCAGTGACAAGGATGATGAATGTCTAGGGTTGGCAGAGGCATTTTTGCTTGTAAGCTGGAGGACCAAGTAAGCCATGAAGGCAACTTGAGTCCAGAGGTAAGCCATGATGGGAGCCTCTCTGACCAGGTAAACCCAAATGATCACAGAGTCAAATGCCCACATTTGAATCGAGACACGCTGATTAGGGAGCAAAAAGCTGACCCTCAGTGAAGAATGATGGAAATGATCCATTCCCAAATGAAGACTTGTGTCCTATTTCCAGTGTAAAAATGCAGAACTCTGACACATTACAAAACCTTCACAGCACGATCAGTCATTTTGAGCCTGCACAGCAAGCTGATTT
This sequence comes from Hermodice carunculata, assembly GCA_964020975.1. Classification (NCBI taxonomy): domain Eukaryota; kingdom Metazoa; phylum Annelida; class Polychaeta; order Eunicida; family Amphinomidae; genus Hermodice; species Hermodice carunculata. Next base: position 76,182,711 of record OZ026620.1, on the reverse strand, counting down.
AGCAAACTCATTCATGAGTTTGAACATTAATATTTATTCTCAGACCAGCCTGGTTGCACCTCAATGTTATGTCATAATGTACATGTAGGTGATGCTGGCCCGATACAGCAACAACCGTATCAGATGAATCCTCTGAGATTGGCTGCAGTACGATAAGAAATAAATAAAATGCTGTAAAATGATATCATAGAACAGATCCAAAGTAGCTGGACTAGTCCTATTGTATTAGTTCCAAAACCGGATGGTTCAATGCGATTTTGCATCGAATATAGAAAAAGTGAATTCTGTGACTAAATCACACTCCTATCCCAGCCCTAGGGTGGATGATTGTATTGATAAGATAGGAAATGGGTGTTTTTCGATGTGGCAGCAGGTGGTCTGTTAATACAGGATGGTATCGCTGGTTTGGAATACCCTGTGAGTTATTTTTCCAAGAAATTTAACATCCATCAAAGGGAATATTCCACCATCGAGAAAGAAGCACTTACTTTATTGTTAGCACTTCAACATTTTCAAGTCTATGTTACCTCAGGTCTATACGTAGTACTGGTTTACTCTGATCACCATCCCTTTAAGTTTTTGGATAAGTTCAAAGACCAAAATCAGAGAATGTTGAGATGGAGTTTATATCTACAAGGATAATTTTTTTAAATTGAGCATGCCCACGGCAGGGACAATGTGGTTACCGATGCACAAAGTAAGGTGAAAATTGTATAAATATTACTCGCATGAATGTGTTCAGATTAAAAGACTATTGTCAGTAATATTGTTTAAATAAACATGTCAAACTGACTTATGTACAGAATTAATGTTTTAGGTGATTGAACAAGAGATTATTCCTATTGTGATGCAAAGGAGTTTGTATTGTTGACAGTAAAACTGTTCCTTGGTTCGATGAGATTTGTATTAAGTGTGCAACTGGGTCAATTAGAACCATGTGTGTGTTGATTACAGTGAACACTCAATTTATTGAGAGCCTCGTTACATAGTTGTTGGGAGTCCACCTCTCCTCCCCAATTTGGTACAAAACCCAAACCTTCCAAAGCATACACTTAGCATGCATGGATAGAAAGCTGCCTGTATGACAGGTTCAAGCTAATTAATTATGAATGCAAAATGGTTGCCTGGCACCATAGAGTTCAAGCAATAGGTCATATAGCATGCAGTTGAAGGCCTGCACGTGGATAAGGGAGAAATTCAGTGAATTTAGAATACATTATATTAGTTTTGTTTGCATGCGATTGGATTTGCAATTGTCTCAAACCTACATGTGTAAGTTGGAACTTTGTGTCTATCAGCAATAGTTTGGCAGATATGGAGCTTTTAAAATTTTAACTGCCCCTCATTTGCATCATTTGAAAGATCATGACTATTCCAAACCAAATGGCAAAATTTCATTGGTAGGTCAGTCACTATGGCAAGTTTGGTGGTTTTGGATTATTAGTGTCTGAGAAAAACTTTGGACAAATTTGGGTGCCATGGAATGCAAGAAAAAACAATATGTCTGGGTTGGCACCCAGACATAAGAAAGAAAGAACTTCAGGAAAAACAGAAAAGTGTGTTGACACACAGTTTAACAAGATTGCCCATAAATTGTTTGTGATAGCATCATGAAAAGTTATTATGCAACTGATATCTTTGATGGTATGGCCGGCAGATTAAGTTTTGGAATATAGTTCAAAACAACTACTGTTTACTGTTTATTCTGTGTGCCAATAACCAATTGAGTATTCAGTGGTATCTCTTTCTCTCTTAGTTTTGAAGATGCTCAAACATTTCAAGTGTTCTTAATTTTCTCAAACAGCATAAAGTGATGTTCACTGTTAACCCCATGTGATCTATTGTACCAATCTATGGATCTAATTTGGAATGGCAACTGAGGCTGGGGTACCATGTCTGTACTGCTGGAGGCAAATTTAGTTCTACTGACAACCTTTATTTCACACTTTTCAAAGTTAACTTGGGCACCTCAGACCTTGATATTGACCTCTATCCTGACATTGAACCGTGACCTTGGTATTGACCTCTGTCCTTGATATTGGCCTCTGACCTCCACATTGATTTCTGACCTTCGTATTGGCCTGCGATGGTGAGAGTGACTCTTAATATGGCCATTGGCATCTAATATTTATACTGAACTCTTACCTGACATTGAGGACTGACCCTGGTATTGACATCTGACGCTAACAGTACCCTCTAGCCCTGACATCGCTTTCTGACCTTTGTATAAACGTCTGACCTGTGTGTCGAGTTCTGACCCTGGTGTAGACATCTGCCCTTGGTATTGACCTCTGGACCTGACAAGAACCTCAGACCGAGATGTGGACTTCTGAGCTTACCTTAATACATAATTCCCTATGGTCATCATAATAGAATACCATGGACTGCAGCATACAATTTCAGTTCCCCTAATTTGCATATTTTTTAACCTGTCAACCTTTTTAAAGATGCGCAGCTCGTGCTATACTCATGCAAAATTTGAAATTCTGGTTGGAGTGGTGAATGCGTTTAAGCCACCACAAATATCTAGTGGAAAGGAATGAGAGAAATAAAGTTACAAAAAGAGAGGAAGACGAGAGATTAAGATAGAAAAAGAAAGAAAGAGTGTGTTCCCACACACCTAAACAGCATATATGTAATTAAAATACCTGTTACTAGCTGGAATGTAAGTGTTGTGCTTCCAGTTGTGAGACTCTTGGCTTGTGATACCTTTTTAATACACGCATTTCACTTAATACTACGATACAGACAATTGGAATTACGTCTGTGTACCAACACAGATATACTGTTTTTTCCAGGAAATCTTTCTTTCTCTCTCTCTTTTTCTCTTTCTCCCGCGCTTCCTCTTTCTTTCTTTACAGGCAAAGTTGTCGGACATTTTATTTGAAAACTACTATGATTATACTCCCACACATGAAGTCTTTGAGTTTTTGTACTGCACATTTATGTGATTTACATGTGACCTCTAAAGGTCAAGGTCAGATTTTCGTCCAGCCATAACCCTCAATTTTCATCCAGTTGTAACCATTTGCAACCTCATCTCCAAAACGGTGTGCCAGATTAACTTCAAACTTGGTGAGGATGTGCCTTTGCTGGATCGCTAACATGTTACATCCAGTGGTCAGGGTCCAATGCTTTTTGGATATTTATGATTTTTTTTTGCCAAACCTATAAAAATCATCCCTGTAAATACTCAATCAGTGGGTTTAAAAAAATTGCATAGGGACATTTCCGTGTATAGAGGGTGAGACATTAGCAGTAGATGAGTGAACTTGACCTCATTTCCGAGGTAATAAGTCAAGTTATGTTAATTCACTCTTTATATGGTAACTGGAGAAGTGCTGAGCTTGGAAATTGATATTGTACCTGGTTGTTGTCCTTAATTAGGGCCAGGCAGACACGGTATATGAGTGACCTTGACCCCATTCCCAAGGTCATAGGGCTACTTACACAAATTTTACTGTTCACTTGACATCTTTTCGAACTTGGACCTCGATGTTCCACCTGACGGTAGTCCTGGGCGTAGTCCAAACTGTACATGGGTGACCTTGACTAACTTTACAGAAACTGTATCACAAGTTCCAGGTAAACAGACACTGCAATTACTGCCATCTCTGTTTTTTTTTCTTTTTAATAATCTTTGCAACAGTCTCGGCTATAACAGTTAAAAAATTCAGTAGAGTAAATGTAGACGCCACAGTGCCACTTGTGTAAATTTGACTTTTGACCTGAAAATTTGAGAACTATTTGAGCTACAAGTTTGATGTTGCACATTGTGGTGGTCCATGTGAGCCACATTTAGACACTAAATGAGTGCCCTTCACCTTATTCTCAATGTCACAGGGTCACTTTAGTGAATTTACTGTACATGTTCACTTGCGAACTTGAAAAATATTTGAGCTAGGACCTTGATGTTTTGCATAGTGGTAGTCCTCTGTGAAGACCAGACTGAAACAGTACATGAGCGACCTTGACTTCATTTCCTAGGTCATAGGGCCACTTATGAAAATTGTACTGTTCACTTGACAACTATTCGAACTGACTAAGTCAGCGGAGCATGGGCTGTTCACACAGTCTTCCTGTTTGAAATTTATATGTGACATCTTACGGTCAAAGGTCAAGGTTATTTGGCCCTTTGAAATTTTCATCTAGCCATAACTTGATTCCTTGCCATCTGATTTTGTTCAAAGTGGGCTTAAAAGAGGACATCGTAACACTGTACATTTTCTGTAAAATACATGTGATCTCTTAAGTTCAAAAGTCAAGGTCATTGGGCCTTTGAATTTTCATCTAGCCACAACTTGTTCAATTTTCATCCAATTTCTGCCATCGGACTCAAATTGTTGATAAAGCAATACTGCACATTTTTGTAACTTACATGTGACCTCTGAAGTTCAAAGTCATTTGAACTTTGTAATTTTCATCTAACGATAAGCTTAATGGAATGTATAGTACCAAAGAAAAAAAAAGTTGTAGCATTTAATGTTTACAAATTTTGAAGGCACACGGGTAGATTTGCTCTGTAGCAAATCTTCTTTTCTTGATAATCCTTATCTCCCAACAGATAAAGAAACCCAATGAATTAAAATTGCAGTGTTACACCTACAATATTGCAGTCAAAAGACTGGGATCTTTTGTATTTAAACTACCTTTTAGGATATGGTTCCGATTACTTATGCATCATTGTGCAAGTAGTCTAATACAGCCACACATTTAACATGTTTAATAAAACCATGGGCCAAACTGCCGACTCCATATCCAGTAGTAATAAATGGAGTAAGTGACAACCACTAGAATCAGTACGGGGCGCCATTAATGACCGCAGGTAATCAGATTTCCTCACACACTTGGTAGAGTTGCGCTGATACTTGTGTTAAAGAATCAGTACACTTTTAACACTAAGCATGCACTTATGAATTACAAAGTCAATACAGTTTACTGTCAATCACCTTCTTACAGGGGTTAAATGTAATATTTGTCAGATTTTTTTCAAATGCAAGATTGTTTTGTAAGATAGAGATTAGGAGACTCCTTTTCCCTTTGAAATTCTATTAAATTTTCAGTAGAATCTCTCTCTATAACCCAACAGAGATTAAGTCTCATGACAGGCAAGGAACCTAAACTGACATCATCGACCGAAACCCATACATGTACGTGCTCGGCGCATAGTTGCCTGGTTCAGACACATCTGATTGCCAAATCACTCAGGCCCTCAGCAACATGCGCAGCGCTGGACTCTCATTAAATTTTAGGTATCGCCACAATATTTATATCGCTCAATACAGGTGTTGGACTTCCACTAATCTTACGGTATCTCCGCAATACATAACTGAGGTACAAGCCTGCTTGCTGATAAGCGGCATTTTGCTGGACCAGCGAGACTTTGCGTATTTATTCTTTGGTACTACTTGTAACTTTCCGATACGTTTCAGCATGCGATAGTTTAGCTTGTCAGTAACCGTGTATGTTGCTGTATATTCTCGAGCGAATTCTTGCGCGAGAGTGATCCTACGCTTCGACCATGGGCAATGTGACTGAAAATGGTGCCTGGGGAATCTCACAAGAATCACCTTAATTTTGTCCATGCATAGTTTCCTTTTGTCAGTAAAATATGGAAAAGGTTTGAATGGAAAATCTTTTGCGCATGCATATTTTGATGTTTTTATTAAAATATAAAATATATTGGAATGGAAGACTCGTGCACATTTGCAGTTTCCGATCCTATTGCCATTGTCGGTTCCCGCCGGGTGCGCGAAGTGATTGCTATCTCGGAAATAGATTGGAATGGTGGAGATCTGCCACTGCACTGAAGTAGCAAACCCAGATTCGTGTTTCTAGAGTACGTTCTTGCACGAAAGTTTTCCTACGCTTCGATTTGCGTGAGCCTAGTTCACGATTATGACAAAAGTGTGGAATGAACTGGAGCGGAATAAACTTTTACTAAAGACGAGGAAGGAACTGGAATGGAATTACGCTTCCAAACCAATTGATTCACGATTTCAAACTTTTCCATGAACATCAGCAATTGCTCTCTCTATTGGCAAACCCAGATTCGTGTTATCTCTACTCTACTTGTGGAGTGTAATCAGCAAAGAGATGGCTCTGTTAGAAATCCATGACTATGAAAATGCATATTTCGCATATGGCACTAAACTATTCCAACAATTAATTTTATAGATAACTATAATTCTTAAAAGTAAGCCATATGTGCAATTCCCCTAGTTACCAAAAGGTTATAGAATTTGCTGTCAGGTGGCAATGCATGCATAGAGCCCTCAATTTTAAGCTGACCCGTAATGTCTTTGATTAACTGGGAGAATGCCAAAGTTTCCTGAAAACTGCATTGCGTATGCCACTGCTGAAGTTTCGCTCTACAGTATCGCTCTACAGTTTCTCCTCACGCCAAGGCCAAAGTTTCCAGAAAACCTCAATGCGCCAGCCACTGCTAAAGACTCGTTCTTCAGTTTCTTGTCACGCCATACATCACATGATCTCATCATGACATCCCATTGACATTGAGGTCATGCAAGTTTACTTTTCATCACCCCAAGCATGCTTCACTCCTCTATGACGTAACTATGAAAATTAAGTACCCTCGCTTTCCATGCAACTGCACGAAGCCAAAGCGTGTCAAACACCATTCAGCATTATTGTTTACAAACTTCCTGTGATACTTTTACTTTATTCATTTTTGAAGTTTTTTAGGAGCTTTTAGGAGGGTGAGGCATCCATCGTCGGTCTGTCCGCCGTCCATCCACAATTCACATTTTCGACTTCTCCTCCAAAACCACTGGCAAGATACACTTCAAACTTGGTGGGGATGTACCTTGAGTGCATCTCTACCACGTTTGTTCAAATGGTCACGGTCCGGTGAATTTCAGATTTTTAATGAATTTTTTTGTTCATTTTGGGGGAATTCTTAAAAATCTTCTCCAAAACCACTTGGCCAATTACTTTGAAATTGTGCAGGCACACTTCTGCGGACCCCCACACTTTAAGTTCTTCAACAGGCGGCGCTGCTTTTTTTCTATTGTTTAGCTCAGCTGATAGTTCAGCTTTTAGGAGGGTGAGGCATCCATCTTCCGTCCATGATTAGCATTTTCGACTTCTTCTCCAACACCGCTGGCCAGATCCATTTTAAACGTGGCGGTGATGTGCCGTGGGTGGGTCTCTACCAAGTTGTTCAAGTGGTCACGCTCCAGTGAATTTTGGATTTTTTGATGAATTTTTGGGTCCATTTTGGGGGGAAATCTTAAAAAATTTCCTTCTCCAAAACGCTTGGCCAATTTCTTTGAAATTGTACAAGGACACTTCTGGGGACCCCCAAATCTTAAGTTGTTTTAAACAACTGGCACTTCAATTTTTCAATTTTTTTTATGAATTTTTGTGCGTTTTTGCTATTTTCAACTTTGCTATTTTCAACTTCTTCTCCAAATCATTTCTCAGATCGTGCTTAAACTTGGTGGATATGTTTTTTGTGGAAGGGTCACACAAAGGTGTTCACCAGGTGGTGCTGCAGTGGATCCGTGATTTTTAACGAATTTTTCAATTCGGGTAATTGTTGGCCAATGCATACATATGTAAGTCAATGGTAATTGCAATGGTAATTTACATTTTCGACTTCATCTTCAAAACAGTTAACCAGATTCACGTCAAATTCGGTGGGGATGTGTCTTGGTTGGGTCTCTACCAAATTTATTCAAGTGGTTATGGTCCAGTTTTTGGATTTTTAATGATTTTTTTGCTCCATTTTTAGGGGAAATCTTTTTCAGTTCGGATACTTGTTGGTCAATGCGCACATTCCTATTGTTTACTATGCAATCAATGGGAATTGCAATGGTAGTTTACATTTTCGACCTCATCAAAATACCGTTAGCCAGATTCACCTTAAACTTAGTGGGGATGAGTCTTGGGTGGGTCTTCACCAAGTTTATTCTCACAGTTACGGTCCAGTGATTTTGGGGCTTTTTGGGAAATTTACTTGTTGATTTTACATGCCTATTGATTACCATGCAAGTCAATGGGGATTGCAAATTCATTAGGGTTTGCAATGCTTGTTGACAATTTTTGACTTCTGCGAAACCATGAGCTAGATTCACTTCAAACTTAGTGGGGGTGTCCCTTGGGTGGGTATCTACCAGGTTTGTTCGAATGGTCATGGTCCAATGATTTATGGATTTTATTTATGACTTTTTTGTTCATTGTTTGGCTAAATCTTCAAAAGTCTTTATCCTTGTATATACTCAGCCAATCTCTTTGAAATTGCATAGGGGCCTTGGTTTAAACACTTTATTATCACAATTGGCCGACAGGCTCACCAGCCTATATGAGGGCCTCTTGTACAAAGAAGACAAGACTACATAGATATAGTAAACACCAATTCACAGATAGGTCACGCACAGAACCACAAATATGAAAGCGGAAGGGAAAAGAAGTGATGCGTGAGCATTGGTACAAATAGAAGGAGTCGTACTCCATGAACACAGTTACCAAAATAGGATCACGTTCTAAATCTGCCAGGTAATTTTATGTACTTATGTACTGCTTCAAAAATTTCCTCATTTTGACTTTTTGAAAATCCTTTTCTTTCTATTCCGAACAATAATGTTTTCAAATTGGAATTACCAAGAGTGAGTACTTTACACTGCAATTCGTTTCGTATGGTTACATATTTATCACATTCAAAGAAAAAAATGGTAAATAGATTCTTGACTGGCTCCGCATGAGCATGCTGGAGACTCTACTACACCTTTTTTGTACAAGTCGCTGTTCAGCTGGCTGCAGCCCATTCTCATTCTAGAATGAATTATGGCAATTTTCCTTTCTCGCAAATAGTACAATTCATAACGTTTTGGACTGTTTCTGTTAAGCTCTTGTTTAAAATCGTCTAGATGCTCGATGGTCCTTACTGATCGGGGCAATAAGTTCCATTCGCGTATAGTTGACGGCAGAAAGGAATTATAAAATATAGTTTTCTTGGCCGCAATTGTTCGTATTTGCTTAGTCCGTGTGGAAACTGTTCCCGGTAATAATCTGGAAAAATATGCTGGGGCTAACACGTTAACAATTTTGAACAGAAGTACCAATTTTTGCTTTCTCCTATGCTCTGATAATTTTTCCCAGCCAGTCTCCTCGTATATACGTTGGAGACTGGTGTGGGCAAAAGCCCCGGTCACCACCCGGGCTGCGACCAGCTGGACAGTTTCAAGTCGGTCCCTGTCGGGTTTTGTGCATCCATCCCAGATCACACTAGCATACTCCAGGCAAGGACGTACAAAAGAGAAGTAAAGAGATTCAAGAGTTTTTCTGTTCAGTTTGTACTGTAGGCGTTTAAGAACACCAACGAGCTTCTTTGATTTTGCAATAATATTATTGATGTGGGCTGACCATGAAAGACTTGCGGAAAGCCAAAGGCCAAGATGTTTATGTACCTCTACATTGTCAAGAGTATTGTTGTTAAAAATCAAATTAGGATGGTTTACAGGAGTGTTTTTTCTACTTACTATCAGAGATTCGTTTTTTTTAGGATTAAAGGAGACAAGCCATTGATCTGACCATTGGGATATTGATTCCAAGTCGTGATTTAGTGTATCAGCTGCTTCAATCGGATTGTCAACTGTAATATAAAGAGTCGTATCGTCAGCAAAAAGACGTATTTCTGATCTGACAATCTCCACAATATCATTAACACACACGAGAAATAGTAATGCCCCCAAAACTGAACCTTGCGGGACCCCTGCTTTGACTCTCCCCAAAGATGAAGCCTGCCCCCGGATGACTACTCTTTGTGTTCTTGCGTGAAGATAATCCTCCAACCAAGAAATAAGTGGACCTTGGACGCCCGCGGTTTTAAGTTTGTGTATTAACCCTGGATGATGTACCCTGTCAAAGGTTTTGGTAATATCACAGAATATTACACGTACGTCCTTCTGGAGATCGACCGCTTTTGAAAATTCATGGTAAAGATAAACAAGCTGATTGACAGTTCCGTCACGGGGTGGAAAGCCGGATTGATTTTCAGATAGTATAAAATTGTCACGTAGAAAATTGAAAATATGTTTGAACACTGCACGTTCAAATACCTTCCCTACAGAACTTATTAAAGAGATGGGTCTATAATTGTTACACAATTCTGCCGCACCAGTTTTGTGAATTGGTGTTACATGTGCTTTCTTCCATTCGGTTGGAAACTTACAGTTAGAAAGAGACATGTTCAGTAATTTCGTAAGGGAAGATGTTATACTGGGGGCTGCCTCCCTTAAAAGCAGGGGGCTAATACCGTCCGGTCCACATGGCTTATCAGTATCCAGGGATTGCAAGATGTCAGACACACTACCTTCGTCTAGTACAATGACTTCCAGTAGATTTGGCGGGTCTTGACCTTCGCTAGGTAGGGTAAAAGTGGATGAGTCAACGTCGGAATGTTTGAGAAAATATTTGTTAAAGGCTTCAGCTTAGGGTGCATTATCAGACAGAACCAAATTGTTTGATAGTATGGAAGGTATCGAACTGTTAGAATTACCAGACATGAAGTACTTAACCATTTCCCACCATTTCTTGCTTTTAAATTGCCCATCGTTTACAAGGTTACATTGTTTATCGTGGTACTCGTCTTCAGGTTTCCTTACATCGCTTATGTATTGATTTCGTACATGTAGCTTTGGAAGATACTTCCAAACATGGGGGGTTTCATTTGAAGCCTTCGCCTTCCTGTGGATCCTATAATTTCCGTTTTTGAGTCCGCAATTTAGATGTGTACCAGGGGGAATCATTTTGTCTTATCCAGACACTTTTGTTCGGTATACAATGTCGGGCAACATTAAACAAGTTCGTAGTCCAAGCATGACAGGCCGCATCGACGTCAAGAGAGTCAAAGCAGGCATCCCAGTTAACTTCACTTAACTTTTCCCTTTAATAGTCAAAATCAGCTTTTGAGTACTGCCATATAAACCTTTCGTATGACCTGTCCGTTTTGACTCGAAAAAGTAAGTTCGCAGACACAGTACAGTGATCGTTTTGAGCCACTGCAGGCAATACAGAACTGTCTCGCACATATTGTGGAATGTTGCTTAGTATTTGGTCTAGACATGTTGAATTATGTTCGGTTATTCTGGTGGGATCCTTTATGTGAATGGTAAAGTTATCGTGGAGACCAAAGTTTGTCAAATGGACTCCATGATGAGTTTCGGGATCTGCATTTAAGTCACCCATAATTACAATTTTTTCTGTACCAGAGCTAACAGCTTGGTCTACATTAGTCTGTAAGTCATCCCAAAAAGATATCCCTAAATTTGGAGGCCTATAGACAACTGCTAATAAAAAACAGTTGTTGTGGAGCCGAACTTCCACCCACAAAATTTCAAGAGTTGTATTCTCTAAGTTTTTTCACGACTAAAGTCCGGGATGCATAAAGCGCTACTCCACCGCCGTGACCACTAGCGGGATCACGGCGTATTATTGGGTGAAAACCAGGTATATTAAGATTAGTACTATCCTTTCAAGGTGAAAGAAAGGTTTCAGAGAGGGCTATTAAGTCGTATGACTGTGCTAGCGAAGATCTAATGCATAGAAGTTTGTCATGCGTAAGACTTCTAATATTCGCATGACATACGCTCAAATCACCTGATGCATCATTGGGGCCCGGGTTTGGATGCACATCCCCCGCCAGGGTCAGCAGCAGGAAATGTAAAATAGCAAGACTGTCAATACCATTCTGAAAAAAGCGATGATAGTGTAAAATACATAAAATTTGCTGGAAGGTCAAACCTCTGTCTAAGTTGTTACCGTGTACTTTCCTCGTAGTAAATAAGAAATCGACCGTGCATAGCACCGGAACACTGTATATCAAAATCACGTAGTAAATTGATGGTAGTTCGAGCAACATAGAGAGCAGTTGTGAATATAACTCCATACCATGTAATAATAAATGTACGCACCCATTGTATACAAGTGAACCTACAATAATGGTAGCAAAGCGGGCAAACAACATAGTGGTTGTTGTATGTCTGAGAAAAAAGATTACAAATATTCTTATGAAATAAAAGTACACATGTGTAAAAATTCGCTCTCGTGAGCTAGGTGAAAACATAAGTTTCCAAAGTTCCCATAATACCCCGTAATTATCACCCAATGTACGTCCGTTTGTACAGTATGTGACAAAGCCTACCATTGCATACATGAAATACGAAATGATGTGGAAGTACCACAGATGATGCATCACTTTCACTGTATGAATACCATATTTGTAAATTGTATTTACCATCTTAAACATCTTGGACAATAGTTTCTTTACTATGAGTATATGGGTTTGCAACCCATGTAAAAAATGGTAAAAGACAGGACAGAGGCACGCCATCCAGAAGCAGTTGTAAGATATTGCCAAAAATACTAGTTCGAATACACTTATGAATATTGCAAATAGTAACACCCTCATTCGTAACATTATATGTAGCAGTACAGACCTGCTCACACATCGTAGGGAACCAGCATATGTTTCAAGGATATATGGTAGAAGAGTACACAAAATGGCACAAAAGCACCAAACATAGAATGTAAAACGAACATTAGTAGTTAGAAAATAACATAAACCCACGTATATAGAGTGATGTGTTATCACTCTCAATAAGAGAAGTACCTGGGAAAGAAGTAGAGACGGCAGCATGTATCTATAATAGGGCCTAGATATTCGTACTGGTTAGCAGTGAACTGATCGTTTACAATATTTACGTAAATTGTATGCACTAAATGCCATACTGAACAATCATCGCCATGGAGCATTATAGAATATAAGAGAAGGAGCTTCAGTCGGCTCAACATGTACTCATGTCGTATCTTATAATAGTATTGTTACAAGTAGTGCCAGGTATCTTTATAAGGAAAATTTCATCAAAGCAACTCAAATTTGTAGTAAAGTAAGGTCAAAATAACCAAGTGATTGCGGACGTCTTAGGGTAAACACCAAGTTTGTATTAAAACAATACTGAACATGACAAGCGGCTCAAAAGATAGCCTAGATCTTACACAGCCAAACATAATAAAGTCATCGAAACTAGATCGTCACTATACCATGAAACCGGCTGAATATAGAAACAATCGTCCATCCTGTCGTGTAGCAATGACAACACTCATAACTTTCCTTACAAATTTGGAATAAACAAAATAAAAAAAAACAAACAAACACAAAAAAAAACCAACCCCCCCCAAAAAAAAACCAAACAAAAAAAACAAAAAACAAAAAAAACCCCCAAAAAACAAACCCTGTGGTCAGCAAAAACGTAGACAAGCCAGGGTAAGTAGGCCTTAAATGTTACCAGCTGGCTCTTGTGCGTTAGATCCTGCCAGTGCCGCTGAGTGAGATGTTGTCATGCACCTTGGTCAATCGGCGATTTTGACCTGTAAAGCCGTAGTAGTTCGTGGACCAATATGCATAAGGTGTCTAACGAATGCTTTGTTAGCAGGCATTAACTTATTAACCATAATGGACATGGCTCAAAAGATAGCTTAGGTAGCCGGCTGTATATAAATACAATCGTCCATCCTGTCATGTAGCAATGACAACACTCATAACTTTCGTTACAAATTCAGAATAAACAATATTGGACTAGGCTTTGACTTATGCTCATCAGATTGACGTGTTGCTATGGTCAGGTCTTATCATTTGCCACACCGGCCATTAACTTGTTGAATGTAACTGAGTGCTAGTCCGTCAACAATATAGATCGAGTTAGACGTTATTGACTATACTTTATGTTCGGGTGCAACTCATTGTACTCTTGAAGTCACAAAGTATGTGGGTTATATAGTGGTAAAACATGTCTAAGTCTTTAGTCAATCGGCGATTTTGACCTGTAAAGCCGTAGTAGTTCGTAGACCAATATGCATTAGGTGTCTAACGAACGATTTGTTAGCAGGCATTATCTTATTAACCATAATGGACATGGAGTAATCAGCATATAATAAATCAAATAAATTAAATAAGTCGGGATCACACTGTGCACCACTACACGTTGACCTGTGAACTGTAGTTGTCTATACGAACCAATATGCGTTTAATAAATTGAACAAATGGTTGTGTCAGCTGGCATTAAACTATAAAGCCATTGGTGTAAATATGGACCGATCAGCACCAAATAACCAAGCTGCACTATGTACCAGTAAACATTAACCTGTCAACGATAGTGGTTGACGTGGACCAATATACATTTAGTAGATCGGACAACACTTTGTATCAACAGGCATTAACCCATAAGGCGAAAATAGTAAGCATGGGCAAGTCGGCATTAAATAAATTGAATAAATGAAACTAACGCTATGTACCAGTAGGCATTAACCTGCAAGCAAGAGTAGTTAACATTACCATGTTAACATAATTAGACAGTGTCATTACCATATCCAAACCGTAGTCCTAACGAAACAAATCCAAGTCAATTCCGACCAAAGGCAATGTTCCTTGGTATGTATAGCTGAAACATATAAATTTATAGTTCGTATTTACCCAAAAGAGACCAAAACGTAAGTACAAAGGTCCATAGAGGGGAAAAAACCTTATTTAGTTTTCACATGACAGAATGCAAAAAGTTTAGTTTGAAATTATAGGCCTATTTCAGTAAATTGGCTTGAACAGTTGTATCATTCATGCACATACAGGACCATACAATTTATGAAAAGGGACCAAAATTTGCATCACATCAGGGAATTTGTAAGCGGAGCTTCTTAACTTGTTGAAAATGTCAATAAAATTCAGTATTTAAAAAGGTACTACTTGCAACCACCATCTCAACAATGATCATCATCCTTATAAGTCCATAAAGCGACACCAACACCAACATCAATCCATCAGAAAAGCCCTCTAGGCCTAAAATGACCATCAATAAGAATCTAAGCAACATGATTATATAATTCGATGTGTTTTAGGCATGTAGTTAAAGACATGATGTTGTTTTAAAGGAGATAAACTAAGAGTATTTCAAAAAGAAAAGTGTTTGAATTTCCAAATATAGTAAGTACATTGGTTCAAATGTTAAACATCAGCCAGAAGCAAGTGACATTAGGCCTGAAATCATTAAAACGTAGTCAAAATGCATTACAATAGTCAAAATTTGTAAGGATAGCAGTCACATTTCAAGTTGGTTTCCAGAAGTATTTTTGAAAGGACATTTAAATGTTCCTAAAGGTAACTGTAAGTATAACTGTTTTCCTGTAATAGTTTGAAATTTTTTCATTTATAATAAGACGTAGTTCAACTTGTCAGTCAGTTGATTTAGATGTTAATTATTTATACAAAAGAGAGATAGAGAAAGAGTACATTAAACACTTTGAGCCAACCTGACATGACCTTCATAATAACAAACTATATTCACCAGACAATTATAAAAAACAACATGAGTTTCACTACACTTGGAACACTTACTGCACTGCAATACGTGCAGAAAATGCCTGAATGTTCAAATTGTTACCAAATATATAAGGGTTCCATGAAAAGAGAAGTGGATAACAGTTTTCAATGATAGTGATGAGACCAAACCAAATACCAGTTTAACTTTGTCAAATTCAGGATCATTTACGAAATAGTAAGACATGCTAGTGTTCGTCGTCAGAAGGATCCATGACCAACAGTAATGAGATTTAAACGAATGAGAGTATCTTCTACCTGACTTGGAACAGGTTACCAACATATTGGCAGTGGGTTAAACCAGTTTTACGGGATCCCAAAAAAACAATAGTAGTTGCCATGGACCAATATGCGTTAAATAAGTCGAACAAGCAATTGCGTCAGCAGGCATTAACCTATGAAGCCATAGTTGTATTCGGGGACCAGTCAGTGTTGAATCCAGATGTGGACCTTGAATGAAGAGCACTCAGCGCCATCTCGCGTTTATCTATGGTACCAACGCAGTGATTAACCTGCATTTTTGTGATCATATATGCAAAAACTAATTGTCATTTGATAAATCGTACATACAGATTGTGTCAGCAAGCATTCACCAGTAGAGTCTTACAAGTAGTCATGTTTATGGACCAGAGGGCGTTCAATAAATCAGCAATCGCTTGTGTCCGTAAAAATTAATAAGGACTGCTAATATTAATGTTCGAGTGCAGAACTTGTGCATTAACTGTCACACTATTGTAAAAAGTCAACCTTTTTTCTCCTTTTTTCCTTCTTTTTCCTTTCTCTTCCCTTTTCTTTTCTTTTTTTGCTGGTACGCGTTACAATATATTGCTTACTCTTACAATGTGCTACTTACTCTTACCGAATTCCCAGTAGGGTGGAAGAGTGCTGACTGTTCGCCAACAGGACGGCAAAGTTCAAGAAATTCCATTTTCCAAAAGTGTTTATGAGGTGTGACAAATGTCATAAAGTCACAGGTGATTTAAGTCGCTGAGATCGGACTCCGATAGCACTACCGCTTGTTTCACTCCACCAGCAGGGTCCTTGAACTTGACGATGATGTGCCCGTCCCTGCTGTATGTGTCCTCAATTCGTTTCATCTTTTTCAATTGTCTTGCTTTGTAGAACAACTGATTACGCCATTTTGTTAGATCCTCAGAAACGAATACGTCCGTGTTCTTGAGTCGACTTTTAACGGCAAAAACTTCGGCGCGAGTACAAAAGCTGGCAAAACCTTTAAGACCAGTTCATCGGTATCTTCGTCCTTGGACTCCGGTATACCGGAGAACCTTAAACTCATCCTGCGGCCATATTGCTCGAGGTCATCAACCTTTGCTTGAAGATCTTCGATAGCTTCACCCATCTCCGCGTTAACCGTTTCAAGGTCTTTTACTCTCGCCTCTAGCAATGTAATCCTATCAACGTTCGCAGATGACTCCACATTTTGCTTCGCTAGCTCTTTGGTTACTATATCTCTGACCGTCATAGCCAGAATACGAACTTGCACTGCAACAACGTTTGGTTGTACCAAAGCGAGTGGAAGCGCTTTCACAAGTTTGTCTGCAAGCGAAGAACTGGTATCACTGTCCACAGGCTGAAGCTGCTCCTGACCATGAATGGGGCTAGAAACACGAGTTTTTTTTGGTTAATGGTTCAGCTGATGGACTCTGAAGCTGGTGTTCAGGTAGACACGATGTTGACTCCATGGACTCCAAGTTAGCTGAATCACTCGTTTCATCGTTCAGGGCACAGGCGTATGAAAATATTCCGAGTGCGAGAGCACCGATGCTGCTTGTGTAGTAATACCACAAGGCCAGTATCCCACGACCAACGTTACTCATACCACTCCGTATACATGTGAATAAAGTACATATTCCTCACTTGAATATGGTAAAACCATACATGTATGTGTTCCTTATCTGTTGTTCCCCATGTTGAATAAAGTTTCAGTGCGTTTCCAAGCGTACCGTGCACAACACACTTACATTACTGTCGCTGACACCCTGTTTCGTCCACATACCTTCGCTATTTATCTTCCGGTTTGCATGACCGGGAAGAGTGCAAATGGCAACGTAATAGCTGGTGTGCCGATGCAACCGCAATAAAGGCGTTCCACCTGATAACCAACCTGAACAACTTTGTGAAGCCACCACTGGGTACCCATAAAGAGCGAAGTGCGGTTGCATCGGCACACCAGCTATTACGTTGCCATTTTCACTGTATCCGTTCATGCAAACCGGAAGATAAATAGCGAAGGTATGTGGACGAAACAGGGTGTCAGCGACAGTAATGTAAGTGTGTTGTGCACCGTACGCTTGGAAACGCACTGAAACTTTATTCAACATGGGGAACAACAGATAAGGAACACATACATGTATGGTTTTACCATATTCAAGTGAGGAATATGTACTTTATTCACATGTATACGGAGTGGTATGAGTAACGTTGGTCGTGGGATACTGGCCTTGTGGTATTACTACACAAGCAGCATCGGTGCTCTCGCACTCGGAATATTTTCATACGCCTGTGGTTCAGGGTGCCCATTGACTTTCTGATTAGGGCGCCAAGCCTAGCATTGTCCATGATTACGTAACAGGTGCACTGGGTGGAACCAAGTCCTTGCTCAATGGTATTACGGATTCTTGTTCTAAGTCCTTCAAAATTCCTCCTATTTCACAATAACTTCAACGTCAGATTGATCCTCGGCTGCTTAATAATCCACGTACGTATGTAGCAGTACATAACCATTTATAGTTCCGTCAAATTTTTGGTATCTTTACAGAGCCCAAGTGACAGGTCTTCTTATAGATACAGCGCCATCTACCGGATCATAGGGGCCTTCTGGGTATGAGGGTGATACATGTACAGTAGGTGATGTACCTTGACCTCATTTCCAAGGTCATAGGACGAGGTGCATGGAATTCAATGTTTATAGTTGTAACTTCAGAACTATGAAGGCAAGGATATTCGTATTGCACATGATAATTGTCCTTAATAAGGGCCAGACTTAGACAGTAGATGAATGACCTTGACCTCGTTTCCAAGGTCATAGGGCCACTTGCTCAAATTTTACCCTTCACCTGACAAGTTCTGAGCTATTTGAACTTGGACCTTGATGTTGAACATGATGGTTGTCCTGAGCAAAGGCCAGACTTAGACAGTACATGGGTGACCTTTACCACATTCCCAAGGTCACTGGGACCCACACACTTATGTGAATTTTACTTTTCATATTTTAACTTGGGAGGTGTGGAAGGTAGGACTTTGATGTTGACCTTTTTGGTGGTCCTCTATTTAGACAAAATTGAGAGTGTACATTAGTGACCTTGACCTCATTCACAAGGTCACAGGGCCACTTAAATGAATTTTACTGGTCGCGTTATACCCTGAGAACTATTTGCACTGTCACTTTGGTCTTGCACATGGGGAGGATGGCCTCTATGAATGTTAGATTCAGAATAAGTCAATGACCTTGACGACCTCATTTCCAAGGTGATAGGGTGGCTTACTCAGCTGACTACAGGACCGTCACATTATTATTATTATTATTATTATTAATTATTATTATTATTATTATTATATTACTACTACTACTACTACTACTACTACTACTACTACTATTATTATTATTATTTATATTATTGTAGTTGTTGATGTTGTTGCTGTTATTTATTTATTTATCTTATTATTTTTGTGTGTGTGTGTGTGAGAATTTTGCATTACCTAGAAATGCCAGCTCATTGGTCTGTTTCGATCACATGCCTGTGATGGTCTCTCGGCGGTCCAGTGTGCAGTTAGTGTTTGATTTTACATTCTAATAAAAATACCAGCTAATTTCACATAAAAAGGATTCTGGTCAAGTCGGGGAAAAGAAATTTCAGTAACTTCACGGACCCTGTTGGTTTATCATCAAGCCATTGCCTGAAACACAAGTTCTGTCCATGCGTCCAGAATTATTTTCCATTCTCGTGATATTTCAAACACTTTTCAAGTTTGGACTTCATAATTAAGTGGCCATTAACCAAGATATAATTAAGAAATGAGGGTCGATTTTGTGTGTGTTATGGCATAATGACGCGCGTGAATGAAGCTGACATCGTGGGCGTGGCGCACGCCAGTGCGCCTCGCCCGATGCCAGCTTCAATCACCCGCGTCATTATGCCATAACACACACAAAAGCGACCCTCATTGCTTATATTTAGATTTCCCTCTTAATTTTTCTGCTCAATTACACGAAATTTAGAAATGTAATACATAAAATTAAGAGAAACGTCCAGAAACTGATTTACCCAGCATGTTTCAAGTGTTAAGTTCCGGAAACCAGTTTGGGCGTGGCTTATTGGAGTGTGGGCGGGACACTTGTGGTCCCATAACACACAAGGCTACTGTGTTATGGTATCATAACACACCAGGCTCTCTCCTATACTTGCAATGTTAAAAGTTACATGAATGTAAATATATCTTAATGGACAGGGTTTGCCTTTGTAATGTAAGCATACACTTGACATGCACACCTTATGGATATTTCTCCTTTTTGGCAGATATATTCCTTGTGCAGGTAATTATTCAAAATGCGTGTCATGGACATGGAATAAGTGCGTACAATGTGAAACATCCGTTTTGTCATGCGTGATTGTGTGCAGATATGTGCATGCTCATTTGAACCAAAGAATCATGTGATCCCGACCTCCCCCAGTATCGACAGATTTCGCTACTTATTCCAAGCCTTCGTCATGACATCAGCATGTGTAAATTCGTATGTGCCAGATATGGCATTGATTTAGGGGAAAAAGTCGGGTCCCGGGACCGGGAAGAAAATTATGTTTAATACCTAGGTACCTGCGGCAAAAACCTTTACTGAAATGATACACAGAAACATATTTTAACTTGCTTTTATTCAGGTACAGTATAATAATTCCACCATTTGATAAGTCGCCTATTGCAGAGAGAAAAAAAAAGAAGAAAAAAAAAGAACATAACAGTGAAAAAGGCAGAAATACACATAGATCTATAATTTGTTTACTTATATCGAAAGAAGTCGGGTATTAAAAATTGGATCCTAACGTTTTTGCATTTTGACCGGGGGGAGGGGGGTACCCCCTCTGGAGTCAATGCACTGGTGCTAGATACCTTACATTATGATATGTATGATGCATGAGAGTTAATTATCCAGGATATTGGAGGTACTCTATTCTTTCAATTGCTTTTAGAGACAACGTTGAAGAAACAAGACAGCACATCAAAAAGGGACAGATCACACATAGACGACACTTTAGGATTGAACAGCTTTGCAGTAATGATGGGTATTTCATTTTATATCTTTTCTAAACACATTGCCACATGGACCTGACGTTTGTCTTCCTTTTGAAAACAGATTGATCCTCGGCGTTCATTGGTTAAGGACTAGCAAATTGGAATTATAGAAGCGCAATTGTATAGTCCCCCCTGCTCCCAATTAAAAAAAGATGGTAAGATAAGATAATGTATTAATTCGATTGTGGTAATGGTACTTTTGCGTATTATACAACCAGTCTGGGCTGCTGTGTGTATTACGATATGGAATTATTCTTTTCAAGTTGTCAGCTTATAATAATGATAATAGTAATGATGATGATGATGATGATGATGATGATGATGATAATAATTTTATTAACCTTCATAAGTTGAGACTTAGTTATACATAGACAAGTGCATGATACAAATTATAAATATATATATATATATACATATATATGTATGTTGTATGTGTGTGTATGTGTACGTGCATGTGCATGTGCTCATACGTGTGTGTGTGAGTGTGTGTGCGTTTGTAAATCATGCTCATATCGAAATAAAGTAAGTGAAAAGAAATTACATAATGTAATTTCTTCACAGACATAACATAATATACATAAACAGCTATAAGGGACCACAAGCATGGTGTGGGTGGAGGAGGGAAACTGAGAGAAGCGAAAACTCCAGATTACTGACCTGGGATTATAAACACAAAAGTTCAGAATAGTCCACGGCGGCCCCAGAGAAGGCAGCGCAGAGGAGTAGGGTGTAAATAAAGTATGATGTAAGTCTATACATTACAAGTGAGTAATAAATTATCTTTGTTCCAGTACAATCAATTTGTATTTTTTTCAATATTTGTTTTTAAACAACTCTCTCTCTCTCTCTCTCTCTCTCTCTCTCTCTCTCTCTCTCTCTCTCTCTCTCTCTCTCTCTCTCTCTCTCTCTCTCTCTCTCTCTCTCCTCTCTCTCTCCTCTCTCTCTCTCTCTCTCTCTCTCTCTCTCTCTCTCTCTCTCTCTCTCTCTCTCTCTCTCTCTCTCTCTCTCTCTCTCTCTCTCTCTCTCTCTCTCTCTCCTGGCATGGATGAACTTTTTTCATTTAGATCGACCCGTACAAAAATAAACTCAACCAAAAAAGTAAGTCTCCCTTAGAAAAGGTCCACATAAAAAACAAATAAACACAGATTTTGTAATATTTCATATTTTTTATATCTGGTATACACCTTACATTTGGTTTCAGACACAAGTGCAGAACAAATGAATCTACGCTTCACTGCACAACACTTGAAAACAAACAAAGTCTGTATCACAGGTGCGCAAGATTGTCCCTATGGCAATAGCATTCAATGTGAGCGGAATGGGACATTGCAGTGGGTATCACAGACTGTGCTTAAGTTTTAAAATGTCACATTTTTACAGGAAGGAAAGAATTGTACTGGTCAGTAGAATGTCTGATGACCTGATGACTATATATGGTTGACTTTCGCTCAACAGGATGTGTATCCATCGTGATTGTTGAAACACTGCTGGCAGCGCTTTTTCATGCTGTGGATCAATTTTCTGATCAGTCTCTGGGGTATATTGTCCCACTCCTCCAGAAGATAGCGTCTTAGGTCTTCAAAGTTTGACTCGGGACCCATCCTCTGGTATACGTTTCGCTTGAGATGGCTCCATAGGTGTTCAATAGGATTAAGGTCAGGGGAGCAAGCTGGCCAATTAATTGCCTCCAGACCTTCCCGGGCCAAGAATTCACTAACTTTAGCCGCAACACGAGGTCTTGCATTGTCCTGCATGAGGATAAATTTTTTTGCCAGTGGCACCAGCATACGGCACAACATGCGGCACAACATGCGGTTGCAGGATCTCTGTGACATAGTGTCTGGCAGTCATGGTACCATTCAGGATAAGGTCTGTCTTCCTATGGCTCTTGCCCTGTCCACTTCACATAACCGTTGTATGATGTCATGACCACAGATGGACAAATCCATACCCGACCCTGGGTCCCCATGCTTTTATACCCATGCTTAGCCCAGTTTCTGTCCATATTACACAGGTAAGGTTCACTAAAACAATGACCCACTGTGCCCAAACAAGGGCAGGATACCTCACTGAAACCACCCCATTCAAAATAGCCTTTTTGCAAAGTGTGTTTTCTGACTTTGTCTCACATTTAGCACATATGCAGTCAAACATGCACTTTCAATTTGCTGGTCGCAACACATGTTGCACCCTAGGGATTACTCTTCACATAAATGTAAATACTTGTCAGAAAACTAACCAAATATGAAACATATATCAAATTATAAAAGCGGAGACTTATTTTTTTGGTTGAGTTAATATTACAGAATCATGCAAGAAAATAGTAAAAGAGATCAACCATGAATTTCTCTAATATTAATGCAAGATCTGTAATGTAACGGAACAAGGGCAGCTTCAGAGTCTATTATTGAAATATGCGAGAAATAGAGCGAATTATTCACATGAGCATCAAAATCTGTAATGGATGACATTTTTCTCCCATATGCCAGATCTTGTATATATAACAGACCTGCTATATTGTAAATCTGCTATGTGTGCGAGATCTCGCATATATGCAAGCAATACAAGAAATAGAGCAAATTATATAAATGAGTTTCAACGTCTGTCATGGATGGCATTTTTCTCCCATATGCCAGATCCTGTATATAAAACAGATCTGCTATATTGAAAATCTCCATATATGCAAGAAAACTGACCAGATTATGTAAATGAGCTTCAAAATCTGTAATCCATAGACATTTTCTTGCACAATATGGGTACCTTTCTTCAGCCATACTACAAATCTTTCCAAGCTGGAAAATGGTACAGAGGTATTTGCATATGACAAAGGTCTAACAGAACCTAAGTGATGTCAACCCACCACTGACGATAACTTGGCTGCCGCGTAGTATTGCCGTTTCTCTGAAGCAGCCATAAAATAGAGGAAAAATGGAGCTGTTTATGGTACATGCACCGTTTCGCAGAAAATGGCATTGAAACTACCAAGAAATTGTCGAAAAATGGCATAACAGAGTGTGTGAAACCACCATGAAGTTGGGAACAATAGTTGATATATCATGGCTGTATGTCAACCATTAGGCGGTGGAGAAAAAGCTCTAAATCAACTGTAACGCACTTGAGAAATAGTCCTAAAGCAACTGTCAAGTTGGGTTACAATGGATTGCAGCATCTGGAACGGGAAGTTCCGGTGGGTGTAAAGTAACTTCAAAGCTGTATTATCTGGAGTTGATCTTTGCTGGCTCCTGATTCATTATTGTATGTTCCTCAAGGACTGAGTCTGCCTGTTGTTACTATGAAGCATTTCTCAAGCGCAATATGAAGGTCTTTTGAAACAAAGATGGTAGATCTAATATCGGCCATCAAAATCTGCTTTCTAAATCATAATCTGCATACACTCTTTCACATTTGTAACATTTTTTATGCATCTACATGTACATGCATGTCCTTCAAATGAACATAATTATTTTAATTACTAACTGATTGTGTGCAGTGGTACCTGCTGTATGTGGCCACCCCTCCTGCAAAATAGTGATCACATACAGCAGGTCACTTGTCGCCACAGGGAAATGTTACAAAGAAATTGACTCCTATGGCTGAGCCTAGTGGCCACAAAGAGCAGTGTGGCTGTTCATGGCGGTGGTTGCATACGGCAGATACCACTCTATCTAAAAAATCATTTTGATGGAATATTAAGTTTCCAACATGCCATTTTCTGACATGTTATGAATTGCATACTCAAGGTTAAGTCATTATGTTAACAGAAAATTGAACATGTTCATCGACAATATTTCGTTACTACCCCTTCAGAAATGAGGTATAAAAAGAATATTACATGCTGGGCATGAAAAAAGTACTATGTGGCCCAGAGTGCAAAGAGGTATATGATGGGGCATAAAATGGTATATGCCTATTTTTATCCTAAACCATATCTTAAGCATACCGAGGCATGTTCCAAAAATGCAACATATGCTTCATTATGCTCCTATTTATGCTCTGTCATAGGTATATTAAGGGTATATTGAGTCATATACGCAATACAAACAACTATATCATAGGCATTTCTGAGGTGTTAAGAGGCATACCTGGGGCATATTGAAAATACATTTGAAGTATATGGCCAACCTGAAAATTCAATGGTTGATAATTATTTTGCCCATGGTCCATGTGTTCATGCAGGTTTCAAAGAACTGTAAAATTTTTCTATACCTTTGATTACAAAAGCTCAGTATCACACAGTTTCATCCTGACAAGAATAACAAAAATGAGAAGAGAACTACATGTATTTACAAATCATGCATGCTAGGTGGCCGTTTTTTCTTCAATCTAGAGGCTCTCAGTGGGTGAGTCTACCACGCTTGCCAGGCTGCTGATTAGGTCTTTGGTAAATAGCTTCTTGGACCGCATTCCAGTTATTTTGCTAGCCATAACCTGCTGTGCGTCGGCTGTGCGTCTGTCCGGCACAGAATCCTGAAAATATATAGACATACATTGGTTGGTGACTCTAGATGTTGGTTGCGTGAGCTTTATTTTTCAACTAAAGCTAGCCTTGCATGTGAGGAAAAAAACTGGAAAATATGACGCACAAAGCCTGAGCCTGTAAGATAGCAAAAATATTTTTAAAAAAGCATTGTGTCTAAATATGAAATATGATCACTGCTTATTTAGTGACTAAGTTTCCACGGGGATGCTTTCACTGTACAGGTTTCAGGATGGTAGTAAAGTGTGTGGAAAAGTTACCATGTTTGAAATTAAGCCATTTTATAAATTTTCATTTTTGCAAGAGTAGATAATTTTTATTTCAGACTCAAACTCCATACTTATTACATGCAAATAAGAGTGTGTTCATGCACAATGTACACTTATTGTCAGAGTGGTCTCTCATAATAGACCCTGTGTATATGTAGACCTTTATCCTGATAGGACCACTAATACCTCTTGTTGTACAAGAAAAGAGTGTAATTAGCCGGTGGTCTTGGTGTACACCATGTGAATATTCAGTGATTTATCATCGATCATGTCATATGTACCACTACTTCAATGATGTTAACACTAAGGCATTACTGGAACAAACCACATAAGACAAAAACTCTAAGAAGTACATTTAGTTGTGAAAGTGGTTTGGACAAAAATATTAAAATTACACATCTTGAAAAACCTGAGAATTTATCTTTGCGGTATTTCAAATATTTATCTTTTGTTACTGATTGTAACATTCGCAGAATAAGCATTGCCATTGTTTGTGTCAATGTAATGTCATCAAAAGAAATGTCATTGAAATAACAGGAAAATATAGTTAGCCTTCACTGAAAAAAAATTCAAAATGTTTTTGTACTAATTTTTAAATTTGTGGCATAGATGATAAAGTAGAAAAAATACAGCAGTAAGTTGAATCATAGAGCTATACCACAAATGGTAGCTCTATGGTTGAATCATTTTGATTTTTTTTCCTCCACCAGAGAAATTCTGTGACATCAAATTCAAAACAGTATTTTGCATATTTTTGTATTTTTTTTACAAGCAGTCGGGGCCTTTCATAATAATAATTCGCTGGGTAAGAGACAATCTTGACTGCAATTTGTACACACGAGATTTTGGGAATGTTTATCAATATTCAAGGGAGTTCCGTAGTGTCTCAGACACCATGCACGGCCCATGGCCTGGTCCATGGCACATGGTACCTTGGCTGACTGCATGGTGCAATATGTTTACCCACACACTGCATTGTGCCTGATTGAACTTTAGGGGACCTGAGCCTCTATAGGTGAATTCCCGATGCGATGTCTTTGTTCCTACCTGAAGTGAAGAATATTGCACCGCAGGCTGCATTGTAACATATAATCCTTTATGTTTTTCTGGTAGAATAGATGTTTGCGCCGCAGGCATTGTGTCATTAAAATATAAAATGCTCGAATTAAATCCGTGAAAGCATCAATGGAAATTGGGGTAAAATTACAGGCTCAGAGTCAGCCAGCAAAGACAGTTGAGGTCCACAAACTCAAAACAAATTTTACTCGGTCCTACTGACTGCAAGCTACATGCTCCAAACATATGCAAAGTATAAGATTCTGCTGCAAATTGACTCTGCGTGTACATACCGATTAAAAAAGACTGTATAAAGTCTCAGCAAGCTTCCCCGCCACCTCTATGTCCTCATGCTCACATCATGTGGTTACAGACCACAGCTGGTTGCGGATCCCAACGGAGATAGTCCGTAATTGTGAAAATACTGTGTTTTCAGCCTGCTGTAGCTTCTGTTTAAATAAAGTTAGCTACTTAAGTCAAGTTTGGTGCATTACAGGGTTGCTTCATTGGTGTTCATATAGGTGCACTGTCTTCCAGGCCAGGTGGGAACTTTTTGGTGGGAAAGGACAATGATGTGACCCTTTCAAGGACACAGGTCATACTCCTGTATATGGCTGACATCCAGGTGTCGTTTCGTATTTCAATTATCACAAATTTACAAGCTGCAAATTATATGACAAAAAATCCATCCGTGTTTTTCTGACATTTTTATCTGTTAAATGCCGTTCACAAAATTTTAAAATACCAAAATGCTGATTTTTAGACTGGAAAATGCTAATATGAAAAATAGAAGGATTTATAACTGTGGCCCGGGGCCTAGTAGGACTAACTCTTTATGTATTGGGGCTCACATGCTTATGTTGTTATCCTATTATCCTCCATCAAGCAAGGTAAAAATGGGAAGTCAGCACTTTTTGACAGCTGCCTGGACAGTTTTGAGTGATTCTGACAACTTTTACATGGATGGGGCATGCAAGATATGGCCCTGGGACTGCAGATCCCACGGCAAATGGTCTGGGCTATGGTATTGTGTACTTCAGGCCAGCTTATGAAAGGAGGAGAAAGTTTTACACCCATAAATTGGCTTTGAATTTCAAGTTTAATAGTCTCAATATTCCAAAAATTCATGAAGTATGTATCACATTTATGTCACAAATTATTGTGCATGGAAATGTCGCACCTATCGGTGGAACCATATTGCACAAATAATAATAGGATTCACTGCAAGACATTTAGCAAGTGCACAGGCCATGCCTCCTTTGCTGACGGCTTTGTAGATAGATAGCATCCAAGGTCCTTTGTATTTAGCGATACCTCACAGGTACTCCACAGGTAATCATATTTGTGCATGAGAAATTAACAATGCTAATATGATATGAATAAATTATGCTTATCCCATTGATATGAAACTAAGTAACCCTGTCTTTCAAACTTTTAATTGTATAGCATTGTCATTGTAGGCCTATATCCCCCATTCACATGCAGAGTTGTTTGTACAAAATCATGTGGAAGTGATTTTGGTCATACCAGAAAAAAATGCGCACTTTCTGTCAGTAGAGCTGTACAAATCTTCGGTAAAATGTAAATATTGAGTTTGGGCATTATGTCTACTTCCAGAAATCGTCTTATGAACATTATTTGTTACATTGATACAGACGTCAAGTTAAAATACGCATATTATTATTGTTTATAATTACCATGAACTGAAAAATGAAGGGATGAAGTAACTTGTGTGCACATAATTATTGTCTGAGTCTATTTCTTTAATAATTTAAGGAAGGACGAAATTTGCAAAGTCCTGTTTCTGTAATTATTTTGGTGCAAAATTTTTCAAAAGCTCATTTATGCATTAAGTTTAAAGGAAAATTTTTCTAAGGCCATTTCTGTAATGAATCAAAGTGAAACTTTTTCTAAGTCCATTTTTATGTGATGATGCAATAAATTTTCTGCATTTATGGTATTTTCTTGCTTATGCTTGAAAAAAATTCTTGCATATACGAGAAATTCATGACAAATTTGGAGAAAATCTCGCATATGTAAGAAATTTCATTACAGACTTTGAATTGAAAATGCATGCTAGAAAATTAAACAAGGAAGAAAATCAAATTTTACAATATTTGTGCAATATTCCTGTTATAATCAATACAGAAAATTCCAGACTGGAAACCCAGATCCAAGAGCATATTGCCAAGCTGAAGAAAATTTATCATGAAAAGGTGAAGCCACTGGAACGTGAATATCAGTTTAACTGCATGAAAGAGCCCATGATTACAGGTATGACCAATTTGCAAAAGTGCTCTTCATCGATTTTATGTCTTGAATTCTCCATGAAACGAGAAAGGTGCTACACAGTAAAACCTGCCAAGTCAAACCCCTCTGAAAGTTGAACACCTGCAATACCCGAACACTTCTTTTTGGTCCCACAAATGTTATTTGTATTATAATAGAAGAACAGAGTATTCGACCCTGCAAAACACTTGTCAACTCCGAAAACCAAATTTGGGTGTCAAACCTCAAAATGAACCTGTGAAAGTCGAACACTCTCATGAAATGAGCATTGAAAAATAACAAAATTGTGCAAAATTCATTGTTTTCATGGTCTGGTACCTTATTCTGGCTTTCCATGGGACAGTACTTGAACATTACACTGTTGGGGGTATTAAGGGTTTCTTTGTATGTTATCCTTGTTGCATGTAGCGGTCTTTTAGCTCACTGTTGGTCATAATCTATAAAAAAAAAGCTAGAGCAATCAAATAAAGTAGCACATCTAGAGAACAAGCATAGATCTTTTCACTTTAAAGAAAAGTGCACCCTGTTTTGCATTTACACATACCGGTACGTGGTGTAGCCTACTCAGTGAGGTACAGACTGCTCAGTTTTGTTCAGCTTTGTAAGGGTCTGACATGAGCATTGTTTTAGGGTTAACCATTTCTGAGGTTACAAACACAATGTGAATTCAGTAACTGTTGCAAACTGTTATAGGCGTTAAAGGATTAACAGTTACTCTGAGGTACCTATGACCCAAGGCTGCCTTCAGTATTTCCTGAGACAGATAGCTAACTAGATTGATACAGAAACGTGTGTGGAAAGCAGTGTGCTATTACCGACTTTTTTTAAAGAAAGTGTGAAATAATGAATGAAAAAATAAACAAAATGATAATCAGCCAGTTGCCAAGACTTTGGAGATAAACATTAAGATGTAGATGGAAAAGTTTACATCTAATGACTGATTCTGACCTTCCAAAAAGTCAGAAAACTACATATATATGTAAGATGTACATGTATCGATGTCATGTTTACAATACAGTGTGTATATATCTGTCCTTTTTTCAGGGGATAAAGAACCATTTTCTTATTGTCCCCTGCCACCGGAAGTGTCATAGAGGAACATAGAATTAGTAGGGACAGGGGTTGGTTCCATCCGTTCGTCCGGGAGCATATCTGTAGAACCCTAACAGATAGAATATGATGAAATTTATACCAGAGATTCATCATACCACGGGCAGGTGTGCTGTGTATTGTTTTTGACCTTGAAAACAGAGCCCAAGAACATATCCATTTTCTGTGTCTGACAGCATATCACTAGAACCCTTAGAAATAGAACAATGAAATTTATACCAGAGATGCATCATACCAAGAGCATGTGTGTCATATATTGCCTGCGACCGTGACCTATTTTCAATGTCACAGTGCCCAAGATCATGTCATTTTGTGTGCACCCAGACATGCTGTATACATTGTATAGCTTTCTTCTGTATATTGTGGTGGGGGACATAGATCCTTTCGGTCACTGTGCACTAGTTTTGTTTGTTCAAGTTTAGTAGATTTAGAAATGAATGCAAATAAATAGGATTCATAAGCTTGTATAAACACTTGAGAAGTCTTTTTACTGAGGGTAAACATACATACACATGATACATGTAGAAAGTCCTGTCATGGCAGTCCCTTTCAGTATAACCCGGCCAAAGCTCCGAAACTTGAACACCTGCAAAATGTGAACATTTTATTTCGGTCCCTGGGGCGTTCGGATTTCACAGGTTTTACTGTATACATTTCAATTATTACAACGATTCCGTTATTCAGCTTATAGCCTTTCAGACATGGTCTGATCACATACCAATGCACTTGTCTGAAATCTGTCCTTCCCTGATTGGCTTTAGTCAGTAACCTTCCTGAATGTGTTTGGAGCACCTTGCGCCAAAAGTTTGGCGAGGAAGTCTTCTTGTCTCACCTTAACACAGGTTCGGATAATATGGAAACTTGCGGGCCGCAGCCATTTGTTGGTTCAGTGTTCATGCACGTTATGTCGGCAGTGGAAAGAGTCAAGCACCAGAGGATATTTCTACATAATATGCCAACTCTCGCAACCATTAAATTACTTTTCTATTCATGTAAAGTCAATAGCCTTTTTTTCTTTTTCTATGTTGACAGCTAGAAATTATATAAAAGGAATTCAGACTTGAAGATCAAATTATTATATGAAACTATACAAAGGGAATTGGGAAGACTACTCACAACGAAGAAAGGGAAAAAGTTAACCGTAATAAAATATTCAATTTAGCACAGAATTTGATAATATTTCATAGTGCTTTCGATAATGCTAGATTCCAGTGGCTTTTAAAACTATATTATAATAATTAACACCATATTGGGTGGTTTTTAACATTTCAGTCTGAGATGTGTTGCATTTAAATTGCAACCAGACACACGAATGTTCTGACAGAATGATCAATCGAACATATTACATTTAAAGTTGGCAAAATATATCTGTTAATGCTATAGGCTGATATGACGCAACTTGTCTTTGAACGTTTTTGACAAGACTTACCCCGTTGTAACATAAGCCAGTGTAGAGATTTATAGCCTTCCCGATAAGTTTTAGCATTGGTACTGGCCGTTTTTCTGGTATTTTTGCAGATGGAGAAATAGAAGCAAAACCTTTAGTGCTAGTGGTGGGTCCTTGGAGTACGGGAAAGTCTACATTGATCAACTACCTAACTGGTATTCAGGAAGAAGAACATTTGCTGCAGACAGGTAAGATTCTTCCTTGTAATTTTTGATACAGGAAAGTGGAGCAAAGCTCAATTATGCTGCAATAGTCACTAATGGAAACAAGAAACTCACTGATGTTTTGACATGTTGACGCTCGATGCCCCTTTTAAAGCTCAGACTTGGGGAAAAAGTTTTATATTTCTAAATTTGAGATGCAATATTCAGTTCCTACGGGACCCCTCCTTGGATTGAGAATTAGTTAAAGAGATTTCTTGGTTCCCAGCTGAACAGCGCATCTGTGCACCAAATGTGTCGCACAAACCAGGAAAACATATGTATATTGAGTAGTTAAATCATAAAAAATCACAGAAACCCTGCTTTACCTGTCATTCCATCGAGATACGGGAAAAAGGTTCTGTGTGGAAGAAATAAAGATTTTTATTTTGCTGAAGAGAAATAACGGTCCTTGTTGGTCGATTGTTTGTGTTTTCTGTTTTACCTTAAAAACACTGGGATACAAGAAATTGGCAAATTTAATATTGGGCATAGACTGGGTTTTAGAGGAGTGCCTCTGCTATCTTCGGTTCATATATTAGTGTATAATGGCAAGACATTTATGCCTCAGGTAAAGTTTGAGAAGTGTCTGTGTCGTTCCTGTTTTCAGCGCCCACCATTTTGTTTATGGGGGGTTTTGCTTCAACAATCGTAGCTCAGGGGTTTCTAAATATAGCCAGGTTGGTTTCATCACATAATCAAATGCTATTAAAAATTTATTTCTGTAAGCTTATGCTTTAAATTGATAAAATTCAGTAATATTATTAAATTCATTTGATGATATGATAAATATTTATCGTCCAATCTATTTCAACATACGATCAAACGATGACGGATTGAATTAAAGCATCACATATTCTACGGCCTGATTAATTATAAATGCCTTTAATCATTTGTTGAAATTTATTTGATCATGATGATGCAACAAATGATATCAAGATGCAATAAATCAGAGGTTGATAAAATGATAAAAAAATGCACATCAATGACACCATCATTTTTGAAAACAACAAGATTTAAGTACATGCACAGGTCATTCGTAGTGGTGCATGAAAACTAAAAATAGGGAGGCGGGGGGATCCATACTCCACACAACTGACTTGTTCTGACTACGTAAACAATCTCTGATGTGTTAAATTGTTCCTGTAGTTGACATTTCTCATAATGTGATTCCAAAATTGATTAATATTTGCTTTCATTTTGATATCGTGGAATCATCCCCAATCAAAAGGCACAGTCTGACTCATATTCGCAATGAAAATGATGGAGAATTGATGCTGCTATGGAGGTTGGATCCCTCCTCAGGGTAAATGGATACTATAGCTAAATGCAGATTTTGTCTTTAAGTCATGATTTGGTGACTTTAGATTTTGGAAAAAAAACAGCAGTAAAAGAATCAGATTTAATCACGGTCGGCTGGTAAATCAAATGTAATTAATAACATTACCCCAAGATGAATTATTTTCCACTTATTCATAATACCCCCAGGGGGTGTGTACAATTCCTCATCTCCTCCCTTCTTATATCCGTCTGTTACACTGAACCTGACTCCGCATCCTTAGTCAGGTTAAGCCCAAACTTTGTACGGTTGACGGACATAGTAAGGAGCAACACATATTACATAGCCTTTGTGCTGCTTACATTGCCTGATTTTTTTAATGATTTTTTAAAAAAATTACATAATTATCAGGAATGTGTTAATATCATCATCATCATTTTTATATTACATTTATCATAATTATTATTATCATTCTTGTTATGTCCCTCCGTGAAACGGGCTGACATATTGTTTTTGCGTCCGTTTCTTCCGCTTCTTCTTGTTCTTCTTCTTTTTCTTCTTCAACACATTGTTGCGTGCGTTGCCGACGCGATAACTCAAGAATAATTTGACATGGGAAGTTGAAATTTTTTGTGAAGATGTTCCTATATAAAACCTTGCTTGGGATTGCAGATGGGTGACCTTGACATATTTTTCAAGGTCATGGGCATGTCATCTAAAATTGATGCGGACGCAATAATGCTGAAAGATTTGACTTAGGAGGTTGAAATTTTGCCTGATTATGTACCATAATATGAACTAGGCTAGGATTGTAGATGGGTGAGCTTGACCTATTTTCAAGGTCACATGGACACTTTTTAAAACATAATTGCAGATGCACTCTAGAAGGATTTGACTTAAGGAGGTTGACATTTTGTGTGATTATGTTTCCATGTAAGACTTTTGTAAGACTTTGCTTGTGACTGCAGATGTATGACCTTGACCTATTTTTCAAGGTCACTTGGGCACTGCGTCAAAAATCAAAGTGGATGTGATAACTCAAAACATATTTGACTTGGGAAGTTGAAATTTTATGTGAAGATGTTCCTATATATGATCTTGCTTGGGATTGCAGATGGGTGACCGTGACCTATTTTTCAAGGTCACATGGGCATGTCATGCAAGACTTTGCTTGTGACTGCAGATGTATGACCTTGACTTATTTTTCAAGGTCACTTGGGCACTGCGTCAAAAATCCAAGTGGATGTGATAACTCAAAACATATTTGACTTGGGAAGTTGAAATTTTATGTGAAGATGTTCCTATATATGATCTTGCTTGGGATTGCAGATGGGTGACCGTGACCTATTTTTCAAGGTCACATGGGCATGTCATGTAAAATCGATATCTCAAGCAAGATTTTACTTGGAAAGTTGAAATTTATGCTAAATATAACACAAAAATATTTGTCCTCATCATCAGACATGTAAACCAAGTGGAACCTTCAGTCCCTGTTATAGCCCTACCAAGAATATCGAGTAGAAATACATCAACGTGAAAATTTGCGGGGACAATGAGCCTCAATAAGAGTGTGCTTGTGCTTCTACATGGGTAATCTTTGCTTAGATTTTGAAATGTCAATAAAGAGTGTACCTTCACCATATCTGCAGCTCATTAGAAAGGGATGCCTATTTATAAAAATAAGGGTGACATAGTAAGTGCGTACGGGGAGACATTTGATTTTCTGTCGGGAAATCAGCCTGTTCTAGTTATTTTTCATTATCATTACCATCATCTTTATTATTATTATTATTATTATTATTATTATTATTATTATTATTATTATTATTATTATTATCATCATCATCATTATTATTATTATTATTATTATTATTATTATTATTATTATTATTATTATTATTATTATTATTATTATTATTATTATTATTATTATTATTACTATTACATAATGATCTGTGAAGTGTATATGTCAACATTGATACCAGTGTAAATGGAGGTATGGTATTCTCACACATTTTTGTCAGATCAGTTTTAACCTTTTCAATGACACATTTTAGACTGAGTCAACAGCTTTGTGCACCGACGACTGACTACCCTGCATTATTGGCATTATAAAATATAAGCAACCTTATAGTAGATCTATAAACAGGAAAAACGGACAATGATAGATTGGTTTTTGACATCAGTAAAACAACAAATTTTAATACCATCAGAAAAAGGTCTGAAGCAACAAATAATAACAGGTACTAGTTAGGCCTGCAAGCCTCCTTGAATAAAAATAAATACACTAATTGGTGAAACACTAAATGCTTCATCATGACAGGTACATGATAGGAGTGTTCATGTTAATTCTTAAAATTGAAACAACATTGCAGTAGTTTAAATTTGGTTTAAAGTCAAAAGCGTGGCTTTTATGATTGCAAAAAGGCCATTTCTTACCATGCCACCGAATGGTTAAAAGTGGAATCTGTGTTACTGTTTATGAGCACCATATTTTATTGATCTTTAACACGTGGCCTTGGAAGACTCAACGGCCAATCTATGCTCGTCTTTTAATCTAATTACATGTATAATAAGCTTATATCATAATCTATCTTACTACAGGAATACCTGCACATGAATGGAGTTTTTACAAAAAAACATGTGTCCAGAACCCTTATTATTTAGAGAAGTTCGTTTAGAGTACATTGGTTTTTAGTCACAGTTGGCATTAGCTATAGAGGGCTTAAACGTGGTAGGAATGGAGAACACGAAGATTAATACTAGCAGCATTCCATCATACAAAACTAGATCTCCAGGTCAATACCTGGGTCACTGATCAAACCATGGACTCTGTGTTACTAAGGTGTGGTATCTTTCACGTTTGACTTGGTTTTACAATATATATATATATATATATACATATATATATATATATATATATATATATATATATATATATATATATATATATATATACATATATATACATACATACATATATATATATATATGTATATATATATATATATATATATATATATTATGGTAAATCAGTCAGCTACACATGAAGACAAAATGTGCTATGAAGTAAGATTAGGTGTCCAGGCCACGTGTCTGGTTCCAGCATCATGCATCCATGAATTATTTTGTATCTGTGGGCTATAAAGATCTTGTGTATCTGCTTCACACTGAGTTGGAATAAATTGTCGGTAGGTCTCAACTTAGGGTGTTTCATTCTGAAAACTAGGTACTAGGTCATATATTTTGGTCACAGTGACATCTTTCATGTAATCTTCATCTGTGGGCTATACATGTTAATACCATGCATGTATTTCTATTTCAAACGAATTCTGCAGGTAGGTCCATTTCATACCTGCAATACTGCCCCCCCCCAAAAAAAAATCTTTATACACCAGCAAATGTGCAACTGACCTGAGTAAGACCTTCACTCATGTTTAATACAGGTGTACATCCATTTCAAATTGATTATCAACAGGAAACCATGTACATGTGCATGTGTAATGGGCTTCTTTGGCTATTGTTATAATTGAACCTGAGTTAATATTTTATATTTTCATGGTGCCTAGTTGTGTCCCTGTGTCATCTTTATATGCTAGCTCTGGCTGTTGTCGCTACCGTGTGTGCATTGGGCACATGTGGGGAATGAAATGACACACTGCGCAGAGAACTTGAAATCTGGGATCTGGACTGCAGAAACTTGCATTCAATCAAGACCCATAATTCATTATAAATCACTCATTGAAATACTGCGCGCAATGAAACAAATGAAATGCAGATAGCTGATTTGTCACGATATTTGGTCATAATTAAATTGTAAATTTCATTTATCGAGACAGGCGCAGAACCCACAACTTCGGTGTTTACGGTGGTGATGAGTGGAAAAAGGTACAAGATGGTCAATGGTGACGTCCTGACCTCGGACCCGGCCAGAGGGTTTTCTGCACTGGAGAAATTTGGACCGGTAAAATAATACCTCAGGGACTGGGATGAATGTGTGTGTGTGAGGCGTACCATCTGGTTTTCCTTCCTGAAGGTGGGGTTGCATTCTAAGGTAATGGAGCTGGGAGGAAGCTTATGGTGACGGGGGGGGGGGCATCCTGCTAAGGTAAATTGTCTGAAACAAACATAGAAAAAGATCACACTCATGAGAATTCTGGGTCACACGTACATTTGTCATTCAAGCAAAATCATCCAGCGCAAATTTGCCTCTTGGTAGCAACATATACCGTTGATTTTTTTTAGCTCAGCTGACGTGCCAGTCAGGCTGAGCTTTTAGGAGGCTCAGTAGTCCATCCCTCATCCATCCATTCACAATTACATTTTCGACTTCACAAAACCTTTGGCCAGATTGACTTCAAACTTGGTGGCAATGTACCTTCTGTGGCTGTCTACCAAGTTTGTTCAAATACTCATGCTCCAGTGATATTTGTTTTTTTTAGCTCAGCTGGCTTGTCAGCCAGCAGAGCTTATCCCATCGCTCTGCGTCCATCTTTGTCCGTCATCTGTAGTCCATTCACAATTCCCAATTTCAACTTCTTCTCCAAAACCGGTAGCCAAATTCACTTCAAACTTGGTGGCAATGTACCTTGGGTAGATTTCTACAGTTTATACAAATGGTTGCCCTTCAGTAATATTTGGATTTTTTTATGAATTTTTTAGCTCAGCTGATAATTCAGCTGAGCTTTTAGGAGGGTGAGGCATCCGTCGTCCGTTTGTCGTCCGTCGTCCGTCTGTCGTTTGTTCACAATTCACATTTTCGACTTCTTCTCAAAAACCGTCGGCCAGCTCGACTTCAAACTTGGTGGGCATGTGCCTTGGGTAGGTGTCTACCAAGTTTGTTCAAATGGTCATGGTCCAGTGATTTTTGGATTTTAAATGATTTTTTTTGTTCTTTTTTGGGCAAATCTAAAAAAAATCTTCTCTGAAACCGCTTACCCAATTGCTTTGATGTCACACAGGAACACTTCCTGGGACACTTAGTTCTTAATTTGTTCACCGGGTGGCGTTGCAATTTTTTTCTAATTTTTGTGTGTTTTAGCTATTTTCGACTTCTCCTCCAGAACCATCACTCAGATTAAGCTGAAACATGGTGGATATGTTCCTTGTAGAAGGGTCAAACAAAGTTGTTCACTATGTGGGAATGCTGTGGATTTCTGATTTTTAACGATTTTTTTTTCAATTCGGGTACTTGTCAGTCAATGCAGCTTTCCTATTGATTACTATGGAAGTCAATGAGCATTCTAATGCTAATTCACATTTTCGACTTCTACTCCAAAACTGTCGTCCGGATTAACTTCAAACTTGGTGGCAATGTACCTTAGGTAAGTTTCTACCAGGTTTGTTCAAATGGTCATGCTCCAGTGATTTTTTGATTTGTAATGAATTTTTGTGTTCTTTTTTTGGAAAAATCTTAAAAAATCTTCTTCTCCGAAACCACTTACCCAATTGCTTTGATATCTCACAGGAAGACACCTGGGGACTCCTTGTTCTTAATTTGTTCACCAGGTGGCCCTGCTAATTTTTTCTATTTTTTTATGATTGTTTTGTGTTGTAGCTAGCTTCTACTTCTTCTCCAGAACCGTCTCTCATATTAAACTGAAACGTGGTGGACATATTCTTTGTGGAAGGTTCAAATAAAGTTGTTCACTATGTTGGAATGGATACCTGATGTTTAATAATTTTTTCAATTGGGCTACTTTTCGGTAAATGCTCCTTTCCTATTGATTACTATGTAAGTCAATGGGCATTCTAATGCTCATTTACATTTTTGACTTCTTCTTTAAAACTGTCATTGTGATATACATGGGACGGTAAGCAACAAAAAACCGAAGACTTTTTGTTTTGCCGATAGGTGCCATATGTTTATTGAATCCATGGAATCATTCGCCAATATACAGCAAAGCCATCCAGGTTCCTTCCTAGATTTACAATTTGCTAATACTTACTGGTTGCATGAATGCATGGATACATACACTGAAAATAAGTACCATAACTATTATTATGTCTCCCGGTGGAAGCCGGGGGACATATTGTTTTAGTGCCCGTTTCTTCCACTTGTTGTTGTTGTTGTTGTTGTTGTTGTTCATGTTCTCTAACACTTGGTTTCCATGCGATAAGTCTTGAAATACTTGACAGAATTTGATGAAACTTGGTAGAATCATACATCTAGGCAAGACCTAGGTTGGGATAGTATTTGGGTGACCTTAACCTAATTCTCAAGGTCACAGGGTCACTTATGTGAAATTGGTTTCCGTTTGATAAGTCATGAAGAACAGGATGGAATTTGATGAAACTTGGTAGGATTATGTATCTAGGCAAGACCTAGGTCAGGATTGTATTTGGGTGACTTTGACCTAATTCTCAAGGTCACAGGGTCACTTATGTGAAATTGGTTTCTATGCAATAAGTCTTAAAGAACTTGATGGAATTTGATGAAACTTGGTAGGTTTATGTATCTAGGCAAGACCTAGGTTGGGATTGTATTTGGGTGACCTTGAGCGAATTCTCAAGGTAACAGGGTCACTTATGTGAAATTGGTTTCCGTGCAATAAGTCTTGAAGAACTTGATGAAAATTGATAGAGTAATGTATCAAGGTGAGAGCTAAAATTGGATTGTAATTTTCAAGCAAACTTGGTCATTTGTAATTTGTTATCACCTGTAGCTTATTCAAAGACGTAAGTGTTCCACCGGGAGACATTTGATTTTCTTTTGGAATACAGTCTGTTCTAGTTAACATGATGTATCACAACTGTATCAAACGTTTAACACACTTATATGTATAGTCTTAACTATAATTTTACAATGTATCATATACCAAAAATAT
The DNA here is from genome assembly GCA_964020975.1 of Hermodice carunculata. Classification (NCBI taxonomy): domain Eukaryota; kingdom Metazoa; phylum Annelida; class Polychaeta; order Eunicida; family Amphinomidae; genus Hermodice; species Hermodice carunculata. The sequence continues at coordinate 76,143,056 of OZ026620.1, read as the reverse complement.
TATACCTTTTAACCATATCAATTTACCTTTTTTATCTTAAACCTTTAACTTTGCCAACTTTCCATTCTATTATTTCCATCGTTCACATACCAATTTTCATGCACACGCTTATACAAGCGTTTCTAAAGCTTTTCAAACTTTCAAGCACTTTTCAACTACTTTACTTTTACAAACATGCAAGATTTGATATTTGCATACGAATCGCAAGTAATGCCTGCCGATGTAAACGCCATCTATTGAGAAATCCATGCATTAACGCATGGAAACCACACCCTATATTAGGCTGTCTACCTTCACGTCTTTTCGATACGCGACCTGTACTCATTTTTATTAGCAATTTCCTCCCTCTTGCTTCGCGGTTTATCCTCATTCTTACTATCAACTTACTTTCTCTGTTTGCTTTTACTAACAAACATTTTCTTTTCTCCTTATTGATAAACACATTTAACAATCATGCAAATATATAATATTCTAACGACATAATTACCATTTCTCGCGTACAATGTATATACTGCACACTTTTTTGAACCACATAATGCATTTTATACTTGTACTAAGCATTTCAACTTAATATATATATATATATATATATATATATATATATATATATATATATATATATATATATATATATATATATATATATATATATATTTCTACTCTGTTTATAATCCGCTTTATACTTGATAATATATTTCTTACATGAACTTCATGCACTGTATATATATCCACCTGTTCAGCAATTGCGGATACAGGCCTGCACAGCATATATGAATGCATTTTACATGACATTAAAATTATTCATTACTATAAAGCGCAAGTCTTAACATTATTATTTGTCTATACCAATTTAGCTCTTTCATTAAACTTACCAATTAAATTTGGCGTCCTAAGGCTGTATACGATATCGCCCATGTTCGGCACAGATACCACCGGTAAGCCCTATTCCTTTGGGTTTGAAGTCGCTAAAATTACAGTGGACAAACTAAGTCTTGACTCTCAATAATTCACAAAACTGCTATCAATATGCACAACAAAGCTCACGGACTATCAAAATCGAAATAATATCCGACCATACTTACAATAAGCTTCGAAACCTGGAGTATATAGTTGACATGTGGACAGTAGAATAATGCCAAAGACCTAGCATTATAAAATGGGTAGGCTGCTTGCCCAGAGGCGATCCCAAGAAATAGGCGTCTCAATCCTTCAAGATGTTATGGGGCAAGGACGAAACCGGCTTGCACCACTGCTTATATACCAGGAAACCACCCCCAATCAACTCAAACTGGTAAAACAACATTCTGTCCATACAAAACCTGTCGGACTTTCCTGAGCTTATAATGATATGCAAATAACTTAACCTAAATAGGCTAGATTTCACATAGGACAATGCTATTAATGAATGGACGGAAGAACGGAATTGTACCAGACCGACCTCGATACAAACTGTGGCACCTAATGGGCTGACTGAAATGACAATCGTGCAATCATACCAGAACAAACCACAAATTTAACAACTCGCTACAATATGTGCATGCTATAATATGGATGCGCGGATAAATTTATGACCTAACAATGAAATGACACTAAAGCTCTATGCTTAATCCAAAATCAGATCTACCTATATCTGACACTCCCCCTTTTTAGATGGGTTTAAACTCATCTAAGCTGTATACAACCCTTCTTTATAAACAAAGAGGTTGCTATATAAATTCATTGTAGTCTTTTAATCTCTCCCTTTTATACAGGGAAAAGAAAAAAAAACTACTTTACTTTACTGGTTAAGAGGAAAAATATGACAAAGAGCCATATGAAGTATTATCTTTAGAGAAATCTCCTTTTTTTTAAGACGGGTACATAGACAGTCTTACCACGACTACAGAAACCCGATGACCCCGCCACCGTGGCTACTGGACGAACTTACTTATTAAAGAAAGCTAACCTGTTCACCTCTATGAGACATATAACCTTCTTCACCTAAGGCAATATTCCCGACGGAGAAATACGAAGATGCGACGCCTTTTCTAAACCTTAAAAAAATCTCTATACCAGTTATTACCCTTTACATATATATAACACCCTCATATTTTGATTTGGGCAATACATATCCTATATGCTGCTATATATATATATACAGATCTAATCTTGCGCAAGACAATAAACAAAATTACCACCGAGCGCTATAATTTCCACTTGTGCACATGTAACTCATTTAATTAATGTCAACTTCCAAAGAAACGATTTGTGTTATAGGGCTATGCAATTTGCTAACTCTTGTCCTGAGAATAGCAGATCTGACACGCCCATCTTTAGACATGACAACCTCATCCATTATAGCTAATGGCCAAATGTTCCTAGGCATACCACTTTCACATATAAGCACTAACTCGCCGACTCGTATGTTAGTGGTAGGAAATGTCCACTTTGACCTTGTATTTAAGGTGGGAAGGTATAAACGTATCCACTTATCCCAGAATAAAGTACTGAGATGCTGAATATACCTGTACCGCGAACGATAAGCATCTGATTGGCTTCCTATGCTTGATGGGATTTCACATGATTTTAAATTGAGCAACATGCTTGGAGTGAGTGGTGTGAAATCATTAGGGTCAGAGCTCAACTTAGTAAGAGGTCTACCATTGACAATTGCTTCAACTTCACAAAATAATGTAGCCAACATCTCATCCGTTAGGTTAACGGTATGAGGCATGATAACTTTCAAAACACGCTTTATGACCCCTATCAACCTTTCCCAAGCTCCGCCATAATGTGGACTCCCAGGAGGAATGAACTTCCATTCTATGGCTTTTGGCGTACAAAATTGTAACAGAGCATTCTTAGCATGATGCTCGAAAGCATGTCGAAGCTCACGCTCACCTCTAACAAAATTCGTGCCATTATCTGAAAAGATTTTGATAGGTGTACCTCTATGAGAGATAAATCTTCTGAGCGCAGTCAGAAAAGAATCTGCCTCAAGAGAATAAAGCATTTCTATGTGTACTGCCCTTGAACATAGACACGTAAAAATGCAACCGTATCTCTTCCTTTGACCTCGGTAAAACTTAGTGAGGAATGGCCCAAAGCAATCTATTCCTACATATGAAAAGCTTGGCAAATGTGGTTGTATCCTCTCATTAGGCAAGTCTGCCATCAACTGTTTGATAGGTTTGCCAAATAGCTTTTTGCAGGTAACACACTGTCTTAAGATCCTCTTTACTACAGCCCTAGCCTTTGTCATCCAATAACTTTCACGGATATTTGACAACGTCCATTCGACACCAGTATGTCCCTGTACATGGTAATACCTAGCTATAGCACGAGCTATTACATGCCTGTGTGGAATGAGGATTGGATGGCTGCCTGTACGCCCTCCAATTCGCAACACACCTTTCTTATCCGAAAAAGGATTAAGGCTGACTATTGAGCTAGACTTCAACACCGGTAATCCAGCTTTCAGGTTAGCGATTTCACGTTGAAAAGACACATGTTGAACATGACGTACTATAACATCGTGGGCCTTTTCAAATTCCTCGACTGAAAGCACACCTGATATATCCCTGTGTCTACATTTCCAATCTATAAATTTGCGCAACCACGCTACAGACTTAATGATCTTATGCCAGTCGGAAAAATGCTCACATAATCTTTGCAAAGTGTCATTTGATGTACCTGTCTCCTGCAAGTCATGACAAATTTCTTGCTTCACTTCAGGATCCTCTTTGTTTACCTGAAACACTTCATCACTCGATCTCCAGAATGCATTCGGCTTATTCCACCACAACGGACCTTTACGCCACATCTCCACTGAATTTTCCTGAGTGAAAAATCTAGGCCTTGTCAGCATATCAGCAGGATTTGAATCACCCGCCACCTTTCTCCAACTACTTGGCAGTGTATTCTCTCTGATATAACTAACTCTTTTGTCTTCAGCAGACATACCTGGACGCATTGAACATACATTTTCAATATCCCAAAGCTTATTAATATCATCGATGGCTTCCACTGATGGTGAACTTACTGTGCCACTGGATGTAGAAATGAAATTGCAAATCACTGCATCACTAACTGTGACATCCTGTATACACCCATGTACAGTCCAACCAAACAAATACCTCACACCATAGGGGCTCCCCCGAGGACCTGGTCTACACTCCAGTGGCAGTAAAGCCTCACTGTAATTTTGTCCAATAAGCAGATCTACTTCATTGCAGTTAATACTCGCAGAAACATCAAGTCCTTGGAGATGTTTGTACTTTGTTAGATCTACATCAGCTGTACAAATTGGAATGTCATCTACCACTTTAACCCCTGACATGTGAATACTCTCAGAACATGCACTAACTACAAAAGATACATGTGAGGATGCTTTTGTCTCAGAGCCTGACATTGTCTTCAGTATGTATGAATAATTACTCCCTTCAGTTGTAACTTATCGGCCAATCGCTGCGAGCAGAATGTACTACTAGACAGTGTATCGAGAGCAGCATTTATCCACAACGTACCATTAATCTGAACTCTAACAATAGGCATAAAACAATTAGTTGTATTTGTAGGCATTGTAGATGTTAAATCGGTATGCAAAAGTGCAGAATGCAATTTTCCACAGCCAAAACATCTATTTCAACTTTTGCAATCTTTGGTAGCATGATTGTTTCGAAAGCAATTATGGCACAACTTGTGCTTGTCAACAAATGCTAGCCTGTCAGGAATACTGAAATCTTTGAATTCAGCGCACCTCATAAGATGATGTGATCGCTTGCACAATATGCATGTTTTGCGCATAGGCTGTGAATCATCCGCAATCGCTGAAGCATTACAATTCAAATTCCTTTTTAATTTCGAATTGTTTGCACCTTTTCCACCTGATTTATTTTTAGGCCTAACTGTAGGCGTTTGCTGGCAATCACTTACACTTTCTTCGTGTGTCAAGTGTGTCAAACCATGACTAACAACCCTTTTGTAAGATTGCATATGCTCTTTTCTAGCTATACTTCCGCACAAAGGATCGTCCATCTCATTACTTACGTCTTCAACAAATTTGCATAAGTTATCAAACTTGAGATAACAACCAGACGATTTCTTACTGTTAAGCTCTTCTTTATCCCATCTATTCTGTACCCATGTAGGTAAGCGAGACACTATGCCAAATATGATGACTTGTGTGTTGGGCTCATGTAACGCATCAATATGCTCTAGCACTTGATAAGCATATCTCAACTCATGACACAACGATCTCATATCTTTAGGTGTTTTAACCAACTTATCAGCTCTCAAGGATTTGATTATGTCTTGTGTCACCTTATGTTTTGAACCAAACAATGATTCTAGCGTACCTAACGCTTGTTCATAACCTCTTTACCACCTATAAACACAGCACTCTGAATAGCATCTTTAGCTTCTCCAGATGTGTATTGTAGTAACCTTGCCAATCTTGAATCATAATCGGTGCATAAATTCTCTACATTAGCCTTAAAAGAGCGAATGAAGGTATGATAAGACAATGCTCCTCCTGAGAACACTTCAAGCTCAATTTTGGGTAAAGAAAGTAAACGAACCGTTTCACTTGATGTGATAGGCAACTCTTCAGCTTGAACTTTTGTAGCCGAAACTTGTGATTTAAGACTACTAGACTTAGACAATGCATCAGTATATCTGGTATGCACTTGGTCATAATATTCATCATGTACCCCAACATCTGTATCTTTATCCTTGTTTACCACCTGATCATGCAAATCTGAAAAATCAGTAAATGCCTGCTTTAACTTTGATCTCAAGTCTGGTATCAACTCTGTAGTATCACCCTCTGCGACGATACGCGAAATTTGATTCGCAATTCGTGTGACTTTAGATTTGGCGGTTTTACGACTATCTTTCAATTCAGAAACAGTAGCCATGGTGATGTTTATCGCCAAACATAAAATAGCCAAAAATGAAAGTAGCTGAATATCACCGCGACAATGCATAAATGATGTACTATTTCCCCTGAAAGAAAGATGTTATCCAAATCTTGTATTGTGACCATATACCTACATGTACATATATACCTCGATACTCTGACGAGCAAATCTTTTTTTTTACTCACACATACCAGTACTGAATATGGACCTTTCGTAGTATTCCTGATATAGCCCTGCTAAACTAGGTAACTGTCCATAAATGTAACACGTGTCACTCCTTGGATTACTTGCAATGCATGTCAGAGTCCCTTACGATGCATGTTAACCTCGCGTAGACTTACGACGCATGTCAGAGCCACTTTGCAATGTATGTCAGAGTCCCTTACGATGCATGTTAACCTCGCGTAGACTTACGACGCATGTCAGAGCCACTTGTGATGTACGTCAACCTCGTGTAGACCTGTGACGCATGACAACCACGCCCAGCTCCATGATAACGAAGTACACAAGTCCAGGTTCTCACAGGCAGAAAGTTCCAACGTTGATATAGCTCCCTTGACCATTTAATTATGTATCTTCTGTGATATACATGGGACGGTACGCAACAAAAAACCGAAGACTTCTTGTTTTGCCGATAGGTGCCATATGTTTATTGAATCCATGGAATCATTTGCCAATATACAGCAAAGCCATCCAGGTTCCCTCCTAGATTTACAATTCGCTGATACTTACTGGTTGCATGAATGCATGGATACATACACTGAAAATAAGTACCATAACTATTATTAACATGATGTATCACAACTGTATCAAACGTTTAACACACTTATGTGTCTAGTCTTAACTATAATTTTACAATGTATCATATACCAAAAATATTATACCTTTTAACCATATCAAGTTACCTTTTTTATTTTAAACCTTTAACTTTGCCAACTTTCCATTCTATTATTTCCATTGTTCACATACCAATTTCCATGCACACGCTTATACAAGCGTTTTTAAAGCTTTTCAAACTTTCAAGCACTTTTCAACTACTTTACTTTTACAAACATGCAAGATTTGATATTTGCATACGAATCGCAAGTAATGCCTGCCGATGTAAACGCCATCTATTGAGAAATGCATGAATTAACGCATGGAAACCACACCCTAGATTAGGCTGTCTACCTTCACGTCTTTTCGATACGCGACCTGTACTCATTTTCATTAGCAATTTACTCCCTCTCGCTTCGCGGTTTATCCTCATTCTTACTATCAACTTACTTTGTCTGTTTGCTTTTACTAACAAACATTTTCTTTTCTCCTTATTGATAAACACATTTACCAATCACGCAAATATATAATATTCTAACGACATAATTACCATTTCTCGCGTACAATGTATATACTGCACACCTTTTTAAACCACATAATGCATTTTATACTTATACTAAGCATTTCAACTTAATATATATATATATATTTACTTCTACTCTGTTTATAATCCGCTTTATACTTGATAATATATTTCTTACATGAACTTCATGCACTGTATAATATATCCACCTGTTCAGCAATTGCGGATACAGGCCTGCGCAGCATATATGAATGCATTTTACATGACATTAAAATTATTCATTACTATAAAGCGCAAGTCTTAACATTATTATTTGTCTATACCAATTTAGCTGTTTCATTAAACTTACCAATTAAATTTGGCGTCCTAAGGCTGTATACGATATCGCCCCATGTTCGGCACAGATACCACCGGTAAGCCCTATTCCTTTGGGTTTGAAGTCGCTAAAATTACAGTGGACAAACTAAGTCTTGACTCTCAATAATTCACAAAACTGCTATCAATATGCACAACAAAGCTCACGGACAATCAAAATCGAAATAATATCCGACCATACTTACAATAAGCTTCGAAACCTTGAGTATATAGTTGACATGTGGACAGTAGAATAATGCCAAAGACCTAGCATTATAAAATGGGTAGGCTGCTTGCCCGGAGCCGGTCCCAAGAAATAGGCGTCTCAATCCTTCAAGATGTTATGGGGCAAGGACGAAACCGGCTTGCACCACTGCTTATATACCAGGAAACCACCCCCAATCAACTCAAACTGGTAAAACAACATTCTGTCCATAAAAAACCTGTCGGACCTTCCTGAGCTTATTATGATATGCAAATAACTTAACCTAAATAGGCTGGATTTCACATAGGAAAATGCTATTAATGAATGGACGGAAGAACGGAATTGTACCAGACCGACCTCGATACAAACTGTGGCACCTAATGGGCTGACTGAAATGACAATCGTGCAATCATACCAGAACAAACCACAAATTTAACAACTCGCTACAATATGTGCATGCTATAATATGGATGCGCGGATAAATTTATGACCTAACAATGAAATGACACTAAAGCCCTATGCTTAATCCAAAATCAGATCTACCTATATCTGACAGTCATCCAGATTTACTTCAAACTTGATGGAGATTTACCTTGGGTTGGTGTCTACCAGGTTGTTCCAATGGTCATTTCCAATGCATTTTGGATTTTTTAATGATTTTTTTTCAAAAATCCATACTAAAGTTTAAATGGTGAAAGTTTAACATGGGAATTTCTTGTAATGGTTATAACTTAAATAATTTTGAGCAGATTTACTACAAACTTGGTGGGTATTTACCTTGGGTGGATCTCTACCAAGTTTTTTCAAATGGTCACGCTCTATTGATTTTTGGATTTTTTATGCATTTTTTCTTCTTTTGCGGGGCAAACCTTAAAAACTCTTCTCCTCTGAAACCGCTCACCCAATTGCTTTGAAATCGTAAATAGACACTCCCAGGGACACCCAGTTCCCAATTTGTTCACCCGGTGGCGCTGCATTTTTTTCTAATTATTTAATGAATTTTTTTTGTGGTCTTGCTATTTTTCACTTGCTCTCAGAACCGTCACTCAGATTAAGCTGAAATATGATGGATATGTTCTTGTGGAAGGATCAAACAAAGTTGTTTACTACGTGGCACTGCTTTGTATTCCCGATTTTTAAGGATTTTCAATTTGGGTACTTGTGGGTCAACGCAACTTTGCTATTGATTACTATGTAAGTCAATGGGTATTTTAATGCTAATTCACAGGACAACTGACACAAAATTTACTGTCTACTTGATAAATTGAGATCTGTTTTGAGTTAGTACCATGATGCTGCACATGTTAATGTGTCTGTATGAAGGTCATGCTTAGACAGTACATGACTGACCTTGACCTCATTTCTGGGGTCACAGTGCAACATACATGAATTTTGCTCTTCATTATAACTTGAGAACTACTTGAACCTTGATGTTGCACATGTTAGTGTTCTTGTATAAAGGTCAGACTTACTCAGAACATGGGTGACCTTGATCGTTTCCCAAGTTTATAGAGCTGCAAGTGTGATAAATGTCAAGATCAGCTGAGCATGGGCTGTTCACACAGCCCTCTTGTTTTATGAATTTTTGTATTTTTCCGATTTTCAACTTCTTGTCCAAAACCATCTCTCAGAGTGTGCTGAAACTTGGTCGATGTGTTCTTTGTGGAAGGGTCACACAAGGTTGTTCACCAGGTGGCGTTGCTGTGGATCCCTGATTTTTAACAAATTTTTCAATTTGGTTACTTCTTGGTCAGTGCATACATTCCCGTCGTGTACTTTGCAAGGCAATGGGAACTGCAATTGTACTTTACATTTTCAACCTCATCTAAAGACCTTTAGCCAGTTTCACTTCCAACTTAGTGCGGATGTGTCTTGGGTCGGTCTCTATCAAGTTAATTCAAATGGTCACAGTCCAGTAATTTTTGGGTTTTTTGAAGGAATTTCTCTTGTTAATTTTACATGACTATTTATTACTATGCAAGTCAATGGGGATTGCAATGCCAATTGACAATTTTTGACTTCTTCTGACTGGTCGCGTGATAACCTGAGAACCATTTGTACTGATACTTTGATCTTACACATGGGAATGGCCCTCTACGAAAGTTAGATTTAGAATAGGTCAGTAACCTTGACCTCATTTCTGAGGTGATAGGATGCCTAAGTCAGTTGAGTACAGGACTGTCACAGACCTCTTGTTTGTAATTTTTTGTTTGTTATTGTTATTTTTGACTTCTCCAGAACCGTCATTCAGATTTAACTGAAAATTGGTGGATAATTTCCTTCTGAAAGGGTCAAACAAAGTTGTTTCACTAGATAACACAGCTGTAGATTTCTGATTTTTATGACTTTTAGCTCTGGCGACTTGTCTGTCAGCAGAGCTATTGAAATTCATTTGCCTCTGTCTGTTCCTGAATACATTAGTCATTAGACTTTTTTGACATTTTCTCAAAAACCACTGCATGGAATGTTTTGATTTTGCACATGGATGCTCCCAGGTAGATCTGTACCAGTTTAGCAGAGGAGGTGATGATGCAACAATTTTCGTATTTTTATGAATTTTTAAATAATTTTTTGGAAAAAAAAATTCTTACTCTGAAAAACTGCTTGGTCAATTGCCTTTACATTATGTATAGGATCACCTGGGGTTACCTTGTTCTTAAGTTGGCCACCAGGTGACACTTCATTTTTTTTTTAAATTTTTATGAATTTTCGTGTGTTAAGGTTATTTTGAATTCTTTCCCAGAACAAGTGAACAGAATTGCTTAAAATTATATCAGAACATAATATGCCTTAAGATAATAAAATTTTGCGAAAATGATGTGGCTTTGTTAATTTTTGATGAAGCTGTGGGAACTCAAGCTTTCAACCATCAGTTTTCACATGATAACTCAAAAAGTTTTAGAGATAAGGCTTTCATATTGCACATGCATATTTTCCTACACCAGCTCTCATTCAAGTTTGAAGATTGGTGACCTTGACCCAATTGCGAAGGTGACAGATCCATTTTAGTTAATTTGGTTTTCATGCTATAACTCAAAAGTTTTCAATGTAGGGCTTTCATATTGCACAGGCTCATTGTCCTGCATCAGGTCGACGCCAAGTTTGAGGATGGGTGACCTTGACCCAATTCCCAAGGTGATAGAGCTTGTTTACTTTGATATCACACTGGAATGCGCCAATAAACTCCTAGTTCTTAATTTTTAACTAGGTGGAACTGCAATTGTTTATTTTTCCTAATTTTAATAACTTTTTGTGTTTTGTTTTTGCTATTTTCCACTTCTCCAGAAGCGTCACATAGATTAAGCTGAAACTTCATGGATATGTTCCTTGTGAAAGGATCAAAGTAAATTGTTCACTAGGTGGCACTGCTGTAGATTCCTGATTTGTAACTTTTTTTTTCCCTCGGCCCAAAAGGCGGAAGGGGTATTGTCGTCAGGGAGGTGTCCAACCGTCTATTCCTCCATCCATGCCTTGCTAACGCCGTATCTCCAAAAATTTTCATTTTACAGAGACCAAACTTTTATCACAGGGAGTGATTGAGGTGCTTCACCTGCCTATTGAAAAAAAAGGTCACAGTACTACCTTGCAGAAGAAAATGGCGTTAATGTAATATCTAAAAAAATATTGAATTTAGCTTCATCAATTATTTATGACAGTTGGTCCTAAGAATGCCCCAGATGCGTATTGAAACTAGGTCACAGGGTCACATATTTAGGTCACACTGTGTATTAAAGAAAACTGGCCTTGCCACGCCATTTCTCAAAAAAAACTAACTTTACAGAAACCAAATATCACAGAGGGCCATTGAGGTGTTTCAAGTGCCTTTCAAAAAGTAGGTCATTAGGTCATATATTTAGGTCACAGTACTACATTGTAGAAAAAAACACCGTTAACACAATATCTGATAAAAGTATTGAATGCAGCTTCATTAATTATTTATGACTGTTGGCCCTAAGGATGCCTCAGGTGCCCATTGAAAACAAAGTCACTGGGTCAAATATTTAGATCACAGTGATGCATTGAAGAAAAATGGCCTTGCCATGATATCTCTGCTCATTGCATTTGCACCAAAGCTTTGTCATAAGGTCAACCAGAAGTAACATTGACCTACTGGAGGGATATTGTCATCATTACGCATCCGTCCGTCTGTCCGTCCGTCTGTCTGTCTGTCTGTCTGTCCATCCTGGCCAAGGGGTTTGCGGTCACTGACCAGCTTCTAGTTTCAATTCCGGTACTTTCCGCTTAATACACCTTTCCTATCCATTACTATGTAAGTAAATGGGCATTGTAATGGTTATTTACACTTTGGTCTGTCTGTCTGTCTGTCTGTCCATCCTGACCAAGGGGTTTGCGGTCACTGACCAGCTTCTAGTTTCAATTCCAGTACTTTCCGCTAAATACACCTTTCCTATCCATTACTATGTAAGTCAATGGGCATTGTGATGGTTATTTACGCTTTGGACTTCTTCTCTGAAACAGTCATCCAGATTGACTTAGTGGCAGTGTACCTTGGCTGGGTCTTTACCAGGTTTGTTCAAATGGTCAAACTCTAGTGATTTTTAGCTTTATATATATATATATATATATATTGTCTTTTGGGGTTTGTTCTTTTTTGGAGCAAATCTTAAAAAAACTTCTTGTCTGAAACCACTCATCCAATTACTTTGATATCACACAGGAACACTTCTAGGAACTCCTAGTTCTTAGTCGTACGCCAGGTGGCGCTGCAATGTTTGTCTTACTTTCTTTTGATGTCCTGTGTGTTTTCACTATTTTCAACTGCTCCAGAACCGTCACTTAGATTAAGCTGAAACTTTGCCGACATGCTCCTTGTGAAAGGGTTAAAGTAAGTGGTTCACTAGGTGGCACTGCTGTGGATTCCTGATTTTTAGCTCAGCTGACCTGTCAGTCAGCTGAGCTTGTGTTCTAACTAGCCATCCATTGTCTGTTGTCCGTCATCCACAATTTACATTTTCAACTTCTCCAAAAATGGTCAGCCAGATTCACTTCAACTTCTGTGGAGATGTGCATTGGATGGACCTCCACCAAGTTTGTTCAAATCGTCAGGCTTCAGTTTATTTTCAATTTTTTTTTTTTTTTGAATTTTTAGCTCAGCTGACTTGTCAGTAAGCTGAGCTTTTGTGAGGGTCTGTCATCTGTCAGTCGTCCATCAGGATTCATATTGTAGTCAGGAATTGCAAGACTTGCAGGACAAGTTTGTCATCACACCTGTTGATAAAGCTAGTAATAACATTGTTATAAACCATAGTACATTTATACAATACTGAATGAATTAAATAATGAAGGTTATCAACATCCAGGAACCTCTGATTGTGTTATCAAGGAACAAATAGTTAAAATGCATTGTCTCAAATGAGGACAAGAAATTACTAATTATATATGCAACTGTCAAAATGCATAAAAACCCTGTTAAATTCAGGTTCATCATTGCAGCAAAGAAATGTGTTTCAAAACAAGTTGCCAAACGACTTCAGTTCTCAAACTTGTAAAAATTCACATACTAACTGCTGCAAAAAAATGAAAATGTACATGGGAGTGAATAGAATGTGGATTACAGATAACCCAAGTGAAATTCTTGTAGACATTGACAAAATCAACAATAAGAATGGTGCCAAATCAATTCATACCTTTGATTTCTCAACATTGTATACACAAATCAACCTGACAGACCAAAACAGTGTGTTAATTTCTATGTTGGATAAAGCGTTCAAAGGTGGCACCTGTCAGTATATTAAAATATCTGGTGCTAGGGCTAATTTTGATAAAGGTAAGAGCAAATGAATATCCCACACGAGGCAAAAATGTGCTAAAATGATAGAATAGATTATCAACAATGCATATTTTTGCTGTTGAACCAGAATCCACCAACAAATAGTAGGCATACCCAATGGGAACAAATCCAGCCCCATATATTGCCAACCTTCATTTACATTATTATGAATCAAAATGGATGGAAGAATTGGCAAAAACATACTGTACAGCTGCAAGAAGATCATATTCTTACACAAGGAGATTTATACATGACCTGTGTGCTTTAAACAATGGAGATTGAATAAAAGGAAATTGGAAAAACATATATCCCAAAGAACTAATATTAAATCTGGAAAGTAATAGTGATATAAAAGCTACTTTCCTTGATCTGGATATAGAAATAAAGAACAACCAATTTGTAACAAAAATATTTGACAAGAGAGACCAGTTCAAATTTGATATTATCTCCTACCCTGATCTGACAGGAAACATTCCAGAGAAACAAGCATATGATGTTTGTATAGGACAAGTGATACGTATTGCTAGAAACACCACACTTTTTATTGATTGTGTCAATAGAGTCAGAACTTTGTTGCAAAAGCTACAACACAAATGTTATAAAAAACAACAACAACAACATAAAACTCTGTTGAAATGTTTCCAGAGATATGGCCAAATACCTAATAAATACAACGCTAACTCAAGAACATTAGTCAAACTATGTCAAGATGGAGCTTGAAATGACAAAGTTTAGTCCTCAAAGTGTTTAGAGTGGTAAGAGGGAAAGTACCCGGAGTAAAGTATTCTTAACCCACCTAGAGAATTTTCTCTAGTCCGTCTGAAGTCAGAAAAGCATGATCATACTCACTTTTTGCAGGATTTCTTATTTTTCAAGCTTCACCCAGTACAGTGATCTAGTCAACTTTATGCTGTTAAAATTGTATTACTATCTGCCTGTTTATACCAGTGTCGGTATGGTGGTATAGTTTATGAAACTTTTAAGTTTCCAAGGAGACATCTATCCATCCATACCCCGGTCGTCTGTCCAGAGTTCATATTTCCCACTTCTTCCCCACAACCATCAGCCAGATTCATTTCAAACTTGGTAGGGAGTTGCCTTGGGTAGGTCTCTACCAAATTTGTTCCAATGGTGACGATCCAGTGATGTTTGAATTTTTTATGATTGCTTTTCGAAAACCTTTAAAAAAGTTTTAATGGGAAAGTTTAATCTTGGAATTTCTTGTAATGGTTATAACTAAAATAAGTTCGGCCAGATTTGTGCCAAGCTTCGTAGGGATGTACCTTTTAGAAGTGTCTACTTATTTTGTGCAAGTGGTCCTGCTCCAGTGATATTTGGACCTTTGCCTCATTCCCAAGGTCACAGGACAACTGACACGAAATTTACTGTTCATTTGATAACTTGAGATCTGTTTTGAGTTAAGACCTTGATGTTGCACATGTTAATGTTTCTCTATGAAAGTCATGCTTAGATAGTACATGATTGACCTTGACCTTATTTCTGGGGTCACAGTGCAACATACATGAATTTTACTCTTTACTATAACTTGAAAACTACTTGAACTGGGACCTTGATGTTGCACATGTTAGTATTCTTCTATAAAGGTCAGACTTACTCAGTACATGGGTGACCTTGATTCTATCCCAAATTCACAGAGCTGCAAGTGTGATGAATGTCTAGGTCAGCTGAGCATGGGCTGTTCAACAGCCCTCTTGTTTTGTTCTTGTTTGGGGCAAATCTTAAAAAAATCATCTCCTCCAAAACCACTCACCTAATTGCTTTGATATCACACTTGGACAATCCCGGGGCCTCCTAGTTCTTAATTTGTTTACCATGTGGTGCCGTGATTTCGTTCTAATTTGTAATGATTTTTAGTGCATTTTTGCTATTTTTGACTTTTTCGCCAGAACCTTTACTCAGATAAAGCTGAAACTTGGTGGATATGTTCCTTGTGGAAGGGTCAAACAAAATCATTCACCAGGTGGCACTGCTGTGGCCTCCTGATTTTAAACGATTTTTTTCAATTTTGGTACTTATCGGTCAATCCAGCTTTCCTATTTATTACTATGTAATTCAATGGGAATTCTAATGCTAATTCACATTTTCGACTCCTTCTCGAAAACCGTCATCCACATTGACTTTAGACTTGGTGCTAATGTACCTTGGGTGGGTTCCTACCAGGTCGGTCATGCTGCAGTGATTTTTTTTTTTATTTTTTTTTTTTATTTTTTGTGGTTTTATTCTGGCAAATCTTACAAAATCTTCTCCAAAACCACTCGTCCAGTTGCTTTGACATTACCGAAGAACACTCTCAGGGACTTTCGTTCTTAATTTGTCCACCAGGTGATGCTGCAATTTTTCACAATTTTATTATAAATTTTTATGTGTTTTTGTTACTTGTGACCTAATCTCCAGATTTTGTGGATATATTCCTTGTGAAACGGTCAAGCAAAGATATTCATTAGGTAGAACTGCTGTGTATTCCTGATTTTTAACGATTTCTTTTCAATTTGGGTACTTATCGGTAAAAGCACCTTTTCTATTGCTTCCTGTGCAAATCCATGAGCATTGTAATGGTAATTCACACTTTGGACTTCTCAGAAGAGACTGCCTGTCAGATTTTACTCCAAACTTGGTGGCAATGTACCCTTGGGTGGGTTTCTACCAAGTTTCTTTAAATGGTCACCTTCCAGTGATTTTTTAACTTGTTGTGATTTTTTTCCAAAAATCTTTTAAAAAAAAAATTAATAGGAAAGTTTAACATGAGAATTTGTTGCAGTGATTATAACTGAAATAATTTTGCTACATTTGTTCCAAACTTGCTAGGGATGTACGTTTTATAAGTGTGTACCTATTTTGTGCATGTGTTAGGCTCTAGTAATGTTTGGATCTATACCTCATTCCCAAGGTCACAGGACTACTGACACGAAATTTACTGTTCATTTGATAACTTGAAATCTGTTTTGAGTTAGGACCTTGATGTTGCAC
This sequence comes from Hermodice carunculata, assembly GCA_964020975.1. NCBI lineage: Eukaryota > Metazoa > Annelida > Polychaeta > Eunicida > Amphinomidae > Hermodice > Hermodice carunculata. The sequence goes on along the minus strand of OZ026620.1, from coordinate 76,126,479 downwards.
ATGTTAATGTTTCTCTTTGAAGGTCATGCTTAGACAGTACATGGCTGACCTGGACCTCATTTCTGGGGTCACAGTGCAACATACATAAATTTTACTCTTTACTATAACTTGAGAACTACTTGAACTAGGACTTTGATGTTGCACATGTTAGTGTTCTTCCATAAAGGTCAGACTTACTAAGCACATGGATGACCTTGACCCTATCCCAAGTTCACAGAGCTGCAAGTGTGATGAATGTCTAGGTCAGCTAAGCATGGGCTGTTCACACAGCCCTCTTGTTTATACATATTTTATTCATTATTTGTTTTCAAGGGAGCGAGTTGTTTTAACACATCAACACCCCTCTCGAAGGGCATCCATGCACACACACACACACACACACACACACACACACACACACACATATATATATATATATATATATATATATATATATATATATATATATATATATATATATATATATATATATATATATATATATATATATCAGTGAGATTTTACTTGCACAATCTAAAAAGGGAAAAAATCGGACTGAACTGTGTGTGTTTTTCTTTTTTTTTTCTTTTTTTTTTCGAGAATCATAATATATGTTCTGGTGTAATTTATTAATGGATGGTCTGGACGTATCTATTGATCGTTTTGTGGAGCAAACCTGATCGTGGCTTTGATTATATTGCAATAGTAACAAAAGTTAAACCGCCTTTCGAAAGTGTACAGAGTATGGTTTCTGTATGCAGGTCTGTATTTACTGTTGATATTTGTATGCCTGCCTTTATCTGGATGCATAGTTATTTGCGCTTTTGATACAAATACGTTGGTGTTATTAAAAACACGTTGGTGTTATTTTCTGCTAACAATTTTTTGTGAGTGTAGAATGCCCCCACTTTTTAGGCTTGTCTAAGAAAGAGATAAACTATAGGAACATTTGCTTTAAACTTAACATTTTTATGTCCTTCCAGAAATTCCTGAAGAAACTGCAGGGCATTGAGCATCCCTGCCCGCTGTTGAAGAAGGTAACCTTTGTGGACACCCCGGGAATCATTGAGAACCGCAAGCAACAAGAGCGCGGGTACCCATTTAATGACGTTTTACAATGGTTTGTGGAGCGGGCAGACTTGGTTTTTGTCATTTTTGATCCAACAAAGTTAGATGTTGGATTCGAGCTGCAGACACTTTTGAAGCAGCTTAAGGGCCGAGAATCCCAAATGAGAATCATCCTTAACAAGGCTGATAGCCTGCCTGGGCGCGAACTGATGCGAGCCTATGGTGCACTGATGTGGAGTTTAGCACCTCAAATAAATGTCACGGAACCCCCACGTGTATACACCGGATCATTCTGGAAAAACAAATACAAACGGGGTACAAACAGTGTGCTATTTCACGAGGAAGAGGAAGCCCTATTGAACGATCTGCACCAAATTGTAGAAAATCACTTGGAGAACAAAATAGCGTATGTACGAACGAGGGCAATTCAGGCTCGAATCCATGCTTTTCTGGTTGATAGCTACCTAAATGTCTATGACAGAAAACGGTCCTATTTTCGTGACAATAGAGATCTATTGCGCAGTATCATAGAAAATCCGGAACAACATCTGGTATATGAAGCTGTGTTAGCGCAATCAGGTGTCCAAAGGTTTGCACTACCTGATGCTGCAGAATACAAAGATTTTTTCCGTGTAAATACTATTGAAACATTTAAGCCATTACAAGCACATTGTAGTTACTTCTCGGGTTGCCTGTTGGACATGGTAAACCAGGCAATAGTTGACGACTTACCTACGTTACTTTCCAGGGTGAAGACAATGATAAAAGAGTACTCAGTCGCAAGAGGCCCTAATTAGGCTGGTGAACCTGTCGGCCAATTGTATTTACAAATATAATATGTTAAAGATGGTGACAGTAAGGCTCTGCTTCTGATCAATGAGGTACACTGGAAAGCGCACATAAAATCGTGTTTTTTCACTCTTATATAGCAATAATAATAATAATTTATTCTCTGAATGTACCCCTTTACAACGGGGACTACGGCAGGCGGGATAGAACCTGCGGTGTGTCAGCCATGGGAGTCAGTTTAGAAACATGTACATGCATATGCACATTCACCTGCATAAAACAATCTTACTAAAATCATGTGACAATTAAAGAGAAGAGGTTGTACTTTGAGACCCTGGCCCCACAGCACAGTGAAGGGACGGGTCTTTGTCGCATATATATACTTTAGACACCTTTTACATGTATAGCTGTAATACGAATAACCCAGCTTAGTATTAGGCTGGGTCTCTCCCGGCGGGCTGGGCCGACCCGAGAGCTCCTAACCATTTAGCCCTGGAGTTAACCCGCCCGCCTTATGAGGGACTCCTTTAATTCCTATCATTGATGAAGTATGAAAATCAGCAGATCCATATTACATGCACAAAATATAAATCAGGTTGAAAAAAAAGGATGCTCAGATTAGTTCCGGGTGGTCTTCACGCGACTCACACCTATATCTTCACGCTTCCACCAAATACTGTTTTGAAAGAGAGCGACATCTGGTGGTGATCACTGACTAAGCCTGAAAATCAGCTCCTGTATATTTCTAAATTTTACACCAGTTTCACCAGGGAAACTCAGCCAAAGTTACAACTGCACGACAGGTAAACCATCCGAGACTCTGTAAACGCCAACAAATCGCAAGTATCTACAACTTTCTGCTTTATTTTGGATAGCTGATCATACAGAATCAAAGTGTCCATGTACTAGCTTGACCTGCAAGCTTTTCGCCCTTTAGTACACCGAGACAAAGACAGTCTACAATTAGCGCACTATGAGTGACAAACAAAGGTCTAATAAGTCCGTCAGCAAAGAAAGTGACGAGGACCATATTAGATGTTGTATGTGCATGAAATGGGAACTTTGTGAGCAAAATGAAGATTATTCCGGGGCAATCTGGATGTGTGAAACATGTAGAAAATTGCCATCTCTCATTGTTGAAATAGACAAAAACTGAACTTAGTCATCAAGGCTTATGACGATCTAAATGTACGTCTTGCCTCCAAAGAAACAGAATGTGCTGCCCTTCAAACTAGAATCACCATGCTCGAAAATATAAATCATACTAAGGAAAGAGAAATAAGTGACATTAAAGCTAAAATCGAGGAAAATACGAAGGGACTTCAGAATAAAACTACTGCACCCTCTTATGCCGATGCCACACGCTCCAAGTCTCTACTTATAGGCAGCTCTCTAGTAAGGAGCGCCAAAACTAAAGAACTAGAAAATACTGAGGTTAAAACATGCAGTGGTGCAAGAGTGTTTCAAATAAAGGAAAAGCTTAGTGGGACGGGTGAAATGTACAATACCATTGCTTTGGTTGCTGGCTCTATTGACTGTGCTACTGAGGGTGCTACGCCTGAGTCTGTAATAAATGACTATCGTGACCTTATAAATGAGGCTAAATCCAAGATCACAGATGATGGGTCTATAAAGGTGTGCAGTATACCACCTAGAACCGGCACCGCTCTGACATTGTCAGAAGATGTAAACATCCACTTAGAAGGTCTCTGTGAAGACATGAAATGTTCATTTGTGGATCTTACCCCAAAATTCAAATGTATGGACTATGGACCAAACAGTGAACAGTAGCATGCTGCATCACGATGGCCTTCACCTATCATGGGCAGCTACACAATCTCTCATAAAGTGCCTCCAACTGCCTACCAAACCAACGCAACAGTTCAAGATGCAACAAAAGTCGCCAAGGCAAAGGGCAGGGGGCCGTCATGCAACCCAGGCAAACCGTTCGTCGCAACCAAGATGCTGGAAATGTGGGGAGACAGGTCACGTGACTGAATCCTGCAGGCATCTTCAAAGACTTCGTTGCACATCATGCAATAAATTAGGACACAAAAGTAAACTTTGTGGTCGCATAAACAGCGTATAAGTTACCGGCAATGAAGGCAGGGCCGAACACTCTCAAACCAACTACACAAGTGGTAGTTTTAGTGTACTGAGTGACTTAAATGATGAACTGTTGGAAAGTCAATATGACACTGATAGAAATGAAGTTAGCTCTATTATACAAGTATCGAGTCCTAACAAAACGATTGAAGCTGAAGAGAGCTATATTATCTCAAGTGTCAATGAAATAGACGAAACTGAAAATAGTTCTACCCACTTTAAAGATTTCCGCAAGAAACATCCCAAAAATATCATTATTGGTCACTTAAATGTAAATAGTGTCAGGTACAAGTTTCCTGAGATAGCGGACTTACTTAAAATGGTTTTCTCGATATATGTGGTCTTTCTGAGACAAAGCCAGACGAAAATTTTACCAACTCACAATCTCATGTAGACAATTTTTCGTTTTACAGGAAAGATCGAAATGGAAAAGGTGGTGGTCTTTTATCCTACATAAGGTCTGACATTCCGCATAGACATAGAGCTGACTTAGAATACGCACATCATGGTATCGAATCAATGATATTCGAAGTTCATGTAAAAAAAGAAAAATGGATGGTTGCTATAGTTTATCGGCCCCCCTCTGTCAATACTGATCATTTGTACGATGCTATGACTCACATCACCACTGCTCTCGAGCAAGAAAGTAGAACATTTTTCATTTTAGGTGATCTCAATGTAAATCTGCTCAAGGACAATAAGGAAAAGCATGATTTTATCAATTTTCTTGACGTGTATGACATGAGCAATGTTATTCGCTCTCCAACCTGTTTCAAAGGTGAAACTCCTACTCTTATTGATGTCATTTTAACTAATTCTCCGGGAAGAGTCGCAGAATCCACATCTATTGACACAGGAATAAGTGACTTTCATAATATGATTCTTACAAGTACAAAAATTCAACTCCCTCGACCTGTGAATGTGGATATCAAATACCGCAGTTACAAGTCTTTCAATGAAGGAGATTTTGTAGTCGATTTAGAGGTAGCCCCATTTCACGTGGCTGGGGTTTTTGATGATATTGATGACGCTGTTTGGTTCCACGACACTTTACTGAAAGAAGTAATTGACCGACACGCGCCACAAAAGAGTAAGCGTGCCAGGCCTAATCAAGCTCCTTACATTAATGGGGAGCTCCGTAGAGCTATTAACGTAAAGCGCACACTACGTAAACTAAGTAAGAAATACAAAAGTAAATGGGAGGCATATAGAGTTCAAAGAAACAAAGTGACATCCCTCCGTAAAAAATCTATAAAACAATATTTCAATGACCGATGTGGTCCTTCAAATAATAAACAATCTTTTTGGAATACTATAAGACCGTTTTTGACCGACAAAAATAAAGGCGGAAAAAATGGCACGATTATCCTTATGGAAAATGATAACCTGTATAATGCTCCAGATGACATATGTGATATTTTCAATAACTTCTTCGCCTCTGTTGCTGATCAAGAGCAACAAAATGCAAACACCCCACCAGATCATGTGCATTCCGGAACAAAAGCTATCTCCGACAGAATGAAGGACAGCAATGTGTATCATTTTGAATTTCAAATGGTAACTGAGGAGCAAGTCCTTAATCAAGTGAAAAAACTCAATCCCAAGAAGGCAACCGCGCCAGATTAAATTCCACCAAAATTACTCAAAGTTGGTGCTAAGGACCTGGCCCCTTCTGTCACGAATATCATAAATATGTCAATCAAATCTGGAAAATTCCCCACTGATATGAAGCGGGCCGACGTGTACCCCATTTATAAAAAGTCTGACTCCATGAACAAATGTAATTATCGTCCAGTCAGTGTACTATCAAGTTTATCTAAAATTTTAGAAGGTCCAATGAACGATCAGATGGTTCACTTTTTTAACAATATACTAAGTTCTCTTCTTTGTGCTTTTCGAAAAAATTGCAGTTGCCAAAATCTACTCTTTAAAATCATTGAAGATTGGAAATCCGCTTTGGATAACCATGAATACGTAGGTGTGATTCTAATGGATCTATCGAAGGCTTTTGACTGCCTACCCCATGATCTACTTTTAGAGAAACTTCGATCCTATGGTCTGTCTGAACATGCTTGTAAATTATTACGCAGTTATTTAAGTGACCGAAAGCAAAGGGTCAAGTATGGTGGCTCTTCCAGTAAGTGGGCAGACTTACTAAAGGGGGTGCCACAGGGTAGTATACTTGGCCCTTTGCTGTTCAATATCTTTTTGAATGATTTTCTTTATGTTATGGAAGGGCATTGTAGTCTCTATAATTATGCCGACGACAACTCCTTATCATTTCATGATCATGACTTACACAATGTAAAGTTGTCTTTGGAAAATGCTGCTAATATAGGTATCAAATGGTTTATGGAAAACCACATGAAGGCAAATCCTGACAAATTCCAGGCTATGATTTTATGCCCGCGTTTAGACTGTCAAATCGGAAACGACTTCTGTTTTGAAATTGATGGTGTTACTATAAAACCGGAAAGATCTGTCAAATTACTAGGAGTCTATATTGACGATAAACTTAAGTTTCATGATCACGTTTCTCATATTTGTAAGCAGGCTGCTAAACAAATAAGTGTGCTACGTAGGTTCAGTAATATCCTTACTGAAAAGGAAAAGCTCCAAATCTTCAATGCATTTATTCTTTCTAACTTTAATTATTGCTCGCTCGTATGGCACCTATGTGGACCTACTTTATCTTTAAAAATGGAAAAAACCCAAGAAAGAGCCCTACGTCTTGTCTATAATGATCCCGTATCTGCATATCCGAATCTACTTGAAAGGGCTAAAAAACCTTCTTTGTAACTCAGTAGAATAAGAACACTCTCTATAGAAGTCTACAAAATCCTAAGTAACTTAAGCCCATCGTTCTTAAACGATATGTATGTAAGAAAAGAAACAACTTTTGATTTACGAGACAATAACAAACTACAGCAGCCTGACTACAATACCATAACATACGGTAAAAATTCTCTCCGATACCAAGGGGCCAAGCTGTGGAACAACTTACCCCTACACATCAAAGCATCTACTGATTTAAATCACTTTAAGACGTTAATCAAGGCATGGCTTGGCCCCTCCTGCTCTTGTTCTATGTGCATCCTATGTAAAACCAGGGTTTCGGAAGATTATAATTCTTCCAAATTTAAGGAAACCTTGTTAGACCGGCTGTATGTAGTCTCACTGTGAGTTCATTGTATATACCATCTCATCACTTGTCACTGTTTCCTCTTTTCATGGTCGAACAATAGTGCTGTTGCCCTAATGTTTTTTTTAATTGTACAATTCGACTTGAAATAAAGATTGTTACATAAATTTTGTCAAAAATAGTCCCTGGAATCTGGCCGAAGCATAAGCATGTTCGCCTAAAAAAAGACTTAGTGTTTTTAAAGACGGTGCACTTGAGAATTTAAACCACACGTCGTCAGCACCTTAAGACCTTAACATTTGTTCTAATTGGTTGTAGTATTTCATTTTGGTGGAATTAAGACAGGGTCAGAGGAACTAGAAATGGACCAGAGCCTCAGCAGCCTCATTACACAAGTCACATATATCTGAACCATTCTCTCTCTTGAGGTTTTTCTTTAGCCCCAACCAACCTAGACGGGCTTTAAACTTGAGGCATGTGCCTTGGAATTGTTTAAATGTGACATATATTTTTCGCCAAAAGTTGATCTTTTCATGAAAGGTTCTAGCCATGTTTGCCTCTTACTTTTAAAGGCACCGTCCAGACAAATATTCTTGAAAAAAGGACTTATTTCTGAAAAATAAGGCCAAACTGACTGTGAACCCTCGAGAGTACTTGCCCAGAAGGACCAGGAATATCTGCTAACATAAGCGTATATCTGGTAAGTTTTACTTAATTCTGTGAAAAAAAAATTGATCCGGAAGCGGTCCAGAATAAGCTCAATTGGAAGCCAACCAAGCTCGCCTAAAACTGCCGTCATAACCGCCGTACTTTTAACTTTAATGATTGCCCTTGCTACTGATTTTTTAATTGATTTGAGAATTGATAAACTCTCTTTAGAGTTGTTTATCCAAACTGAACATCCGTGAGATATTGATGGCAAAATAATACTTTTTCCAAATACTGTCGCCAAATTGACCCTGTTTTTATCATAATAAGATGAAAGAATGTTACACATATAGCCAATTAGCCGTTCTGCTTTGAAAGTTAAATGTGTCTTTATATGAGATGAATCAGATAAAGATTGGGAGAAAATTATACTCAAGTATTTATAAGTAGTTCATTCCTATACGTATTTCCTAATTTCTTTCCATAGTTTATGTGCTTACCCATCACCATCACTTTAGATTTCTCGTTATTAAAAGACTTGTTCCACTTTGAAAAAATGCATAAACTACATTTAGCATATTTTGTAGGCTTTCTTTACATTCAGCTAAAAGACAGACATCATCTGCATATAAAAGACAAGGATTTTCAAACGGTTTATCCTGGTTATAGCTGTATAACATGTCTGCTAAATCAGACATTACCAGTGAGAAAAGCGTAGGTGATAAAATTCATCCCTGTTTTACTCCTTCAGATACCTCAAACATGTTGCTTTCGAATGGCCCAAAGATTACTTTATTTTCAACCTTATTGTACAGATTTTTTTATGAGAGGCCATATAAATGCGTTACCCTGGATACCTTTATCCCAGAGATGGGCAAAGAGTCGATATCTGTTAAGAGTGTCGGATGTTTTCAATATGTCCAAATAAGCCAACCAAACTTTTGTTTTTGTAACTTTCTCAAACAGCAAAGTCCCTTTAAAGTGAAAAATTGGTCTTCCAGTCGGTGACATTGGCGGTACCCGCCATCCAGTTCACCCCAAAATAGCATTTTCTCCTGAATGATACATAAATTGTGTTTCAATTATGGACGTAAAACATTGAACGTCATTGTAATCCCTCTGTAATTACCAAAACATTATGTGCAACCTTCGTTATGAAGTGGCTATAAAAACCCTTGATATCACTGATCCGGAAAACTTTCCAATAATTTGCAGCAATTAAAAAATCCCATCAAAGACTTTGTAAGCATATCCCCACCATGTTTTAGAAATCCATTCGGAATACTGTCAATTCCACGTGCTTGGCCTTGTTTTAAACGTTTCAATCCATTCTCTACCATTTCAAAATTAATAGGGACATCATTGAGAGTCTTAGATTCTCCTATACCCAAATGCAAATCCTTAACTCTTTGGTTTAAAGTATCATTACCCCCTTCGATTGACCCCCAATAATTTCATAAACTTACATTCTGGTGGGTGCTTTGTCTTTAATAGGGGAACAGGAGCTAAACACGTCTTGTTTAGTGGATGGCTTTCACCTCAACTGCCCAACCCAACAGCTGACCCAGCATTGTAGCATAAATTGAATTATATACCAACCATCAAATAGAAAGAAATCTTGACATACAACTCACTGGAGTACGTTACCCCAGCTATCAAAGTAAACATTCAGATAACCACATAATTAATAACAGGGCTTTCATGCTCTGGCCCAGGTCTACAGTTACAAAAGAATTAACTCTAAATAAACAATCATGCAGTTCTGAAGATTTAAGTGCAGTACGGTGTGGAAACACAGAAAGGTTCACATGGCCTTACAGCACACAAGTTTAAACTGTCGGAAAAATTAAAGAAGCAAGTTGTACATGCGCTTCGTATGTTGACGTGCCAATAAATTGGTTAAAAAATCAAGTTTGTAAAGCTTTTTCACTTCAAGGCACCATTAAATTAATTGAAACTAGTAGACAGTTGTAAAGGTGTAAAAATGCTTCCGTCGGAAAAAATGTCGAATTTTAGTCACAGAGTTTGAGACTGCTCTAGATAAAACTTTAAAAAAAACTGTTAAAAAGTTTCATATCTCTGTTCTAGGAAAACTCTATCTCTCTCCCTCTCTCTCCCTGTGTATGTATATATGACATACATACATGCATACATACATACATGTATACATACATACATACATACATGTATACATACATACAAACTCATATACATACATGTTAATGTTAGTTTGTTAAAGCTAAAAACAGCACAAGCTGTGGAAATGAGCAGACATTCCATCATATTCGACAATGGGAGCTGTATCGCCGCCGCCTAAACTGTATGAAAACGAACTTGATATTTGCAGCTGTGATTTAGCTAACTGGAGGGCATGACAAAATAGCGTATAATGCTCCAGCTAATGTGTATACGTACATAAAGTGTGTACGTTTGCGCGCATGCATGAGCGTGCATATGTGTGTGTGTGTGTGTGTGTGTGTTTAGAGGATAATGTGATTAGTGTGCCCTGGTCACTGATGGATTTGGGGGGGGGGGGGGTACTGTGACCACCCAAACAATTAATGCCAGCTTCATGCTTTAACAAAAATAAGTAATTCCTTTCCTTTTCACAAAATTCACCAGCCATACTTTATTTGTTCAGTGAGGGCAAACAAAACAAATATATATATTTACCTAATACAGGAGAAAAAATATACATAATTTGACAGCCGCGGATATCACCAAAATTACCGTCTCATAGCGTAGAGACTTACTATATACGCATAATATTTGATCGCAAACATTCAATTTCTTGTTTTTTTTCTTTCGTGCGAAATCAATCCAAAACCTGGTTCCATTTTCATCGACAATGCAAAAGTGACATCCGACTCAGAAAAGTAGCTTTTAGTGAAAAATTTTAACGGTGCGCACTATAACCTTGAAATCAATGTATTTTGATTGCTGTGTTTAATTGTAATTTTTCATGTATGTATATATTTATGGTACGTTATATATGTTTGCAGGTTAAATGCGTTGCGTATGTGTGTGTGTGTGCGTGTGCGTGCACGTGTCCTTGTGTGTATGTGCATGTGCGTGCGTTGGTATATGAGCATTAGCTAGACTGTAGAATTCTATAGTTCATAAAAAGGCCCCAAGAAATCTATTCAATTCAATATACTCCTAGCATTTCTCTTAGCAAATATAATAAGCAGGTGCTGAAATCGGAGATGCCATACGAAAATTGATGTCCATGACCTGCCTCATCTCATTGCTCTTCTCTTTGGAAAGCGCCTATGAAATGTAGTGGGAAAACAGGACGAAAAGTCTTACCACATTGACCATTATTAATTTACTGTGATGGAAAATTGAGGATGAGCTTGCTCGATTTATCACTCAGAGAAAGGTTTGGAATCGTTTCCATGTGGAGTTGGGTCTGCTGCTGGTAATTAAAGACTCCTCCCTTATGATGATGATGATAATGATAATAAATTATCCATTATATGGAGACCAATAGATCCTGTGAACCTGTGAATTGTGATGCTGGCATCATGGTATCAAAAGGTCATGGTGCATATCCGGAACAGATGGAGACACCAACTCATGGACGCTTATGTCGTGGCACACCACTTCAGGATGGCAACGACTGACCAATCACGGAGCAAAGGTTTATTTATTTTCCAGGTCGCTCCACCTACACCTGTTGGTTACCTTGTAGCTCCACCCGTTGTTAAGGTTTGCTATTTTCAATTTGATATCAAAGTTGTCTGAATTGGGACAAATAAAGAGTGCTTAATATCAATCTCTGAGTCTAAAGCCCACGGGCAATGTCAAGTTCATTGTTACAGATGAAAAAAGCCACCTAGAATATTTAGGGGAATCAAAATAGATCCAAATTTGCCCTTTTCAATAGAAAATGTGCCACTGTTTTTTTTTCAAGACCACAAGAATTCTTGTTGATTTTTTAATAAATAATTTAGACACAATATTCCCGTATTTATTAATACACTATTTTCAACAGTTTTAACATAATCATCTTACGTTAGGGAACTCGTCCTTTTCAAGATTCTTGCAGTCATCAGTCACAATGATATAGAAGTTTGTGATATCATGATAGATATTCCAGATAGTTGTGATTTTTAACAGAAACTCCCTTTTATTGTGTCCAGGTGCGAACTCAGACATTTTGTTTTTCCAAGCATTCTTTTTCTTTCTTTCTTTCCTTCTTTCTTTCTTTCTTTCTTTCTTTCTTTCTTTCTTTCTTTCTTTCTTTCTTTCTCTCTCTCGCTTCAAGTCAAGGATTCAAGTCACTTCAAAGAACATATTTTGTATACTAGTTTGTGTTTATATAAGCCTATTCTGCAAAAAGCATCATGAAGTTGTTGCAAGAAACAGGAGAAACCAAATTTGCAGCTGTTTTAAAGCAGATGTCACGGATCTCTTACAAAGGAGAGCAGGAACAGGCGATGATTCTCCTTACTTACAATATCAGGCTAAATCATAAATATGACCAGACGGCGTCAGCGTAAATTGGCTCCAGTTAGGCCTGTGCTATTTTTTTTTTTTGATCAAGGCAGATTCGTTAAAAAAACTGAAGGTAGTGATGAGAACACAACAGAATGTTTCCCAGAACATTCAACAAACAACGGACAAATAACTTATTGAAGCTCCAGTTTCAAACGCATTATTTTTTTTTTAAATTTTTATTGTGTGAACACTGGGTCAACATGAATATTGCCCGAACTTCCACAACCAATGTTCTGTTCACCAGTGTCATTATTCCACTTTTTTCCTGTTCATCAGTACGATGACACAACATCGCTATACATGTGGTTCTCATCTGAACTACTACTCAAAATCTCGCTTGTCTGCCCGTCACTCTCACTGTCCGACTCCATCGTTACACACACACTACGTCACACGGTCACGTGACCTCGGGATTGCAAAATCGAAACTTTTCAGAGCACCAGGCACAGCGACGGTAAATTTTGTCTAGAAACTTACAAATTTATGTATTATGATCGCAAATCACATAGAGTGTCTTTATACTAGTATCGTGTCGACAAAAATCGCTACAACGAGGGCTTCCATTGGACGTACTCTTTAATAGCGAGCATCAGCGAGCTCTTACCACAAACTCATGTGAATACAAGATATAACAGAACGGTAAATTATCCAATCAGAGGAGTACTCAGTATCTATCTAATGAAGTTGATTTTTTTTTCGTGATCCCTTACTGCGCATGCGCACATGGGCGCAGACATTGCGCTTTTAGGCACCCAGGGAAATTTTCGCAGTTTTCATTAACACCAAAGTCTCAAACTTACCTGCATTTATGGAAATCATGGCAATAATTCATAACTGGGCTTCAGAAAACGTCGTCGGCAGAGTGTAATGAATTATAACGAGTCACCGACATGTACCGTTAACACTTCGATGTAACGTGGACATGTCAGACACACTTCTGAGGCTGGAAGTGGGTTTCTGCGGAATAGAAAAACTTGACAGGTGTGAGGTGTGCGAGTAGAAGTGGTGCTCTCGGTATCGTTGGTGTGAAAATTAAAATAATAAGTGTAACACTTGGTTGCCATGGCAACCAAAATGTTGTTTTATGCTCCATTAGTTTGCAAAATAAATAAATAATAATAATAATGATGATCATAATAATAATAATAATAATAATAATAATAATAATAATAATTATAATAATAATAATAATAATAATAATAATAATAATAATAATAATAATAATAATTAGCAACATGAAATGGTTCACCAAGTTCAATGTTGAATCCCTAAACCTTTTTCGGTGCTGGGGTCTTGACAAATCATATTACAAACACATTTAAGCTTTTGATTTTTGTAAAATCCATCGTTATCAAACATAATTTGGGACAGTTGCCATGGCAACCATTTTGGTCAGCTTATTTGATAAGTTGACCAATCATCGCCATCTATATATATCGCCATATGAATTCAGCAAATTTCATTGAAAACATATTCGTGAGAAAGATTGTGAATGGGACACTTTTGCCTCAAGAAATCTGCAAGTATTTCTCAGAATATGCGTTGCCAAACTTATCTCAAGGTCACCTAAGGTCATGTGACATGATCGCCATCTTGGATTTTTGCTCTTTTTTAGCAAACCTTAACAGTTTCATTTGACTAGAAAATGTTTCCAAACATTACTGGAATGCCGAAACAGGCTGCAGATATATGAATTGACACTTCTCACTAACAATTTATAACATTTTAGCTGCCCATGGCAACTTCAAAAACCCGTACAAAATTTATGATGGCATTCCAATCACCAAATAATTGCAATGACAGGAAGTTTACTGATCAAGATGATGTTAAGTGCAAATCGGTGGTTCTTGCATGCAAAATAACCTAAAAAGTGATCCAGGAAGGTGTTCCGCGTATACTCGGACTCCGGCTGGAAAGTGTTAGGGTTATGTGAGAACCGTGGGGCCCGTTCCCCCTTGAACTGGAGCCTAAACCCTGCTGAGAAACCTGCCTCTAGAAAGTCGCGCAATTAACCTTTCAGTTCCTACTGAAGGATTTGGGATGTATTGGTGTTGTTACGCCCTCGGCCTCTGCCTCTGCGTGGTGGACCCTAACGTGGGGTTGGCTGCTGGCTCCTTCAATCAGTGGCTCTGTGTCTGCTGTTACATTTGAGGCAGAGATGTGAGAATCTACATGAGCTGTGTTCACAGAGATGGGCGCTGTGAAACTGTTTTTCTTTGCCGACCTCTGCCTCTGGGTATAATTTTGTTCCCTCTGGGGAGGAAAAAGTAAGCATTCGGAGGTTTTGGCTTCTGGTATGCCAGGTGTATCCACAGGCTGCTCTCATCCAGTGAAACTGCTTGTCGTACCTGTACCAGTCAGCATTTCCTGAGTTGAAAGTGATCTAATGTTTTCTATATACCTGAAAATTGAGAGCGTTTTAAGAAAATATGAACACTGACAAGATAGATAGTGGGGCAATATTAACAGTTCACACGATATACACTCCGAACCGTATCGGAAATCAAATTATAAGGTAACGTTTGTTGTGTATTGAAAAACAGTAAAAAATTTTGAGGAGCATAAACTAAAACCTAAAAGATGGTCACTAGTGGTTGGAAATCCACAAGTTTAACCGATGACAGTTGGTTTAAAGCGGTCATTTGCAGAAATGTAGTCATGTATAGCTAAAAAAAATACCCTGTTTTCTTGGAGAGAGCAGTCAAGCGAAGCATATAATAAAGTTTGTAACGTAAAGGGTGCAAAACGGACAACCATGGTCTGCAAGTGCAATTGCAGTACAATATATTTCGCACAAGAAAGGAAATAAATGCCATATATCTTCGTTGGGTGCACCACATGAACAGGCAGGGGAATCCTTAACACCTATTTTAAATAGATGAGAATTTAAGAGGCTGGCGCCAAGACAAAGATGTGTATGCTGAAGAGCTATAAATCTATCTCCGAGATTGAATAATTCTAGAAATTTCGTAGCTTGTATAATTTTAGCTATTTTTGATTTAAATATTGAGACGGATGCTGAGCTTCTAATATCGAGAGGCAACTGCTTCCAAAGTTTAATAGTACAAGGGAGAAAAGACTTATCAAAAAGTTCGGTACCAGCTCTGAGCAATTAGGGTTATTAAATTGTTGTCGGGTACTGTAAGTATCTGTGTCCATTCTGGGAGACATAATAATAGAACACAAGGTTTCAGGATACTCTTGTCAGTTTACTGAGGGCTGTATTAAGAATGCTTGGAGCCATCTATTGAAAGATTTTATTTCATTGCAGCCACCAACTGTAGGAACTTTAATCAGGCCTTGGTTGCTCTGGTCTAGTCTTTCTGCAGTTGGTTTTTATCAAATATCAACCGTTTCAACAATGTTTGCAGATCTACAAGCTTTTAGAGATAATTTTGCCCTTGTGGCACTGTCTACGCATTTCTCCAGGGTTTGGTGAAGACAAAGCACCGAAACAAGGGTAGAGGGGTGGTGCAGTACCTAGCTCCTGCCCAGTACTAGCACCCAGAGGGGCGTTGCAGAGGGAGGCTCGTGCTGACAGCCTGTAGTATTGGTTGCTATGGTGGTCTCTAGAAACCCTGGGAACATACTCATTATATCTGTGCGCTTACTTGTATGATCACCCTTTGGTGTCATCATTTGGTAGTGATTGACAGTCATGTGCCTCTTCCACTGCTTGGCATGGTCACCTGCACTTTTGGGGCCATGCCAGGTTTTGGGCCTAGTACAGGTGGTGGAGACAGATTGCTAGGGCCTCCTAATGGATCGTTACCCTTAACACTATTGTGATTGTTTGGATGTAACATATGCCGTTCTGCATTTACACAATTGTTGCTGTTTGCACAATGCATGTGTGACATACTGAAGGTGCTAGGCAGTTCCGAGTCATTGGGTGTGATGGTCACTTGTTGGGCCATTACCGCTGGGTCGTGGTTGGGGGTTGCTGCAACCCTTCCAACTGGCAACACACTACCATCCAGCATCACATACACCATCTGCGATGTGCCCAGCAGATTTTGTCTGCTGTTCTCTGTGGACTCGAGTGAGGTAACAGCTCAGACTACCAGGAGAGGAGGCGGCCTCTTAACTTACATACATACATGCTTTCCTAGTACACGGTGTCTCGATCTCGAAGGTCCAAACTGTGAATGTATCTGGGTGGAAATCTCGACCCAACGTGGGCCAGTTCTGATATGTAATTACTATCGACCTTTCGGTCAACCAGCAGAGATCCGTGATACTTTTCTTGAGTCTCTGTTTAATTCCATCTCATCCGCAATCGAAAGTAACCCCCATATATTGATACTCACAGCTGACTTCAATGACAGGTGTGTTGACGGGAACTCCACTCATCAAAATAGTGAACTTGGCATGTCTCTCTTCAATCTCGTAGCTCAATTAAGTCTTTTTCAGATAATAGACAAACCTACCAGAATAAACGAATACTCAACTGGTCTGTTGGACCTTCTGATCACTGACTCGCCTGGACTTATCCTGGACAGTGGAGTCCTAGCTCCTATTTCAAACTCTGATCACTCGGTTATTTTTTGCTCCTTTTTACTCTCATACCACAGAGACCGCTCGTTTAAAAGAGGTGTATGGAATTTCAAAAAAGCTGATTTTCGAGGTCTTAATAATACCCTATCTTCCGTTCCCTGGCTGTTTTGGACCCATCTAGCTCAGTGTACAACCCAAATTTTGTCCTGGTTGGCATGAAATTACCAAAAAAATGTTATGAGAGCAACTTCTTATCACAATGTTTATTGCGATACCAGTCCCTACCAAATAAGATAACCATAAAGGAAACCTGGGGGATGACAGGTAAAGTATCAATCACCTGATGGGCTGGTAGCGACCTTATTGCCTGTCAATTACCTGATTGGCTGTCAGTAATCTTATTGGCTGTCAGTGACCTTGTGGGCTGTCAGCGACCTCATTGTTTGCCATTGGCCTGATTGGCTGTCAGTAATTTTAGTTGCTGCCAGGGACTTTCCTGGCTGTCCGTGACTTCATTGTGCTGTGACCTTATTGGCTGCCAATGACCACATTGTCTGTCAGTGACCTGATTGGCTGTTAGTGACCTTACTGGCTGTCAGTGGCCTGACCTATGACCTGTCAATGAACTTAGCTCTATAGACATGCTCATTGTCCATCAGATTTATGGATGTGAAATAATTCCCAGTATGTTCGCATACAATTTTCCTTCTGCACTTTTGGTCTTTTTTAGGGGGGGGGTTTACAAATATTGATTTTTGAAAAGTCCTTCTAGTGTTCAGATAATCTGCTTGTATATTTACTGTTCTGGTACCCTAAATGTCGGCCCTTCTCCATTGCATTTCGTCATCGACCACTCATTACCATCACTGTCGGCAGTTTCGTTTGTTTGATCACGTTTTTCGGAGATCAACTTTATGGCATGAATCAGTGGAGGCCACCATTGATATGATAATATAGGGGCTCAGGCCAAAGTAAAGCCACTGTTGATACAAGCTAAATCCACAAAAAGCCCATCGTAGAGGAGGCCTTTACGTACTACGATCTTGGATCGGTAACTTCCCCCTTTTCTTTTTTTCTTAGTGTGACTGGTTATGGTTTTGTGCCAAACGCATGTGTGAGGTCGGATTACCGACTCCTCTGCATTCAATCTGTTTAAAGAACTATTTAAATCTAGGACCTCTTGCAGATGCTTAAGCTGTTCCTCGGCGCTTGTTTCCGTAGGTCCTATTTCCCTCTGCTCGTTGTATTTAGTAAGGTCAGCGGGAGGGACAGTACAATTACAATAATCTTGATAATTATTGAAATGACAATTTACTTAATCACTATATTTTTAACCTGCTTGGCTATGATAAAAGCTTAAATGATGGCCTTTACTGATTTGATTTCTTGTATTTTTGGTTCACCTGAATTTTATTCAAGTGATTTGTAAGTACTCAGTGACTATTCCTACCTATAATTCCTGGCATTTCACTTTTGAATTTTTGGTGAATTTCGACGGTAGTTTTAGTGACATACATCTCACGGAATTAACACGGGAAACAGCCTATTGACTTTGTGTGGTCACCGTGAAAAGACATTGTGACATACAAGGACCATTTATTTGTCTACAAAATCCTGGATATTCTTGTATATATGATACTTTTCAAATGGGTATAGACACAATGCAGCACAGAATTGCTACTGGGACCTTTGCTCCATCACATAGTATCAAAAAAGGAACACAAAGGTGATGGATATAAATTGAATCTTTGGACAATGTGATTTCCTATATGATTGCCTTGTGTGTTGGCACTGTTTGTACACACATACATGTGCACATGGACCATGGACCCCTTGTGCCCCAACAATTTGGCACAAACATGACCTTAAACTGGCCACTGAGTGCATCTGAATCAGTGAACTGGACATTGTTTACTTCCAGGATATTGTATGTAAATGCCACAGCATACCAGTCTATCCATATAGTCACAAACCAGAAAAAATGTTTACTCTAGTGTGCAGCAGTTTTATCATGAAGAGAGGCATTTAACATTTTTATTTCAGTGATGCCGACATTCTTTTGGGAAATTAAGCTGCCCATACCTACAACGGCAACCCAATAAAAAATCCCTGTGGCGTTTGCTCACGACCAGCAGCTAAACATCACCGTGTGATACTGTGTGATGACTGCCACATGTGGATACACATAAAATGTGGCAATATGTCGAGCGAACTGTACTGATATCTTGATGTAAATGGAAAAGACTTTGATTGGAGGTGTCCAAAATGTATACTGTTTGACCTGCCTTTTCAGGACACCTCAAATATATCTCTAGGAAGATCTTTTGACTCTTGTATGGAGCAGCTGCCTTTACATAATGCATCTGACATAAGTGTAATATCCTCTGATTCTTGTCTTGAGGATGTAAACATAAGCTCCACATCCCAGTGCATCGTGGAGGACTCGGCTACTGGATTTGACAGTTTAAACAATAAGCATGACTTATTTGAGCCATCGCGACAACTTCATGATAACCATTTTGTTTCAATTTTGCTCATCTTAACATTAATGGTCTCAGGTAAAAATTTTAAGAGATATACAATCTTTATGTGAATATCACGTAGATTGCCTCATGATAAGTGAGAATAAATTGGACCACTCTTTTCCAGCAACTCAGTTTAATGTACCAAACTATACCACGTACAGGCATGACCGTAACTGACATGGTGGAGGACTGATAGTTTACATGAGATCAGACATTCCAACACGGAGAGTGGATACCAATGAGTCGTTTTCATTGGAGAGTATAACAATTGAATTTTGAAAAACTTCTGTTGATCTCAAATAACCCTCTACAGACCACCTAAACTATTGAATGACACTTTTTGTACAGGAGTCTACAAAGTTCAACTGTTGTCCCCTTGTATGGCATTTTTGTGGAGCAGATTAGAGAAGTTGCAAGAAAGGGGCCTCCACTTCGTTTATAATGATCATGAGAGCAGCTACTCTGCCCTGCTTACCAGAGCATCCCTTTGTACTCTGTCAACAGGTAGACTAAGAATCTTAGCGACCGACGTTTACAAAGCCTTATCAGGTCTTGGTCCCAGCTACTCCCGACACATTTTTACCGAGCTAGTATCAGAAAAGAATTCTCGCTCTGCTAAATATCTGAATCAATCCAATTTTAACCATATTACTTTTGGAAAAAACTCACTAAGATACCTACGTGTTAAGATATGGAACGGGCTCCCAAACAACAATAAAAATGTGGCACCTCGATGAGTCTTGTAACTGCGTCATGAGCAGAGAGTAGATCTCCCTGCACATGGAGCATGTGCAACATGGAGGAGTCTCTATAGTTCTGTCTATTTTTAGTAAATTACTCGGGCTAGCCATTAATCATGCACTGTGATTTTAAATCTGTATCATCAGGTGCTAGACCATTATTTTTATCTTTATTTTGATTTGATATGTATTATAATTCGAGTCAGTGTATCATAATATTATAATTGAACAGGTGTCTCAGTAGCTTTTACTTACTATATTTTATGTACTCATTATATGTATTTTATCCCCCTGTTTGTAAACTGCATGTATAATTTTTTACAACAAAATTTGTATTTATGTGTCGGTACAATAGCCTATGGCTAATGTTGACTGTGTGTACTAGGCGACCTTAAATAAAGTCTTGTATCTTGTATCTTCAATAGTTCTGTCATTATGTCATTTTTAGCTGTGCTGACCTAAGGTTGCAGATTCTATGCAACCACTGATGTCCGTCTGTCTGCCTTTGGGTCCGTATGCTTTTGCTCGTTAGCGTGATACTGTCCACAGTTTTCAAGGTAACCCAGTATACCTTTGAGAACTTATAGCAGGGATGAGAGTGAGGCAAGAATAAAAACCGAACGAGGGAGCAAAGCGACCAAGCCGGGGATGGGTTTGGGATGGGGGCAGGCCCCCGTCCCAAGGTAAGAGCTTTTGAAAATTAAAGGTCACAAATGGTGCATTCTGACCATCCTAAAATTCATAACACTTTCTCCAACTCCTAGCATTGTGGAACACAAGAAGAACATAAACACTTTTTATGTAATTCTTGTGTTCTGCAATGCTAGGAATTAGAGAGTTAAACTGAAAAATTGAACACAATTTTTTTTTCACTCAAAAAATCTTGTTTAAATAATTGTATGTATCATGTCTGCAAAAATGGAATATTACTGAATTCATAATACTGAAGTTTCCATGACCATGGAGTCCAATGGACACAAAACTGTGTATAGATGTTCATTTTTTTCTACTGATTTTAGAATTTGTGACAGCTTTGTTGTGCTCTTCCCTACTCTCTTTGCTGCTGCAATAAGCAACTCCTTGGACTTGCGTTTTGTGGCTAACACCTCTGAAGATTTAATACCATGTTTCTCCATGTGTGCCTGGTGTTTTTTCTTTTCGGCACTTTTAACCTCCTCATACCGCTGATATGCAGTACTCATGTTCGAAAACAGGCTGGAATCCATTCTATCATGAAGGTGATCTTTTCGTACCATAGCATTGTATTGCAGAGCTTCCATCTGCACGCATTGCATATTTCACAGTTTGCATGCCATCATAAGTCTCTACCTTCATGCGAGGGGATTTTTTTGTCCATTATATATCCCACGACATTGAAGGACGATTCAATTTGAGGCCTGTGAAAAATACTCAGTGCCGCTTTAACAACTCTACAAAAGTCAGGGCACTGTCCAGATTCAATCACCTTTGCATGCCAGTCATCAATGCGTTCTTCATTGTACTTGGCTACTGAGTCATTCACCTCAAACTCTCTGACTTGCAATTCATACTCTTCTATTTTGTCCTCCTTCAGCACATTCAGTTTGTGCAGTTTCAGCTTTAGTTTGAGACTGGTGGTGTAGCCCCTGCTAATTGGGTCTATACTAGACAGAGCAAGCAAAACTTTATTGTTTATTGGCATCCTCAACATTAATTGTTTGGTACAGCCTATGATAGCAGCCTTGACATTATTTAAGAATGTGGTGATTGAGGTATCATCTCTCCGTGATGCATTTACCAGTGACTTCTACATCAACTGCAAGCAGTTTCCGTGGATGGAGACCTGCCTGTTTGAGCACCTCAGGCTTAACAAAACATTTCATGAAACCCTTCAGAAGTGTTGTCTGTCCATCATTACGTTTGTGCACCATAGGCACTTTTGTTTCGAAGGAAACAACATATTTCTCCAGCATGGGCAAAACACTCGCATAAAATCCGAGGATCATCTTTGTAAGTTTTTGCGTATAGAAAAGTTTGCCCAAGATGCGCTTTTCCTTTCTTTTCCTTCTTGTGTCATTCCCGATTTTTGCCCGTGCATTTTCTATTCCAATGAGACCTAATCTTGCTGATGTAGTCACACCTTTTCTCCTGTATATTTCTACAGTAATTTGTGCATCATGTCCTTGTCTTCTTGTGATAAAAATCCAAAATAAAACACCACATATGAATCCAACAGCCTTTGTGCATCTAGTGCAACTTCAAGCACTGACAGCCAACCGTGTGGGACGTACCTCTCAGGTACACAATATGTAATGTCTAGCAAGATACATACATCTTTAAGGTATTCCCTTAAGTCGTTGCTGCAATGGAAATCTGCATGCAAGTCTGATAGCAAACTAAGTGTTTTGCTAGTCAAAATGCTTGGGTGTTAATGCAAATGATAGAGAGTTTTCCACCAAGAGTTTTAATGCAACACTTTCAGCAATTTTCACTCTTTCTGACTTTCTGACATCGGCACAGCAGGTTGCACTGGCTTAGGTTTTGTGACATCTTTCTGTTTCCTAAACAACTGTGCTATGCCATACAGCTTTGGGTCGTCCTTGCTCAATTCCCCAGCGCCTGAAAAAAAAAGTTAAATTAAATTTCAATGAGAACAAATAGTTCTTCATAAAATTGCATGTAACAGGATGGAAATATGCATATAACATTGTTTGTATATCAGTAAAATGAAAGCATATCATATTGGAGTGAACAGCTGATGTACATGTATAGTAAAAAAAACAAACCCACCACTCAAATTGATATTTCAAATCAACAGAATGCTGTATTAAGTGTTAAAAGGAGTAGCTTGAATGAATTATAACTAAATAGTAGTAATTACAACAAATAAATGAGGGGGAGGGGAGTGCCTCACTGTTGGTATGCAAATATCCTATTACCATTGATTACTGTGCCACCATAATTTCAGTCTTATTTTTGTCATAAACCAGCACTTCATTGATTAACCACTCAACTATAAGCAGAAGTTAGTACCAAGTATGTCAGTTAAAAGCGCAAAGCCATAACTATGCTACATTTGATTCATGACCCAGCACCACCAGTCCACCATAAGCATAACATACATACTCATGACTGTTAAAACAAGTCTAGATACCTCGCTGAAAAGTTCAAAAGAAACAAAATAAATATGTGTGCATCATTGCAAATATTTATATGCATAAATTTGTTTACGATCAAATTTTATGTATCGGTATCTTGTCAAAAACATTGAATTTTGAATATCACATACTTGCGAGGCTGTCATCTGTTTTTAGTCTTCACCTTGGTCTTCTGCACGTCTTTTTCAACGTGCTGCTTCACTGCCAACCATCCTCTTGATGCGCATTATTTCCTTGTTACATAAAACACACAATACCATACCCGACACATTTAATTTCCTAATGTAAGTCCACAACCTTTCTCCATCCACAGTTTTTTCTAACCATGTCCAGTTCCATTTATTCTTGGCAGAACCGTCTATCTCCCTGGTGTTTATGTTGTTACGATCGATAATTTTCTTACTCATAATTTCCACTTCCGTAATCACCGTTATGTCCGTGATTGTATGAAATAGAAAACGATAGAACAGTCCTTCGATCCATGGACGTAGAACTGAAAGAAATCCGTCATTAGACATTACATTGTCCGTTTTGAAGCGATACAACATGAACAACGGCGAATGGAACTTCCAAAATGGCGCGAATAGCTAGGGTCCATACGGTCCCAGTAGTTCAGTCACGGTGATGGCAGTTTGGGCAACATCATGCAAAACTAGGTACACTTGGACCCAACTTTAATAGCAGGAGCTATTTTACTGCATCCAATAAAATGATGAACAAGCAACATTAAGTCCTGTTTGCTTGACAAATATATATTTCATTTCCTAAAAATTAGCACTTGTTCCTTAACAAGTAGGCCTATCATTATAATATGGTATAATCTTTTATAAGTAATAGTTACAATATGAAGAACGAGTGTTTACTGAAATTTATCACCATAAGGGGTGGATCTATGGCTGTCAAAGATCCACCCCTTGTGATGATAAACCCTAGTCAACATGAGTTCTTCCTATTGTGACTGCTTTATTGTATAGGCGGAACGTCATTTTCTTATTTTTCTTTTTTTTTGGATCTAAAATCCATGTGTATACAATGACTGTGCTTGAACACTTTATATTTCTAATATACATATATACCATTAAGATCTCGCCTAGTGCAGCTGTCTAGCTCAATTCTACAGAGCTAGCAGATTACTGTACCAGAACATATGATGGATGCTGAATATCGCTACGTGTTTCAAACTTCCCCAGCACAGACTTTTAATGTCTCTCTTAATTCAAATATTGCTAGTTATTTAATATGTTCATAGAGTGAACACCAGATATTTTCTTTACTTTGAATTTGTGTATATTAGCAACTCGCTATAGATATACACAGTGATAATTTTTACTTTTAATGTTAGTCATGTTTACTTGGGGCAGCTAGTTAGCCTCACTTTTAACTGTACTTACTAACATTATCCTGTGCTATTTACTTCTGAGTTAGCTTTTAAGAATCATTATATTATTATCCTCCTCCCGTATGGTCCAGACAAGTGCCCATTCTTCTGTCACCGTGGAAGCATGAAATATTGACGGTTTATTTCAGAGAATTGGGGGCCAGAGGTCTTGCAAACTGACTGATGCAAACTTCCTCGAGGAAGTAAACAGCTTAGACATTATTGGTTTCATCGAAACACATTTAGACTCAGATTCTGAAACAGTTCTTCCTAAACTAGTTGACTATCATAATTGAAAACAATACCAGGAAGAAATCAGTTCGAGCTAAAAAGGCATCCGGAGGAATAACAGTATGTATTCGTAACACTCGATGTAGCCCTGATGTTGCTTCGTAACACTCTAAAACCAGGCATCAAAATCATGCCAAAGTACAATTCAGAAATTTTCTGGCTGAAACTATGTAAGCAATTCTTCCAGACATCTTCATTGCATTTGTATACATTAGTCCAGCAAACTCTTCATATAGCAAAATCAGAGATGATATTTTTGAACTTTTGGATAATGACATAGCAAAGTACTCAAGAATTGGTGAATATTTGGTTTGTCGTGACTTCAACGCCCGTACTGCACTTGCAGAGGACTTCATTACACAAGACTACAGTCCTCATATTCCGGTGCCTTATAACTACATTAACGATGTGCCCCTCAGTCGGAATAACTTAGATAGGGCTAGTGGTGACACCCATGGTAAAAAATTGCTTGATATTTGCAAGACCTCTGGCCTGCGAATTCTCAATGGCAGGCTGCTAGGTGACAGTACAGGTCACCACACCTGCTACAACCATGTAGGTACCCCTAGCGTCATTGATTACATGATTGCCCATAGTTCACTGTAAGGCAGATTACATGACTTCCATGTCCATAACCTCACTTCGTGGGCCATACACTGCATGATGTCATATGGTCTGAAGGTGATGATATCAGATTCTAACTTGCTCTGACTTGTCCATCAGTCAAAACCCGGGTGGATGAATTATCTAACCTACTTCATAAATCAGACCCTAACTCTATTAACGACTCAGTTACTAAATTAAATGAAATAACTATTTGGCTGTTAAAGGGGCAAACATTAAACAAATATGCCCACGTACTTCTAAACTGAAAAAGAAGAAAAAAAGGTCCAAGAAATGGTATGACCAGGACTGCAGGGCTGTCTATAAGGACCTTAAACAAATGTGTAGTCAACTTAGATCCCAGCCTTTTAATACCCAACTGTTAGTTATATATAGACAAAGACCTAAACTTTATAAAAAGCTACTGAATAAGAAAAAAAAAAGAACCTTTCAACAAATACTTGTGACTCGCTTACAAGACCTTGACGAAAGAAACCCAAAACATTTTTGGGATCTGTATAATGAGCTAACAGAACGTGAATCAAAACAGCCTTCAAACCCTATTAGCCCAACCACCTGCTTGAAACACTTTCACAAACTTTTTAATCAAACTGACAACTACCATGACCCCCTTCTAGAATCATTTATTATCAATAACAAAGATCTGGTCTTTAGTGAACTCAACTTTAAAATCACTACTCAAGAAGTAAGTAAAGCAATTGCTAAATTAAAAAATAACAAATCTCCAGGGCTAGATGGCATAAAAAACGAAATGATTAAAAGTGGTAACTAAGTATTGGTTCCTTTATCAGCAAAATTGTAGAACTTGATCCTGGTAAACCAACGATTACCTGATAGCTGGAGCGTCAAACTAATCACCCCAATCCATAAGAAAGGATGTGCCTAAAGTCCTGATATTTACAGAGGCATAGCTGTATCAAGCCATCTAAATAAACTCCTTTGTTCTATTCTCAATAACCGACTAACTGACTTCACTGAAAAGCATAGTACTATTTCACACAGCCAAACTGGTTTCAAAAGAAAAAGCAGAACCTCTGACCACATCCTTACCCTCAAAACTATCATAGACAAATACATAAATAGACTTCCCAGGCAATATCTGTTCTCTTGCTTTGTACATTTTAGGTCTGCATTCGATACAGTTTGGCAACAGGCGTTGTTCTATAAACTTACCACTAGTGGCATAGGTGGCAACTTTCTAGGCTTATTACAAAACATGTATGCCAACGTATCATACTCTGTTAAGACTAAGCATGGCCGCACAGAAAAATCTCACCCAATGTTGGAGTAAAACAGGGATGTGTGTTAAGTCCTAGTCTCTTTTATTTGTTCTTAAGAGATCTTCCAAACATTTTTGACGAAACCTGTTGTCCTGTCCAGCTAGACTCCTCACCCATCAATTGCCTTCCCTATACAGATGATCTAGTTCTAGTATCCGAAAGTAACTCAGGCCTTCAAAATGCACTAAACAAATTAGGGGAGTATTGTGTTAAGTGGAAACTAAGTGTTAACCTCACAAAGACTAAAGTTGTAATTTTTAACAAAGAAGGTCAAAAATTAAAAAAATTACATTCCACTATATGAATCCCCAAATTGAAACTGTTCAAAATTATTGCTATTTAGGTGTTGAATTTTCAGCCTCAGGTACATTTAATTTGGCACTCTTAAAACTCAAAGAGAAAGCTACCAAAGCACTATTTAATCTCCAATATTTTAATGCTCATAGGAATATTGACTTATCCCTGAAACTTTTTGATAGTCTTATTACGCCCATAGCTACCTATGGAAGAGAAGTTTGGGCCCCATTTCTTTTACATAGTTTGAATGATGAAAACTTTATGCAAATCTGTGAACGTGCCCCCAAAGAACAAGTCCACCTGATGTTGTGCCGTTTTATCTTGGGAGTTCACCGAAAAAGCAGCACAGCTGCAGTAAAAGGGGAACTTGGCACCTTTCCACTTCTTATTACCAGTCTATGTTATGCAGTCAAATATTGGCTTCACCTGCACGACCTTAGTGAAGATACTCTTGTATTTAAATCCCTACAGAAAAAATTACAGCATGTAACAGAATAATCAGTTTTGCTGGCTTAAGCACATAAAATCATTGTTAGTACAATTAGGATTACAAAACTGCTGGGACAATGTAGGTGGCCTGGATCAAAACTTGTGTATTAAAAAGGTACACAGCAAAATGTGCTCCTCTTACGAGAAAAATTGGCAAAAAAATATCACTGGAGAAGGGAGGGCTTCCAACAAACGTAGAACCTATAACAAAATGAAAGGAAATTTTAAAAGACAAAAATACTTGCAACTTAATATCCCTATCCATGAAAGAAAATACTTTACCAAACTTAGAATCAGTGTCCACAACCTAACCATTGAAAAAGGGAGGTACAATAAAACCAATGCCAATGCAAGAACTTGCCCTCTTTGCCCACGAGATGAGATAGAAGATGAATTTCATTTTATGTTGCAATGCACAAAATATAACGCACTGAGGTCAACTTTATTTGAAAATCTGAAAGGCTATAAATTAGAGCCTCCCTCCACTTCAGAAGACCCATTTAAAATATCTAATGACCTGCAATGTGGGGATACACTTGTAATAAAACAGGTATTGAGGTGTGTGACTTCAGCTATGGAAGTAAGGAATAACATGAGCAATCAGAACTAATTTCTATGATTATCTTTTTTCTTGCGATGTATGCAATATGTGCTCTGTGTCACCAGCAAGCCAGAGGCAGGCACCTCAATGTAGCCCTGATGTTGCTTAGTCTGTAGTTAGTTTTTGCCATATCCGCCAGATGGTGGGTTTATGCAAATAATTTGTATAAAAATCGGTAAAAGGAACAGTCACGTAGGCCCACGTGCAGTAATTAAACAGAAGCATATCAGAGTAGCCTCCAAGGATGACGTCTAACCAAAGCGAGCGATGTGATTGGCTGGAAACTGTAACAGTTTTTCAGCCAAAATGTGATTTCTGAGAGCAAGCCATTCGCACACTGTCGTTGACTTGAAGGCTTTACAAGATCACGCTGTGGGCTCCGAATGTCATTCTTTTGGTCCTTCCTTGTGAATACGCTTTATAAAGTCTTGAAACCATTTATCCGGGTACACTTCACAGGTTTTACAAAGATTGAACAGATCCAGTAATGTAACAATTAATGAAGAGCCACCTTGTTTAAGGAATTCGTTTGGAATTTGGTCGACTCTGTAGGCTTTACCGTTTTTCAGTTTTCGTACAGCATAACTTACATTGTCGTAATTCATTTTAACGTCAGTACAGCCCGAAGTCTCACCAGTGTATCTGAAAAGGTTATTAACCTGAGTTTTCAAATTATCATTTACAATATCATTTTGCATACCATTCCCGGAGCCAACGTTTTTCCAATATTCTCCCAGTATTTTGCATATTTCTTTGCGGTCCTCAATAGTACGGCCATTGTCAGCCGGATCAATGATTCTAAGCTGGCAGTCATTGTTCTTGTTCAAGCGTTTGAGCATCAGTCAGTAGGATTTTGCATCTTTAGACCCTTTACCTGAGTTTCGGATGATTACTTGTATCTTATTGTTTACCCTTTCAGTTTTAATTTTATCTTGTATTTTACGTTTCTTGGTTACATAATCACTCCATAGTTCCTGTAAGAAATCTGGATGACACTCTTTACTCTTCTTTGCCCAGTATCTATACAAACGGTTTGCCTCTTTCCGGCACTTAATGAAACTACGAATATCAGAATCTACCTTATACTTCACCTTGCTGGAACATTTTACCTTGCCTATAAACTGCTTGCCAACATCCGTTAAAATGTCTCTTAGGCTTACCCAGGCTTCATTAACCGTTTGGAATACATTACAGTTCCATTGGGCCAGACATTTACTCAACTTGTCTTTAAACATGGTCCAGTTTGACGATTTAGTTATGTTCCATTTATAATGCTGTACTTTTGGATGTGTTGTCTGACACTGAGATTCATTGAACCTACCTTGAATAACAACTGTACATTTATATACTGAACCCCAATGAAAAGTATCCACATGCCAATTTTGAAGTATTTTATTGTTTATACTTGAAACATTTCATACCTAGACGTGCTTAGAACTTAACAAAGCATTCACTTTTCTGGCGTAAAAATAATGTCACGCTCTACCGACATTAACGTCACTTACAGGCAAAAAATGTCATTAACTGCCCTAATTGAAAGTCACACAAATTTTTCTGTTCAATATGGGATGTGGCCACCTCGAGCATCAACACATGCTATACATCTGCGGCGCATACTGCTGACCAGGGTTTGAATTCTGTGTTGGGGAACATTATTCCATTCTTCCTGCAGAGCTTGGATCAGCTGGTTTCGGGTAGTAGGCCTAGGTGTCCTCCGTTGAATACCTTGGCCTAACTGATCCCACAAATGTTCAATAGGGCTCAGATCGGGTGAGAACGCTGGCCATTCCATGACATTGATGTTGTTCTCATTGAGAAAGTTCATTGTTAATCTTGCAGAGTGTGCACGTGCATTGTCCTGCTGAAAGATCGCCAGATCTTGATGCTGCTCCATAAATGGGACCATGTGCGGCTCCAGCACCTCATCAATGTACCGCCTAGCATTGAGGATCCCTTGAATGACCACTAGGGGTGTCCGGTAGCGGTTGCTGATGCCTGCCCACACCATGACAGAGGGTCCACCCCATCGATCTGCCTGACGGACACAGGCATCTGCATATCTCTCCCCAGTCCGGCGCCACACACGTTCTCTGCCATCTGCTCTGCTGACACAAAAACGGGACTCGTCAGTAAAAAGGACGGTATTCCACTGCTGGCGAGTCCACCTGGAGTGTGCTCTACACCACTGCAGTCGTCTTTCTCTTCTGGGTTGGGTCAGCAGGTTACCCCTGTAAGGTCTTCTGGCTGTTAGGCCACTGCTCCTCAGTCGCCTCTCCACAGTAGAACTACTGACAGGACGGTGATTCACCCCTTGAGTCTCACGGGCTGTTTGGGCTGCTGTACGGAAACGGTCTCGCAGGTGCATCAGCCGGATGTGACGGTCTTGGCCAGGTGTTGTCACTCTTTCTCGGCCAGGCCTAGGCCGATCATCTACGGATCCAGTTTCTTGTTGCCGTTCAATCAGTCGTTGGATGGTGCGCCGAGTACACCCCATTCTTTGTGCGATTTGAGTGATTGGGACTCCACCCTCTGCAAGCCCCAAAGCATGGTGTCTTTGACCTTGGCTCAGACGCGGCATGATCGCCTCAACACACCTGAGACCACTGGCTTTTTTCTTGGCTGAACATCCCTTTTTAAAGCCACTGAAAACATCAGGTCATTTTAGCCATCCAATAGGAGTGGTGGTCAGAAGCCATATTCGGTGCACAAAAGTCACATGCATTATGTAA
Organism: Hermodice carunculata; assembly: GCA_964020975.1. Classification (NCBI taxonomy): domain Eukaryota; kingdom Metazoa; phylum Annelida; class Polychaeta; order Eunicida; family Amphinomidae; genus Hermodice; species Hermodice carunculata. The sequence continues at coordinate 76,095,656 of OZ026620.1, read as the reverse complement.
CAACCCAGCAAAAGTTAAAAAGTTGTCCTGAATGACCCTGATGTAGGCTCCAAACCATGCATATATATGCACACACAGTACTTAGTAACTTACAAAATTAATGTGTTAATTTTTTTATGTGGATACTTTTCATTGGGGTTCAGTATATGTAGCTGCATGCATCTCTGGCCTGTGCCAGTTTTATGTTGCCCTGTGTGCACAATAGCCCTACATCATACTGCCTATCAGCAACCCTGCCCCCCCCCCCCCCAGCATGGCCTGCATGTGGACAGTGTCTTTACAGAAGTTTGTGCTGTGTATGTAACATGTGTATGTCTCGTGCAGGGTGTACGTGGAGAAGGACGGGCTGCAGACACTCAAGCTCCACATCACAGCCTTCAAAAAAAGTCACATTGGTAAATACACGTTACGGCAACATCCGCGGCAACCGAGTGGAGAAGACCATCCAGCTTCACAGTGAGTACTGTTGTGTATGGCAGACTGATCCATACACCGTTGGTGTTCCAAATATGTCATGCTACCAATCACAAATATTTTCGGATCCTGCATGCAAAGATAGAATTAGATGTAACCTTCACCATCATTTTAAGGCCACCCCCCCCCCCAAAAAAAACTACAGCTGGGGATTTGTTGAACAAAGTATTTTGTTGTGAGACGTATGCGCGATCGAGTCTTTGCTTGGTTTAAGTAACCCTTAAAGCCCTGATTTTAAGACTGAGTCAACAGCTTTTCTCGGGACACTTTGCACAGAATGCCTGCAAAGTGTCCCGAGGAAAGCTGTTGACTAAGACTACTTTTTGCTTTAGAATAGGCTTGCTGGTGTTTGAATGAAAGGTATCTTCATGAGGAATAGGAATCTTTTAACCATTATAATTATGTTTAACAGTAATGAGAAAACGACACTTTAAGGGTTAAGGATAAGCCACGGGGGGGGGGGGGGGGTGAACAGGGCTGTATCGCCAGGAGTGCAGCTTTGTGTTTATTGTGCTTTGGTATATAACATGTTGTTGTTTTGGTATCTTGCAGGCGGCACAGATGATGTCCTCGTCGCTGGTGGTGGTGATTATTGTCAGCAGCACGTCTCTAAGCCGCTTGTCCTCGTGGCAGCATTCGCCTTCAAATTGCTCTGTTGAGAGCAACATCATTAATTTTCGTTGCTAGTATGGAAAGCCAAAGCTGCAAATATTCATAAATAGAGATATCAGTATTTCTAAATACAGATATCTGCAATAAAATACAGATATCTGCATTAAAATACAGATATCTGCATTTAAATACAGATATCTGTATTTAAATACAGATATCTATATTTCTAACACAGATATCTGAATTAAAAATAGAGATATCTGTATTTCTTATACAGATATCTGTATTTGATCACCAAATACAGATATCTGTATTTCTAATTCAGATATCTGTATTTATGATACAAATATCTGTATTTCTAATTCAGATATCTGTAATCCTAATACAGATATCTGTATTTCCAGTTTAATTCAGATATCTGAATTAGAAATTCAGATATCTGTATTTCTAATTCAGATATCTGTACTTCTAATTCAGATATCTGTATTTCTAAGTCAGATATCTTTATTAGAAATACAGATATCTCTATTTGTGAATATTTGCAGCTTTGGCCTGCCATATGCTAGAGTCACATGATCCAGTCGAAAAAAAAATCACATGATCAGTTAAAACCAGGTCTAGTAGACATTTGGTTAAGGTTGGAATTAATAAAAAAAAGATGACTAAGCCGATGGAGGCATAAGTAATAATATGAACCAAACAAGACGTGAGCTGGCAATGCTGGCAATGTGTTGCATGTTGAATAAAGGGTGTGTCCCCACAGTGTTTGTGTAAGCACAAGACTGGAAGATGGCAGGGAGGAAGGGAGCAAACATTGCTGTATAGCCATTGCTTTGTCTGCCTTGTGGTGCCACCAGTACTAGTGAGGGTTGAGTGGGTCTGTGGTGGGACGGACATGACCTTCCCCAGTATGGTGCACACATTGTCGCGTACTACAGTACCAATAACAGTGACTACTGCTGCCCTATCACAGCAGAAACTGTAGCACATGAGGGGCAAATTCGGGCAGCATGCAGAGCACTGCAGACAGACAGGCTGTGTGGCTTGGTTGCTCCCTGCCTCACAGGTTTATCTGACAGCCGCCCGGTCAATTTTCAATGCTTTTTCTAATAGTTGCACACTGCTAAATTGTGCATAATTGCTAATGCTAAATAAATATGACTGGACCTGACCTGATTAGCAGGTGAGGTCAAAGGTCACCATGAATCCGAGGTCAGAATTCACTGCATGGTTATTAGCCGTATGAAGCCGGTAGACCGAAATATCGGCCCACACACAGGTAATTTGCGTATAATTAACATAAAAGCTGAACAGCACGAAATATATGTATATGTCTTGGTCTAATAATTTAGTTAGTTGATAAGTATGTCTCGTATTATACCCAAATGATTGGGTAAATACGAGCAGGTGGCAAATGACCTCGAAACGGGGTCCAAGGTCATGTGTTTTTCATCTTTATCCAACATGGCGCATATAGCTTGGTATGCCTAAGGTTGTTTATCAGAGTCATAATTACGATATACATGTGATTGACATGCAACTGGTGACATAATTTATATCAAATTGTAGGTAAGGACCTCTGCCTTTATTATCTGGTCTTATCTGATTAATATCTTTATTTATTTGGAAAACTAGAAGCCCTTAATGATTTTTGTTTCAAACAGATGAATTAATTACTTCAAAAATTATATTGCAACCATATTTGATACCAAATACATATGATAATAAATAAGCTTGCATAATATTGAATGTAATGAATTATATTGTACTAAGGTCCTATTCCTTGCTTTGCTACTTCTCGTTGTGTTCTGTAAATAAAATTTAAGCAGACCATATCCAAGTTTGGTTGAGTGAAGTATATTGTTTCAATTGAGGCAATCAAGATCCTAAGCCGTGTACTCTGAGGATCCACAAAGACAAGTCAGCCCAGCTCTAGCGTGATCCTGCAAGGATTTCTGGATTTCGTTAAAGATAGAGATGACGTGTAGTGACAAAAAAAAAAAAAATTAAAGAGTAGAATCATAGGTAAGATGACAAACTAAGGAAATGTTTGCTTCTACACTGATAATAGCATAACATAGAATGGGTATATACCAAGTTCCTACCTGAATATTCCCCGATAATGAGAACTTATGAAACAGGATAGGGGTTATTAAATGTGTTCCGCCATTTTATCGGGGTTCAGGTGGGCACAGGCCAGGCTTACAAAATATAGTCATAATAAAATACATTCACCATTTAACTGGAAACTTAAAATAAAAAGATTAATTACCAAAATAATTATCAAGTGACATGCTCAAGGCATACTTCGTTACATATGCCCCAACATAAAATTAAACCTTGGCTTACAAGGTTTAAAAAAAAAGAAATGTCCATATAAGAATTGTTCCAAAGTCGGTCATATCAGTACCGAAGTGCAAATTAGTGTCCAAATTAGAATAATAGTACATTAACGGCATTGTGTGTGCCATTCGTAGCATCAGTTGGTAAGAGTGCCCTCATGGCCATAATAATACTGTGATAATTATATTGGTTATAATTAATATAGTATGTAATCCACAGGTTCATATAGGGCAGATAGATAAAGTAACATCCACGTGACAGTAGTCCAGGCAGCAGGTGGTTGCACCTTCAGCCAGTCAACATGAATACACAGGGGAGGTAGCCAACATTAACACCACCCAGACGCACACCCCAAGAACAAAGGTACACATTCCCGAAAGAATGCCAATGTTGCCCCCGCCCAGAGCCCTAGGCAGGAAATGCATAATGTTCCCAGGTGGCCAGCATTCAGCAACGTGATAGCCAGGTATTCATCGTCCTGTGACATCTTAAGTGGTCGGCTTGAATTAGGCGGCATTTTGGGTGATGGCCAACAAGTGCATATTGTCAATGATCTGCGACCACAGCGCAGTACCATTCCTCCAGTATCAGGCACTAAAGTATACTAGGCTAATTAGTGATACAAGCAGGCAGTATGAACCAGTTAAGACCATTGTTATCCACCATCATCATCATTAGCTGCTCACATGAATCCAGCATCTCATCACACTCCTCATGTATGTCCTACGGGTCAATGCGAGACTCCTAGTATTTGCCTATAGGGATGCAACCATTTCCCTGGAAATTAAAATGTACCAGTGACAACAGGTTGTGGATCGTCAGCACTGGCAGCACACTTTACTTGGTCTGAAGTACCTTCTGGACTAGAAGTATAATCTTGGTGACACGGCAGGAAGTGGAGAAAAGCTCCAATAAAGTTAGGGGTGGAACCAGTTTTACCTTGGGAAGATTGATCAAGCAGTGTATTTTTTTCTGTAATCTTGTAACGTTTAAATTCTAAATAAAGAATAATGAGAGCAATGCTAATTGCTAATATAAGACAGACAATAAAATCACCTGTGCCAAAGACTATAGACTTGTGTAATTCGTACTGGGGAGGTAGAACCTCGGCTTTGAGGTTAGATATAGCAGAGTGCAAGTCATAAATTTCCAAATTATCAAAATCTTGCAACCATACTTGGTTTAAATCTAAACCCTGAAGAGATGGATCATTTTTAATCATACAGAAATTCCATATATAAGGGTAAAACTTGGAAATTTGAGGGTCTTTAATTTTAGCATGGTGAACTAGAGCTAAAATGAATTGTATACCGGCAATAAAGTCATGTATGGGCTGGTGGCTTTGCAGCCCCATTCAAGAGTAATTTCAGGTAATGGTAGCTTAGCACGAATGGATACAGGTCGCGATGCATCATTAAGACGAGCAATAATCAATTCAAATTCAATACGGGTGATTTGGGTTGGTTTAATTTCTTGAAAAACAGCCTTTTGTTCCCAGGATGCATGTTTGTGACACCTAGCAACCCATGCCATTTGAGGTCAGGTGGGTTTGCAAAGCCCATTACATTACAGGGAACCTGAAAGTTTTACCCTGTATATGAGGACGATTTTTGAAATTATCATCTTCTAATCTACCTGAAGTACATATTACGATTTTTCAAATATACCCAGGTGTGATAAAATGAAAGTTTAATGCTTATTTGGCAACATAAAGAAAGGCTACATTTATATCTGCTACTTCTCCATGTTAATCTATGGAGAAAAAGTGAGGGTCATGGAAAGTGACCACAAGATGTAGGCGGTCAACCATGAACAGGATGGGTAGCACCATCTTTAGGCGAATTTAGAACTAATTCAGATATAGACTATTGGAGTAGATAACACCCAACGACTGGTATAGAAGTAGGCAGATGGATATGGTTTCTGTGCAATAGAGAGAAAACGTTAACACATGTTTTATGTGAAGAGTACCATTCACCTCGCCAAAGAGCAATAATGCAACTGGGTGAATTTCGTTACATCATAATTGGCTTTCTTAAAGGGCAAACAGAAACCTTTCTGAAAAATGCATGGTTGAGCTTCCACAGAATTCAGTAGAGCTTAGCTCTGTTTGTCTCTCGACACAGCTACAAAGTCAGCCTCCAAACTGCATTGAGCCACAACTTTTGAATTTTTAGGGCATACTGGTGGCCTAATACAATGTAAAATGAGTCTGTTCTAACATGAGAGGAATAGTTGAGACAACATGAAACTTTCTTCCATCAGGGATAACTATGGTGGCTAAATTTGCATAAAACCATTTAATATTTCGTTGTTCAGATCAAGGTAGCATACACCCCTGTGGGACACTGTTTTTGATTTTCTGCATCAGCATTACAAACTGTTTTGGAGGTATGCGAGACAAGGGAAATTGTTCACGATTGACTTGATACAATTCATCACACATGACTTCCAGATCCCAAATAGCGTTTGGTCAGGCTAGAAGACACTAAATGAAATACGTGATGCAATTTTGAATGGAGAAAATTGAATACAACTGTTGGCTGCATGTCCAACAATTTGAAACGCAAATCACGCACAAAAACTTCAAAGTTGCTTGTAGCATGATTCAAATAGTTTATGGCATGTTGGTTTGAGAAACGACCATGTTGGTCTTATTTAAAAGCTTGACAATGCGATGCAATACATGTACCATATTGGACTGAGTACCGCTGAACTGTGCCATTGCTTGCTTTATTGTTCTTTAATCTGCAGTACTTCCAACCAAAATTGAAAATAGGCGGCCCACAAATGGGAACAGACATCTTTTGTTTCTCATAATTTTGTTTACAGAATTTTAATTAGGCTTTCGGGTTCTCGGGATTTTATTATTTAGTAAGACTCCCAAGGACTGCCATTCATCATGGACCCTAGTATATTCACTGTGGACCGGCTAAGCTCAGCTTCTATAAAACCATTAGCCCCATTAGCTAGAAGAACGAATTGTTTACATATATTCTCAGGCACATGTTTTAAATAACTCCCTGTTTTAAGTGGCATTGTTAGAGCTTCGAATTGGGCAATTTCCTTGTAAAGAAGTTTTAATTGTCGGATGTAAGGCTGTAAGTAAACGGTAAAGGATAAAACCCATAAACCGTAAGCTCTACAGATGTCAATTCGGCTTGTAAAATAAACTCCTGAATTGCTCTGAACTTTAAGAGCTCTAAGTAGTAGAAGTAAAATCCCCACTTGAATAAATGGCATGATTTCCTAGACAGAGAACAAGAAAAAAGAGATGGTATTATAACGTAGAAATCCAGCATTTGTAAGAAAAGATATATCTGCGAGAAAATGATTACTAATGCCCTGATGGGTTGATGCCACACTAACTCAGGCCTCATTTGACCAACTTGGTCAACTTGAACTATGTGCCATAGGATCACTTCATTCTTATGATGAGCGCTGAAGTAGTTTGCGCGACTTGAAATAGATGTAGGTCTACATGAGAAAAAATCTGAGCCAAACTTGCCAAAAATAGGAAAAGAAATTTTTTCTTTTTTCAATGTACATTTATGAAGTTCAACTCAAGAGCATACAAAGATTGTTAGAATTTGATTCATAGTTGTGTAGTTCTAAATATTTCATTTCTGGTAAAATTATTATTGGCCCATATTGATCAAGACAAACCTGGTGTCGGCCCCAGTACAGGCATAGACAAAAATTACCTGAGTCGTTCATCTGTCAAACCGAATCCCCCGAGTTGTTTGCCTGTCTGCGCGCCTGATCACCCAAGCGCGAAGCGTTCGAGTGATCAGGCGCGCAGGCAGGCAAACAACGAGGGGAATTCGGTTTAGACAGATTAACGACAAGGGCTATTTGGTATTTATCCCCTTCTGTCCATTATGAAAGAAAAAACTCCATTTATATCACTTGTAACATTTCATTTCACCACATTTCATGGGACTTTGACACAGTCATGCCGCGCATATGAATATAAAATTTAAACAACAACGAAAAGTGGTCGACCACAGGCCTAAAGGCGGATTTTTTTTGAACGGCCGTCGCTTCAGACAAAAATATCGACAAAATGATACTTTTTAATTATTTATATGGAATTAGGCTAATTTGGTGGAGAGGAGAAGTGGAAGGTCACGTTGACTTTGAATGTTGCACCAGCAAACATTCCAAAGTATGCATCCGTGGAGCTCAACTGACTGTTGGCCGTCAGATTGTCCCCATCAGTGACGGCAGCATTTGCCAACATTGCCCGAAGGACGCCAGCTGGGACGAACGATGAAGACAATCTGGGGAGTGTTATAGACAGATGTTAGAGGTCTTTGAAAAGAAGAATGATTTCCCTGGAGAAGGCTGCACGTGGCGTGCTGTTGATTTCGGCTTGCTGTTGCATAATTGTTCACGGACTGCGCATTTTTTTTGCCCGTACAGCTGTTGAATAATGGTTGGCAGGGCACTTGGATGTATAAGTCGACTGCACATCGTGCGTCTCACAGAGTGGTTGTTTTTTCTGCCAATCATCAGTCCTGCATTTTTGGCCCTAGTTTGCATCACAGAATCAAGTTTATTCTTGGCCCATTGGCTGGATTTATACCACGGACCATCAGGTTTTCGGCCGTGATTTATGGCATGGTAATAAGGCGAGTTTGGATACACCAAATATGGCATTGATTTCTTCCATATTTGGAAAACCATATCCCAGATTTTACAAATATGGTAAAAAGTAGTCCCATCCATGGGATACGGTCAACAATATCACATAGGCCATATCCCATGGGTTTTCAATGTATAATGGTACAAAGTAGAGGATAAATAACGTAATTCTTCCGAAAGCCATCCAAAGGTTTACGTCGACGAATGTTGATATTATGCTCATTCGTTTGTAAACTATTCATTTGAGAATTATTACATAATCTCCATGTGGTCATTTGTGTATTATAATGCAAAGGTGCTGTCAAGTTACAAATTTGTTATACGGGTCAAGAAGGATACAAAGTGCTACGGAAGTCTGCAATAAAGTTCAGGTTCAAGTCATTTGTTTTGTCTTATCTACTCATTTAGTGGCGGTAAGTTACAACATCACCAAAGACCCCAATGTAAATAAAAGTCAGTTCTTGTAATTAGTACCTTTGGTCACTTGACATGTTGACTTTTTGAGAGAATTAAAAGCCAACTTAATTTTGACACTGGTTCCTGAAGAAAAAAATATGCATGCTCTTACGTGTACAGGTCATTAAGCAATCTGCAGTGGCCAACCAGGATATTTTACCATCATTTGGCAGGTGACTAATGCTAATTTCATACCATGAAAGTGGTCCAATATCCCCCCCCCCCCAAGCCCCCAGATTGCACCACAGAGCATCTAGATTTTCAAAATTTTCGGGGGGGGGGGCATGCCCTCGACTCCCCTAGCAGAGGACGCGCCTTCGGCACTCCCACCATCACCTCTCATACTAATCTATCTCTTTTTTTTTCCTTCTTCATGTTGGCAACTTTGCCATTTTATCAAGTTAGCCTAATTAAAGCGCGTTCACAGTACAGTCAACTTAATCTTGGAGTTTCATTCACTTCACTTACATTTTACTGGTATATTGACGTGCCTCTTGGCTTCTTTCATTTCATCAAAGTCACAAAAAGCACACAGCATGCATATGAAAAACATTAGAAAATACGATAAAGGGGAGACAGACACGACACGTTCATCAGGGTTTGGTCTCTAGTCCTGTAAAGTTGAAAGAGGTGATTTTGATATAGCAACTTGTGGCTAGGACATCAATGGCATGAGAATTGAGCACTAGATCAGAATTACACTTGAGTACATTGTAAAACGCTGCTTAATGACCTACTTTCTAGGTCACCTTGACACAATGATTTTGTGACCTCAGGCTATTTTCAAGGTCATAAAACACTTAAAAAATCATATTTAGTTCAATATCTTGATAAACAAAAAGGCGAATGATACCAAATGTAGCACAAATGTGTATCATGTGGAAGTTTGATATTACATAATATGAATGACCTTGAATAATTCTTCGAGGTCATAGAAGGAATGCTTTTCAGGAAAGGATCTTTTGGTAATGGTCATCAGATTATATGGTAGCAGAGCATGATGCCCATGGGCCTCTAGTTTTTAATGTTTCAGTTATAATGGCGGTAATTACCAGAACTTGGTGTGATGTGTGATAAATGGAATGATCTGCGTGTTCGCTAGTTGCGTCAGTGCGCTAATAGGCCTATTTGAAGGATGAATCGGATTCACTTTCAATGTCCTCATGCGATAATAAATCTAAAGGATGATGGCTAACCAAATATAAACCGAAAGGTACTTTTAACAGACTTACTCAATAAAACTCGGACATAACTGGTCTAGATAATAAGTGACGCACCCTGTAGTATTTTGACGTCTTAAAAACAATTGCTGAGCTCACATTATCAAGAATAGGTTTCACAATCGCTGAGTAACTGGGCCGAAATGTAAATTTTAATCCATATGTAGAACTACACATATTCAACTTAGTCAAAGAAATATCTCCCCCCCCCCCCCATTTGGATTCAAGTATTTAGTAATAGGGTAATTACTGCTGGTACTTTTTCTCTTTTGTGAACTTGTACACATCGGCACCTCTTTTTATTGTGGAAAAATCTCCACCGCTTGTTCATTGTTTGTGACGGTTTTCAATCGTCTTCCCATATTCTTGATGTTGTATGCCATCTTAAGCGCTCCATTACTACACATGTTTATTTACTATGGACTAATATATGAATATGTAACTGTATACAGTACCATTTAATATAATATGTTATAATGACTTCAGAAATTCTTGTGAACAACGTACTTCAAAATTTCGGTGGCATTGTTAGGAACAATCTAAATAATCTAATTGACAATCCTGATGAACTTGAACGCAGTTTCAATTGCCTCAGATTCACCTTATATTGATAGAAGTACCCTTTCAGACTATATTAGACCTTTTGCGCAGAATTTTTCTGTTTTAAGTTTGACCATCCAATCTTTAAATGCAAAATTTGACAAGCTGAAAACATTACTTTATGAATTACTAAATGAAAACATTGAATTCAGTGCCATCTGTCTGCAAGAAACTTGGTTAGAAGGATCTAATCCGGACACAAGTCTTTTTGAACTTAACAACTACATCCCCATTTCTCTTGGGGCTACTTGCAGTTCACATGGAGGGTTATTAATATATCTACACCAAAATAATCAATATGCGATCAGAGATTTCTATTCTCCAAATACTCTGTGGGAGGGTCAGTTTATTGACATATTTGGGAATAATTTGAAACAAAAAATTACAATTTCTAACATATACAGGCCACCCCGTGACTTAAATGACCACATAGAATCATTTATCAATGACATTTCGCCGATTTTATCAACTTTGTCGCAGGAAAGATCAGACAAATTAATTGTGGGTGACTTTAATATTGACCTGTTAAAAGCAAATACCAGAGAGAAGTACTCAGATTTCCTTAATATTATGATGAATAACGACTTTATGCCTAAAATAACCTTACCCACTCGTTTTTTTCTGACCGAAATGCAACTCTGATTGACAATGTCTTTTGTAGTTTAACCCGCAGTAACAAGGTATGTCTATCTGGCATTATCTTCACAAATTTATCCGATCACCTACCATATTTTACATGCCTGGACCAAAAGATAAACCTTCAAGCCCCACCTAAATATGTTCAAATCAAAACAAACGATCCTGCGTCAATTCAAAACTTTCAGCAACCTATAAATAATACTAACTTCATGCAAGTTCTTGATAATTATTTAAACTGTGACCCTAATCACAACTATGACAAACTTATAAAATAATAGATCACTCTAAAGATGAATATCTACCCACCAAAACCGTCCGTTTTAACAAATATAAACATAAAAAGTCTCCTTGGATTACAAATGGATTTCTCAGATCAATAAATTTTCGCGACAATCTCAACAAACAAATGAAAAGCACACATCCTGATTCTCAGCAATTTCTGACCTTGAAGCAAAATTTAAAAATTTACAATAAGATACTAAACAGATCAATTCAACAAAATAAACGGAATCACTATCATTCCCAAAAACGACACTAAAAAGACATGGGATGTTATAAAAACGATTCTAAATGTAAATAAAAGAAAAAATGATTTTCCCTCTTTTTTATGATTGATAACAGAAAGGAATCAAATAGGAGTCAGATAGCAGACAAATTTAATGTATTTTTACAGGCATTGGCCCAAAACTGGCAGCCAATATAGACCAGCAAAACTTACCTCACTTCAGCACATACCTTAATCATCGGTGGCAAAATATTTTCACTTTTATAAATACTTCTGCAGCTGTGGTTGAATCAATACTAAACAAGTTTAAACCTAAATCTAGCTCGTGGCATGATCAGCTGTCGATGAGACTTATAAAGAAGATTAAGTCTTCACTGGCGACTCCATTAGCTCATATAATTAACCAATTTCTTACCACTGGAATATTTCCGGATGAACTTAAAAACGCTTAAGTAATACGAATATATAAGAAGGATGACGAGAAAATTCTAAATAACTATAGGCCTATATCTCTACTTCCAACTCTTTCGAAAGTTTTTGAAAAATTGGTCTGTCGTCAACTCTATGACCATTTTGCATCACACCGTATTTTTTACAGAAGTCAACATGGCTTCAAACAGCTTCATAGTAATGAAACAGCCACTTTAGAATTTGTTGATAGAATATATAAGATTTTCGATAATGGAGAAATACCCCTAACAATCTTTCTAGACCTATCTAAAGCTTTCGATACTTTGGATCACGAAATTCTCTTGTACAAATTAAAATATTATGGTGTTTCTGAGACACCTCTAAAATGGTTTAAAAGCTACTTGACCAAAAGAACACAATATGTTCAGGTAGATTACGTTCATTCCAAGTCATTACGTATCATAACTGGTGTCCCACAAGGATCTATACTTGGGCCACTTCTGTTCATAATCTATGTTAATGATCTTTATCTAGCTACCCAAAACTTTGAGTCAATACTCTATGCTGATGACACAACTCTTATAAATTCACTTTGTACTTTCCATTTTGGACCTCAGTCAAACAACAGGTATATCTCAAACAACATAAACTCCGAACTTAATAAAGTATATCACTGGCTTGCAGCAAACAAATTATCTCCCAAATATACCAAAAACAAAATATATGCTTTTCTATTTTCCTCAACGTAGGTTAAACATGAATATTAATCTAATTATAAAAGACACACAATTAGAGAGAACAAGTGAGTTTGATTTTTTTAGGGCTGATAATCAACGACAAATTAAATTGGAATGCCCATATAAATAAGATTGCTTATAAAACTGCTCGCATTATAGGAATACTTAAAAGGCTACATCATCTGCTTCCTATAAATACACTACTTTTACTTTACAATTCTCTGTTTCTACCACATATTAATTACTCTATGTTGGCTTGGGGTTATTCCTATGATCGCATATTTAAACTTCAGAAGTCAGCTATTCGTTTAATATGTACTACACATTATTATGCACATACTGAGCCCTTATTTAAGGACTTAAAGGTTTTGAAAATGCCTGAATTGTTTAAACTGAAAGGTTTATATATTAAAAACCAATTACCTGGCTACTTTAATAACATGTTCTTAGCCTTACCTGTTACTCACCCATATTCCACGAGATATCGCAATACTCCTCACCATGCCACCCCCTAACATGTATCCACCGAAAAGTGCATACGGCACTATATCCCCAAATTACTCTCTGATACACCTTTACACATAACAGGAAAAATTCACACACACTCCTTCTCTGGATTCTCTAGATATGTTAAAACATATTATATAAACCAATATTTTGAAACTTGCTCCATTGTTGACTGCTTCGTCTGTAATAACACTTCATAATAATTTCTGAAATCTTGTATATTAATGCCGGAGTTTTTTGTCTTTAGTTTTCTTTGTAATGGACCGGATCTCTGTTGAAACTAGGCGTAACATATAAGGCAACTTTTCACAGGTGGCCCTTGCGGAAGCGGATGTATATCATCCTTAGCAGGGTCATCCTGACTACAATTTCTGTATGGTAATTCCATTCATAATATTATCTATCTTGTTTTTTGATATATATGTTTTTGTGCAATTACCAAAATGTATACAATGTATTCACTTCTATGTCGAATAAAATGAATCTGAATCCAAATCTGAATCTGTACACCCAGCACCTTTCGTCAGATCTGGCGTATCATCATTGGTCATTGTAGAAGCTTAGAATGAGATCCGTGAGGCGTAATAAGATTGGACGTTTCCAAGCTCCGCTGTTGGACCCTGGTAACATACGCGAGGTGCTGTGTGAATACCCTCACGGATGGCTGTCGAACTGCAATTGTAATTGGCTTAGAATTTTGTATGTGGCCATTTTGACAGTTTCATGGGGGTATCTCTAAGAATGAGGAGATTGGACGCTCTTTAAACATTTTCCTGTGTATGCTCTTCAAACAAAGTCCTGTGTATGTAGCTTATTATGTGGTAGCTTCAGTGCGCCCATCATAAAAAGGATAAATACACGTGATTGGGTTTTACCCCCACATCATTGAATAAACAAAAATACTTCCGTAATTTTCCAAATTTATAACCAGCTTTAGCACATTTAATTGCTTCAGTGGCTGATAACAGTATTTATCATCATTCTGGCAAGGCCCTAAAACATCTATTTCTGCGCTCTTTGTTTGTACGGATCATACTTCCTGGTTGAGATTGTTAACGAAAAAGGCGTATCAAATGTTTCATTTGGCAAACAAACAAAAAGGCTAGCTACTTAGTGGCAAGCCCGGCTATATACGCGGAATCAGGAATGTCAAATCTGCTGGTAGAGGAGCATCCTGTAAGTGTAATACAAAGTTTGTAGAAAATATATGGTGTCCTAGTTAAAGTATGCAGGCCTGATAGTCTGTGGCTGTCGTAGCTTTACCAAAGGAGAATAAGGGAAATACAAAAGAGAGTGAAAAGCACGTGATGAGCAATGCAGTATAAACCGAAGAACGACACAAGGGCAACAACGATCCAACCAAACAAGACCACATACGACTGCAAGATGTTTTGCCCCACGGAGAAGTCAACCTTAATTACTTTAGGGATAATTTTTAATTGTATAGCAGTAGCCATGCTGAACAATGTACGTCTGAAGACCCACTCACGTCTGTCTGCCCTGGCTTTGCTTCTTGCAGCAAATGACTTGTTCAGCTGCGCCAGTTTCTTAGCTTCTATTCTTCTCAACGCTGCTACATGCGATGAGTTCGGGGCCACTGTCGGATGCAAAGTATTGGGACTTATTTCTTCCACCAGCTACGGGTGGTCTCTTTTCATCGTGATGGTCATGAGTGTGGAGCGCTACCTGTCGGTCAAACACACTTTCTTTCATTATAAGATCTGTACTCTGCAAATACCTCTGCTGACCTGCTTAGTGGGATTGCTTCTGGATTTTTTGCATATGTTGCTCCCCCTGGTCGGAGTTGGTTTGCCGTACAGATACTATGACGACAACCGTTATTGTACAATTAACTTTGTCAACATAGCTGAGGACAGTGTTCAGAGACAACAAAATAGATACATCGCTGTGTCATCGGCAGTCCAAGCTATTATACGATCCTTTGTTATATCGTGGTGCAATGTCTCTGCGAGCCTGACCATTTATCGTGGACATTTTGCATCACAACTGCAACGCAATTGTATCCAAGACAAGACTGCTAAAAATGTCATTGCCTTCTCGTGTCTGACTCAAGCAATAGCTTTTTCCAATGTTGCCTTTACACTACCGTTCTTTGTAAGTTAAGGTTTTTCAATTTGTCTTTACATTAGTTCAGGTTTAAAAAGAACAAAGTCAGAAATAGCTACATATTTACTACACCGCAAAGTATATATTTTGTTACATTTCTTTCTTTCTTTCTAAAAAAAAGCTTATTTTATTTAGCCAACTTGACAATTACGGAACATGAGAACAATTTGTACAATGAGCAACTCTGTAAATATCTGCAGCTACGTGTAAAGTACTGTATATGTAAAGTTCATTTATATAGGAATAGAAAAAATTGACTTCATGTATTTTTAAATTGACCATCTATACCTTTACTTTCATCATACATAAAATTGGAAGGGGAAAGTTATTTCCATTTTTCATTGTTTTTCCAATTTGCTGTTCTGCATATACGGTGTTCTCTTTCAATATAATCATGTAGCAGACACAGAAGGTTTTTCATCAAGGGAAGCCTTTTATCTA
Source organism: Hermodice carunculata (assembly GCA_964020975.1). Lineage (NCBI taxonomy): Eukaryota > Metazoa > Annelida > Polychaeta > Eunicida > Amphinomidae > Hermodice > Hermodice carunculata. The sequence continues at coordinate 76,079,937 of OZ026620.1, read as the reverse complement.
TTTTACATATCCAAATATGTTTTTTTTTTAAAATCCATTTATGTTCAAAACCATGAGATAAAAAGTCTACATCTGTTATGACTTTATAATAGCAAAAGCTATATACCTGGTATTATTCTTAAGGTGATGAACTTTTTAATGAAAAAAAATTTACAATATATATGATAACTCAAAATGCTAAATATAACCAGAAATGGCGTTGCATATGGACCGCTATTTTTTGGCTGGAGCTCAGCATAAGTGATTTAATGACCTGATCAAATAAGTTATCATATCATCAAATCACTTGCAGTCCGATTTAATCACGTTAAGTTCGACACGAAGTGTTTGATGCTATGATGAATTCTTTTGTCATATCAGCAAATCACTTCCGGCCCAATTCAATCAATTGATTAGCTATTTGGTCACACGATCAAATTGCATTTGATGATAACTTCAAGTATAGAATATTTAAACATATGATAAATATGTCAAAATACTGAATAAATCAAGAAATAACCTTCCGTTACATATATAAGGAGGATAAAAGTATAACTAGTTGATGATGTGCGCGGAACAAAGTGATATTGGGTACTTATTTATCATATCTCTGGTATCAAGCGTAATAAAACTGTCTTTTTTGCTTAAAACAATTAGAATATTCTTGCAGGTGTGAGTAATTCAAAGTAAAATGATGCTTGCACCTACCAATTAATTTATTTCTTAAAAGTAATCGATTTACGTAATTTGCTGTTTCGCTTCCAACTATTATAAATTGCTTCTTGGACGAGCAACAAATAGCCAGTAAATTGTTCACTTGGACAAAGAAAACGTTTTATTTGGAAGTAGAACTGTCACATGTTAGCTTTTTTCGGTGGAGTACCTTAAAGATTAAGTAGGGATTATGTTGAAAGATTTCTTGAATCTGACGGGAGGATGAAGAGTATTGATGCATGAAACTTTGTATTTGTTAACTTGTCATCAAATGACCTGGACTCTCAGGCTTAAGGGGAAGGTATATAGAAAATTAAAGGATTACGGGGTTACAACGGCTACTACGAAGTATCAATCTCATCAACGGATGCCCAAAAAACATCAAGGTGTAAACTTTTAAAATTTTGTGAAACAAATGGAAAGCCCAAATGTATGAATTTTGTGCAATTGTGTGTTTACAAACAACACTACTGCCAGTAACCTATGCGTTGAAGTTACTTTGTATTTTAATTTGGATTTTAGGTGGTTATAAGGCCTATACAATAATTACACCGTTAGAAACAGTCGAGTACGGACTTTGACCCACTAGTGTTACCGAGACTCACCTTGTTCACAGTTCAGCCACCCGCTGCAATTTTGCCCCTGTGTTTTTATGAAATTTTGATTGTTAAAACTGCTTTGGACTTTTCTTCAGGATTTTTTTCAGTTTTCAAATTATATGAACATTTCTCTTACAATTCGTCAATCAGATTTTTCTTCGTGTTTTTCGCAGCAGCCAATACAGCACGGCCATCGTGGTCCAGTGGTTTTTAGTAAAGCCTATTGCAGCATGTGATATAGGCTCTTTCATCATATTTGACTGTGCTGGTTATAGTGACTTATGTATTTATGCTTCAGTTATATCTGTACTAATATTTATAGCTTAAAGATGCAAATCTGCGTTTTCATCACGATGATAACATAGCATTGACAGAGACCATAGCGTGTTGAGTAGCACGCTGTTTGATCAATCTGTTACAGTTTTTTCAATGTTCAACATACAAATTTGTTCATGATTACAAGTAAGATGTCGATGAAGGCTAGTATGTATATATTTTTGTATAAAAACCAATTGCATGCAGCGCGATGAATAAAAAATACAATCATAACCTGGCAAAATAACAGGAGAAAATATTTAGAGTTATTACATTTTTATGTTTTAACTCACATACAGACCCTTTATTTTTTAACCTTAGGACTCTTAAGGTAATGTCCAGCCTGGCAAAGTGTCTTACCCTCTGGACCAGGTGGACCTCTACATTCAAAAATGTTGTGTAAACACGAGCATTTTGGGTAAAAATGTAGTTTTGTGAAATTTGGATTTTTCTTGAAAAATATGCCAGATAAGAGGTCAAACTTGTCCATTTTATGATCTCAATACATGTATCTACAAAACTTATCGGGGATTTTTCATAACTGCATCTATTTTTTACAATGATAATACAAAAACTGCAAAATAGCTGAATTTGAAAAAAAAATTGATAAAGTTGGTGGACACTTCATTTTTTGACACACATTCAAAACAAACCGTTTGTCTCTTAATACACCTCTGCTATGTTTTGTTCATTTTGAGAGTTTGGGACATTGTTGTAATATGCTATGTTTTTGCTCCAAAGAATGTTTAGAGTAATTCAGTTTTTTTTTGATCAAAATCTGATGATTAGTTTCAGGGAAATATCCACATGAACTGGACATTTTGGCGCAAATGCCTATTGTCTGTGGTCAAGATTCGAAGGTTAACACGGTCCATTGACCACCATGTTAGCATCAAAATTATTCTCTTACTATCCTCAGATTGTACTGGGACTAGAACTTCTGCCAAATTTGGACAACTGATAGACAATATTTATGTCTACCAAAATGTCACAAACTCTCAAAATGAACAAAACCTTCCAAAACCAGTTGGCTCTATCTTAAATTCGCAAGGTTAGATATGTTTCTTACGAGATAACCTAAACACAAGGTTAAAGTAACCTTTTCCCCGCTCTTATCAGGCCATTATTTACCGATGTTAATAATGTTCTTCATTATGACACACGACAAAGGGTTTTATGTGCATAAATTTCGTACCAATTTTGGTATATTTCTTGTTCTAGGTTCATGGATTTCTTATTGGAATTCCATACCTCCTCATAATCAGGATGTTCCAACAATACACAAACAAGTCTCAAACAAATATTGGAAGCCAATGAGTGATTTTATACAATAATTACTATATCTGACAGTTTTCCTCTAAAAAAAATTGATTCCAATTTGTTTTTCATTGGAGGAAATGTAAGCCCAGGGGAGTATCTTTCCTCCAGCTGAAAATCTTGTAGTTTAAAATTTGTTGCAGTTTACTTGTAATGTCCTTGATACCTGGCAGAATTATTTTATAATGACAGTGTCTTTGTAATCTGTATGATTCTTAGCGAATAAAATAACATACGATATAAAATGCGAATATGCACACTGTACATCACGTCAGACGTGATATATTGACTACAAAAAGACACGTGTCCGTGAACTGTTTGTGTTGTAGTTTGTATGTATATATAGTACCCAGAATTAGAATACGTGAACAGGTTTTCTGTACAACGCGTCAAAGGCGATAAAATGACCAGCATTAAAATGGATACCCGCTCATTTACAGGCAGATGAACGAGTATCCATTAGAGGTTACGGGCTATCTCATTTGCATCATAAAATCCCCGTTGTTCCGCCCACAGCTAGCCTATGAGACGCCCAATCAAATGGTGCCCACTTATGGCAATGTCCAACCGGTTTTGAAGACGTTTGTTGATTTTAAGATTTGGGACATTTTGGTACACATTTTGGTTGTTTATTTTACGTCCAAATTTGTAGTTTAAGCCGCAGCACAAACTGAAAAAATTGACAAAAATACCACCAAACTTCATCAATTGAACAAAAACAACCATTTCGCAATATTGATATCGCCATTGTTAACAGACACAGTTATGATAAATGCCTGACACGGTTTTGTAGATACATCTGTTGAGATAATATCAGCACAAAATGTAATCATTTTAAGTTTTTTTTTAATTTATTTTTAAGAATTTTCCAAAAATTTTGCAAAAGCCACTATTTACCTAAAACACGTGTATTTATACTACTTTGAATTTTGAGTTCCATTCTTTAGTGCAGACAGATTTTGCAACATTTTGTGTCAATAGAGACAGGTTTTTTACGTCAGGGATGCATGTTTCTGTGATATTTGGCCTAAAAGATAAGTCACTTTTCCCCTGTTGGATATGATCTACATACAGGGAATGAAACTTTTAGCGGTCACGCAGTATCTCCATGGTAAATCCCTGCTTCTAAGTCCATGGGCTGCTCATGCGCTGCCTGCACGAGTGGCTCCTACCAACTTTTTGTATACACACACACACACACATACAAAGACACACACATATATATATACATAAATACATTCGACTTTTAGGAATCCCTTGCAAGAGCGTGTAAGGACTCTGTTTGAGTGTGAGTGGGCATCAAGGTTAGACGGGATGAGTGTTATATTGAACGTACATTTTCTTTCCTTTGCCTGTACCAGGTACGAGTTCTGGTCCACAACGCCATGGATGTGAGTTACCCGTACAGTCTGGGCACCAGAATCACGGCCACTCTCTTGTTCCTGTCGCCTCTGGTGAATCCATTTCTGTACGTAGTATCTAACAAAGACTGTCGACACTTCCTGTTAAGTGCAGTAACCTGCAAGAAGGGACCAAACCACAGAAGGAACTGCTGGCCCTTGAGACGGTGCAGAAAAACCGGCGCAAGTGAGACGCCACCGACGTAACTCCAGTTCTCGAGCATCGCCCGATTGCCTCTGCTCCACCTGAATGGCTTTCCAGACAGAAGCAAAGTCGTTCAGGCTAACTGTGGGTATACCTACCAATGATGGCAATCATTTTCAAACCTATTTGTCTCTGAATCTCTGGTCATCATTTTCAAACTCTACCGAAATCTATTCAGTGTAACATAAATTTTAAGTGCAGAATCTACCCCTACCCCCTTAAATAGCAAATACTATTGTTTAAAAGCAACTGAATGGTATAATGTTGTTTTAAAGCCTCAAATTACTTTTTAAAATACAATGACCATGCCACCATGATATTCAAATAGTACGTTTCCTCCCTCGCTAAATTACTTGTGGGCCTATTGTCGGCCTAAATGTTTTTTTTCTACTAACAGTCCACCCGCTTTCTGTTTTGAGTTTTAGAAACTTAGATTTCTCTTTACAAACACTAAGCACCCAAGTGGAGACTGTGCCACGTTGCAACTTTGTCTTGATTACAATATGCCCCATTATGTAGTCCGATTCTTGTGCCACAGATTACATAAGACTAGACAGGGTTTGTTTAGCACCTGTGCTGAAGAGAGGCTTGCTGGTTCAGCTGATCTTTTGCTGCACCACAGAACGGTCTTTCTTCTATGGTTTCCTTAGTAGTCAGACGACTTTGGTTTAATGAAGGCTAGTTTTTCGACATTTTGTGTTGCTTTTGAATTATATTTCTGGTATCCACAGTTGTAACTAGTCTCTGTGTACACAAAAAGTATTTCCGGTATTCTCGAGGGTGTGGTGACTTTCTGAAGAGTGTCGGAGTCAAGAGTACAGCCCTCTTTACTTGAATAAAGCTTTCATGTGCTTTTCTGCATTGGGTCATTTTTGTACAGTATATTGCCTTTTTGTTTATGCTTTCCACCTCCAGATCACGCGAAAATTGTGGTGTATATATTTGTTTCCGCAGAATTCAATCTGTAATGAAGTTCCAAGCTGGCCATCAGCTTCATTGTCCACCTTGTATCTGGTGGTGCCAGCTTTAACAAAACTTCGATTCCACCTATAGCTTCCCAGGAATAATTTGCTCTATAACAATTCCAGGTATGTGATCCTGTAAAATCACCTAAACATACAATACCTTGGCTTTGAACTTTGAAATAATATCAGTTGTATTTGCAGATGTACATCACTCTTAAATAGCTATGCAAGATGAATGATTGCATATTTTGCGAGAACCCAATTACAGATGGCCAACCGACAGTATGGAGGCAAAAAAGGCAGAGCATAAACTTCTCTCAGTCAAATCATTTGACATTTAAAGCAAAGTACTTGAGGCCTGTAATAAATTCAAGGGAGAGTGGGTTTATGCTGTTAGAGGCAGAGTTCTTTTCTGTGCATGATCTAGCAGCAGCAAATGCAGTTTATCATAGCATCTGCAGTCTTAACTTTAGAACAGTAAGGCAAATTCCCAGCAGCTTTCAGCAAATGATAGAACATAAAATGCAAATTGCAAAAAAGTCACATGAAGCGGCACATCAAAGGACCTAGGAAAATCTTTATTTTTCCAGGCAGCTGCAAACTACCTCGAACAAAATGATAATAAACAGATGACAATATCTGATCTTATTGACAAAATGAAGGAATTTCTGAAAGATAATGATTTGGGGCCATATAGCTTTACACACATGAAGACAGAATTGAGGAGGCACTTCAGGGACAGAATCATCATCACTGAAAGCAATTGCAAACGAAATTTTGTAGCTTTCCTTAACACTGCTTCAAAAAATTTTACATAATTTCATGAGAAAACAGGTTACGACCAAAGTAATGTAAAGACCCACATACTAAAGGCTACAGGAATCTTCCTAAAGCAGTATATCTAAGAAATTTATCGGATAAAGGACACCTATTCCAGTGAAGTGGAGCTATGAATCGAAAACAGCATTAGATTTCTTACCCCAATGTCTACGACAGTTTTTGGAAACACTATTTTGTGGAAAAGATACCAGCACAAACATAGGCCAAGCAATCATGCAAGCAGCACGCGTTTGTGTACTTCTTGAATCGCTGTAAATTGGCTTTGGTGTTCAGATGCAGCATATGTTCCAGTCAATGTTACTGATAGGTTCATTGCATTAACATGGACTTAAGTGCTCACATAGTGTAGTGAAGAAGTTTGAAAGGTGCCATGCAGTTTCACAGGGTACAAAAATTCAAAATCCGAGTCCAAGTTGTTGTCTTCAATATTCTGCTGACAGTGTTGACCATAATGTGCGAAGTATATGTGGAAGGGGTACATTTCATGCTATGGAGATTATTGCTATGGTGACACCTGGAACAACATTATATAGAACTGTTTAAAGAGTGCATGTCAGACATGATGAAATTGCTCGTGTCGGGAGGATAAATATCCCCCATTTCTTATCCGAAAAAGATAGCCTTCAGTCTATCTGCTATCAGCCAATAAAAACTTCCAAATGGCATAGATCCTTCTGAGGATGTAAACCTACCTTATGGTGAATGCAGTGGTGCGAGTTCAAACAGGTCATTAGTAATGGACAGTGATTTCGAGGATGAGCCAAACGAGGACTACAACTTCAGAAAATTTAATGTTACTAATAAATTTAATTTTAGATGCCTTGCCTGCTTAGCAGACCAAGGGTTAACTGGTGGAGAGGGGCCCAGGTATGCAAACTTTGGCCTCCTGTTCGCTGCAATCTGTTGTTAGATATTTATATCTTTAAGTTTTATGTGTATTCTGTCAGGTTTTTTTTCTCTTGTTTTTTCATTTGTACATTTTTTAAAATTTTTATTTATTTCATTAATTTTTTTTGCAAGTTTTGAAACAAATCATTCGGTCCATGCTCCACATTTATTTCTTACCTTTATTCATGGGGAGGGGCTCCCATCCCCTTGAATTATTTTTATGATGGCTAAATTATTTTGCGAAGCTTTGATGTGCTGCCTAGATATATCTGTGACATATTCTAACCTTTTTAAACACTTTACGAGAAAATGAGGACGTATCACTGTCGTCAAATGTTAATTTTAAAAATTAGGGGGTGGGGGTATACCACCCCTGAGAATATATGTTCCACTAAATAGATTTTGGTATATTTTGAATATGATGTAACCAGATGTTCAGGCAATCAGAAGAAATAGGTTTACAAACTACTGCAATTTGTGATGGGTCACCCTATAATTCAGCACAGGTTACCCGGACTAAAGGAATACTTATAATCCTAATGCGTGATTAAGCTTTTTTATGTTCTTTGAGTCGTGATTCACTTTTGTTTTATTTTCGGGTGAATTGTGAATCAGCCAAAGTATTTCCCATGAATTGTGATGGTGGTAAAATGTATTTTGCGTGTAATATAGGAAAAGGGCAAATTGTTTTGCGTGAAGCAAGATTAGCCTCCCCCCCCCCCCCGCCCTTTCTTCATAATATCTCGCATTGAAAAATTGAAGTACAGGAGTATTTGCTTTAAAATTCAGGCTGTAGTGTGTGTGTGTGTGTTGGATGAAAACTTTTTATGGGAAGGTTTGCACGAAGAAGTTTGATTAACCTGTTGAGAAAAAGCTCTAAGGATCAATCCGTAATTGCCAGGACAGTGAAAGTAAATCGGACACTGTGGTTTCTAAAATGATAGACTGATTCGTAAATGTGATCTAAGCGACTGTACATAACAGTGGTATCATGTAATTGAAACATGGGGATGTTGCTATTTCAGTACTAGGTAAACTAAGAGACATGATAATATTCCAGTGGAAGACAGTGTACGCCCTTATTTTCTTCACGGATCATACATGGCAAAATATGATGCCACCTCATTTACATTTATAAACTTTATCAGGATATCCAATAAAACTTTTAGGTGAGTGTCAAGAGGAAATACCATAGCATAGGATATATGTACGAGCTTTTAAATATAAAAGACATGGCAAGACTAATGGAAATCATAGAGTCTATTTATTATGCTACACAAAAGAGGGAACAATACATCGAAAGCTTATGTAAGCCATGATATGAACAACAGGGTTTCTACATATGCATTGTGTTTGTTACACAAAGCATGAGTATGATGGGAGCATCCATGAAAATCTGATATTACTAACAATATCATATATCACAATGTGAAAGCAATCGCCTCTCTTGATTTGGAATGGTGTATACCTAAAAGACACAGTAACATGGGTTCAACGCCAGAATAGGACAAATGAGATTCTTCTATTTCAGTGCCATATCAGGTTCACATATTCTCAAAACGTTCATATGGATTGTCTCGGTTGAATATCAAGCTAAGACAAGCAGCCACCATCACATGTATATGGTATAGGCTCCGAAACATGTCCTGAGTAGTTACCCGCTGAAGACCCTTTAGCTTATTTGGGCTAATACAGCCAATGTCAAAATTCTGCAGAAGAAAGTGTGCAATATGGACAATAGTACTTCCATATGCGTAAAGGTTAGACAGTGACAGGTTTGCTTATGGAGAGTAAAGAACTCGCACTGTGGAAATGGGTAATGACTACTAGGAAGTGGTTCTGGACAAAAAGACGCAAATATGCACGTCTGAGGCAAGGCTCAAAAACGTGTTCAGATAGTTAAACCCTGGAGGTCCGTTTTCGTCTTTCACACTGATAAATTCCTTTTCAAAACAATTGTCTGTTGAGTTAACGTGTTTTTTGGTAAATATAAGTATAAAAAAAACCCCAAATTATTCAATGTTTCTATGTTCATTATGTAGAAGCAGACAGCGACAGAAATGGACGTGGTAAAATGTAGAGCTTGGCTCATGAATTCCCATTAAGAAAATGAATTGTATGATCCACGGTAATATTACTTCTGGAAGAGACCCTATTGTTATATTGGTGGCGTAAGAGGTTGTCATGAAGCCCTCGACGCCATTTATCAACAGTCATAATGAATCCGTGCAAGATATTGACAGACAACACAAGGCAAGCTGATATGTTGCAATTACAATTGCATGAAAAGAAAGTGGGAAAAGTGGGAAAAGTTTCCTTACGACTTCAAGGACGTCAAGTGTGGAAGTTTTTACCTTCAGAGTAACGCCCCGCGAACACTGAATTACCATTTAAGGAATTCTATGTCAGCATGCGGTCAGAATAATACGCTTGTATCCTCAATTCTCTTTGTTATTCGTACATGAAAAAACTTAAATAGTTATAAATGAATCTGTTGTAAATTTTGTTTTTTTATTTTGTGTTAACCATTGTATATGTGATAGTTATAACATGTCACATGATCATTATGCCACATAATCAACGAGGTCGAAGACCGAGATGATTGTGCTGGCATAATGGTCATTGTGGCATGTAATAAATAACCTGTAACAAGGATGGTAGGAACTGACTGAAATATGCCTTGGTGCAGGACATTTCTTCCTGCCTTTTGTGCATGGTGTATTTTGTCGCTTACGTAAGTTGTCACATGCACAGTTAAGTTTGACCGCTTGCTCATATATTTTCCACTTACTAATAGGGCAATGGGAAGAGCAGGTGGTAGAAGCCAAAATGACAGATTTAAGTGAGTTGGGCAGTATTCCCACTCAACAGTTAATTTTTCAGAGGACTGCGTGTCATAATGACGAGAGTGCACGCTACAAGAAACCTATTGCATGTGAAAAAGCAAATCATTTTTGGAATTTAATTCACTTTTTTTTCAGGGTTCATGCCAGGCATGGAAACTGGTTAAGTGTTGTTAATTGATTAATGTACATCAACTTATATTATGTCAACAGTGATATCATGCTAGATATGACAGATGACTTGGAAAGTTCTAGGAATGCACGTCTGCAATATTCCAAGTCCTGTGGTCTTCTGCATAGATCCTGCTGGAACAATACCTCAGTTTGGGCTGTGCAGGGGAAGGTGTCAACAACTGTTTAAACACACTGCCTGTAGGTCACGCTGCACAGCACAAAACTAGGTATGTTATTGTGTGAAAAGTGTTCATTATGTGAAATAATCAACACTTTTTCCGGCTCCCTATTGGGCTGTTCCTACCACCCATGTTACAAAGTGTCACTGTTCATATTTATAATATAATCTTGAGGGGACACATATAAACTTGTTTAGGTTTCAGTCCCCGACGCACTATGACAATAAGGTCAAGTCCATTGTCGGCCATGTAGTCTTTGACGATTTTTTTACTCATTGTTTTGAGGGGCTTTCTCAGGGCGCGAAGGGTCTGCTCACGGCCTTGTCACATGGGGAACCCGAGGTTGACCGGCCCAGCCTGGAGGCAGTGCCCATAAATAATTATATCCTTTATACGGTCGTCTTCAGCGGACCGTATTGGTTTTGGGTGGGCAACAGGAAACGGATATAGGCCTGAAAAACTCGGAACGCATGCGCACACTGCAAACTACAAGACAACAAGAAACATTCCCAACCCCAATTAAAGTTCTCGCTAGGCGGGAACGGTATTATGGTCTGCCTAATGAATGTCATTGCAAAAGCTTCTGTAGTTTTCATATGTATTTCAAGTATATCAACAAGTGATTATCTGTGTTATTAATGTGTAAGCAAAATGACTTGCTATATAGACATGTCTATGTATATGTTGTATATTAATAGTGCAGGTTAAAATGATTTACAAAATTGGTCGAGGACATCTTCAGTATCCATATACTGATGCTTATTATAAAAGATTGCAACCATCAATGTCATCTCTGGTGTGCTCACAAACATATGTAATATATAATTCAACCAAAAAGTGTATCTGCTTACAAGTATTTTCAAATTTCAAAGTGCACTGGAAATGCTTTAATTTGTTAACTTCCACTTTCAAATGTATTTCTGCTTTTGACTTTATAACTTGCCCATATCAGTCTTGTAGTTTTACAGAATTTTTAATAGAAAATCAGGTAAAATATGATTTTGTCAATGTGTTTTGGCTAATGTTATTAAATATCTAACAAATGATAGTGCGATGGACACATGACGAAACTTGATACATTCATAACTGTCACCATGCAACGGTAAACCCTTTAACTCCTGGATATATTGCTGCATATTGCTGTCTGTTACAAGCGATTATTGTACCACCCAGGGTCTCAGCAAATTGTCATGCTAGTATAACTTTGTTATAAACAACAGTAAATCATGTTTCCAAACTTCATATCTCTTTGTGCATTACTTCACATAATGATTTAACTTGGGCCAATTTTGTCAAGTTACATGCAGACTGTAACAACTTTGCCAGGTGAGCAGATTTTGACTGTTATTATTATTATGTAGAGGTATTACTGTTCCTACAGTGTAGAATACATGATTAAATTATGTCCAACTTTATTGTTAACCAAAATCTATGTGTGTGCACTATACACGCCTCTGTAAAATGAGCTCTTCAACAAATGGATAAATGTCGTTACTGTCAAATATGAAATGCCATGTGAAATATGCGTTGTCTATCCAATGTACACAACGCGAAAATATCACGTGTTTGTGCCATAAAATTGTGTCTTCAAATGCACACAGAATGAATTAAGTTTTCACAGTATATGTGCCCTACATTGTTTATTTAACCCCCCCCCCCCCAACACACACACACACGTAATCGTACCATTAATAATACAATATCTTATGCAGTTCAACACCAATACCGAGGAGGAAACCTGGCCTTTGTGATCATATTTACTATCATACAAGATTTCTGGTTCAAGGGTAACTTGTTGAGGTGACACACTACCCAAGCACACAAATAATCAGGCATATTTATTCCCTTGATATGACAGGAAAAGGATATGAATTTCTCTGCTCCCATATTTTTTTTTTTGACCTGTCACCTGAGGCCCTGTATTCATTACGTAACTAAACGTTCAGACATACCTACACGGTCATGCATAGTGACTGCCCCAAGACCATGAGCAGGCCGTGGTGAGCGGCATTTTAAACATTGCGCAATGCATTGCATTGCAGGACAGTCGCACAAAAATACATTTGATTTGGATATCAAAGTGAATCGTGACCACAGCATATATCGTATCATTATTGGTGCTTAAAAGTCTGTTAATGATGGTTTTTTACATCATAGATGTCTTGTTTCCATGTCTTTCATTTAACTGGTAGTGCTTTGCTACATCATCAACTCTTTCAGTGCTAAATTTGTGACCGAGTCAACAACTTTTCTCTCTGGAACTACAGGCATACTTGTGCTTGAATGAAAGGTCTTTTTACGAGGAATACGAATCTGGGATCCTAATGATAATTCGGACTTGTTTGACCTGAGTAGATCGATTTTAGTCGTGATCGGCACTGAAAGAACTAATATGCTGACCCTTCACTAAGACCGAGTAACACACTGACTTCATGAATACATTCTGACTTCCTGATGTGGATTTGGTGTGCAATGTAACGTGATTTTTCAAGGGCATGTTGGGAGTTAGAATATTCTATTCCGTCTGAATCATAGGGTAAGAATATATGATTCACATTTGAAGGGGAAAAACCTCATTTCAGATTCACAGATTGGGATGGAATGTATCAACCACACATAAAGCCACAGAATGAGCGGACCAGGCCACAAGGCCAGGGCCATCTTTTCTATTCTATCCCCCGCCTGCCTCTCTCTCTCTCTCTCTCTCTCTCTCTCTCTCTCTCTCTCTCTCTCTCTCTCTCTCTCTCTCTCTCTCTCTCTCTCTCTCTCTCTCTCTCTCTCTCTCTCTCTCTCTCTCACACATACGGGCCGATGGTTACCCAAGCATTCTGGTACATGTGTTATTATGCAACTTTATGAAACAATTCAATACGTATCTGTTTGTTGCTAAATCGTGCAGGTATAATTAGTTTATAGTGGTCTTAAAATCTAATAACTTCCGCTACTTACGTGTCGACAAACGATGATGTGCTTCAACATTTTTTAGGTGTGACCGCTGTATATTTTAACCCTAACCCGGTCATTGTTAACCCTTTCCCCTTGAATTAAGACTGTGTTAACGGCTTTCCCTCGCAAGTCTTGGGCCCTCAGCAAAGGGCTAAGCGTCGGTAAAAACTTTATCTACAGCACTGTGGCTATCACAAGCTGCTGATCCTGGACATTCATGGGCTACTGTGGTTACTAAAACTGCTGATCAGGGGCATCGTGGCCCACCGTGGCATATAAAACATACATTCATACATACATACATACATACATACATACATACATACATACATACATACATACATACATACATACATATACATAAACACATACATACATACATACATACAAACATAGTACATACATATATACATATACATACACACATACATACATACAAACATACATACATATATAAATATACATACATACACACATACATACATACACACATACATACATACATACATACATGCATACATACATTTGTGTTTTGAGTAGAATAGAAGAATATTTTCCACAGCACATCATTGGTTATCTCCTCCCTTGCCATGATATAAACATGATAATTGAGTCCACCGTATTCTTCCCTGCCTACTGAGACCGCATTGGCGAAAGTATTGATGGAGGATATGTCATTCTGGTTTGTTTAGTTCAATGGTCTCAATCGAAATGTGTTGCAACAGGGCCCAGTTTCTCAAACGTCTGAGAAATTACTCGTGTTTGCAGGGCCAAAGTTTTATGTTGTTAGAAAGAAAATCGGGCTACGTGTGTGAAAATTTTGAACAGTTTGTCAGCAATAATAGTCCTATTCCCACGAATATGGCCGTTGGCGGCTATTCCGTAGTGTAACCTCCAATACGTAATCACAGGAGCCAAAATCAAGTATCTATATATATCATCTTATATCAAATATGAGAAAAGTTAAATGCCAAATATTTACATATGTCTGCCTCCGCTGATTGTGTGCACATCCAGATAGGGAGGATATTTTGAATTGTGATTTTTCAAATATCTTTATGACACTGGAAATCGTACCGTATCTGTAGCCACTTGTAAAGCTCGTTGCGGAAAGCAAATATTTCGTAACGGTGTCATGAGGTCTTTGTAGCACATGTATTTCCTCTATTTTTATAAAACAACGCCTGAAGCCTTCAAAATGCCACAACTTTTGATCATATATCCATCAGCTGAACCACAAAAACAAATACGTGTTATGTCTACAATCATTTCTATCTGCTTTAAATAACAATATTTAATTGAACCCCCATTGCTGGGGGGGGGGGATTAAATATACAAAATACATCAAAATCAATACAAATAATATACATAACACAATCATGCCACACCTGTCATATAAATTAAGCGGCCAGTGAACATTGTGACTTTTATGTAGAAATATATAATTATTATGTCAGTGTGCCAACACAGACATTCTGATTTTCCTGGACTTGCTTATTTGTTTACAAGCATTTTGTCCGCCATTTCATTTTGGACACTATTATACTTTGAAACTGGAAACTTGCTACGATTACACCTCTATATACAGATTCTTGCCTTTTTATTTAATTTAAGAGAACTGAACATTTTGAAAATTATGCAGATTAGGGGCATTTGAAAATTTAAATCTTTTGAATATCTAAAAACTGTTATAGGTAGAGGTGCTATTCTAATTTTAATTTGAAGGTTTGTACCGTGGGTGAATCCAATCAACCACAAAGAAAGTTTATTAAATTGCATTGTTATTTATGCTATATCAGGGGCACTTTCAATGAGAAGTTCAATGTTGAATATCTTCAAAGCTATCTTAGGTAGAGGTGCCATTCCTATTTAATTCATAGGTTTGTGCTAAAAACTAGTCCAATAAACCACAAACAAAAGTTGTATAGCATTCAAATTTATGCAAGTTTTGGAGGCAAACGGATTTGCTTTTAAGCAAATCTTCCCTTCCAGTTTATTTTTCATGCAAGACTATCAAAAGTACATTATTGTTGAAAGAAAATATTTGTCTCAATTTTAATTCACTATTTACTTTCAGATTAAACTATTTCAATTTAATTCTAATTAAAATTGCAAAATTCAAAACTGAAAAATATATGTTCAAATTAGCATACATCTTACCTTATAATTTAGAATTAAAACCAGCACCTGAGTCTAAAAAACAGTATATATCTCAGATTTTTAAAAAGAGCTTGGTTGTATTTTCATAGATCAGTGGTTTATTTGAAATAAATGAATTTTAAAAAGCTTTAAAAGCTTAACTAAACCCTTTATGACAAATTTGAGAAGTAGTTTAGCAGTTGACAATATACTAGGTCAATTCTGATCAAACAAAAATGTTTATCTGAAAATGCGTTTGAGCTAATTTTTATTTATGCTCAAAATATGGAATGTTCATTTATGATTTAAAAACTGATTAAAATTTTAATGACTGAACAGCTACACAAAATCCGTTTATGGTTTGAAATTCACCAAGATATCTAATTTTGAAATACTAGTATATAGTTCTTATGGGTTCAAATGAAAATTGCAGAATACACAATAAGATATTTAACAAAAACTAGCATTTTCTAATTTTATTGTTGATAAGTGCCCCTTAAACGTAATAAGCTGAAGCACATGAGATACCCCATAAATATGAACTGTCCGGAGAGAGGCCTGCATGTGCAGTCCACTTATCCGGTCTGTTGTACAAGAAGGCTGCTCCGCCATGGGAAACGCCAGCCCGATGACTCGCTTGACTAGTGCAACCCGGCTTGACATCACCACCGCGGGGAAGTCAAAGGTAGCTCAGTGATATCCGATGACCACCGCGGTCTCATACCCACACAAACAAAAATGCACATAAGTAGAATTCAGGATCAAATTAAATAAAAGGTGATATGGGGACATCAACCATCGAGATAAGCACACTTTTTAGAAGTTCAAATGCTTTTACCAGCAACTTTGCGGAGTTCGTGTTCGAGGGATCCCAGTGTGTTGAACTCTTTATGAAATACCAGGTACTTTAAACTGTCAACAACGCCACCACGTAACACTTCGTGACTGTCATTAATACTATTGACAATACGACATGCATCAAAGTAGCAACAAGCTAACCGTGACGTGTAAATTTGAAGTGGAGATACACCATGAGCTGCTGTCAATAAGAGTGTTCTTGCATGTAGAACCAATTAAAACTAGAAAAGAAGATTTGCTTCAAAGCAAATCTGTCTGTCTGCGTACAAAGGAAAATTGTCGCCTTGTTCATTCAAACTGAAATTGGAAAAGCTATGTGAGAGGAAATCATAAATTTTCAGAAAAAAAGTAGCAAACTTAGGCTTTTGGCATATAAAAATCTGGTAGTAAGACAGAAATAATTCTGAATAAATCGGAATGCCAAGTGTCAGAAAACAAGTAATATTTGGTCATGCATTGAAAAACTACCTTATTCTAGTACTGTACACTTTTTGTTGCACCTTTGATTTTTTAATGGGTCACTGTTGACACTGAAGCGTGGGCTGATGACAAAATGGTCACCATATGGTGGCATAAAAGAATTATGCCTGACCTGAATGTAAGCAACAAGTCCATGGGATATACATACCATATAATAGGCTAGTGACGACATATCATGACCTGTTGTATTTGTAGTCTATGACAAATTTCAAAAAGTTTTTTATTGTGGCTTCTAACTTGTATTATTTCAACTTCACTGATAGAACCACTCACAGTTCAGAGATCATAATTTTAGTGAGCTCTGAATGCTTAGCTCTGGACGAAATTGATGATGGACGAACCTAGGATGTTAAATTAGAATGTCACATCTACATATGCACATAATGGTTTGGAGGACAAATATTCAAAACTATTTTTTTTCAAGTTCCCCTAACAGGTATAAATTCAAATTCTACAACTTCTGTTAGAGGTTCATTAGACGCGCCTACAGCACAAAAGTATAAATTGAATTTGGAATGGTACCTCTACCTATAACAATTTTGAAGATAATCAAGATTTAAATTTTCAAATGTCCCTAATATGCATAATTTTCAAAACTGCTATCCTTCTTCATAAAAAGACAAGACTTTATGGGTGAAGGTATAATTATGCAAGTTTGGAGTTTCTCCGTATAATAGTCTTCCAATAAAATGTCGGGAAAATATTTTGGCAAAGAAAGAAAAAAGTCATAGAAAAAAATGTCTGTTTGGGCTCACAGACATAATTCACGGACAAAAAGGAATGTTGTGTTGGCACACGGACATAATAAACTTAGACAGCATAAAAAGACATAGTTCACAAAACATGGCATTCAGCGAAAAACGTGTGTGGAGTAAATCCTTGACCTTGTCTTGAACGTAAATATAAAGTAGTTTAATGCCAGGGGCCTCAAGTAAGTGTGAGTTACGAGATCTTTTCGGGAGCCCGAGTACATATTTAACATGGTTACTCTGGGTGTCTTTAACAAGTTTCATCGACGATTTATTTATATTTAAAACATTTTGACCATATGAAAGTGTGAGGAGCCCATTTCCCCTGACTTTGAGCTTAACATCTGTAGATAAACCTGGGTAAGACATGCCGACGCTTACGTGTTGAAATATCTAATGTACGACATGTAGAAGATTTCTTTTCAATGTGAATACCATACTTCATGTCCTTGGTAAAACTGAAACACAAAATATCCAAATGATCAGTGGTACCTTGTGCCTTTCCTTCTTAGTACCGGTTGACATTATTCAGGAAAGTTGCGGATCCTGCTGTCATACATTCAGATTGTTTCATCCGTGCCAGAAACGCCATTCATTAGTATATTCCGAACATAAATTAATTAAATTCTGTAACCCTGCGTAACATTGTCACCGTAAGCAAATGAATAATATTAAACGTCATCAATATCCAAGCCGGGCTTATGATTATCAAGTTTTCCCAATAAATCATCTGTCAAAATGTTAAACAGGAAGGGAAAATGATAGTTTCCTGTCTGCTGTTTAATCCTATAGGGGACTGAAACTTCAAAACGCTGCCAATCAGTGGAATTTACTGAAATATATCAAAACACTGGCAATATTACCATGAGATACAACAGCCCTAACAAATACAGTGGTACACCTGCTGGAATGTGGTCCCTTTGGTAAATAGCCACAGGGGTAGTTGTGGTCACATTGCTTGGGCAGAGAAGTCATGTTCTTTGTAGGTTTACTTAAATTCAAAGGTCACCATTTTTTGCATGGTCGATTTTTCTGAAGTGAAAATGTGCCCAAATACAGCAGGAACCACTGTATTTCAGGATAGCAGTGCGTCCCTTTTGAAAAACCAATCCAAGGGCAAGCCCAATTCAAGTGGTCACAGACAGCAGGTGGTCTCTTAATGTATGGTCATATGAAAGGGAAAATATAGCACCATGGACCTGTTTGCGTGTAGTCTTAGTGAACAGGTAGTCTGCGATTATATTTTTGGTTTTTGTTTTCTTTCTTTCTTTCTTTCTTTTTTCTTTCTTTTTCTTTCCTCCTTTCTTTCTTTCTTTCTTTCTTTCCTTCTTTTTCTTTCTTTCTTTCTTTCTTTCTTTTTTCTTCCTTTTCTTGCTTTCTTTCTTCCTTTTTTCTTTCCTTTCTAAGGAGTGACCGCTTTACGTATGAACATTATGCTTTTTTGTTTCCAATAGATGTGTACATATAGCTGATTTAAATGTGTTAATCCTGCTGACTGGCGTCAAAGAAAAAAATAGGTACCATGCTGAGAGGTTATGTGAATGGTCGATCACGTGCTTTGATAAGTGTTCTCTACCAGCTACCAGTCTGGTGAAGTTATGAATATATAGAGAGACACTAGTTTTTCAAATGTAAATCTACTGCAATTCACAACAATGAAGTGTCATATGCTTCAGCCAGATAAATTTGAGTAAGGGCAGGGTGTGTTTTGCTACACTTTTCAACTTTCAGTTGTACTTTGCTGGGCCATTTTGGTATGAAACATCATTCTGTTAACTGAAAAGGAGATTCTTCTCAGTTTAAAAAAAAAAAAAAAAAAAAAACGCATCTGATGTGGTTCGAAAATGGAACATTGCCACAGGGCAATGGGTGGGTTGCTGCGGAAAAGGTTACTCTCGCCCTAAAATATTCAACTTTAAAATGTTGAAGTTTCCTTTTGTTGACATATATTTAAATTCTACATTTTTGTGGTTCCTTGGAGGAGCCTGCAGCACAAGCCTATGAATTAAAGTTAGAATGACACTTCTTTCTAAAATAATTTTTAAGATATTCAACTTTAACATTTTGATGTGTCCATACGTGGCATAAATGTAACATCCAATTTTGAAACTTTGAAGCGTCTCTACGTGGCATGAATATAAATTTTACAGATGTATCGTCCAAGTGGAGTGCAGTCCCCACCGAAAAAGGTAGAATAGTAAATAGAACCAACACACGGGCGTCTATGTTGAATATTTTGGAAGCCAGAAGCCACCAAAATTTTCCAATTTGTATAATTAGCAACCTGTTGACTATTTCAAACGATACACGAAACTCCACCACATGTGCTTTGCCCATGCCAAGTTTGAAGTTTCTTACTTGCGCCGCATCCGAGGCAACACAAAAATAAAATGGAAATATAGGCAAGAGATGAAAAGAAAAGAAGAAAGAAAGAAGGAAAAAAAGAAAGAAAGACAGAAGGAAAGAAGGAAGGAAAGTACGAAAGAAAAAAGAAAGACATGCAGAAATAAAGAAAGAAAAAAGAAAGACAGAAAGAAAGAAAGAAAGAGAGAGAGAAAGAAAGAAAGAAAGAAAGAAAGAAAGAAAGAAAGAAAGAAAGAAAGAAAGAAAGAAAGAAAGAAAGAAAGAAAGAAAGAAAGAAAGAGAATATGTCTGTTTTCATACACAGGCATAATAACGAAAGAGGACATGGATCAAAGGATGTGTGAGTTAAAATTCAAGATTTTTCCATACAAGGTCACTAAAATGACAGTTTTCATGTTTAAGCCTTCTGCAGTTCTTTATGTACGACTTTCAAAATGTCTCCATTTTGATGATGTAATTACGCGACCTCTCAAGTTGAAATTTCAAAACATTATTATAATGTTAGATTCTATTTTGTTCCCAAACCAAACACATTTATTGCACAGAATGAAAAAAGACAGTTAATTTCTAAGTTATCTCCACATGAACACTATGGAGACTCAACAAAACCTACATGTGGATGTCACTAGTCGTTTGCTTGCAGCCATTTTTATTCAAGCAAGGATGACATCATGCAATTCCTCCTCCCCCCCCCTATACAATTCGTCACACTTAAGTTAGATTTTGCTTACTTCTCTGTTAAAATCAACTGAATAATCTTGGTTTAATTCCACCCAGAAAGTTATAAAATGTATTCTCCCTAGCTTCAGTAGCACCTCTGTGTTCAGTTCGTGGTCTAAATTGTTTCAGGTAAAAATAAGAAAGGCATGTCGGAGCAATCCGCTTATAATTTTGAATATTAATACCAGTGTTTGTTTCCCCCTACGTTCAGTTTATATTTCCTGGGATATATAACGTCGTATCAAACTATATTTTACATTTAACAAGTTACAAAACGAGTTTTCAGATGCGTAGGCCATGATCCAAGAAAAGTAGGTCGCGGATCTTTATAAAAATCGGGTGCTAAGGGCCTGACCCCACAACCACTGTATTGGTCTGATGCAAGGACACCAAGCACGCTTTGACCAAGCATTTCGAAAACGACGCTTGCTCATCACTAAATGAACACAATTATGTCTAAATATAGGCCTATCGGGAACAGTGACTCACTTATCTTATCGCTTCGTCATACTTTCATGATGCAATTTTGCACCAAATTTTATCGGAGTCTGCCTCCAGGTTATCTTGAGATATCTTAGAAAGAAAAAAATAAAATTGAATTTAAAAATTGAACATACAAAAGAATGTAAGGACGGATACGTCTATCCTTCCTTCTGGAATATACAGATAAAGATGATAGTGTGGGAGCATATATCATGATTTTAAGTCCCGTGGGATTTTGATGAAGATTTCATGCTACCTATTCAGAAATGATATTTATACAATAAAGAACATAAAAAACCATGTTGGCACTTTGCCAACCTGTTAGATTCAAAATAACCGCCATTTTGCATAATGGCGGCCAAACTCCAAACATAATGATATTTTATGTTACATAATGTGTCCGAAATGTTCGATTTTATAGATCTAAGTATCAAATTTTAACCTTTTGTCATCCAGGAACATTATTCATGTCTTTTACCTTAGACCTGAATATTATTAGACACCAAAATTTAAAATATCTGAAACATTTTATCTATTTTTTCCATGTTTCTTATAAATGTTTAGCGTTAAAATAGTTGATTTCAATTTGGCCTTCATTTTGGTTGTTACTGGCATCAATAATGGTATGTATAGCACTATAGTTATCAGAATTCAAGATAGCCACAATTTCCACAAAATGGCTGCCCCACCGCCACTTCCCCCCACCCCCACAAGCCACCATATCATTTTACATAGAGAACAATATTCTCCAGCTCACATTATCTAAGAGTTATATATCATACTCCAACCATGTAACAACAATGTGTCATTATTTTCAATCTTAAAACTTACCACCAGTTGTTACCAACCAAATTTCAAGATGGCAGATATGCTAAAAAATGCATGCATATTATCTATGCATCAAAACTTGTTGATATTTCACCACATGTATATCTCTCATTACCCTTTTAGTCTAGATCAATACTCAATCCTCATCTGATCCAAGATCATCAGTTCAAATCATTGTTCCCCATTATAACTTACCCGTTGTTTGAATGTATTTTGCAGGTCTGTATGGAAGTATTGGTGTGCTGACAGAATGATTCCCTGTATAGTAGCTAAAGTGGTGGTCCAGGACTAATGCATGGTGCTGGCATGCTGATGGTTGGATCTGCATGAGCTAACTGCTTGGAAAAATAGTGTCCCAAGTGCTTTTAGATTACTTGCCGAGTCTTCATTTATATTGAAAGACTGAACACATTCTTGCCATAATCCAAGTACATCTATTTGCAAAGACTTTTTTGCACAATGACGGTAGCAAGGCCTCTAGATATTCTTGATTAACCCCATTAATTCTGGGGTTTAGTCCTCTAATTGCCCTAAAAGTGGCCAACTATATAGAAAGTGATCTCCTTTCATGTCTTCAATGTACTTTTGTCCACAGAAAACATTTCGAATAACAATTATAGATGAGAGCTAAACAGAGATAACATGCCCCATGAATTTACAGCTTTTCAAAGCATGGAATAGGTGTTTAGTGCCCACCTCATGATAAGAAAATAGCGTTCAGATAAGGATTGCCCTCGGCGCCCACAACGTTTTTTCCCCAATTCTGCAATTTTTTGTTGTTGAGACTTTGCAGGTGTCATAATACGGTGTAACTGCACCAAAAATTTGATGAAGCTGTGATGAATCCTTCTTGAGGTATTATGGTAACATTCTCTCTCCCCCCCCTCTCTCTCTCTCTCTCTCTCTTTCTCTCTCAATATGTTAAAAGACTTTACATAGACCAATACTCTTAAACCTGTACTATTCCAAATTGCTTTGTTTGTAATGAGGATTCATAAAGCGTATTTATATGTAATTATGTATTCTTGGTCTCAGTCAGTTCAACGGTCCTAACACATATGTGGTGCTTTGTTCTGAAGCAAGGTGTTAGCTTACCAAGTAAATTTATTTAGGTGGCCCATGCTAGAGCGGATGTTTTCATCCTTAGCTGGGTCATCCTGACTATCTGTTCTCTGTGGGAATAATGTACTATTTCTCCTGTTTTTTGTTTTGCATTTGTTTATATATATATATATATTTCTCTCATTATTACCTAACAATTGAAATGTATTTAATTTATTGTTGAATAAAAGAATCTGAATCTGAGTCTGAATCATGATCAGAGAGCGTCAAATAAATACTTCAAAAGTTTTATAACAAGTTTCAAAATAATGAGAGGAAGCTGGTTTTCAATAGGAAAATAGTCCTGTATAATGTGCATCTCTAATGAAATTTGCTTTTTTCTACAATTTTTTATTGACAACAGAAAATTATAATGTTCAGAAACACACTGGTTTTGTACATTATCTGAATCTGCCTTGACTCATTTCACGCTCTCGGTCAATGATTAAAAATTCAACCATAGAACTAAACATACTTTAATTTTCTTTTCTCCCCAAACCTATCACCATCAATTATATTTTTCTGTGAATATTCAATTTATCATTATTTTTAGCAATCTCTGATGAAAATTTGATGAAACTGCGATAGATCCTTGTTGAGATATTATGGTAACATTGTCCACTTGTGCGCCACTCAGACGGCCTTGAAATAAATTCTTTAAAGTTTCATAGAAAGTTTATAAATATCAAGAGGATGCTAGTTTTTTATAGGAACCTGGTCGATTAAAAGATACATCTCTGACAAAAATTTGGTAAAGGTGCGATTAAAATTGTTTGAGATATCGCTGTAGCATCGTCAGGGTTGACGCCAATCAGACCGCTTACAAATTAATACTTTAAAAGTTTCATAAAAAGTTAAGAAATAATCAGAGGAAGCCTGTTTTTGATAGGAACCTGGTCCATCATAAGGTTCTTCTGTGACAAATGTTTAGTAAAGCTATGGGGAATATTTTTGGAGATAATATGGTAACATCGTCCCTTTGTGCGCCTTTAAATATATTCTTACAAAGTTTGAATAAAAGTTTAAAAATGATAAGAGGATGCTAGTTTTCAATAGCAAACTGGTCCATCACAAGTTGCATCTCCGATAAAAATTTGGTACATCTATGGGGAATATTTTTTTGAAATATCAAGGTAACATTGACAAGACGCATGAACCGATGGACTGACAATGTAGGGGATGACAATAACCTCCGGCACTTTATGTGCCGACTGTAAAACATACCAACTCTATTAGCCTATTCTCAGCCAGAGTGGGTTAAACACCCAGGTAACCACTTAAAAATATCAAATCTGGGCAGTATCTAACAGAATGGACACTTTTGTGGTCAGAATTTATGTGTTTAGAAAATAAATTTACTAAATTTGGTCGTAAGGTCCCCCCCCCCCCTAACCCAGTATATTCATCCCACCTAATAATAATAATGCAAGGTGCATCTTAGCTTATCCAGCTGGTCATTGCCACGTACAGCACATGTAGAACAGTTCACATGTCACTTGTGTACTACAGTTTGATCTTGGTGAACTTCTTGCCTGTGGCTCAACTGGCATAAATGATAGATTTTGGATGAAGTACCAAAAGTAATAACATTGAACATATTGATGACTCTGGAATTATGATGAACTGCTTCCATCTTCATCGTCCAAATGAACAAGCTAACTGCTAGGGCAGACTGCCACTGTATGTGGCAATCACCAGATACCGCCAGCTTCCACTGTGTAGGACTGTCACCAGCTGGACACCACAACTCACAATATGAGAGTGACAATGATGACGATGAGAACGATCATACTTAAAATAGCTATCTTAATCACACAAGTATGAACTTGGTAATGGAGATGACGATGTCATTTAATGTAGCAATACACTTTAATGTGTCATAATATTGTTTCAATGTTTACTCACAATACAAGCGTGACAAAGATGAAGATGAGAAGGATGATAGTTATAATTGTTATATCCTAATCATACAAATATGAACTGGGTAATGAGGGTGATGATGTCATTTATTGTAGCAATACAATTGAATGTGTCATACTTAATATTGTTTCAATGTTGACTCACAAGATGAGAATGACAATGATGAAGATGAGAATAATGATAGTTAAAATAATTATCCTAATCATACAAATATGAACTATATATATAATGGAGGTGATGATGCCATTTATTGTAGCAATACACTTGTTTCCTAATACTGTTCCAATGTAAACACACAATATGAGAGTGACAATGATGAAGGTGAGTATGATAATAATTTAAAATAGGTCCCCTAGTCACACAGGTATGAACTTGATAAGGGAGGTAATGATGCTCTTTATTGTAGTAATATACCGTTGTCATAATATTGTTTCAAAATAAAGTCATTTATCTCGGTTCGGTTTACATTCTTTTGATGCAATGATTTGATACTTTTAAGACAAATATGAGCCTAAATTGACTTAGATTTAATTTGAAGATAAAAATCCAACTTAATAGCCGGGAGTTATGAAAATAAGTACCCAAATAAGGTGCTTTATGCTGCAAGGACCTTTAAAAGACCTGTAATTGGACAAAAATTAGAAGTTTGGCAGCCATTTTGAAAAATGGTGGCCATTTTGAATCTAATCTGGCAAAGTGCCAACATGTTTTTTTTCTGTTATTTCAGATGTATTTTACATTTCTGAGTAGGTTTTATAAAATCTTCATCAAAAGCCCACGGGACTCCATATGCCCCCACACTATGAAGCAGACTGTGACTAAAACTGTCGGTGTCGGTTGCTTGGTGTGCCAGCCAAAGATCTACTTTATTTACAATTGTGTTTTGGTTGGGTGTGCCCCCTGAACTATAAATGTAGGCCTATGGAGATATGTCTACATATGCTTTTTGTAATGATTTATTTACACTGCACCTATAACAGGGTATATATCGATGAAGTATCTCCCCTGGTGGGAAACATATGAGAGCATGTCTTTTCTTTTGGAAAATTGTATTTTTCTAACATCCATTCATTTCCACCTGGCCAACTTGTGGCGTTGCGTGTTGGCTGCGCCGGTCAAGCCTACCGTGGTTGACATCCACAGGTTGCTGAAAAAGTCCAATCTTTCCATCTAACGGAGAATAGAATATAGGGTTAGGCCAACATGTCTAGGCCTACAAGGCCAGCAAACAATTGTGTGGATCTTCTTATAGAGTTTTACAACCCATGCATGCACTTCCCTCTTGAGATAAAGTGACGCGGACATAATCTATTCTAATTCTGTTTGTAAACAAAGGCCGCCGCCGCTCAAAGAAAATGAGTTCAGTGAGATACACGAGAGAGAGAATATTTTATTGTGCTGGAAGCGCGATTGCTGATGGTGCCTGCAGGTACCTGTTCAGCTGTCTCACTGCACCTTCCTGGCGAGCAGCTATTTTTTTGTCCTCCAAAGAAATTGCCCGCGTTTGGAAGCCTGTCGAGGAGGGTAATGCTGAAGTCAGTTAGTTATAAACAATACCTGTTGAAAACTGGAAGAGTTCTGTCTAAATTGTATACGACTACCTCAACGCACGTACATATTTTCCCCACCGTAGGGGTGGAGATATATCTGCTCAAGTGTAAAGGAAAAGAGCGAAAAGTTGCAGCCCCACATGACTGATGATGCAGGTTGAATACGACAACCATACAAATACAACGGTGATCCCAGCTAACAGAACCAATGACGATTGTCAAACGCTTCGTTCGGACGAGAAATATATTTTCATCACGTGTGGACTAATTTTCAACTGCATCGCATTAGCAATGCTGAACCACGTGCGCCTGACAACGAACTCTCGCTTGTCTTGCCTGGCTTTGCTTCTTGCCTCAATTGATTTCCTTAGTTGTACCAGTTTCATGGCCTCTATCGTCATCAACGCTGCTACGTGCGACCAATTTGGTGCCACGATCGGATGCAGAATATTGGGACTAGTTTCTTCAACGAACTACGTTTGGTCTCTGTCTGTCGTTACGGTCATGAGTTTGGAGCGATACATGTCTGTGAAATATCCCTTTTTTCATTATAAGCACTGCTCACTTCATCTACTTCTGGGGATCTGCGCGATGTGGTTTCTTTTGGATTTTGCAGTCCTGTTTCTCCCTCTGGCGGGCGTTGGTTTGCCGTACAGGTACTATGACGACAACCGTTTTTGTACTCTAAATTTTGTCAATGTGGCCGAAGACAGTACCCATAGACAACAAAACAGAGCAATTGTCATTACACTGTCAATCCAAAATATGCTACGCTCCATCATTATATCGTGGTGCAATATTTCGGCAAGCCTGGCCATTTATCGCGGACATTTTTCATCGCAACTGCGACGCAATTTCAACCAAGCCAGAGCAGTGAATAATGTCATTGCTTTCTCATGCCTGACCCAAGCAATAGCGTATTCCAATGTTGTGTTTACCGTGCCGTTCTTTGTAAGTTCAATTTTCATCTTCTTTTATTGGCGTGTTGCTTTTCTTTAATGCAGGTCTGAAATGACATTAATCTTCCGAATGAAACCAACCTCAGACAATATACAGGCTATATATATATTTATTTAATATTTTGCCAGCCTATACACTACATTCATTTGATACAATGTAGGCCAATGACCATGTATAATACCGGTAGCGTATAGGCAAAACCGTGAAAAGTGCCGTTAGGTTGGAAATTAGCATTTTGAGGATTCAATTTTTTATTTATCCAAAATTTCACAATATTTTTAGAGATGAGAGTAGAAGTACGGAGCCCCAGAAGGGACATGAAGAAAAAAATTTTTTTTTTCCTTCCCACGAAATATATTTTTTTCGTTCCCAAATATATTTTTTTCGTTCCCACGAAATATTATTTCGTGGGAACGAAATAAAAATTTTTTTTTTACATGTCCCTTCTGGGACTCCGTATAGAAGTATCAAAGACGACAAAATAAATATTTGCCGCGTAAATGAAGCTTTTGTACATATTCAGAATGTGGAACAGAACATTCATCAAAATACGACAGTGTCCATACCGCAACAGGAGATTTCTTACTTTGTTTTGCCATTATATATGAATAAAATGAAAAAGGGTGAATTGACAGGACGTTCTTTCTCATTATTGTACCCAGGGTTTTCGAAACATGTAAAATTAATTAAACCTGGGATTCAAAAGGAGGCTGTATAACATAGGCCTACAATTATTTCAACCCTATTTAAATAGCGCTTTTATTGCTGGTTCTTATCACATAGGCCTGCTGAAAAGCTTAGAAATTCTGTCACATACCAATAGTATTTTTTATCTACTCTGGGTTATACCATAAAAGATAGTTCAGTTTTCTCTATGCGACTTGTGTTTAGGGGATTTACACTTTATACAGAATAATTTGAGCAAAAAAAAGTTGTGTTGCAGTCAGAACAATTATGTTTCGGTATGGACAAGAAATGTGGTATGGGCAGGGGTTTGCAGTTCTGATGTTAATAAAATTATAACATAACTAACAGAAAATGCTAAAAAGCAATTACATTTGTTGAAAGGCGTTGCGTTTAACAGGTCTGAACTTTGCTTAAAACAAAATACTTAAGAAAAAGGTCATGTCCCATGTTGGGTTAGTGTGTCTTGGTATGGACAAGTTTGTTTCGGTACAGACAAATTCACGTTTTAAAGGGACAACACACTGATATTAAGCTGCGAGCAGGGCCAAGGTGAAACTACTATATTTGTATTATTTCAAATCTTGAAAATTTATTAAATACGTGTACCCTTATGATTATCACGACCACAATTATTCTTTTTAAATTTAAATTCATTGCATGAAAGAATAACAGCTGCGAAAATGGTAAGCTTGGCATATGCTTGCACAGCATTCATTAACAATACGTCCAAGTATTCTGGGCCCAGTTGGTATTAAGGTGGATTTCCATGTGCGCGTATTGCGTACTGCGTATTTCGTACTACGTAGTGCGTAATAATTGATAGACTTAAAATTAACTACCCCATTTCCATGTATGCGTAGTGCGTAGTGCGTACTGCGTGTTGCCTATGCGTTTTAATCGCTCTGTGTGGCGATGTGTACGCATCACGCAAGGTAGACGCGCCTAACATAGCCTACACAAAATGGCGCCAATCCTACCAAAGTAAACATTGTATACGTACTACGGTACAGTATACGCCTGGTTTGCGGATACATGGAAAATGGTATACGCAGTACGCAATACGCACCCCCAACTACGCAATACGTTGTACGCAATGCGCAATACGCGCACATGGAAACCTAGCTTAACGCCGTATGCACATCAATGTTCCGCCGCAAAGCACGGGTTTGACGCCAGGCGATCAAGGGGGACATGCGGGTCACATCACTGTCACAGACAGGGCCATCTGTTCATTTCTCACAAAATTAACGGGGTTTTTTTGGGGGGGGGGGGGAATTTAAGTTCAAAAATGCCGAACTGGTATTCATTTTTTATTTCCTGAGCCATATATCAAGAAAAAAAATCGTCTGCCTTTAATAAGTAATCATTATTTCCAAAACGTTAGTAATATCTTGCTGGTCCCCACAGGTACCGACCCGTATCTCTCCACATCCCGCCAAGCGAGACTAGACAATTAGGTATGCAGTTCTGGCGGGGAAATTAATATGCATATCTCATTAAAGGGTCGGAAGAAGAACGTCCAACGCATTATCCTTTCAACATTGAATACGCCAGACGTTTGTCCCACATCCCTTTGGTGCAACTGGGCCCCGAATCGTATTTCAAGAATAGATAGAATGTTAAGTCCGAGCCCGGGGGTGGGATGGGGGGGCGCACTCCCATTATTTAGCATTACGGGTAGGCTCTGCGGGAAAGACTACCATTTTTGACCACTTGTCGCTCTCAAAGCCGACCTTTTTCGATCCTAAAGGCCCCATGTTTTTAAAATTGTCGCTCCCAACGACCCCCATAAATTGTACTCGAGCTCAATTTCGACTCGTTTTCGTTACGGGATGTGCACTTCTACCTTTGGACTTTGTTAATACCAGCTCCCAAAGACCCCCCTATTTTCTTATTGATTAGCTCCCATTGGGTCTGGGTTTCATACCCATTAACGGAGCATACCCACCCTAAAATATGGGTAGTGCCCCCCCCCCCTCGGGTTCGAGTGGTCACTTATGAATACGGATCTAACGAACAGTTGGACCCAAATTGAGGCTGCCGTGATAATTTGCCATTTAATACCGTCAGCACCAGTACAGTACTTCATTATCAAAGTGAGTTAATTTTTGCACCAAATTTCATAATATAACGGCTAGCGCATTAAAACCCCTCGGTCGCCCACAACAGGGATCTGATTCTCCGGATATCGTGTGCAAGAATTAATTTCCAAGTAAATTAACACGGGTGACCTTAAAATTGAGTCACACTCATTCCCCTTCAAACTTGAATTCATCTTTCGAAAGGGAGATCAACTGTAAAAGTTTTGTGATCCTAGTTTATCTGGTCCTTCTTATGTTCCTTGCAATTTTTTAATGGATTGACCCTGGTGACCTTGAAATCAGGTCAAAGGCACTGTCCTTAAAGCCTGAGCTAGACTCTTACAAAGGTGATTAACTCAACTGTAAAAGTCGTATGATCCTATCTTATTCAGTTCCTGAGATCTCATGTACAAGACACTTATTAAAGAGAAAAATTGCCTCAGGTGACCTTCAAATTAGGTCAAGGTCACTCTCCTTCAAACTTGATGAAGACCCTTACAAGGGTGATTATCTGTACATGTTTCAGCAGTCTACTTTTCTAGCAATTCTGGTCTGATGATATTACTTCCAAGAAATTCATACGGAATGGACATACATTACCTTAAAATGCTTCAAGGTTATTGCCCTTCGAACTTGACGTAAACTTCAAAAAGGGTGATGAACTCAAAATGTTTCATGATCCCAGCTTACCTGGTATAGTTCTGAAATCGCGCGCAAGAAGGGACACACGGACGCACGAGTCGGACTGATTCACGGATTCACACACAGACGCAGGAGAATACCCGAGGGCCTGTAGGGGCCACGGGGTTAAAATCAATCCATCATAGGAACAATGAACTTTTTTGGCTTATTGATGTGGCCGTATAGACGCTCAGAAAGTGGCAGAACTGCGTGACAAAACTCGAGACGTGCCCCGTTTTCTTACTTTATCCTAGCACTTTCTTTGTGTTCACATGGGCAAATCTTCCACATGCCAAACTCTTTATTGTGTTTGATTATAGGCTATACATGATTTCTCGGTTTTTATTTTCCCAAAGGACTTTATTCAGGATAATTCGGCACATTAAAGCTCTCTGAAATATTTCCTCATTTACACAGTATTGGCCTCTCTGTGAGTTCAGTGCACATCTAGGCCTGGTTTAACAAATTTGTTTGTTTCCTCTTTTGTTTGTTTTTTTGTTTTTGTTTGTTTGTTTTTTTTTTTTTTTGAGGGGGTGTTGTTCTTTTTTTGTTTGTTTGTTTGTTTTTTTTTTGATTCAGTAAAAAGGGAAAAGACATTTATCACATATAGGTAGAATGACCGATTTTTAGGCCCAAAGGAAACGCTAATTAAATATTATAACAATTCTATAGTGACGTGTCGCCAATTCATTTTGACAAAACTACGCTTGATGTTGCGCTATGACTTCACTGTCCTAAACGACCATAGTTAATGGATTCAAGATAACTTAAATCACTAAATATCATATGACATAATAATTCATCGTGCAAAGACCTTTCATTCCAATACCAAGACGCTGATCCTTAGAATATTTCCAAACAAAATTTTGGTCAGGTCAAGGTGAACAGCTTTCCTTGGCGCCTTTACCACGCACGCAGTTCGTGAAAAGTGCGCAGAGGAAAGATGTCGACTCGGTCTTAGGCCTAGCAATGAAGGAGTTTAGCCGGACTTACACATAATTTGTAAACACGTGTATGTGACTGCCAAATAAATGGGCCTAGATCAGTTGAATCGTCCAATGGTGCCCTTGTTTCAGATGTCCTGCTTTTAAGCACCTGTTTTTGTTTTGTTTTTTTGTTTTTTTGTTTTTTTTGTTTTTGTTTTTGTTTTTGTTTTTGTTTTTGTTTTTGTTTTTGTTTTTGTTTTTTGTTTGTTTCTTTTTTTTTTTTTTTGTTTTTGTTTTTTTTTTTGTTTTTTTTTGTTTTTTTTTTGTTTTTGTTGTTTTTGTTTTTTGTTTTTTTGTTTGTTTTTTTTGTTCTTGTTTTTGTTTTTTGTCCTTTCGTTTCGTTTTCTTCTCTTTTGAGAATTTGTCGGTGATGTATGCCTAAGAGATATTAGACATGGTAAACTACTAAAGCAATTATAATCCTTTATTGGTAGTAGTAAGGTGTGTTTGGGTCTATGTAACCTGAAAGAACGGTTTACCCAACACTTGAATATTAAAGGTAAATTCTGCATTTCAGGATTTTTTTTCTTCTAAAACCGTGACAATGTCATTGTAATTTTGTCGTCACAATGCTAATATTTAAATAATTTATAAAAGTGTGTTGACCAACAAAAGGTCATGTGAACTGATTAAAATTACAACGCCAGGTCTATGGTCCAAAGGAATTTCAAAGCAGCACAGAGGCGATTTCAACGTTTTTAGCTCAGCTGACCTGTCCGTCCGCTGACTTGTCGGTCAGCTGAGCTTATGTTTTGACTAGCCATCCGTCGTCCGTCCGTCTGATACTTACTACTGCAAAAAAGTGAAAATGTACACGGGAGTGAATAGAATGTGGATTACAGACGGCACAAGTGATATTCTACTAGACATTGACAAAATCAACAATAAGAGTGGTGCCAAATCAATTCGTACCTTTGTTTTCTAAACATTGTGTACAAACATTAACTTGACAGACGTAAACGACGTGTTAATGACAGTATATTAAAATATCTGGTGCTGAGGCTAATGTTAATAAAGGTAAGAGCAAAGGAATATCTTACACGAAGCAAGAGTGTGCTCAAATGATAGAATACATTATCAACAATGCATACCTTTGCTTTGGAACGAGAGTCTATCAACAAATAGTAGGGATACCAATGGGAACAGATCCATCCCCAATATATTACCAACCTTTATTTACATTATTATGAATCAAAATAGGTGGCGGATTAGGCAAAAACAAACTTTACAGCTGCAAGAAGATCATATTCTTACACAAGAAGATTTATAGATGACCCGTGTGCTTTAAACAATGGAAATGAAATAAAGGGAAATTGGAAATTGAAAAAAAACATATATCCCGAAAGACTAATATTAAATCTGGAAAATGAAAGTGATGCAAAAGCTACTTTCCTTGATCTGGGTATAGGAATAAAGGGCAACCAGTATGTACCAAAATATTTGGCAAGAGAGACCAGTTCAAATTTGATATTATCTCCTACCCTGATCTGACAGAAAACATTCCAGAGAAACAAGCATATGGAGTTTGTATCGGACAAGTGATACGTATTGCTAGAAACACCGCACTTTTAAGCAATTTTGACAATAGAGTCAGAACTTTGTTGCAAAAACTACAACATAAAGGTTATAAAAATCAACAACTACACAAAACTCTGATGAAATGTTTCGCGAGATATATAACCAAATATCTGAAAAATAACACTAACTCAAGAACATTAGTCAAACAATGTCAACATGGAACTTAAAATGACAAAATGTAGTCCTCAAAGTGTTAAGAGTAGCAAGAAGGAAAGTACCCGGGGTAAAGTATACTTAACCCACCCAGAGAATTTTCTCTAGTCCGTCCCAATTCGGAAAACCATGATCATACTCATTTTTACAGGATTTCTTTAATTTCAACCTTCATCCAGTAGAGTGGAAGAGGTGGCTTCTAGCTAATACCTTAGCACACTTTACCTCATGACACCTCCAGTCACCTTTATGTGCAAAAAATTGCATTACTATTTACCTTTTTATGCCAGTGTCGGTATGGTGGAATAGTGTATGAAGCTTTTAAGTTTCAAAGGAGACGTCCGCGGTCCAGAATTCACATTTTCGACTTTTTCTCCAAAACCGTCAGCCAGATTCAGTTCAAACTTGGTGGGGAGGTGCCTTGGGTGGGTCTCTACCAAGCTTGTCGAAATGATCACATTCGAGTGATTTTTTAAATTTTTTTCTTTTTTCTTTCAAAAATCTTTTTTAAAAGTTTTTATAGGAAAGTTTAACATGGGAATATCTTGTAATGGTTATACCTTAAATAATTTTGGCCAGATTTGTGCCAAACTTGGTAGGGATGTACCTTTTATAAGTGTCTACCTATTTTGTGCAAATGGTCACGCTCCAGTGATGTTTGGGCTTTGACCTCATTCCCAAGGTCCCAGGACAACTGACAAGAAATTTACTGTTCACTTGATAACTTGAGATCTGTTTTGAGTTAGGACCTTCACGTTGCACATGTTAATGCTTCTGTATGAAAGTCATGTTTAGACAGTACATGAGTGATATTGCCCTCGTTTCTGGGGTCACAGTGCAACATACACGAATTCTACACCTCACTATAAATTGAGAACTACTTGAACTGGGACTTTGATGTTGCATATATTGGTGTTTTTCCATAAAGGTCAGACTTACTCAGTACATGTGTGACCTTGATCCTATTCTAAACTCATAGAGCTGCAAGTGCAATGAATGTCTGGGTCTGAGCATGGGCTGTTCACACAGCCCACCTGTTGACTTATAGTTTAAAAGACAATGAATTAAATAATAATCACACTAAGCATTTTTGACAGACTGTACGCAGTCTGGCATTGTTTTTGTTGGGGGAATTACGACCTCCGCACTCAATGATACTACTTACAGTTTCATATTTCTTTGTCAAAGATAGACCTACAGTGTCAAATATTCCACTTCAGCCCATTCACAAATTCGGTACTCCATCGCATATATTTTCCATATATTCTCAATAAAAAAATAGATCGTTTTTTACGCACAATTTTTTTAGATCTATGGTAATTTAAGCCAATCACTACACGAAAAGCTATGTACTGCATCCATGCTTGTTTGACCATGCGCAGAACGAACACATGCGATCCCGCGCACATGTCCGATTATTTCGTAATCACATTGACCTGCAGCTGCTTGTTAATCAGACTCTCAAAGGCGAGTACTTTCATGAATTTCAATCATATAACGCTGAATAATGCTACACATCACTAGTAAGCAAAGGTGCTAAATTGTGTACCATGTCTTATGACCTCTCTGTAAACTTTGTAGCCTACTCAATGAAACTAGTCTCAGTCATCACCTGCATATTGTTCAATAAAGATATTTTCAAACAAATGGTCAGTTGTTTTCCTTCACTATGCCTCATCTAAGATTTCAAGTTTTTGTACGGTACCAATTGTACACAAACTTGTCCCAACATGCGTTATCTTGGGCGGTATTCGCCGTTGCACCATTTTCGTCATCCATATTACCACATAGCAATAAGCTAAGGTGGGCATCAGTAGACCGTTTGTCGGGTTCAAGTATCAGAGCTATTTACTGCCTCCCGTGTCGAAATGTAATAAATGATATTAGCTGACACCACGTTCATTGGTTATGTTAATTATCACACAGTCGTGTTCTCAGTATGGATTAGGGTACGACTTCAAAAATATAGTCAACGGTCCCATGACAGAGCCCTACGCTATAGCCAAGTTGGGTCCGATTGGTCAGACTGGTCGGACCAACATTAAAGTCTAGTATCCCCAAAAATATGTTGATATACAGAAAGTTGCTTCAGAATTACAAATTTCTGAATTCGGCGTGACTAACTTTAAATTGAAGGCCACAGCACTGCATGAGGAACCCAAATGGCCAATAGGCTGGTGCACCACCTGCTGTCGTATTAAAAAATGATTGTACAGACGCACTTGGCGGATGGCAGCCTCGTACAGTGGCAGTGCAATGTACTATTTGAAGTCCAACTCCTATTGGCTGCTCCCTGGTTATGGGGAGTAACAGCCAGTGCGTTGTACATTTCTGGAGTGCTTTGCGGCTATGTCACGGGAGAACATAATGCGCGCACACACACACACACACACACATATATATATATATATATATATATATATATATATATATATATATATATGAATTGAATTGAATTGAATTGTGTTTTATTGACTGCGCCACATATACAAAGTAGCAATTTGTCACACATGATACATACAGTACAAATTTATGTTTTAAAGCAAACGTCACCAAAAAAAAAAAAATGATACATGCAGCACAAATTTATGTTATAAAGCAAACGTCACAGAAGCGACAAAAACAGATACATACAAAGGAATAAAGAAAAAAAAATTTCAAAAAAATATAAAGAAAAAAAACTCAAAAAAAAGCAATATATATATATACATATATATGTATATATGTATATATATATATTGAACCATAAAACGTTTAGCTTCGCTGTATATGTTGTCTTTGGTGTCTTGAAATTAAATTTTATTGGCTGCCTATATATACCGGTAGGCCTATATGTGTACAGATTATAGTATAGGTGTACTTTGTTGCGAACGTGTTCTGCTGCATGGCATCTAGTGCTCATCCATACACTTCATATCGCCAACAAAGGATGCTATGATTTATTTACCGGTATCTCACGTTTCTGTCGATTAAATTCAGGTCAAATAACACCATCGTAACTTTAGAGCAAACCGCATGCAGTCTAGGCCTAGCACACGCTGGCTTTTGAACCACAGGCGTACATCATTTCCAGTCTTTTTGTAGAACTCTTCCGTTTATCGGATTACCCGAAAGAGTACTATAACATTGTGCATATAAATTTCATCCTTTCTGTGTTTTGTCTAGGCCTATATGTTGTATATCAAAGCATTTTATTGTACCAAAATCGACACAAACATGAGATAAATCTAGAACCATGTAGGGGGCCTATATATGCAGAATGTAACTGTGATTAAATATATACAAGGAACAAAAGGATCCATAGCAAGTATTATATTTATTTTCCATGGATACGAAACCCAAGTGTGACTTTACTATGTGTTGTAAATTTGATGTGAATCACGTTGATGTTTGTTTTAATTCATATATTGTCTTTGAACACGTCGAAATCTTACATTTTGGACGAAAGGGGTCCTATAGGCTCTGTCTTTTCCCAAAAAAGGTTGTCTTTATGAAACAAAATACATGTATATATGTTCAGTGAACCAAATTACACACACACACACACACACCATATCTATCTATCTATCTATCTATCTATCTATCTATCTATCTATCTATCTATCTATCTATCTATCTATCTATCTATCTATGTACATATATATATACATACACATATATCGCTGAAAACTGAGAAAGAGACTTAACAAATTCTGTTGTGGTACTTTCAAGACTTCAAACTTCGCTTGAAAGTTCTTAAATAATCGCCTGTAGACATACATAAAAACATTGGGCCACTGGCTAGTGTATCCATAAAGTAAGATAAAATTTCGCGAAGTAATAGGTTGAGCCCGAATTTCTTGCTGTGTTTCTGACTCCTTTTTTTTCTGTTTGGAGAACAGACACGAGTTCTGGTCCACAACGCCATGAATGTGAGTTATCCGTACAGTCTGGGTACCAGAATTACAGCCTTTCTCTTGTTCCTGTCGCCTCTGGTGAATCCACTTCTGTATGTAGTATCCAACAAAGACTGTCGACACTTCTTTGTGGTTATGTTAACCAGCAAGAAACAGTTGTGCAAGAAGAGACCAAAAGAAAGTCTTAGCATGGAGGTCGGGAAGACAAGCTTCAAGGACAAGGTACCGATGACCGTACTGCCTACTGCCCCGTATGTTCCAGGACAACACCGCATTTGGAATCAATTTGTCCCGTTCGTCGTATTTGTTTTCAAACTGTTGCGGAATTTGAATATGAGGAAAAAAGCAATAAATTTAGCTAAGTGACGAACAAAGTATTAAACTTACATGTACATAGAGTTCAGTTTGCAATACATGTATATGTTTTACGTGTTTCCTTTTTTATGTATTTTTTTGCGTGCTTTTCCCAAGCTGAACCCTCCTGACAGTGGTTTGGTGCCAAATGGCATCTCGCAAGTGTCCTGGGACGTCAGATTCCAAGGGTAACCTGGTTACTGAAACCTATAACAAACGAACACATGTTAATGCACGCTCTGTAGATTTGGTGGTGTGTATCCGATTTTTTTTTTTCTTTTGAAAACATTTGGTATTTGGAATAGAACCTTAACGTAAAGTTCACGCAATTGTGAAAGTCGCGGCTCTATAGATCAATTGATGACCGCGATATAAGTGCGAAGGTTAATCTGGTAAGCATGTATATATAATATTGTGGACCTTACAGATTCATTCATGTGACTTTCATTTCTTTCTCTCCTTCCTTCCTTCCATCTTAAGTAGAATACTCGGAATTTAATCTGTTCCCCAGGCATCAAGTGACCATTGCACCAAAAAAAAAACATAGTATTGGCACCTTTGACGTCACAAACTATTATGTTTTGAAATCCTAAGTGTACTAAGGCAGTAAACCAAATTATTTGTGAAAGTACCCGTGAGGCCCGTGCATTTTCCAACCAGGTTGGTGCACAAGTTGTGCTTGTGACAGGTGGTGGGTCACATGCGGGCCGATACAAAACAGCTTTCTACATGTAGTACTTGGTGTGTACAGAGGTGTCTGGCAACGTCAGACTTGATATGATAATAATGTAACCTTCTTGTAATACACAATACGCGTATTGATTTCCCGCCACAAAGCACGGGTTTGACGCCTGGCAATCAAGACGGACGTGCGGGTCGCACCGCTGTCACAGACAGGCCATTTGCTCATTTCTCACAAAATTAGTATTTTTGGAGAAATTCAAGTTCACAAATGCCAAACTAGTATTCTTCAAGTACTTCTCGAGCCATATATAAGAAAAAAATCCATATGTCTTTAATACGTACTCTGTATTTCTAAAATATTAGTAATATCCCGCTTGTCCCCGCAGGTATTGGCCCGTATCTCGCCATATCTCACTAAGCGAGACCAAGCAATAAGGTATGCAGTTGGGGCGGGAACTTAATATGCACATCCCTTATTGTAACTGTAGTGTCTTATCTTCTTTTATGTGTGTCCTTTCAATGTGGTGTCTTTTGGCCCGTCTTTACCTTTTGTACAGTATTTGTATTGTTCTTTAATTTATTTTTTATTTTTTTCGAGAGGGACTTATATAAGCAAAGCCTGTTTTCCAATCTTTTTTTTTTCTGAATGAATATGTATAAAGCAAGTGACCATTATAACTGTAGATATATGAACACTCGTGTCAGTAAATTCAAACACCCACAAATTAACAAAATGGTTAAACTAGTACTGTTTTCCGAAATGAGGCCTTTGTCGAAATACTATTCCGTAGAACTTGAGTGTGTATGACTGGTTCGTTCTAATCACTGTGTACACGAGTCATTCTCAGAATTCGCAGAGATTTTGTCACTGTCATTGGGGAGTTTCTGAACACAGATAATTTACTACCCTTACATTTATGATTACTGGTCTGATTCTGGTAAACAAGGAAAAAGTAAAATGCAAGCTTAATGTTGTTATATTTTGTCTAAGTACAGTTAAGACTGTAAAAATGTCCATGCTGTAACAGGACACACTATGCAGGACAGGTATAGTTGCAAGACAAAAGTTGCCTTTTCTCACCCAATTTCGTGACCTACTAGGAGGCATATCAAGGCTATTTGAGTTTTAGTTCTTATATACTTTATCGCACACCAGCAAGTCGACAATTTACCTGGCTGAGAAATGAAATGCAGTTATGTGGATGAATAAACTTCACATTATTATACATATGCAACAACGATACAAATGCTAGCCTATCTAGTATATTGGGTAGCCAATACTGAAAAAATAAAATAATTCAATCATATCTCATTGAAGTTATTGGTAGAATCTATATTTTTTTAAAAAAATAATAATGTTACAGCACAGACATAACTGTTACAGGACAGACAGGAACCGTTACAGCATGGACACATCATGTTTATCAACGGGAATACGACCTTTAAGCCATACCTAGATTAAGTGCTTGAAGGCAGACTTATTATTTGTTGTGTCATTCCTAAGCCATACATTTACATGTATTTGGGCTTGCTTGAAGTACACATTTCTCATGGTGCTGTACAGATGAGTATACATATCTTTTTTACAAGAGGTGTTCATATAAGGGTTACCCTGTTCCTCAATTGTGAATAAAATATACTGAACAGCAAAAGTCCGTAATATCTTAATCTTGATATTAATTTTATCCAAATGAAAGGTTTGTTTATATCATTGTTTCACTGACGCATGGCCCCATCAGTTGCTGTTCCAGTCAAAAATGAATGATCAGTTCACCCTTTGTTTTGATTACGCAATCGTACATAGAGTGGAAGTAAGTCAGCCTTGTGAATGTGCCAAATGAGACAGGATTCAAACACATAAGAATGAGAAAAGGCAGAGAATATTCATACTGAAATCATCAGCAATGAACAGGTGGAGTGGGCTACCAATCCTCAAAGAAAAAACCCAAGACCTATTCTGAGTCTAACCATGAAGAGATGAAGCAGTGATCATTGCATCACATCTTTATCACACGAGTCTGATTGGGTCTTGGATTTTTTACTTGAGGAATGATCGTCAACTCCATTTTTTCCATTGCTATTGATTCCAGTATCAATATTCTCTGCTTGATGTAAGTGGCTTTTCGCTTGGATAAAATTAATATCAGTATCCATATATTCCAGACTTTTGCTGTTCAGTATATGTAAAACAATACTCATCATTGGACTGTGAACAAACCACAACAAACCACGTGGTAAGCGTCAACATTTAATCATCCCAATGCTGAACAAGTGATCCCTTAAAAACATAACAATGTGCTTTTAACTGCCTTTCTAACTTTTTATTGTCCCTATAGCACTTAGCCATCTCCCTTTTCTCTTTTTGTTACTTTGCACTTTTTGTCTGGAGACTGAGGGTTCTGGTGGAGGGGACGCAGGGGAGATGGGTCGTGTTAGGTTCAACATTTGTTCCTTGGCAAGGCGCTCCCCTAGTTTTCTCTTCTCTTTACGCCATCTTTTCTTTGCATGTCTATGTTCCCTTCCAGTCATATGTTCTACTAGTTTTCTTTTTCCACTTTCTACCCTTTTCTTATAAATTTCCTTTTGTTCCTTCAGGTACTTTTCCCTTCTGATCGGATCGGCATCTCGGATCATCCGCTATTTTCTTTGCCTTTCAGCATTTGTCATTCCCATAGTTGAAGTAAATGCTTCTTACTTGATAACATTTACTTTGGTTTCATTTGTTTGTCTATCCTGTAACAAACTGTTCCAGTATCACCAGAATTATTTGGAACTTTTTCTAATTTGCATATTGGCGGTTTCCAATTCAAGCAGCATGCACCCCAAAGTTCAAAGTAATTTCCATGCTTGTTTACTTTTAATCATTGCAATACATGTATCTCATATGTTTCCCTAGTTAGTTTCATAACAGCACAGACATGTATAAAACTTATGTTATATGTTTCCATGCAGAAGTGGATGAAAATCACCATTTACATTCATCCCCTCTCATTTGCGTGTGCCATGTTGTTCCTCGCAAACTCACAATGAGGCGGGAGTACTAGGACATGTGACCTAATGCAGGGATCCTTCATTATTTTGATGCAAGTAGCACACTGTTACAGCACAGACATTTAAAAATGAAAGTGTGTGACAGACAATATCCGTATGAAAAATGTATTTTAAAGCTATTACTGCGAATGAAACACCATACAACATCAAGCTAAGCCCTGTACTTCTTGCTGTATTTTACATTGTATTTTTTTGTTTTATATTGTAATACATGTTAAGCTGATTAGGTCA
This sequence comes from Hermodice carunculata, assembly GCA_964020975.1. Lineage (NCBI taxonomy): Eukaryota > Metazoa > Annelida > Polychaeta > Eunicida > Amphinomidae > Hermodice > Hermodice carunculata. Next base: position 76,038,039 of record OZ026620.1, on the reverse strand, counting down.
ACTTGTGCATTTGGCCACGTTATAGGACGGACAATGTTTCCGTTGCAGCATGCTTATAGCTCCAGTAAAAAAACAACCAACATATAATCACTGAATTATTTTGAAGCTCGTATAATTTATCAATGAATAGGGTCCCTTTGGATTTTTTTCGACATAGTTGAATAAGAAATATGAGTCGCGGACAATAATCTCTGCAAATTCAGAGAATGACTCAGATTAATGTGTAATGTCTGTTTCTGGCTTTAAATGAAATAATTGAATGAACCATACACACGAACATCCTAGCTCAGTGAGATCCACACGCAGTTCATTTATGCAAGTTAAAAATAAGGACAGGAAGAAAACAAAAAACTGTCCCCCTCATAAAAAAAAAAAAAAACGAAAAAAAAAAAAGCATACACCTAAGCACGTCTCAGTGTCCTTTTTCTTTTTGCGGCCTTAAATTTACAAAAGACTTATTGTCAATATGAATTGGGAAGAGAAAATATTCATATTGCAGACGGACTTTGTTTTTCTTTTGGTTTTTTTTTTTTTTTTTGTTGTTTTTATTTTTGTTTTTTTTGTTTTTTGTTTTTTTTTTTTGGGGGGGGGTGGGTTTGTTTGTTTTTTTTGTTTTTTTGGGGGGGTTGTTTTTTAATTTTTTGATTTTTTTTTGTTTTTTGTTTTTGTTTTGTTTTTTATTTATTTATTAATTTCGTTAGTTTTTTGTCCTTTGTTTCATCATTGTGATACTCTATCTTTTCTCGGTATGTTTTCTGTAGAATTAACTACATAGTCGGCGTGAAAATATACATAGATGCTTGTGCAGCTGATGTTTTCTCATTTTAATAACGAGTATAAAAAGTTTGTGTTTTGAGTCTTATACTTACGTGGCGCGTTGAACATTTAAGTTTCGGATCTTGCATTTATCTATAAAGGATTTTCAGTATACATATGTATTTCCTAATAATTATCTGGTGTGCTTAGCTTTGTATCGGTCTCAATGATTTACATGTACTCGTATATTGTAGCTATTGGTATATTATAATAATTGTATTTATGTTATTAATTTCATAGTTTGTGTTAAGAGAATTTTATACCACATACATTAATTTGATTGTAACACAATGCCCCGTTTCAGGGACGGTCTGCTATTTAAATAACAATTTATTGTACATTTTATGAAATAAAATTGAAATGCCTCTCTGACGAAGCAGTGACGAAGTACATTCATTTCTTTTATCATTATATATAGTGATGTATGATCCGAAGCGAACAAGTCTTCAATTGGATATTCTCAAGTATATGGTATGGAGGCAGTGCTTTCATTTAAGATTGATAAAGGGGTCGTGCAATATGTACTGACCTCACGACCCTGCTTAGTGCTGACGTCATCAATGCTTCTGTAATTGCAGTGTTTTATATTTACTGTTAGTGAACATGTCTCTTTTATACGTTTGTGTGTTGGGGCGCTTGATTTGAATGTACCAACTGTTTTAAAATAATGCTATTGTTTCTATCGATTTCTCGCTAGATCGTTTATCCCCCGTTGTCATCGGTTCATGCAGGTTAAATAGTCCGTATTATGCACTGTTCGACAATATAAATAGCCTCAATTAAGTTCTTGTATATAAATTTGTATCATTGTAGTTCGTTTGTATTCGTCACAGCCACCCTTTTTATTATATATAAAATTTGGTAAAGACTTGTTCTTTACAGTAACTGTGCTTCGAACACGTTGCGACTCGCACTCATTAAGTACGGATCTACATTTTACAGAATTCTTATATTAGTGTTGGAACATTTCTCATCTACTTTTTGGCGTTCTTTGTTTCATGAAACTTACACATGTGGCTCGTGACATTCAGCAAAGTGTCAATTGCTATTACTTCATTTGCTGCATATCCATCGCTTTTGCACAATAGACTTATATTGTTGCTTTACATTTTGCTGTTCACGGAACTATGTTTTTCCTATTACTGGATATACTAGTACTATGTACTATCTGTTCAAAACCTTGTGAGGTATATGTACGTGAAAGTTTTTAATGTAGTCAGGTACATTCTCAGTGTCTATTTTCATCGCTTCTGTGCAGCCATCCCGGACTACGCGATTACCTTTCGGAAGTTACTATCTCCTTTATACTGAATTTGTTACTTGTTTATCTACTCATTATATACATACACTCATAACTGCTTGATACCCACGTAGATTGAGAGAACGACTATTCATTGTTTACTTTTCACACTTTTACAAATGTGGTACACGTTCCAGTATATATTTCGTGGTGGTCCTTCCTCTACTTTTACTTTTATCCGGAGAAATTCATATTAATCCTGGACCTTCTGATGACTTTTGTGATGTCACACTTTGCTATTTAAACCGTTCGAAGCTTAAACTCAGACAAATTTAGAACTATCAAAAGTGATATAATTTCTGATTTTGATATCATAACCCTTTGAGATGTCTTCCTCTCTACTAATGCTTCTGATGAGGAGATTAATTTAGCTTGCTACCACAACATAATACGGAAGAACCGTTCAAATGGCCCGGGGGTGGAGTAGCTCTTTTTGTGTCTCAATCACTTGTAGTTTCTCGCAGAGCTGATCTTGAGATTCCGGAAATTGAATTATTGTGGGCCGAAATAAGAATTCACAATTACAAATTCCTTCTGGATGTCTTCTATAGACCCCCTAATTCGCCTGGTTCCTTTTGGGACAAATTACAGGATAGCTTTGATTTTACCAAAAGTAATAGCATTCAAAAAATTATCTTGACAGGTGATTTGAACATGGACTCTTCCACCACTTCTGGTTCTAAATTAAAACAGTTCTGCCTTACAAACTTTTTCACTCCACATATAATTGAGCCAACACAAATCGGCGAAGCCACTTCCACAGGTCTTGACCAGATCATTTCTAACATACTGGATTTTATCAAAGATCCGCGAGTTTTACCACCAATTTCTAACTGCTATTGTTCAGTTGTAGGCGCCAACATGCTCTTTCGGCGCAAGAAAGAGTCTTCTTTTAAAAGACATATTTGGCTTTACGAGGAAGCCGATTTTGATGCTTTTAGAAATTCTTTGAAGGAAATAAATTGGAACGATTGTTTCATCTCGGAATACATTGATGTTTGTTGCAAAAATTGGACAGAATGGTTTTTTTCAAGGCGCAAAAGACACGGTTCTCAATAGAAGTACAACAGTTAGAGACTCCGCTGTTTTCGAGCGCATAAGGTAGCAACAGAGAAAAAACAAAATACACTAGCTTGGAGCACTTATAACAGACTACGTAATCAGTATCAGGAGCAGCTGAAAAATGCTGAACAAAATTACAGTGATAAACTTGGTGTGTCTCTGAAAAGTGCCAAACTTGAGAATAAAGCTTGGCAGAATAGCGTGAAACACTTTATGAATCGCAATCAATCTTCTACTATCCCACCTTTATTACACGAAAACCGTCATGTGACTGAGAGTTGATTCAAAGCTGAAATTTCAATTTATTTTTTTCCAGTCAAGGTAATCTTGACACATCGATGACCACCCCCCCCCCCCCCCATCGATGGCGCCTGTACTCTCTCCCGTCGTTTTGGAAATTAATCCAAATGAAGTCTGCCATATTCTGGAAAGTTTAGATGCCACAAAGGCCACCGGTCCTGAAGGCATCAGCTCCTGTATTCTGAAGGAAGCAGCGCTCTCTATATTTGTTTCATTAACTAGACTATTCAATTTGTCCCTGTCTGACACTTTCCCGGTTTGTGGAAGAAAGCAAATGTAACCCCTTTGTATAAAAAGGGTGAACCAAGTTTATGTTATGACTATCGTCCAATTTCTCTTTTCAGTTATGTTGGGAAGGTAATGGAAAGGGTTATATTTAAACATGTATTTCATTTTTTTAGGGATAATCTACTTCTGTCGGCAATTCAGTCCGGATTTATTCGTGGTTACCCTGCAGTCAACTAGCTTTTTTTCCCTCTTTCACGAATTGCGCCTTGCAATTGACCAACAGAAGGAGGTTCGAATTGTTTTTCTTGACATAAACAAAGCTTTTGATCGTGTTTGGCACGATAGCCTATTGCACTAATTAGGGCTCAGTGGCACATCGGGTTCCCTGTTTAATTGGTTTAAAATTATTTGATTGCCAACAGCGCGTTGTATTATATGGACAGTTATCTCAGTGGAGCACAATAAATGCCGGTGTTCCCCGGGCTCTGCATTAGGGCCACTTTTGTTTTTGATATTTATAAATGATAAAGTGGACGTTGTTCGATTGAAAATTAAACTCTTCGCAGATGACACATCCTTATATCTTAATGTTGATAATACATATATATCAGCGATCATGATGAACGTTGACCTTTCTTCTATATTAGAGTAATTCTGTTATCACAAAAGGGTTTTGAAATAACTTCGAATGCCGACTTCTCTTCCAGATTATATGTTTCTAATCACATGTCTCCTGTAATGACTCTGGCTTATGATGATGCGATTGAACAATGCCCGGGCAACAAGAAATTTTAAAAATCACTCAAAATTTATTTTGTCGCTTGCTGTACATTGCTATCGTATTTACACAAATTCATTAAAATTTGTAACTTTAACGCTGGAATGCAATTGTAATAGTATCATGTTAGTCCATAAGCCAGGCATGGTGTGGAAATTTTGACTGTTCAACCAAACTGGTGATCAATATATATATATATATATATATATATAGCCTGCCTTGTTGACGATATAAAGTATATCAACGAGCACTGGATGTCATATAGCAGAACGAGTTCGCTTCGCTCACTCGTTCTGCTATATCGTATCCAGTGCAAGTTGATTACTTCATATCGTCTACAAAGCATGCTATAAATTTTGTATGTCATGTTTGGGTCGATTTGTATATTTCAATACACAAAGCAAAGAACGACATTTGCAGACAGTTTTACTCCTCATAAACACAATTACCGATGAAACCGGAAGAGTACCAATACCACCGACAGAGTGTCGATACCACCGGAAGGGTTACCGATACATCATATCGCGGCAGTGTAGCTTTTAGGCCTATGATACAGTATTTATACAAATCTGTTATAATACTAAAATTGACACATACATGATATATATATATATATATATATATATATATATATATATATATATATATATATATATATATATATATAAATATATATATATATTCATTGTTAAGGGCATGATCTCCTGAAAACTGTAATAAAATATGTTCCCGCCTTTTAAAGTTACATTCTAATGGAGTTCTGGTCCTTTGAAGCAGACAAGTTTAATTTGTGACAAATTATTAAGGGTTAGGAATTTAAACTGACTCATTACTTTACGTACAATGCGAATGTTTTTCCAAGTAATATGTCCCTGTAAGTAATATTATTTATGACCTTTTTAAATTGGACAATTAAAAAAAATTAAGTTGAAAGCAGAACTTTGACGAACAATGTTGTCTGTATCACTTTTAATTTTGCGCCTGTCAATACAATGTTATACCATTGTACAAATCCGACCAACTAAATGGTTATTTTGTTATGTCCCGTCTGCGATCACAAATTAAAAAATTTAATTTTACCATGTGTTTTTGAATGAGTAAAACAATACGTTTACTCTTAACTATATATATATATATATATATATATCAAAAGTTATATCCACATTACCGCGGAACGACCAGGAGATACACGTACATGGATGGATGGATGTTTATGAGGACAGATGGACAAAGACATGAACATTGGCAGATTTGACCGTGCTATAATGCAACATTGTCAAAATAGACAAATTTTCTGGATAAATCTGCAACTTAAGTCTTTTGTTTTCTGAGCAATATACAAGCATAACTCAAAGAACTGCAGCTTTGCTGCAATCAAGATATTTTCAAGAAAAAAATCAAAACTTCATGAAATACAGTTTGTTTGTTTCATTATATTTTTCTCCATATTTATGGCCCTCAGAATTTGTGACAATGATAAATCTTTGAGGTGGTAACTTCCAATATTGCATAAACTGCTTAATTATTGCGCAAAAGAGCTAATTTCATTAAATTTGCATTTTAAAGGCTTTCACCTGCCAAATTCTTTGTACATTCTCTTGAAAATTACACTAGAGTAATAAACCATAAACCTTTGTAATAAAGTAGAAAAAATATAGTTGGCAAGTGACGTAGAGTCTGTTCTTATTTATCGACATTTTCCTGGGTTAAGTGTTGGACTATCAGCATGCCAGGAGGCGACCATTTGGGCACTTACGTCACCATTGTAACGGTAATAATACAAATATAAAAAATCATGATGTGCCCCGGGAATTTGCCAAATTCTGTATATATATATATATATATATATATATATATATATATATATATATATATATATATATATATATATATATATATATATATATATATATATATATATATTTATATACATATATATATATATACAGTGGTTCCCCTTTTATAAGGCCACCCCAAATGTTTCCTTATTACGAGAGGTGGTCTCTCTTCAGGGGGAAAATATAATGAAAATGCCATACTTGCTGCACAGCAAAGTGGCCTTTGTAGAGGGAGTGGAATCTCTTTGGGGGTGGCTTCAAGAGGGGGACCAATGTATACAATTTATACATTGAACAAAAAAACCAACAACTTTTGCTTGATACTAGCAATGGCTGATTCCCCCAAGTACACATTACTTGCACACATCTTGCATCTTGCGCTGTATTTGTCCTGTTTTACAGGCAAAACCCAGTCCATGTATTTGGTGTTTTCAAGCCAAAGTTCATTATATGTACAGCCTCCCATTGTTGTTGCGGCTTGGTGCACAATTTATGTCTGCGGCAAACATTTATGGTCGTTCATCCATAATTCAGGGCTCAACAATTTTTTTAAAAATCACTTGTCAGCAGGGCAAGTAGATTTCAAAATCCACTTGCCCCCCGTAGGCAAAATCCACTTGTCCTGATAAAACTTCTATAAACATCGTTTTTTTTTTCTTACAAAGCTGAGGCCTAGACAAACCATTTACCCTAAAATGTATTTGCCGCTTATTTTCGCTTGCAAAATCGCAAAAAATGTCAAATTTTACAATTCTAGCTGCAACTGTTTGACAGTGAAACTGGCAAAATATCAAAAATACAAATTGAAAGTAAGCTATTTGCATGGGGTGACTAACGAAGAAAAATACATTGTAATTTCTGGGACTATAGGAGTCTGTATCCCGGGTAAACTTAAATAACAACTGAATGGTTGCATTGGCTTCAGGATCCTTTCTCTCTGGCTTTGATGCCGTGATGCACTGATGCCATGATGGGATGCATATCGTTTGTGTACCTACCATGAATGCTATCGGAACATCGTAGTAAATTTGCATATACAGTATTGCCAAGTTCCTCGCAATAATCGGTGTTCTTAAATAAAATTCAAATGAAAATTTTAATATTTCAAATCAGAAATCGAGTGTGCGCACCGTCAACATCTTCCCTGCAACTGTACACAAACAGCTGCTTTGGCCATGTGGTCTGACGCACTACCCATCACCCGATAGGTCAATTGAGTCACATGCAAAAATGAGCCAATCACGGCTCATGTTATGGTGTTTTCATCATGGCTTCCGCCCAGTGACCATGTGTGAATATACCGAGGGAACACACAAACGGGAAGCTTTGTTTATATTGCAGCATACGAAAATAAAGATTCCGGTGTTTATTGCAACAATTATTTGGAGTCACAGGCAAATACGCAAAGGTATGGGATAGCGGGAATTGCCGAATGTGTCCCAAATCAGTCCGTGAGACTGCGTCAGTTCACAGAAGATCCACGGATTTCATTTCCCCTAGCCTGAGCCCTATTCTGACAAGCCCTGGGCTTTCGGACACGCCAATTGTCGAGCCCTGATCATGATGGACCATCACTCGCAATCAAAATGACGCATGCTTGTTTTTCAAATCTTGTAAAGAATCCCGTTGCATTGAGAGTTAAAAAAGCTGCCTCCCATGATGCTGTGCAATGCAGAAAACCCGATAGATGCTATATCTAGCAATGAAAACAAACTACAATCGTAGGTATTGCAACAAACATTAAAATAAAGTCACACAAATAGATTTATGCATTCTGTTTCAGTGTTTTTTTTTTAACTGGAAAATCGATTTTCCTTACTTTTCAAGACTTCTTTATGAAATGCCATACTTTTCAAGGCCTGGAACAGAGGGCATTCAAATTCCATACTTTTCAAGCCTTTTCAAGCTCTGTGTGAACCCTGTAGTAAGACATGCTTGTTATGTAACAGGACGGGAGGAGAAAATCTAATACTTGACAATATAAATGAAAAATGCAGTAAGGTGATCTTGGGGTACTTCACAGAGATTGCTTATCACCAGGTTTGGAGTCTGCTAGAGGGCTAAGTAGGTCAATTAGATTCTGATGTTAGAACAAAAGTAGATATGGATGCTGCGCACTGCAGGTCCAGTTAAGAAAGTACATTGTATTTTAGTAGGCATCCTCATCTTACACCCATGATTCATGCTTGTTTATTTATTTATTTATTTATTTATTTATTTATTTATTTATTTATTTATTTATATATATATATTTATTTATTTATTTATTTATTTATTTATTTATTTATTTATTTATTTATTATATTTGCGCTTTAAACACTTTTTCTTTTTTTGTGGGGGGGGGGGGGACTTTTCGTGACATTTTCTTATGAACCATAACTTTTAACAGCTTCAGAATTATTGGGAATGTAAGTGGATATTATGTCCACCAAATTTGTTCTCCAGCTGGTGGTGCTATCATTTAACAAACGAGCCAAAGTTCGGTAAAACGGTCAGCAACAGTGACGATGGACTTTAATAAAGGTGACATCTATATCATCCTGAAGTTTGCAGGACCATTTCAGTCTACAAACACAGGGTCAGCTGAACGCAGGACTATCATAGTCCTCTGGTTGTTATGGTGGTATGAAGTGGAACTAGGATTATACGTGATAAAATAAATTTGTTATTTCGATCATGATTTGAGATGCAACCCTACAAATTTAC